>CM059584.1:16252500-17567500 GCA_030407085.1 Trichopria drosophilae | reverse complement strand
AATGTTAGACAATGTAAAGAAGGTGTCACTCAGGAGTGACACTATGCCACAAAGGGTTAAAGTGGGAAAATTGGATGCACCGGGACCTTTTGAAAGGTCAACAGATTCCATCTTTACGGTCATAAACAAAAATATCTGAATTTTTGTAACAAATTTTCAATACCTCTTCTTTTCTGAAAAATGTAAACAATTTTCTAAATAATAGCTTTAGTTTATTTTTATCAATATTTCTTCTTTTAAATATAATAACATTTATGAATGTAATATTTTTGGTAGTAGAATCGGAAAATCATATTAAAGCCCGATGTACACATCGCGCAATTTCATTTATAATTCAGCTATATGTTCAGTTAGTCGACATTTTTATCCTCCACATTTAAAAATAACTTTTTTCTTACGAACGTCCCTTAATTTCTTTTCACAAACATACCTAGAATACTACTTCAACTTGTTAAGTCCAACAATAACTAAAAATATAAAAGAAGTAAAACTTTTGATTGCGCAAAACGGGGTGTGGGAAATTTTGAGAAAAAACAGAGAATAATCCAAAGGACTGAAAGGATAGACGCTCGGTACCGAGCGAAGTCCGAGACAGTTGGAAACATTTGGTAGAGTGAGAATAATGAACAAGATTAAAGGAGTAACAAGGTGGGGTAATTAAGCTAAAATTGAGGTACGGTATTAAAACAATACCAGTCTGCGGATATTGAAGAGTATTCGACGTTCTAAAAGTGAAGAGTTAGTTGGAGAAAGAGACTAAAGAAGAGAAAATTCAAAGAGAAGCGAAAGAAGAAATAGGAAAAGCTCGTGAAATGTCGAGTAAAAACAAAAAAGAAATAAAAGCGGGGATGAAATTGAATCCAGTAACTACCGCACTTGTTTCGAGTAAAGCGAAGCGAAAAGTAGAGAAAATCTCGACGGGTCGAAAAAGTGAGATTGGCAGGAACATCAATCAGAACTAGACAAGTCTGAATATGTAGGAGTCCTCTTGGGATTTATATTGATAGCGAGTGAAAAGGTACGATGTAAGATTCAGAGGTTATTTCACGAAAGCTCTCGAAAATTCGAAAATCGATATTCTATATCGGTAGAAAGGACGGAATTCATTAAATATCGAATGCAAAATGTCCTTTCCCTGGCCGGAAAAGCATTTTCCAATTTCGTTTAATCTTCTGCAAATAATCAATCCTAGTAAAAGTGAACCGCAAACTTGGGAAAAGCTTTCACTTGGGCAAATGTAAGAAACCTGAGAAAGCACTGTAAGCTATAACCCAAATACTCAACAATCGAGAGTAATTAATCACTAGAAAAAGTTTAACTAAGAACTTTGAATGTGCCGGATTTCAACAATAGTAAAGGCGTCCATATTGAAATCTAGGTTGTAGTAAACTTGAGACGGAATTCGTTTTGTTATTCGAAAAAAAAAATTCATTTAAAATGAATCTTTTGAAGTCATCTAATACTTCATAAGGTGTAAACTTTTTGATTTTGATTACTAGATATGAAATTTAACAATGTTGATTGGCACTCAAGTTTACATTGCTGATTGATGGTCTGTAGTCGAATTAGGTTGTTTGAAATCAAATCAAATCTGACTTCATCATACGACATTACTATCCAGTAACATCATTAGTCCAGAATGTTAATAGACGTACTAAAAGCATTGTTTTTAGAGGATACTACGAAGTTTGCTTCAGACATACCATGGCAATAATTTCATTGTAATTCATTCTAACGAAATTTCACGTGTACGTGGAGCTACTAAAAGTAAACATTTAGTAAGGGATCGAAGTGCCTGTAGCTGGTGAAACACAAAGCTCCGACGACGACGAACGAAACGAATCGTTCAAGGGCGAAGTTGCCAAGTGGGGTTGATGACCGCCAGTCCCAGCGATGAAACCCCTGTAATACATTAGACTTTCACATACATAATAGAAAAACAAAAAATATAATTTCAAATAAAAATTTGTTTTGAAAATAAAATTGAATCCAACTTCCTGTTAAATGGATTTTTCTATAGCTTCAGTCCAACCTCAAGATACTGAACTCCCAGCACCTATTGCTGATACTGGAGATGGAAATAACATTGCCATTGTGTCATCCACCAAAAGGACCCGTTAAAAATTAAGGGCATGAAACCAAAACTTATCCAATTTTCTATTACATGTGTGTATCTATTGATGGATCCAGCACGCCATGCCTATTCAACGCTGAACTACAAATCACGCATGCTGACAGAGTGTGATTCGATTGCAGGTACGGTAATCGAATTTTGAACTCAACGAGCAGGCATGTTGCTACTGATTTCCGTATTCCGTACAGTTTCGGATTGCGTACTGAGCGAGAATTTTCGAGGCCTCCACATGTATGTTGGTGTAAACTTTCCCAACCACAGAAGCACTCGGTTTTAATCCATTTACCAAATACTGCGGAAGTAACGACGCTCGGATGCTCTTTAATCTTTTATAATGACAGTAACAATATTAAAACGAATGCTAATTTGATTACTTTCCCAAACTATTTTTAGCATAATTGGATTTCGCGTGCAAAACAATTTTGAGAAAAAAGTTGAAAACTACCGCATTGGGTTGGTTAAAAAATCTCTTTTTGATGTATATTCTCCATAATCTGGTTCCCTTAATCGAAACTATTCCTCATTTGCTTAAACGAGTTCAAAAACCCTCGAGTATCAACTTTCGTGACAGTCGATAAAAATTTAAGTTTCACCGTCACTTTGAATTTTGAAAATTATCTTCAGACGGACGGAGGTTCTGTCACAATATTTTTAAAAAATACAATTAAGTAAGGAAGTACAGACAAAAGATGACTCCCTGTGACTTAGTGTGTATGTCCTCTTGAGTTCAAATTTTGCTTTCATCATGTTACCTGACATAGACTTTAAGATCAGATATAAAGAGGCTCTAATTTTAGGTATTGAAGTATCTTTCAGGAGTAACTCATGTTCTTCTCGATTGACAAAACATAAATAAAACAATAAATTTAATCAGATCAGGTCCTGATGAGTTGAATTCAATGAATTTTGAACTCAACTCATTAGAACCTGATGTGATTAAATTTATCACTTATTTTTAATTACTGGTTAGTTCATAAATTATCATCATGAACTGATCAGTAATGAAACATTTGACATGATCAGAACATTGTCAGTAATGAAATACTTGATCTGATCAAGGTATGATCACAAACTCTGATATCAGTTCCTGACCAGGATTGTTCAGACGTTACACAACTTTAAATAGGAATTTTTTAACTTTAATTATTTATATGAAACTATAATTATTTTTATTAACTAGCAAATATTTCATTGATATTTTGTGCAAAATGGTTGGTTTACAGTTATAATACGTTACGAAGTATTTATGGCATCATCATTATGCATTAAATGTGTGTTTTCGTATTAATGATCAGACGAAATGTATCCTTCATTGAGTGTATTATGTTGGATCAGTCACTGATCAATATTGAGGAGGTAGTCTGAAGATACTTCTGCTCCACTATTTTGTTTCGTCTTAACATATTACCTGAATCAATAGATAACTGTCCGTGAATTTTTGGAAATAATCTGATCAGAAATCGTAGGATTGAATATTGATGAGGACCTGATACAGTAGTGATAAGACCGTCCTTATCAAGTACACCCGATTGTTATCTGATGAAGCCCTGATCACGATTCAATAAGGTATGCCTAATTTGGAGTTTACTGATCAGAGTTGAATAAGGCATATCTTATCGATCATTGATACAGATTAAATCAATTTTTTGTTCTGATTACCTTATGACAATCGACAAGTGTTTGAGAAATACCTGAAAGATACCTATCCAGGGCATGATATCAAGTAACCTGATCATATGGCTTTAGCAGAATTAAATAAGGCGTGTCTTATCAGGTATTGATACAAATTAAATCAATTTTTTTATTTGATTGCCTTTTGTCAATGAAAAAGGATTTGAGAAAATGCATGAAAGATAAACCTAACCAGTGCATATCAGGTAACCTGATCAGGTCCTGATCAGGTCCTGATCAACTCAAAGGACAATCTTGATCATATCCTTATATCATAGGTTCTCATGTATATTCAGGTAACCTGATCAGAACCTGACCAAGGACATATAAAAAATTTTACTTAGGACTAAAAGGCATCTAACAGCTATTCTCAGCCAGTTTTCACTTTTTTAAGACATTTTTCGTTAATTTAATCTCATTCGAAATTATATTTATTATTCGTGTCTTTTATAGACATTTTTGCGTAGATTACTCCATAATCAAGAGAGTATTTTAGGGTATACAGTAAGTTTAAACTGTAGTTCAAAAAGTCTAAGATAAAGATTATATTACTGTCGGAACTCTGTGTTCAACTTTTTATATTGCTTTGTCAATAACTCAAAACCAAGTCATTTAAAAATGTTTACAATGAAATTTTCGAAAACCGGTTACTCTATATAGTGTTAGCGCAGATTACCATCGTTTTTATTTACAATTATTTTCTCTAACTTCAATACTTTCGAAATAATATTCAAACAACTTTTTACTATTGTAGATGAGGTTTTTTAGAACGTAATAATACATACATTTACGCACATTTTTTTTTATTGTTTCGTTTTGACGGAAAATACATAAATCAAGTCTGCTTTTAGTCAATGGATTATGTTTCGAGCCCACGATTCGATTGAAATTGTTTTTTTCACCCTCCAAGGCGTAAAATTACATGACTGATGTAAGAGTTCCCCAGACATCCCAGTTTAAAATTCGGGACGTAAATTCAAATCTTACACCCGCTCGGGTGAAAAATATTGTTCGTATTACAGGCGTAATCTTTTACACCCGACGATCACTAGAATACCCTCCGGCCGGCTTCGCGTCCCTCCGGGCATGCGCGTTCGCCTCTGGGCGTAAAACATTATTTTACGCCCTTAATTCGAAAAGTATTGTGCCTCATAATCTTAGACTTCACTAAACTTGACGTGTAAGTAAGAAAAATTCGAGAACATGGTGTCTGACGTAACATTCCATACTCTTTCCTAATAAATAGCGCACAAAAACTTTGGGGACTTATCCCATCCACATACAAATTTCCAGCATATTATCTTCTGATTGAATCTGATCCCGAAAGAGTATTGAAAATATTACTTAAGCCAAGAAAAGTCTTAAAATATTTAGTTTTTATGAAATGACAACCGTTTTTTTTTTGTGAAAATGCTATTTTGACGTCATGGATGCATATGCCCAAAACAATTTTTTGCACAACCACCAACAAGATGTTTTTATACTAACCATTTTCATCAGCTTTTTAAATGTATAAAAAAATCGGAGACCTCGCCTGCAAATTTCGAAAAATTCAGTCATAAAATATTCTGTATAAAATACCAAAAATAACGCATATGAGTAAAGGACAAAGGAAGACAAGTAAAGGACGTAATATTTAGACTTATAATATTGTATACGATTGAAAATAACTCGTCGTGTGCGTCGACTAGCCCCAGTCTTTCTTTTTCTATTAAAGATTATATTAAGCAAAAAATTTGCCTAAGTAACAAAAGTTTTGTGACGTTTTTTTAATTGTTATCGTTTAAAGTTGAAATACTCCTTAAAGTATAATATATTCGATCACCAATTAAATATAAAATTTGGATCTTACCCGCCTTCACGACTTAAAATGGATTCGGTCAATAGATAATACATATGTTATCCAGACGAATAGCTAGCATAAGCAAAATGCACATTAAGGAAAGCACAGGGAATGTAAAGTAGAATATAAATAGCAAACGGAAGAAAGACATAGATGGCTGAGTGCCTTCAATGATAAAACGAATTTCAACGTTGCATTTATATGTATAGACATCTTTGAAGTAAATTTCCACACAAGTGCTTTCAAATTCCCCTCGCGTTAGAAATGAAAATTGACAAGTGTCAATGTGAAAAAAGAATCGGTCAAAATACGTCATTTAGTAGATTTATCATATTCCGTACAAGAATTTTATTTAATTCCCAAAATAGCGAAATAATGAAAATTAATTTTAAAAATAGTCAATATTAAAACAATAATTTAGGAAGCTGGAAAAAATTCTGTTACGTGCATCCTCTCGTCGAGGGTATCGGCTGTGACAAAATAGACCGAAACAAAGCGTCACAAGCAGGAATGATAATTGAAATCGGTTCCAATTCGCGGGGATGTTGTTCAACGTAGCGTAAAACTAAAAACCACCTGTTTCGCTCATCACTCCAGGCTCGATTATCGACTGTAGCCAAATGGATTTCGAAGTGCCTATACACATTTCGAGCCATGACGAGGCTTGAATTCTACCAAAGTGTCTGACCGATTGTTCGATTCTTCCAGCATCCACTGACGAATTTCATTTCCGACACGTTGCTGTCTAAAAATGAGCTAAATCGTTCCATGCATTCACGGACAAGTATATTGACTCGTCGACCCCTATTCTTGTCTCGATTTCGCGACAAAATAAACTCTGAAGTATTGGTATATTTAGATAACGGCCGAATACTGACGTCATATTGAGAAACATTTTTATTTGATTAAACGTAGGACAATCACCGTTTGGTCAAAATTGTCGAAAATTATTGTTCTGTACCTACTGTAGTTATGATTATGCATTGTTGATAACAATATTAACATTATCGGGAAACAAAAATTAATATTATTGTAATATTTTTTAAGAATGAAACGAGAGAGACCTGTCCTCAACATTTATTTAAAAACTGTCAAATCTGTCAATCAAAACAATGCCACAATGAAGTACATGTCCACGCAATTATATTGCGTTCAAAAATGATCTTGTCTAAAAAAAAAATTTCATAATAACTTATTAATACCTATTTGTTGAGACTGAAATTCGTGTAGTTAGAATTTCAATCTTACTGTAATGTACACGAACTCTATCAGATTCTACCGTCAAAAACAATAAAAGAAAACATCTACTTAAATACTGTCGAGGCTTAAAAAAAACATATAAATAAGCTTAAAAATACAAGGATTGTCCGAAATAATGGACATAAAAATAAATACCGAATAGATTAATCATTAAATAATAAATAAGTAATAATTTTTAAATTATATTCTTTGTCAAAATATTCCTAAATCAATCAGTTCACTACATTATTCGAATCCCTTACGTTTATTCACAAAACCTTCAAAAATTACCTAAAGCTCAAAATTATAGTAGCATGTTCTAACTTTTAAGGTTTTAACATTGCAAGTCACCATTAAAAAATTTGTAAAAATACATTCGCAATAAAAAAATACGTCCTTCAAAAATGAAACTGAGAAAAATATTCATCTTCAATCAAAGTAATTTTGCGAAGATTAAGTTCTTTAAGAAAGATTGAAAGAAAATGAAAAACAACATAGATTTAATGTTGACTTTAGTTCCATTGAAGAATACTTTGGAAAAGAGACAAAGAAATATGATATCCACTCGAAAAAATAGGTTAAATCCTTTAAGATTAAACTTTTATCAAATTCAGAAAAGCAACTCTATTTTTCTGATAATACTAGTAACAGTAATGCAATTGAATTGTTAATGCCTGACTAGTAATGGATATTTCCACTTACTATTTATATCATTCTTATATGTAGCGAGAAAATTTCCCTTGAAGTTCAATTTCTTTTCTTCCGCTTAAGTTTTCCGTATTCTTTGATAGGAATGTTACGGTCCTTTTTTTCCACTATTCTTTTCTCAACCTTGAATGTAACTGTTGAAATTAATTCGTGTTATTTTAAAGTGTAAAATGCCATGAAATAAAGAGTTGAGGAGCTCGGGCGAATTTGCAAGTAACTTAAGATATAATAAAAAATTAACCCATTGACGCACGAGAAGGACACAATTCCTACTTCAATTTCAATCAAGTATTTCATATGAAAAATACAGTTAAAAAAAATTGAATTGTATGTGTCTTGTTATTTTCGAGATCGGTCATTTCAATAGTATTATCAAAATTGAGCTATCTTATCATTTCTAGATTTCAAAAATAATAATTTCTTTTGTCGAAAACTTTAGACAACATTTTCTTAGAACAAAATTATCTTAGAATTTGTCAAAGAAGACACTAAACTTTTTTCTGATTTGTTAAGCGACTTTTTTAAAAATGTCGTTTCTCCGAAAATTTAAAAAATAAAAAATGATATCAATATATTCTGAAAAAATTTGGGCATACTCTTTGATACATTCTAAGATATTTTTATTCGTAGAAAATTTTGTCTAAAGTTTATAGTTTACATGACAAAAATTTGTAAAAACTTTTAAAAAGAAATTACTCACTGTCATCGCCATTTTGTGATCATGAAGTTATTTTGTTAATATTTTAAATATATATCTTAATACTACAACTATTTTCTTCACCTTTAGTGAAGGAATTTTGCGACCGAAAATACTCTTTTGATGAGAAAAAAATGTTTTATTCAAGAGTATAACAGATTTGTTGCGTTTTGTTACATTGCAATAGCTATATTCAATTTTCGAATTACGATAGCCCAATTTTCATAACGCCATTAAAAAGAGCAACCTTGAAAATAGTACGATACATACCTTTTAATTTTGTTGATGTTTGATTTTCATACGAAATACTTAATTGAAATTGAAGTTCAAGAAGTGTCATTCCCGGCATTAATGGATTAGGAAAAATATAGGCACTAATTAAAAAAATAAACATGGGATATCTAGTCATTTGTAGTAAATTATGTCTCTTATATATTTGAATCAAGTTCGATCCTGATCAACAACCACGGGACGAATCCATCCAATTTTGTCATTGAAATATTTCCAAACCATTGTATCTTATGTTTTTGGGCTCTTTCGAATTGTCGCGTTTAGAATTTATCAAACTGAATTTCAATCCTGGAAAAATCGAAAATTGCACTACAGAAAAAATCTTTATTTAATAGTTTTTTGTTCTTACCATATTTTTATTGGTCTAAAACTTGTCGAAACTGTGTTCTCGATGTCTGAGCTTAAAGTAAATACAATAAGCATACTTAAAAAATTGTCTGTTAAAACAAAAATGCGAGCGAAGTGAAATTTTTTGTTTAAATTAAAAAAGAAATTTTTCACAGACCAATAATGTCTTGGAATTGGTTTAATCACGTTTTTAAGAATGTTTTGATACGATTTATGTTTCTTGACAAATTCAGAAAATTTTGAAAAAACTCGTAGGGTATAATCCATATTTTCTTAAAATTAATTTGAAGAAAGTCAATAAAACAATTTGAAAAATTTGGGACTATTCTTTAACCAATTTTAAGACATTTTTATTGTAAGGAATTTTTTTGTAAATTCTATATTGAAGAGACATCAAAATTAATGCGGTTTGTGGATTTGCAATAAAGCTCGGTAAGTCTAAAAAATGTAACGAAAATTTTTCAAAGATTATCCCTAGATTTTATTTTAAATTTAAGCTTAAAATTATTGTTAGGCATCCGGAAATTATAGTTGAAAAGATATTTGCAACTATCTCATAGAAATCAATTTAATATTTCAATATATGCACGAGTTAATTTATCCTTAAACGATTTAATATCTGCTAAGTTTTTATTACTAGGTATGTCGACTGTTCTAGATTGTGATTTTTTTCGAAATCTGTTTCTTAATTCTTAACCCCTCGAACCTCCATAATTTAAAAAATGAATCTGTTTAAAGCATAATTCCTACACTAAGATGATTAAAAGATAGGACTTGCCGGTATGTAAACAATAAAAACAAACATTTACAATTAAGAATCAAAAATAGCCTTTCGTTTCCCACATTATTTTAAACGTTATTCTAAATTTCAATTTCACAAAATTGTAAACGAAATCATATTACTCCAGTTAAAATGCTTTCCATCCAATCTATCTTTCTTAATTGGATTTGATTGCAAAGCAAGTTCAAGATGCTATCAGGTTAATCCAACCTTACTTCGATATAAATAATTCTATACTATTAAAAGCCAAAAATATGGTTTTCTTCCACATGAAGCCATATCAATATCTAAAGTGCTATTTGTGCAATTGTCGACTGAAATAAAAGCAAAATACACAATTTTAATATTTCAAAATGGCACTTTTTGTAACATCGTAGCTGAAAGATCTGAGTGCATAAAATCTCGTCAAAACGAGTAACATACAAGAAAATCACATTTAATGGAAGTACATGAAAAAGTTACAAAACACACCATGCATTGCAATAGAATTGCAATAAAAGAAAAGAGAAAGCTTGTTCACTTTTATACTTTAGTAAGAAGAACAAATTGGTCATTTCTTCATGCGTTTCCCCATTTGCCAATTCTAAATTCCATTTCTTCTTTTTAAATACTTCTGTATAAATTTTCTTTTTAGTGATCTGAGCGTAATACATGCATTTTGTACATCAAATTTATCGTGTATAAAATTTATTAAATACAATAAAAATTTATTTTTTTGTTATATTGTTTAAAATAATTCATAATTTTGTGTTAACTAGTACGTTATTGCCAGTGAAAAAAGTTTGAATAGTATGTATTAATGTGAATTATTGATTTTCAAGGTACGAGATGTTGTCACTCGTCAGAAGAGTGTGTGAAAATTACACGCCTTAATGTTTCATGATTGTTAGACTATATCGCAGTGGGTTTAGGGTGCGAAATCGATCGTCTTGCACGCTGTATTACATAAATACTTAAAATATATCATAATATACATCCTACATTGATAAAGTATGATACATCATTTTACATATTTAATTTGCAGATGATTCGCAATTTAGTGATTGTTAAGTTCTTTTTAATAGTGATTAAAGCCTTCATGTAGTAGTACTTTTATCAACATTCTAAAAATTGAAATTTTATAAAGTACACCAAATAATATTTTTATCATGAAAAAATATAGCGTAATTTAAAAAATTACATCAATATTAACAAAAATTTGTATTCATTAAATTTCATTACCATTAATTAAATTGTACAAAAATTTCAGTTAATTCCTAGTGCCGTTTTCAATTTTGCCAATGTGATCACAGATTCGCAAATCAGATGCTTGGAAAACCCCCGAGTAGTAAGTTTCAAGAGTTCCCCGTTACAAAATTCGTCCATCATATTGAAGTCGCCATTTTTAATTTCGAAAACGAGATATCAGATTCGTAATCAGCGACCTCGAAAACCCCCGAGTATTAGAGTTTTAAGAGAATTCAGTTGGTTTTACAAAATTCATCCGCCATATTCGATCCGCCATTTTGAGTTTTGAAAATCAGATATCATATTCGTCATGTGCGACCCTGAAAACATAAGAAACCATTGTCTAAGATATGCATTAGTAATGAAATTATTGCTCTAGCAGCAATTGAAAATACCCATTTGTAACCCAGTGTTTACCGGAAGCAAAAAGTAATGTTATACATTTTTAAAATATTTTCTCATATTATTACCCTCAGAATGCTATAAGAAGTGTTTAGTTAAAATTTCAGTTCAAAATTTTGAGAAATGGCCGTGTTACAGCCAATGAAATCCAGAGGCCAACTAAATCCTAAAAGTCCGATTGTTCGATCCGGCGGCGCCTCAATTTTGAATAGATGGCCGTTTACTGGTTTATGAATGTGCTAATTACGAAATAAAAAACAATTCATACGAAGCCTATAAAAACACAATGTCTGATTTCACGACAATTACAGTAATTGCAACTGGATATTCAAATATTGTAACGATGTACGAATACGATTATTATTGTTTTGAAAAAAATTAAAATTTATGAACATACATGAAAAGTTTTTCTACTCATCAAAATTAAAACTGAACTATTACATTCGGAAAATGTTGATACTTTTATGTTACCGGAATAGAATTTTAGTAAATTCTATACCATAGACAGACAAATGACGCAACATTACTAAACTTACGTAGGCAGAAATATGAGTATGAAAGTATTCTCATTCCTTTGAAATGAGACACTTTGAAACATTTTTGTTTTACAGTAAACATGTTCAAAATCTAATGCAACTTTGTCTGATTTTATAAAGAATGTATCTGTATTATTACGTTTAAAATTATTGAGTTTTAATATTTGCACAGTATCTTCATATTTTCCTGTTACGACCTGTAATGGCCTAAATTGCCACCGTTTTTTCGATAAATAATTTTCATAGAAAGTGTGTATGAATTTTGAACATTTTTAGTCGTTTTCCCAATATGGTGAACAGAATGACAAAAACCGTGAAAAAATAGTCTTTTCTGAAATTAAAATACTTTTTTACATGAAAATGTAGTTCAATCCTATTTTTAGTGGAGTTAGTTGGAGTAAATAGTTAGTCTTTATCAAAGATAATAATTCCCATAATGACATCCAAATAAAGACTTCAAAATGGCACAATTTTCAATAAAATTTCCGTTTTTCCATTCTAATATCTTTTTAAAATGAACATATGTTCAAAACCAATTCATCAAAGAGGTTTTTTCTTTTGAAAGCGAATCATTTGTGGAATTTTTGAAATTCATAATAACGCTCACAATTTTGATTTTTGTGGTTCTTGTATGCATCACTTATCTGTATGTGAAAATCCTATTTTATCAATTGGTATTGAAAATGCTATATATTTCATCCCTTAATATGATATCAAATTTAATTGGGGTAATGTAACGTCCATAAACGGGATATTTTTATATAACCAATAAACCAAGATGTGCGATAATTTAGAGGTGTCTAGAAGACATATTATCCTAATGTTTTTCTAGTTAATAATATTTGTTTATTTTTTTAGTCGTAATAAATATTAACAGTATTGTTTTCAGCAATATTAGCTCAATTTGGCCTTTTCTTTTAGTAGGTTATGTTTATTTCACTTCGTCATAAGTTGACTCATTGGATTAGAGTTCAACTAAGAAAATTGCTGACTTTCTTTTGATTATTAAGGTAATAACCGTTATGTGCAAAAGCCTAACATTAACATCCTGACATTTGCACAGTAGGTGCAAAATTTCTGGAATAATTCACAACCTCAGAACGTAAAATTGGAAATAGATTTCAAACAATGTTTCAAAATAATATGAACGGGTAGCAGACCATAGTAGATCGTACATACTTAGACTTAAGTAAGATTTACTAAACTGAATTGTTAATTTTCGAAGGACTATATTTTCAAAAAATCCGACATACCTTTAGTAATATTACTTATGTAAGATAAGTTTAAACTTTTGTTATACGTAATGAAAGATAATTTATTTTATTTGGAAATACAAACGTAAATATACAATCAATTATTTTTAATGTTTTAGAGGTAAAAACGTAAACAACATTTCAGTGCCACTAGTATTATTTTTTCGGATTATAAACAAAATTGAATCGCATTTATAAAAGTAAATAATAAAATGAGATGCAAAAAATTAAGATTTAAAAGAAATTGTTATTAATGCTGCACAAGTAACAATAAATTTGAAATATTCGTTAACGCCTGAAGTGAATTCCCCAAATTTTTTGTAATAATTTGGTAAAAGTTTATAAGAAATTTATTTGTGATATTGATCAGTACATCATATACTTTAAACTTGTATAAATTTCTTATATTTTACTACAGATATTGACAATAAAAAATCGAAATTTTGAGTTAACTTAAATTGAAATATTGGAGTTATCAAATTTAACAAGAAACTTAAGAAAAAAACTAATGTAAAACTAATGTAAAACTACCTTATAAATATAGTCGCTAATGACCTCATAAGTTGATGCAACTCAAAAATAATAAAAAAAAAAGAAACTAATTTTGCAGGACCCTATAAAAAATCCAATATATTAGAGACTTTCAATAATGTCATCATTTCTGTAAACTAGTACCGAGCAATTTTCTCATTTATTACTTCATTTTATTTCACTTTTATTTAAGGAATACTATTTACTTTGTGGTAGTATAAATTTAAGTAGTAACTATAAAAAAGTATTAACAATAACTACTCTCTAACTCGTTTTTAATGTGCATTTCATTTTAAAACGTCCGCTTAAAATGAAGAAAAACCAGATAGCATTCGTTAAAAATGCCATTGTACAAAGTAATATTTATTAATCAAGCCTGGTGTTTCTATCTGAATATATCTGCGTTCACGTAGTGTGATTTACGATATGAAATTTTCATAATAATCTCCGTATTTCGGGTTTAATAGGAGAAGCTGTGACACATATGGGGTTAAATAGAGATCAATAGGGCACGCCAACAGTTAGGTAATACATAACCATTTGCATTCATTAGTTTCCTAAGTTCGAAATTTATGTTTATGTTCTTTTTCTTAACTACTTTTGATCACAGATAATTTCTTAAATGGAAATTATTACGGAATGTTAAAATAACAAATAGCAATTTTCAGGAAACAAATTGTTCACTTTTTTTTGTAATTCTCATTATAAAGTACGAAAACTAAAATTGTATATGAAATATATTACATACACAAAAATATAATACAGAAACAGAAGTTCTTTTATTGAAGCTTTATCGTCATTAGAAACAGACGTCTTGACCCATTTGTTTTTAAAGATTTTCGTTTTGTTCCAAACATAAGTTGTATTTCCCTGGAAATCGATGGTTTCAGCAAATTCCATCGATTTTTATCCACTTGTATATGTATCATAGTCCTCTGGTAATCCACTGTACTCCCATTTTTTATAAGCAGCTTTTCCAAATCTTTTCATTTTATAGCATTCTTCATCCCATTATGGGACTGGGTTAAGACACCTAGAAGCTGGGACTTTCATCTTAAACGGGGTAGATGGTCTACAGCTCATGTTAATTTGTTGAGCCAAAATTCACACTTGTCTAAAAAAAAAACAGAAGTTCCATGTTTTTGAAGAAATTATTTTATACCATAAAACCATCAGAGAAAAAATGTAGGTCGTTCTGTCGGCTATGTAATATTAATGCGACAGTTTTTATCTATATAGTATTTTTAAAGATAGTTTTCAATAAATCTGAAAATCCAAAATAATTTGTAACAATTGACTACTCTTGATTTATACCTGATTTTTTATTTCAACGTGTTTAATTAAACAATTACTACAAGAAACGAAAACAAAAACGTTAAATGTTAATGGTTTTATAATTTTTACAATAAAATATATAAGACCAATTCACTCATCTGAAAGCGCTGATATTATTTGTCATATTCTTATACAATTTATTCTAAAAAAATATTGCACTGGAAAAGAGAATTAAGAGTATTTATTTTTTATGATCTTACGTATCTTAGTGTTTTATATCGATCTATAAGATACATTTACAAGAAATTTATTAGAGAAGAGCGGTATAAAACATCAAAGTTAGAACCCTCATATAAAAACCATTTACTCAATTGCTTTTTGTGAAACTACCGTGATATAACGGATGAGTTTTTATTTTGAAATATTTCAATAGTAAAATTGCGATGAGTAAAAATAAGAATTTAGCTTCAAAGAGATATCTGGTCCTCTAAAAATTAAAGAAATATTTACTATACACAATCATTATTGAAGGAAAATTCAAATGTTTAATCAGAACATAATATGTAAAATAACTAAATTGATAAATCTTTGCATTAGTTTTACAAAATCCATTTACCAACAGATGGTAAATAGGGAAATGTGCACTGTGTTTAGAAACTTCTTTTCAAAAGTACTTGCATCTTTTTTCGAGCTTTTAAATATCTTTAAAAAAGCTATAAGTAACTCATATTTTTTTTAATTCTTTTTCTCCTTATTCATGTGAATTCTCAGTCAACATTGCGTTAGAAAAAAATATTTTTTATTTGTTTAATCATCTGCTTTACATGCCTAAAATTTTAACGTCAACTTTAAGCCCGAGCCTTTCAATTATATCCCGTTTGGAAAAAATTGTAGGATATATATTCTTATGTAAAAATCTCATGTTTCCAATAGCAAAGCCAAATTTATCAATAAATGACAGCAAATTGTTTCTTTTTAACAATTAAAAAAAAACGCTTATTTTCGATTTGTTTTTTTTTTAAAGGAATTTTTTTAACCATGTTGTCGGTACTTAAGAACATTCTAACCTATCAGAATGCTGGGACCCGAATGTTGTACTTCCAAAATATATTTTTAGATTTTTTGATTTTTATTGTGAACCGAATGCCCAAATTTATTGAAAAATCAGAGCAATGTACACTTTTGAAGTCTAATTTAAGTTTCAGCGGGAAAAATAACTTTTGTCAGTTTCGTGGCAACAGGTTGGATGCATATTAAAAAATTAGCTCATACAATTGATTTTCAAGATGGCGGCTGTGATGAATCAGCTAAAATAACGTATTTACACAGCTTTATAGTCACTGTATAATGTTCAAACCTCTTTATTCATAGACAACATGGTTAAAAAAAATTCCTTAAAAAAAAACAAATAAAAATCAGCGGTTTTTTTTGTTTATTGTTAAAAAGAAACAATTTACTGTCATTTATTGATAAATTTGGCTATTTGAAACATGAGACATTTTTACACAAGAATATGGATCCCAATATTTTTTCTACACCGGTTATAATTGAAAGACATGGGCTTGAAGTTGAATTTTAGCCAGTTGAGCGTTAAAGGGTTAATTATCATTGAATTGTTTCAAAATCTCGAAATGAATGATGCAAAGTGATCACATATCTTAGTCGGAAGAGCATTTATCGAAGAAAAGGTCCTTGCATCGAAACTACTTTGGGTCCCCATTTTTCGAAAATTGGAAGAATAAACAAATTCCATCCTTATAACAGAGTAGATACGTTTCTCATATTAGAAGAAATGTAGTTAGAAAAATTAAAATACTATAATTTCAACAATTCCATTTCTATTTTGTTCTATATATAACAAAACTTTCATTTCGTCATCTATCTCCCGAAAAAGTAAATTTTTCAACTTTGTGTCGACGGTATCCCAAATCTTTCTGCCGATTAAAAATTTGGCAACGCTTTGCTGGGGTCGTTACTTCAGAAACATTGCGAAACTCGATTTCCACAAATACACGTCCCTAAGGATGCATCCTGCGACTTTGTCAAGGAAGCTCTAGCTATACTGAGTGGGATTTCTGAAGGGAATATCCTGAAGATATATAAGAAAAAAAATCATATGAAACTCGAGAAAGAAATAAAGTATTGCAGAAAATCGGATTTGGTGTACAATGTCGCATAGAAAGTGAGTAATTGAATGAGTGTACAACAAAGGAGCCAGGGGGAGGGTTAATCTGTTGGAATAAAGGGATTTCATTCAGACGTTGGTTAATTTAAGTGAAAAAAAGAGTATCCGCGGCTTTACGTCATGAATTTTTCAATTATGAAATTAAAAAGTTTTCAATTTTATTAGTTTTTTTAATGTATTACCTGATTTAAATGATAAAGATTCACATTCGATAAATAAGCCATCAATCAATGAAATTACAGTTATTTATTGTTATGATATTTAAATGGGATAGACAAATTATGATTTAATCAAAAATTGAAAAATTTATCATTTTAAAGGATAAAATCGATTTTTTCCATTAAAAAAATGAGGACTCAAAATGAATTCAATAATTATCAAATCAAATGTTCTAGAAACTATAATTAATGCCAAATACAATTAGCCATTTAGGACCAAAATGTGTGAAATTTCTTCAGGAAGTTTGACACCAGATTTTAGCGTTTAAACTCTACGAGAAAAGATTGACACTCATCAATTCTTGTTAGCCACGAACCGCTCTTTCCAATGGTGTTTACACATCAAAATTTATTCGAATTCTGAAATACAAAAGTCATAGACATTTTTTAACAAAAGAGCATGAAATTGATGTGATTATTTTAATAAAAATAGTTTAATTTGAATTATTAAAAATACAATTAAAAAATGCCATACTTTTTGTTTAAAAACGTGAATAACTTCTTTTATTTCAACATTTGAACAATTTTGACATGCACCATTGCAAAAAGCGGATTTATGCCAATAAAAAATTACTAGTGACAACTTTTTCTCGTGGAGTTTAAGTGATAAAATATAGTGTGAATAATTTTTTTTAGGACAAAAATAGATTTTTAGTGCAAAATAGTCTGTATAAATAATTTTTGTATTTATACATCTTCACCAGTCTGTAATTTCAAATGTGGGTTGCAATATTACGAATATTTAAGTTGTTAAAATATTTATAAGATCATTGTAGAACGATTCTATGAAGTTTCATATACCTGCCGCTAGGTGGCGAATATCCGATTCCAGTTTTTGGACATTGCAAGAACTTTTTTGAAGCTCGTATATACATGGTACCTAAAATCTGGGTTTATCAAGTTTTTAATCCTTGTTTCTCAGAATGTGTAAGGAATGGGGAATTGTTATTGCCGCATTCAACAATGAAAAATGTATAAGTCTGCATAATCTTGAAATATAGTTTTGGTCGATTATTTTACCCCTTTAACTATATAATTTCAGTTTTCGTATTCTCCAAGTACAACGAAGTACCAATTAACAAGTGGGAAAACAAATATAATAAATACCACATCCGATTATTTCTGGATATGCTCTAGCGATTGGCACGGATTAAATTTCTATGAGAAATAAAAAACGCGCAAAATTTTTAGATTTAAATTTAAAAAACACTAGTTGTTGTATCAATTATTTTTTTCAGCTCTTATTTTTACCCTAAATCACGTTTTCTTTTTTCATAAAACCTTCTAAAATCATGAAATTGGAAGTCGAACTTAAAAGTTCTGGACCCATAAAATTGAATTTCGGTCAAGCGAATTCAAAATGACATCCAAACGGGCGCGGTATGGCTAAACTTTAATGAATTTTTAACTCCAATATGGAAGAATTTTATAGAACAAAAAGTATATGTTAACTAAAATATATCTACATTTTGCAAAAATGTATGTTTACTTTTGGATGGTATATATCCATTTGCCGTCAATCAAATGGGTCTTATAGCCGATTATTTACGACCAAAAATGTTTTAAATATGTAATATCGTAATTTTTCAGATACAAGTGCTAATTAATTTCATGCAAACAGTGAGATATTCAGTTTAAACATTTCACACTTAAAAAAAAAATGTTAATATAAGTTGTTGTTTAAATGGAACGTGGAAAAATGAATGTAATATAATTGAAACAACTCACACTTTTAATTTTGAAAATATTAAAATTATTATGAGACAGAGAAATAGACACACACTCAAATACAAGAAAAATTATTTTAAAAAAAATATAAACGCATATCCGGTTAATATTCGGTTTAAAAAAATCAAATTTACTGTACTCAAAATCGATGAATATAAATAATAATAAAGGGCGGCCAGTATTAAATCATTGTGTTCAATTCATGTAATTCACGAGCTTTTCAGTTTCTTTTCGAACTGTTACAAATACGTTTCTTTTTTTATTTAAGTAAGTTATTAATTTTAACAAAAATTTATCATTGAATCTTACTGAATACAAGGGTATTTATACAACATTTTTAATTTTTTTTACAGTGATGGAACTAAATTTTAAAGTTTTTTTGTAAATTTGATTAAACACGGGCAAATTAAAAAGTATATTTTACAATAGTGATTACTCATTAAGTAGGATGACAATTCAAATAAGGTAAGACAATTTAAAAAAGAATTTTATTAGAAAAAATTATATTTCTTTTAAAAAGTGAAAAGTTTCTGGAATAATTGTTTCTTTCATATTAATATTGTGAACTTTCATTATATCATTTTGATCATTCATATACGTATTTTGCAGTTTATTTATTAGTTATGTTTTTTTTCTGAAAAATTATTGTTATTTAATAAAATCAATTCTGAAGGGGACCTAAATGTTAACACTATACAATTATTAATTTAATAATCTGATTTACAAGAAACACTAGCAATATTTAGAAAAACTACATATGGAAAAGTTTCTTGATAACAAATGGTTTCGAAATATCTATCAAGTAAACGTAAATATTTAAGCAATTTTTTGCGTTTTTAGAATTTTTGGACTTTGGAAGTTTTTTGATAAATTTATTTACACTATTTTTTAGGTCTGTATCTATCTATCATTCGAGTTAAAAATTCATTAAAATTAATCCTGACAGTGCAGTTATTGCGGAGGCCATTTGGAATTGACTTTATGAAAATTCAATTTTATATGTCCTTAACTTTTAAGTTCCATTTCCGATTTTATGCGCAATTTTAGAAGGTTTTATAAAAAAATAAAAAGTTCTTTTGTGCAAAAATAAGGTTTAAACAAAAAAGTTTAAAATTAATCCAACAAAGTAAATCCAACACTAATTTTAACCCGTGTCAATCGCAAGACCATACCCAGAAATAGTCGGATGTGGTGTTTATGAATTCTTTCCTTAATTTTTGTTAATTGGTACTTGGTATGGGAAAATTGCGATTGTAACATTAAAAGGTTATTACAGATAGAGAGATATGACAAGTAGCCCCGAGGTCCTGTACTTTCCTTTTGGTGGAGGTGGAATGGCAATATAACCAATTTACATTTTCCTCCTCTTAACATCATCCCGCTGTGCAATATCTTCGTTTGTTTGCATTTATCAGTTGCATTCATTAGCGAGAATTTGATGCATTTATTCAATGGACGAAATTAATTCTTTTTGATATTGGTGGCTGTTTTTAATAAATTGAAGAAGGTCGTTTATTACCTTTTATCGGACAACGAAGAAGATGATTCAAGACCTGTGGCTTGGTCTATATGGTATAGATATATACGTAATAGACCATAAAGAGATGTAATGTTACTATTGGATATACCATAAAGGTTTCTCTGAAGGAGATAGCTTTGACTTGCCTGACTGAGCGCAGACTCTCATCACTATCGATTTTCGCCGTTGGGTTCAACATCGAGAATAGCAATTTGTGATCAATTTATAGCAGTATTTTATAATTAAGGCAGGAAGATATTTGCATGCCGCATTCATGAATCTGCATATATATTGCGTATATACTCAGCCAAGTCTTAAAGACGTTACATAAGAAACCCTACTTAACCCAAATGTGTAAAGATAATTAAAAACTAAAAATTGTCTACATTGACTATTAGTTTCAGAATTTATGTAATGGAATTTGTTCAATCTGCGTTTTAATTATTGGGTTACGAAAAAAAATATTACATTTTTAAAAAGAATAAAGTGCCGAAAAATTTGTATTTTACAATTAATTTTTCCCTTTTTTTTATTAATTTCCGACTTTTCCGTATTTGCCATGGTTTATCAGCCTCTGGCAAATTGAAATAAGTAATATAAGCGATAGTTTAGTAAGACGTCACTAATCGACCATGTAGTTGTACCACAACCTCGCTTGGCCGACAATGCCCGACCTCGCTAGTTTGACAGTGGGCGGAGATTTCATCCCTCCAAACAATCATATTGGTGTAACGTCATCGTGGATGTGGTTAAAGTAATGTCGAAAAAGCGAGGTTGGACTGCAGTAAGGCAACCACAGTAATACCCACAATTATCTTATTATATAATTAAAAATAAATAAACGTAACTTAAGAGGATCATCAAATACCAAAGTAAAGAAACTTAACATTAATTATTTATGAAATTAAAATGGTCGAGAAGTTAAGCATTTAAAGTATCAGAAGACTATGCTAACCTCTTAGTATCCACTTTCGTTTTAACCAAGCAATATTTTACATTTCCGTCAGTCATCTTTGATCGACCATATTATTGGTAGTTATTCGTAATAAAAAACCCTCAAGTAAAACAAATTTTCCACATAAAGAAAATATATGCTTCTATATATTTAACAAAAATAGCTTCAATCGGACTGTCTTCGTTTTATCGGAATGTGTAATAAAACATATTTATATTATATTGCACATGAGTAATTTTTTTTAATAAAATTCTTAACTCAAGGCTTATCAAAGATGACGTAATTTCTTACCAAAGACTTTCTGGCATTAATATTTAGCATTACGTGCCTATTATTTTGACGTCTGGCTTTCCCTTTAATATAATGGAGTGACAATATGGAATGACGTCACTCCATAATATTCCCCCAATATCGACACGTGATTGGTACGGTATAAAACACGCCGGAGTGGAATAAGAATATCGCACACGTATAATGAGTTATTTGCAACACAGTTGAACGATTATTCCTATTAAATATGCGTCAGGGTTACGTTATTCTGACTCCGGGTATATAGAAATCTCTTTAGCACGTACGTATACCTCCACTAATAATGTTTTGTGCCCTCTGCGATAATATACCCATGCATACTAATGTCGAGTAATACAGCAATATAGCGTCAGCAATATAGTTCTGAAGCATCCGTGGAATGAAGAAAATACGTTTTCCGAGTCTGCAAGCATTTTAACTTAATATTTTCGAATTACGTTGCACGTTGTCAGCAAAGAAAGAACTTTTACGAAATAACATTTCAGGGAGTTTGTGTCGGTATAAGGTTTTGTTTTTGTCACCAGTGAAATACTTTAGATTTCAAAAAATAGATACAAATGTTAGTCCTACCGTAGAACATAGTCCGCCATATTGAATGGTGTTTTAAAAGAATGCCAAGTTACAGCCAAATCGATTACTGATACTTAGGTAGGTTTACTTGTAAGTAATTTCTAGTAACAATGCCCCCTAGGTTATAGCTCGTTATACCTAACTACATAAAAAACAATCAAACTAGTCTCAACTTTAAAAACTTTTTTATTTCTTCCATGACAGTGAAATCGCAAGAAATAAGTTTTTCTGATTTCCTTGTCATTACTAATATTGGTGTTTTCTCTTTTGTTTTCCGTAGACTATACAATTCCTTGTTTGTTTAAATATATGTATATATTATGATATTATTGTTACTTATTAATTTAGTTACTGTCCTGCGTTTATAACAACTTTACGTATTGTACCATGCTATCTTTCTATTTTATACTGCGTTCATTTTTAGTTTGATTCATTACCGCTAGGAGTACAAAACTTTTCGTCGTATTCGTTATAAAAACAGGGTTTCACTTAGTACTTGCACTCACAAAAAAAAAGTAGTTGAAATGACTATTTTTTTACTATGAATCATAGTGTGAAATAAGGCTAGACATGGTAATAGTTAAAATAACTATTCGGAAATAATAAAGTTTAACTACTGTTTCATGATTCTGAATGCTACTTATTATAAAAGACGAATAGACTCAACTATTTTGAAATAATCATTTCAGAAAATTACTACCTTCACTGCGAGAAATTGTACAAGAAATTGTCATAAAAAATATGTAAAGGTGTCAATATTTACTTTTTAAAAATATTTGTAAACTATGTATATCATAGCATATGAAATGTCCACCTTTCTCCTTTCATTCTTTGTTTCAGATAAACAAGGAAAAAAAGAGAAAAACAAAATCAATACTGCGCCAAGTTTGTGCATGTCACACTCTAGCCAGTTAAAAAATGTATTATGCAATGTTATTATACCCACAATTTCAATGTCGTGTAACTAGTCTATAGATACAAGTGCGAATAAGACATGTATTATGTATTATCATATCTTGAAGCCCGACGGTCCTTCTTATGACCAAATGAAAATCCACTTCAATAACGGGAGCCACGGGCTCGAAGAAACAAAACTGCGAACGCCGCGTCGCCACCTGGCGGCATCAAAACACACGGGGTGCGGCAGTCTTTACTATGGATTTATAGTAAATACAAACTTTAACTATGAATAATAGTAAATGTAATGATTTACTACGAACAATAGCGTGAACTGAGGACTATGCTAGATTATAGTTATTTTAACTATATTTGTCATATTTATTTAAATCATTCTACATAGTTGATTTTTTTAACTATGAGGAGATTGCTGGCGTAACAAAATTATAGTAAAATCGACTATGAAAGTGGGAAATTTAACTATTTTTCATAGTAGTTTTAACTATATTTTACCAACTATGTGATATAGTCAATTTAACTATGGTTTTTTTCTCAATGTGGAAATTACGTCTGCGTGTTGCAATATACGTCATACTTGTAATTTGTACGGCTATTGAAGTTTGATCGCAGTTTGTCAGAAAAATATACAGTCGTTCTTAAATACCAAATAATTAGTTGCATTTATTGTTTTTTTAGTCTCAAAACTATCACAGAATTCGCTCGAAATGGCCTGAAATGAAGAAAACTCTACCACGTACCAGAAAAAAATGTTTGTTAATACATAACCTACCAAAATTCTGATAACTTGTTGTATCTAGTCAGTTTTATTTATTCAGTATTTTTAGATCGGTTACAAATGCAAAGGATGGTCGTCGAAATAAAAACATATCATTAGTTACATTCAATATTGTGTCTTAATATTTTAGTTTGCCAGACCAATAACTTCTTGTGAATATCGCATTATCGCAAATATTTCAATTACTTGCACACTGTTCGAAAATGAAGAAACGTGCAAGCTAAGTACATATTAAAAATTGTTGACCTGGTTTACAATTGCCTTGGCATGTGTAAGCGCACATAGAGTATCTTGTGATAATTAAATGTAACACAGGAAATGAAAGTATTGATTTTTAAGTTGAATTTATTGTTGAATTATTACGTGCGTATAATCTCTTCTAACAATAACTGATTATTCAGATATAGAATTATTTAGTTACAGTTGAAATATACATATTGAAATAACCGAGTCATCGTTGCCGTCGCAATTCAATATATTATTGAAAATCATTTAAATGAAGAATATAATACGGATTATTCCAATTTAATATTTATATTAATGTATTTAGAAATTAAATAATTCGTGAAAAAAAAGATACTTTAAAAAATTGCATAATAAAAAAGCAGAAAGGTCAAAAAACCGACAATCATAAAACCAAAAGTTGAAAAGCCGACAGTCAAAAAGTCGAAAGTCAACAAGCCGACATATAAAAAACTAGACAAGTGTCCGTATTTTGTCTGTCGGCTCTTCGAGGGTCGGTTTTTTAACCTGTCGGCTTTTTAGTTTATATAGTTTAAAGCGCTTCATCTACATTAAACATTACATTCAATAGTTCCTTAGTTAATTGAGATGTTAGTTTTCCCTTTCTTTCTGTCACAACATTTAAAGTACATATTCGAAGGTAAATAAGTTCGATAAATATGCGTATAGCACATTCCTCTTAAAGGGATCTTCTAGAGCTCTTTCCTAGTATTTAAGGCGATTTACGCCCAAGAGGACACAATTTTCATCAAGATTTTCAGAATATTTCTTGACATTAAAAACCAATTCAACAAATTTTCGATAAATCATTCTGGACGTAAAATTGATCGTTCTTTCAGATTATGATTACAATAAACGTATAAAAAGTTATAAACAATTATTCACAAAAAAACGCGATTTTTTCTTCACAACAATTTTTTAATCAATATTTTCATGTCAAACAAGAAAAGTCATTGCGTCAAAATCTCAAAATATCGTGTCTTTAATGTCTCAGCTATAAATATTCGTAATTATACATAGGAAGTTGAAGATGGCGGCTTCAAAATGGCGTCTAAAGCTTTCTTTTTTATGTAAAATATTAGCTTAGTGTACCAAATCTTTAAAAATAATCCGATCTTGATAAAACTTAGTACCTGTAAAAGAAAATATTAATTTATAAATTCAAAATTCACATTAAAATAAACGTATAAGCGTGTAAACCCCACCCAGCACTTCTGCTTTTGCAAACGTTCTTCACTATCAGCGCCACCTGTATAACGTAAGGTCTAAATAACTATATACGTCAATAAGGGTAAGAATATCGATATAATATACACGAAGATTCATTTCAGCTGTTCTATTCCTATATGTATTTTGACTTTATTTCTAATTTAGTATAATATCGATTTTTTTTTGTATTTGAGTAATTAGTATATAATGTTTTTTTGATGGAAAAATATACATTTTTTACTTAATCTGGGAATTCGCCGAATTATCGTTAAAAATATTACAGTTTCTTGAAAATCTCCCATATAAGCAAAGTTTACAATTCTGGAAAAATTAAAGTGATTTAATATTTCATAGGGCAAACGTCGTGCTTATGACACGATGCTTTCCACCCCGTCTCCCTAGAGTCCCATCCCGTTATAGAAATGGTAGACTATGATTTTTGATAGTTCACATAAAAACTATTCCAGCAATAAAATATAACAGCAACGTAAAAACGAGTTCTTGGCTTATTCCCTAAATATGATGCAACCTGATAGTATCCGACTTGGAAAAATCGATATTTTCAATGTTTATTAAATATGTTTCATCGACTTTTATTTAGTCTCATTCACATTTTATAAATTAACTTCTTAATTGGACAGGGTATAATTGTAACAATGTCAACCTATCTGAGTATTTAGGTCAAGAAAGCAATAATAAAGCTGAAAGTTTTAATATAGTTAAAATTAAAAATACTACAAGCGAGGACCATATGTTTTGTTGTATCGTATTATTTCAATTAGATGTGCATAAATATGTTCATTGTATAAATTTTTCATTGTAAAATATTTTAGTAGGAAAATACTAAGGTAAGAATTGTCATAAAAGGTTATACTTTCTGTTCACTTGTTGAAGGATGATACTGATAAAGACTTTACAGATCCTACGATATACAGGTTTACTTGAAAACGGCAAAAAATTACACGAACGTATCAATCAACGATTGAAGTTTCTTTAAAAATAATAGAGTAAAAGTTTCTCTTTGATGTTTTTCTGAACAGCTCGTCGAGAAAAATGTAAAACATACGTTCTTGAGGCGACATTAATAAAAGATGAATCGAGGAAACGATTGGTAAGCACGATTCCTAAATCTCCATTTTTTAAATCCAAAGTCGAAAAACTAAAGTACTGTAGTTTACGAAAATTTCAACCTCGATTTCACGAAATGAGAAGCTTGCGATTATGATAATGTCAAGAGACGCTGAAAGTACCTACGTGCTTTCGTGATATTCCCTGGATTTCAAGGCATTCGCGACTTCAAAGGTCTTTCATAATTCATAGATTCGACTAAGAAAACTGACTGTACTTTACTTTATGATTCCAAATTACTTATCAACTGCTTTTTTCATTGAATTTATTGGGCTTATTTTGATCTGTCTGCCCTGTAAAAAATAATTGGAAAATTCCCATAAAATGGTACGGCAATTTTACTGTATATTCCAAAAAATCCATACCTATTTTGAAAGTCTCCTGTTTCAAAATATTCGATTTTTTCCAGCAGGTGTATAGGAAAGGAATCATCCAATTTCGTAGGACTTTCACAATAAACAAAAAACGATGTTTTTACATTTAATGCTTCTTTTGTTGGTAACAATTCCAGATGGTCATATGCATGAAAATTTATGCAACATCATTTTGGATTTAAACGCCATCTGGTGTACGAAGAAATAATTTATATATCCAGTTTTTTATGGCACTATATTTAAATATTAATACGGATCTGAATACCCATGCGAATTTTCGAACGAATATTCATTTACAATAAAATGACTCGAAAATTGGCAGGAGATTTGTTTTCTTAGATTTTCTCAATTTCAGTAAGTGACGGTAATTTCAAATCATAAGTGAGTAGATGAACCATTTCTGTAATTTCGATCGTTGTTACAAATTTATTAAAAGTATTACATCGAAATTTTGTATATAGCTCCTCATTCTAAGGACTTCAATATCCCTGACATTTTTTGTATTGCCGTGAAGAAATAAAATTATGTCTCACTCAGAACGAAAATACTATTTTCCTCCCTATATCACGGGAGCGAAATAACACTTTCTCTCCCTAGGGAGCAAAATAAGTATATTTGGGAGCAAAATTAGGTTGTGTGTCAATCTGTGTTCTTTAGACAATTTCCTAAACATATCAAAACATTTGACTTCAATAGAATCTTGTTATTTAATAAAAATGTACTTATTACTATATTATTATGCTAATAATAAAAAAATAATCACATATCATTTGGCTGTCATATAAGGTACTAGGGAGAAAAATAGGTGTTTGCAGACTCGTGTGAATTGCTGCCAAATTCTCACGAGTCAACAAAACCCTATTTTGCTCCCTAGTTCAACAATACATTATTATACGACAGCAAGAAATAATTTGTTTCACGATCTACATAGTAAGATCTGTTTTTTTTATTTGAATTTGCTATTGAAATAGTCGGCTTGAGCACCTAATTTATCTATTTCACAATTTATAACTACAAACGATGGCGGTGTCTTATCCTACTATCTATTTAGTATATCCAACTATTACATTTTTTCTGAGTAACATGTCAGGATAGGTAAATAAATTATGTACAGCATGAGAGTAGAATGACAAATGATTGTCGAAAACAAATAACACAGTAGTTTTAGATATTGCTTACAATTTTAAGTATTTTGAGAACTTAATGTTTAAGATTTCTGTTTTTCGTTGGTATTTTTATCAAGAATTATTCTTATGCCCGTAACGAAATGAATAAAAATCCTTTAAAACACTTTTCTAAATACAGATAATGATGTAATTCCGATTTTACCTTCTTTTTAATCAGAAAACCGTAAAATTTCATAATAATCCAACGGTTTTCAAAAATATTTCGCAATTTTGATTATTTTTCTGTTTATTCTATTATATCAATTATAGTTTTCTATTCTTAAACATGCCCTCGTACATTAATGCCAAATTCATGTTTATGAATAGTTTGACTTGAAAATTAAGTTCATTGGAATGTATTCGAATAGATTTAAACAAGATTTTTAATTAACGCAAATCTTACAGGGGTTATAACTGATTTTAAATACTGAATATATTTCTTACTAATTTCACCTTGGGAAGTTGCCTTTCTAAAATTGTTAAAGTTTCTTGAGATCAGTCCAAATTTTATTCCTTTAAGTACTCCGAATCTCACCACAATTTCGCAGAATCAAGAAACTTTTTGGCAATAGAACACTAATAAATCAGAATATTTTATGTTTGCATTATTATAATTCCTCTTACTATTACTTACAAAATACTTCCTTTAATTTATAAACTAAGAATCTGGTGAAAAATTGCAATATTCTACAATATTAATTTACTGAAAATTAGAACATCAACGCGCGTTTCGCATGCTACATTTACTTGGCCCTTGTATGCGATATAAACATTTCATTTATAAACAATTCTTTCAAGACATATTTTTATGCACAGTACGAAATGTAGATTTGAATGCTCGATCTTTATAAATCTACACAAAAGTATATGTATATAATATCTATATTTATAAAATCTGTATTTCGTGTCCTTATAACGAGATAAGAAAAATATCTATGTTGCAATGTTATTTTAATTATTCTAATTAATTTCCTGATTACAGAATCTTGTTTACTCTATTAGAGATATTGTACATTGCATTAAACAAATTCACAATGGTTAAAATAGTACAGAAAGTCTCGGTCTTTTTACTGCCGGTCGATTTCCGCATGAAAATTGTCAAAGTAAGAATCTGATGGATTGTTTTCATATTTTCAAAAATCTAAGGACAAAAAGTGGATTCGATGCTCCGGGAGTTAAATCCGGGGACTTTACAAAGGATCAGAAGAAACGTCTCTTATTTGGTGGATGACATTGTGCATTTTTCTAACGTAATTTCCAATGTATGTAATCGAGCAGACGAACTTCTGTCATTCGAGCTATATTTAGTCACAAACAATGAAATAACATTGCAATATTGTCTTCGTTATTTGCTCGTTATAAGTTAGTTCAATATGAAGAAAGAAAGCACGCATATAGAATACAAATGTCTGATATGCCACTCATTTTTATCTTTAAAAAGTACACGAAAAAATAGTTTGGACCTACCATCCAAATAAGTATTGCGAATTAAATTTACAAAATAAAATGTAGTTTTTCTGATAAATATTTATTTTCGTTTAGTGGGCGTAAAGTACGACTATTCGCCCGAGATACGCTGAATCGTCTCGATCTATTTACGGCCTAGGGTTCATTTTACATCTAGTAGGCTTGAAAGTCAACTTCACGCCCGTAAAATGAGGCGGAAAGACGTACTTTACGCCTACTATGGCGCACACCTACGAAATAATTTGTTTCACGATCTACAAAATGGTCAACCTATCAACATTTTATATTTGCATTATTATAATTACACTTTATGCATTATTATAATGTTACACGTGCGAATTGCTGCCAACTTCTCACGAGTCATTAAACACCTATTTTGCTCCCTAGTGCAACAATGCAGTATTATATGACAACAAGAAATAATTTGTTTCACGATCTACATAGTAGGATCTGGTAAATCTGTGTTTTTTATTTAGATTCAATATTCAAACAGTCGACTTGAGCACATAATTTGACCAGTTCACAATTTAGATTAACTACAAACAATGGCGGTGTTTTATCCTACTATCTAGTTACTATCTCCAACTAGTTCATTTATTCCGAGTATTACTTTAGGATAGGCAAAATCGGAATTACATTTCATTTTGGTACGGGCATAAGAATAATTCTTGATAAAAATACCAACGAAAAACAGAAATGTTAAACATTAAGTTCTCAAAATACTTAAAATTGACTGCAACATGTAAAAAACTGTGTTTTGTGAAAAAAAATTGTTTTCGACAATCATTTGTCATTCTACTCTCATGCTGTACATAAGTTGTTTAGCTATCCTGATATATTACTCAGAAAAAATGAAATAGTTGGAGATACTAACTAGATAGTAGGATAAGATACCGCCATCGTGTGTAGTTCTAAATTGTGAACTGGACAAATTAGGTGCAAAAGCCGACTATTTCAATAGCAAATCCAAATGAAAAGCACTGATCCTACTATGTAGATCGTGAAACAAATTATTTCTTGTTGTCATTTATATGACTATTATTAGTGCAATGTTGAACTAGGGAGCAAAATAGGTGTTTGATGACTCGTGAGAATTTGAGAACAATTTGCACGAATCTGGCAAATAATAAAAAATAACCACATATCACTTGCTGTCATATGAGGTACTAGGGACCAAAATAGGTGTTTCCAAACTCGTGCAAATTGCTGTCAAATCTCACGAGTCATCAAACACCTATTTTGCTCCCTAGTACCTATGACAGCCAAATGATATATGGTTATTTTTTTATTATTAGCATAATAGTAGAATAATTATCACATTTTTATTAAATAACAAAATTCTATTGTAGTCAAATGTTTTGATATGTTTAGGAAATTGTCTAAAGAGCAGAGACTGACACAACACATAAGTTTGCTCCCGAATATACTTATTTTGCTACCTAGGGAGAGAAAGTGTTATTTCGCTCCCATGATACAGGGAGGAAAATAGTATTTTGCGTTCTGAGTGAGACAATCTTATTTCTTCACAGCAATACGAAAAATGTCAGGGATATTGAAGTCTTTAGAATGAGGAGTTATATACAAAATTTCGATTTAATACTTGTATAAGTTCATAAAATTTGCAACAACTATCGAAATAACAGAAAAGGTTCATCTACTCACTTATGATTTGAAATTACCGTTACTTACTGAAATTGAGAAAATGTAAGGAAACAAATCTACTGGGAATTTTTCGATACCATCTGACAATTTTCCAATCATTTTATTGTAAATGCATATCCGTTTGAAAATTTGCGTGCATATTCAGATCCGTATTAATATTTGGATATAGTTCCTTATAGTATTATAAACGAATTTCAAAGACAAAATCTGAAAAAGCGATGAACTTTTGATCAACGTTAAAAATAGTCTATTTCGAAAAACCACAATTTTTAGGTAACAGATATCCTTGAAATCTTGATAAAATTTGTGTCTTGTTGGGCGTTAATTGGTTAATATCCAAGCTGGATGTACGGGAAATGTAAGCATCAAGCCAAAAAACATCACTACATCAGATATCCTCGACATCTCCAGGATTTTGAAAAGTTATGGGGCAAAAGACTAAGTATTTGTGAAAGGAAGAAAATGTTTTTCGTTTAGGGGCTGTACTTAAATTACGTAACGCCGAAGGGGGGGCAGGCCTGCGTTACACCCATTGCTAAGGGTTTGGCAAATAACGTTACGGGGGGGGGGGGGTCCAGAATACCAAAAAATTGCGTTACGTAATTTAAGTACAGCCTCTTATACCAATCGGTAAATTTTGGATATTTAGAAAGATGAATTTAGAAAGATGCCAAAGTTATACATGCAGAGCACTGTCGACATTAAACAAGTTCTGTCTGTGACACCTCCACCCTGTTACCGGAGGCGACCTTCCCTGAGAACGATCGGTAGCTCTTTTCGAAACCTGGATGAGTCGTGTTATTCCGAGCACACCAGCGGCTTCAATTACATACCGAATTCAACAACAAAGACATTCTACCGGACACGCAGACCATGGACAGATCTGCTTCGAGATCTTTTACGGTTTTATAGATTGTGTTTTAACGAAAAGCTTTTCGTTCGCTCATGAAACCCAATACTTTCACCGCCTATTGCCTTTCATCACAAAAAAAAAACTAACCACCACGGTCAAATGATCTTCAAGTCAAGTTGAGCCTGCCTATTTTAGGCTTTAATATCTATATTTAATTTGGCATATTATATTAATCAAATATAAAGATATTAGGAACTTTGTTTAATATCTATATGTAAGACTGTTCTTAATTAAAGTACGCATAGCTAAATAAATAAGTAATGCAATTACTTCGGTCTGATTTGGAGTAAAATATTGGATTATATACATCTTGGTTCAATTACTTTAGAGAGGACTGCTAACGTCAAATTGAGATAACCACTCAAGTAGAAATATGTATGGTAATGTCCAGTACTGACCATTACTGGGCCAGTTATGGTTTGTAACGCTGCCCAATACTGACTACTGTAGTCACAGAGTACTAAATTAGTATTGCCTTCTAGTATATGTACTGATTTCCGGAGTCGTTGCCATCGATGAGAAGTTCCCGTTAAGCCACTAACCTAACACTGGTATAATACTAGCACATTGAATAAGAAAAAAAGACCAAAAAATATGACGAATTATATAGATCTATAGATTTAATTCATTTTTATATTATTTATGTATCCGGATTAGTACTGGCTAAACTAAAAAAATAGTGCAAAACCGTTACTAATTCAACCTGTTCGTTAGTACTGTCTGGACTCCGAAAGGCAGCGATGGCGTCAGTACAAAATTGGTGCTAAAATATCAGTTCTCTTTCAATGTTGAATAGGAGTACTGACAATTATTACTGGGTCAGTATTTTGTTGTTGGTGAATTTCAGCATACTTCGGATATTTTTACTATAGCATCATCAGTATGTATTGTATCATTACTGTCTTATTTCAGCAATCAGTAATAATTTAACACTGAAAACAGTACTGGTAATCAGTATTGCGAGGGTAATAACATACTCCGACAGCCAGACGTTATTTCTTACCGATACTACTATTGTCAGTCAGCGTTGGGTTAGTACTGATTTGTTACATCAATCAGTGCTGATTTTCTACGTAAGTCAGTACTGATTTAACACCGAATGTAGTACTGGTTACCTTTACTGAGGTAGTACTGGAAAAATTCCGGCGATCGGATGTTATTCTTTACTGACCCAAATACTGGAGGCCAGTATTGTGTCAGTACTAATTCGCTCTGTCAGTCAGTACTTGTATCACAGCGAATTCAGTACTGACTACCTGTACTATGTTAGAACACATTTTGAATTATTAACGAAAGATTACCAAGTTATTTTTGAAGGTGTCAATTTTTACGCTTCATTACTGTCAAAAAATAAATGCTTGGAATCGTATTGAATATTTTTCGCAAACATATCGTGGGGTCCAAATGCCATCAAAGTTGGCAGCACGAGTTTATGAGAAAATGGGGTAATTACGACCCCCATATCATCTCGCTTATAATGAAACCCAACAAATGCATATTGTATGTAATACTAATGAATATTACATTTTTAATGCTAGAGGCAACGTTTTGATTATGAACCGCATGTTTCGGCAAAGGATAATGTTTCGTAATATGTTACGTTCCGTTAATTTGGTAGGTTATTAAATTACAAACCAAAAAAATGTCTACGTCTCAACTGAATTTTTAATACTCTCACCGTGAACCGATTAAGAAGACCGGATCTCGAATTTTCAGCTTTGTTAAGTAATAACTAAAAATATTGTAAATTTTTCTGGCAGTATTTTGGGTGAGAAATAATGTGAAAAAAATCGTGGTTTTTTCCTACATTTTTGACATGCTAATTTTTCTCAAAGTTGAAATGAAGCAAAATCCATACCCTTATTTCTTACAGAGGGTTTAAGAAACAAAATAAAAAAAAGAGCCATCTAAAAATATTGACATTTGTGCGAAAAAACTCATTTTTTGCACTTTTGAAAAAACCTTGAATAATATTTGTGGAACTCCAAGCGTCAGTTATTTTGAAACTACGTTTTCCGACGTAATTTGGTATGCTTAAAACGAATATCGTAATGAAAATTGGCGCCAAGGTCATTTACAAGGTCGAAACTAATAAAAACGTGCTATTTCTGAGAATTTTTGTAGGTATTTTTTAAAATGCAAATCTGACGAAAAAGTGTTTACGACAAAAGATGTAGACTATGAAATGAGACTACATATGATTCAAGGTTTTTTTAAAAGTGCAAAAAATGAGTTTTTTCGCACAAATGCCAATATTTTTAGATGGCTCTTTTTTTATTTTGTTTTTTTAAACCCACTGTAAGAAATAAGGGTATGGATTTTGCTTCATTTCAACTTTGAGAAAAATTAGCAAGTCAAAAATGCAGGAAAAAACCACAAACTTTTTTTTTTCATTTCATATTATTTCTCACCCGAAATACTGCCAGAAAAAAATATTAACAATTTTTTTAGTTATTACTTAACGTAGCTGAAAATTCGGGATCCGGACCCCTTCAAAAACATAAGCACCTAACCTGCACGATTTATATCTGCAAATTTACTGATTAGATATTCACTGAACATTGTTTAACACTTTCAAGGTTATAAGAAAAATCTGTTAAAAACCTTTAAAAAGAAGTTGATAAATGATGAGGACAGACTTCATTTCACTCGAAAATAATGAAGGAGGAGGTCGGAATTATAAACTGTTTTAACAAATCCAAAAGGTTTCAATTTTTTTTAAATCTAAGTTATACTTAATATTATGAAGGTATTGATAATATTAATAAACATTTACCCACATAATACACTTTGGAAGAGAATATCGCCTAGATTCATTAAATCACAGTTTCTACTTTTAAAATGAATTTCGTATGGGGAATGTTTTAAAAGATTCCAAATTAACGCTCCGGGCGTAAAATTCGGTTTCGCGCTCTAGGGCGAAACCATTGGGCGCGAATTATCGAGATCCACGTCCGCCGCATTAAAAAATACATAATATAATATAATATTTTTACCTTTTAGATATCGGAGTAGTTTCCGATGTATTTCGATGGATTTTATTTCTAAAATTGCGTATCACGTCAAGATTTTGAGAAAAGTGGACGTGAAGTCGCAAAAAATGTGTTTTTAAGAGTTTTCAGTATTTTCTTCTTTTTAAACTAACAATGAAGCTTAAATCCTACACTATACGATCCATATCCGTTTAAATAAAACAAAAAAATTTCTTTAAAAATGGGGTTAACCTTTTGATGTCGGACTTTTTTAACCCTTTATCACCTGACTTGCTAAAGTTCCGCAATTTTCGTTATATTCTGTATCTACGGATTTGTGAGGTTGCTGATTACGATTTTGATGTAGGTATTAAAAATTCAAAATGACAGATCCAATATGGCTTAATACGATAGAGAGAAGGTAAGATTAGGTCATGTCCAACGAGCTCCGCCATTTTATACAATTCTGTAGAGTAAGATTCAAGCTTTAATTTAAGTACAGAGTTTTTACCCCCACTTTTGTAAGGGGAACTTCAAAAAGGTGATAAAATCATAACATATTGGACTACGCCTTATTTTTTAAATAACTTTGCAAATGGACGTTTTCCGATAAATGTTTATTCACAAAATAGTTCTTATTTTTCTAAAGTTATTTAATAAAATAATAATATCGACATAAACTAAGTTTATTTTATTTTATTGAAATTATCATCGATTATAATAGCTTTATAAAAATAAGAACTAATTTCTAAATAAACACTTATTGGAAAACGACGTTTTGCAAAGTTATTTAAAAAATAAACTGTTATCCCATATATTTTTATGATTTGATCATCTTTATGAAGTCCCTCTTACGGCCACAGATGGCACGGTACACCAACCGATACGAATATAGCACTGATAAAGTTTGTTTAGAGTAGATTGAATTCCGAAATGTTACAATATTGACGACTTTTTTTAATAAAGGTTGAAAAGGAAATTTGTCTTGTGGTCGTTAACCTTGTTCGAATGGCGTCTTACGTCTCAGTGATTGTATTCGAACTTCGTGACTTCGACCTTCGGATCAAATTACATTGATCAAATGGTTTTCACGTCGACCGTGCTTCAAAGACTTTGGTTAAGATGCATCATTAAAATTGCTTGAGAATCCATTTTATACCGAAAAAAGTATTTTTTCATCAAAATTATTAAACTTTTATGAAGTTAAGAATATCAGAAAAATGTCATTTTTTACTAAAGTGTCTTGAAAATTATTGAACTTTCCTTGAAAAATTCCCAAGATATTTTTTAAATGAAAAGTTTCTTATGTACTTTATTGCTACAGAAAAATTATTTTATATTTTGTAGAAGTTCAAAGAAAACCTTAACGTTAGGATTCCCTCAAATATTTTATTTATAACGAAAATATTCATAATTTCGAATTCATTTCTTAAGCAAACTTCTTGATTTACTAAAATTCATTTTTTCACATTTTATAAAGACATTTATTGTTGTACTGTTTATTTTCATTGATTATTTTATTGTCTTTGTACCAAGGTCTCATTGTACTTGTATTTGCTACACGAATTCCTTATGAAAATTTTTTCACTAGTTTTCAACGGTTATATTTTGGGAAAAGAAGGGTCTAAACTATTTTCATGGAGTCACATCTGATGTAAAATTAACTCAACTTTTAGACTATTGTAATAAATTTTTCAAAAATTCAACCGTGATCTATACATGATTTTTTCAGAACAAAATTCTTCAAATGTATTTTCTTTTTTAATTTTTGAAATCGTATCCTCGAGACTTGAACTTTAAAATATATATATAGGTACTTTGAAAATAAAGATGATAGCATCCAAAATGGCGACTCAAACACAAATAAAAAACGTCGAAAAATTCAGGAATTTTTTACCTGAAAATGACAAACTTTCGTGAAAAATGTTACTGAATAAAAAGATCTGAGAATTGGCCAAAGAACGCGCTGCAATTTTTAAAACAATATTTTAATATTTTTTTAATCGTTAAAGCTTCATAGAATTTCTCAAAAAATGTTTCTTATAATTTTTCAAAATTGTTTGATAATCCGCTTTACTAAGGAACCACTATTATTTGAATAAGTAGTAGTAAATAAGACTAAATACGTATTTGAAATAACTCACGGGAAAAAATTATATGGGATTTACAATCCCAAATGACATTAAGAAGTATTTAAATAGAGCTACAAAATTAAGATTATCGTTACTCGTTACTTTGCGAATTGAAACCCTAAAACCTACTAGACATTAGTATAAAAATATGCCTGAATACTTATTGCTGTTTAACTATATAAAGTACTCTCATTCTCCTTTGAGAATATTCCCGATAGTAGATTAAATATGAGGAGTTTGTCGAAGAAGTCTCATTAATATTCTACTAATTAATATCCTATTTGTTAAATTACTAAATACATACTTAAAATTTGAAGTATTTCAAAAGTTGTTGCAATGCATGTTAAACCAGATTATACACTATACAATATAACTATAATACATTTTTATTTATTTTTTTTAATTTGTATATTCGATCTTTTCATGTTAAAATTAAACGCAATTATTTGCACTAAAAAAAGTATGGTTAAAATAATCAGAAATCTGGTTTCAGATCATTTTTGTGGTAGTTTGAACCGCTTTTTAACCAGAATATTTTTCTAGAAAATGTTCTTAACGTTACTGTAACTGACATTTTAGGTTAAAATAATGATAAATTCGGGTTCAAATTAGAACTTTTGGATCAAATAAATCCAATGACTGTACGTTATGGTTAAATAATTTTAGTACAGATAGAAAAATGACACATAATAATAATAAACACATCTATAACAAGATGCAAAAATACATTTTGATTACTTCATTTGATTTCTACTTACCAGTCAGATGAAGGATTAAACCAAGAAATTAATTTAAAACATATCTAAATGAAATACTAACTAATTGTGTTAATATATTTGTTATCGAAAATACTTAATAACATCGTAGCTACCTCAAGGTAAATTAAAGTTATTCCTTGGAACATTTTTTTCGGTGTTAAGAAAATTGCATATAAGTTTCTCTTACTGCACATTTGAAACAATCTAACAGTTCATAATGGCAAGATGTTAATTCGAGTATTTTATGAATTTAACTATTTCATTTCGCGTTTATATACTGTAATAGGCTGTGAGAGGTCTCCATAATTCAAGGATGAATATATATGTGATTTTCCGGAAGCAGAGCAGATCCAGAGCAGGGAAATACACTTCACCTGTTCCGCGCATGGTTTCGGTCATACCAGAAAACGTCGAATAATGAGACCTCTGCTGCAGCTTGATTGGCGGGTTGTTATGAAAGGCTCCACGATTAAACCAGGCATATAATTGGCAACAACACACCGAGTCTTTTGGCTTCTACCGACAGGGGACTTAATGAGAATAATGAGAGAGGACGTACAAAAAAAAATAAAGATTGCATGTGATATCATCCTCCTATTCCAGGAATTAGAATTCTTGAAACATATCCAAGTAATGTTTAACGAGATTTGCATAAATAATTTTATTGAATCGTATTTTATAGCCACAGTTTTATTGGTCTTTTGCTTCTGATGAAACGGGTGCAGCACAAAATCTCTACAAATCAGAAAAAAGATAACACTTCTATAATACAACATTTAAAAAACCAGATATTTAAAAAACCAGACATTTAAAATACCAGGTATTTTAAAAACAGAGATTCAAAATCGAGACATTTAAAAAAAAAACAGATTTTCAAAATATGTCTGCATTTGGTTTTGTGATGTCTATACTTTGAAATTTCTGGTTTTTGAATGTCTGTTTTTTTAAATGACGAAAAGGCTGGTTTTTTCAAATGTTTGGTTTTTGAATCTCTGTTTTTTTAAATGGCTGGTTTTTGAATGTCTACTTTCTTAAACGTCTGGTTTTTTAATCTGTTTTCTGAAATGTATGGGTTTTTAATGTCGGGTTTTTGAAGTGTCGGTTTTGAGGTACACCTACAACCAGACATTTAAAGATACAGAAACCAGGGGTTCCCCTCAAAAACCCGACATTAAAAAGCAGACATTTAAAAAACAGAGATTCAAAATCCAGACATTTGAAAATACAGATTCAGAAACAAGACATTTCAAAACACAGATTTTTAAAATATACTTGTAATTTTAAATGTCTGGTTTTTAATCTCATTTTATTGCAATGTTTGGTTTTGAAGTGTGGGTTTTGAGGTACACCTAAAACCAGGCATTTTAAATATCAGATATTAAAAATCCAGACATTTTAAATATCAGATATTAAAAATCCAGACATTTAAAAAACCGGAGATTGAAAAACCAAACATTTCAAAAAACATTGATACAAAAACCCGGGGTGTCGCTCAGAAACCCGACATTAAAATGCAGACATTTCAAAAGACAGATTCAAAAACCAGACATTAAAAAAAACAGAGATTCAGAAACAAGATATTTAAAAAAATAGACCTTTTGAAACACAGATTCAAATACCAGACATTGCAAAAGACAGAGATTAAAAAATCAGACATTTCAAAAAACAGATTTTCAATATATGTCTGCATTTTGAAATGCCTGGTTTTGTGATGTCTATATTTTAAAATTTCTGTTTTTTTTTAATGTTTGGTTTTTGAATCTGTGTTTTTTGAAATGGTTGGTTTTTTAATGTCGTGTTTTTGAAGTGGCTGTTTGGTGATTAGTAGAGTTTTTGAGATGCACCCGTTTCATCCGGAGCAAAAGTTATTGAAATATGAACCAATAAAGTCTGCTTTCTTAAATGTCTGATTTTTTAATGTTTGATTTTGGAAATTGATGGTTTTTGAATCTCTGTGTTTTTAAATGTATGGCTTTAATGAAGGGTTTTGGAAGTGTCGGTTTTGATGTACACCTAAAACCAGACATTTAACCCTTTGAAGCATACATTTTTCCTTACGCGGAAAATGGCTGAAAATCGTTACTCGGGAGTTTTCGGGGTCGCTCATTACGAATCTAAACTCAGATTTTCAAAATTCAATATGGCGGACGCAAATTGGCGGATCGAAATGTGAAAAAGTTACTTGATCAACTGATGAAACTGGACGTTTTCAATTTGATACAAATAGTACCGCTCTCAGTCGTATCCAGAGACACGAACGGGGACGTGGAGGCTATTGCCTCCATTTCTTTGTATTTTTTGTATTTTTTTGATATTTGTTTGTATTTTTAGGCAATGTTATTTATTTTCGGTAAATAATTTAGAACTAAACGACGAATACAGATGAGTTTTACAGCCGCGAACTATGACATTTTAAAATTCGGGTATGCCATATTGAATTCGCCATTTTGAATATTGAAAATCTGTGTTCAGATTCGTAATCAGCGACCCCGAAAACCCCCGAGTACCTAATTTCATATTAATCAAGTAACTTTTCCATATTTCGGTCCGCCATTTTGGATCCGCCATATTGAATTTTGAAAATCTGAGTGTATATTCGTAATCAGCGACCCGCGACCAGTTTCGTCAGGTTTGAGTAACATTTTCGTCTCAGCATACATTTTTTGTGAACAAATCCATAAAATTTACAATTTGTTAATTATTTAAACAATTATAACATAATAATTAATGATAAATATTGATTTATTTATGTTTCCTAACATGTTTTCTAATGTATGAAACAAAAAATTGAAAGAAAATTGATTAATAATTACCTGAAATATGTAAAAAATGCATTGCAAAAATGTATCGATCTAGATCGACACCGTGCTTGTAAGGGTTAAAATATCAGACATTAAAAAACCAGATATTTAAAAAAACCAGACATTTAAAAAAACAGACATTGCAAAAAATGTTCAAAAACCAGACATTTAAAAAAAAAAGACATTTAAATACCAGACATTGCAAAAAACGGATGTTCAAAAACCAGACATTTAAAAATGCAGACAAATTTTAAAAAACCGTTTTATGAAATGTCTTGCTTTTTGAAGCGTTTGTTTTATGATTTTTCGGATTTTTGAGGTGCACCCAATGACACCGTTTGCATTCTATTAAAAATGTACTAGACCATCTTCACTTATCTAGTTCCAAGCAGAATGTGTAGTCATTTTGACCAGGACAAATCTAAAATGGGTATCCTCAGTATATATAAACGATAATTGCACGATATCAAGAATAACTAGAACTGGAATAAAATAATGCGCTGTGTTTCACTAAAGAAAGAAAATTAAAAGGGTGGATAAAGCATTTAAAATATTTAGAGATGGGTGTAATAAAGCACGAATGGATTGAAACGAAAACATTACATACATCCATAGTGCATTTAATAATTTAAGAAATGCTAATATTATAATGGAATAGTTTCGTTCAACCGTTAGATCAATAACACATAAGCACGAGAAGATCGAAATGAATGCTTACATCAATAAATAATTATCATAAGGACCGAAAATTTGCAAAAAAATAAGTGCTTATAATTGACGAAATTCCGGTCACTGAACTTTAAATTTAATAGATGCTCTTTCCTTAAAAGCATCCAATTTCAAGTGCCATTTACATTTGTATTTCCAACAAACAAAATCGCAAGTGGCGATTAAAGGTTAATTTGAACTCTAGAACTCGTAATGATTAAACTAGTGGTTTCAAATTGGTCTCCGAACACGAACGGTCCGATGTAATTTGATTGGGAGCCATGCTGAATTCTGAGACTTTGACGCGAACAAAGATCCAGCCACCTGGAAAATCTATCTACCCCCCTCCTCCCTCAGACACCCAGTCCCTCAATATCTCATTCCATGCGGATATCGCCATATCTATGTGTCTCTGGGAACAGACGAATAATCACTGCCCATCAAAAATAAATTTATTCAAAATTTAATTATGAAATTCTCTTTGTCGCCTGTGATCGTGGCGTTTGAGCGATTATTTCAAGTTGATTCCAGATACGTATCTGCTTTGCCACTATAGTGATTTTGATTCTGCGGTTAAACCTCCGTCGAACCGTGAGCTCGCACATGCCCTGCGTATATAAATATCGACAGTCCCGTATATGCACACGTATATCAATGAGGGTGGATATAGTCCCCTACATATGCTATGAACTTGGCTGGTAACGTATGGAGATTCCCCAATCGATTCCTCTCATCAGACTGCTCCTGCCATTTAACTATATTACCAGCGATTAAACTATTCTAGCGATTTTTCATCGATAATTCATTTCATGGAGGTTCTGCGTTGATATCTAAGAGTCGTGAAAATTTTAAACCGCGTTCTAGTTCACGTTCCTTCAAGATAGACGATAGGAGAGTCTCCAGAATAATGCCAAACCAATTCTCTTTAAGATGAACGGAAATATTTACGAGCCCGATGCACCCGAGTCTCCAGCAATATATATACTTTCCACCAGCAATCCGAATCTTCGTGAGTGTAACCAATTTTCAACCCTAAGAAAGACATATTGATCCAGTTTCCGGTTGATGCATCGCTACCGTATGCGGAATTTATCACTCCAACGTATGCGATACACAAAACGATAACGGACTTTTCACGGATTTCTTACTTTACTTACTCCAGTGTCTGCATCGAAATTCAGTATATTTTACGAACTGAATAAATACGGGTCCGAGTATAATCAAATATTGATCATTCATAATGCAATAATATTAAACGAAGCTTTGGCATGGGCCCATGTAGGAATTGGCATCGGTGATTGCGTAATCAGCCGTGTAAATAAGAATCGAATAAATTTTCTAGGACAATTTTATCACACGCCCAAAAATACTGGCCTCCAATTTCGGAAGTATACTTTGGAAGCGATTTTAGTTTGAATTTCGCAATGCGATATCGTTAATCCTCCTGCATTATACGATCTATTGTCTTCATCTAATCATGAGTGACATGCACTTATTCAAAACTTGATTCATAATTTTGAAAATTATTCTGACCGATACGCAGTCTATGCCTAACTACATTGTGGTGGTCATACTCTTCGGCCAGTGTCGATACCAACTAATAAGCAATCAATATCGTGTAATCGAATGGATATATCGGATGCTGTGAGCTTCGATGAAATTTCCACAGTCTCATTACGAGCTATAAATTATACAAAAATCTTCAGTTTAAATCATCCTTCGTAGGATTGCTTTATCTCTTTTCAACCCCAGACAAAAGGATGAAGAGGCTGAAGGAATGGGACTTGGAAAAACGATCCTCATCATTCGTGACATATGAACACAAATGGGAAAAGATTTGCATCCGAAAGAAATGTATGGCGTAACTTAGATAAGAGTGGGCTCAGTATGGATTATAATTGCAATCTACTTTGCGAAATAAACGATCCCTCCTTATCACTAGCTTTGATGCGAGTGCAAATTACGGCGTGAAGAGGATTAGCTGTCATCGATTGTATATAGACCAGCATACGGGAACATGGATGCTTTGAGATTATATCACACTTGCAACTAGTTACGATGTATAGAGGAGTCAAGACTAACTACAAAATGTAGGATAGAGAGAATAATTCAAATAATGGCTTTGGTCTCGTATGCACATTTTGTATTCATTTCACAAATTGAAATTTCGCGAGTAACAGATAGAAGCTCGCAGTAAATAGTCTCTTTTCGTCAGTTACGAGAGTGTAGAGGGTAAATGCATACACGACAAAGTTCATACGATGACTGAATATACTCCGGTTACGAGTCACTTCAATAAATATAGTTAATTTTCTACCATTGACCAAACGAATGCTCAAATTATAATTTATCGAAAATAATTTGGAATAAAATAATTTTTGTTTCATAGTTTTTTATTAATACTGTGATATCAACATCGCTCTTTATGAGTATAACGCTAGAGGCCGCGGCATTGCGTCAAAATTTTGATGCTTGTACATGTCAGGCCTTTAATTAGCCGCAGTGTTGATATTAGTGATGCACTATGCGACGTTGCCCGACAATATTCAGGAGGCGGAGTGATTTAATTATATTGATTATCGATGGTGCTCGGTCGCCCGTAGCTTATTTTTTCACCCTATCGATTATTGGCCGCATGTGTTTAGCCCGCTCGTAATTTTATCGTTTATTTTCAGGGAAATTTTAAACACTGGAAATTAAAAGATAGAAATGAAGACCAATTGATGTTTTAAGTGTTTTCAGTGGTCAATTCTACATGATCGATAATGTCCAATCTTTTCAAGAGTCTCTCAATTTGATATATGTCATTCAGATGATCTGAATAATGGCAAAATGTTGAATACGTAGATGGTCTGAAATTGATTTTTCTTGAAGCCATCGTTTACCTCCTCATTAGACGCCGACAGTGACTAACTCAACACACTCGTTACGAAACTCCCAGACCCCCACTATATCACCTCCGAGAAACTGACATTATGATTTAGGGATGGTTTTATATGATGTACCAAAATCGAGATGCTTTTCCTTAATTTTTTAATCTTTGGCTGCATGGAGATGAAATTTATGGTTAGAAGTAGAAAGTTCGCAACGCCAGCCGTCGTGAGACACCTGTTAACTCAAGATCTTGTATTGTTCGTTAAATGCTGTCGTAGGGAGCAATATTTTGGATCGATGCCAGCAAAGTTGACTTCGAGTTCACTCCACCCAACATCCGAGCGAAATTTAGTGACTAGCAATCGAGCGACATCCATCTGCGAAGAAGATGTCGCGATCATCCTTTCGAAAGTTTGTTCAAGCGTGATAAGACATTGCAGACGAGCGTCCATTTTGCTGGAGTCAAGTTCTTATCGTCCGCCTTAAGGAGACTGAATAATAGACGAATGTTCATTATCAGCCAGTTGTAGGTATCATAATGATTAAGTGAACGCAGTAAGATGAGCTTCGCTAGATTCGCTATGCCTTAAATCAGACGCATTATTCCTGAAATCGACCAGTAGTAACTTTGTCGAATATCATGAGGTGACTTTTATGGATAGCCTTTTTATTGCAAGCTTATTTTTTCCCAAGGCTAACTGGATTTTGACTTTTTTGGAAGAAATAAACATTTCTGTAGTACCAACCTTGAACATGAATAATACCTCAGATTAGTGCAAATGTAATGTTGTCAAATTTTAGTAGTTATCGCTAGAAAATAAACATCAAAGTACGGTCGGCTCTCAGTATCATACTATGTTAGTTATTAAGGCAAGGATAAAATTGCTATCATAAAGTTGATACAAATTCATGTACAAGTGCCATAAAACAAATCAGTAGAATTTTACTAATTATTAGTCAAATTCTGCTCACAAAATTATTGGAAATTCGTTTTTAGAATTTGAAATTTATTGACAATTATAGCATAAAACTGCTAACTAAAGTTCTAAGTAACCAATTGAATTAGTAATTTAATATTCGAGTAATTAGATTTACTTATGACAGAGAAGTTGGTGATTTAATAAAGAAATACATTTTTTATTTATATCTATTTATTATAAACGTACTTTACATTAATACTATTCTAATGTTTTATGAAAAACGTTGTTATTTATAAATATAATGAATTTTGATGTATACTATATTTATAAATTTACAATATTCGACATTTTTTGCATAAATATTTAAAACAATAAAATTTTTAAGCAAAATTTTTATCGTGCATCATAAAAGTGTTGTCAACATTTCTGTTGACTTAAAATTTACCCCGAAGGTCTACACGATGTTTCTGCTAAAGGAATTTGTCGTATTATATTTATTATTTTATTAACAAAATGGCGATCAATACTGTTAAATATTTATGCGTTTTTCTAAATAGCACTAAATCATGCATGTCTAAAAGATGTCTTTCGGACATTTTAGTCAGGCATATTTTGCATTTAAACTTTTTTGTATAAAATCCTTTTTGAATATATGTTGCCAAATATATCTTTTAGATATAGCCATTCAAATATATCTTTTAGCGAAAAGACATCTAAATGACCTTTTTTTTCAAAAATATCTTAACGATATTTATGATGCAGATATAGCGCATGTGCACAAATTTAACCTTCTCTATGTTTCACACGTGACATTTATGTTTTTTTTCTGTTCTTGATAACATTATACTATGTTTGCATTATTTTCTTAGAACGATGAATTATTTTGATGGTTTCTCTCCCTTCCACACGTACATTGCGTAAGAGAAACGCCCGGGTTCGATTCCCGCCGGGACAAGTTTTTTCCTTATTCGTATCCTTGCATTATTTGTTTATATTCCAGCGTTTAATATAATGTAAAATACCATAGAATATTCTCATCTGAACTTATAACACATATATAATAAAAAAAGTCAAACTGATTTAAAAATATACCGAACTATAATAATTATCCATATTTGTCTATGTTTTTTAATCTGAAGGTTAATTTTCTTCGAAAATATGTTTTCGATATATCTAAAGGATGTCTTATAGATATCCAAAAATGTTGCGTAAGACATCTAAAAGATATCTTATAGCAGAGTCTTTGAGTAGACTTTCGACATTTTCAAGACATATTTGACGGACTGACGAATACCTTTTAGCTATTTTCAAGACATCTTTTTGCTTATTCGGTCACGATTTTTTCTAATTTGGGTCATATGAGAAATAAACGCTAAGTTGGAGAAAAAATTCAAGTGCATTTGACGATTAATGGCTTAATAGATAAAACAGATTTTTTAAAATCATTATTGGATAGTTCTCAACAAAAAAATGTAAAAAATATTTTTAAAAATGTGTAATTTTAACATTAAATAGTGTCATACGTTACAAATAATATACATACATTATAAATAGCGTGTGTTTGAAAGGAATATTAAAATTAAGGATTAGCCTTTTTAAGAAAACTTAATAAAATTCCATCGGTTTGAATAAAATAAGTAAGTTTTCTTTGAAAAAAAAAATTATTTTTCAACACAAATAATAAATACAGGCTATAAAATTATTAAGTTGATTATATATATGCTATGCAGCTTTTGGCATTCGTCAAGCCAACGCAAGCGGGTTTTTAGGTTAGGAATAGCGTATATTTCTACTATTGTCTATACTTGCGATGTGTCGGTACCAAAATCTTCGACTTTGGCAATGGGGTTTCATCACTTACTTGTTCTTATGGCTTTATAAATAAAAGTGAATAGTCTTGCTCGAGTATAGTCGATCGCTTCCCTCGCATAAACCATGTTGAACATATTACCTCTTTGTAATATCTTTAGATTAATGTCTTTCTCGCTTCCGTTCATAGGTTATGTTCGACACTGCAAACATTTTGATTCGACACCGTTGCAAAACATTCCAGATAACAGAATAAAAAAATATTTTAAAATGAGCTCATAATGTGTTCTACCAGAGGTCGGATGCGTGAAATTATTTGATGAGAACGTTAAGACCTCAAGCTCAGAAAACCCTCATAATTTGACGCATCCTATCTCTTTTACAGCACATTATGAGATCATTCTGAACTATTTTTTATTCTGTTATCTGGGATGTAACATTAAAACACCAGCGGTAAAATATACAATGACAAACAAAAATGGAGGAAATTTCGAACGGTGTAGTAAAAACCTTATTAGTTACGAGATCCAATAATATATGACAAACCTTTGTTTACATTAATAACTGAAATAGACAAACTACTAATTGACTAGAACGATTCTACTCATTGAAATTTGTTAAAGCGAATACCAATATCGCTAATTAAAATAGTCTAATGTCATAAAATGGCTAATTCGTTAGTCAAATATCGTACTAATTGAATCAGGTATAATTTGACTAATACAATTTTTGTGAGCATTTTACTATTTTTCGATTGCGATATCGTTTGTTCTGAATTCCATGACTTGCTTGGCCCTGGCATCAGCATTTATTAAAATAATAGAACTAATAATCAATTTGACAATTTTTCCTTTGCCTCACATCTATGTGTCTTTTTAAAATTTGAAATCCATTTTTACAGAAACTGAATAGAATACCTTACGTGAACCCGTTTTAATTACTTTTAAGCCATTAATTCTTCAAATATCAATATAAACTTTCAAATTCATAATAAAACATTTTTCATCGACGTTTTATTTTTTTTTTACATGGTGCAGTAATAATTAGACAAATGAACATTCACGACATACTGTTAATATAGTAAATATTAAACACTGAAAATATGACTTAAAAGTATAGTGATGTTAACAAACTTTTCCAGAATTTATTCTACATTTTCAGAATCACGAGGTCCTAGAAGTAACCATTTTTTAATAAAATTACTAAAAAAAACACGAGAGTGAAAACGTCGATTTTTTACTTGAATTGATGGCAACATTTAGGGAAAAAATGGAAGAAACTCTTAGATCCTGAAAGGTAACTCTATTAACAGCAAGAATACAGAAAAATTTACAACAATGTTATAAAATTAAAAAATAGTTGAAAACATTAAACCTTAAATAAACAAAAAATAATTAAATGAAATTTTTTCAAACGTCACCTTCAATAATGTCGAAAACGCGAAGTATACTTTAAAAACCAGGTCACCCGATGTACGTCTACTCCTTTTAAAGCTAAAACTATATATTTGCATTCTCTTCTCATTTGTTTTTGAACAATTAAATGCAACCAATCCTAAGTCACGAATTGTCTATGTTTACTAAACGGTACTACGCCATAACTAATTAAGTTTGTTCAGTCACTTAGTTCCAGAATTATATTTATACTACCCTCCTTTATTGCATCACAGATTTCTTTCCGCGTGAATTTGTTCTGAAAGTACCTCTTTTATAACAATGTTTACGACAGAGTTTACCAGAAATTTCCCTCTACTTTAGTCATATTTATGGCCACAAAAGGACCATTTTTCGAAAGCAAACAGGAGTTTCGAACTATCAAAATCCATTTTAAACTTTCTTCTTCCGTTACAGGTTTCCCATATGTAAGTCGAACCGGGTGAAAATTGTGCATTTACCAACAAATTTTCGTGTACACAGTCGCTCCAAATACATCCTTCTTGAATATTTAGCTACAATTTTTCAGATTTTCCGTTAGAGTAGTTCGCAGGCTTAGAAGGAAACGTTTCGTGTCACTTTATAGGATCTATAACTCGAACAAATAAATTCATAACGGAGAGTTTGGAGAATTCACGATAGCTTTTAAGCAATGTTTTCAAAAATAAAATAAATAATCGTCCGCAATCAATCACGGCTAGAATTTGGGATTAAGAAAAAAGGAACCCAACATCGACAGTTGCTTGCAAGTCATGGCGTAGTGGAAAATCGAGAATTACGCTCACTTGACAAATTGAAATTCTGGAACAAGATTAAGGATATCTGCTGCGAAAAGAAAAACAGTAATTTCGGTCAATCTTATAATCTCCGTTTACCAAAGTCATGATATAATATAAATGTTTCATGTCAATTGTGGTTATCCAAATTGATTTCTTCCTTTTAATCTCGAGTCAACGGATTCGTCGAGGATGAAACCTGTACTATTTTAAAAGATTTTGAATATAAGGAGATCTATGTGCAAATGTTTTCTACGAATTTTTAGATGAGATCAGGACAATTAAGATGTTCTTTGGATTCCTAAGTATCATCTTCCTAAGAATCCTTTCAAAAGAATTAAAAATTCTCTTTCCATATTTTTTTTCTTAATGAATCTTCATGATAAGAATATTTTTTTCTGGAATAATACTAAACATTGTCTACAAAATTGTGACTGAATGCTGAGTGGAGGTTATAACTGAAACAATAGCGATTCAGAAAATCGACGACAGACAATGGGGGTGAAGATGATACCGGCGAAGTCAGGGGGAATGAGAATAACGAGGACCAGATCTACGAAACGATACGTCATAGGAGGTGTTAGGAATGAATGTATATAAAAGGGGGATCACACGAACGCATATGTATATATAAGAGGTGGTGACTTAGACACCCATCCACGTTGGTGTTAGTGCGTCTGTGCGAAGGTGGTGGAGGTCCCCGGCAAAGCGCCCAATCAATACAGCTTCCCCGCCGCGCCCCAACACCAGTACGTTACGGTAATACGATGCAATTATGGACCGTGGTCCTTGCCGGTGCCCGGCTGCTCGTTATCCAGTAACTGGCTACGAAAATCGCATTAACATCCGTCATCAACGACGAGCTCCTTCCGAGGTGCGTATATATACACATGTAGTGCACCGGCGATTTCCGGGCATTCAACCATCGTGTGATGCAGTTGCCTGTACTGCCAACTCTTCTTCTCGTTCAATGGCTCCCTTATAGCGGTTGGTACTTGAATGGTTGCCTAGGGCTAGCCTCCACACGGCCATTGCCAAACCTGACGCTTGCGCGTCACCCAAAAGCGCCGTATTCAAAATCCAAATCTTACATGATACATCTATTAATCGTTGGAACTCCACATCCATCCTGCAACAAATTCCTATATTACTCTGGTCAGGTCTTAATAAGATTACCTGAATAATGTTTGTCTTATTAGCAATGTATCTGAGTAGGGAGTGATCAGGCTGCTTCATATCAGGCCATGGTTATGTTTTTTGCAGACATCACTCAAATGTTTGTTCTTTGATACAAGATAATTTAGGCAAAAACTTAATGTATTCATATGAGGTCCTGATCAGGTGCTCCCAACATACATTAAGTCCTCGTCAGGTTACCTGAATGTACATCAAGACCTAATAAGGAATAGAACGTTTGATCTTATCAGAGCCTATTCAGACACTCGGATACCATGTCCTGATCAGCAATCTTCCAGGCTTCACTCAAATGTTTGTTATTTTACGCAAGGTAATAAAAAACTTGATATAATCATATCAGTTATTGATAACGTTACCTGAACATATCAAATGCTGGACAGTTTTTTAGCCATGGGTTGAATTTTTATTATTTCGTACAAGATAATTACAACAAAATATTTATTCAATTACATCAGATCACATGAATATCCATCAGGGCATAATCAGGAATGTAGCATTTTACCTGATTAGGGCCTGATCACACTTCTTGATATCAGACCCTGGTCATTGTTTTTTCATTCATCCTTCAAATTTGGATTGTTTGGCTCAAAATAGTTAAAAAAAAATTAGATCTAATCACACCAGGTCCTAATCAGATTGGCGGAATATACATCAGATGCTGATCAGGCTCTCTGAATATACTCCAAACACTGGTAAGATACTTTGGGATCAGTTAAAATTTTATTGCTTGGCACACGATAATTAAAACAAAAATTGATTAAATTACATCGGGTCCTGACTAGGAAATACTTAAATATACATCACTGGAATATCCGGTTACCTGAATATACATAAGGTTCTAACCAGGAATGTAAACTAATTAAATGTAAACGTGTATTCTGATTAGACATACTGATATTAGGACCTGGTTACGTTTTTTTTCAGGCATCACTTAAATGTTTGTTGTTGGATTCAAGATAATCTGAACAAAAATCAGGTCCTGATCAGATTCCCTGAACATACATTAGGCCCTAATCAGGTTTGATCTGATCAGAGTCTGATCAGGGTCTCTAATGTGAGGTCCTGAGTAGTAATCATCCACGTTTCATTCAAATGTTTGTAATATGACGCAACATAATCAAATGAAACAATTGATTCAATCATTTCAGATCCTGATCAGGTTCCCGTAGATACATCAAGCCCTGGCCATTGTTTTAGGTATCAGTTAAACTTTTATTGTTTGGCACCAGATAATAAAAACGAAAAGAACACGATTTCATCACAACCAGATCCTGACCCAGTTCCCTGGTCATACATTAGGTCCTAATGAGGTTATCTAAATGTACATCAGGACCTATTAAGGAATATAATTTTTGATATGATCGAAGCCTGATCAGGCACTCCGATATTACCTTATATTACCTGATCAGGATTCTTCGAAGCGTTATTGAAATGTTTGTAGTTCGATACAGGACAATTAAAATAAAACATTGATTCAATCACTCCATACTTTAAGTAGCCGAATATACCTCAGGACCAGCTTAAGAATGCAACGTTTGATCTGATCAAGGTTCGAAAACACCCCCTGAGATAAAACCCATCTTATGTCCTTTCGGACGTCACACAACTGATGACAGTTGATGATAATGATCAGGCACTAACGGCGAACACCTGATATGGGGTGTCTTTCTGAATCCTGATCAAATGTTACTCGTGAGCTCCGTATAAGGCAATTCTTATTGTATCTGTATTATGCGTTAATCAGGAAGTTATACAGAACTCTTTATAGCGCAGTCATAATCTTATTAGGCCGTGATCAAGGTTGAATAAGGTATGTCTTGTTAGGAATTCCTGAATGATACCTGATCAGAACTTGGTCGGGCTTTAATAAGGCGTAATTTGTTAAGTACTTGTAATTCCTACTTGTTCAGAGCCTATTTAGAGCATGTTCAGAACCTGATCATTGCGACACAAGTACATGTACCTCATGATATTTTGTTGACTCCTGGATGGACATTTTTGTGGACCGGTTTAAGTACTTCGTGAATTATTCTCACTTTCTTCAACTTCACGAACGGAGTTACTATTTCATCATACGGCACTGTAAAATTAGATTAACGCCCCCATTAGCGGGAGTAAAATCACATTTTATTCCTTCGAAAATGTCTTATAAATATAAACGATGACTTATGACGGTGGCGCAACGATACACCGAGACGAATCTCAACATATTTTTTTTTACTTTTTTCAAATAATCAATTCATTTAGAAAAATTAGAAGTATATTTTCACGAAAATGCAACAAACAACATTTTACTTATTTTGCAAAAATAAAGAGCGCAAGTGATATTTTGAAATTACTACATCAAAATATTCTCAAAGATTACTAAACGTGAATTTTGTCACGCCTTCATGAATTGATGGTCTTCACGTAGGGATAAAGCACACGAGAAATTGTCGATTGTAGCTCGACAGTGTGATCTGGCTTCGAACAATCGAACCCTTTTTGTCCCCCGCTGGGCATTTCACTTTTCGCTTTCCCGTTGTGTCCCTTGAATGCACTGTACTTACACGCCACGATATTTAGGTGAATTCTCGTACATGACAAAAAGTCATGTATGAATCACGAGTGAAAATGAATTACACACTCCGGCGCTATTTGTGGCATTCCCGTTCCACTTTTCCTCGTCCTTGCTATGCTGAATCTGTTTTACCCTAAATGAACATAATTCGACCCATTATTTTATAATAAAATTACATTTAATCGAAGAATTCATAATATTCCATTCATTGAAATTCGCTAAGAAATAAATGAAATAATCTGTCATGAAAAAAAAGGAAGATTCAGATTTCTGGTCCGATATATAGCCATATTTTAATACATGTCTTTTCTTATGAAAAGGTAGGACCTGACACTTTTTCAGATTAAGGGATGGATCGTTGTCGGCTGACTAAGCTAGAAGGTTGTCAATATCCATTTGTAAATTGGAAGCGTCCATAGGGCTGTTGATGTTAGCAAATAACTTTATATCATCAGCATACATTAGGAATTTAGCCGATCAAAGGCAGCCTGGAAGGTGGTTAATAATAAGTATGAACAATAATGTACCTAAGAGTGAGCCTTGGGGAACACAGGATGTTACACGAAGCGAGCATGATGTGGCACCACTTATTCTCACCGACAAGCTTTGATCATTAAAATATGAGTTTAGACATTCAAACAATTTTCCGCGAATCCCAACAATCAATATTTTATCTAATTGTAGAGAGTGACTGAGTCAAAAGCTTTCGAGAAGTCAAAATGAATCGAGTCGACTTGAAAAAGACGAAATTATACAATTGCTGCAGAGTAACAGATTAGTTACCGTGGAACGTCCACTGATAAACCCATGCTGGTCCCTAACAATAAAATTTGAAAAAAATCGGAAAAATATTTAGAGACAATAGCATCAAACATTTTAGCGAAACAACTAAAAATAGAAATTGGTCTGTAATTTGTTACATCATGAAAGTCACCTTACTTGAAAATATGATATTTAAAAGCTACCTTCCAAGTTTTTATTATTTTAACACAATGACTTTGCGCATCGTTTAACAAAATAAGGTGGAATCTGATTCGGACCAGAATTTAAATTATTCTCGATATAATATATAACAATTCTTAATTCGTCTTCCGTAATAGTAAGCGGATACAATTTGCACGCAAACATTTGAACTCGATATAGTCCGAATATAAATTAGAGCACTTCCATTTACAGCGCCGGAGTTTCTTTTCACCAATGACCGGTATAAGTTCTTTAGTATACAATATACAATGTACAAATATCCTAAATTTTCAATTTTTTTTAAAGGTTATTAGGCATATTTTTTATGTCTAGAAAAATTAGATGTATATATTATTTTTCGTTTCAATTCGATATTTGGTGTTATAAAATAAAAACAAGCATGTTTAGTATATGTTTTTAGTTGAAATATTGTAAAATGTTTGAAAATATTTAAAATTGGGTCAGCTTTTTTGCAATTATCTCTTTTATCACAGTATCTCCGTTAAAATTACGCAGGAATAGAATCAAGTCTACGAAAATTTCCAAAGATATGACGATTTAAAGTTGCCTATCCATGAACAAATTTTTCTTCAGTTTTAAATTTGGTTGATTATTTGTTGGGATAGTTTCATTAGAAGTGCATGTATATACGAACTATTCTAACAAAATTAGAACTGATTTACAGCTGTATATAAAAAGGTACATAGCTTAGGAAATAACTCCTTTTTTTAAGTAAGTAGCTGAATGTAAATAGTATCGACTTCCAAAATAATACCCAATGTTTTAATTATCTTTTAATTCTTTTTCATATTATTGAAATGATCGTGTGATGACATGTTGCATCCTCTAGCTAAATAAAAGAAATAAAGGAGGGTTTTTTCAAACTCTGTTACCTTTTGATATACAGCCTAAAAACAGTTACATGATCTTTCACTTCCACTCATGACTTAGCTTTGAAACACTTGAAAAAAGATAATGAATCAAATCTGAAAGTGTTGAAACATTTTTTCATATATCCTTTAAACGCTAACTATTTAGGCCAGTTTTGAATATAATTTTACTCGCTTATATTCATTCCTGTGTAATTTTAAGGTAGATACTGCGATAAAAGAGATACTTGCAAAAAATTGACCGACTTTTGTCTATTTTCGAAAGGTTCACCACATTTCCACTCTGAAAATACACTAATCGTACTGGGATTATTTTTCTAAAGCCAGTCATTGAATTACAATTAAGAAAAAATATCTGCAAAACGTCTACAAATAAAAAATATGCCTAATAACCTTCATAAATATACAGGAATAAAGAGTTTCTAAAGTGATCCGCCTGTAAAGTAGGAAATTCCATTAAAAACCGTAAATTAAAGATGACAACATTTTCAAAATTCGGGCACTCTGTTAAATAAAAACATTATTTAGGAAATGACCGAGGATTTTCTGAAATCAGTAAAAATTACTTGTTTCCGAAAATTCTCTGCCTGTTCTCAATTAAACTTTCTTTGCTATTTTCTTGGATACCGTCTATAATAATTAGAATCATCCTTACAGAGTTCCAATTTTTAAAAATCGATGATTTTTTATTTGTGGATTTTAGTGAAAATCGAAACTATATAAGCGGATCACTTTAGAAACTCCCTTAAAGCTTCTATTTTAACGTAAAATTACATTCAGCATCTGTCGGTTCATCCATTATGAATTTACAATGTGATTTTAAAAATTTAGACAAAATACGTAAATTTTTCGAAATATCATGAAACTCTTTGGGCGTTTTGCCTTTTATCCCCCTGTAGATGGAACAAAGTTCCATTTTTATTTTGTTTTAATTTTGTTTTTATGACCACAAAATTTATATCAGCTGGTCAAAGCAGTTCTTAAATATTTTCTTATGTAATAACAGCCTACATAACAATAACATGTTTTGTCGTGAATATTGTTAATCGGGATCAAAAGGACTACCACTTCTCAAAACAAACTTCAAAATATAAAAATGGCAGATAAAATATGGAGAACACAAAAAAAATGTTCAATTAATCGTTCAATTAGTCATATACATACAAATTTAAACAGCATTGTGACGTCCCCGGACAAAATAGTTGTTCCTAATTATTTACAATACATGGAGTATTTTTCTTATAAAATATGAAAACTATTATTTCATAAGTGCCGTTTATATTTTTATCCGTTGGATTAGTATAATCAACATTACTATTAGCAGTTCACTAACACACTAGTGGAGCGTTAGAATTTGTTAGTGAAAAATTGACTAATTCATGGTAACCCACACTTCATTCCATATTGGCTTTTTTCACTAATTCAGATTTACAGAGTTGTTTTTCGGTCTCAAATAATGTTGGAGCTATCATTTCATCTTATGCGGACAGTTGTATTGTGTCACTTTATTATTTTACGCGTTTTTTATACTTTTCAACTTAGATTGCTACCGAACAAGTTATTGCTAAGCAGTTGTTAATTAACATGAAAAATTACTTACGCAATGAGGATGTTTGCCGCTATAAAATTATTTAATTTTACTACATTCCAGACAATTATCTGAGGATATTTAAATTTATCTAATTTTCATTCATGTTTTCAATGTAATAAACAAATTCAAAACAACTTGTTTAAAGATGTTATGACTGAAGAAATAGTTAGACATTTCCTTTGGTACAATCTTATCTTATTCGCGAATCTAACACAAAGATCATTTGATTAAATTATTCGCCTTGCTCCTATTATGTGTTCAACACACTGAACATCCTAGGTGGCTTATCATTTCTTGTTAAACGGGGTAGAATTTAACGGCTAGGGTCTTGATGACAAGGGTTCATCAATCAGATGCCAAGTTGGTCGAAGGTACTTCTAATTACAGATAGAGGACAAATGATAACACGACACCGTTACAAAGCGACATTATACATAACCACACATGTACACACACATACATGTTCCTAGGGCGTGTATATAACATTTGTGTCACTTTCTCTATATGCATCAGATCGATAAAGAAGCGATAGTGGCCCTTTACCAGTACACAGGAAAGCAACAAAGGAACCCAACAGCTTCGAAAAAATCGAAGGATGGTGTGTGAGCATTTAACAAAATGCCAACACGTACAAAAAAAGTACCCAAACATATACGGTGTTCTCCAGAGTCTGGTCTGGAAAAAAGATTGAAAACTACTGGACGCAATGGCGCACACATACGCCAGCAATTACTAAATCCCATTAGCCCATTACTTGTGGTTAATCGACCGCTTCGATGTTAGAATTACGCCCTGGTAAAATTATCGCCAATTCCAAACCTGGGGTAGACTCGGAGGTTTCTCTCATCGGCACGAGGTTGACCTTTATTGAGTTACATGCAAAGTTTTACCTCGATGTTTCGCAACATCAGTGATTACTCCAATTAAAATATTCCATAATAAGTTTATCAACCCTTGGATGGTCAGCAGTCTCCTCTTACTTAAACAATACGTTTCTTTTCGATGGTCCAATGCGAAGAACACTAAAAACGTCTGTAGTGGAAACGAATGTTAGGTCTTATCTCCTAAATTTATTTAAGTACCATAAGTCCAACGAATTTTCTTTCTGCTTTTCTTTTTTCCATGGTATCACTGATATGAGCCTCGTAATTACTTAACTTTGCAATTTATGTGTCGTGTACCTAAGACGTGAAATAAAAAAGACTTTTTATATGATACTTAACTAAAAATTCAACACATTATCTTTCTGAAAAATGTCTTCCACAAGGTTTCCGTCGACGTCTACAATTGAAGTGAAAACGACTGTCGGTTAGCATTTATTTGTACAGCCTCCTTGAAATTGACTGCCGCCAGTCGTGTTCTTGAAAGAGGTACGTTCTCAACGAAGATCCTTTCTTATCATTTCCTAAAAGCAAGAATTTCCCATAAAGTGATGCTTTACCTAAAGAGGCGAACAAATATTCCGTTTGATGTCTACAAATAAATGAAAGATGTTATTTATTAATGCTTGTATAAAACAACCATTTAATTAAAAATTAACTTCCTGCTTATCCAAATATTCAGATATTCCAAGTGGTAGGTTTAACCATGCTTAATTATAAACGACCTTTTCAAGCCCGTTTGATAATTTTATTAATCCATTTAAAAAAAATAATAAAATCAGGTCAAATTAAATCTTGTTTATGACCATACATTAAATATTATTAAATAACACGAAGAACTTACTGGTAAACAAAATATCAACATATGTCAAAGAACCCGAATATTATCATAAAAATTATCATTTTCCTTGTATTCTCTGGCTAAAACATACAGTTTTTCATTATTTCGAAAGATTATGCCCTCTGGTTGTTGATTTTGTATAATGTGTGCAGCCTGGTATACAACAGTTTAGTTATAAATGGAAATATACGATAAAATGTTTTTAAATGAATCTTTTCTGGTTAAAGGAAAGTTTATTCTCGACGTACGTTCTTATCGAGTATGTGGTCGAATGAAAGGATTTTCGTTTTGTTTCAGGTTCTATTGTGTTTTTTCCCGACCAGCATCCGTGCCGACGCTTGTTCTGGGAACAAGTTCGGAAATGCCCGTTCGCATTATGCACATGCACCGGTGACGTAATCCGGAATTAATGCATCAAAGGTGAGTGCATTGAGGTTGCATAGAATGGAGTATATGTACGAAGAAAAAGAGCGGATTCTTTATACCACTTCTTTATGTTTTACTTAGAACAGACAACGTTTCATCCGTTTATCGTATCCTATATAGAGTTTAAACGAATTTTCTTTTCTTATTTGGAATAAATCCTGCAAGACCCGTCATGTGCAATATATGTTTTAAATTTGCGCTGTGCATTTCGCATGCATATATGAATAGAGGATTTTATTTCACCTCCCTTGTTGTAACCTTATTTAGGTTATTCACTATAACATGCATGTTTTTGTTTTTATAACAACGTACTAGTTACTAAAAAATAAGTTTCTCCGCCGTAAGCTTAAAATACAGTGGTTCCAATTACCGTTAGAAAGACAATTACACTAAAAATTAGAGTTCATTATAGGCTCGAGTTTGAAGCCGTTATATAAAAGATGGATTATAAATAAAGCAAGTAATTCCCGAGTAAAACAGAGATGATCAAAATCGGATCAAAATCTGATTAACATCGGTCAGATCTAAAAACGATCTAAAGCTGGTCCTGATTTTGAGGCAATCCAGGATCAAAGTTGGACGACTTTGTTTCTGCGAGCATTTCCGTTACTTTTCTAACCTGTCTCGTTGGTGGCATTTAACATTTCAGAAATTTAATATCACTCATATTTTTAATCTACTTTGATCTGTAATGCCTTAAAACACTGCAAATAAAAACATGTTTACATCGAATCATTGTAGCACTTATTAATTATCTTTGATACTGACATCAACAAGAAGCGTGGCCGAGTTAGGGGTCCAGATTGTTTTCAAGCTATCTGGGGTTCGATTCCGCCTTGCGGCATTTTTTTAAATTGTTCATTATTTTTTAACGTAATAAAAAATGATTCTTAAGGGGGGGAAGGTCCCAAAACGAGGAAGATTTTCAAGATTTTTTTTGAGGTGACCAAGTGTTATTTTTTTGTTTAAAATCTTTATTATGATTTAGATACGTCCTTAGTATACGATATGATTTTTTTTTTGTTTTTAACTCACAAAATGGCGGAGCTGAACTGCGTCAAACTCGAGTGTTTTTGAAATTTGCTTGCAGAATTACTTTATTTTGTATCTGTAACAAAAAATCAAAAGAAGTTTTGTTAGTAACATTATTTTTAATATTCCAAACCTATGAAACCAAAAAAAAAAGTAATTTCTACAAAAATAACAGAAAGATTTTTAAAAATTGAACGTTTTTTGATAATTAATTTGTTTGAATAAATTCCGTAATTTGCATTAAAAAATCCCAACCATAGGTTTGGAGTATAGCCAGATGTTTGAGGAAAACCTCCACAAAATTTCAAAGCAATCGAATAATTATTTTTTGAGTTATCGTGCAAGCAGTATGAAAAAATGCTGTTTCGAGAAAAACGCGTTCAAAGCTGCCGCGCGCTATAAAACCGAGCGTATACCTGCGGTTGAAAATATGCTGACATTTAAAAATTAGCAAAGATTTTGTTTTAAAATTTTAAGGAGACATCCTTGAGATGTTCTAGAACACGGACAAACATTTTCAAAACATAAAAAAAAAATTTTCGGGACCTTCCCCCCTCTATTTGATCAAGATCACTTTTTAGTTGTAAACATTTAGATCCTTTTTAGATCTGACAACATCTTTTTTACTAGGAAACAGCGTATACAAATTATTTATTTATCGTTACCACTGTAATATATTATGCCGTAAGAAGCCTAATTATTTAACAAAAAGACAAAAAATTACAGTGACCCTAATTGCGTTTCGTTCCAAACATTTTGGGTGGACTCGTCAGTAAGACCCTAAGATATTCTCAGACGAAATTCTACGTAAATTTAGAGATGTTCAAACATTTAACGCGTTTTTACATATGTTTCGCAGTAATATTTGTTGCAAAATAATAAATATCCATTGCAAACGTGGAGAAAATGAGTAAAAAATGTTTCTCTGTCTGAATTTTAAAATATAGTAGTCTAACGTATGGTCAGGTTGGATGTAATTCAACCCAAAAGTCATGACCCCTTCTAGTTTATTTTTTATATCACTTTGGTCGTTTTAAGATAAAATTGGATGTATTTTCTTTTCTTAATTTTGAAAATGACGGACACTACAGCGACATATGTAAGACCACATTATGACCTTATTTTTTTTAAACGTTTAATACGTTAATTATTTATAATTAAAATTGGCCAAAACATACTTTTCTTGTGTTCTTGAGGTCGCCAAACATGAATCTGCAGTAAACATTTAAAATGGCGAATGCAAAATAGGGGTCCCATTTTTTAAATTGACTATATTCACGTAAATCTTGATATTACGTCATCTAGGATCGCTGATTACATACCCGATGTTGGTTTATCAAAATTAAAATCGCAGATGTAATATGGCAAACCAAGTTCGAGGATTTTTCCTGATTTATTGGATTGGTCATTTTGAATTATGAAGAACTAACAGCGGATTCGTTATCAGCGACCCCAAAAATTTGTGAGGAGCAATTTTCATGTGCTTATCTCAAATTTTGCAATTTTCTCATTTAAAAAGGGGGGGGGGTAAAATACTTGCCTCATCCAGGTCGTTAATCCTTGCTGATGACAGAAATCTCATCAGCGACCAAAAAACTCCGAATATCAAGATACAGCTGAATCTAGTCAATTTGAAAAAATTGGACCCCTAATTGGTCATACTTTTTATATCTTCTATATTTTTTTATTTTTATTTTATTTATTATTTTAACGGGCGGAATCGCCCTTTTTACAGAATTTTTGCATTATGAGTCACTACACATTTTTGCGAGAGCTGCAGATCGACTTGAGAAGATGGCGCCATACTTCACATTTGTGAATGAAATGTAGGACTGCAGAAACCTACACCAAGTACAGCAGCGGTCATGAGTCGATTTCCGCCAGATATACAATATTTTCGAAACGTAAACAAACAACGTGGCTCGTCTTACCAACAGCGAGCTGCTGCTTGAAAACGAAATCGAAAAATTGTTCACCCGACGGGGATCGAACTCACGACCTACGACTTCGTAGTCCAGCGCGTTAACCGCCTGAGCCACGAAGCCGATAATATATGGTACATCTTGAAAAAAAAATCCTCTGGAAACCCATCATAGACTTGAAATATTATATTTTGATCCCTCTATGCAGGTGGAAATCAATTTCGGTTCACCAATCTTCATGAATATGATGTGAATGTCAGATTCCAAGCGTATGTTCTAACTATCGAACTGAATAGGTCCATAACAACAGGTGCAAGACAATTGAAAATCAACCAACATCATGAGATTTGAGCTGAAATGAGACTTGGCCATGATTTCATTATTATGGTTAGAGTCGATGTACAACATCGCCGACCTGAATATTCAGTGGATGGGACTCACATGATGTTCCGCACTGTGGAGTTTCTTGCAACCATGAGAAGCCCCCATCGGGCCGAAAACGAGCGTAAAACACGCCCATCAGGCACAGACTCTCGCATGCATGCCCTGCACTTAATCGACGTTGCTAAATCGTGTACGTGCACATCACGCTAGTGCTTCCCTGCACGCTCCCCATAAGGGACCTATATAGGCTACTAGCTCCCAAGGTTCTCATTCCCAAATCTAAACATTTCCGCGAGGTCGCTCGTTGCCGACGGCAGGACGTCGATAAAGGGGGAACTAGACCTAAATACCACCGTTTCAAACTTGCCTTCGACTCTCTAGAATAATCTAGCTGCCTTATATACCTTGGTCGTTCAACCCTCCCTCGTCAAGCGTCAATCACGGAGAATAGCACGGAATTCATTAACCCCCCGCACGAGGCAACTTTTTCACCCTGACTAATGGAGTTATGCAAGTTATGGCACTGTAATTCTTTAACGCTTCGACTGATTTCTGAAACCCGTTGAATTTCAATTTCTTTTATTACGTCATTTCTTTTCATTACATCGAAGCTATTACGTATTACAAACTGCACGGAAAACGTTGCAAATGAGATCTTGGAATGGCATCAAAATTAATTTTCTGTTTCAGTTGTTTGATTGGTTTCATGCATAATTGGCCCCAAGGTGTCAACAAACCTATCATTGAAATTTTCAGGGGAACACAAGTTCGCATCAAATTATATCTCTGACATGATCTATCAAGATGTAAGATTACTTCTTTCTATGAGAGATGTAAAAATTAATCATCTCTGTATATGTTATCTTAACCGAGATATAATGTTCGTTAATAGAAATAATCTGGCGTGAAATCTCCATTAATCCGAAGATCTTATCGTAACCAAGATATAAATCTTTGTCGTTATCAGATGTTAACTCATCTTAATAGACATAATTTCATATCATAAGATCTTGTTTCATCTGAACATTTCTCGAGTATGCTCTTGGATCATCTGCAATTAATGCATAATACACAACAAATGGCTAGTACTGATGACTACAAAGCCTAAAAAAGGTTGGCCGGATCCAGAGGTCAGACTATGTGAATTATATATATTTTTGTGGCTAAATCCGAGCCCGTAGTCTATTTAACTCAATCGCATCAGGAATTCCTAGTATCCTATTTAAAGCATCCACGATAGATATTGCCTTTGTGTTTCTACCAATCACTGCCTGAAAATCAGCACTGCCTGAACAGTACAAGACTGAACAGTGGTAGACTGAACGATACTGGACGTAACAGTACTGGACTGAATAATGCTGGAGTGAACAGCACTAGACTAAACAATTCTAGACTGAAGTGGACTGCAGAGTACTGGACAATACAGAATATACTGGAATGTACTGGACAATACAGGAATGTATCGCATTGCATAGTACAGTTTAAGCAGTACATGATTATATACTAAAGGCAACAGGCAACGCAGAACTAGCGGCATTCACAGGATTGTAGAATACTGAACAGTATTTTATTATAATTTAATACCTATATGACTGGTAAGAATTGGAATGTTGTAGAAATTAGTCGAATCACTAGCGTTTACTGGATGATACTGAAAAATATTTGAGTGTAACGATATGACCGTATTCGTCAAGATTACGGGATATTAGGATATAGTGGGCAGTACTGGATGACACTGAAATGTACTGGAACGTACTGGAATGTAATAGATAGTAATGAACACCCCTGAGGAGTTCCTGTGCAGTTTGGGAATTTTGAAATGTACAGTAATAGTGAACTGGACTGGAATGTACCGTACAACACTGAAGTTAATGTGCTGTTCTGTTATATACTGGTATAAACTGGACAATAATAGGCTGTACTGTACAACACTTCACCTACTTTGCTGTTCTTATGTATACTACTATGAAACCTGCAGTATTATCCCAAATGTGGCGGTACCGGACTGCACCTCATTGCACTGAGCTGGAGGTACTGATTTGTGGGATACTGAACAGTACTCTACTTGAATGCAAAATAAACCACTGGATAATACTGCTTATACCCAAATGTAACCGAATACCGAGATACTACTAGAAAGAACCATGATATCTTGAAATGTACCATAACATACTGGAATACAGGACCGTGTTACATTCAACAGTACTGATTGGGGAGTACACGATTGGACTGGCCTTGGAATATAATGGCCAGCACTAGATAATACTCAAATCGACCACCTAACCGTAATTGGGTAATACTGAAACGGATACTATACTAAAATGTACTAGATAATAGTGAACTGTAGCGCACAGGACTAGAATATACTGGAATGTACTGCACAGGACAGGAATATCCCAAAGGGAACGTGTTATTCACAACTCCGGAATACACTGGAAATGTACTGCACGGTAATGGTACAGATGGAACAATACTGGACTGTAATAGAAATACACCGGGCTGTGTTGGAATGTACTGTACGGAATAGCACTGAAATATAGTGAAATGTACTGAAATGTCCTGGAATTGACTGTACTGCTTAGTACTAAAATGTACCCGAACGTACCCGAATGTACTGCAAAGTACTGTACTAGATAGTACTGAAATATACTGAAATATATCGTAATATACTCTACAGGATAGCACTGAAATATACTGAAGTGTACCGGAATGTACTGGACAGAGACTGGAGCAAACATTTTATTATGCTACCTCACATAACATCACATTCCAGTACATTCCGCAAGGATTTTTTGTGAATCCTGATGGGGATAATATTTAAAATTTTCAAACCTACACATTCTCGTAAGTATCTTCAAGTTTCGTTGTTCGAACTATTGGAATAGATGGATATGGATTCCCGTTATGGAGCAAAACAGCTTTAAAAATTTGCGTCAATGAATCAACAGACTTAACTCTTCGTCCTTATAAATGTTCGGTTCTAATTCATAAACCAATCCTTTAACATATGAACAGAGTACCAGGAAATTCTTCCTCATTCTTAGTAAAAATGATGATGCAAACGACATCATCGGTTTCGTAAATCTTGGCTACTCAACTTGACTACTCAATAAAACATTTTCCACAAACTATTTGCCATCAGTATTCTTGTAAACATATACAGTAGAGCCTACGTTATATTGCCATGCCGGGACCGACGATTCCCCTCAAACCTTACTTACATTGCCATGGAATGTCAGTAGACGCAACCCCCACTCTTCCAAAACATGGCCGCAGAAAGCGGTACAGCGTAATTCAAAGAAAATGTTATGATATATATGCAATATCTTTATTTACACTTGAAATAAATGCGAAAGTATATGGTATTATATAACATTATTAAAAATTACTAATTATAAGTGCAACATGTTATTCAATCTCTGGTTAAAAATGTATGGAGCTATATGTATATACATTTTGAATAATGTAGTACTTTTTCTTAAATCAAATGTTTTAAGAAAACATATTACATATAACAAAATACATTTTTATAACTGTGTTTTGATAAAAGTGTTTTTATTTATTTATGGAATAAAAGTAGAAGTAAGATTTTTAATATAAATTTTATGAAAATGCGTAAAAATATGAAAAATGGAAAGTAAAAAAGATAAAAGTACAGTTAACAGAAGTATGTATAAATATGTATTATTCAAAATATGCATTTTCCTACTTGATTAAAAATTAATTAAAAATAACTTGCTTGACATAGAAAGGAAGCAAAGAACATGCCTATCAATAAAGGAAAAAATTCAAGTTCTTGAAAAAATTAATCAAGGTGAAACTCACCAAAGTATTGCAGATACGTATAGTGTCACACGACAAACAATTTCACAAATTGCCAACCAATCTAATATAATAACAAAGCTGAACATCGAATTAAAAGCTAAAGATCCGAAATTAAAATTTTCAAAATTGACAAGCGCACAAGATTCTGTTTGCGAAAAAATTTTAATGTCCTGGTTTCGGCAACAAAGAGAAGCTGGCATTCCTATAACCGGACATTTATTGCAAGAACAGGCATTAAACATAAATAAAAAGTTTTGTGGAAATGAAAATTTTAAAGCCAGTGCTGGTTGGCTCCACAATTTCAAAACAAAATATGGAATTCGACTGTCCATTCAAGGAGAAAAATTATCGGCTGATCAAGAGGCAGGTGCTGAATTTTGCCAAGAAATACAAAATTTCATCACTATTGAACAATATGATTTAAATCATATTTATAACGCTGACGAATCTGGTCTGCAATACAAGAGTTTGCCAAATAAAAGTTTAGCAGCGCTGAATGAAAAAAGAGCTCCTGGCTTCACATTAAGCAAAGAGCGCATTTCAATTATGGTTTCTGCAAACGCTTCAGGAAATCATAAGATTCCCATGTTTGCTGTGGGCAAATATAAAAATCCCAGATGTTTTAAAAACATAACAAATTTGCCTGTGCATTATACCTGTCAAAAAAACAGTTGGGTAGATACGAAAGTTTTTTTGGAATGGTACGCAGACATTTTTCTGCCATCTATAAAATCTACCATGAAGAATGACGGTGAAATGTTTCTTTTATTGCTTGACAATGCTCCTTCGCACCCATCCTCAGAACAGTTGAATGCAATCGATAAATGTTGTACCGTGATCTACTTACCTCCAAATGTAACGTCGATTATACAACCAATGGATCAAGGCGTAATTGTTTCTTTGAAACGAATTTATAAAAAAAAGTATCTTCGTGAAATCTTACTACAGGATGTTGATTGTGTAGAAAAATACCAATCTTTTTTTAAAAATTGGACGTTACTTAATTGCCTGCAAAGTTTGAGTCAAGCTTGGACGGAAGTGACAAAGTCAACGTTAGCACACTCATGGAAAAATCTATTAGGGATAGATATTCAGCTTCCCGAACATGATTCAATAGGCAGTATTGCAAATCTTGCTACACGATCTTTAAATATGCCATATACTGCAGATGAAACTATCGAATGGCTAAATAGTGATGCAAACGATTATGGTTGGCAACTACAAAACATTGATGAAATTGCAGCTTCTGTATTAAATCAGAATATAGGATCTGAAAACAATGAAGAAGAAATGATAGAAGAAGAAGGAGAATATGATAACGATATAAGTAATGAAAATGGAAATGAGAATGAAAATACTTCATTTACGTCACCAAATGTGTCTTCTCAATCAGCATACGAGGCAGGAAAGCAATTTTACCATTGGCTGACAACTAGATGGGACTTTACAAAAGAAGATCTCGAATCATTTGGTTCGCTACTTGACAAAACAGGAAATATTCGTGCATCTGAAAAAATTCTAGAAAATAATTAATATCTTGTTGTATTCTTATGTTTTATTATCTTGAATATTTTAGTTTTTTCCTCACTTTTTACGATGATCGAGTGCCTTTAATGTTTAATTTATATGTTTTTTTTTAAATTTACTTGATCATTCTGAAGATGACCCAAACACGGGTCGAAACGTCAAGCTAAATTTCCCCTTTTAATTCATTATTAGCTTTTTTTTATGTTTTAATTTATAACCTCCCCCCCCCCTATTTAAAAAAAAAAAAAACTTTTCAATTAATTTTTTATTATTATTATTATTTTTATCATCTCCTTGTTTCACATATAACCCCTTGTTTTTAATTGTTGCCGTTAAACATCAATACTCGTATTATCTCTTCGCATAATTATATTGCAAATGTCTTGAAGAAATTGTTTTGATTATTCATTATCGTACATAATAGTTTTGCACTTTATGGGATATTCACTACCGTTTTACAAATTTTGTTGAACGAACTCCTCAATCGACTGGAGAAAAATAGAACAATCTTGACAAGAATACCTGTATTGAACCTCTGTTATATACCTGTAATGTGAACATTCATTTACCACAAAGAAATAGCTCTTATCATTATCATTTTATAACAAAGTACTCACCAAAACTGCGTTTATAAATGTTCTGCGGCTTCAATTGTACGTATACATATATACTTTTCAAGTTTAAGGTTATGGTCTACTGTTATGATCTTATGTAACATAATTTTGGTGCGTGTGTGGTGGCAAACGTGTATATCAGTGTGGTAAACGTGTATGAGTGCTTGGCATAGTAGAGGGGGTAAGGGGAAGTAGAAAAAGGCAATATAACCGTGACACTAGATGGCAATATAACAGTGAGGCAATATAACACAGGCTCTACTGTACCTGCAAAAATACCTCGAATTTCTCGCACTAATGAGGTAGATTAATCTTGCGAAAGTTTTGCATAATTTGCACACTCCACCGATATACCAGTGTTATTAGTCAAATTAACTATTTTCCACGTGAAAATCATGCTTTTACAAGAAAATAATTAACCATAAGTTGGAAATTTCGCTGACTATACTTGTGCAACGTTTCACCCGTCGGAAACTTGCGCGAACTTTCATCTAACGCAAACAACCCATCATAATAATGAAACGTCTTTCAATTACTCATACGTCTATGATATTTTCCTTCAATTAACATATAAAAGCCTCTTTGCATTGAAAACACTGACGTGAGGAAAACACCAATAATCGACCATTTAAAGTGCCAAAAGCAGTAGGTCAAAAACATGTGCCGATGTGTACAATTTATCAATAAACTTCATGAACATTTAAATGTTACGGATATATTAATATTTAAAATATATATTTATATTGTAATGAGGCAATTATATTACATGGAGAAGAAATTAGTTAATGTAATCATTTTATACAATTAAAATGCGGAATGACAAGAAATAGTTTAATAAACTAATCAACAAACAATAACATTGTTCCGAAACGTTACGAAATAGGACTGCACTTAACAATACTTACTTGAATATATTCGATTGTGGCATATTGGAAGATAACCAACAGCACTGATTTATAGTAGGAATGTACTGGCATATACTGAAACGTACTGAACAATACAGAAATCTACTGGGTTCGCGAGTACTGTTTGGGTACTACACGATTAGATACAAACCACGCTGGAAAATACTAGAATAACTGGTATACATTATTGAACAGTATCGGAATGTGCTAGACATATAGTACTGTTTTGTCAGTATATGATTGTACTATACTAATCTTACTGAATTACCCTGAACTGACCGCATTCAACAGAATTGTATAGTACTGAAAAATACTGTACTCGATAGTACTGGACAGTAGTCGAATCTACTGAAATACACCGCAATGCATTAGTACTAGAAAGCAGCGGACAATAATAAACTTACGGTACTCAACAGGATCGTTGAATACTGCACAATACTGTTCCGGATAGTTTAGACAGTACTGCGAATGCTGAAATACACTGGAATGTATTAGGATGTACTTATGGGTACTGGAAAGTACCGCTAAGCACCGGACAATACTAAACTTATGTATTCGTCATGATTCTAGAATACTTAACAGTAATGTACTAGCATACATATATTGAACAGTAGTGTACTAGAACATATTGAACAGTACTGTACTAGTATATATTGAAGAGTACCGGAATGTGCTTGATAGACACTACTGTTTGGTTAGTACATGATTCTACTACACTAACCGTACTGGAAGATGCTGGACCGACCGTATTCAGTAAGATTGTAGGATACTGAACAATACTATACTAGACAGAACTATATAGAACAGTTATAGTGCAATACACTGAAATACAATGGAATATATTAGGATGTTCTGATATGTACTGGAAAGTACTGGAAAGCACCGGACCATATAAAACCGACTGTACTAGTCATGCTTCAGAAATACTGAACAGTACTGTACTGGTATATTGCACAGTACCGGAATGTGCTTGATAGACAGTACTCTTGGGTGAATAGATGATTCTACCACGATAACCGTACTGAACCGTGCTGAACTGACCGTATTCAATAAGATTGTAGGATACTGAACAATACTGTACTGGATAATATTGGACGGTAGTGCAATATACTGGAATACACTGGTGTGCATTAGGGTGTACTAATGTGTACTGGAAAGTACCGGAAAGTACCGAACAATACTAAACCAACTGTATTCGTCATACTTCTAAAATACTGAACAGTACTGTTCAAAAATATTGTAAGAATTTAATTTTATTTACAATTCACGGTCCTGTTTCTTATTATTATTATTATGTAGAAGAATGCGCGTCTGCGCACTATTTTGAACTTAAACTAACGCTCGTTGTTGGCAATAAACGACAGTCTGACTGAGTCACTAGCGAGCACACACGTGTTTTCATTTTTTTTTATCCAAGGAAATCCAGCAATAATAAAATTCTAAAAGAAAGTTAAAACATAAATGGTCCTTCGAGCCGGATCTCCATCGATTTTAAATGATTTTTTTTATCCAAATTGTGACGTTTTGACCGCGCAAAGATTTAATTATCAATCAAGAAACGTAAAAATTCAAGACTATTACTGTGATCCAAGAAAAGAATATTCAAGAAGACAGAATTAGTGATTGCAGTGATATTGTACGTTTTCTAATTTATCAAGAAGAGTTTAATAGTGCGGTCAAAACAAGGAAAACAACAAAAAATCATTACGTGTGTGCAATCGTGTTAAGATAATTCTTAGTGACTCTAAAATTAAATAAAACGACGACTTCAATGTTTTTAAAAAAAAATTAAGTGTCGTTAATATATTAATTCGTATTGCAATAAAGCGAATTAAATTTTTTATTAATATAATTTTGACGAAACATCGAATAAGGGCCTTATAAACATTCACGAAGGCAACCTTGAAATCAGAGTATCAACAAAGGATTTATACATATAATAGAAGATACTCCGAATAATAAACGAAGAAAAACGTTAATATTAACGGAAAATTTCAACAGAATTTTTCCAATTCGAAATTTCAACTCGACCATTGGGATCAAAACGTCGTTGGATTTATTTGAAATTTACAATTCAAGGCGCCCGTGAACTATACATCGATGTGAAGATTTTTTTTATGGAAAATAATATTTCAACGCACACCAGCTTATGTGACGTCATTAACTTCTACACAGTTTACTTCAAGTTAAGTGGGCATTCCTTTTTAAATTTCCTTCTGTTTTCTTAAACTATTCCTATTTATTTATAAAACTTCATATTCGCCTTGTTTGTTGTTTGCAACGTATATTAATTGTTCTTAATTCATTAAAATGGCCGTTGATAATGCGAAGCTAATAAAATCAAGGGGTTCGTTTCGTATGAAATTGACACTATTTCGAAAACATTTGAATAACTTAACAAGTAATTATACGGACGAACATGTACCCTTGAATGAAGAAATAAAAAATGATCTAACAGAACGCGTTAAAGTGATTCGTGATGTTTATGAAAAATTTGATAAAATTCAAATCGAGATCGAAGAAACAACCGATGACGCGGATTTGGCAAATGTTTGTGCTTATCGTGAGGAATTTGATGCCGATTATTTCGCCGCTTTAGGAAAATCAACCATCTTATTATCACGTGGTTCGTCAACAGAATCGTCCAGTAGTCGGAATAACGGGCAAAATAATATTAATAGTTTAAACACGGTTAATGAGTCAGAAATTACAAATGGACAAATGCATTTAAATAATGTTAAACTTCCAACGATTGATTTGCCGAATTTTAGTGGTGATATATCGGAGTGGTTGGGATTTCGCGATATTTTTGAGTCGCTGATCCATAATAGCACATCGTTAACGAAGATCCAAAAGTTCCATTATCTGCGTTCGTCTGTTACCCACAGTGCGAAACAGATAATCGAGCTTCTGGAATATTCAGCTGCAAATTACGAAATCGCATGGAAGTCTTTGTGCGATCGCTACAATAACATAAAATTATTGACTCATAATCATATAAAAGCGTTGTTTGAAATAAAAGGCATAAAGCGAGAATGTGCTTCTGAAGTACAAATGTTATTAGATACAATGCTAAAACACTTACGTGCATTAAATGTTTTAAATCAGCCTACTGATAATTGGGACGCGCTACTTATTTACCTTATGTCCTGTAAATTCTCTGAAGCTACTCAAACAGAGTGGGAAAAAGAAAAATCAAAAATTCAATCGCCAACGTTAAAGGATCTTACAAATTTTTTAACTGCACGTGCGGAATTTCTTCAAACGCTAGAATTAAATAATAAATTTACGCAGTCATCCAATTTTGTAAATAAAACAAATAATTCAAATAATAATGACAGTAAAAGGCAAAAAATTAAAACATTCGTGACGGTAAATAAACAACGAGCCGGTCCATTTCTATTAAGAGATAAAAGGGGGCGCGGTGCTAAAACCCTAAAATATCACATTTGTTTGTTTGTATGCTTCTCGACAAAGGCCATCCATTTGGAGATGGCTCCGATTTAATAAGCGAGGCTTTTATTGCCGCATTGCGAAGATTTGCAAGTCGAAGAGGCAAACCTGCCTTAATTAGTTCCGACAACGGTACATGCTTTGTTGGAGCCAATCGCGAATTACGCGAGTTAGGAGATTTCCTCACGCGAGAGCACAGACAGTTGAGCGAAGCTGCTCAAGAATTGGACATTAAATGGAAGTTTATTCCAGCTTCCTCACCCCATTTTGGTGGGTTATGGGAGGCTGGAGTAAAATCGGTAAAACATCATTTAAAACGCGTTGCCGGAAATGCTAGTTTAGTCGTAGAAGAATTTTTTACGTTGCTAACGCAAATAGAAGCAATATTGAACTCCCGACCACTCTCTCCATTATCTAACGACCCTTCTGACATAACACCGCTTACTCCAGCCCACTTTTTAATTGGTAGGCCGTTAACGACAGTAGCCGATCCAGACCTGAAGGATATACGTGAGTCTCGGCTTTCCCGCTGGCAGAAGGTACAACAAATGCAGCAGCACATTTGGGAGAGATGGAGCAAGGAGTATCTGTCTGAGCTGCAAGTTCGTACTAAATGGCATGCTCCTTATCCTGAAATAAAACCGGGAACTGTTGTTTTAATAAAAGAAGATAACCAGCCACCATGCAAATGGAAGATCGGCAGAATTGAGCAATCTCATCCGAGCAAGGATGGTACGTCAAGGGTCGCCACGATTAGTACACATGGAGCTAAATTGAAGAGAGCATATACGAAGATATGCCCACTGCCGCAAGAAGAAAACATTTAACTTACTAAATTATATTATTTTGAAAATTTGAATTGTATAGAATCAAAAGGGGTTACTTTTATATATATATTTTTGTTAACACTACCGTTCTATGTTTCTTATTGAATGGAACCATTCAATGTTGGGGGGTATGTTCAAAAATATTGTAAGAATTTAATTTTATTTACAATTCACGGTCCTGTTTCTTATTATTATTATTATGTAGAAGAATGCGCGTCTGCGCACTATTTTGAACTTAAACTAACGCTCGTTGTTGGCAATAAACGACAGTCTGACTGAGTCACTAGCGAGCACACACGTGTTTTCATTTTTTTTTATCCAAGGAAATCCAGCAATAATAAAATTCTAAAAGAAAGTTAAAACAAGTACTATACTAGTACATATTGAACAGTATCGGAATGTGCTTGATAGACAGTACTCTTTGGTCAATAGATGATTCTAACATACTAACCGTACTGAACCATGCTGACCGTATTCAACAACATTGCAGGTTACTGAGCAATATTGTACTGGATAATATTGGACGGTAGTGCAATGTACTAAAATACACTGGAATGTATTAGTACCAGAATAAATTTAAATCACATAACGAATCAAATTTGAATTGACCAATGAATTTGTAATTTTTTAATTTTCATATCGAAAATAATTACTAATTAAAGTACTGAGCTGCTGTTGAATTAGTTTAAATGTAGGAAAGGAGTATTTAATAAAAACTGTTTCTCTGAAAGTAACTAAATGTTAATTCATCCATACCTGCGATGTAGGTCGAAGTTAATTAAGCCTGTCAGTTTTACGCCCAAATTCCTGTCACAAGCGTGATCGAAAGTAATACATCCTTCCTAAAATTATACTCTTTCCCCAGTAGATCAATTATATTAACGAGCACTTCTGTAGTTACGCGCTTAAGTACATGGGCGTATAATACGTGTACCTACTCGAGTGTATGCTTCGGTACATTTTTAAACTGTACAGTGTCAACAGCTGCACAGCATTATGGCTGTGTAGTACTTCGAGCAAGGCAAGACTGGGCCGTTGGAACAACTATTCAGAACCGTGGTGCTCAATTTCAATTTCAAATCTCCTCAGCATTATGTTCGTGCCGATTGCCTATTGCTTACATAGCTAGGATATTGACTCTCATGTTGCTAGCTTCCTCAAACTATTATTGCGTAAGTTACAACGCTCGCTAATTTAGCTATTGTTACTATAAAGCGAATACTGTTTGGTCCCAAACAAAATTAAATTCAGTCTGGTATATTAATCGATAACGATAAATATTTGTAATATGTACTTGTACGCGATGATAATAATAAAAATGTTCAGCAAGACAACTAAAGGACTATATACTAATGATGTAAATACCGTTAGTATTATGGATTTTTTGTTGTTAATATTATTACTAGTTGAGATTATAAATGTTTTAACAAAGCCTAGCGTTTGGGAATCCAAGTGATTACGCGCAAGGTGTTTGAAATGTTTAGAGATCTTCAAACTATAGCATTTTAACATCTAATGCAATTTTGATAATATATCCTGGTAGGTCATAAGCCTGATTTAAAACCAATTTAATTGTGTTAATTTTAAAATTAAATTATATTTAGTTTCAAATCTCTAGAACCTTTTATATACTTTTGTGTCCAAATGAATAATAAAAAGTGTCAAAGGAATCGTAGATGTACTTTTCACCATGCTGATCAGATATGATTTATTTCTGGCAATATTTAAAAAAGTATTATTTGAACTTTACCCATTGCTATATCTTGGAGAGGAGTCTATCAAAATTTGACTATAAACCACCAATCAAATGATTCATGATTTCAGCTTTTTTATTATAATTTTTTTTTAGATTTGCCAAATGATGAACGATATTTTAAAAAGTAAAATAAACGTAATTATGAATGTATGAATACGTTCCAAGGACTTGGTATTCAGTCGTCACTCTCGTCAATTATTACAGAAGTAGCATTTTCACTTTACAGAAGTCTACATGGAGGAAAATGGTTTGCTGTGTTGATAATTCTGGAACCAACAATGTGCTTTGTCGACATCGCAATTAGTTTGTTGAATTTCAATTTCAACTGTTACTAACGCAAATCAGGTTTCGTTGTAGAGATAATACCTCGTTACCCTCCCTCCTCGTGTGTGTTTAATCCAGGAATTGAAAATTATAAAAAGGTAACAAGAAACATACCGAAAATTCTACGGACTAACTTATTCCAAATAGAATCCTATTTCTATTTCTTTTATATTAGTAAAAGAAATAGAAATAGATAGATGTATAAATTGTACTGAGAAGCTAGCAACTGATGACTTCGCATAAAGTAATATTTTCGAGCACATTAATATGAATAAATTGACTTAATCATCATCTTACTAATGTCTTGCTAAAAATTAATTCGTTTTTTTCTTTTTCGAATTTGTACAATTGTACCAGTTTGAATTTTAAAAGCTTCTTTTAACCCGTTTTGAAATTTTGACTTCATTTCATCAACTGCTTTTTCATGGAGAAAGTCACTCAATCGTTTTGATATAACCACACCTATTGTATTTTTTCTCGAACGTTCTAAATCCGGTTTCAGATTGACCATATCTGCCGCCATTTCTTTACTATGGCGATTTAAACATACAAAAATCGTGAATTTTGAAAAAATTTGTTGTAATAATCGTATTTTTTAACAGGAAATCATGTTCGAATCAAGCTAAATCTCTGTATCTGGTGGAGTAAATAGTTATACTAAAAGATAGGATGGTTATTAATTCACCATTTAAAATCTTGGCTTCAAAATGGCGGACCTCAGTGAACATTTTGTTGAAAACTTTCTGGACGCTCTAACTGAAAAATTATGAGCCTGTTTTTTAAAATGATAAGAATGAAAAATTCTTAGAATTTACCGAGAAATATAGTGGATCTTTTTCAGATTTTTTAAATGAAGTTTTGAAAAATGATTTTCAAAATTCTTTTCAAAATTGTAATTTTTAAATAAATTATATTTTAAATAATTTTTAAATAAATTTTGACTAATCGATTGAACGACGTAACTTTGTATTAAACAAATTACTACTGCAAATTACGCTGATACGAATCTTAATCCATAAATTCAAAATTAAGAATGGCCGGTGGATTATGGTTGACAGAAATTATTTCGAAATTGGCGTCAATCATTGCTCGCAAAATTCGGACAGAACTTTCAACGCTGCAACTTTTGTTCCAAACGTCGTTGAAAATAGTTGAAATAAGTCAAAATCGATAGCTTTGGACCTCCTGTTTGAAATGCCGTGATTAGAATTAACCGGCGATTCCAAACAAAAAAGTTATGATCAGTTTTTTTCAAGAAATTCATGTTTTTGGACATTCAAAAGGACAATGTTGACCATGCGAAAAGTACTAATCGCGTCTTTTTGCTAAGACTTTTGATTTTTTTCAACAAATAAAATGGCAGCTTCAAGATGGCGTCTGCAAGTTCGATTTTTTAACTTTTTTCCGCCATATGGGATCTGACAGAAAGAGTTTTTAAAATGTAACGTCCGATTCATTATCAACGACCACGAAAACCTTTGAGCAACAAGTGTCAAGGAGAATAGTTCAAGCCCAATTGTTAAATAAAAATGTATGCCATATCAGATTCAGCATTTTTATTTTTTTAATTTAGCATCAAATTCTTAATTAGAGGCTCCGAACACTCCCGAATAATCTGTTTCAATCGATTTTATTAACTTTGTATGTAGATATCCAAGACAATGCAATATTTCATGAGAAATATTTTGTAAAAGTTCAAACAAAATGATTAAGAACTTTTTTTGGAAAATCAAATGATGTTCATTTCACTGATTTCAGAATACGAAAGGTTTCAAACAGTCCATTTACATATATATTAAGAAATAATCGACAATGAGTTGTTCATAGAGGACGGTTGCTATTCAACTTGATTAAAGGTATCTTACAGTCTTCTATCTTCTTTTATATTAATTTACTTCGCTCAGATTTTCCTGCACATTTTGCAAGAATAGCTCCTTTCCGTGTCCGATTTTCAGAAATGAAAATTGGAAGATTATCTTATTTCCGGTTGGATTTTTCCACCTTCTTCTCTCTCTACTTACACGCAAAGCCATTTCTCCTCTATTACGTTCCAATGTGGTACATCTAGTTTTATCTTTTTCATTAATTACTTTCAGCAATTCGAAGTTTAGCTATCAAAATATGTTTGTATCCATTCTAATTATCAATCCAATCTGAGCATTCGTGAGCAAAATTAATGGTAGTTCATTATATAGATAGAACGTTTCTATTTCTTTTGTTTTTGTCGAAAAGAAACTGGTAGATTCATACTTGATGGATAACATCATGATCATAAATTATCCCGGGGTAAAAAAAATGTTACTTGCAAAGTATTGCAAAAGAATCACTAAACGGCATATGCGATATTTTTCTAATTTAAGTCACTGAAGTATCGCAAAAGTGTCATGAATAGCAAATGTATCGTAGGTATCGCGCAAGTATCGCTATTAATGGCTTTCATTTAAAGTATCCCAAGTATCTCTCAGGTATCGCTAACAAAGACTTTCAGATAAAATATTGCAGGTATCGCGTAGGTATCGCTAATAAAGACTCACAGGTAACATATTGATACTAAAGTATGGCCAAAGAATCACTAAACGGCAGATACGATAGTATTCTAATTTAAGTCACTCAAGTATCGCAAAAGTTTCATGAATAGCCTCACGGCAAACGTATCGCAGGTATCGCACAAGTATCGCTATTAAAGGCTTTCATTTAAAGTATCCCAAGTATCTCTTAGGTAACGCTAACAAAGACTTTCAGATAAAATATTGCAGGTATCGCGTAGGTATCGCTAATAAGGACTCACAGGTAACATATTGATACTAAAGTATGGCAAAAGAATCACTAAACGGCAGATGCGATATTTTTCTAAATTAAGTCACTCAAGTATCGCAAAAGTGTTATGAATAGACTCACCGTCTATTATATTGCTATTAAAGACTTTCATTCAAAGTATCCAATAAAAACTCTATTTGGAATCTTTTGATAGTCACATTTACAATTTAGATTGTAAATACTTGTTTAAAATTACTAATTTCAAATTGCACAATCATAAGCCTCAGTTACATTCATATGATTTACTTGTCAAAATAGCAAATGGGAATTGAATTCAAATATACTTCGTTATTTCAGCCCAGACCATAACCTCAAAAAAACGTTCTAGTTAAATACCACCGTACTATTTTTTCTGGTTATAATAACGAGAATTCTGGGTAATTTAATTAGAAAAATAATTGTTTCAACAATATCTCTAGTTAAACTATTTCACAGTAAAATTTCATAGTAAAAAAAATGGTCATTTCAATTACTTTTTTTTCTAAGTGTATAAAATGTTACATAAGAAGAAATATAAATAAATAGGCGAAATTTTTGGACAACCTTCTTTTTATTAACGTTTATATAACAAACTAAAATGACTACTATTGCATTCTGTAATATCAGTAACAGTTATGAAACTAAATCAGTTTATATGCGAAAAGTAGCACTATAATATGCCTAGAAAAAGAACACGACGACAACACCGGGAAAGATCTCTACTTCCTATATGATTTTACCAGGCGTGGAACAAAGTTACGTAATGTTACACTTCGTGAAGCTAGAATAATAAGTGTCAGTTTTCATCCCAGAGCAAATATTTGTTATCAAAAAAGAACAGCGGATGCTACTTTTCGTGACAAATTACCGGAAGCTATGTAATATGTCATTTTTATGATAAAAATATAGATATTGGCTTTTTTAATCATCTTGAAATGTACTTACTAATTTATGATCTGATTGCAAATATCAAAGAACCCTTATTTACTATTTCCTTAAATTTATATGTATATTAAGTTTACGTATGTGAGAAATTAATGAAATTCACATCAATGTCAAAACTTAGCAAATTAAGATATCAAACGCCTCATTCAGCAAGTGCTTCAAGTCAAACAAGCAGAGTAAGCCAGAGGTTAGAGGCAACGGTACGGAGGTAAAGTGTGGCAGTCAAAAACTGCTTTAACAAGCCGAACCTAAAGTTTGATATTATATTACAAGACTTTTATAATATAAGTTATGTCTAAACAAATATCATATATTCATTATAAATATTTAGTAAAACCATTCTTCCTCAAAAATATGTTTATCCGTAATAAAATGTGCGAAGAGAATTGTCTTTCTCACTGTAAAAAAAATGTTATTCCAGCTTCTCGTAAGAAGCTGAAAATTTAACTGTGGTTGACGTGCAAGAATACAGACCACCGGCAATAAAACAATAAAGTACTTCGAGCTTGGACGTATAGCGCGACATTTTATATTTTTTACGATGAAACAGTCCTTCACCGCCACCCAGGCATGTACATATATACTTACACTTGTGCACACTATTGTATGTATATACATTTTGAGCTTTTTTCTTACCCAAGTAGTCACGCTTTGCCCTGCAATGAAAAGAATCATTTTTCTTCCACTTTACTTGAGATTCCTCGAGGGAGGGTAAAATTCGGGATACATTTTCCTGCAGCATTATATTTCATTTGTCTCTCCCGAGAAGTACACTTAGAACTTCCTTCTTGCTACTTGTTCATGCTCGGGGCTTTTCATTACTTTTTAATACGCTGGTTTTTACATGTATATTGGGCTAGAATTATTCAAAGATAGCCATTCAACTTTCTACCTAATCTTGGGTCTATTATTCTCTTTGTTTACAATGTCTGATTAGTTACTTCATTTAAGGTGATCTTAAATACATTCATGTTATAGACCCATTCACACAACTGTTAAATATAAATTTCAAACATTACATTTTGTATCTTAACCCTTTAACGAAACTGAAAATAATATACAAGCAGTTCGGAATCTTTTAGCAAAAGTATGTGAAAAAAACATATAGTTGGAGGTCATTTTTTTAAATTTCATTTGTCACGTCGACACCGCCATTTCGTTGACCTGTAAAATGCATAAAAAGTGCATAAAATGTTTGAACTTAAAGGATATGAAGGTAGGTATTTTTTATTTCACCTTGAAATATCCAAAATGGCGGATTATGCCAAGAAATTTTTTTTTAATTTTGGCAGTATGGAAATATAGCATTTTAACACACATTTTTAACTGTACAATAGCAACACCACGGACATCATCATTTGTCAGCCATTTTGAATTTAGTCCTCACATACATAATCAGCAACCTCGAAAACCTACAGATATAAATTTGTCCGCATATCGAGAAATGACTTCCAATGTTTCTCATGAATGTACGCCATATTGGCTCAGCCATTTTGAATTTCGAAATTTTCAGATTCGTGATCAGCATACCAAAAACCTTCTTATAAGATAGATAGTTCAGTTTTGTTACGATTCATTCAAAGTTGGAGCAGGAGATTTTTCGACCGTTGTATATAAATAAATGAAATATGTTTCTATAACGGTCACTATTACTAAAGGTATCAGGAATAAAAAATAAAAAGTATATTAATGTATAATGATTAAAAATGCAGGTTCGGGTTAAATAAATTAAATTAAATGACAAAAATACGGCTTATGCCCTGCAAAAAAGTAAAAATTATAAGCTTTTAAATAACTTTGCAGAAAGTTTCGGCTCCTTCCGAGCCCTCTTCAGGTGCAACAATGACTAAAAATATAGTCCCTTAATTAATTAATATTTTAACATTTTCTGTTCAATTATTTGAGACCGTCTTCAGAAAAGTAAATTTAATTACAATGAAAAAAAAGAAAATTACTTACGTTCCAATTATTTCAAAAAAAAATTAACAAGAGAAGATGAAGGTTCCTCTTTTCAATATTGCATCCAGCTACCTGAAAAGCATTATAGATGTTTAGTAACGATATTTTAATTAAATAATTAAGAGTAAATCATTCACAACTAAACGATTCTTATATTTGAATTTAGTTGCATAATGTATATGGAAAAAAATTCATATACAGAATATGGAAATTGGGAATCTAATAATTTATGTTGAGGAGTGGGTATATTAGTTTCCAATAGCATTAACTGAAATTTCATATGCCACTAGTAATTTAGATGTTTTAAATCGGAGGTTAACCGTTGTATTTTTATTTGTTTTAATAAAATAATTTTCTATTTCCTTTCGTTTGATGTTATTTATTTCAATTGTCAGGATTTTGAAATTGACGTAATTAAAAGAATGAACTATCTCTATCCTTTAAAAAATTCATCCATTATATTTATTTTCTTCTCCAATGATATTATTTCTCACACCCAGAGCCCAAAATGCTATTTTGCTCCCTATATCGCGGGAAAAAAATAGCACTTTCTCTCCCTGGCGAGTAAAATAAATCATTCTGGGAGCAGAATAAACCTATCTCGGAGCAAAATAAATTTATGACACTCTGAGTGCAAAATATTATTTATCTCCATTCATTGCGCTCGGGCGTCAAACTCGCTATCGTCGGCAATCACCTATTTTGCTCCATCGTTGCACAATATACGATTTTATGCTCTCTTATTCGTGTTTATTATCTATTCAATAGTGAATTTCACTCTTAAACAGTTGAATATTCACTTTTTTTACGAGAGTGGCTCGATTTTCACCAACCAAAGACTGAATTCTCACTCTAAGAAATTTAGAGAGTATATGATTTAATATTCCCAATATTGATAAAAATAGATTTTTAAAATAAACGTATATTTTTTTTAAACCTCTTCTGTAATTAGTCAGTTATACCTTCCACATAAGGCAGAAGCGATGTTTTAATCATTTTTGTTTATCGAACTGTTGTAAAATTCATGAAAAAATGTTGTCTAAATCTAATTTCCGAAAGTTTAATATCGCTGTCTAATAAACCATAAATAACAATTTTTTTATATTACAATGGACGGTGAGAAGTGAAATGTAAATATCTTCGACCATATTCCTAGTTGCGACCAATAGTCTCTAAGATGCCATTGATTTTTCTAATGACTACCCTGTATTTTATTTGACTATTATTTTCAATTTCTTGAGTAAATTTAATTCTGTCAATATAATCATGAATTTTATTAATAGAATGGAATGTGTCAAGTATATATATATATATTTCTTATTTTCTTCAGAGTATGTAAGAAAAAAGTCTACATATCGTATACAGAAAGGCAGCTTAAATCCTGATTTATTTAATAAGATATTCTCAGTGAATTCTATAGTCAGATTTGTTATTATAGGTGACAATGAAGAAATCATGGGAACTCCATATATAGTTGCTTATTGCACAGATTGTGAAAAGCAAACATTACGTTATTAAGAACTGAGTTAAGACCTTGTAAAAATTCCTGTTTTGGTAAAAATGTCATTTCAAACATTTTCTTTCCATTATTAAAATAATAATATCTACCCAAACATTGGTGACAAGAGAGACGATATCTAGTGATATGATTTTATGATTTAATTTCATTTGGTAGAAATTGAACCATGATTAGTCAAATTCGATAGTAATTTCAAACAGTAACCCACTTTTCACTAATTCAAATTTAGAGAGTGCTAATGTTTTCCCTGCAATATTACTCAAATTACCAAAGAAAAATCGAGCTAAATGGTAGAATTAATAGTTGAAACTAATAATCTTAGGAGAACACCCTCTTTATAGATTTTGGGAAATCCATAAGCCCGTGTAATCACATCATTATAGGATTTTAAATATTGACTCATGAAAGTATTAATATATTCTTTATTAACCCGTCTTACTTTTTTAGAAATAGTTGGTTGAAATGTAATGATTGGTTGAAACGTTCAAAATCGTTTGACGTGCTATTTCCTTCGCAAACTGGGTAGCAAAATTTATAAATAAAGAAGAGTCTAATATTATGATGCAGAAATGTTCTAAACAGTCTGAAAATAAAAAAAAATAAAAAGTTACAAAACTTATAAATAAAAGATATTATTAGTCAAAACCACATCAAAATTAAAAGCTTTTAATAATAAAGTATAAAAAAAGTAACTAATTCAATTAGTCACTAAAAACTACTTGTAATTAGTAATTTTGTAAACGAATTCTCTCTAATTCAATTAGTAAAATTCGAGTAATAATTGGTAGAATGTGACTAATTATCTTTAAGAGATTGGAGAGTGTAACCACAAACAGAACTATATACCAATGTTATTGAAATATTAATTGCGAATCTAAACTATTGCATGGCTCAAAGGGGCTGATTTCATAAAAATTAACACTAAAGTGTCCGTAGATGGTTCTATACACAAATTACACCAAATTAAAAAAATTCAAAATGGTGGATCCAATATGATGGACCAAGCCTACTAAATTTTGATGATATCCGGTACCTGGGAACATTTTGAATCATTAATTAATATAAAGCAGTCAATTTATTGATCATTTACGGACTTTCGCAAAAGTCCGTTTTTTTGTTGTAGTTAGAAAATTAAATTAAATTATGAAAAATAGGCAAAATATATTATGAAAGAGGACAAGAGTCTTGTAAAGTCGTCAGTAATGTATTTTTTTGATATGGAACCTAATCACGGAAGATAGTATTTCTACCGCATACCGCAAGGTTTAGAAGAAAGAAATTTGGCTTTCGCTCACATGATTTTTGACAGAAAATTCCGTTCGTTATAACTGTTTCCTTCTAAGTTATGTTGACCATTAACTACTAGAGTAGAGGAGTGTCAAGGAATACCAGTATAGTAGCGAAAACAACAGCAAGAAATACAAAAATACGGGAAAATATAAGAGAAAACACTAACGCAGAAAAAAACTAAAAAAATACAAGAAAAAGCCACGTAACACTCTGCGTTCGCGTCTTACTGGCTCTGGGTAATGATAATTTTGATATATTAGACATTTTGCACATTTTAATCTAGAACTTTATTTGTATTAAATATACCTACACTCTTTCGAGACTACATTGACAGACTAAAATTTAATGGTAATTTATCAGAATGATAGTTGTAGACAAAGTGATAAAATTTAATTTAATTTAATTTGTGAAAATCTAAATAGCCTATTCGAGTGAAATACTTTTAGGGTGACTTATATTTTGTGAGTCCCTTCGAAGCATACAACACTTGTTTAGATTCGCTATTTACACTTCAATAGCTTCCCTTTTTAGTTTTCTTGTATAGAGTAACGTGTGAGCGGTATAACGGCACATATACTGAAAATTAAAACTTGGTCATATTTTTCGTATTAAGTGAAAATAATTGTCCAATTTGCTAAAAAATACACGAATTTTACCAGTCAATATTTATATCATCATTATAAAACTCAAAAAAAGTTTCCACGATCTCTATTTCAAGGAATTAATAATTTTGAATAAATTTGTTTCGTTCCGCGGCCATTTTGAATCGGCCATTGCTTCTAAAAAATATTCTACCAGTATATTATTTATCCTCAACAATCGGGATCACTTTTTACGTATATGCGTTTCATTGATTGTGCCCCGTTTTGGGGGAGAAAATCGGAAAAAATGAAAAAAATTACCTAAAAATCATGGATTTTTTATTTTATTTTGCAAAATTTTTGCATAAATAATCATTATTTCGTCATTTTCTCGACGGGAATCGATAGAGCACACTTAAAAATAGTAGGAAAGGTATATTTCGAAAATTAAAAAAAATTATTTTCACTCCAGAAACTGTGCTGGAGTTGATGTACCTGCTTTTCTGATTTCAGGCAAAAAAGGGTTAATAATTAGTTTTGTTTTACTAATGTATGAGTGGTGTTTAGATACTTGTTAATGAAAAGCTGACTAACTCGTAGTAACTTCTTTTCATTTGATAGTAACTTTTAACTAATTTAGATTCAGAGCATTCCTTATGTATCGAAAAAACGGGTGCTGGTCGAAAAACCGACAAATCAAAAAGCGGACAGCTAAAAAAACCGACACTTCAAAAAATGACTGTCAACGTGTCTATTTTTTGTATATGTGTCGGCTTTTCGATTGTTGGCTTTGTGACTGTCGGTTTTTTGAGCGGTTGGCTTTTTGATTTATCGATTGTTTTACCCGCACCCAAAAAAGCGAAAAAATAAAATAGATCATGAAAAAAGATAGTACAACTTGTTTTACTAACTGTAAATAAAAATGAAGACTCCACAACCGTATACGGCGAAAAAAAAACAATGGACAGCAATGCAAGTTTTGATAAATGTATTATTACTGTATTAAATACAGTTTCGAGCAAAATCAGCGAAATGTACAGCTGCAATTACAAAAGATATTTTAACAATTTTAGCGGAGAGACTTGGATGGATTTGGTCACTTATTCTAGCACTAAAAAAGAGCAGGTCATATCCACGGTAACTTAACCACAAAAAATAGGTAAATCGTCGATGTTTTTATCCACTGTAGCATTAGGAATCGATAGTTAAAGGCAATTGTGATATGTTGACAAATGTTTATGTTTGGTTAGAATTTGTCCAAAAGAATGAAAATAATGGAGAAGACTTTAATAATAAATTGCTAATCTGATTAGAAATTATATTAGATGTTTACAGCAGTGTTTTCGAATAGGTGCACCTAAAAAACCCGACAAATCACAAAACAGATACGTACTATTTCAAAAAATAGACATTTAAAAACCAGATATTTCAAAATACAGACATACAAAAATTAGACATTTTAAAATGTACATATTCTGAAAATGTAATTAATGATTGATTTAGTGCTTAATAAATAACCTGGGGGTCAAATTGATTTGACCTTCGACTGACCTTCAAAATTAATCCCTTGGTTAAACGTTTTTGACCATGAAATGACCTTCCAGCGTGGTCACAAAGACGTCGACCCGAGATCATGTTTTTATGTAGTGAACGAACCAATCAGAGATGTTTATATTCTGAAATGTCGGGTTTTTGAAAATCTTTTTTTGAAACATCTGGTTTTTGATTGTCGGGTTTTGTGATTTGTCTGGTTTTTGAGGTGCATGCTTTTTTTAAATGTTTGGTATTGGGTGCACCTCAAAAACCCGACAAATCACAAAACAGACACTTTAAAAATCCTACATTCAAAAACCAGACATTTCAGAAAAAACATTAAAAAAAAAAGAATTTCAAAATATGTGTGCATTTTGAAATGTTTGGTTGTTATAATGTGAATTTTTAATGTCTTATTTTTTAATGTCTGTTTTTTTAAATGTCTGGTTTTTTAATGTCGGGTTTTTGAAATGTCTGCTTTGTGATTTGTCGGGTTTTTCAGGTGCACCCTTGGTTTTTAAAATGTCATCGTTTTTAAATGTCTGGTTTTTGAATGTTTGTTTCTTGAAATGTCTGGTTTTTGAATGTCGATTTCTGAAATATCTGTTTTGTGATTTGTCGGGTGTTTGAGGTGCACCCGTTTTTTTTCTACAACGTATATAAAATAAATCCACAGGGATTTGATAAATTTTGGAAAACATTTTTCAGCGATTCTTATGCTACGAATAACGTGCAAAATAGAGGCCATAATTCGTATACTTAGTTTAGCAGTGGTTTTATCCAAAATTTACGGGCCATTCGGAGGAAGAATATACCTATGTAGTCCCATGAATTGACACAATTTTCGATACCTTTATCTAGAATTAATTGTTCCCGTCGGAGCGTAAATTATCGATCGAGTATTCCACGGGTCAGCATCGCATGCCAACTTTATCATAATGGTCGGCGCACAGTAGCCAATTTAATGCCATATACACAGTGTTCTGCATGAACGATCAGATATCGGGGGAAAACTTAAGCGTTTTGCTGAGATTGCAATTACCTCCAGACGCTGGGTGCATCGATCTATAAATTTCCCTTTGATTTTAAGAAACATTAATACAAATTTTATGTTAATTCAATGAACCACTAACTAATTTAGAGAATCCCGAAAAGCCGAGTGCATTACCGAGGGTTTCTTTTGTTTGAAACGGAGTCGTCGTCGCCGTCGGCGTTTCACTAAAGTAATGGATATCTACTATACGTGCCTGCACTTATCTCGATTACCGCGCTTGTTAGGCTCGTAATTAGTTATGTACCGCACTCGGTAAATCGACTTGGGAAATGTTTAGGAATTATTTACAAAGCACATGTACGCGTTGCTTTACGGTTTTACATATGGTCCTAATGGATTAAAAGCAATTTCTAAATTCAGGACGTCATAAATATAACAACGGAACGTCAGATTCCTCTCTTCCTGACAACTCCCTTCGGTTCCGTCGATCACTCTTTGTTACTTTCTCTCTTCCTGAATTTCCTGGCAGACCGCGTGTTCGTGTAACTCCATTTATCATTTGTAATTTGTCTACATTCGCAAAAAAAGTTTGCAAAATTTTCGCCGCACTCCCAGAAGCACAATTCATGCCTATTCATTGCAGTCGATTGTCCAGCAGCCCTGTATGCTAATGAACAAGCGTTTGCGTCTCGATATCCGAATTTCTGTTAAGGTATATATCGCAAGATAAATTCGCAGCCTAAGGGTAAGCCGGTCCACCATTCTTTGTATGCGTCACAAACTAGACAAAAAAAATTCTTCGATGCTGGGCAATTTCATATTCATCGGGAAAATTCACAAAAGGACATGAATATTTTTCCGTCGAAAGACCTGTAATTCGTGCCTCATTCGTGGATTTCCCCCTTTGTCGCACTGGGTGGGGTTTATTTCCACGCATAAGGCTCATTTATTTAGCTCCGCACGTGCAAGAGACATTTTTCACGGCTGAATTTGCAACGTGTTGCGAGCTCTTGGCAACTTTTTTACTGGAAATCGATGAATTCTGAATATACCAAAGTCAGACGAGCCGTAATTGAACCGAAATCAACCCAGGAAATTACTCAACATATGTGAGAGAGGTGGCAGATGTTGAAGATATGATATAATCTCCAATTTATAAACACTGTGATTAAGTGGGAAAGTGCCAGTCGATATTAATTGTCTGTTGAATTTAATCATTCTATGTCGGTATTAATTTTACTTGCTACATTCATGATCACGGAAAGAAACATTCCATTTTCTGACCAAACCGATTTGTTTTCGACTCACCTCCAGAGATGTAGAGCTGGGTTTAACGATTTTACGTGCATTTAGTTTGCAAAATTAGTAGATGGTAAGATATACTATGTTACCAATAGACAATAGAGAAGAATCGATTTGCTTTTCTAAAACTTGTAAGTCAATAGTACGGGACCGTCGGTTTTTTATGGTCGCTTTCTTGAGACGGATGAACTAAACCGCATAGCGGCGCTTCGAGCGCCTTGTGCCTCCCACCACAGTGCCAAGTTTCCCTTTCCTTTAATGGCTCAATATAATCGCGGAGAGATGGGCAATAGAGATTCGGGCAAGTGAAGGCAATAGATTAGCTAGGAGTGGGGGGCACAAGTAGCGGATCTGTTCTTTCTTTCGAAAGTTACCTCAAAATAGGTCAAACAATTTTTTATAGCGTTGCATAGGCAGTACCAACTCCGTAATCTTCACAACGAAACCTTTTGGGATAATGAAATGTATTTCTTTTGATATATGCATAGACCTATCGAAAATTTTTTATTTGAGTTCTATGGAAGCTTAAAAACAACGAAGATCAAAACTTTCTAGCTGGAAGAGTCCAAAATTATTAGAGATTTAAACTGTTTGAAAGGATTTTTCATATTTTGAGGCTAAATGTGAAATACACGGATTCGTCCAGTCTGTGTGCCACTCGAAATGTAAAGAAGTGGTGGTATAGAGATAACGTTTGAAATAGAGAAAGGACGAAAACTCTCAACGAATCTCGTGGGACCAGCCAGCGGACGTTGGTCCAAACGAGCTTTCAAACCAATGTGTACACGCGTCAGACTCACGCGCTATGCGATTACGAGCATACACGTGGTGCTGTGAAGGTAGAAAGCACCCCCGATCGATACCAAAACTCGCGACATTTCGCGTTCATGAAAATGAAACAGTTCCGAAACCCCAGCGTGAAACGAAAATTAAGAAACTTATTCAATCGCGAGCATTCACCTAGTAGTTTGTTTGGCATGGACGTTTGCATATCGATTTTATAAAAATGAACGATGAATATTCATAACGCGTCCACAAGCTTCCTACATTGTAAATACCACACGGAGATGTGGCGAAATGACGCTTTTATCTCATCGAGCTTCTAGGCGTTGTACAACGAACGTGACTAGCCTTAAAACGCAAATGAATTCTGCAAAAACCTTCAAATGCGAGCGGGTCGAGAGCTGGGTAACCTATTTTTAACTTAAATGTCTGGAGATTGTAATTACAACCTTATTATAGAATGGCCCTAGTTTGAATACACAGGTTGGGGAGACTCCTTCCGATTAACTTTATTACACTGTGTAATTAATAGCACATTCTTAGGTGGAACTATATATTAGCTACTAACTAAATCAATTCGTACATTTCAGGCACAGTTACAGGTCCATGTGTAAACACAAATCATTTTAATTAGACAGAAATGCTAAATATGTGAGGAGTATTTTTATCAAAGTTGATGGACATATTTTTCACCAAATCTTTTGAGGTCTTATTAGTTTGGATCGAAGGAAGAATATTCGAGGCTAATTTCGGCACGACATTTTCAATGCACTTAAGAGGGTCAAGTGCACAATTTGGTCAGACCAAAAATTAATAATTTCAAATTCTAGAGCCATGAGTTACAGTCCAAGTGACGAACACAAATTTAACAACTACTAAAAACCATAAGTGGATTCTGATAAATTTTGTTACTTGGGGTTTTCGAGGTCTCTGATTACGAACCTGATGTCAATTTTTTAAAAATAAAACTGTCGAACGCAATATGGTAGAGAAATTTGTAAAAATCACCTAAAATCCACTGCAAACTACATCGTTTTCCCCAAATCGCACAAACCCGTCCCAGGACGTCTTCAGCAGCCTCTGAGGAACTCCCGAGGACCGAAAGCGGACATTTGGAAACCCTCAGGAGCTCCCAAGGTCATCCTGGGATGGATTGTGCTATGCGGACTCCAAACAGCTGGCTTAATGCGCTGAGATTTAGACAAAAATGTGATCGGGACAAAATTGGTCCAGGATACTGAAGTCAAAGATAGAAAATTTAAAGATTTTAATCATTTACTTTTTAGTTTTTATAAGCAAAATTTGGTATAAAAACTATCTTCATAATTTGTTAGGTTATGCTTTCTAGTGTTTTCGTCTTCCCTAAATATTTAGTACACGCTTCATAAAGAAACTTTACTGTTTTAACTATATTTTGTTTCTCATATGGCAGTTGGAAAAAATAATAATCTTCGGACTCTACTTCCAAGTAACACTACCCAAGTATGACTAGCCGATTGGATTGCAAGTTACCATATTTTCAGAACTCCGAAAAATAATCGATACGTATTTTCTATCGGCAAAGAAGAAGTTTTAAGGGTTGCAACTGATCCCTGGATTGCTCGAAAATTCTAAAAATGTATAATAATATGCATGCATACATGTATTTGTCGTTAATTTCGCCTCTGAGGTCATATTTACAAAATTCAAAATGTCAGATCCAAAATGGCAGGCCAAATTTTGCAAAGCTTTTTCGATTTTTATATAAAATCATAGCCCCAAAAACCTCTACATACTACTTTTTATGAAAAAATTGTTATAAAATTTGGTCCGCCTTTTTCAATGCCCTATTTGAAGTATTAAAAATTGTACGTCAAAATCGAAATAAGCGACCCATAATACCACTAGACCCCAAGTATGCATAGTGATTGCATTTTGTAAATATGACGTCAGATTCGATATCAGCGACCTCAAAAACCCCTAAATACCCAGTTTCATATAAATCCATTAATTTAATCAAAAAAATCCTGTACCACCAAAAATCTAAAACGTATTTTGAGGTTAAGAAGAATCGTATACGTGCAGGGGCAAAACGGACTTTGATCTTCCAACCCGGACACTTGTTTTTGTGTGGCTTTGTTATTTGTTATTCATTGATCCAACGGGTTCAGTGCCTCGCTTGAAGCTACAAATCAAGAGCTGTGGACTATTCCCTTAAACTTACCTACAATGTGCAAAGCATACACTAATCCAGCGATTATCGTTAGTTTAGCATTTCATTCGGTCATCGCACGCAACACGCATGCTACAACGTATTACATATGTATATCTCCTGAAGCAGTTTGTGGCTACACAGAACTAATACTGTCTCTGCTACTTACGACAGCGATTGGATACGATACTGAACCACAACGTGAGGTGGGCGTTTGTGTCAACTGTTCTAAACTCTACGACCGAAACTTGTGACAACAGTGACTGTCGATCGTTCAAAATGGACACGTAAATAACAGTATTGCCAAATTTAAACAGACAAAAAATTCAAACAATTTTTATGAAAATTTTTTAATTGAAGAAAAATAAAAAGCAAATAAGAGGTAGTATAATATTTTTATTTCTGAAACATTTCCATCGCAACTGGTAAATTGAAGATTAAAGGACTTCAGAATACCCATAATTGATAAAGTTTGTAAACGAAGGTAACCGGGACAGCAGTCAATATTTGTTATATATTCAAAAACAAGCAAAGGAGGTTAGCTAATAATTGCTTAAATTACTGCTTTCTTTAAATGTCTTCAAACATCTAAAACGTGCATTTATAGCATTTTTTGTTTTAAAATATTTTTTCAAACCCGTTGTTCGCGAATCAAAAGGATTTCAATAGAAGACGCTTAAAAAATATTTCAGCCATTTTAAAATGTTTGAATAATGCAGTTACCATCAGTTGCTATTGCAGATCAGAATCCTGCCAAATTTTAATTATATAAATATTGGACGTAAATTCTCTTGCTATTCGCGAAGCCGGTATCAAAAGTAGTAGTTTCTGCTGAAAACACAATTTAACCTTCAAATAGTCTTGAAAATAAACCTCAAGGTCAACACCAATAATGCATGAAGATGGACTCCTTTTTCTGAACAACTTTTATCAAAACACTTGCCTACTTTTTTCAAAATATTGCGACTTCCACATTTTACCTTCTCAAGGTCATTTTACAGGATTATAAACAATCTTTTCGGACTGAGAATTTTCCACTCTTTTCGAAACTGGTGACAAATTAGTGGTTAAAAGAATCACATTAACCATCAAATAACCTTGAAAAAAGGTCAATGTGAAGGTTCAATCAACCCTTTGAAACTGAATAATTTTTGTTTGAATCATCTGTTTATTAAAATTTCCAGTTATTTGTCTATCCAAATGGAGCACCCCCTGTATAATTCCCAATTTTTTGTCATATAATCTGACTAAATATCGTTATACTTATTATTAATTTTAAATCATTTTTTTTTAGAAAATTAAATTTTCTGTTATAATAAATGAATGTAAAATGAAACTGCAGTAAGATAATATTAAAATCATTGAAATTTCTTACAAGCGATAAGATGGTTTAAACAATTACCTAAAGAAACCACAAATGTAATAATATATTTCTGACACCTAGTTTGGAATGTGATCTTTCCATCCCAGTGAAATACGACTCTTCTTACTCTTTTCCTATACCAGAAGACTGCTGGTAATACTATTTTACAGAGTTCTCACGTTAAGTAGCTCTTTTTAATATATACTTTTAACACATTAATTCAGATGTAAACAATTCGTAGAATTACAATATACGAAAAAATGTTTATCGTATGATAAAAATTAAGAAGGACTTATAACTTACCATTTTTTGTTTAATTTATTACCAATAGTAGACCTCCGTCTACTACCACGAACAATACAAATATTTTGTTTAAAGAATTGTTTTGCAATTTTATATGAAGCATTTCTGAAATTCGTCTACTGGACTAATTATCTTTGGTGTCAAGAATGTATATGTCTGTCCAATTAAAATCATGATCAGTATCAGGTCGATGTTTCATAATTACAGAATTAGGCTGGGAAGGTCGACGAATATTAACATGTTCGTATACTCTTGTTTTAAAACTTCTTTTCATCTCTCCGACGTAGGTGGCATCACAATATTTCCATCTAATGCAATATACAGAGTTATTCTTTTCCATATTAATTAATTTTAAGTATATAATGTATTTTCATTGTAAAGTCTGCTATTTTTGTCTAAGGAACTTTTGCTCCATGACAATAATAAATATTATCTATCTATCTATGTATCTAATTTGTCTTTATCTTTTGCAATAATCGAATATTAGATTGTGCGTTTATGCAGGAATCGTTGTAATATTCCAACGGTTCAATTTGTGATGTAAAATAAATGAAAAAGTCCATTAATATATGGAACTTTTACATAGTAATTCTCGCTGTCAGTTTCAGAATGACTATTAGATGGTCATTATCAGATAAGTGAATACGTTTATTAATATGTTTTTCTATTAAATTTTTAGGATAATTGTTTTCAGATAGAAGTTGTTTTTTGTACTTATTACAGTTTTAGAATTGTGGGTCAATATTTTTAATAGCTCTATCAACTAAGTTGTCAATAATAGATATTTCTTGAGAAAAGGTGGTGGGAATTATAATTTAGGGATCTTCTAAAATAAGTTAGTTTGCAAAACCTATCAAACTGTGTATTAATTAACATAAAAAAGCTTTCTATTGCACGTGGTAGCAGACGCCGGTATACTATTGATAGACAATTAAACGAGAACATGGTAGGTTATAAGTACTCCTTAATTTTTATTACTTTTATAAAGTCTGCATAACACCATTTGTTTATGATTTGATAATTGAAAAATGATTGATTTGCTTAAATCCAACACTTATCAATACACACTCCCGCGCAATTACTTTTGCCATACAAAAGTCCAAATTTATTAAATATGAAAGGCAAGTAATTTTTCTTGTTCATTTTTATGCCTAAAAAAAGAATTATGCATTTTTTTAATTTGTCCTCGGTTTGAATGAAAGTTGTTGCAATAACCTTGGAAATGCCGTCGAATTTAGTAAGATACGAAATTCCGTAAACCTTTTATTAAATTTCCGATTAGGCATGGTAAAAGTAATTGCGGGGGAGTGTAAATAAGAAAAAAGATTTTTTACCCTTTAACGTCCAAATATCTGTATAACATTTCTTCTTGAAGTTTGACACTATAATTTAGCATTTAAACTCCACTACAGAAATTTAGTAATTTCTTATTGATGAAGAACTCTTTCCAATGGTGCACGTCAACATTTTTCAAATTAAAAAAAAACAAAGGGATACACGTTTTTAAAAAGAAAAAGCATGATTTCTTTTTATAATTTATCGAATTTTATTATGGATAATGACATTTGCCCAACTGTAAAAGTCACAAATATCGTGTAAAAAATGAATTGGTTATCAGAAAATCATATTTCGGAAAGCAAACGTTCAAACTGGCGAATACAAAGCCAATATAAGTGATATTTTATTCGTAATATCCTAGGCACATGTACAAAATCGCAAAACTCACAATGAATTTTTAAAAACCTTGGTAGCCAAGCGTTTCTGAAGTCGATGATCTCGAATCTTAATTCAGTTTTTAAAAATACAAAAGGGCCTATCAAATAAGACGAGCAAAAATGTTAATCGGATTATGAAACTTATCGTACATGGAATGTTGATGACCATATAGGATCAAACGTTAATTGTTGTCACGTTATTTGTGACTTCCAGAGGTATGACGATGGGTTCCATGACTTAATATCCAACGACAAAATATCCGCGAGAATATCCGAATAAGCAACTGAAGGCGGTTCTAAAAAACAAAAAATCAGCAGATAAAGACCGGTAAAAAGACCCGGAACCCGGAACAATCAGCCCATGGATCTAACCTAAACTAACCATTAACCTAACCCAAACCATCTTAACCCAACTTAAACTAACCTAAACTATCGTAACCTAAACTAAACTAATCTAACTTAAACTAAAAAACCTTTACTTATTTTATCTGTAAATAATTAAAAAACTAGAAGCTATGACACAAATAAAAGTTTAAGTATTAATTTTGATAATATTTGTCCAGATGTGTTTTAATTTATTTACATATACTTTTTAACATTGTTTTTAAATATTTTGCGCCAATATTAAGTCGTGTCACCATGCTAATTCCATTACCCGTAATAAAAATCAATAAATTAAAAATAAAACCAAACATTTATATGCTATTTGTTTTAAAACGTGTACAACTCTTTTATTTCGACGTTTGAAAATTGATCCATTGGAAAGAGTGGATTTTGGCCAATAAGAAATGATTAGAGATAAATGTTGCCCGTGGTGTTTAAATGATAAAAAATAATATCGAACTTCATGAACAAACTTTCTATACATTTAAAAAAATAAGTTTTGTTTATAGCATTTTGATAACATTAGAAAAAGTCAGAAAATAAAAAATTCTTTTCGTATGAGAAGTGATAAACAAAGATATTTCTTTAAAAAAAATGTAAAAATTGATATTAGGTTTCGACATTTCTAATCCAACTATATCTTAATATTATTGTATCAATTTAATATTGTAATTTCAAAAAAATGAACTGTTTAATTACCATCAGAAATGAAACGGAACATCTTAACCATTTTTTTTTGCCCAAAATGAGAAGTACAGGTACGTCAACATCCCCTCAGTCTCTGGAGTAAAAAGAATTCTTTGAATTTTTGAAAGATTCATTTTCTACTATTTTCAATATGCTTCCTCGATTCCCGATGAGAAAATTCGAAAATATACGATTGTTTATACACAAATTTTGCAAAATAAAATAAAAGTTCCATAATTTTTTATCTTTTTTTTTTAATTTTTCATGATTTTCTCTATCTGTAACAGGCTATAATCGATGAAGTGGATACATCAAAAGTGATCCCGATTGTTGAACATAAATAATATGCTGGTAGAATATTTTTTAGAAGCAATGGTCGATTTCAAATGTCCACGGAATGAAACTAATTTATTCAAAATTAATAATTCCTTGTATATTCGCCCTTTTCAGGTCTCAATATGTGTAATATTCATAATTATAATAAAAAATAAAGATAAAATTGACATACTGTGTCCATTACAGATCCGCCATTTTGGATTATTTTATAATCTTCGTACATAACTAATCCATTTTTATCATAATTATAATACACAAAAAAAACGTTCTTATCTGATTTTCAAGACATTAATAATTTATAATCAATTTTTGTTTTATTACACGGCCATTTTGATTCGGCCATTGTTTCTGAACAATATTCTTCTGCCATATTATTTATGTTCAACAATCGGGATCACTTTTTATATGTACATTTCAATGATTAGACCTCTTTGTAGTGAAGAAAATCATGAAAAATTAAACAAAAAAATAAAAATCGGAATATAATTTTGATTTTGCAAAATTTGAGTATAAAAAATTTTTTTTGTGCTATTTGCTCAACGAAAATCGATAGAGTACACTTGAAAATAGTAGGTAAGGCAAAAAATTAATGGAAATCCTTTTTACTCGACAAACTGAGCTCAAGATGACGTTCCTGCTTTTCTCAGTTTGGGCAAAAAAGATACTAGAAATTTCATACAGTGTATTAAAAATACTTGTCTTACTTAAAAATAATGTATAATAATGTGTGAACTTAATAAAATATAAATAAAATGTAAAAGTATAATATTAATAAAATGTCCAAGGGTAAATCTTCCCTTTCCTTAATGGAATTTATTGTTTCAACAATCAAAGAAAATAAAAATTGTAAAGTATATAGATTTTGTATATTTTTTACATGACCCGATGATTATTTGTGTACTATTTATTCAATTCTACAGCACACATAATTAATTTCAAATTTTTGTACCACTTTTTAATTTTCCTGATTGGTAGAACTACGTTTCACCACCAGGTGGATACGCATTGAGGGGCATAACTTCGCAAGCAGTTAGGTCTGGTTTCAGCGCATATATGCAACGTCCAAATATTACAGTTTGTTCCAAATATTACAGAATTGTTTTAATTAGGACAAGTAACATAGGGAATCGATGTTAAAATTGTGTGAGTGAATTTCCTAGTTACAAAAAATTACTTGTGTATTCTTTCTCCTCTTCTCGTGGTAAATTTAATAATTACAAAATATGAATTATTACCATTCTCGCAGTTTCAGATTCACATAAAATATATTTAATAACAAAAATGACACATTTTCACATATGATATATATAAATCATTTAAACAAATGATTAAAATGGTTATATACAAATTAGTTCCATTTGTTTAACTAAATCTGGTTCAGTGTATTAGACAAGTTAAACGAATTTAAAAAACTTACATAGATTACCATAACCTATGTGGATTTAGTGGTACTAATAGTTTAAAATTTCCTTTAGATTCGAGCACAGGACAGCCAGGTGTTTCGAAAAGTTGCATACAAACGATTTCCTAGATATGAATTTTAACAATGTTGTCAATCGACTGGGTTTTAAATGCATTTGTTTCCTCCGTGTTTGAAGTGGTGACTCATGTAAAAAAAAAATCCATCATTCTTGAACGAGCTTAAGACTGATTTTAGAATAGCTGTGCAAGACAGTCCTGTTCCCTATTACGGCAAGTGCTTGTGCACCATGAAGAGCTCTCCACTACTATAATCCCGTCACCCTTCCTCATTTACCAAGTTGGAAGGCCCTTGTTCCTCATACAATGAAGACGCGAAAAAAATAATCCTGATCATCTAGAGGCTGTTAATTTCGACACATACTTCGCTATTCGTATGCATTGTCTTCCTCGTATACTTCAAGGTACTTGTGAAATTCGACGATGTTGCAGGGAATACGTTAACAAAACTTTTACTGGCTATTGATATATTTTTACACAAAAGTAAGGACATGATTTAATAAAATCAATGATCATGTGAAAAAATAAAATGATCTCAATTTTCAAACTGGGTCAAATGAAATAGGAACAGGAATATCAATTGCGGTAATAAGTACCATTTAAGGACTATCTTTTTTTCAAAGAGTTGTAAATTTTATTTTACTGACGTATTGGTGTTTTGATACGTAAATGTTGAACATATAATACTTCTTCAAATTTATTGCGACATTTTTAATTTTTGAGAATTTTAAAATCTGCTATTTTTTAAATTAATTCAACGACGGCAAGTAAATGGTAAATTTGTATTTAAGTATGGATTTTATAGATTTGTTCATGAACTTTCTGGTTGAATATCCCTGAGAAAAATTATTTTTAAATGTTCAGTTTACGTTTTTACAGAATAGCACAATCGAAAAAATTCTCTAGAAATACTAGAAAATTCGTCTATTATGTAAAGAAGGTAATATATCTTGAAAAAATCTGGAATGAAACGTTTTAAGTCATTAAACAAATTAATTTAAAAAATTATAGTATTTTACCCACTTCTCATTGTTTCTACATATAAATGAGGTATTTTAAGATAAAATTGAGTTTTCTTAATATAGAAATTAAATACCGTCATAAATAAATGATATAGAATAAATCCATTTTCGAGATTTTACAGTTGTCGGTTCATTTAATTAATTTATACGTAAATGCAGGACTGAAAAAAATGTTACATAGATTTTGTTAATTTTTTAACGCGTTGATGACATTTGTATTAAAAAAATGCACACGCCGGGGAAAATCGTTTCAAAATTTTCAAAACCGATTATCATGTAAAAAAAAAATCCGAAAAGTTACCAAAACATTGCATTTATTTAGTAGATCAATAGAGGTGAATGAATTGAAATGGGATCTGAAGTTCTACATAGTAAAATTTCGATTTAAAAAGGTTAGGAAAAGAAGAAGGCCCCTTCGCATCGTGTTAACCCATAGAACACACGGGTCAACTATGTCTCACATTCAACTGTACATAAGTGCGTCAAAAAATCTTAAAAACAAACAAAAATTTGTCTAGATTCGATATTTCTTGGCAGAGATATGCGCAGTAGAATGTAATACATAGTTGGCCCCTGTGTTCGATGGGTTAACATGATACGCAGGAGCCTTCTTCTTTTACCAACCTATTTAAATCAAAATTGCACTATGTGGAACTTTGGTACTGAATAAATTAAATTTTGTTTTAAAGATGTCGCTTATCCTCTCGGCCATAAAGAAAAATCGGATACTTCCCTCGGGAAGTAAAAAAGAATGCCTCAGACTGCATATTTCTCACCCTCGGCTTTGCCTCGGATAAAAATTACACTCAGTCTGAGAATTTCTTTATTTTACCTCCCTAGGTGAGTAATGTACTATTTTACCGTTATTCATTTGCGTATAATTTAATTAAATGCAGCAACAACTGTCAAAGCTCGAAAATGGAATTATTCCAAAACTTTATTTTATAAGGGTATTTAAATTTCATATTGGGATTAAAATACCTCATTGATATATATAAACAATGATAATTAGGTAAAATAAAATACAAACATTATTTTAAAAATAATTTAAAAATGATAAAATAAAAAAGGCTATTCATAGAATTCGGAAGCTTTCTACTTTTACACTAAGAAAATTGTTTTGAAAATTTAAGGGGACTAATTATTTTGCAGTTTTTGTACAGATTTAGTTCCCACTAGTTAACCAATACAGTATACCAATCGTCAAGACCGAAATTTTAATTGTGGTTAGTTTTGGCCCGTTCTGATTCAGCTTCTAATAAATGTACAGTACTCGAGACAAATTACACCAGATTTTTCATAATGTGTATTAAATTTGTTTAATGTTCTTGTTAATTTTCTACATTATAATGTACATTACCTAAAATTTACATTCTGTTTCCTGTTTCTGCTATATGAATTTCGCAAGCTCCCAAGAGTGTGGACATAACATGACTTATAAAGTACATTTGTCAAGAAACCTTTTCTGCGTTGAATAATGATAACATTTTAACATTATCAAAAAACTGCAGAATATATAATGTTTATGTTAACATTGATAGTAATATGTGAAATATTTTTAAACGGTAAAATTAACTTTATAAAAATCATGTAACGTAATTATTATTTTGCTGAACACTATTTTACTTCCAAAAGTGTCTGTATATTTGTAAATGTATATATTTTTTATTTCTAACCGTACGGTACCAAAAAAGTATAATTTATTGGTCGGAATTTTACAATATTTTTTACTTACAATTAAATTTTTAGACCTTTTATATGGATTCAACCTATTGCATCTTCTTTCTATTGTTCTATAAACGTATTTTCACATAATTATTCATGTAAACACAATAACAGCATATTTAAAAATGAAAATTTTTGCAGTTCATCAATTAAAAGTTCAAGAATAAAAACGGTAACGACATTCATTAACGGTACCAAGAGATAATAAAACATAGCATAATGGCAAACGACAAGAAAATGAAAAGTCGTTGTTTGCGTTATTTTCAAACCGTTTCTTTCTTTCAAATTTAACCATCAAAGGAAATCATTCAAGTGTAAAAAGATGGAAAAGCATTTGTTGCTCTTATAAAAATCTTATACTTTTAATGATCCTAAGAGTAAAGATTCCGACATTTTATGTGCTCGCCATTTATGTCACAAAGTATCCAGAATGCAAGACTTTTTTACTTTTTTGTCGTCTTCATTCTCACAGTTCTCTCTTATCCGTCTCTCACTAATATATACTATACATGCCGTAAATTCATAAAACCAGCGGATTGTAGTAATGTGGACGAACAGCGGAAATAAACGAGTTTACTGCTGGTATTAACAGAGGTGAAGATGACTATAAAAAATAACTTACTAAAAATAAAATAAAAACCACTGACAGAAAATGTAACCAAATGGCTAAAAGGAGCATAAAAGCAATACAAATATTTTAAGTAATCCTGCTAGTTGTGTTATGAAAACTTTCAGAGCAAATTTATAAAATTTTACCAAAAAATTTTACCATATTTTAGTATTATAACCCAATGAAATTTCGCAACAGATTCTTTGTAGATCAACAAATAGATTATAATTTAAGAAAAAACGATCTGGAACTTTTTTAATGAAACACTTCGACTAAAAATACATATTATTATAATTCATTGAGTATATACAAATTTTGACAAGAACAACTCGTCGACTAATAGTACTTTTCGTACCAAGGGTATAAAATAAGAGTTTTACGCCTTGATTGGTGTTTGCAGGCGTAAAAGGGCATTTTACGTCCTCGAAAATTACAAGGTTAAAATTGGAATTCCCCACCGTCCAGCTCACAAATCGGAGACATAAAATCGAATTTTACGCCAATTAGGACGAAAAATAATGCTCGTATTACAGACGTAAAATGGTATTTTACACCCTTAATACGAAAAATTTCGATTCCATAGGTGTGAAAATTACCATTTTTACAAATTATCACTTAGCAAAATCCCTATGTAATACATGGGATGTGAAATGGACATTTTCCGCCCGCACGAGGAGGCGTAAAAGTACGATTTGACTCCTGCTGAATCGAAAAATGATTATATCTAAATATTTGGCGCATAAAATCACTATCGCTAAACAAAAATACAAATATAATCTCAGAAAAAAAAACATATATCACGGATGTTGGAAAGTGGCCACATTCCGACCCCTTCTTATTTTTCTCACAGGGAACACAAATTTAAACAGATGATAAAGGGTCATATGGGATAGGATTTGGAACACTCATAACACTGTCCGTCATTGATTTTGCTTTTGACAAGCGAAGTATCATTTCTGAAGTATTTTTTTTTTACTGAAATCGATGGCGCTAGCAGAATTTTGCTATGACGTCACATTTTGAAGAAAAACGTGGTTAAATTTAACCTCAGTTTTTAACCACATTTAACCTCATTTTTCTCCAAAGTGTGACGTGATAGAAAAATTCTCCGAGTGTCAGCGTTTTCAGCAGAAAAAAATACGACGAAAATGATACTTCGTTGGTCAAAAATAAATTCTCTTCTGCTACAAAGTAAACCAAAATACTGCCAAAAACCCTATTTTTGAGACATTTAATGTCATTTTTCTCCAAAATTTGAAGTGATAGCAAATCTATCCGAGTGCCATCGTTTTCAGTATAAAGATATATGTCGGAAATGATACTTCGTTTGTTAAAAACAAATTCTCTTCTGTTACAAAATAAACCTAAATAAGGTCAAAAACCCTGATTTTTACAGATTTAACCACGTTTTCCTCCTAAGTGTGACGTGATAGCAAAATTCTGCTCGCGCCATCGCTTTTAGCACGAAAAAGTATGTCGGGAACGATACTTCGCTTGACAAAGGCAGACAAAAATTAAATTTTTAGTGTAATTACAATAACATCACAATTTCAAATATTTCAATAAAAAGAATGTTATGCAAATTGATTATTTTATGATTTAAAAATCATATTAACAATGTATTATTTTATTTTTCAGAATGCATCAACATGATAGATAGCGCTAATGAGCACGGACGACATCACACAACATTAACAGGTAAGACATAGTAAATGCTGTATTTATTTTTGGTAAAAATTCTATATAAAAATTTTAAATAGAAATCTTAAAAAATACCAGACTTGGACCGAAATACATGAGAGACTGTATTAGTTGCGTGTCAAGGAAGAAGAATCGGTTAAGCACTCGAAGCCCGTAATAACAGACATGAGTCAGACAAATAAAATCGACTTCGGAAAATCGAATTGAAAAAATGCCGCCATATAGAGCATTTCCAACAAAATAATATTTACCTTTAACATTTTTCAATTCGACTTCAACTTTTTGAGGAAATAATTAAAAAGTTAACAATTTCACAGGCCGCTAATTCACAACTTTTGAATTATATATCACGATATCTCGTGAACTATCAAACAAAACGACTTGAAAGTTTAACTACACACACAATGTAGTAATAAAAAAAAACGAATAGAAAGTTAAAAAATCTTAACTCCTTTTATTTTTTAATACAGACATATTTAAACACGATGCAACGTTTTTTATGACTATTTATTTTCAAATGCTTGCGGAGTCAATCGAAGTTTTCGAAAATAAAAAACTGAAATTGTGGCATTGTAGGGAAAGAGTTGAAGAAATTTTCTGCGATAACAGAATTTGGAAAAATTTAGGCAGTTAAAAAATACTAACGTTAATGTAGCGCTAGAATTTTTCACAGCTCTACTGTCTACTCTCCGAAAATTTAATTTTAACTGTGTAGATTTTTTCAAATTCTGTTAGCGCAGAAAACTTCAAAAGTTGTGAATTAGCAGCCGGTGAAATTTTTCACTTTTTAATTATTTCCTCAAAAAGTTGAAGTCAAATTAATAGCACATAATATGCCAAGGGTACAGTTATGGATCTTCGACAATATTGTGAAGATTGTCACCCGAGCGAAGTGAGGATAACAATCACACTCGTCGAAGATCGATATTTTTACCAATGATGTATTTTATGATCTTGTCGTAGGACTCGATAATTCGCGCCAGAACGTTTCGCCCTAGGCCGAGAAATCGAGTTTTACGACTGGAGAGTAAAAAAAATGTTGAATGTAAATATTGTTCTGTTTGAAATTCTCTTAGTTTTTTTTTAAGTATTTTTTTTCAATTCGATTTTTCGAAGTCGATTTTATCTGTCTGACTCCTGTCTGTTCTTACTAGCTTCGAGCGCTTAACTGGTTCTTCTTTCTTGACACTCAATTACCCCACGATAAAAAAGAGACAAGTGGAAGGCAACAAAGTAAGACATTACGTACGTGTGGAGGAAAATCTACAAGCGCTGTAAAATGAATGAGATTCAACGTCCTAAAGGAAAAGGAAGCGGTTTAATTATCAGCGTTTGTAATCGAAAAGTCTGATGCGCCTCCATAATAGTGTGTCAGAAAGGTATATAACAAGATTCGGTCTTTCAGAACTTAGAAATATCAAGCACAAGTTTTAAATGACTATAAGAATCGGGCGTCGAAGTCAATTTCGGAGTAGTTGTTAATCAAAGTATTCGACGCAGATGGTAGGAACTGCCGAAAGTAATTTCCTCTTAAAACTTTGCTGTGTGTTCCTTTTCACGAAACCTTGCGAGATTGGGAATCCAGGTAAAGGAAGATATGAAACTCAAATTTGTATCATCTGACTTGAGATTGCAGACGCAATACTTGTATATTACAATAAAAGAGATTAATTTTGAAATTTGTAAAATACTTTGAATAAACTACTTCAATTTTGGGGACAAATAAACAACTATTATACAGGATAATCAAAATTACTTCATAGTGGACATTAATATAGAAAGAGAGGTTGAATACATAAAAAAAAATCCAATCAAATTTGAAAAACGCATTTTTTTCATCAATTTCTTCGAAAAAATCATTAGTTTTTAGTATAAAATTTTTAGCATATTATATTTTAATGGTGGTCATTTTAAAAGAAATCTGCAGTTGTAACCAGTAACATACATACTACTTAAAACTTGAAAAAATCAAAACTTTAATTAATCCACAGCCCTTCAAACGTCCTTGAGCATAGAACTGTAGCGAACTGCAATGCGCATAGAACCTAACCTAAACTTGCGAGATTGGGAATGCGGATATAGCGAGATACTGAAACTCAAATTTTTACCATCTGACTTTCAGACGCAATATTTGCATATTAGAATAAAACAGAATGGAAAATTTAGAAAATAGTAAATTACTTTAAAATAAACTACTTCAATTTTGAGAGAAATAATCAACTATATTTTGCAGGATAAATCGAATTACTTCATAGTGAACATAAATATAGAGGGAAAGGTTATACACATCCAAAATATCCAGTAAAATATAAAAAACACATTTTTATCATAAATTTATTCGAAAAAAACTTTCATTTTTGATATACAATTACATTTTTGTGATGGTTATTTTAGAAAGCATATGTGGTTGCAAAGAATAATGCCATCGAAAACATCAAAAGTTGAATAATTGATATGTAACCTTCAAACGTCCTTGAGCATAGTACTGTAATGAAGGTGATTAATGATCTACGCCATTAGATTTTTGAACCTTTCGTAGAAGCTTAAAAATTTCCTCTATTTTTGCGCATTTGACCTTCATCTGTCCTTCAAAAAATATCGATAAATACATAAATTTATCCATTCTTTTCATATCCAAAACATAAGGACAAGGTTTGCTATTTTACAAAAATCGCTTTAACCTCACTTTAATCTGTTGATGGTCTTGAAACTCAAATTTCCTTAGATTACCTTATAAATCAGACAATCAAGGTCAATAGTCAAAGATATCGGCATCAATAAATAATCCCCAATAATCCAACAAATGACGAGAATGTTTATAAGATAAACATAGAAGAATTAATTACAAACTCTTTGATGTGAATATTTCAAGTGCGAAATTTTTTTAAAACCATTAAGTCCCAAATGGCGTCAATTTTAACCACGAACATTAACCATTTTTTTCCATCGAAAATAATGTTATATCTAAAAGTTTTATATAAATGTTTACATACACATCCTTTTACACCTAGATAAGTGTTCGAGTCTAAAATCTTAAGACATTTAGGGTCCGGATAACAAAATTAAATAGCGGGAACCACAAAATGGCGTCCGAAATTGAAATTTTGTAGTAAATTCCAGAATTTACAAACTAAAAAATAATGAGCTTCTTGAAAAACATAACAACAGTAAAAAATTCACAAAATTAATAAATTGAGAAATCCACTGGCATTCTTTGAGATTTCGCTGTTGAGATGTCGAAAAGTTTATTATTTGAATTTTTTTTTATTAAACAAAAAATACGACAATTTCTTTAAAAATTCTAGGTTTTTCTCTGCTGAATTTTAGAAATATTTTTCTCCTATTTTCCAACAGTTGCTGGTTTTTTGGGATAGAAAATTTTTAGTGGCGTTTTTTTCCACGAAAACTATAACCTTTTAGAAAAATGCTTGCAATTCATTGGAGAACATACCTGAACTTTTTCAGAATTGTTCATACATTTTTTTTTATATTCAAGAAAATCTAAATAGCAAATTTTTCAAAATATCCACAGAAAAATCTGAAAAACTTTCTCAATTAATTTTGAGAACAGTTCACTCTTAATTCTGTATCTCCAAAACAATCAACTTTGGGGAAAAATGTCAACAAATTACAAAATGCTTAAAATTTATCAGAGAAAACCCCAGAATTTTTCGTTTTTTTTTAAATTTCTACAAAATTGAAAAGAAAAATTTGAAGGGAATTGCAGTTGAAAAAGTGTCCTTTCAGGCGTTAATGGGTTAAGAAACAATACCCATTTTTGATGCCTTGTTCATTAGTCAATGGTTTAACGAATGTCTGCAGCCTTTATACGCGATAACCGATACTGCTGATACTGATGCAAATGAAGTCGAATTTACTACGATAGTAGTGTAAGCTTATCCGCGCATTCGAATAGAACAATTTACCACGACAATCCTAAAAACCCCGCTTAACTGGAATCAGTGGCTACTGAATGAGGGTATGTTTATACCTTTCGCAAACAGCGTTTATCTATCAGCAATATACTACGGAGTAGCAATGTAGCGGTAACATTTGTTGGTAAACACTGAAAAGTAAATTTAATAAAAATTTAACAATTGATGCTTAACAGTTTGCTGAAGTAAAAAATTGAAACAACGATTCCGAACATACTAATTCGATTAGATTTTAATGGCTTCAAAAACCAATATGGCGCATTTTAAATAAAAATATACAAAATTTTCGGCGTTTCATTATCTGCGAATTTTTTCGTAACAATTAAGTTTGCGGGAACGATGCCAAACCTAAAAAAATATACAAAATTTATGACCTTTTTTAAGAAATCGCTTGTTTTACATCAAACCAACCTCATGTGATCCAAAAGATTAATAGGTTGAAAAAATAAACATCATTTGATCAACAATGAAAATTACACAGACTAACACAAACTAAAAGGTGGTTCCGATATATTTTTCGATGTTAAATCTAAATTTGGAGTAAAAATATAGGGTCCCGGACCGTTTTGGAGAAATAAACGCAAGAAACCACAATTTTTGTCATTTTCTTTACGGTTTTTCGAAATTAAAAAAAGAGCAAAGGGGTTTACGCAATTTTCACTCCATATTTGGATTCTACGGCTCAAAATTCATGGCAAACCATATTTTAGATATTTTGTCTTTTAGCTTTAACCCCTAGTAAAGCTTCGTAAAGTTTAAGAATCAGTAGGAATTTTAAAGTCTCCACATATTTTCTGTCCGTGTTCTTTATATTTGGTTTGGGAGTTGTAGGCTCCAGATTTGAAATATAATATAAAGCTAAAATTAAACAAATCACATCTTATTATTAAATCAATCCATCTTATTTTATGTATGTCTTCAAAGTTGCAATTTCTGAGCAATTTTTTTTTTAATTATTAATTAACGGGCGGAATCGCCCTTTTACTTAATTTTTGCCATATGTTTATTATTCGTAAGATTTTGCGAGAGCTGCAGATCGACTTATGAAGATGACGCCATACTTCACATTTGTGTATGAAATGTAGGACTGCAGAAACCTACACCAAGTACAGCAGCGGTCATGAGTCGATTTCCGCCAGATAAACAATATTTTCGAAACGTAAACAAACAACGTGGCTCGTCTTACCAACAGCGAGCTGCAGCTTGAAAACGAAATCGAAAAATTGTTCACTCGACGGGGATCGAACTCACGACCTACGACTTCGTAGTCCAGCGCGTTAACCGCCTGAGCCACGAAGCCGATTTTATAAAAAAAAATAACTTTGGCCGTTTTTATCCCTGTAGGGCCACTGAGTTATAAATGTAAGAGGCCGCACAGAAATGGCAAGTGCCAGCCCTCATACGCAGAGAGAAACGCAAAAATGGTAGGGGCAAGTAGTACGAGGAGTAGGGGGCCCCAGACGACACTAGCGCCACTAAGCGGGTTAATTCTTTGTTCTGAAAAATATGATACGAAACAATTGCTTGTGTCAGTCCATTGGTAGTCTCGTAATAATTCCTTCTTGATACAAATACCACTTCCAAGTATGTATTTTTCGTTATGCATCCATAAATTTCTTAGAAAATGTAAAAAAAGGAACTTAAATTACTAAACCAAAGATCACTAAAGCTACAGACATAAAGTTCTATCAAATAGAATCGAAAATTGCTTCAAAGTGAAGTGTACAAGTTGTTCCAAGTTGCAAATTAAAGCCTACATCAGATTGACGCAGAGACGGCATTGAAAAGCTTTACACGACATAGACGACGTACCAGGGACGGTCGTTGGACGTCGCTTGGATAATCTCTCGGTGAGACTCGTTGGATTAAGCGCAGCCGGTTTAATTGCATCGATATTCCGCCACGCCTACGTCCGAATAAGTACGGTTAAAGCCACGGGTCTTGTGCGCGCGCGGCTTGCAAGATAAATGAATTTCGATTCGCAACGGGGTTAACAGCTTCTTTAACGACCTTCAATTTCCCCTAGCTGTCATTTTTTTGTCTTTCTTCTATCAGAATTCTACCCCCGTTCGATACTATCTCGACGACCCCTCCTCATTGTGCGATAATTACTCGACGTGCCATCATCTACGAATTTCCCGCTGTAATTAATACAGTGAAAAGTCGTAGAAAGCTTGTTCAATTCTTGTGCTTTTATTACTCTTCCCCGATTGATTGACTTTCTTGCCAAGGTAATTGCCGAACGGCATCAAGAATTTACGCAGTTGCGTACAAATGTGCAAATAATGGACTGATTGGATTACATTTAGATTGATTGTTCGACAATAAAGTTTTAGACAATAAAATCCAATCATTAGACTTAAAAAACAAAAGGCAATACTTATAAATTAGTTCTGTCGTAGGAATAAATACATAAACACCGAAAATTATAAATGACTTAACCAATTTATCAGAATTGACCAACAATTGTTGAAAAATAAATAATTTTATGAAAATTCCCAATTTTATTGGCATTTTTTAGAAGACCGTATAGTGCAACCCCTCGAGTTGGCCTACACTGAGACTTCCTCCCTCTCGCATTTGGGCATGGATATGTCTCTCTCATTTTATCATCATGTCACCTGATGCACGGTGTACTCCCTACTCGGTCACTTAGAGAGGGGCTATTCGAAGATCGGGTCAGTGGGAGAGCAGTCAAATTCAGGGGTTGCACTGTAATTATAATTACCATTACAAAGACCAAATTTAAAAAATTGATTAATTCATTTTTATTGCACGATGTGCAGCGCAATTTTTCTACTTTATCCCTGTTTTAAGGGACCTGATTCACCCCCAATTACATTTTACCACCGACTAAAAGCATCTCTTGGTTTTCCGTATACTACAATATATCAAAATTTCAGAAAAATTACCTGTAACTTGGATAGTATTAGTGAGTTAGATAATCTTCCATGATAGATTAAATAATTGTCACAGCATGTAAACGTACCTCATGGATGCATCTATTGCAGTGTTGATACTAGATTCCAGTGGGTTTCAAGTTGGATTCTCTAATGCTTTTGGAAGACGTGAAATCCCCAGGTTGAGCTGAGTTGATTCCCACCGAACAAACTTCAATACCATAAGCAAGTTATCGAGTGCAGACATCTGATGATAAGATGCTGTCTCTTGAAAAGGGTTAACATGTACACAAATACAATTTGCGACTTGTATAGAAGACGTGGTATTAGCCACTATGGTTCGGTTTGTATATTATTAATATTTTTTAATTAGTTAGTCATAAATAACTTATTGCACAAAAATTATTATCAAACTATATGTAAGTTACTTTTTCTTGAATGTTTCCCAATGGTTTCTCTTCTAAATTCAAAAAATAGTCAAAAGAAAAAATACGAGTCTCTTTTTTACTATTCTAAGAGCACATTAACAATAATGTATATTCTTATATTACCAAGTTCAAAATTAGATGGCAGCAGTTCTATCATAAAATACATAATATAAACTTCAATTGCGTAAAATATATTGAAGTAAGTTCTTTACTGATGCTTTGACACGTTTTGATGAAAATAGTGTAAAAGTTATGCGATAATTATGTAATTTTCAGAATAGATAAATGATTTGTCTCCTATACTATAGAATAGGCGATATATTGAAAGCTAAAAACATGAGCCAGTATCAAATAGCTAAAATTGTCTAATAATAAACGTGCTCTGTATCAGAAAGGTGAGATTTCAGCATGGGTCTAATAATATGGCCAAGGACTGTAATAAATCATGGCTGGTGATAGATGATGAAAGATGGTAATGGATAAGTTTAAGGGATGGTTCGGAACATTAAAAGTCGATTAGACGTTATCGCCGATGATAATGACGCACGATGACAGATAATAAGGGATGATCGTGGATTATTCTGAATGATATGCTTCAAGATAGTAATGAGTGATGACAGAAGGATCATCCACTGATATTTCTGATAACCTTCTGCATCCTGGGTTACTAGTTGCATCTTAGTAAGATCATGAGCTTATTCAGACATCAGTAGCCACCGTAAAACTGCACTGTAAAAACGCATCCCTAAACGTCTCTTTTTAAGGCACTTGACCATTCAAATATGTCTCTTTAGTATAAACGTCTCAATCTGTCTTCGATGCAAAGTTTCTCAAAATTAAAGACATTATTTACCTTTATCAATCATCAATAAAATATTTTCATGTCTAAAAATCTCAGTCATATAATGCGGCAAATGGTGTCTATGATTTAGCTAATTTCAGAGGGTTTCATGAAGAAATAATTAACAAAAGACATTTTAGATTCGAGAATCTAATCCGAAAATATTCAGCAAATTTTTGTTTATTGTATAGAATAGGGCTGCAAAGAAAAAAATATACACTGCAGCTCATGGGCAATTATTTGTTAAAAAAAAACCTACTAAGTATGATTTACAGAGCCACAAAAAAAAAGAAATACATGCAAAAAGGGCGTCTCTATGAAATAATATTTCTAGCAATTTTATTTATGTTTTTCAGAAGTACATTTTACATTTTTATATCGAAATGAATGGTACCTGATATTTTTATCTTTTTAAATTTATTGTTTAAATAACTCATTGTTTTTATTCATTTATTTTTCTATAACAAAACCTCTAAAAGAGGGCATGATTATACTAAGAAGTCAGTTTTTCGTAATTCTCACTATACAGGATCCAATGTATTGGATATACTATAAAATTGCTTTTTCAAAATGTTAATAAAATCTAAAAGAAGTTACTCACAATATAAATTGAGAGAAATCTTCGTTTACATTTAATGTAATACCTTGATATTACCGCTAACATAATTTAGATTTTGATGTTAAGGTAAGGTTCTTTATCTTGAAGTTACCGTAGTATAAGATTCGGTTAAATTTGTTTAGATATTAGTTAATATAAGAATTTTAAATATTAACATTGGGATCATTACGTGATATATTTACGCGTTTGTTACGTCCTACGTAACGCACCTTATTTCAAAAATACCGGCTAAATATCCGATGCAATAGCGCGCCCGGCGTATACTAACTGAACCTCATAACAAATAACTTACCGATACCGATCGAAAATAGAGAACCCTATAATTCCTGAATTTTCACTCCCACTCACAGTTTCCTACATTACCAGTAGAGAGTAATAATATCATTAATTATTTTCCGAAATAGTCTCAACGGAAAATGTACGGGAAAATCTAAAAGTATCTTTAGAAAGTGTAGCAAACCGGACTAGCAACCCGTACCCTTGACAAACTCTATCTATTTCTAAAAAAAGTAATAAAAATTCCAAAGTACATCCGCTTTCTCACGCACACGCTTATATGACATACTTTTCTTTTCCAAGAAAATTCTTTTCAAAATAGCTTTTCATATAATATAAAAATTATAAACCAAAACTAACGAACAATAGAATGATAACATTGGTCGGATTAGTTAGATAGAAATAAATAGTATCTCATACAGAAAACACATTTATAAAATAAAATAAAACGTTTATTTATAATTACGAACAAATTCCGTTTTTTCCTTTTATTACAATAGATTCAACCACGAATTTTCATTAGTCAAACTTCCAAACTGGTACCGAACAAACGAACAAATAAACATTAGCGTATAAAACATTGTAAACACCATCTCATGAATAAAGAATGAAGCTTTTATATATATATATTTATATCTATTACAAAATTGAACATCCTTTAAAATTTAGTATCTTGATAATCATGTTCTCAAATGTTACAATAATACAAAATTTATAAAAACAAACAATCATTTTAAGAATACCTCATTGTTTATTCATCTCTTGTACGAAATTCATGCTTTATATCACTATATGTAAATTGCTCTTATAAACCTTCGATTAAAATAATGTTAAATTGTACAAAAATCAACAACAGTTGTATTAAAACAATTAATGCAAAATAGTTTATTAAAAATACAAATTTACTATTAAAAACAACACAACGGCATATCAAAATTGCATAAAATCTATCGGATTATTAAAAAACTAATTTAGTAAATATTAACAAATAAATATCTCCAGTTCTATACAAGATACAACTACCGTTCATTTTTGTACGATCTTAAAATTAACATAATTGTCTAAACACGCAAAAAGATTCTATTCAATTCGGACGGAAGCTGCAAATCTTGCATTCACACGAATTTTGGATAAAAAAATCCGTGACACGACGCAACGCTTCAAAACGGAACTGGGCACCACGGGCGGTATCCAGTATAAAAACAGCACCTCCTGGACCAAAAAAGGTCAGTTAAGATTCAGCAGTCAACATCGAGCAGTTAAGCTCCAGCAGTAGTTGGACCACTGGATACAGACAGCCCAGCAGCCTAGGTTCCGGGAGTCGTCGAACCAGGATCTCATAAGTAAGTATTTCCCCTAGTTAAGATCAGGCGACTAACCTGAACCCGGACAGAGCACGGGACCAGGGCCAAATCTTTTGGCCCGGCGTTTCGATCCCTCCGGGCACGGGCGAACTACTCTCCGCGTCTATTTTTGTTTTTTATTTTTGTTTGGGGGTGCACTATTTCCGAAAAGGGACAGAGCTCGGGACCAGGGTCAAATCTTTTGGCCCGGCGTTTCTATCTCTCCCTCGAAGAACTTGTAAACCCTTTCCTCGGTTTATTCCGGAATTGGCACGTGCCGATGCGGAATCGACCCATAGGGAATTTGGTCATAGCCTTTTCACTTTTTTTTTAATATATTATTTTTTTTATAAGTTCCCGCGTTTCTCCTTCCGCGAAACTAAATTTGTCCACATTTTGTTATAGTGCCCCGAAATAATAAGGGTGTCCGGCGTCGCAAACGGGAGCGAGCCCGCAAATTATATAAATTCCTGGTGGAGCAACGCGCCCAACGAGAAGGGCAGCCAGCAGCCACCCCCGATCACAACCAGCCTCCTCCCCCGCAGAAAACAAAAATCACGCTGGAGGAATATCGGCGCCGTAACGCGATCAAAAAAAAAAATAAATTAAATATATAAAAAAATAAATGATCACAAAATAAAAAAACCTATAAGAAAAAGAAAATCGAGTCATTATTTATTTTCACCCTTCTCCTTTCCTTTTGAACGGATACACTCGGCGGCTCCGTCCACCCTAAAAAGAACCCTCAAATCGACCCGTCTGGTCGATTTGGCCCTTTCACGGCAGAAAGATGGCGTCCCTGTTCGGCCGCCATCCCAGCCATAACACGTTCACAGTTTCACATCGTATAAACATTTTTAATCAACATATTCCCTCTCGGTGAATGTTTCACTGACTTTTAAAACAAACAATGGCATGAGCTAATAGTTGGTACATGTAAATGTGCAGATCATCCTTTCGCCCCAACTTGGATAACCCTTTGAGGTAAACATTTTTCTTTATATGGTAACCACCTAAATTTGAAACTCAAGGATTTTTGGGGACGCTGATTACAAATTTGAACTCAGGTTTTGGAAATTCAAAATGGCGAATCTAAGATGTTAGACCAAAATGGAAAGTGCACTTTATCAAGATGAAACTGGTACTTGAGGGTGTTTCGAGGATGCTAGATCAGGCCAGACAGTTTTAAATTGAAAATGATAGATTTAAGATGGCTAACCGATTTTTTAAAACTTACTCTGTCGAGACAAAACAATGTGAACGTGGGCATTCGGTGGTTTTCGATTGCTAACATGACTTCATTTTGACCATGCCAATTGTCGATTTCAGATGTTGGATGACTTGACAGAAATGAGATAAATTAGGATTTAAAGACCACGAAAACGCCCAAGTACCTTACTGAAGTTTACCATTCCATTACAACATTATTACAAATCCCATAAATTTCGCAGCATTTTAAAACGTAATAATCAATTCTCTGTACTACAGCAATCTATTGGAACATATTTAGCAAAAATAGCGAATGAAAGTGTTATACGTAAACGGTAAAAATTTATTAATGCTTCCCTTATCGACCAAGCACAAAGAAGAAGGGTTCACTGTCTCGCAATCAGAAATTCCGGAAATAGGAACGAACCAATTCCCCTGGCTTTGTTTTCCTCGGGTTGGCCTATTGTTTGATTCCGGCTGGTCGATATTAAAACTTGATTAAAATCGCGTCATGGTACTCCTGGCGCTCAGCCACGATTCTCTGGTTCGCCGCGCAAAACGTAATTTCGAATTAATTAATAATAGATGCGCTTTGAACGTCAAACTGACAACATTTTTATTGACCAGACGATTCAATTCTGTCTCGTCTTTCTTATAAAGTCCACTTTCAAATTTAGCAATTATATATAAAAATAATATTTATTTAAATCTATCAACTTACAATCTTCACTTAACACTTTTTGTCCCGAAAGTTCGAAAATTTGACGCAACTTTTTGCGCTGTAACTTTTGTTCCAAACACCAATAAAAAAAATTGTGAAAAACATTCAAAATCGATAGTTTTGGACCTTCTCTTTGGATTCCAGTGGTTAGAATTTCAAGGAAATCTATAGTTTACTTTTATTGAGCTTACTATCTACATAATAATATAGCTTATAACGCTCTCATAAAAAAATTGCGTTGTGCTGCACTCCATTAGGTTATACACCTATTACTTGTAGGTTATAATACAATAATCGAAGTTTTTGTGGCAAAATGCAAAATTACAGTAGTACCTTTTGCAGTTGTTAATTTCTCAATAGAGGAGGTCCAAAACTGTCAATCTTGACTTATTTCAATTTCTTTAAGTCTGGTATCTCCCGCGCTTTTCGTAGGCTTCTTGGGTAAAATAAAATTAAATCGATTCGGGTTGTTTATATGTTATTGTTGGTGTTTAAAAGAATATAAAAACATTTTTTATTTGTCAAAGAAACATTTTTTACAATTATTTATGTAATAACGAAATAGGCGTCTACAAAAACGGGGGTGTGGCCCAGGTGATTTTGGCACTTTGAGACATCTGAAGGCAAAAAATAAAAAAGATTATTGTTCAGCAAGCTTGTAATTGTGGTTGGAACTAAAATTAATCAATTTGGTTGAAAAATATTAAAATGGCGGACTTTTGAAACAAATAGATGCCTAATTTACATTTTGTTAATAAGAAATCAGGCTATAAAATAAACAATTATAAATAAAAATAAAAAATTTCAGTTCCTGCGATAGCCACAGATATATAGAATAACATATCCAAAATTCATCGGTTGCATAGACAAATTTTAATGACCTGGACCGATCGGAAAAACGTGGTTTTGAGAAAAACACGTTTAAAATTTTGACAACAGATTTTCTCCTCCTACGGGACGCTCTTGTGTATGTGCTGTAACTTTGTCAATTTTTCTAATTTCGTTCTGATTTTTTCACAGTATATTCCTAAGACACAATACTTTCGAAATATGTAACAGAACAAAAATCGATCTTTTCGTCCCAAGACTTACTACCTTAATGGCGTTTTGAACAAAAGATAAGTCCAAATTTCGGACTATCGGAAAGAAAAGAATCAAAGCAAATGATACATAAAAACACATTAAAACAATATTTTTCTGCATACTATCACAGAAAATTGCTTGATTCGTAAAACATCCGTAATCAAAAACACGAAGCTTATGAGTAGCGTAGAGTCTGGTTAATTCAAAGAAAGGTTTTTCCGCTGCTAGTTAGTATTCATACCCTGACATCCAAGATTAATCTAACTGTGCCTTTAGTTCTTTATTAATAGCGAAACGTAAGAAATAAATAAATTACATTTAAAATTAATGTAACTTAATGAATGTATGACCTTCTTCTTAAAAGCAATTCATGATGAAAATATGCAAATTCAATTTTAAAATCAAGTATTACGGATCAAAATCGAAGTTAAAAAAAAATTGAAAAGATGTTCTTTATTATTCTGACATCAAAATGGAGTTTCAGTCAACAAGAATTCTAATATAGCCCGAAATTTGAAAAAATTGCTCAAAAAATTAAAAACATTTAGTCTCATGAATTTTTCTTGAGCTTTCAGAATACTGGGACATTTTTTATCTACATTTTTTTAATACATTTTTAGAAACCGTCGACAAATTCTAGAAAAAATTTGATGAATTCTCGGCATTTTTAGTTTTATTTCCTCAAAAACTATAAACTTTTGCAAAAAAATACGGTATAAAAGTAAAATTTTTTTATTTGGCTTTTTTTTTTAATTTGATGCCATAATGAAATTCGTCAAGCCTGAAACTCAATTTTAATCTCAGTATCTTTATGAGCGAGCTCGAAAATAGTAAGATATACACTTAAATCTTTTTAACTTTGATTTTGATAAAAAATACTTTATTGAAATTGAAATAAATCAATATAATTTCATGCGTTAATGAGTTGATAATTTTCCAGGTCAAAGTAATGTGAACCATGTATACAGAAAGAGAGGTCACTTTAAAAACATTTAAAGGTCACATGATCCTCAAATGTAGAACACACAAATAATCCATGATCATTTTGAAGGTCAAAGTAAGTTGAACGATGTTTATGGAAAGAGAGGTCACTTCTAGAGGTAAATATTTTGTTTGTAACATTTTATAATCGGATTTTATTGCTCTCGGAAATTTGTCCCACTTTCTGATATTGCCAAAGAAAAGTGTTGTAAATATACAGAAATACCCTGGTAGAAAATATGACCAGTTTCTACCAGGGTAACAGTGTTTCCATTTTATCATCGCAAACATAATTAAACACTTAGCACATTCGATATTTGACATTATTTCTTTTTTTTTAGGATTTAATGAATACTTTCGCCAATGGAAATTACAATTAAAAAATTCAGAATGGTTCCTTTAATTGAAAGTATATATGAAAGTCAAAATTTTAAAAGTGTAAAGAGCTACTTTTTGAAGTTTTTTTTCAAAATTACAAAACATTATATATTGCAATCTTTATAAAATATATATTCGTATAAATCATTAACATAATCAAAACCTTAAATGATTGTTCGTTAGTCATAATTTTACTAACCCCACCTTCAGCAATAGGCTAATAACCAGTTAATATATAATTACGTAATCTTCATTCAATTCTGAGAAGGATCTTACAGTAATGTGAAAACTTAAAATATGGATTATTAGTAAACTATTTAATATAATATATCCAGTCGTAAAAACAGTAAAATAGCAGCGATAAGGACAATAGAAAATTATTAATCTCGAATAAAAAGGTTACATTACAGGATTTCACAAATTCCCTAGATCACTTTTTTAATCAAAAGAAGTGTGGGAGTTACGTAACAGCAGCGCGTTTAATTACATTAAAGGATAAAGTACAATATACTAACAAATACTGCAGAAAAAACCTTGGTCAAAATGTCAAACTTTTAACTTTTATATTTAATTACAGAACTGCCACACATTACGAAATATGTTGACTAGTTCAAAGAATAGCAATAATTAATTTTGTATGTAACCTACACTAAGAGAAATGTTTGTTTTACAGTTAATGTAATAGCTTTAAAGTAAAGCTAACAGAATGTTAACTACATATAGCTTAGAAACTGAGTTCTGTCCTTCGTAAACAAAGTTCGTATATATTTCGAGTAGATGAGCTTTTCAAATACAAAGACAACGTACAAATAGGTGATACAAAAATATTTGGATAATAAAATTACCCACCAAAGCTTATAATTTTCTTTTACTTTATGCCAATTCCCGTAGATTTTTAGTCAATGTAGGCCTTTCTTCCAAGTGCGTATTTCACTGTAAAATATTAATTGTTTGAAATGAATACTTTTTTATCTATTTTTTTATAGATGGAAAATAATTTTGAAGGAAAATTTACTGCATCATTTGATTTCGTAGGATATGAGAAATAATTTGATGAATACTACTTCATAAATAATTTTAGGCCCAGTTTCCTCATTCAAGTGTAGAATTAACGAATAGTTATTTTCGTTACCACGATGTAAAACAAGCTTATGGCCGTGTTATGAAAAAAAAGGCTTTAAAATTCGAGTTATGTCGATAAATTAAATCTCGAAAAAGTGAAAAACTCCTATCTCATTCATGCAATGTTTGAAAGAATAAAATGTGATTTTACAACCCCGTATGACGGAAAAATGTTTTATTCATTTCATTTCTTTATTTGACACACTTACAGTTTCGTTAAAACAGAGAGAAACAAACAAACAAAAAAGAATTCTTCGGAAATTAGAAAATGTTGTGCAATTCAGTTATAGGCAATTCAAACGACAGGATAACTTGATATAATCAACAAACTTAACTTTACTACTCAATGTAACCCTGAATTTAATGCAAGATTTATTAACATTTCGCGAATGCTTCTTGACAAATAAAAAAAAAAGGTTTTGGCGAATAAACTTGCGTAGTTGACAGTTTGTGAGTAATAAAATGTAACCAGTTTTCCTTACAAAATGTAAAAATATCATGGATTATTTGGACACCTTTTTTAGACTGAGATAGTATCTGCTCTGTTTCTCCAAAAAAGTACTGAGAATACATATTTAACACGAACAACCTAAATACGTTTTTATCTAGTTTTTGGACGTGTTAGGTAATATTATGTAGATATTTTTTACGATAACTTCGAAATAACTTTAAAAATATAATATTCAGCTTATATCCTGCATACAATTAGAACATAAAATTCTTAACACGATGTTTCGGCTCACTTGGAGCGCTTTTCAAGTGCAAAGGTTGTTTGATTGTCGGGATACTTTTGCATCATCATCATTATCATTGCTATTATTATTATTTTCGTGGTTTTTAAACATCAATAAGCAAGATTTAATGGAATAATATTTACTCAATAAATCTTATTTTTATGAGAGAAATGTTTAGGATTACTTTGTATAAATTGTTTTGGATTTTCATTACTTTTTTAAAAGATTTGGTGGAGTTAACAATGTATATAAATTTTTTCTCAAACTTACGCAATACCGATGGGCGATCCACACCAGGCGAATATGCTGATTATTGCCTTCTAATTTAATAGCAAGGTACAATTTTTCCAAGAACCGCAGGCAATGAAAAGAATAACAACCGTGAAAAGTAAACAACATATATTAAGGATTGTAAACAGTTCGTTTGACCTTACATTAAATTTCATGTAGTGTTCAACAAGTAGATGAGCTGTTGTATCTGGTTTAAATGTAGATGCAAAATGGACGCTCACTGAACTTTTTAATAAGTATCGGACCTAATGGCCGTTTTTGTTCCATCGACGAATGGATGTAAACTAGACATATTATAGACGTTCATTGGATGTCCAGTGTTATATTTGTTGATCTTTTTTATCAGAAAAACCAAGTTATCAGAAAGAAGCAGTTTTCTTGGAATGGTCGCATGGGTTATTTCTATAAGATGATGGGTGTTCTTCAGTTATTTTGAACAATCTGGAAAGGTGTGTTGGGCGGAAGATATTTGAATTGTTTGTGTAATACCTGGAAATTCGATAGAGTATATCCAATAACTCGTGTTTAATGTCATTTTGATACGCGTCTCCGTAAAGTAGACAATTTACGAACTCCTTTTAGTCTGTAAAGTGTGATTTTACAGACTGGTCTGCGCACTTTAAAACAGTCGGTTAAGTGCCTACTTTGGGAACAGTGTATCAAAAACAAGTGTTCGCTGTAACATTTTACGACCCAGGACCGAAAAGTACTATTTAAGAAAGACAAGATACAGTAGTGCTTTTCTTATTCCAATTTGTCCAGTCGGGCTTCTCTAATTTTTTTCTCTTCTCCACAAAACATTTCTCGTTTTCTCTCTCTTTCTCTTACATACCATGCGCAGTTCTGTATGAACATACATATGTACAGTAGTCCTCCCCTTATTTTAACTCCTCTTACTTTAACTGCGTCCCTTATTTTAACTTTTTCTCCTCATGAGTTTCCCCACCATTCATGCGCCATTCGTCAAGCGGCAGTCCACGTATGTAAACCACTGATCTCTATTTTACACTGGATAGGAGACGTCGTATATATACATCATTATAACTGCGTGTGATTCCACCAGTTTGGAAAAGCTGAATTATTTTCGTGGCTAACCAATCAGTGAAAAGACAATAAAAGGAGGAGGTGCTTGCTACAATGCACTTCGGAATAAACTTAATTGTGATTGGATGTTCGCGAAGGTACACCGCGTCACAGATTTGGAGTCCCGTATCCTATCCAATGCATAATAGAGATCAGTGATGTAAACATACATGTGTTCAAAACAGTGCGGACTGCTGTTTGCGCTTGCGTTTACAGATAAAGAAAGACACCACTACATGTCTTTTCTGTGTTTATATTCTCTCATACTGCCAATAATGGCGATGAGGGGAAGCGTTAAATTAAGGGAAGAAGCCGCTATCTTCCTTGACTCGAAAGGTTAAAATATGGAGGACCACTGTACATACTCCAAGATTATGTCCTATGAAGTAATAAGGTTGTAGGCATGGTGGGGAGAACGCGTGCGAGAAAATATAAGAATAGGCGAAAGGAAAAAATTATAATATGAGAAATCAGAATAAGGAAAGATGTATTCAGAAATTTGAAGATCAATTCCATAAACGTATTTATCAAAGATGTACATTAAGGATGGTTTTGTGAAATAAATCAGTATTTTTGCTGGCCTTTGCTTTGGACGTAACCAATATTTATGAAATAACTGTAGTACAGCGAAATATGAAAAAAATAAGAGTAAAGTGACAAAACGGTTGGAAGGAAAGGCACTTATGAAAGAATGCATTTTTTGTTACGGATAACACAAAAGAGTAGAAGAAAAGCAAAGGTTGCGTTTTCATAACCTTCGTCGGTCCATGTTTCTTCCTCCGAACTGCAATATGTCGAGAGGAAATATATTTTACTTGTTGGAGCTGGGAATTCCGTTCGGATGTAGCCGCAGGTTGGGGAAATATGTGTTCGCGAAAAGCCAGTCGTATACGGGCAATTCACGGGTTAAATATGAAAAGCAGCAGGAACATCGAATACGCAGTTTGCGATGCCACGTTCGGAATCTACATTTCGTCATTCAGTGAGGAGACGGAGTACGTATACCTACCTATACCAGGGAATAAGTCGGCTTTCACGAGTAATATCGGTAAAATTTACGGCGACAGTATATTTTTACCGTATATGTTTGCTCGCATAAATTCCCTCGCTCTCTTCCTCTAGGTCGATGTCAACGATGGTGAGCACCCTCATCTCAGAAGCCCCATGAATGTATGCGTATATTACCCACACCAACCCCATCGTCATCTTTGTGTGTGTCAGTGTGTTTGTGCATGTGTGTATTCGTGTATGAGCACAATGCGCGCAAATGCAGACTGTTGACGCAAAAGGAGCGAAGGAGCTTGATTGGTTTTTGAAGCACTTGGGAAACACTGATGCTGAAAAGCTTTTTCGAGCATCCCTACTCGTTCGTCGTCATAGCAACCGAATTACTCTCGATTTAAATGACCGTATTATGCCATTGCACGTCACCGTGTTGTTCGTTCGTTTCATGCAGTATTAATCCTAAGCACGATGAATCCTGAACTCGAAACTTTAACACCGAACGACCTTCGATCCTATTTTATTGTACACCAGGGAAACGGATAGAACATCCTTTGGTATTAAAGTTGCAAGTTGAAGACCCCGTTGACCTTAAACTTGTTACCGTCATAAAAACACCCCCAAGTCATCTGATCTCCATCTTTCTGAACTGTGTTGCAATACCCATTCAGGAAAAATTGTTTCGAAAGTTTTCACTCATTCTCAAAAACAAATAAAATTAATAATGTTATTCAAATTTCTTCTATTTTTTAAAAACAGTGTACTTTGAAGAGACCGTTCAAAGGTCAGTTCATAAATGAAATCAAAAGAATCAACTACTTTCAATGTACAAAAATTTACATATAATAATGCTATTTGCGGGACTGGCACAGGGCGATATTTGGTGTAATGTTATTGAGGCCAACGAATTAAGCCGCTCAGTGACGCCAGCATCGTCCGGGAGCTCCCACTCCTTGCACCGCTGGCTCCTCCTACTACCGCTTCTCCCTTCCTCATGAGCGAATAACCAAGAGCCATAATTTAACTCGAGGCGTGGAGGGGATAACTAAAAGATACTCGCACAACCATGCGGATTAGTTCATCCCCACTTTTTTGGACTCAATAAGGTTACAAGAAACCTCATCCTCTTCAGCACAAGTAGATACATTGGATATAATCATTCGACTATGAATAAGTTATTCTATTTCTGACTAATTTTTCATCATAATTCTAAATATTTAATTAAAATTTCTTTAACAGAACGTCAATATTGATAAGGTTTCAATTGGTCAATAGGCTTAAACGGGATTTTCAGAGTGGAGTTACGAGCATCCATGCATTGCTCGAGGAATTTAAAAATATTTTATCGGATATTCTTTTTCGGTTTAAATATGCATGCTCGTATGGGAATTTTTTTTTATCGAATAACGAATATAAAAGTAGAAAGTTCTCCTCTTTATTATTGACATATAGAATTAACCTGCATAATATCGTACAGATAAAAAATGTATATCATTCCCAGGCAAACGCTGAACAGAGGCGCTCGTTTGTGAGTGCATTTATTCATCTATTTATTTTCCTTCAGAAATCACGAGAAGCGCATATTTGCTTTAATTTATGAAAAGCCCGGACGCATTTATTTTCATTCTTAATTGCATATATTGAATTGAATATTCAGTCCGTATTTGTACGGTCGATTTTCATCTCGCTTGTGCGCTCGGCTAAATGGAGATGCCCGATGATGAATAGGTACAAATTCGCCTTTGTGGAGCCAAGAAACCCACTTCAATTATAAGCTGAATCTTTTCCGAGCTACAAGTATATATTACCGGAATCAGCTAATTGAAAGATATTTAGCTTATCATATCATCACTATAATTTGTCTACATTTTGAGGAAGACATGATAGTAGTAATCGTAATATTCGGAGATCACTGGAAATCTCCAGGGTTTATTTCATATTGAATGTTTCTCTTTGCCAGTTTCAAATACGAAATAATAGTTATTTCAATTGGTTGAAGTTTCAGTTTTATTATCTGATGTGCAACAGTAGACTCGTCAATGAAATTTCTGGTTTCCACAATGGGTTTTAGAGAATCCATGTATATGACTGCGTATAGTATATAATGGATTAAATTTTCTTTTTAAGCCACGAAGGATATTATTAATTATATTCAACGTGTATGATCTATAATTTATGGACAAGTGTTTATAATCACTTATTAACCCATTAACATAAAAACTGAAAATTTCGAAACAATTTTTTATTGCATTTTTGACAGCTTATGATGTATCAAAAATGTTCCCAAAGCCATGTAAGCCTATAACAATTGCATAAAAAAGTTATTGCATAATATATAAACGATTTTTGCCATGAAAATTGAGCAAAATCACTTTCAGCGATAATAACCGCCAATTAAATCTAATGAAATTAAATCTTGAAACTTTTGAACAAGCTTTGTTCAATTACCCTTCAAGATATCTCAAGAATTACTTAATGAATTGACTTAATTTTTTTTTCTTTTATAGTAAATAATATTTAGTGACGCTTTAACCTAAATTCAAATAATAATAGCCATTTTTCGTATTTTTACAGCATTTTAAATATAAAAAAAATGGAAGTAAAACTTTACAGCTTCTCCATTTCTGCAAATTTCGATTTTTTATTACGAAAATAGGTTCAAGCGCCAAAACATTTTGTGCAATTCATATCTCTTTTTGGTTTTTCTTTTTCAGATGACGTGAACATGCTATAGGTTCGTGGATAATTGTGTACTTTTTTTTACACGTTACATTCGAGGGAATAAATACAAAATACAAACAATCTTTATTTTCTACGTAAATTGATGCAGATTATACACAGAAAAAAAATATTGACTTAATTTACGAAAATTAGCTCAATTTTAGACTGAAATTAAGCCTTTTACGGAGCTTAATTTCAGATGTAACAATTTTAAGACTTTTTTTTCTGTGTACCAACAGAGGTTTTTTTTAATAATTTCTACTAATAATTTTTCTTCTTCCGCTTTTCACCGCTTACCGTCAAAATTGCACATTCCGCCTGGTTCGGCCTCCTTTTGTTATATTACTACAAAAATTATTTTTGCTAGTCATTTTTTTCTAAATTTATATGGGAAAATGGACGATTCACCTGTGGAAAAGTGCATCAAAAATGGATAAAATGTCCGTACTGAATAGATATGACGAGGGAATTAGTTTATTTGATTGCAGATAATCCAAAATTGCGGCTTTATGAAAACATTTTTCGTAATTTTCGATATCTGATAAAAACTTTTTTTTCATGTTTGTTATTTGTTCATACAAATCAATCTTTTTTTGTTGGTTTTTTGGGTCGCTGGTTACAAATCCGAACTTAAAATTTACAAATTCAAAATGGAGGATCCAATATGGCTATCGAAAATGGCAAAATAACCTGGATAGATCTCGGTATTCCTGTTTTCTTTGGTCGCTATTCACGAATCCAAACTCAAAAATCTTAAATTCTAAGTTGCCGGTCCAATATGGAGGACATAAAAACGCAAAATAAACTTGAAATGCCACAATATGTTAAGATAGTTTTCGTCCAAAATAATGCATCACATATAATTTTTTATTCTTTGTATTAAAAAGAATGAGTGAAAATACCGTTAGTCGCCTATTCTAAATTAGTAAACGTTGTCCGATTCCCACCGCAAGGAAAGAAAATTGTCATAAAAAAAAACATAATTTTCGATTTTCTACAATCAAATAAATCAATTCTCTCATCATATCTTTTCACTACATTTTCTACTAGCGTATCGTCCGTTTTCCCAATAAATTTTAAAATAAAAAAAAATTATTACAAAAAATTAGTACTTTTCAGATATTTTTGCCAGTATTTAGTGTAAACTTCAATTTTTGAAAATTTCAATTACGACGCTTGCAAAAGCTTCATTGAAAATAGCCGAATAGCCAATTATTTTGCTATGATATATAGCAAAAGGAAGCCGTACGAGACGTAATATGCGATTTTGACATTACGGTTAAAAGAGGCTGAAGTAGAAAGATTATTAGTAGACATTAGATCAATTAGGTGAACTAACAGGTCACTTAACAAATTTATAAAAAAAAATAATATGCAAACCTCTATTGGCATAACCTGCATCAATTTGCGTAGAAAATATGGAGTGTTTTTTGTCAAATAATTACACTCTCCAAAAGCTTATTTTACGAATTTTTATAAATTGATCCAGAATCGGAGTAGCCTGACAATTACGCTATTTTTTAAAAGGTTCTTCTTTAGAAGGTCAAAACAACGGTGGTTTTCTGTATTTTTCTTTTCAGAGAAGGAAGCCGAATACAAGTTCTTTTACCGTTATTCATTGACTTTTGTACCAAACAAAATTTTTGTTGGTGCATAAAAGTCTATTGCAAGTGATATTCCTCCGTCGAACGTAACATGTAAAAAAATGTACTCAATGGACCACGAGCTTAAAGCACGTTTATGTCTGCAAGGAAAAAACAAAAAATAAATATAAAATGGTATAAAATGTGTTGGCTATTGAACCTATTTTTGTAATAAAAAGTCGAAAATTGCAGAAATGGTGAACCTGTAAATTTTTAATACCATTTTTTACCTTTAAAGTGCTCTAAAAATACGAAAAAAATGACCAATATCATTCAAATTTAGGTTTAAGCGTTCCGAAATATTATTGACTATAAAAGAAAAAAATGAAGTCAATTTATCAAGTAGTTTTTGAGATATCTTGAATGGTAGTTAAAAAAAAAAGTTTGTTCAAGAGTTTCAACATTTAGTTTGATTTTTTTGCAAGTTAATAGCGAAATAATGTTTCTTAAAGATTTTCAACGTAATTTCAAGTAACTATCATCAACATGTGGTAATACAAACGCGCTTTTCGAAATGGTTGATGTTCCGTTGAACCCGATTTTCCTCAATTTTCATGATAAAAATAGGTTAATTTCTTATGCAACAACTTTTTTACAATTTTATAGGTCAAATCGCTTTGGGCACATATTTAACACGTCCTAAGATACTAAAAAATGCAATAAAAAAATCGATTTTTTTTTACTTGAAATTGGTGAGAACATAAACTTAAAAGAGTCTAAAAAATTCATTTTTTGTTTAACTGTTTTAATTAAATATAATCTTGACATTACTACTTCCAATATCCTACAAAATAAAATAAATGTAAGATAATCATGCAATCAATTGAAACAAAAAAAGATACAATGGACTTAAGTGGAAATGTCACTAAGTTACAAATATGTAAAGTTTCAGTAACATAAATCAAAGTTTTTATTTTCACTTGAAGTTCCGTTCGTCTGGAGGAATGTGACACGAGGGGTAGAGAAGCCAAGACGTCCCAGCCTAAGTTTTGGAGGTTCCAATACATTTGATAAAGACAATAAGATAATGTCTGCATAACAGGCTCGCCAAGGTATTTCTAGGCAATTTATAGTTACAACATTCCGAGCAAGGGGACAAACTGAGGCGTTCGCTATCGGCATTTCTGCTAACACTTAAATTCGCATGAAGATGCCAAACTATATCCTTTCATGTCGAGGGCGAGGATGGTCGAACAAGAATTGATGTCACTTTGGAAACTCGTCATGCTCAATGTCTCTGAGGCGCACCAGATGTTGCGATGATGCTCTTCATCATAACCTCGTCGACGTTAAAACGACCCTTAGCACCAATAGAATCACATATTGCAAAGTATATGGTTTAAAGTCATTAAAAAGTTTTGAAACATCGCCAGATTACATAAAAAAAAATTTATTTTATGAAAAAAGAATACGAGAGTATGATATCGATATCATTGTTGTCAAAACTATATAAACATCGTTCATTGATGAATTCAAACCATATATTGATGCAACTGTTTTCTTCCCCTAGATGTGTATGTTAGTTTACGTGTACTTGAAATGAAAATAGATCACATTTTTTATTGATATACTGAAATTTTAAGTCTATTACACAGTGTTACAAAATAAAAAAATCGGCAGGCACTTTTATAACGACCTGGTACAAGTTGTAGAGTTAGTCAAACTACACAACATGGTATGTTATAATTTCCCCATACACCCCTAAAATATCATTTTGTGGCTAAAATATCAATTTTAGGCAGGTTTGTGTGAAAAATCACTCATAACTACCCTAAATTTTATTCGATTTACAACTTTTGTTTTCAATTTTATTGCAAAAAAGCTCACCTTCAGACTAGCTAAACCTTATATCGATGAAATGAAAACTGGCGAAACTACAATTGAAGTATCTGTGATTTTGTTACTTTTTTTTATTTTTTCAACATTTACAGTAATTTTACAATATTATTCGATGATGGAAATTTGTTGCACCTTAATGAGTTGAAAGCATATTTAATTCCGGGTCGAATACGCTTCTGTTGAACGAAATCGAATGAAAATTGACAAAGTTATGCGAGTTTCAGAATTTTATGAACTTTTCGTTAAATTTTGGCATATGTTCATATTAATAATAAGTTTTGACTCGGTTATTGGTAAATCATTATACATTTTGTATTTTTGTTGAACTTTAAAGGTTTTTATAATTTCCGTTCTCCGTGATGCTAATTCTAGGTTAGATATGTATGATGTAAATTTGGAGAAAAATTTCTAAAATTTTAAATCTTGCATATCTCCGTCAATTTTTATCCATATTCTTTCAACAAAAATTCATTCAATGCGGAATTGAATATACTTTCAACTCAATTTGGTGCAAAAATCTTCCCTATCGAATAATATTGTAAAATGATCATTAAAATTGAAAAAAACGGTTACAAAATCGCAGATACTTTCAACTGTAGTTTCGTCAGTTTTCGTTTCATCAAAGTAAGGATTGGATAGTCTGGAAATTGAGCTTTTTGGCAATCAACTTTAAAAAAAATTTGTAAATCGAATAAAAATTAGGGTACTTATGAGTGATTTCACACGAACCTCTCTAAAACGGGTTTTCAGCCGTAAAATGTGATTTTCGGGGTGCATGGGGAAATTATACCATACCATCTTGCTCAGTTTCAATAGCTCTACAGCTTGTACTAGATCCCCATAAAAGTGCCAGATCGCTGTCACACTGTGTTATTAATATTGTTACAAAATATTTAAGCGTTTTTTAATTCTGATATATAATATACATCGTTTATTGCAAGCTGACAAAATAAATGAATAAATGACACCAATAATTTCTGTTAAAGGATATAGTTCGTACAAATGTCTTATTTCCACATAGTTCATCTTTTCGAACTGTAAAATCTCGTCAACATGGTGTTAATAATAAATAATTGCCAGGATCTCATATTTTGAACATTTATCAATAGAAATATCGTTTGTACTATAACAAAAATCTTATGCAGGTTTTTACTCAGTATAGATTTCATGAAAAAGAGAAGAATGGGCAGTATCATCAAATATTAACCGATTAAAAACTGAAAAAATCGTTTTACCTACTTTTGAGGTTATGTACAAAAGACACAATAGTTTTAGTAATTTTTTATTTAGTTTGGTTATATAGCACTACTCTTTCTCTTTAATTTAATAGTCAAGTACAATTTATATTCTGCAATTTACGCCAATTAGAAATTATGAGATATGTCCCTAAACCTTATTTAATTTGAAAATAGTAACATCTTCAGTGTTCTAATTTGTAACCCCGAACACCCCCGAGTACAAATTGTCAAGAGAAAATACAGAGTAAAAAATTTTTGCTTCAAATTATTGAATGCAGTGCTCATTACTTGTATTCCGTCATGTAATTCGTAAGTATGAATTTGAATAATTTGGCGAAGAATAATTGTAATTGAATACCGCGAGTATCAAATTAAAGAAAAAGAGTATTACTATAAGGTCCTACTAAAGCAATGACCTATATAACAGTTGGTGTTTTCTATACATAACCTCAAAAGCATTCTAAAATTGGTAGCATTTTTGGGTACAAACCTCAAATATTTCAAAATGCTGACGTGATGATTCGGATTCTAAACAAAAAATTACTTCGGAGATTTCCCTTCACTATCGAACAATAAAGCCAAGTTGCTCTGTGTTACAATTAGAAAATAAGAATTTTTTATTTTCCATTTGAAATGTTATGAATTACAATAAAAATTGCATTAAATGAGATCAAATTAAAATTATGGTAAGTATTACTGTTCAAATATTAAAATGTAAACGAGAAAGAATTTTGATTTAAATAGCAAATTTTAACATTTCTATATACAACATTATGAAACATAATTTTCTACATATACAGATTACACAACACAAGTACCCCTGAGTAAATATAATTAGTTTCTTAGCTTACTGAAGAGATATACTCGTATCTGCAGGGAATATAACTTGAAACTATAAATGCTAACTTAGTTCATGTATTGATATCTGATTTATAAAAGATAATAATTCGAATTAATATTAGTTAATAACACAGTGTGATTATATCTAAATAACTTGGAATTTAGAAATCTACTATGCTTAATATATTTCAAATTTTTATAATGTTGCAAAAACAATTATATTTATTATGTACTGACATATTGTGTGATTTTCATTTTTGTTTGATAACATTTTCATCAGTTTATTATATTCAAACTTTACTGTAGATTTGTTAGCTGATCCCTACGCGATAATTCTGTAACGACCCAACAATATAATCCATGCATAAAAGACCATAAACATTCTGAATTGAGTAGTTTGCATAACTTTGCATAAATCTAGTATTTAGAAAAGCAGTTATATGATAATCCTATCTTAGATGGGTATTAATTTATTACGGTTCTTATGGTTCTTATGGAATTATCACCTGGTTGAATCATATTTTCCATCAACAGTTACCATGAATACTATAAGCGGAAAAAATAGTTGGAAGTACTAACTAGTTAATAAGATAAGACAGAGCCATTGATTTTACTTAATCTCATCATCTAAACACCAAACTTGACACACTAAGTAGCCAATTTATATAGTAAATCCAACTAAAAACGTAGTTGTGCCTGATCTTACTATTTCGATAGTGAAAACGATTTCTTTTTTCTTGTATAATAGTTGAATTGTCAACAGTTAAATAGTAATTTTATTTTTGTTATGCGGAGAAAAATTTTGTTGGCCGTTTTACCATCTCAAATGTTAATCTTGAGAGAGACATCAAAATGATGCTTTATTCATTGGCTTATTTTAAGGCAATTTAAAATATAACCATTTTAAGACGTTTTTTGCAGTGTGGTTTTGTCAAATAAAACTTTTTTCAAACGTATTTTTTTTTATCCCGTTTTTTCACACTGAAATCTTGGCGGAATTCTTGCTTGAAATAAAGAAATCGTTTCCTCAAGACTGGAGCTTTAAAATGTGTATATAGATATGTATGTTGAAAATAATTTGACCAATTCCAAGAACTTTTTGTTATGTTTTATCGACAGTCTATTATTCTCAAGTAAAAAACATTTCGACTCTTTTTTCGTGTTTGAACCGACATTTTGGATGCTTTCTCCTTGATATTCAAAATACGTATATACATGTTTTAATGTTCAAGTCTCGAGGACAGGATTTCTTTACATCATGCAAGAATTCCAAAACGATTTCAGTGTAATAAAACGAGATAAAAAATTAATTTGAAAAATCTATATTTTTTTGAGAAAATCATGTATATTTTATGGTTGTATTTAACATCAGATTATTTGACAAATTTTTATATCCTTTTTTTTATCTAAAATACAACCGTTAAGAACTGAAAAAAATGTCCATCAAGGCTAAATCGATGTTTTTTATTTTTAATACTCAATTGGATTACAGCTGTTCCCCGACTGGAATTAATGTGATGCTATGTTTTAAATTTTTATTTAACAAATTATTAGGCCATACTTTTTAGTTGCAACAAAGTTTTTAAGTAAGGAATTATTTATATTTTTTATATGTCAATTATGTTTGGAGCAAACATTCACCCCAAAATGTGTTCAAACTACTTATAGAGGCTTCTAATATTCATGTGATAAATCTTTAATCCACATTTTTGTTTGCCACAACATAACTATATGGAATAAAATTTAATTGTGAACTAGAACACCTATGGATAAAATGTGAAAAAAATACCTGAAAACGAGTGCAATGTAATAGTTTTCAAAACCAATTATTATCACATGAAATAATTTTTGTCAATCCTAATTGAATTGTTCCATAAATAACAGATGAAGGCAAGTCTTAAAATGAATTCCTACTATAGCCCCAAATTAACCTTTCTCATTCCAATTTGCTGGTCCATTTTAGTCTAAAAATCTGAGTACATGCATCGGATATAAAAGTAATTTTAAATCCTCTGGGTAGACTGCACGGGAAATTAGTTAATGGTTTAGATCGTAGACCGGTTGAACGATTTTGAATAGGTACCAGCTCTCCAAATCGTTGAAAATAGATGGAAATGGATCGAAGACTGACAATAACGTGGATTTCTCTGTTGAAGATGCGAATAGGGCTTTTACAGCGCTCATCGAAAGTACATTCCCACACTCTCACAAACCTAACCAAGCTTCGAAATGAGTGTGCATCCACTCATCAATTATACGGTTAGGTTTCATTCAGTCCACTTCCAGTACTTACCAAGGATTAATTAGTAACTGAATGACCAAGAAATCGATTGTCGCACTCTGCAAACAACTTAAAACATAAGCTCTTAAGTGAATTTCAAAAATCCGACAAAGAAATATCATTTGTATTCCAAGAAGTAAAAAAGTTCTATAATCATGTTTGATAATTTATTCAAACTATTTTAACAGCTAGTTACGCATCTAATAAAATTGTTTCCGAAGCCAGGACTAAAGAAGGGTTTATTTTAATTATTTCTATAGCATTTCAGGTTCAACATAACCGTAATTTTCATCTAACTGGTAGTTTTTAAAATATTTCCTAATCAAAAACATGAATTCATGCTTTTCGTACACTGAAACGATGGCTTATCTACTGTTTCAAAATGTGAGTACCCGAGTCGACCATTAAGTCCTAGTTCATACTTGGAGTGATACTGATACTCGAGAGGATCGTTGGATTTCTTTTTTTTTTGTTGGTAAAATTCGCGTGGTTTTCTCTGTCCGAAGAGCAAACAATAATTTGCATGAGTGGTTAATCCCAACTCTCGTTGCAATAAGCTTTTGAACAGGTTTATCTACCTTCGCCATCTTTTCATTGTTTCCTTTAGTTTCTGTAGCTCTTCAAGCTATATTTGCAACTGACTATATCTGAATGTAGAGGAGTAAGAGTCTAAAATTACCAACGATTTTAAAAAGTGGTGGTTATAATGTTTTCTGAAAAATACCAAATTTCAAATGACCAAATGATTTTAAAAATGTGCAGTTCATTAATTTTAATGACATGTCTCAAATATTCGATGGGTTTTAATAATGGGTTGTAAAATATATTAAAACATTCATTTTTAACAATAATACAATAATCACCATTGAAATTTTATTTTTTCAGTTTTGGTTATCGAACGTAGAAGTTAATTTCGTAGTTCTTTATCATCAGTGTCAAACGAGAGACATGTTTATCACTGCCATCCGAATCGATGAAACTCGTTCGTCTCCGTTATTTGTTGAAGGATTTATTTCAAGTTGAAACTTTTCGGTTTTTATATGAGTCTAAATAATAAATATACGTTTCTGTCTAATTTTTTAGTTCCTTCATGTAGTACAAAACAATTTAATAAACTTGGGAAAAAAAGTAGTTGAAATGACCATTTTTTGTCTATGAATCATAGTGTGAAATGGGGTCTAGGGATTGTAATAGTACCTATTCTGAAATAGTAAAGTTTAACTATTGTATCATGATTCAAAATGCTACTTTTCGTAATAGACAATAAAACTAATTTGAAATAGTCATTTGAGAAAATTACTACGTTCACTGAGAGAAATTGTATAAGAAATTGTCATAGAAAATATGGAAAGGAGTCAATATTTACTTTTTATAAATATATGTAAACTACATACATACATCATAGTATATGAAAAGATCACTTTTTTACCTTCGTTCTTTGTTTAAGATAAATAAGGAAACAAAGAGAAAAACAAAAAATCAATACTGCCCTAAGTTTGTGAATGTCACACTCTAGCCAGTTAAAAAATTTCAATGTCGTGTAACTCCTCTATAGATACGCGTCCGTATACGACATGTATTATGTATCATCGTATCTTGACACCCGATGGTCCTTCTTATGACCAAACGAAAATCCACTGGCGGCATCAAAACACTCGGAGTGAGGCAGTCTTTACTATTAATTTATAGTAAATACAAACTTTAACTATGATTAATAGTAAATATGAAAATTTACTACGAGGCATAGTGTGAAATGATGAGTACACTAGATTATAGTTATTTTAACTATATTTGTCATATTTATTTAAAACATTCTACATAGTTGATTTTTTCAACTATGAGGAGATAGTTAGTGTAACAAAATTATAGTAAAGTCGACTATGAAAGTGGTAAATTTTATTATTTTTCATAGTAGTTTTAACTATATTTTTCCAACTATGTGATATAGTCAATTTAACTATGGATTTTTTTTCAGGGTAACAACACGTAATAGTCAATTTTATTCGCAACCCAAGTATAAGTTATTTAAATTCTTACCCAGTAAACTTTAACCCATTAAGGCCCAAGTGAACTGATTTTTAACGTTTAATTTGATTGTTTACAGCATTTCCAACAATTTATAAAAATCTGTAAATTTTGAAAAAACGTCACTTAACCTCACTTTTTTAAGCAAATACATAAAAAATACCGAATTTTCATGATATTTTTTTTAAAAATTCAATTTTTTGATGAGAAAGGGTTTTTTTGTCTTTACAAAATTAATCGGAAAAGTGATCTCGATATCTAAGGAATAAGATCATAATCGGAAATTTTTTTTTTCAAGATAGCAGTTTCAAAATGGCGGCTTAAAGGATTATTCTTTTTATGGATTTATAAATTCCAGGTTTTAAAAGTTTTCTTATGCATTTAGGAAGATAGAATATCATATATAGGGGTTTTTAAAATCGTTGATCACGACTCTGACGTCAGAATTGCAAAATACTAGATGGCGAATCCAATATGGATGTTTTAAAACATCGGAAAATTATTAAAATATTTGCGTACACATTCTATCTTGGTTCATCACAAGGAAATTTTGTATCGAATTTCATGTATACATTATAAATAACAGATTTATTGAACTCTCTAAAAATCCCAAATAGTATTCCTTGATATAAGTACAGCACCGAAAGTCCCTGATATGTAAATTTCAATATAGTTGACGTTATCTCGTCTTCATTTCCTTAAAGTGAAAACCGAATCTACGCGGCCTGGGAAATCCACTCCTTTGGAATAAGTGTTATTCGATACATATGGATTTCACACGTTCCGGTTCGATTTTCACTCTAAAGGCGAAGATTTTACCGGTAACGATTCTCGAGAGTTTCGGGTTTTCGATAGTCTGGATGAAGTTCTCGTTTGAAATTGACTGCGAGCGATAATGCTGAAATATACGAAAACATACTTATAAACATTTAAATATAAAACATGCTTTAAGGAAAATTTGATACCAATTTTGTTTCCATGATGTTTTGGGGCAAAATAAAAAAATATAAGTCATCTATTCTCACCTAATATCGACCCGCGCAGGAATTGCGTCATTGTTGCCCTAATTGTAGTCAATTCTGGCAGGGTTCTATTTGCATTGAACTCCAAATCTATATATCGAACGAAAAAATTAAACACGCTGCGTGGTGCTGCGCTTGTATATGTGAACGCTTAGGAAACATGGAAATTTACTTTCGTTAGGAAGTGCAGCCTAATCCGCTGAATTTATTTTATTTCACTATATTGCGTTAGATATTTTAAATTATCAGTTTGATAATTATTATACGGTAGAAAATTTATGATAATATAAGATTATGATCGATTTCTTGACTTAAATTAAAATTAACAGGATTTATTTAACAAATTCAGGAATTCTTTAGTTTTTTTTCACTTATCGTTAATTTGTTATCGTTACTCACGTTAGAATACCTCGGATATTCATAAATATATATAAAAATGTTTGAAGTAGAGGAGAGAACTTTTGTAAAAATTAAATTTCAAAATGGCGGCTCAAAAATGCTTAGTAAACATTTCCTTCAAAATTATAGTTGCATACGTTCAATCGATTGACCCGAAGACATCACTTCAAACTTAATACTCGGCGGGTTTTGGGATCGTTCGGTCCAAATCTGATGTTAGTTTTCAAAATTTGAAAGTGACGGCTCCACAATTCCAAATCAGCGACCCCAAAAGCCATCATGTACCAAAAATGAAGTGATGTAGTTTGATTTTAGTAAATACGTTTGCCATGTTGGATCCACGATTTTGAATTTTTTAAAACTAACTTCATATTTGGAGTCAGCGACTCCAAAAACTCCGAAGTAACATGTTTAAAAATTTAATCTGAGGATACTCCTTGTTTTGATTCATAAAGTTATAAAGGATTAAGCTTTTTTAAAACCTTAAAAAAGCTTTTTAGGCCTTCATTTTTTCCTTTTTACAGGATTTTAAAACTTATTAATAAAACAATAAATGATATTAAAATGAATTATAACAGTGTTTGAAAATTTTAGATTTGTCATTTTTTAAATAGCGTTGCTGGTAAATATATTACGTAAATTCAGAATCGTGAATAATTCTCTATCGCAGGCTTGTATGCTCTTTCATGTTTTCAATGTAAATAAATCAATCCCAAATATTCTTTTATACCAGAACACTAAAGATAGAAGATATTATATTAAATTTATATTTATCAGTTATAAACAACTTCGTAAATATTTCCAATCTGCAGCAATACAGTGAATGCAATTTTCCTATCAGATCTACAATATCATGAATTAATTATAGTTATTGTCCAAGTTCATAATGTACCACATTTTGCAGAGGGTCCGCGATGGACATCTCCCTGGACACATGTAGACTCAATGAAAGCTGGAACTTTTGGCGGAAACGTGATTACGATAAATTAATAGTAATTGGTGCAAGATAACACGAAACAATGATGATAAACGAAATTGAGGTACGGACTTTGACAATAGTGTATGTAGTATATGGCCAAGTAAACAAATGTTTTTGGCATATTTTTTTATGTTTGTTTTTACCTCATTTTATCATTTGATTATGTAATTATTACATTTTAGTACAGTAAAAAATGTTTATTCACTACACATTTTTAGAGACTTTTTAATTTCTATGGATTTTTAATTATCTTTTGTTATTATTTCATTTAGTCAGAAGAATTTCTTCTATATTAATTATCAAAATTTCGAAAATGATATTGTCAACGGGAAAATTTGTATGCGAGAAATTTTTAAGTTTTCCTAGCCAAATAATCTAATTACTATCATTTATGTATTTTTTGAGAAGACGATTATCAAATTCTTTTTAAACTCAAAATAAAATCACTTCTGTGCGTAGAATATTGACAAAGTTATTGATAATAAACAATTTAAATTAACCTTTTAACGCCCAGAAATCCTGAAATTCTACTTCAACTTCATAAGTATATAAATTGCACAAATAAATGAATCCAAATTTAAAAAAAATGTGTCGGTTCCAACAACATGTAATGCACGTAATACGTGAACCCAATAGTTGCACTAAAAAGTAGTGGAGGAATGACAATTTTTGTTATTAAACTTTTTTTACGAAGCTTAGAATATAAACTTTAGAGAAAATTTTCTTAGAACAAAATTGCCTTCAAAAAAAGAATATTCTTAAATTTTTTCAAATACTTTTTTAAAAACTTCGATTTTTCGAATTTTTGAAAAACCACAAATTGGATTGAAAGATTGTAGTAAAATTTGAAGATATTCTTAGCCAATTCTGATATACTTTTATTATAAGACAATGCCCTCTAAAGTCTATTGTTTTCGAGACAAAAATTTGTTAGTTTAAAAGTAAAAAATTCTCATTGCGACTACCATTTTGGATTCGCCATGCTGTAAAAAATTTTTTTCCCCCACAACTCTTTAGCACCACACAAATCATTCTCCCCTTAAAATTAATCGCTCTTTCAGATTCCACAATAAAAGTGTAAAAAGTTATAAACAATTATCTACAAAAAAACGCGATTTTTTCCTTCCCAACAATCTGTTAATCAATATTTTCATGTCAAACAAGAAAAGTCATTGGGTCAAAGCCTTAAAATATCATGTCTCAGATTGAAATATTCATTACAACGTGCGGGAAAATTAAAGATGTCGGTGCCAAAATGGCGACTGAAGCTATTTTTTGTAAAATATTAGCTTAATGTACCAAATCTTTAAAAATTATCCGATCTTGATCAAACTTTGTACTCATAAATTTTTGGGGTTTCCGAGAATTAATTTCAGGTTATTTAAAAAAAAATAAAATGGCGGATTCAATATGGCAGCCAAAAATTATACATTTTTTAAATTTTTATGCGAATTGCTATTTGGGGGTTTTTAGGTCGCTGGTTATGAAAATGAAGTCATTTTCCAAAATTCAAAACCTCCGATCCTACATTGCGGCCGAAAATTTAAAATTTGATTTTATATGTACGAAATTTGGTTTATAGGGATTTTTGAGGTCGCTGAATACGAAAATGTAGTCGTTTTTCAAGAATTTAGAATGGCAAATGTCCCCTTAAGTTCAGAAAAACATGAAGTCATCTAACGTCTTGTAGATCACATTATGAGATCATTCTGAAATATTTTTTATTCTGCTATATGGGAAATATGGAATTATAAGAGCAAATAAACAATTATAGTGTTGGAATTATAACATCAAATAATACGAAACGTTAGCAGAACCAATGATTGCTATAGAGCACTCTGTTAGATAAATGAAACAAATATTCTCTGTTTATATTTACGGAGATTATGATAGCCATTTGAAGCACCAGTTAAATATTTGGATTAAAGGCAACATTTATCGACAAATGCTTTCACGGATTCAAATTTTAAAGGAACACAGTTCATTCGCCGGAAAACTTTAGACCCATAAGATGATACTTTTTCATGGGGATTTTTGATGTTAAAGATCGTGGACATCGTTTTATAGCTTGAAAGACGGTACAGGAAAACCTCTTCTTTAGGTAAAAATACGACAAAGTTTGCTCGACGTCGGAAGGAAATCAAATCCGTTGAAATTCCATCTTAAAGTTGCTCCGTCGACAAATTAGCCGAAAGCAAATCTCCGTCGTGTTGACACTGGAGCGGTTGGTTGGTGAGATGTGCCTTAGTACGCGAGATTGAGTCCGTTTGTCGTGAATCCCACAAAACTCGATATTCTCGCCGCAAATACGAGTTCTATCTTTATCTCCCTCACTCTCACCATCTCTCTCTTTATCCACTCTATGGACGGTTCCACGATGGACGAACTCGGATGGATTGTTGGTTTCCCCTCGTAAACTTATACTGCCTACACTTGAAATATAGAGTTTAAAGGAGTCCAGATGAATGTGATGTAAGACATGATGTTATACGTGTTTCTACTAAACTTGGATGGTAAATCTTGCTTTTGAATCCTTTAGGCTTAATACTTTTTTGCAAAACAACTAAAATATAAACAAATTTTGAATTACAACAACACAGGGTTACATGAATATCCAAGTCTATATTGAAGACTATTTGAGATCATAATACTATACATAATGACGATGGCTATATGGTTAGCATCAACTCCTCCTTTTCGTACATCCAAACGTTTTTCTATGACATCAGACATATTACAAAACTATAGATTACATAAACACAAAATTACATGAATCAACTTGAGTGGACGTCGATGATGAAGCTGGATGCTCATCTGATTCATCACGGACTAAAAATTGTATGGCATCTTCCACAAATGTCCAGCGTTAGGTTCAAACTAAGTTTGTGGTAACAAACCGGAAAATTTGCGTTAAACGCAAACTAATCTAGGACAAGTACAAAGACTCGCTTCTTGACTATCCAAAAGAAAACGAGTTATGAAAAACACGAACTTTACACGGAAAATCTAGTCAACTCTGCGATGTACACCTCCGTTCATTAATTCACACTTGGATTCCCTGAGAGTTTTGTAGTTTATGGTTTACGAGGAACACGGAACACCTTCAGTCATCTTACGACTTGGTCGTGTATTACAATGGTCCCTCCGCAAATTAAACACTCTTCTTTCTTTTGTGGAATTACCAGAAGGGTCATTCCCCATCTACCACGGCTCTGGATCGGCTTGATCCTTAAGGCTACTACTCATGTGACTAGACGTTTTAGTGATTTATAGTAAGTTGATTGGTGCATGCCATGGAGCTATAGGGAACCAATCATTGAGAGTCCAGCTGGGGCGCAGCCTTGTTTGACACCATTTTATACTAATAATCTTTTAAAACCGTTCTCACCTGGCAAATAAATTGCATTATGGTTTCGAATAGCGGGAGGTTATCTGAAGCCAGAATTGTTTGAATATTGAACGGATGAAGAATACTCATTTTTTGTAACTTCTCTATCAGGGGGATTCTTGTAACCTCGAACTGTTACACATTAAAAGATGATCACATTGAATGTGGTTTTGGTCAGCGCTGCCCATGCCACAAATACACATGTCTTCACGGATCAAATTGATTTTGAACTTGTATGCTTGGAAGTCCCCATGACCTGACTTAAGCTGGTTGCATATTTTAACCCACCTGTGCACAAGGACGAGTATAGTCGTCCAAACTATATTGTTTCCATATGGGAAAAGAAAAACTCGTGCTCAGGAGGGTTAATGCATTTATAACTAAACATTCCACAAAGTGCGCAATCTGAACAAAAAGCGCCGATATTCTCTAATCAGTACATTCCGCTGATCTCGCTACCCCCACCACATCTTTTCCACCCCTCAATACGGACATACTTTCTGGGGACACACATAAATCATATACGTGTAGTTCAGCTTGAAGGAATACGGAACTGAGTCTTTCGCATGCGCACGGTGCGGAGGGGAAATTGGACGGAAAGAGAACTTCAAGTGGTGGGGATGTTCACTCGGCTTTGAACTCCACCGAGTTCAGATTGCGGAGGGACCACTGTAGGGATTTCTTGATCCGTCAGGCGGCAGCAGTAGAAGTTGGCACAACCGCTCACTGCTACACTTGAATGCATGTTACTGTTTGTGTGCATGTGGTGTGTAATTTACAAACATCGTACATAACTATATGCATTTTTTTCGTGTTGTCTTTAAACACTTTTTATATATACAGTGAAGTGTAGTGTAGAAGGCTGTAAGGGTGTAATGCGATTTAAATTTTCCACAAATATCGACCAACGAAAAAAATGGATGAAAGCCATCAAAACGCCTACTTTTTCTGCAAAATCTGGACATGGTTTATGTACTGATCACTTTACTCGAAAGGATTTTGTCACGGAAAGACAGATCTGTTTTATTATTCCTTCTTTTGATTTACTTCCAAATGAAATTTACAGAATTTAGTAGTGAAAGAAATCGAAACTTTTACACTTTATGTACACCTTTGCATCAAATCAGCTTTTCTTATCTCTACTTCGAAAATTAAAAAGAACGCTGCTACTAATACACCTATAACAGATTTAACGCTACAGGAAAGTAAAAACATCAAAATATAAATTAAATTAATATTTCAAAAAGTTGTTTCCCATATTGGATACGTTACTTTGAATTGTTTAAATCTAGAACCTTATTGGAAATCAGTGCCCTTATAATCTTCCCAGATATCTTCGACAGATTGAAATGAATTGGTGTTTAGTCAGAATGACAGTAACAATAAAAAAAGTCTAATTTAATTTAATTTGTGAATAGCGTCAATATCTGCATAGCCCATTCAACCAAAATACTCTACAGAAACATATATTTGATGAGTCCCTTCGAACTATACCACAGTTATTTAAATTTGCTATTAACACTGTGATAACTTCCCTTGTTAGAGTATAGTAAGATATTAATGTTTCTTTTATTGTTAAATCCACCCACTCGTTTTGCGATTGTCGGTATTTCCCTACTCCTAAACCCATTAACGACGACCATTAACGAATCTTCTAAAAGAAAATCATAAAAATAAAATATAAAAAATTGTTTACTATTTTTGTGTAAAAAATGGACGTATTTAATTTTACCGTCAGAATTTTCGAATTTTGAGCATGGATTGGAATTCAGCACACCCAAAAACGTAAGGAACCGTGTTTTTTATCTATTTATTCTTCCGTTATAACCATGAATTTTGGCGTCGAAAATGTTTCGAAGAATTAATGAGCTTGGCCGTTAATGGTTACAAGGAAAAATCCTATCAGAATTGACTCTTGTTGGTAGGACAACAGCATTTTTTAGGTGGTTTGCTGGAAATCAGATTTTGTATCTATTTGACCTTCAATATCTCAAAAACTAGAACCAATTGGATATTTTGTCGGTCATATTTTGATTCCGGAGCAAAAATCCTACCAGAATCGACTCTTACTTATAAGGCATGAAATTCTTAAATTTTTGTTGGGATGTGCAGTAAATAAAATCACTTTATTTTTAAATATAATCATTATTTCTCTTTTAAGCAAAATTGACATTTACAGATTTGATCCCATTGAAAACCCGAAAGAAAGAGAATCTCATGATTATTCCAGATCCAGTCTGTTCTTGAAAAAATGTCCTCCGTGATCGATAATAAAAATCGAATGTATTTGACTATCATGGATGACAGGCATCCGTACTGACATCACCATGTATCTGTAAAATTTTCTATTCAGGATGAGACTTTACAACTTTGCAGTTGGTCCCAGCTCTCCTAAAAAGATGAAAGGATATTAGAATTCTTTTAGATGTGTCGAGGGAGTCGAAATAGAAAGTAAAATTTCTTTTACTGGAACATTCTCCCTATAAATTCGTGGCAAACTAGTTTCTATCTACTACAGTTCATTAATCTCACATTAACTATTTCTATCGCCCTTACAATAAATCAATTATCTTTCTGCAAACGATATAGAAAATACAATAGAATAAACATTGAGTATCACCCAATTAACACATTCAGCCAATTAAACTTATGTCGCCTTACTTGTTATCCACCAAAAATTTAATTATTCTTGTAATATATTCATAGAAACCATCTATTATAAATTTCACCAAATATTCATACATTATTATCTAAATCGGTAACATATAGAAACCAACTGATGTTGACGTTGACTGCCTTTTAAGGGGCTCCCCAGCACTCCGACAAAGTTAGCCAACGCCATTACCCAACAAGTTTTTCTTTTAAGATGTCAAAGAAAAGGGATATTTTGACAGTGCATCAATAACAATTTATTATGTTCATGATGTGGGTAGGGTTTCTTGAAGAAAGACCGGATCAAAGGTGAACGTAATAAAGGTGAAGAAGTGATTAGATATAATCAAACAAGTTAGAGAAGCCATCAGTTAACCAGATAGCATATGTACAATGGATATTCGGAAATAATTCGTCTGTGGATTTTGCATTCTATTGGATATCCTGAATAAGTCCACTATAAACCATATTATGTTTTAATCGGATTCATTTAACATTGGTGGCATGTTACTGCATATCCTTTGTAGATTTTAAGTTTAGTAAATTTGCAGCAATTGTAACGTCAGGTATTTTTTACTACATAATTTATACAGTGTATTATTTTTTAATGCTCGTAAATATTTTAAAAACCTAACGCATTCTACCATTATGCTCTCCCCTGCACTGAGAGAAATTATTTGTTAATAGTAAATGTCAACTAATTTCAAGGCACTTACATTAGCTGTAAAGTTATAACAGTAACTGTAAAGTAAAAACCCAACAAAAAAAAAAAAGAATTAAAACAAATTAAACGCGTTTTATTTCGGTTTCTTGGCCATTTTCATTGAAATTCTTTCATCCTAATCCGATATAATACGTGAATAGAACATAAACGTAACCTAAAAAACATTGTCTAGCTGTTTTTTACATGAAAACACGAACTACAATGTAATCAATTCACCGAAACTAAGTAATAATAATATATATGAAGGTAAACAATGCCTGTCATGTACGTAACATTTGTTTTTCTTTTTTCTTTGTAATAAAAAATTATATAATATAGCCGACGCGTTAAAAGGAATTTTCCCGAACTCATATATTCGGAAATCCGCGGGAAAGTATTAAATCCATGAACCTCGAATTACGTCAAGAAACCGCATTGGAAACGTAAGTTCTAAATTCAATTTATTATTTTTTGATTGTTGGGAACCGATAGATAACTTTGAGATGAAAATACCAGTACTTTCCTGTAATGTAATTATTGTATATTAACCACTGATCTCTATTATCCACACTGTAAAAAATGAAAATGAAATTTACACAGCAGTGGTAAATTTCATTCATGAAAGTTTGGTAATATCACTACATTGAGTGTTGATATTTTACCGAAGTGAGGTTAGGGTTTTAACGTCGAGCATAGGAAAAATACTAGACTGTGTACTTTCACTACATTGTACATAGGTAATTTTTCGAGCCCACGATGAACGTAGTAATTTTACAATCGGAAGGAAATATAAAAGAATACATACAACATTACATTTTCCTAGTAAAAATAGGAAACGTGTCGTAATATTAATACTTTAACATTGCGATTCTACAGGTGTAAATTATAAAATTATTTAGTGGATGGTAAAAATGTCCTGTCAATCTGTGATTTTATGCTCCGTGGCGTAACCCCTGATTAGTGTCGCCACAGTGACATAAAATCGAACCAAAAGCTTGCCAAACAAACCGGCATCAATTCATTCATCGCGTAACGTGCCTCGAAGGTGTATGTACGATTGGAAAATAGAAATCCACCATTACGATTATTGTTTATTGTTAGTTATTGTTATTCATTGTTGTTGAATGAGTAAGAAATTTCAGCTGTTTTCCATATAAGGAAAAATGTATGCTTCAAAGGGTTAATTGCATTTCACGTTTTTTCTTTGGAAAATTATCATTAATTATTTATGTTTTCACCCATTAAGTTTTTTTTAACATTGGACGCCGGAAAATTAATGCATCCTATAAATAGGCCTTTTCATTTAAGGATCTAGCTCTTTCCATTCTAGTTGTTTTGAGCACATTTCATACTGTATAAAAGTAATGTATTACGTATATAAGCTCGGAAGAAACAAATTACAATCCTGAAATGAGGATGCCTATTAAAACTATAATTAATGTGTAAATTTCATCGTTGGGTTGAAATTTTACAACGCGACCCAGAAAATTGCCCATAACCTGTAAAAACTACGGTTAACCTACAAATTTAATCGTTCGATTGGAATTTTACAACACGGGCTGGAAAATCGCCCATAACCTGTAAAATGTTGTTGTCCGAAAGTAAAAGTTCGAGACTAAGTAGTAATTTTACATTCCGATTGTAAAATCACTGCGTTAGAGGTTGGTAATTTTCGAGCCCACGCTCCACGTGGTGATTTTACACGATTTTTTTTACAGTGCACTGGATGGGATACGGGAGTCAAAATCTTTGACGCGATGAAACTTCGGGAACATCCAATCACAATTAAGTATGTTCAAGAGTTCATTGTAGCAAGCACCTCCTGCTTTTAGTTTCTGTTCGCTGATTGGTTAACCTATAAAATACTTCTGTTTTCCAAATTAAACTGGTAGAATCACACGCAGTTATAATGCGATAGATACGACGTATCCTATCCAGTGTATACTAGAAATCAGTGATATTAACTCGTATATTTTAACTTTCAATGGGCATAGTTAACTGTTAATAAATGTGACGTAAAATTCAGTCGTTTGAACTTCGCATGCCAACAACGCATCGAAAAATACGCAGAAAATATAACGACTGCGCTTGTGTGTATTTCTTTATCTCTGTTTCCGTGAAACAGTAAGCGCGTAAGCTTACTGCATGTCACATAATGTTCCCAACAATAATATTTAAAGTTCTTTTATTGTAACGGTGTGTTTGATATAAGGCACAATGCTTACAGGTGTCGGTATTTCAGAACAACATAAAGAAAAATAAGGGATCACATATCCTAAAATCCCGACGTGATGGGCCAAATCGAATAGGCGAAACTTGATCATAGGGGTTTCTCAGGATCATACGGTGATGAAAGTCCGGAAATCATCAAATATTTCAAAAATAATCGATATTTTTAAAAAACGCGGAAATATGTTGAACGAGTTTTCAAAAAATCTATCCATTTTTGGGATTTGCGATCCCCCAGCTTTAGCGGGGCGCGAAGGCCACCAGGATGTTGAAAATCTTAAATGGCAATTTAGATCGAGTGGGGGCTCATTCTAAAGGGCTTTTCGAGGCAAATCTAAAATGCTCAGTATAGAGGGCGCTGCGTTTGCCTTTGGCAGGAAATCTCACTTTCAAAGATTTTTTACTCGGAACATTTCACAAATTTGGGGGTTGTCAAATTTTATAATGGCAACATGGGTCGGTATTACTACCGTCATCAGCATTGCTCAGTCAAATTTACATCTTGTCGGGGTGCTTGCTTTAAGTCATCATAAATGCAACAATTGTATGACATATTGCCTATTGGAAAATGTGTTTACGTGAACATCTAAATTATTTAGTACTCATAGATATTCCGGAAATGTTGAGAGAATGTTTTGCTTGTATCCAAAATACTCTTTATTATATATCTTTTAGATCAAGCTCTCATTTAACTACGGCAAAAATACTAACAAGCAAATTATATATTTATTAAGAGGCTGCTAAATAGCGACAGCGAGTTTGATTAAAACTTCGAGTTCGTATTTATAAAAGCCCATTAATTATTAAAAAAAAAAAGGAAAAGGCTAGAAAATTATTTCGATTTCAAGCCACTCACATCTCATTTATTTTATAAACTACAGAATTTGTATATTCAGAACATTTAGATATTAATATGTAGTTTTGCTGCACAACTGAAGCAGTGGCATTATTAGTGTTCTCACAAACCCGTTTGAAATTTTCAGTAGCCTACGCTGATAGAAAAATTCGGCTGTCCTAGCGGAAAATTCGATAGCGCAGCGAAATTTGTAGCTGGATTTGGATCAGCGAAATTTTCTGCTGCTTTAGCCAATCAAATTGGGCATGCCTGTGAAAATTTGTCGATTCCTGGCAAAAACTTGGCAGTTTTTAGCGAATTAAATCAACGAACTGCAATTCGCGGCAAATTATTTTTATCAGTGTATTTTTTCGACCGGTCCCTATATGCAAGTTCGATTTTATTTTTTAAAGCAGCTGGTATAAGAAGTTTATGTTCTCTACATATAAAACACATTCTAAATTTTCGATCAAATTATTTTATATATGATAAAAATGCGTGTGTTTGTATTACTAAAAACATTTTTCCGTCTTATTTTGTATGTATTTTTATTCTTTACATTTTATTTCCATGAAGCATTTAGATTGCTCCGAAAATTATAAGCTAAAAAAGAAAAGGTGAGAGAAAGAGTAGGAGAAACATTCCAAGCACTGAAAAGTTAAATGCTTCTAACACGAAATGTACGCTATATGCGCAGATCTCTGTGGTTTAAAACGATTTATGTTATATAGTTAGACATGTTAATTGAAAGTCGGTTTTATGTCATTAAAAAGTGGCAATAAAGCCGTTCAAATTTTCCAGTACAACGGTGAAGCTATCAATTTTTGGCATCTTCTACTGTTATAACTTTTTAACGCGTTCGAGTGGGAGAAACGGCGGCGCTACCCTTCTTTTGATAAATATAACGAAACAATAGGGAAAGTTAAAAACCGAGTGGGTAAATATACAGAGACTCTACTGTATACATTAAGTAAGCGGCACAACTTTTGACCTGGCACAGTTTTCTACCGACTTCAAATGATTTTCCATTTAGTGCTCTTGGTAATTTACAACTCAACAAACATACACAAAAATTGTTCAATGTATCTAGTCCAATTCAAGATTTTAAAGAGTGATATTAAATTTAAAAAAATATTTATGTCACTAGTAAGTGATTTTTATATGTTCATTTAAACACAACATATCAGGGATCAAATTTTTCGTTCCTTCAAGCTCTACATCTTCTTTCTAAATATTTCGTTAGCTATATTATAAAATACATTTTACAAATAACAATGACAAAAAAAAAACAAATATCAATGCATTTTCCTTACTTTTTAGAGATATGTAAACGCAGCACAAAAAAAAGTTTAGTTAATGTATATTATTAATAGTAAATATTGACTAGTAGTTAGCAAATATGTGCATGAACTAATGCAACAAATTGTACAACTGTAATAAATCTAACTTGATTTATATATTTATATCATACTATACAAATTACTGTTTGTTAAAATATGTAACAATTTTTTTAACGTAGAAGTATAGTTTTCGCAAACCTAAATAGATTGTAGATAATACTACAATGTAAACTTTGAGTCCGACTTTTCTTGACAAGAACGCAAGATTTTCCATTACAATTTTAAACAAAGTTACGATGTACATTAGCATCTGCGTAATTGTTTGTATTTATTACCTGCATCAATTATTCACCGGCAATAGTAACCAACGTCGGAAGCGCAGTTGATCTCGTTTTCTTCGGCTGACACCCAAATCGAGTTTTCCCCAAGATCAGACAACCGAAACAAACACAATTTATGTTGTATTAATTCCGCTCAAATGAGGGGTATTCATTAAAAATTAAATTACAATAATAAATGTGTAAAAATATAGGAATTCTATTAAAATACCTATAATGGGTTTTAAATATCCTACTATTCAACAGGTGAAATTGGGGTTATAAATAAGTTGTTACAAAATTACTCTATATTTCAAACTAGGGTTTCTTTTTTTAGAAAGAATTGATTGATCATTTAATAGTTAATGGCGTTTTATTTATAAACGTTAAGTTGAATTGTAGAATATAAGCCTTTTAAACATTTAAATTATATTTTATGTAAAAAGTAAATTTAATTTATCTCTATCTTGTTTATTTAATTTTTGGTCTTGGTCTTGGTCTTGCTCTTAATAGAGTCTTACTAACTAAAAGTCGTATCGACATCAATATCTAGAAGCTTTCCAAAACTTTGCGAGACAGAAAAAATCTATGATGTTGCTACTCAGCTTTTAGTCCTGAACTTTCCTAATTTGTATATTGGATCGGCAATTAATTAATATATTCGGATGTAATCCTCTGAAGATTAACTGATCTATTTGTTAGCATTGATGATTACTTGAACCGTGCTTTCTATACGTTTTAAATTGAATTAATTCGACAAAAATTCTTCATTTAAATTGGAAATACACCTATATCGTCTGTATGCAAAAACAAAATATACGAACATTAGTAAAATAGTAGCAGTCTTGATAGCTACTAGATCTAAAAAATTTAATAAATATTTGTTTAACGCAAATTTCTGTAACCCTTTAGTAAATCGAAACAACTTGGGGACTACATAGTCATAAAAATATACCTGTATGAGGAACAAGAAGACGTATTCCGTAGAAAAGGTGAAAAATTGCAGTTTTCTACGGATAAATCGTCGAATTCAATGGCAATGTATTTTGGCAGTATTGTATTGTCTCTAAAAAACTGTAATTTTTCTTGTTTTCTACGGAATACGTCTTCTTGTTCATCATACAAGTATATTTTTATGATTTCTCACACATATTGGATATAGAAATCATGTATTTGAAATGAGTTTGAGGAAGGTTTACTGAGATTAGAATGTCATAGATCGGAAAAAAATAGTTTTCTTATATTTAAGTCGTTATCTTGAAGCCGCCATATTGAATTTTCGAAAACGCCCAGTGGGATTTGTTAGAACCGATATCCATCTTTTACGGCGGTTACGATATTTTGGAAAGACATTTTCAATTTCAAAATGTGGAATTTTCATTAAAAAACGCGAAAATTTCGTGTTTTTTTTTAAATAGGCTGTAATTTTTTTATATTACTTTTTTGGCCAATTTCAACGACGGGAACTGAAAGAGGAGGCTTCAAACTTTCGGAAATAATATCTGCCAAATTTTTTTAAGCCCAATTTCATTAAAAGATCCAGCGTTGAAAGTTGAAAAAAAATAATGGCCTTCCCGTCCAAAAATGGTTAATATGAAATAACTAAAGATTTTTAATAAAACAGAAAAGTATCCCACGTATTTAACCTATTTTTGCCCATTGTTGGAAACATTGGTTATTTCGTATGACTTAAAACAATGAAAGAAATGCCGACACTTTGTAGTTGGTAATATGTGTATTTAGGTTTATAAATAGTACATCGTTTATGCTGTTTTACAGAAAATAGCAACCCAACGGCCTCTGCTATGTCGTATACACGCTAATCTGACACGTAACACTGATGAATACTGCCGATCCCGTAACCGTGAATACACGTATAACCATAACGTCTCAAATGGCCTGAAACCATTCTCCAACGAAGCCCTTTTACTTCAATCCGGTCATCGGATATTTCGCAAGACCCGCACGAGAGAATATTCTTCTGAAAAAATAATACGAAACTAAAAAAAAATTTTGTTTAAAGCATCGAATCGCATGCGATGCCCATGGTACGATCCATCATTCCAAGGAGGAAATTCAGACCTTCCAAATCGTCGATCTTCTCTGTAGCGTCTGGGCGGGAACCCGCTGACAATAAGTGGCCGATTATTCCTCGAAGATAAGATCAATTAAATATAGTGAAATACATTATTTTTTGCTCCCTGCCTAAGAAAAATTTTGTCTTCAAGTTTGACTGAAATTACTGGTCTTGCGTACCAAATTACGGGACCTATCATTACAGCAGCCAAATCGCGACGCTACAGACATGCAAAAACTTTCAAGAAGATCGGCACGATTTGTAAATTTGCGACGCTCCGGAATTAAAAGCCCAAGAAAATTGTTACTGATTTAATTTGGACAAAGTTTAGTGTTCTGGCATACAAATAAAGTCCATTGTATATTCAAGTTAAGGATTACATTCCTTCATTTTGACACAAATTATAGTATCGTTACCTTTTCCCTTTTCTGTATTTGCCACTCCACAATCAGACAAAACTTTTAAATATTAATTATTGCGTGCAGAAGAACGATGTATTAAACATTCATTTGCTCAATCGATTTCATTAATTTTGAAGACACGTGTCTTAAACGCAGTTTATTTTGGCAACAAATAAGCTTAATTGGCCCAATTAAATTTTAAAAAATAATCGATTAAAATCATTGTTGGTATAATGAAAATTTTGAAAACAAATAAATATTCATTGAAATTTTTATAACGTAGGGCTTTCAGGACAATCCTTTATATCTGTTGGTAGACATTTTACTTTTGTCCCTTACGTTTCGAAGTTTCTTTATAACAAAAATTTTATTAATTGAAGCTCTAGTTAGAATAGTAAAATTTATTATTCATTTTCTCGTAAAAATAAACTTATAGAAGCTTCACAATCCTATCTGAATGGATTTCGGCATATTTTTAAAATTCATAACAATAATTGTATTGTATTGTATAGTATTTATTTCAACAAACGGGCATTATAATGCCCAATTATTATTGGAAGCTGACTGGTTGAATCTTATTGTTCGTTTCATGTACCGTGCTCATACAAATTTACTAATAACTTCTTTTTAATATTAAGTTAAGCTGCACTTACTTCTATTTTATGCGTCTATATTACTTCATCAATGCTGTAAACATTATTTTATTTGGCTAAAGGGAGATTTAATTCCGTGCCATTAATAAACTAACTAACTAATGACAAACATAATAATCTATTCGGTACATGTTGCCTCCGAATCGATACATATTGTTTCTGAAGAAATAGGTTTAACGGAAATAAAAATGTGCCTTTATGAATCTCAAATTTTTAACTGCATGCAAAGTCTTATATATTGTATCCATCTCTTTGAATGTCCTTAATATCAAATTCGAAAACAGCAACTTCAAAACCCATAAAAAAAAATTTCATAAAAACCTCAATAAAAATATACAAACGCCATTATAATTGATAGTGCACTGAGAGATTGACAATATTAAAATTTAGTACAAATGTATTAAATTTTCATACTTTTAAATGAAACTATGGAAAATTGGTCCACTATATGAAAATTTAGTATCGAAATTTTTAATATTTGGTATTATGACTATGAGAAAGTGCTATTCTGAATATGAAATCTTAATAATGTTTATACTAAAAATTAATATTTCGAATAAATGATATTCTTTATGCTAATAATCAAAATTAATTATACTGAAAATTGTACTTGATATCACTTGATTTGAGTGACGCGCAAGCTGATCATTTAGATCTTTCTTTTCTATATTGAAGAGGGATAAAGGGACCTCGCGCTTTTTTTAATGATATTTCGCGATGTCCCTCTTTTTTGTCAAAATTTGGCTATACATATTTAACTTCAACGCCACACTCAAACATATTTAAAAATGTTTTTTAAAAATGTAGTTTGTTTATTTTAATGATACGTCTCATCAGCACTTTCTTATTATAAATTATAAATATTATCAAATATTGTAATATAAATACTAAAAATTGATAAAGTTATAAGAATAATCGTTTTAATATTCATTATACTAATTTTTAGTGTAGGGTCATATTTTCTCCTATTTTCGTATGAAGAATATTAAAAATTAGTATTGTCGTTCTTTCAGCATGACATACTGCCAAAAAACACGATAACTTGATTTTAAACTAATTGTCAAGTTACGTCCTCGTTACATTACAAGTATTATCAATGTTGCCATGTTTTTTTTATACGGGTACTGTAACGGTGTGTTTTTATATAAGGCACCATGATTAGAGGTTAGTGCTAACCATTATTTTGTTATATTTATTTATGATTAGTTTCCTGTCTTAGGCAGGCTCTGCTCATATAGCCCAACTGACGAGTTCGTGGGCAAACCTGGGACGAAACACCGATCCATGTTTAATAAAAATGTATAGAAAAATTACGCATGCAATAAAATGATCTATTCCGTCAATCGTCTAATATTAAAAAATCGTTACAGTACACACGTGACCCGTGTAAAGCTGTGAAAAATGTTATCCGTGAATTTACAAAAGATGTTCTAAAAAGTAGTTCACATTAACAAAAAAGCATGCAAGAATAATAAAATTTGCTGGATAATTTCTATTGTATGCAAATAAACTATCTGGCATTAATACTGTTGTTATTTACCAATAAGAACAAATTTATTGTAGGTAAACAAATGTTTGGGCGCTTTTATTAAATGATTTACTAGATTCAGTGCTAATTAATATTAATGAAATATTTACGTGAGTATATTGAATGTTCAGTATTTAGTGACTTTATTAAAAGGATCATAGGCTTGTAATATAATAGATTAAATTTTCGTTTAATATAATACAGTTAAATAATAATTACTAGTACATTTATTTATCTCAATGCGATTTACATTCATTTACTTTCCTTAATTTAACCCTTTGAAGCATACATTTTTCTTTACGCTGAAAATAGCTAAAATTTGTTACTCTGGAGTTTTCGGGGTCGCTGATTACGAATCTGGCCGCAGATTTTCAAAATTCAAAATGGAGGATCCAATATGGCCGACTGAAATCAAAGGTGAATCTGAATTGTTTTTACATTTCGGTCATATTGGATCCGCCATTTTGATTTTTGAAAATCTGAAGTCAGATTAGTAATCAGCGACCCCGAAAACTATACCAAGTATCTGGTCTCGTCAGATTTGAGTAACGTTTTCTTCTCCGCATATATTTTCCGTAAAAAATCCACCATTTTTACACTTTATTTAATTTTGTTAAACAGTATAACATGATAATTAATTCAAAATATTGGTTTATTTACGTTTCCTAACATGTTCTTGAAGTACCGAAGCAAAAAATTGCAGAAAATTTAATTAATAATTACCTTAAATATGTAAATAGTGAATTACAAAAAGGTGTAACATATACATATGCTACACCATGCTTCAAAAGGATAAATCTATTCTTTATATTTCAAATCATAAGGCAAACAATTTTTACCCAGAAACTATACAATACTTTCCTGAACGAAGAATTGCTCTATCACGTGAGGATTTGTGGCTTCACAATCTCAAAGTACTAAAAATACCATTTCTGGACATTTTTAGGCTGCACACGCTCGGTGCTCATATACTTCGCATTTTAGAAGTTTTCATCCTTCAAATGACGTTTGAGTTTTCTGAAAAAAAAACGTAGAAGTAACATTTTAAGTTAAGGTTTTATATTGGTGTTTACTACTTTTAGGTTATATTGTATTTAATGCTCTTTAAGATTTACTCTGAATAGATGTATTTTCATTACATTAGATTCAATCCCAAGCTTTCAAAATTCAGCTTGTTAACATTTTGTAGTTTTAACCTACTAAAGTAGCTACTTAAATTTTTTCTTTCCGAAAATTCTTGAAGGCTGATCCGAATTTTATTTCCATTTTTATGCAAAATAAGCCTGCCATGGACATATAACCTCTAAAAGGGAAAAACGGCATTTTTTGCACTTCTAGGTTAGAATAATTTAAAGAGGAATTCTCTAACGCGACGGGGATGAAACGCATTAAAAACATTCAGAAAATTTTGGTTTCTGATAGTAGGTTTCTATGGGTAAGGAGGTCGATATCATTTTATTATTTTGCCTACGCATTTCGACTTTACTTTTTTCCAAAATTTGACTATAATTAGGGTATTATTTATCTATAGGGTATACAAAAAAAGTTTTATATTCTTTAAACAGAAGAATAATCTTTTCACTTAAAATAGAGAGAAAGAAGCAGAAATATTTATTTCAATATCATTTGTGTAACATGAGTTATTCTAAAATAAAAAACATTTTTTTCCCTGAAATATTTCAAAAATTAGACAAAATTTATAAAAATTTTTTTAAGGCCAGTAATTTACCAATATTGTATATTATAAATTAATTTTCGAATGTAGTTCAACTGATTATTTCAATCTATAATAAATTTGACGTCGATCGAAGAGGCGCCGAGGCACTCCCTTGCGCGGTATATGCGCAGGAAAATAAAGGGGCTTGGCTCGATTTCAACAAACGAATACGAGAAGGGTTTCTATACCTTGTCTAGACTAGCAAATTTTTTATTCATTGGCAGCAGTGCAACAAGTGTTGATCCACACAGAGGGACTTTAATGTCGTGTTTCGATCAATAAAACTATATTCGAAGGTCGCATTTCAATGTCTCCCTCGTTTTTTATCATCCCAGCTACCAAGTAGCCCAGATATTTAACATTCCTCCAAATTTATGGATGCAGCTAACCCGAATATCGATACCAAAGGTGCAGTTTAAGAGTTTTTAACTTGAAAGTGTGCTGTAACGTTGGCGACATCTGGAGGGAAACTTTCGCTAACTGTTAAGACAAAATAAAAATAAGTTCAGAATGATCTCCACAAGTGCTCGTAAAGAAAATCAATTTGTCACTTTCTGAGCTTTATTTAGCTTCAGTTCATAATGATATCAAGTTCAGAAAAACCTGATAGTCATCTAACCTCTTGTAGAGTACATTGAGAGGTCATTCTAAACTATTTTTAGTGTTTTCTGTCTATCAAATGTGATGTTTGAAGATGCAAATTATTTGTTCTGTGACTAATACGAGGAATTCTACTGATTTTTTTTTGCAGATAAAATTTATTCAATTCAAACTCGGTAGCAATTTAAGACGTACAAGTTGTACATGTAGTTTTTAACAATAACTATGCTATCAAATAATTTTAACAGCCAAGTTTGAGATTGATTTAAATAAGAAACCAGAAATTCTATACTATTTATTACTGTTTTAACAATAGTATTATCTAAATTCCTAATATTTTTTCTTGTAAAAATTAATAATTTTAAACACTGATTATGAATTTTACCTAATATTTTCTAAATTCAAAATGGCAGATCCATTATGACGACTAAAAGTGTCAAAAAATTATTTGTTTAAGACAATATTCAGTACTCGAGGACTCTGATTACTAATTTGACCTAGTATTTTCAAAATTCCAAATGAAGGAGCCGACATAGCCGTAGTATTCGAATTACAAATCAAATTCCTAAATTTTTGAATGGCTTTGGAACATTCAACAATGTGTCCAGCTTCCAATAACTCTTTCTCTAAGGCCACAACCTCACTTGGTGTATACATTTCAATCTCATTACTTCCGATAAAGTGAAGCCACTGACATTCAATCGTCTATGTACGTGTATATTATACTACTAGTAGTACCACGAATGGTACTACTGGCACAAAATGATTGTTGCAGTAATACACTGCCAGTTTGCAGTTTTTTTTACGCGATATAAACTTTTGACAGTCTCAGAAATTTAGAAATTTTCAATTTTGATAATCTAAGAGTGGATTCACAACCAACGACCTAAAAACTCCTTAAGTACCCAATATGCTCAATATCAAATAATTTTTGAAATTTTCATTCGCCATATTGGATCTGTCATTTTGAATTTAGAAAATCCGTGGTCGGATTAATAATTAGCGACCCTAAAATTCCTGAGTATCTAATATTGTCTCAATTATAGTATATTACGATCCTAGGCCAGTAAAAAAGAAAGTGTTTCAGATCACATGAAATTGCTGGCCGAGGCGAAGCCGAGTCTGGCAAACATGTGATCTGAGGCTTTCTTTTTATTGGCCAAGGGCCGTATACTATTTTTCTGCTCGACGATAGCCAGAAAACCGCAACTTCGTTTCCCGCAGCGGCCAGGAAGTTGCGGTTTCTGGCCGGAGGGCAGAAAAATAATTTTTGAATTTTCTATACGCCATAATAGATCAGCCATTTTGAATGTTGAAAATCTGTGGACAGATTCGTAATCAGCGACCCCGAAAACTCCCGAGTATCGAGTTTTAGCTTCCATGGGACGAAAAATTTATGCTTCATACGTTTACTCAATTTTGTACAGGGCCTTTAGGCGCGGTTGTTTTGGCACCAGGACTTTTGACCCCGCCGTTTCAGCACCAGATGTTTTGGCTGCACCGGAGATAGGGGTTAAATATGCCCTGAAAAAGCGTAGGATGGATTATTTATGGACAACCCTCAAGCTACTTAGAAAAAAGGAGTGCCGCCAAAACGTATAGCGCTAAAACGGCGGGATCAAAACGTCCTGGCGCCAAAACAACCGCGCCGAAACATTCTGCTTAAAGCCCATTAAGTCCGAGAAACGCACAATTTTTAATATTTGTTTGAAACTTACTCGCAGGAAAAAACTTAAATAAAAATTCTAAATATACCTACTCTACTGTTTTTGTGCGTACTCTTTCGATTGGCGTAGGCAGAATATACCAATATGGCGCATTTGAAATAAAGCATGAATAAAATTTGGTGTGTTTGGTTTTTTGTGAATTTTTTTTCGGACCAATAAAGTTGCAGAATCGATGCCCATACGTAAAAGCGTTCAAAATCTATGAACTTAAACTAGAAATTAGTTCATTTAGCCTAGACTCAACCTAACCTCTTCAAAACGTCAATATATCAAAAAAATAAATTGTTTAATCAACTATGAACATTATTGATGATGTTCACAATTCTTCTAATGGTTTTGTTCGGAAATATAGGTAGAAAAGTTTTCATGGTCTCTTATCATGTATTTCTGGTTAGATTTTTAAAATTAAAGATTTCGGATTCAATATAGTATACCAAACTTCCTAAAAAACACGCCAAATTTTCTTCATTGTCTATTTAAAATGCGTCATATTGTTTTTTTAGGTCATGAAAATGCAATTATGGCTACGCAAAGCGAAAGAGCACCTACTAAAAAAGTAGAATTGGATACTTGGAATTTTTTGTTAATCAGAAAATAAGTCTGAATTGAGAATGTTGCTTTTCCTGAACTTGAAAAAATCACATAATTGTTGTAAGGTGACACAAAATCAATACACAGTCAATGAACGTCAATGGACTTGAGTTAAAAATTAAATTATTGTAAATAGTCACTGTAACCGGCGCTAGAGAACACCTGCGGTGCATGTATGTCAACTAAATGAAGGAAAAATATTTTAGTTTTAATACGATTTGTAATAAATGTTTGATTTTCGACAGGTGCTTTAACCATTTGAAGCACACAGTTTTCTTTACATGAAAAATGGTTGGGATTTATTACACAAAATGGCGAATCTGAAATGGCGGAAAAAATTAGGAAAAAGTTGCTTGATCGAGATGAAATTGGGGACATGAGAGTTTTCGGGGTCACTGATTCCGAATAAGACCTCTGATTTTCAAAGTTCAAAATGGCGGATCCAAGATGGCGGACCAAATTAGGAAAAATTTACTTGATCGAGATGAAACTGGGTACACGGGAGTTGTCAGACTCGCTGATTACGAATATGGTCTTAAATGCTCAATATTGAAAATGGCGGATCTAAGATGACGGATCTAAGATTACGGACCAAATTAGGAACAGGTTGCTTGATCGAGATGAAATTGGGGACTCAGGAGGGTTCTCGGGGTCGCTGACTGCGAATGTGGCATCGGATTTCCAATATTCAAAATGTCAGATCCAAGATTAGAATTTTAGAGTCTGAGTAAAGATTGGACCCCTGAAGCATGTTCGAAGCTGCACAATCGTTACGAGGCCATACAATTTTACGGCCAAGAATCAAAAACAAAAGATGCATAAAAACAACAAAATATTTTTAAAAATATTAAAAAAAAAAACAAAACAGGTATAAAGAAAGTGGAGCTACAAGCTTACTACGCCATCGTTGTTAGCTATGGATTATGCCAAGAGTAAGCAGTCAAAGTCGACAATATCTAATGTACAATTTTTCATCTAAATTACAGTATTTCTTAATCTCAAAAATCTTCAAAAAGACTTTTAGCAAATTTTGAATCTGCCATCTTAGAGTTTTCAAAATTCAAAATGTATTACATATGCGTATTTCGGGGCCCCAAAAATCTCCGAATAATCGTTTCTAGGCATAAATACATGTTATTTTAAAAATGTTTGTATTGCCATTTTGAATTTGGGAAATCTGACCCCATATTCGTCATCAGCAACAATAAAACCCCCTTAGCAAAAATTCCAATGATAATCGAAAGTGAAATAAGCTGGAAAACGCCTTTTTAAAAAAAGAAATGCATTTTTTTAGTGTTTAGCAATTTTACAACAAATGGAATTTGAATATTAGCGGTATAATATTGTTGACAAATACCTTAGCTACTAGAAAAATGAACCAATATTTTTAAATACCTCAAAATTGAATTTTAGTAAATGAAATTATCTGGCAGAAAAGATGCATCGTGCTTCAAAGGGTTACAATTAATATGCACTATTTGTGACTACTTTTTATTAACGTGACTAATAACCAAGTTATATATTCTTGATAGATCAGTAATATGCGGTGTATGGAAAAAACGTAATTTGCTCAGTTGTATACCGTAATTTTAGCAGTATACTCAGACTCCCATCATCACCCCATTACTTGTTATAGGATATTTGAAAAATAAAGCACAAAAATATGTTTATACACCACATATTTTTAACAGTAGGGGTATAAAAACACTAAAATTTTATTTTATTACGCTTAGTTAATACATTGTTTAAATCTCTTCGCAAATTTGCAAGTAATGAAAATGTATCCAATTAATTGAACGATAATGGTGAGGTAATAACCTTTAATACTCCCTATTTATCAGATATTTGCCGATAAAATATAAATCTGCAACAGCATCAAAAATGTTATGCACGGCACTCACTCAGGATGTAATTAGCCGTAAATCGAAGTGCAAAATTGCGCTTTCGATGTTTAAATAAAAAGGTAGTTATTCTCTTCCTAAGTGAATAAATCTCTCCCCTCGTTTTTTATTAATTCCGGTAGTTAACCTTTTTTAAACGCGGCACTCGGCAAAAAATTTAGCTGACGTAACGGGCTTTTGTTACGGACTCCTTCTATCAATATGAATATCGAAGTATGGAAATGACTGGACGTCGAAAAAGTTATCTATCTTTCCCCACTCTATTTTTATAATAAAATTTATAATAGGAAAGTGTATGCAATTGAGTATATCACAAATGAGTTCGGAGTTTTCATGTTACTAATTTCGGATTACTATTTAAAATAAAACATGAATTTAAATTTTTAGATTACCTTTCAAGTCAATTACGTAAAGTGTCAACAATGATGTATGTTTGCGTATGCGATCAATTTAGTGAGTTTTTAAATCAAGTTTCAATTATTGAATAGGAAATTTATTCAGAAAAAAAGTAAACAAAAATATAAAAATTTAAGAGCTTAAAAAATAATTTTAGTTTAAAAAATTGAGAAATTTTAGGAATTGACCACTTAAAAAAATGTATTTAAAGTAGCTGAATATTTATTCCATACGAAAGTTTGACAGTCCGGAATTTACCATTATTAAACTTATTTTTCGATTCTCAGGCTGGTAATAATAATAACCATTTTTAATGATTTTTTATCATTTTTGTAATTTAAAAAAAATGAGTACAGAACTCGACAAATTTCACTCCATAATTTCACTCGATAATTTCACTCGATAATTTTAAGAATTAATTTGTTGAATATAATATACTATTAAACATGAAATTTACAAGACAGAACCATAATGCACTCAAACATCGACTATCTTATGTAATAGCTATGAATATTAAATCATAATATTGAAATAAAGTTAAATCATAAATCTAGACCGAAATCGTATTTGAATAGAAACATATGACAACTTATTTTTTACGTGATTTTTGGTTTGAAAATGAAATTGTTTCTTCAATTGTTATTTTATCAAATTTCAGTTGCAACATGAACGTGACGATACCGAGCTTGGGAACCAGCACCTTCACCATGGTGACCATGGGTTCGGATATCTCGATCGGAGGATCGAGCTTATTCGATAGAGACGACAGCGTTTCTCCAGTAACTTTGTCTTCGGATTGGTCCCGGGTAATGCGCCTGCTGGTACTCGCATCGCTCGCGGTTATAGGGAGTGTCGGTAACGTTTTCATGATTTCTGCCATCATGGTCGAGGATCACCTTAAAAAACGAGGTAAGCAATCATTGTTCTTCCATGCGATAAATCGAAAAGTAATTTTAAAGTGTTCTCCAGACAATAGATAACACAGGTCTACAAAAAAGAGGGTCTTGGATGTTGTTGGGAAGATGTGGATCATTTCCGACGTAATTGAATGCGTAGAATCCAAACTCGAAGTCAGAATTGGTCCATCACAACAATTTATTTGGTCTTCTGTATTATTTGCATCTTTTAGTACTACCTTTGCCCTTCAAAATGAAGTTTAATTCGATCACCTACGATTTTTTCTTACAAAGTTACGGCCATTTTGAAATTATGAGATATATTTCATTAACGTTATCAAAAAAGCAGTCACAATACTGAAACGTGATTTTTTATTAGTATCCTTATTTTATATAGTTGTTTATATTTATATAGGTTTCATGACATTGAATTTGACCTTGAGCTTGTTCTCCAAGAGCATTTCAAGGTAAATTTGTTTACATGTATATCGTAATTTCAAATTGGCGTATCTTGGTGACGAAAAGTCGTAATGGAATTCTGCGCACCCCATTTTAAAGAAAAAGAGTAGTATCACATGATCCAACGAAAGGAAAAACTCCTGAAAATGTTGTGTCTTCTGTACGTGACCTCAAAAATAGCAAAAAAAACGCGTTTTTCGAGTAAATAACCTCAAATATCTCAAAATCCTGACATGATGGGCCATTTCTGACTTCGGATACTGATTCTACGCACAAAATTACGTCGGAAATGGCCCGCAGCTTCCCAACAACAAAACCATGTTGACCTGTGTAATTTTTACCCTTTTTCCGAAAATTGTCAGTACACTGAATTTTTTAGGAAACCTTGTATACTATTTAATATTACCATTACAGGGTCCGAATTTTAAAAACTCTATTGAGGCAGTTTTAATTTACAGTTTTTATCATAAATTCCTACTTTATCGGTGGTCCACTTTAGAATCTCCGTAAGGGACAGTTAAAGCGATTCGATCGATAACATCAATTCCTAACCTGAAATATGAAAATTAAACATATATTTCCCAATCCAGATCTATTTTAAATCTATTTTAGACGGTTTTATGAATGTACGGTAAATTTCTTATCGAGTCTGAAGTTTTGTAGCATGGCCGCCGAAACACAAAAAACACAGGATATTCTTTATTTCTATTCCAAACAATCTTAAATTTTAATATGAAAACGTTATTCCATCTCGTTGAAACCGTGGATCGGGTGAAATAACGACTTGTACTTCAATGTCCAAGAGGCGTAATGCCAAAATTCAAAATGGCAGATTCACAATGGCTATTTGAAGCCATTCATATATCGAATTTTTCAATGTTTTCTTTTTGTAAAGTAGGTAGAAATCGTATTTACATACGTAAAGGCTACTTTTGATTATAAATTAGTTGTTACACTGAGAAAAGTGTCTTTTACCAGGTATTAGAAGTATTTTCCATATTGGGTCAAAAATATTTCTTTTACAAGTTAGAAGGCAAAGATTTTTAAAACATCGTAGTCGGTATAAATATGTCTTTTAACAGTTAAAAGACACATATTTTTACCAAAATAAACGCGGTAATTCTTGTATATAAGAAATATATTACCTGCTATAATTCAGTTAACGAATCAGTTTACAAAATATATCGGCTTCGTAGCTCATGCGGTAACGCACTGGACTACGAAAGGTCGTCAGTTCGATTCCCGTCCGGTGACATTTTTTCGATTTCGTTTTCAAGCAACAGCTCGCTGTTGGTAAGGCGTGCCGCATTGTGTGTTTACGTTTCGAAAATATTGTTTGTCCGGCGGAAATGACCGCTACTTGTACTTTAATCTATAGATTTCTGCATGCTTTATAAATGTAAGGTATGGCGTCATCAAGGAAGGCAACCTTGCAGCTCTATCAAAACTTGAGAATAATATTGTGTAAACATTGGTGTAAAAAGGCAATTCCGCACGTTAAAATAATAAAAATAAAATAGCCCGTTTCTAACCTATAAACACTCGATTCATAACTTCTGTCATCATCTGATAACATTTTCGTAATTGTAAAATTATTGAAATTATTTCGGTAGATACGGTGTCCATTCATTTACATAATATTCTATACATTTGCAAGATTATAACCTATAAGAAACTTGTCTTTTTAAAATGCTAAAATACGTATGCATTTAGACATAATGAAATGTTCTTTTGAAACATGAGAATTTAATAGAATATCTTTTACTCGATAATAAGTACATGCAAAAGACGAAGATTCTTATGGATAAAATATGAGATTTCTGTAATTACAATATTTATTTTACGGGGTAAAAGAAATCGTTTTAAACGACACGGGATTGTAACTGATAAAAGACACTTTTCTCAGTATAGAATTTCAAAATTTAAAATGGCGTCGGAACACTGTGGCGGACGTATCATCAAAAATATGTCCGGTTTGAATAAGAAAACATGAAATGTGTATTCACATGAAAACTCTTTTTCCCATCGTCCAGCAAGCAACTACTATGCAAGCACATATCTAACGCGCTGTGACAAAAATGTTTCCTGTAAATAAACTACTTGGAAATACTAACCTTTTCTTCATCGAGATACAATTCAGACAATTATCATACATATGCATACTATTGAAACAAATAATAGAGCCCTAAAAGTTGTTCAAATTTATATTTATTTATAAAAATAATTTTTTTTTCAACAAAGAAAACATTTTTCAAATGCAAAGAATAAATTATTGCAGTATAACATATCACTAACTCTCGAAAAAAATTTCATTAAACTTGGTCGATAGGTTTCAGAGAAAGAAATGTTTGAAAATAAAAGCTCCTGAAAACTTCTTTCATTTATAACAAATTAACGCTTTAATATTTTGCGGTAAAATTTATGTGACATTATTTACTATACTAGAATTTTGTTTCGATACATTAGTTTACAAAAATTACGAACCTTCGTAAATTCAGAGAGAGCACCCCCGCCCCCCCCCCCTATTCTAAATTGTTCAGTCCGGTAAGATGGCGGCGTTCTTCTCTTAGTCTAATTTTTTCCTCTCCACCACAATCTCTCTCTACCTCTCAAAACAAATTAGAATACTAAAAGTTAGATTAATTGACATGATATCCGACGAAGATAATGAAATTGAATTGCTCTTATCCAACAATGAAATTTGTCAACCATTAAAATGTTTTTAAATGCAACCAAATCCTTTCAGACTCTTACAGTTAATTGAGTTTTCTTCAGCGCGGACATGGAATAAAAGTTATACCTTCAGCTGTTAAGTTGCAGATGTTAAAGTTTAACAACTACATCCAGATAAGAACCAACATCAAATATGTTCAGCTTCGTGTTCTTTTTTTAGGGTGTATAGGTTTCAGAATTCCGAAATGCCATTTGTCAGAATAATGTATTACTATATACAGCATTATGTATACTTTGGATACACTAGTATACTTTGTTCGGACTAATGACACTTCGTAATTCTGAATCCTTTTTAAGTACAATTCTTAGCATTAAAAACATCGCTGCTATCACTAACTTTTAAGGTGCGGCAGCAAAGTAACTGCAGCAAACCCATTTTTGTGAGGTGTAACTCTTAAAAGGGGTTACATTATAATTTTTTTAATAGTCCCTTTCTATATGGACTAACTTAATGTTGTTTTCTATTTAAGTAATGATCATTATACGAGCAACATGCTCTCAACATGGAATTCTCATATAATAACCTATGTTTTTTTGCACGAAAACCATTATCAATGTGTTGTCTTACGAAGTTACGTTGAAAATTCTGCCCGTGTCGTTATTTAACGATTTACGTATACGAGAATACTTCGTTACTTGTACAGCAGCCTGGTATACATCGTCTAAAGTCTCCTGCGTCATTTCGAGGACATAACGTTATTACTACGTTACCCCGTTGCGTCGCCATCGAAGAAATTCTGTGCTTCATAACAGTGCCCCTGGCAATGTCGGTAGTCCTTGTACCGAATAATATCGTTTGGTTGCACTAATACAAAAATCCTGTTTTACTGTCCTAAAGGTGAATAGTATGGTAATAGCATAAGGATCGTCCGGTCTGTCACATTTTAACTCTGGAATACCTTGGAATAAAAATAGCTGCATTCTACCTAGTCCGATGGCTCTATTCTAAATAGTTATATTTTACTGAGTACAAAAAGTGCTATAGACGAAAATACATGTTTAATATAGATGTATAAATATTATTAGGTAAATTGGCAATAAAATAGAAATTGGGGGGTTGGTAGTAGAAATCAAATTATAATAAATTCGGCGTATAGTGTACACAAATTATCCATAATCGCAAATGTTAACGACTACACTAAAGGATCCTTCATCAGATGAGATCTTAAGATGACTTTCTTTGGTAGTTTCTACGTTTTTTAGAATCTCAAAGAAATGTCTCATTTATTGTAGCTATACAACGAATATTAAGAAAGCGTGGTGACTTTAACTATTCATAATTATCTTCTTCAAATTTTCCATCAGAGATAACTTATTCCAACATTTTTTATGAATCACTTTAGTTTTGGTATCAGGAAACAGTCGCAGGGAGCAAAAGTCGATGAATACAATGGTTGAGACATAACGATTTTTAGCCAAAAATAACTAGTAAGCAATAATAAATGAGGTATATTGTCGGGTTGTAAACGAAATGAATTGTTTTTCTACAATTCTAAATATTGTTTTCGTACTGCATCTCACAAAGTGCGAATAACTGTAAAAACAAACTTCTTGAATGAATTCTTGAAATTTCGACGCACTTTTAACCCATTAACGCTCAGACGGACGAATTGTCAGCATTAGTTTGAACAGCGATAATTTGTATATAAATGCCTTTAGAAAAATATGAGCTCTACTGTTTATAACGCAAAATTGTATGCTCTTTCAGAATCTTTCAATAGAATTTCGAGAAAATGTTATACACGTTTTTCTGTTAAAAAACATGGTTTTTTACGTTTTGTTTTTCACAAAAACATCACTTTCACCTCGAAATGGCGTTGGGAACATATCTAAGTTCAAAATATCGCGTCCATGGACCCCCAGGATTAAAATGTACCATATCTGACTTCATAATTCAAGATGGCAGTTTTCAAAATGGCTCCTAGAAGCTCAAAATTCTTTTTAAAACTTAACCATTTTTTTCTTAAAAACTATAGACTTTAGAGAAAATTTTCTAAGAACAACAATGCTTTGGAATGAGTCAAAGAATACTCTCAAATTTTATCAGCATGCTATAATGCACTACTTGATTTTTCAAAAATTCGAAAAATCGAAATTTTGAAAAAAGTTATTTTAAAAATTTGAGTACGTTCTTGACATATCATATGACAATTTTCAGTAGGGATGAGCAACACTATTGTTCTTATAGTTCAAATTAAGATTTTTTTAAATAAACTAAATTGACGCACATTTCATGCCCATAATATTTCAAAAAATGGTACAATTTATAAACATTTGTTACTGTAAGTATTTGTTCCCTGAAAGTAAACTTACACTGTTAATATTCTGCCGGTGTGACGCAAGGCAAAGGGGTATGATGGTTTTTCGGTGTTGATTTTAACGCATACGCCAGTTTTAAAATATCTTCCCATTGTTGCAAAATATTCATACGGTGGTAAAAGTATTTCTTAGAAATAATGATAAACGTCCAAAGTAAGAACAAACGAAACAATTGAAAATAGGGATCAACATGTGCGTTGCTGTACTTTGTTTACAAATTGAACGCTGAGCGGCGTTACCGTGAATCTATTTTTGAGGAATTCCCCGATAATCTTAATATTTGATCTATGGAAAAAATAATTTTTTTTTTTACTAGCACGAAGTTGCAATGATGTTTTTACTATTGTATATAGTGTAAATAGCAATGTTTATATCGCGCCACACATTCGTTGTAGACCTTTCTTTAGGCAATATGCAGAATTTTATTGAAAAGTGATGTTTTTTGTGCAGTTTTTGAATAAGTCCTTACAGAATCTATTCCATAATTCCTAATGGACTTTACTCACTTAATGACACAAATCTTCAAGAAATAATTATAATTTTTGCACCCAACAAAATAACTACAATGCTGGACAATTGTTTATTCGTGCAAAAATCGCTTTTCGTGGTTTTTACGTCTGTGATACACGATCACGATCACATCCTATCTCCCCCCCCCCCTCTCTCTCTCTCTCTCTCTCTCTCTCTCTCTCTCTCGCTCCTCGCTCTCTTTACTGCCCTCTCTCTGCCTTCCAGACACAAATATATAATAAGCATCCATTAATAGCAGTAAAACCGGGATAACAATTGAGCAATTCCAGATAAAATTTAGATCCGGTATAATAAAATAATTGAAAATATTTTTCACAGCTAACAGTCTTGATTCTTTCAAAACAATAATAATCGAAAATGGTTGTAATACACCAATAGATTAATGGTACTAAATCTCTTAGTGTATTAATTCACTAAAAATAAAAAACTTTTTATTATGTTTACAAAAACTTTGGCACGACTTTTCACACCCGTACTGGATACTTATGCAAGTTGGGGCATATACCAAATTTTCGAGCGGTTTTCTCTCATGTTGTCATATACCATTCCAGAAATATACGTAGGAAAACCTCCTTAATATAATTATTAAAGTGTACACAGTTTTCAAATTAATTACTTTTCCTTCATTAACAATATGTTTCTCATATTCATTACGTTTACAAAAAATGTCCTTTAATATAACAACTATAAAACGTAGAATGACAATATAACATATCTATTAGTGTTATAATAAACAAAATATGCGTGATAGTAATTATGGAAAAACAAACTATTTTTTGGTCTGTCTTTATTTCAGATCGGTACAAGTATAATCACTTGAAAATAGAGATATACACTTAAAAATATAGCAAACAAAAAGGAGCAATGCATTTTGTGGTTTTTCAAATTGCAGTAATAGCGTGCCGGTCGAAATTAAGAGTTTTCGAAAAGGGGCGCAGAGAATAACGATTTTTAAATCCCTGCAATTTTTTTTTTGTTACAAGGCACAGCCATTTTAAAAATTTACTTTCAATGGTTATTATGAATACAAAACACACACGTATTGTTTTTTTTTCGAAAAATCGAAACGTACATTTTTTAAAAAATGGTGTGCAAAAATAATCCATTTTTATGAAAATTTAGTTTCCTCTATTTTTGATGTTATTTTTTATTTCAGAAGATTGGTACGATTTCCTAAATTATATGTTTTAAAAGTATAATATCAAGAAATGATACAGACAAATTATTGCGGTCCTTTCTTTTTTTTTTCATTCGGAAGACAAAAAATACAGGACAGCTTCCTACGCAAATCTTTAAAAATAACCTAGTTTAATTTTTTGTCATGCTAAAATTATTATTCTCCATCAACCAAAACCATTGTGTGTTATTTTTCTACATCCACTTTATATACAAAAAAAATTTTGTTCATCAATAATACTAAATTTATCATTTTCATGTACAGTTTCCTAAATATTAAAAGTTTATAATTAAAAGGAAATAAATCACATCGATTTCACATAAGAAAATCAAAAGAATGAATTAAAAATTAATAACAAAACATACCTGCTTAACTTTCGGTGACAATATTGTTTGGATTAAAGTACTCAATGCATAAACCATGTCCCGATTTTGGAGAAAAAGGTTTTTTCATCGCTTCTAGCCATTTTTTTCGTTGGTCGAAAATTGAAATCGCATTTTACTCTTACAGTGTTTAAGGATCATTATATGGAAGCTAAAAAAGGCAGCACGAAAAAACAGTGTGAGGTTGTGTATGATGTTTGTAAATTACACTCAGATGCACAAAAACAATAATACAGTAGTCCTTCCCTTATTCTAATTTGTCCAGTCAGGCAAGATGGCGGCCCTCTTCCCTTATTCTAATTTTCCCCTCTCCCCCACTACTTAGATTTGTAGTCTCACTTTTGTCTCTTTATCTTTTGTTGCGCATGCGCCGTTATTTGTATTTAGAAAATCCACACGTCAACACCCGTCCATTTATTTCGATAATAAAAAATTCAAAACATACCAAAAGATAGATAATAATGTATTTCCGGTTAGCTACGGCATTATTTAATGGTTTTAATTGTGGAATGATCTGCATGTATTATACTATTGTAAACAATATTTGACTTGCCTATGACATACGAAATTTTAAGCCATACTTGGAGACTAGTTTTGCACACATTTTTGGCCCGCACATTTGCATAATTATTTTACAATAACAAAAATTTGTTTAAAATGACCAAACCTTGTTGACAATGTTACCAATAACTTCATCTTTCGTTAATTTAAATAATCAACTCGAATTACTAATTGATATAGTAAAACCAAATAAGTAACTTGTTATAGCAGACCGATTCTGCTCAATGCAGTCACCTCATAATTTAGCCATTCCAAGAATCAAATGGCATGAAATGAGTAATTAATTAGTCAAATATCGTACTTAATCGAATTAGTTAAAGTTTAAATTCTCGAATTCAAATCTAGAGTAACTCAATGGTTTTTAAGAAACTCTTTCATTTGTTTCTATCAATAGTCGTATTATTTCTTCATGTCTGTAACATGCAGCTCGTCATAAAATATTTTCACACTAATTAATCTTTAAAGGAAATTTATAAATACAAGTGCTATAGATAATGATTAACTTATTCATCAAAGAAGACATGTTATTCACTTTACTAAACTATTCATATTTTACAAACGTCTTTAAATTTACTGTTGATTAATTCTATGAAAAGCGTGTTTGGATATTCAGAGCATAATCAAGTATGCATAATAATACTGACAGTATTAAAATTAATCGTTTAATTAATAGAAGATATAGTATAAAGAGGTCTGCAAAAAAATAGTAGAAAATACTATATTATCCTCCTCTAAGCGACGAATGGAGTGTCTACCTTTACACTAATCCTGTAGACGAATAGCAGGAACATTGTTCGAATACGTAAATCTTCCCTGTAGTGAATATACCATGTTTTATAGCAGTAGTTGCAAATATTGCACTCGTAATTAAAAGTCCTTTCCTTTCTTTTTATGGTGCATAACATACTTGTGCATTGGTAAACCCACAGTCATTTTTGTATAAATAAACATCCATATTCAATATGTCTACTAAAGATTATTTTATATAAATAAATTGTTTATTTGTAATTAAATTCTAAAAACTAAATGGGATGATATCAGGAATTTGTTAACGGATTAAACTTAATATTAAATTCAATGTATTTTAAATCTCAAAATGTCTTAAATAAACAAGTTTACAATATCCTAATGAGATCACCATTAACATTTATATTTGCTGGCAGCGCGACTATTTAATACATCACTTTTCAACACAAGCATGTTTTCATCACATGATAACTTCCTCATAAACATTTCAACTCACAAACATTTCATCATAAAATTTTTCAACAAATGACCATTTCAACATAATATATTAAATATTTTAACAAAATTGAGATTAGATTAGGTTATAAGGTTAGGTTAGGTTAAGTCAGGTTAGGTTATGTTAGGTTAAGACAGTTTAGGTTAGTTTAGGTTAGGTTTTTATTAGATATTTATTTTCATTAATTTTTTCACCACTATAAAAAAATGTGGATTATATTCAAACAGTGAAGAAAGGAGAAGAAAATATTTGCACTTTAAAAACAAATTTTACTTTTATACCCCACATTATTTTGAGATCGTTAAAGTAGAGTAGACTATAAAAGCAAAACATTTTCTAACAATTAATAATTAATAATCCCAGTATTTCGATAGTTGGAAACAAATTGATAAGAATAAATATTTCCTAATTTTTTTTACATTTCATTCAAATTCGCCATATTGAAATTCCTCACGGCGGAAACTCAATTTTGACACCAGAACCTTGAAGTGCGACCTTGAAAATAGTAGAATATGTACCTTTCAATATTTTAAAACCTCGATTTAGCTGTGAAATACGTGATTGAAATTGAATCCCTCCCGTCCCATTATATTTACCCAATGAAGGGAAGCCCCAAGCCCGCAAGGAGGGGGAAAAAGAGAGCGGCGAAAGGTAAATATAACGAGACGAACCCGGGCAAATATGCTGGGGCGTAAATATAGGGAGTGGCAATTATGTCGAGACTCACTGCATGTTACGTTTGGATGAAAACTAAGCGCACAGGGAGTAATTTAATACCACAGAATTGTCAAAAAACAGATTTTGTAATGACGGTGGTTGTTTTTACCAATTTCACCACATTAGGAGGCTTCCTGTGAGCATAATTTGTATTTAAATGTAACGTATAAAAGCTTAAATTCTTTGTTTTTTTTCAAGAACTTCTTTTTACGTGATTTTGTATAACTAATAACTAAAACGAGTTAGATACGAAAACCCCATAAATCTGTATTTTATCCACTTTTTGTGACGACTACACGAGACATTCATCGTAGGCTAAAATGAATCCGTGATAATGTAGGTCTTTCAATATTTTAAAACCTCGATTTAGCTGTGAAATACGTGATTGAAATTGAAATGACAAAAATGTTATTATAATGAATTAATATCAGACTGGAAATATACCATGCTATAATTTCTTTACTAACTAAAAGATCTGTAACTTTAGTTGCAGTTGCAACACATACCTGTGTATATTCGGCTTAGTATAAAATTCACTCCCCTTTTTTATATTTGCATCTTTATAAAAAAACTCCATTTTTAACATTTATTGCTTTTATCTTGGAATAAGAATTGTCAAATCCTTGAAACAAAGTAAAACTATGATTATTTTTAATTCTTGAATGTCTAAGAGAATATTAAGCACTTGAAGAAAATCTCAGCATTACACCGACTGCTGTTAAATCAACCACGTAACTAAAGACGTATTTAAGTACTCTCAGACAAGTTTTCGAATTAAATAAGTATTCCTGATTACTTAATTATACTCAGCACATGTTAGATATTTCAGTTTCGGGCAGACAGCATAATCAGAACCCTTACTTAGGGGAACAGTTCTTGAGAGCCGATTACGATCCAAATAAGGGCGAAGGAAATACTTTATAATATACTAAAAAGCCATTCTTTTTCTACAAGATATAATAATAATAGATATCATTTATAACAACTACCCGAGCACAAATTTGTTCAGGCCCTGATCAGGGTGTAACGCTTTTGGTCAGGCCCTGATCAGGGCTCTAATTAATTTCTACTCGGGTATTGTATCGGAATTTTGTCACTGTCATCAGGACCAAATGACTTTTTCTTTCTATATTAAGGAATCCTTTTTACAGTTTTTACTTTGTTCTCCGCCACCCTGCCTCGGATGAGAACATGTTAATTTTAATAATGTTGTAATGTAACCAAATGTAAATAAAGTAATTCTCGACGGGATTATAAAGTTAATAATATTTCAATATGTCCTGTATAAAATTCGGTCAGTTTTGTATGAATGTGTTCAAAATGTAATTCATCATTTGCAAGGACAATCTTAAAAAGAGTTGTCAAACCATTTATTGGCCCATGAATTACAGGAGGCTAAATCAGTAATATATCAAGTAAACTTTGCCCTTGGGCCCAAAATGGATCAAAAGGTCTTATGTATACACTAATAAGTTTCAAAAAAGATACTACAAGAGAAGCTAATAGAAAAGTATATCCTCGACATTACTCATTTTTCATTAAAAAATTACTTATTTTAAATCAATAAAAATGTTTTAAAAAGTAACAAAATAATTTTTGGGTATTTCTTAAAACGCATCAGCGAATGTAGTTTTATGCTTGGAATCATGTGAATCGCACTTGTCATACAAACATGCGAAACGTAACCGGTGCTCACACTTCATACATTTCCTGTGCCTCTGCAGAAAGTGCCTCCGGAACATTCGAACTTCCGGCTCAGGCAAACCCGATGCCGCGCCATATCAAGATAATGGTAATATCCGGTTGATATCGCAAGAGCAGAATGTGTGTATAAACGAATTCGAAATATCACTCTTTTTCTTTCTGACAAAAGGGATGTTTGAGATACCGACCAGAGATATGCTACTAATTCATCGGCAATTAGTGTCCGAGAGACAAATTTTTTACTGCGACACGCGGTAAACTGTCAGTCGACATGGATATAAATCAAGTTTTTTATTTTTCATTCTTGGTTAATCGTTACACTGTCTAATAAAATTTATTTTCTTACACCGGATTCGTCAATCTTTCAAGATTTTTTTTTACTGTGTCCGCTACAGTCGATTACTCAATGACAGATATTTATGGTTCTCGTATTATAAATAAACAAATTATCAATATGGATTGAGTAAAGTTTTCAAAATTTCATTTCAATACAGACATTTTCCATTTAACCCTTTGAACGTGCTCAATTTACACATGGATTTTAGCATCGTTTTATTCATATATTACGAAAATGTTGACTGTTGAACATTCATAAAATTACCTAATATAAACAGTAGTTTACGTTATCTGACCTTTAATACATTAATATAAGTAATGCGTCAAAGATGATTTCAAACCAGAAACTCACTTCATTAACTTACGTTAATAGCATCACGGCGCAGACTAGCGGCAGCAAAAGCGAATACATTGCTTTGTGAGTGTTTTTGCTTTAAATATTCAAATCTGTTCTTTTAAATCATAAAATGATATTGCTAAATACGTAGCGAAATTAATCTGTTACTTATAAACGTTTAGTAATTTAATACTAATGAATAATTCAAATATTGTTATATTATTTGAAATGATAAAACTTATACTAATTGAAATTTACACGGAAAAACCACCGTGGTTGTTACAACCTAAGATGTGGTAGTCTTGACCATACTATATTGATAATTGATGACCCTTCTATACTATAGTCACACCAACTATTCTATGGTTGTTGGGACCATATCTATTGAAAGGGTTTCCATACACAAGAAAACATTTTCGGCCGTGTCTAGTTTCGGAGTAAGGCTGTTTTGGCCGTGCGGCTATAAATGGCGATTAAAACTCGAAATCGTTAAAAAGAAAGTTTCTATAAATATATACACCTTTGTTATATTATTAAGAACATGTGTGTATAATTTTTAGACGTTTAAGTTATTTATTGATTAACTTTATGATTTGCAAAAGTTGTCAAAAGTAAACAAATCTGTACTCTTTTCATTTTAAGGCTTCCGTATCGAAAATGGTGCAAGATACGCCAAAAATGTACTGAACCTTTTTTGTAGTGCATTTAATTCTCTAGAAAAAAGTCCCGCAGAGTTCTTGTCTAAACTTAGTAGGTTAGCCATGAGCAACGCTTGAATTTGCGTCAAATATCAGGGATTAGAGAACGGTTATGGTCAACTTTTATGTTAAAGTTTCTAGCGACTAATCTATTAACTTTAGACTAGGCCTCTCTAGGACTTTTTTGTAGAAAATTTTGTACTCTACAAAAAAGGATGAGTACATTTTTGGCGTATCTTGCACCATTTTCGATACGGAAGCCTTAAAATGAAAAGAGTACAGATTTGTTTACTTTTGACAACTTTTGCAAATCATAAAGTTAATCAATAAATAACTTAAACGTCTAAAAATTATACACAAATGTTCTTAATAATATAACAAAGGTGTATATATTTATAGAAACTTTCTTTTTAACGATTTCGAGTTTTAATCGCCATTTATAGCCGCACGGCCAAAACAGCCTTACTCCGACACTAGACACGGCCGAAAATGTTTTCTTGTGTATGCACAGTTCTCGTTACAATAGCAATGGTCGACCTATCAATATTTTAATTCACCATACTTCTTTGGTTGGTATGTCCAAACTTGTTTTTTCCGTGTAGAGAGAAAAGTTTTGTAATTTTTTGTGACTGTTCAATAGTAATCATCAAAATTTTCTCTTTCTTCTAATTTTTGCGAAAACTATTTTTTCCTACTTTTCGTATTATTACGTGACAGCTACTGATACTCACTTTTTCAACCTCGTGTATTGTTTTGACACAAGTTTCATAATATTATGTATCAGTGGCTGTCACGTAATAAATAAGCTACAATAATTAATTCGCACGTGGCGGTGTTAAAAATAACTACCATTTTCTTCTCAGCTATCGGAGATATCTAAGAAAGATTGTCCAATCGCTTAATGAGCGTTTAAACGGTATTTAATATCTTGATCGCCATGAAATATGAGGAACGCGGCGTTCACTTCCATCGCGCAAGAACACACCATTACCTCGATTATTCGCGGCAGACTTGTAACTATGTATACAACCCCGATATCTTGATTTTATTTCTAAATTGAAACGGTAAAAGATGAAGGGCAAGAGCAATCAAGTGTATAAATATATAGATACAATTTTATTTTAATGAATCTGTCGCGAATTTTTCATCTATCTGTATGATCCTCTCAGATTCATTATTCCTATTCATAATGGTCACGAATAAATAACAAATATGTGTTTACATAGACATAAAAAATCACTTTTTCCAGTAACATTTTAAAGATTTTTTTCAAGCCCTACAATCTACCTCTAAGTCATTTTGGCCTACGACGAATATTTACTTTCTTAGGACCCCAAAAACTGAGTAAAATGTCGATTTATGCCATTTTTAGAGTCTAACTCGTTTCGCTGAACAGTTAACGAAAATCATAAAGAATAAAGTTGTATAGCTTGAAAAAACGTAGAGTTTTATCCCTTATACAATAGAGTCCCGGTATATTTACCCACTCGGTTCCCCGCCTTCCCCTCCTGCCCCGTTATATTTACCAAATGAAGGGAAGCCCGCAAGGAGGGGGAAAAAGAGAGCGGCGAAAGGTAAATATAAGGAGACGAACCCGGGCAAATACGCTGGGACTTAAATATAGGGAGTGGCAATTATGTCGAGACTCACTGCATGTTTCGTTTGAATAAAAACTAAGCGCACAGGGAGTAATTTAATACCACAGAATTGTCGAAAAACAGATTTTGTAATGACGGTGGTTGTTTTTACCAATTTCACCACATTAGAAGACACCCTGTGAGCATTATTTTTATTTAAATGTAACGTATATAAGCTTAAATTCTTAATTTTTGTCAAGTGCAACTTCTTTTTACGTGATTTTGTTTAACTAATTACTAAAACGAGTTAGATATGAAAACCCCATAAATCTGTATTTAATCCACTTTTTGTGACGACTACACGAGACTACATTCATCGTAGGATAAAATGAATCCGTGATAATGTAGGGCTTGAAAAAATCTTTAAAATGAGCCTTAATTCGTTGAAATAACTTTAATACTAGATGAGTTATTGCAAACATTTTTTCTGAAATTCAAAGTGATCCGCCAGGCGGCAGCAGTAGAACTTGGCACTGTCATGGCTGCTGACTACTACATTTGTATATCGATGAGCGAATATCACATAGCGTTTCGATTTGAAAATGGGAAATGAAAATGATTGCAGTAATATGAATATTCCAGTAATGAGGTAGTCGAAAGGAATAAACAAAATGTACAAGTTATAATTTCCTTCACTACCAAATTCTGTAAATTTGATTAGATTATTTTTTTTATAGCAGATTAATATATTATGATAAAAATAAAAATTTCGGATACGAGCAAGTTAATAACTCCTTCAATTACATCCGGATGTTAAATATTATTAATTTAATGTAATTAACCAAGTAAAACAATAAGTAATCAATAACGTGAATTAAAAACTAATAATAAAACATACCTGTATAACTTTCGGTGATAACAATCTTCAAAACCAAAAGAAGGCTTTTCGATCGCTTCAGCCATTTTTTTCGTTGGTTGATATTTGTCGGACATTTAAATCGGTCTTACCTTTACAACCTTCTACGCTACGCTTTATTGTATACATATATAAATAAAGTATTTAAGAGATGACGCCATACTTCTCATTTATGCAGTAAATGTCAGAATTCCAGAAACCTACACCAAGTACAGCATCGGTCATGAGTCGATTTCTGCCAGATAAACAACATTGCGAAACGTAAACAAACAACGTGTCTCTCTACGAGTTCATAACTCAGTGCGTAACCACCTGTCCCACGAAGACCATTTTCTAGGCAAAATGTCTGAATACTATAATGAGTAGTAGAGTGTGCTATTTGTCTAATCTGTCCTCTAGTGTTCGATCATTTTCCCCAAAAAAGAGACATAACGAGAAACGCTCTAAAATCGCAAATTCCAAATATTATTTAGGGAATCAAGAGGTGCTGGCGCAACCACGCGGATTAGTTCATCCCCACTTATTAATCTCAATAAGGTTACACGAAATCTCATAGTAGTGCCAGCCCCTCGAATTGAACTATTGTAGCTACAGTGCTCCCGGCCTAACGCATATGTTTTGTTCCATCAAAAATGGCCGCCCCTGTCCAAACGCATATCCTCCCTCAACCCCCACTACGGTAAAAGTCTCTTTGCATTTATCACACTGAGCATGCGCGCAGATATCTCACTAGCAACGCAGGCAACTAAAAATCGTGTTGTGGGGAGAGGAACGAAGGGGAATCTATGCATTTAGACGCGAAAGAAATATGCGTTTGGAAGGGAATATGCGTTAGAACGGGATGCGTTAGGACGGGGACCACTGTACAAGACTTGTCTTCAATTCACAAGTTGAATAGCGAAATGTCGTGACATCACAAAATTGAGCTGTTTCCTTCAGTGTACCTAAAAACAAAAAAGCATATACTAAAAAAATTGTTTTACTGAAATCTTAAAAGGATGTTTCATGCGCAGGCTGAGCTACTAGGCGGCAGCACAAGGATCTTACTGCAATTTATGACAACATACTAGAATATCTGATACTCTTGTGGCACACATTGTTGCACAATACGTACTCTTTACCGGTGAATTGTTCAAGCGAACAACTTCTATTCATTGTTGTAGTTCATCATGTTTTATGTATAATGAAGTGCAATTTTTTAAAATTCATTGTGACATATGTAAAAATAATAAACCTTTCTTCTAGTTTTCCCAGAAACTTCGCGCCTTCTGCTTTCAATAATTTGCTTAGAGTACAATAATTTTTTATACTACTACTAATTTTAAATGAATTATTAACAAATTACTTCTGCTTTCAGGGAACGCATTTCTAGTAAATGTTGCACTAGCAGATTTACTAGTCTCCGGAATGGTAATTCCCGCCTCGGCTATCGTAATCCTGGCGGGCGAGAAAGAGTCCATAAGCACTTGCCGCTTTGAATGGACCCTCGAAGCGGCCTGTTTCCTCGTAACCGTCTTGACCTTGGCAGCCATCGCCATTGAGAATTACATGCGACTCTGCTGGCCAATTGAGAGGTATACCACATATTCCACAGTTTCTTCCTTAATTAAATTACAGTACGAAATGTTCGCGACCTTCATAAATCATCCCTCTGCAGCAGTCTCCACGTTATTACGGAATTTAGTGGAGACTATTCCAACCATGCACGATGAATTTATTTTTATTAATAGACTCACGCCCTATAACTGCAAAGTGAGTTTTAAAACTTGACGTTGTGGGGCATCGCATTTCAATGTCTTTCCCAATTCAATCAGAACTATTTCTCCCCTTGCAACAAACTTTCGAAGATTCATGCTCCAAGTTTGAACCAATACAAATTCTATTCAGAATTTTAAATAGGTATTCAAAATTACGTTCTCCAGCTTTTTATAAGACGGGCACTTCGTAACAAGTTTGCGACTTGTTTGGCTCCATGCCAAATTGTTTGATCGAAATGGATTTATTGTCTATCCGGGTAATATCAGGACAAGTCTTATTCTTCAACGGTGCAACTCGGTTTATCGCATCACGGAACATGAAGACGAGCGATCGATTGCGTGTACGTGTCGGGCGTCCGCAATCCCGAATCTGGCAAACTACTTGCAAAGTCCACCATCAATCTGAATTCCGGATTAGGAATAATTTCCGCTAGCCTAATACCGCTGGTAGTGCGAATTCCCTAGATGCCAGTCGTCTATCTATTGATGAGATTATCCTGTACGAAGTTGTCTGATTAACGATTCCGTTTCTCGAGGAAGAAAGCGTCTTTTGTATAATCATGTTTGCTTACGGTTCCATAATTATTAATCGTCTATAATAGTAATCAGAATTAATTCAAATATATGTCATATTTTTTCATTTCGTCGTGAATATTTCACGATGTAATTCATTATACGATGTAATTCATAATACGATGTAATTTACTCGGCACCGCAAGAGAAATGAACTATAAAGTTTTACTTGTTCCCAGGTACGCTGTGGTAACGCCGAAACGGCTGACCGGTGTAATCCTCACCCTGTGGTTAATAGCAGCCACGGCCATCGGGTTCCAGTTTTGGAAAGACTTGGGCCCGGATTTCTGCGAGAAACGGTTCAACGGCATCCCCATGGAACAGGCGGTCGGCGCTAGCATCCTAGTTGGTCTTCCTATACTCCTAACAATCTTCGTGTACATCCGGTTGGTCTCCAGAGTGCGTCGAGCGATGCGGGGTTCCTTTAAACCCCCCGTAACCTTCTCCTGGGACTACGAACTTACCAAGACGAACATCTGCAGCTTCTTCTTCTTCGCCGTTTTCTGGCTTCCATTCGGTGTGACGATTTGCATCAGCTCCGTGCGTCCCGTAAGCAGCAAGATCTTTATTTACCTTGCCTGGTTCGCTCTCTCCAAGTCCTGCTTCAACAATCTACTGTACTGCATTTCCGACCGACACTTCCGTAGCGCCTACATTAAGCTCTTCCATTACTGCTGCTGCAAAACGACAGTGAGCTTTTCCCGGAGACCCCGGGGTGAGGGAGGACGCTCATCCGGAGACTTTCGTCTTCGCGTGCACATCATCCACTCGTATGCCAGCCCAGCATCCGGAAGACCGGTGGTCGCCAGACCCAATGGACGCGACGTCTATGAGCTCTAAGAAATTCCGAGGAACTTGAAGTTCATGACATGGGTAGTCGACGGAAGTCCTTTCGCTCCGGAAGGATCTGGATCGAGAAAAGGCTGGGTCTTCCAAGAAATGGACGACTCAAAAGCCTCTCGCAGTCGCCGGTGGTTTTCACGAAAAATTTCCGTCCTAATGTAGACACTTCAAAGGGAAACATCCGCACATTTTGAACATGCTGCGAACTTCGAGGGTTGCCGATGACCCGAATTCTTAGACATCGAATGGCGGGACGAGGGTGGCGGAGCCCTACAGGAAGTAATCGAGGAGAGTGCACGCATTGCACGTCGCATCCATTTCGCTCTACAGGTCTCTCTGTCCGTCTCCCTCTCATTTGTAACCCTGACTGCGATGAATTAAAAAGGCCATTGTAGTGAGGTCTTCCAGTTTTCGTTGGAGAGATATTTAACGCCCGAGTATCTCTTTTGAAAATCTTCAGAATGCGAAATTTTAAGTTCTCTTTTTGCATATATCAGAAATGCATGCTCCAATAAGCAGATTGTAGTTTATTTTAAATTACTGATATTTTAAATTACTGACTATGCTGTTCGGTCGAAAATTTTACAGGTGGGTGAAGACGACGATACGTGATCGTGTCAAAATGTTGGAAATAAAATCGATTTTTGAATATCATTTAAACCTTCTGGTGAAACCATAGGTCAAGTGTCATAAAATGGTGTTAGAACTCGCTCTTTTTCTAGATTTTTTCGCGTTATTTTGTAATTTGAAAGTCGAACGAATGCTAATTTCTCTCGTAATGCATTTAAAAACTGGAAGCATTTCATGACATCGGACTTTTAATTAAATTGCTCATCATTAAAACTCGCCGAGGGAGTGCTCCGACATTGCTATTCTCATGTATTTACAAAACAGCCACTCAACGTTAATTCGCCGCGGATCCTTGGAAAGGCGCGTTTGCGGCGTCCAAAGCGTACTTGCTCCGTCCATAATAGTACTGTGGTTTACGCGACCTTCGAATGTCGATTTCAAAAGAAAATATAGAGCAGTTGCGCAAAATACATAGGATATCAGTAATGGCCCGTTTCCAAGATGCGATAAAATCGCCGCGATGTACGTACTGTTAAAAGGAGACTGAATACGACTACATCTCATATGACCTTGTCACTCAAAAAACGATGGATAAGTGGCTAATTTTATATCGACCAAGTGAGAATTGCTCCGTGTGATGCAAACAAATTTGCTCTAAACCGATTTATGTGAAAGATTTGTGGATGGGGACAAATTTCCATTGGCCGACATAAGATTTACTTTATAAAGTCTTTCAGTAGATCCATTCATGTTGATCCAAAATTGGAGGTGGTCAAAAAATTTCCACGAGAATGTAAAAAATCATAGTATCATGATTATCAACAGAATATTTTAAGTTATGCAATGGACATTTCCAGAAAAATTGTCATTTATTGTAACTTCATTTTTTAAACATAACAGTAATATTTTAAATTACATCAATTGACTGTGTGGTTTGACCTAATCAGTCGGAACAGCTTCCGTAATTCTGGATCCAATATTATAGTTTTAAACGTGGTTGGTACTTGAGATGTTTTGAGGCAAATTTTGATGGGGTGAACTAATCCGCACGATGTCGCTCCTAGCGTATTATGCCCCCTACTTCTATTTCCCTCCCTCCTCCGAAGCTCTATACCGCTCACATGCGCGGTGTGAGAGGAAGGAGAATAGACTGGGCACAAAGTGCTCGACATACGGTTATGCGGTTTAGTTCATCGACCTCGAGAATGTAACACATTTTTACCATATCTCAGATTCATTCATTTAATTTTGTTTCAAAATTTGTAAGAATTATTTACAGTTGCGAACACCCCATAAACAATCATTTAGTCTAAAAATAAAGCATCACTTTACCCACATATTTCCAGTATGCGATGAGTAATTTCTTTGTTTACAACGAAAAATGACAGTTTTTCCAAATTTGTATATAAAATTAGCTTCGTTTTTTTGGGTTTTTTTTTTGCACCTGAGACTATGTCATGTTTGTTTTGGTAGGGACATCATCGCGGTCACGACTCCGTGCTTCCATCCAACACTTAATAAGAATTTTTTTCGTGACCTTTGTTCTTATTTAGAAAAACGACTTTGATATCCACAAAATATTTTTATATTCTTAAATGATTCCCACGCTACATAAATAAATGCAATGTTGCGAACATGTTTCTAGTAATAAAAGGTTTCATTTAATAATTTTAGAAACAATTTTTTAACTTTGTTTAACTTTCTTTCTCGCCTTGAAGAATTAGTCAAATTCGTCAACTTCATACTTTTAATTTCCCATCCATATTACAATTCTCAAGATTATGCATGACTACACAAAACCTTCTAAATTACATAGTTTTTTCGAGTTGCAATCTTTGTTTTAATTCCACTCCCATAGCAGTGAAGCTTGCCGAAATATGTTGCTCATTGCTCATATTTTTTGTTTCTCCTGTAAATCCGACTTAAAATATAATACCTCTGTGACTTTCGCAATCTTTACTATGCAAGAAACCTTTTCCATTCCTTGAATACCAGTATATTCGGGATATTTCTTCCCTATTGTGTTCTCATGAAACTCTCATCAGAAGTACATAAAGCACGGACTCGACAAAAAGCAGCTAATAGTGCGTACAATTAAGAAAAGATATATTACGTATAACAATTATTGTACGTTATTAAGTAATACATAAACATTACCTCCAGAATTTGAACTGTTTAACATTTATTTTTATTGATTTTTACTGAATGGAGACCGAATATTGTCTTTGTCATTTTCGGATGTTTAATTAAAAAATAATAAATTTTAGCAGACAGTTAAAATTTGAAACTGATTTTATTAGCACATGCTTTTATCACGTAATCTTTGATGTCCAGATAACCACTAAACTGCTAACTCGTAGTGATTTACAAGCAGAAAAATGTTACTTCCTCTACTTCTCCTGTTCCAAAGAAATTTACTGCTTTATTCGACTGATATTTTGGGATGATAATTTAAATAATGTTTACTGTCCCTTTCGATTTTGTAAACAAAAGGCCACAATATACAAAGCCTACGTACGAGCGACGCGAACGCCTGACTGCAGCATTCGTTCTATGTGAATTTCCATTTTTCATTCCATGCGAGAGGTGAGATTGCGGAGACTTTTTTACGGCAGACCGAAGTAGAATCAGGAAAAAATCGTCTCGATTGTGAATATCTTATTGTGTACCGTAATAATATGTGTTATATAAGGCAAAAACATCGCGTTCTTTCGATGCGAACCAAAAAAAAATGTACGCGACGTCATTGTGACGGCATAATTCTGATGTATTTTAGTGACATTGTGTATTATAAGCGCCTTCTGTCAAACTGTGATCAATCCAAGTACAGCTGCAACAAAAAGCGCGACGAGCAAGTCCCAAAAAAAAGCTGAAGCAGGGGACTGCTCGTCGTGGATACGGCCTCGTAGGAATCCCCTGAAGACACTGAGGCTTTAGGGAATTTCCCGGAGGAAGTTTTCTGCGACAAGCAGCGAACAACTGGGAACGAAAGGGAATTTTCATGTATGTTGGAAATAATATGCTGATATTTATGGGACCAGTATGCTGTAACTATCCAACTATTCTCGGCTGGCTTCCGACTTGCTGACATTCCAAAACTGATTTTCCAAGCGCACAAAAATCGACTTTATTCCTTGCGAAAACTAACTGCGCGACGCACTTTTCGCGAGTTTTATCCGTTAAGGGGACAGTTCTTATCGATAGATTAATTTCAGGGTATAAATTAACTTTTGTTTGTTATGATACAAATGTTATCTCGATATATTTTTACATAAAATCTCGAATGAATATTTTAAATATTACACACAGAGGTAAAAGCAGGAATCATAAACGGCGTGTCCATTTACAATGTAAATATTAATCATCGTCATTACGCCAGTACTCACGTAGAGATCCGACGGTTCCCGAAGTAATTTAAAATCTCTGAAATGAAAGAACGATGTTAAAAACTCGTCATTTTCGAAGAATATGTAATATTCGAGAACAAATGTAGCGTTAAGTTCATCACGAATCATGAATGACATTCAAGACAATTATGAAAAAAGCGATACAAGACGCAATCCCTTGTTATTAGACGAAAAAGTAGTAGCATCTTACATATCAAGAAAATAAAAAATCGATTTTAAGTCATTGATGTAAAGGATTTTCTTTTACAAATCTTGATCCTTCAAGACATTATGAAACTGCCGTTTAAAAAAACTGATTCACAATAAGTTAACGATAAATTACAATTAATTCATAATAAATGTCTCGACCTGAAAAGATTGAGCATTTTAAAGTTGCAGACATTTATTATGGATCCAAATGTTTAAGCCGAGCAATATATCTATTATTACATAATTTTCATATCGAACAGATTTATGATGGAATAGGAAAACACTTTTCTATTTGGAAAATAAAGAAAATATCACTAAATTTCGTATAGTTCTATATATATATGTGTGTGTATTAAATTGACGGTGACTGTCCCCTTAATTAGATGTGCAATAGTTAGTTTCTCTTATGCATGTTAACGCGTACTCTCGGCTTCCAATCTTTACACTTGCAAAGCAGAACCCGAGAGCACGGGTTACTTTAGGTTCGGTAACTTCCGTAATTTTGCAAGTTGAAATCTCCTAGGATAGATCGATGATCCGGGATGCCAAATGACATTTGTTTATTGACAGCACGAACCTTACGATAAGCAAATCATCGATCTGTCACTGGAGAGTCAAGTATTCTAGATTTACCTCTCCGTAGATGACAATAGACGCAATATATTGTAAATAGACAAGGATCTTTCGGGGTTTTGATCGAAAACAGTATTTGAAATGAATAATGGTTCTTTTAATTCCAGGCAATTTAATGAAATTTCTTCAAAGATTTGACAAAACTTCGAAAGATTTATTATAGCTCTAGAATTAGTCGCTAATCTTAGAAGTAGATAGACTCGATGTTGTATAGAAAAATGAAACTTAATACTAACCATCCTTCACTGCAAACCAAGCACCAGTTTTTCCTTAAATCGTCAAAAGTCGGGAAAATTATTGTTAAAGTTACCAAAAAAATGCATTTTCAATACGAACTTCAACAAGCCTAGTCTTGTTTTGAGCGACGCGACAAAATATTTATTACTTCGAGGACCATATGTACACAATAAAATCTTATTCCACTCGCCTACAAAGAGGAGCGACTGTGTTGTGGCGAATTAAAATGGAGACTTAAAGTATTAAAGTAAAACGTCGAAATGCCTCGTCTTGTCTTTGGAGGTGGTGATCCTCAGAGATTTTGGATACCATAAAAAGGCGTGTAAAAATCAATTCCACGCGATAAAAAAATAAATGTTACGACGAGTATGTCCGAAAGCTATTGTGACACGTTGTACGGTTCGCTCATATACTAAACGTAATAAGAAATCTAAAAATATTGTGCCGAGTATTTATTGATGTCGTGTATCGATAAATGTCCATATAAGCAAAATCGTGATGTCAGACAAATTGTGTTTATCACAAAAGTCTACTAAGTTTGCAGTCGTTTTTCAGTAATAACAAAAATATTAGTGTTACCATTTTTTAAAAAGCACTTTTGGAATGTTGCATATAAAAAATATGTCATTTGTATTTTGAAAATGTTAAGAAAATAAGATTTTTTTACTTTTATGTCTGCAAAAGTTGAGACTGTGTAGTAATTTCGAAACTTGGAAAGACTGATGAATACATAATGACATTCTAAGTCTAAAAATATGTAGTTAATCTGGAAACTCAAAAATCTTTATAATTGAAACAAATAAAATGCAGAGGGACGTGGGGTTTAAACATTGCAGATGGATGAAGTAGTCGACGTTCCCAGATCAAGTATTTTATAAATCCAGAATTTTTTAAGACCTAAGTACTTTGACAATAAACTTTTAGCAGTTCTGTCAGAAACAATATCTTAAAAAATTTGTATGTACGTTTTCAAACCTTTTATTATGTAGGATTGCCTCGTTCTTATTGCAAAGAAACGAAAAGTCTGATAATGTTCTAAGGAAAAAGTGTCTTTCAGACGTTCAAAAATAATTAATAAAGGAATACGAAGTAATGATAAATTATATATAAAACGAAATTAAAACCCGAAAATAACAATATTAGTAAATGGTGCTTAATTATGAAAATACTGAATTAATTCGAATGACATTTTTTTTACACCCATCAAAGGCACCTGCCAGAACAGTACAAGTGTATTGGATTCTGTCATTACGAAATTGTGTATAAATTTCTTTACTTTTATATTCCAAATGTATATATTTTAGGTTTCGTCAAAGGGCAGACTTTTTGGAAAAAGAAATGTTTATTACTGAAAAACGATGGCAAAGAAACTTATGCGCGACCGGTTAAATCAAAACGGGGATCTGGGATCTATAAAACATTCATTAATATGCATATGGTGTCGATGTAAGCTGAGGTTTAAAAAAGAATGCCTTCATTAATATGCATATTGAATCGATGTCGTGTATCATGTATTGTTCATCAGATTAAAGTTAAGATACGTTAATGTCGCAAATAAGCAACAAATAGAAGGTGTATTAAATTCTAACGTACTAGTACCTAGCACAACGTGACGTATGTTTGTCAAAGTTTATGCGTATAAACATAAATGTGTTTATTTTATACTGGATGTATTTCGCATTGGTGTATTTTTTCGTGATGATATGCCGAAGCACACTACAGTCATTGACACGTTGCGGGATATTGCGTAATACACACGTGCGTACGTTTCATTCTTCACGACAGATGCAGCAGGCGAAAAGGGTGCTAGACAGGAGCAAGGTAGGCAGATTGGATTTGGAACGGCGTGTTTCGTTTCATGAATATATTTTATCGTGACATAACGCGTGTCATCATAGATTTTATAATGTTGTAATAAAATATTTCTCTTTCTAAAAAAAAGATTTATTCACTTCTTTCATTTCTATTCAAGTATTCTTGTATTAAATCAGTAATCCCATCCTAAATACCATCCAAAATTACATCACTGTCCTTAGCTATAGATTTACTTACACTAGCCGCTTCCCCTTATCCCCAAAACATATTTTGCGTTTCGCTTCGCGACACTCGCACGTAATATTCGGCAAGGATCAGCAAACCTCGAAACGCTTTATTTACACATATACTCGTGATGTATACAAATATCTAATTGAGCACATACCGGAAAGAGAGAGGAAGTTGAAACTCTGTAATTGACCGTCCCCTACCTGCTCAAGATTCGGTGAAATTCCCCTCACTTTTTGCGGTGGAGGGGATGCGCGCACACTTACGGCCGGCGCTATACCGCAATGACTATAAGTTTATAAACATGTTCATGGTTTTACAGAAGGGTAGGAGAACCAGACGTTTTGATCAATTACGAAGGTAATCAAATACAGAGGACACTTTGTAAACAAACGAAAATAAGGAATCCAGCATATTCAGGTGTATAAAATGGTCACTGTAACCCGAACTGCTTCGAATTTGGGGTTTAAAAATTCTGGGCTATTCTTTACAATGTTTTTTTTTCAGAATAATTCATTACATAGACAGAACTTTAATTCAGTCGATAAACAAAATTGGTGCAGAGCATTGAACTTTGCGTTGGGCCTTAATAAGGGAAAGCGCCTTAAGGGTTAAAGAACGGATTTTATACATTAGTACGGAAACTACTGCAGATTTTGAAAATTGTGATTTAGACAAAAAGAGTTTATAACAGTTTTAAATACATATTGAGACCAGAAATATTCTATTCATATCTACTGTTGGAGTGACAAGAATTTAGTTTTTTTGAGATCAAAAAATTTCTAAGTGAATACTTTTTTCTCAAAAAAATTAAAACTTTTAATTATGAGATTAAGGGAAAGGCTTAGGTACATAGTCAGCCATATGAATTATTCATCCAAAGAATACAAAAAAACAAAGATTTCTTTAGTAATTTTAGGCGAAATATCTATAGATGCATAAAAAATGTAAAAAATTTTTTACAAAAAAAAATGTGAAAAAATGGAATCCATCCGTAATTATGTTGACAACTTTTTTTTTCCTTTTATCAACATTTTCGGGAATATTTTAATTAATTCAGTGAATTTTAATAGCCATTTTAAAATAATAAAATTTGTTTTCGTGTTAAAACATTTGATTGCACAAATAAAATATTATTTCTTAAAATTTGGAGATATTTTATTCATAATAAAAAGTGTGAAAGTTCGTATATTTGCGTGTTTGCTTGTGTGTTTATTAAGTCGAAATGTCTCAAATTTTATGTAATTCGTTAGAGTTTTTTTTTTAAATTATATTATTTTTTTTCTTTCAATTTTTCGAGCATTTGAATGGACTAAATCATCATATTATGTATCGATATTATAATAATCAAATTACAAATAAATTTACCGAGGTGGTCACCATTTTGATGGACCTTATACACAATTTATAGGTCTGCTTCATTTTAACAGCCCCCATTCAGGCGTGGAAGGGTAAACCACCCTTTTAGGGTAAAAACCTTTAGATTTAGTTTTCAATATTACATTTTGAATGTCCTTGCTTTTAAGTGAGTCCTGCTAAATGTGCAGTTTTGCATTCTTCTTCAAAATTTTCTTTTGTCTTTCTTATTGTTTTGATAAATTTGATTATTTTTTGCACCTGTAGCAAATTTTATTTCCTCTGCAACATGGGAGAAAACCGCTCGAAAATTTGGTTTATGCCCCAACTTGCATAAGTATCCAGTACGGGTGTGAAAAGTCGTGCCAAAGTTTTTGTAAACATAATAAAAAGTTTTTTATTTTTAGTTAATTAATACACTAAGAGATTTAGTACCATTAATCTATTGGTGTAATACAACCATTTTCGATCATTATTGTTTTGAAAGAATCAAGTCTGTCAGCTGTGAAAAATATTTTCAATTTTATTATACCAGATAAGTTTTATCTGGAATTGCTCAATTGTTATCACGACTACTGCGATTGGATGCTTGTTATATATTTAATATATTTGTGTCTGGAAGGCAGACAGAGGGCAGTAAAGAGAGCGAGGAGAGAGAGAGAGAGAGAGAGAAGGGGAGTGAGAGGGAGAGAGGGGGAAAGATTGATTTAAATGTTATAACGTTAGGAAAAATAATAACAAAAACAATATTTCCATTGAATTTCTCGTCAAAAATTCTTGCTCTTTTTTCCCTTTCTTTTTTGTCTTTTTTTATAGCATTTTTTGCAGTTTAGTATTTTAGAACATATGGACATTTTCCGCCTTTCACAAGAGAAATATCGCAACCTTCTACGATATGAATCAATATAAAACACGAATCTGCTCCACATATTGATTATTTACAGATAGGATTGACCTATACTGTAATTGAAATATTCTGACTAGGCAGTACTATACAGTAGATCTCTCCATTGAGATTTCTTTATTTTACGTGAGTCCTTTGTATTAACCTTTTTTCTTCCTCTATTTTAATAGTTACCCCTCTCCTATTCTGTCACCACTCAACGGATTTTGTTCCTTCAGATAGCGAATAAGGAAGGTAATCACAGTAATAGTGTAAAAAAACGTTATAAAGGGAAATAGCCGACATATTTTTTCATTAGACAGAAAGGTACAAGTAAAGAGAACCCTTCTGTAGGTATTGTGACTTTAATCAAAGGTCGTACTCACATAAGATCTTGTTCTATATGGAATTTCGTAATATGTATTATAATACCTTTTAAACACAATCCCCAATGTGTACTCGAAGAGCTTTTCTGATATGAAACTTTCAAAATAATGGCCGATTTCCCTAACTGTATAAAATCATGTCAATATTTTGTTTGCTTGTATTTTTAATTATTATCGTTAAAGTTGGTCCTGTGTATTTATGACATATATTTCATAACACATTCCCTCACAGAACACAGCATTGCGACACAGTTACTAAAACGTTACAACCTTAGTATTTAAAGAAAAAAATTGCCATGATGTGAAAATAATGCTTCCTGTAAGTTATCTCAAAGAGTAATGCTAATAAGATGATAATTTTGTACAGAACAAAAAAGTTAACTTTAACGAATTGGCCAAATTAATGTTGTATTAAATTTAAAATAAGGTTACGATTTGTATAACTGACCGACTTAGTTAATTTTATCGCCGCTAGGTGCGAGCACAACGTTTGCAGCTCTGTTTGGCTCCTTGTGTGGAAATGGGTTTAGAATTAGTATATACACTATGATGCTGTTTTCTGATCACCTTCTACCCTATTAGAAACATATTCCCAGTTACTTCAAAAATATACATTCACATATTTTTATTTTTGTCTACTGAGATTTCCAGACAGCAAAATAAAAAAGAGTTCAGAATCATTTCGAAATGTGCTCTACAAAAGTCAGTTGTCCCACTTTCTGAGAATTTTCTGAACATGAGTTCGTAAAGATCGCATAATGACATCATGTTGCATAAAACCCTCAGAAAGTGGGACGTCTGACTTTTGTGTTTTTGTTTAAGAGGTTTCTAAAGTGCTCCGCAGATAAGGTAGGAATTTTCACTAAAAACCGTAAATAAAAAATTAATGAATGGATTTTTCATAATTCGGGCTCTGTAAGGGTGATTCTAACTATTATATAGACGATATTTTAGAAAATAACAAAGAAATTAATTGAAAACTGACCTAGAATTTTCCGAAATAATTAAAAATCACTAATTTCCGAAAATCCTCGGTCAGTTCTCAATTAATTTCTTTGGTATTTTCCAGGAAAGCGTCTATAGTAATTAGAATTGCGTTTGGAGAGCTCGAATTTTGAAAGATCAATTTCTATCTTACCGTCGAACCATAGTGGTAACTCACGCTACCACATTGATTTCTTTGAATTTTGACTATTTCCATTCTGGTTAATGCATTTAGATCGGTCTTTTTGCTTTTATCCATTGCTATAGCGATGAAGGAACGTATAAAAAATTATAAAGAAGACATAATTGTATATTGTTTAGGCTATATCAGTAAATAAATATGAAAAATTCATGTTTTTCGGAAACATTCTTTATTGGCAATGTTTGCAAAATCTAATGCCTCTAAATTTAGTATGGCAATCTTTCTGGGGTCGCTGATTACGAATCCGATGGTAGAATTACCAAATTCGAAATGTCCAATCCAATATGGCGGACAAAAGTGGTAAAAATTCCTCCATTTGCACGAGTTTTGATAATCGGGGGTTTTCCGGGTCGCTGATTATGAATCTGGAGTTAGTTTTACCAAAATCACAATAGCGGATCCAATATGGCGGACAGAAATTTAACGAATGCCTCAATTTGAACGAAATTTCAAGAATTTCAGAATTACTTCTCTATGACCACAATAACAGGCAAGTCACATAGATCACGATCTAGTAGCGGATCCACCTTTCGATAGAATTAGAGATTACACACTTCCTAAGCTCTTTTAGTGGTAGAGAGCGGTAGAGCCCCTCTTTAAAAATTCAAAAAGAATACTTCTTGAATGCTTTTATGAAAGAAGAATCCTAAAAGAATTCTTTGTGAATGCTTAAAAAAATAACGTAACGAATGTCCGCTATAGCTATTAAATTAAGAGTTAGATACGAATGCTTTTTTTAAACGCATTTTATAAAAATGTTTTTCACAAACCATAAGTGGTCATAAAGAATTCTTTGACTGAATAAGTATAGTTACAAGTATGGAATTAATTTGGAGAGAGAGCGAGATAATTTAACAATGCACATACTACATATATGTAACATACGAAATGCCGCGTGTGTTGCACTGTTTGCAGGTTTCTTATACACAAACTTGCCCAAGATTCGTACGCTTGCGAGAAACTCGGTCGGTAACTCAAATTTGTTATAAAAGAATTCTTTTTTATTACTTCTTATACACTATAAGTATAATTTCATGAGGACTTTCGAGAATCCACAAAGTATTATTTTTTCAAAATCTCTGCTTATTGGGGTAGGTCCTTAAAACAATTCTATAAGAACTCCCGGGAAAAAAATTGTTATATTTTAACTCTCTTGCGTAAGCGTTTTTATCACACCAAAGAAGATTTTTTATGTTTAAAATGAATGTTATTATGTATGTTAATATGTATGAATAAAGTTTTATGTAATGCGCTATTTTGAATTTTATATAATATATAATATGTAAGAATAAAGTTTTATTGGATCCGCCATTTTGAATTTCAAAAAACAGATATCAAATTCTTGAATAGCGACCTCGAAAACCTATGTATACCATATTTCACGAAAAAAGTATTTTTGGTGGCCATATTGTATCCGCCATTTTGAATTTCACAAAACTGACAACAGATTCTTTATCAGCGACCCCGAAAACCCCTGTGTGCCAAGTTTCATAAAAATAGGTCAATATTTTGTATTTTTGGCCGCCATATTGGATCCGCCATTTTGAATTTATGACTTCTGACATCAGATTCGTAATCAGCGACCTCAAAAACCTACAAGTAGAGATTTTGAGCCTCATTTGAACAAGTTTTCAACTTTGATAAAAAACACATATTTTCGATAATATTTAGACATTTTTTATTGATGTTTTCGAAAAGAAATAAATAAAAATCATCATTTAGACTAAGTCTATCTTGAAGAGGAAGTCTTCAGCTTCAATTTGAGCCGTTTGGATGTATATATACGGCTTAGTGCGCAGGAGGGTTAACCCTTAAAGCGCCCTGGGGGTACTGGGAGACCCCACACATAAATATTACATTTTTTCCCCTTCTAAAGCTGCACTTTTACAGCTATTTTTATTTTAAAGAGCTACATTTCAAGAGGCATAAGTTAAATTTTTAGGACAAAATATTGAAAATTGGCTGAGTTACGATTTTTTGTGTGAAAAACGTCACTTTTGTATTTCATTTTGTATAACGAGCACCAATAATTTTTTTATCAAGATAACTTATCTACGCGGTAAAGTGATACTTGGAGAGTATCCAGTAATTTTGTTGAGACGAAATAACGAAAACTGTCCGCGCAGGACGATATTATCTTCGGATTGGGGTCTCCCACGACCCCACGTGGCTCTTTGCGTTATTTTTATATCGGGTGTCGCTTTAAGGGATAATATATATGGATCAATATATGACCATATATAATTATGTATCAATGTTGTTCTCATATGGATTTATAAGCAAATATATACCTATATATTCATAAATATAATTACATATAATTGCATATAATATTGTAAACTATTATATATAATCGTATATGATTAAATTCACGTCCACTAAAAGAAAATAATGTCTAATTTACTTCAAATTTTATTATGAGTTGTCGTATCGATTAGTAATTTATCAGCCAAATATTTTTGAAATTTCAAAAAAAACTGAAGGAGACCGATGGATCTAATTTTTTGTTGCATGCTTTACTTTGTTTATTTGTTGTAACTGAAAAAAGATACAAAATGTCGTTCCGTTATAACAAATAAACAAAATAGAAATTTTTTAAAATGGACCACTGGATTCGAAAACTTATGAAAAAATCTATAAAAATCATATCTTACAATAATGTTTTATCTTTTCGTTCAGTTATAACAAATAAGCCCCTAAATAGCAAATCTGTTTTCAAAACGGAGGCATTTCTAAAAACTTTGTCCGCCATATTGGATCCGCCATTATGAATTTGGTAAAAATTACGTCAGATTCGTAATCAGCAGCCTTGGAAACCCCCGAGTAGCAAATGTTGTCCCAATCGAATTATATTTTAAACTTTTATCCGCCATATTGGATCCACTATCTTGAATTTCGAAAAAGTAACCTCGGATTCGTAATCAGCGACCTCAAAACGCCCCGAGTAACAAATTTCAGCCAAAATTTGATAAAAGGGAAAATGTGTGACTCAAGGGGTTAAGGGGCAGCACAAGCACCCAGTCGATAACTTCGCTTCCAAATTCCAGTTTGTCAATTCTAAACCAATTTCATTGAAACTCGGTATAGAAATTCGTAAAAAGTGAATAAAAGCATCTTAACCCTTTAAGTCCCAAATGTGCACAATTTGCACATGGATTTCAGCATCGTTTTATGTATAAAATAAAAATTTTTAAAAATGGAAACATCTATATCCGACTAGTTTTGAGGTCGCTCTTTTGATTGGCACTACTGAAATTTTCGAAAAATAGCGTTTAACACATTTTTTTACAAAAATTCTGAAAAAAACGTGATTTTTTAGCTACAATTTTTTTTTAAATGCATTTTTAACTATAGGATACCGGTTTTGGATCACCTTCTAACCTGTCAGAAACGTGTTCCCGACTGTTTTACTTCAAAATTATACATTCACAAACTTTGATTTTCTCTATTTTCCGTTTCAAAATGGCGTCTGAACGTTGAAAATTTTTAAAATTGAAGAAAATGCTATTATTTCGTATCTGCTGGGTTGTCTTTGTAGTAAAATCGAACAAATAAGTTATTCCGAGTTTTGTATGATCTATTTTGATTTACGGAAGCAGCTATATCCCATAAAATCCATTGGTTTTTGAGAAAAAAATTGTCATGTTCAAAGGCAAAGGACGCGCAGATAAAAAAAAATTAGAAGGAATAATGTCGGCAAGACTCATCATATCATAATTTTTTTCACAAAAAACATTTATATAATCAAAAAAATATTTAAAAAATCTAATTGGAATACGATAGTATTTTTTCTATTCCAGAAATATGAAATTTTACATAACGCGTCCGTCATATTGGATCCTCGATTTTGAATTTCGGTAAACTGACTCAAGATTCGAGTTTAGCGAATACTGAAATCTTTGAGATTGTTAATTAGCAAATTTAATTCCAATTTTGGTTGTAACAGAACTCGCAATACACGTATACTGAGCAAATGGTTGTCGTCATCTTGAAATTGGATTTTATGGCACATTACTGCTTCCGTAAATCAAAATAGGTCAGAGAATACTCATATTAACTTATTTGTACGATTTTACTACAAATAGCAGATCCGAAATAATGGCATTTTCTTCGATTTCAAAAATGTTTAATGTTCAGACGCCATTTTGAAACGGAAAACAAAATAAATCAAACTATGAGAATGTATAATTTTGAAGTAAAACAATTGGGAACACGTTTCTGATAGGTTAAAAAGTGATCTGAAACCGGTATCATAGTTAAAAATGCATTTAAAAAAAAATTGTAGCTAAAAAATCACGTTTTTTTCAGAATTTCTGTAAATAAAATGTGTTAAACGCCATTTTTAGAAAATTTCAGCAGCGCCAATCGAAAGAGCGACCTCACAACTAGTCGGATATAGATGTTTTCGTTTTTAAACAAATTTTATTTCATACATAAAACGATGCTGAAGTCCATGTGCAAATTGTGCACATTTGGGACTTAAAGGGTTAAAATAGATATGGACTTGAAAAGTTGTTTATTTCGGTTTAACTTGAATATTTTAGGTTATGAAGTTAGGTTATCGACTGAGCCGCTCGTGCTTCCCCTTAAAGAGGTTCTAAAGTGGTCCGCTGGTAAGGTAGGAAGTTTCACTAAAAAACCTAAATAAAAAATGACTGAATTGTTTTTTTTTCATTCTGGCTTTGTAAAGGCAATTCTAAATACTATAAACGGTATCCTGGAAAATACCATAGAAATTAATTGAGAACTAAGCGAAAATTTTCGGAAATAAGTGATTTTGACTCTCAATTATTGGAAATAAATAAAAATCACCTATTGGTCGTATACATTAAAATTAATTCAAACATCTTTAATTTAGGATTTTCAGCGTAAATTCCTACCTCATCGTCAAATCACTAGAATCCCCTTAAATTCTTTGAATTTGGCGCGAAAAATACAGTAGAATTGAGCGCGAAAATTCTACCTGTTGCAGCAGCACCTAACCTCCTCGAGGTTACTTTTCAAAAAATCAAAAACACAAATAATTCTACAGCTGTTTTTATTATTATTTCAACTACATTGACTCCAATGTGGAAAATTAATAATAAGTTAATATTTTAAGAAGTTAAAAATGGATAACGTATCCGTATCGAAAGGAGTCTTTGCTCATAAAGGCAAACTAATAATTGGTCAAAATAAAAAGAAATCCAAAGTGCCTGAATACTTCGATGAACCTTGGTATTTATCGTACAAAAAATCATGGGAATCTGTGGAAAAAGCAGCTTCGAAAACAAATGCAGCCAAGTTCAAACAAATGTTTGCAGACTTACTTTCGTTTATTGTTAAAGTGAAAAACAACGATGCTCAAGATTTCGAACAAGAAATTCCTACTGCTATTTTACTAACTGGAGTTAACATACCTGATCATTCGTTACTATTCGAAAAAATTGTTTCACAATTTCGTAGTGAAACACCTTATATTGCGCTTGTTTCGTCAAGGAATTCGACGAGTATCAAAACACTTGTCGAAGATGTTATTTACCAGTTGATCAACAGTGTCGAAAATGATGACGATAACAAAGTAATAAAAAGTCGATGTAACTTCAGAACTTTACAAGCATGGCAAGAGGAAAAGGAAGAACAGGACCATCCGTTAGTCATAATTATTCAAGATTTTGAAGGATTCTCATCAAGTGTTTTACACGACTTTATTGTCATTTTGAGTTCTAATTTAAAGATTGCAAAGTTTGTGTTAGTATTTGGCGTTGCTACTACGTTGCATGCTGTACATAGAAGCCTTTCTTACGATGTCACGTCCAAGTTAAAGTTTCAAGTCTTTCATATGCAGAAGCAAGTGAACACTTTGTCCGATATAATTAACACCATGCTATTGACAGATGACATTCCGTTTAAATTAACCGGAGACGTACCTCGTTTTCTTATTGAAATTTTTCTCTTTTATGATTTTTCCGTTAACAACTTTTTACATCATATCAAAATATGCATGATAGAACATTTCTATAAAAATAATCAGACGGTATTTTGCTGTCGTAGAAAAAAATTAAAAGCGGCAATTGCTGATTTGACAAATGAAGAGTTCAAAGATATCAATAATGAAATGTTTGACGGAAAAAAACAAATCTCGAGAGATAGTTTTAAAAATGTTATTGAAAACTTTCATTCTTACATGAACAACTTTTTGATGATGCTGTGCTGTTTTCAAAAATTGACTATCGATTTACCAAATAATACAATAGGAAATGAATTTTATAAAATTTATGAATTAGCAGTATCCAAAAATTTTGTCGAAACATTCGAATATAAGGAGTTGATTAAACTTTTACATTTTTCTTCTAAAAGCGAACTTTTGGCAAGACTCAATGATATGTTATTGCTCGAAAATGAATGTGGACGAGTTTTTCCCGAAAACTTTGCAGAACGAATAAATTATCATATTAAAAATATAAAATCGGCAAATGTGGAACTTTCAAACTTGTCGCCATCTGTAAATAATATGCAAAAACAATTTAAAAGCCGTTTGGAATTTAAAAAATCTACTTACGAAATGTCTCAAATGAAATTAATATCCGATTTTAAAAAAGCACAAACTGAAGTCATAGAATTTTTGGATAAAGAGATATTCTCGGCCTATTTAAAACCTCCTCAACATATTTTAGGAAACCACATTTTTTGTTACAATAATGTTATTGAAGCTCGCAGATATATTCCTGCTTCGATCAGAGCTACAGTTCATAAAGGGTTAGTAAACCCTAACGAATATTTAGAGTGTTCTTGCTGCGTTTTAGACGATATGTCGTCGATACTGCCAACTTTGCCAGATTTAAGTATCATTTATAAAATACATACAGAATCACGAAAAATGATTAACATGTATGATTGGTTACAAGCATTTCTAACGACTCTTGGAATGGAAACTGAAGAAAACCAGGAAGTGGATCCACAGTTACAAGCGAGATTTACTCAAGCTGTAGCAGAACTTCAATTTTTGGGATATATTAAAGCTTCGAAAAAGAAAACCGATCATGTGAAAAGACTAACATAGATTGTTTGTTGACTACACTTTTAGCGAAACAATATGTACAAAACTAAAATTAGATTTATGTGAATACAATTCATGTCCTGTATATTAAATAAAAAGTTATTTATATTTGTATATTTGAATTCGTTTGTTATCAAATCTGTTTATGTAATCATGAATAATTTTGTAGATATTAATTTTAAAAATATCAACTATAATGAATGAATTTTCTTTTTTTCCAATTTAATGTTTCCAACATTCTTTGCATAAATAAAACTACAACCAGTTACAAGTATCTTACAGACGCAGTTTGCTTTTTATGCTTCACTGTAGTTTTGGATATTTAAGAATATCATTAATGTTACGAAATCATCAACAGTAATTAAAACACATAAACTCTGAAATGGCTGTAATCTTTTACTTACCTCACGCAGTGGAGCCAAACAATTCTAAAACAACTCAAACGCCTTTTGAGACCGAAATTTATTCTTCATCAAATTAAACACTAATTTATTTTCTAAACAAAAGTTACTTTTGAAAATTATGAAACAAATTTGCGTTGGAATTTAAAAAAAAGTCCAAGTATGCTTATACACCTGAATAAACTTCATTAGGTTAAAATAAAAAGTACGGTTTTTAAGTTACAAATCTAAAAATCAAAATCCATAATTAAGGAACTAAAAATGGCGTCCAATATGGAAGGCAATATTTTAAACGTGATTCGTCCACCCTAGTAATTTTTAAATTACTAGAGGATCACTAGTCCACCCACACTGTAAAATATCTTGTAAAATTATTACTCTGAGAGTTCACTGTAAAAAATCCTGTTGTAAAATTACTACTCTGAGAGTAGTTAAATCCCTAGGAAAATTGTAAAATTAACATCGAGTTTGTAAATTTACACTTTCCAGAGTACGGTAGAACCGCTCTTATTTCAACCCCTCTTTTCAATTGCCCCTCTTATTTGAATCGTTTCCCCTCAGGCCTTCCCCCACCACCGCTCGAACATCTCGATACAGTTTACATTGTTTACAATATTGTTTTTACAAAATTGTAAAATTGGTATTCTCAGAGTGAGTCGTAATAATTTCCTATTCTGAGAGTAGTAAGTTTACTACACTGAAATTTGTAATTTGTATTACTTTGAAAGCAGTAAATTTACAAGATTAATATAATTTTACTACTCTGGAAGCTGAAAATTTACAAACTCGATGTTAATTTTACAATTTTCCTAGGGATTTTCCTACTGTCAGAGTGGGACGTAGATGTTACATACACAGTAAAATATTCCTTTGTAAAATTACTAGGGAGTTGTAAATTAAACCACAGTTTTACTAGCGAAACTGTAAAATCACACCGCATTAGTAATATTAGAATAAAATTGTAAACATAAGTAATTGTAACATTGCAATTCTCAGAGTGGGTCGTAATAATTTCCTATTCTGAGAGTAGTAAGTTTACTATACTGAAAGTTGTAATTTTTGTTACTTTGGAAGCAGTAAATTTACAAGATTAATATAATTTTACTACTCTGGAAGCTGAAAATTTACAAACTCGATGTTAATTTTACAATTTTCCTAGGGATTTTACTACTGTCAGAGTGGGTCGTAGATGTTAGATACACAGTAAAATATTCCTTTGTAAAATTACTAGGGAGTTGTAAATTAAACCACAGTTTTACTAGCGAAACTATAAAATCACACCGTAATAGTAATATTAGAACAAAATTGTAAAATTACTATTCTCAGAACGGACCGTAATAATAACCTATTTTGAGAGTAGTAATCTTACTACTCTGAAAGTTGTAATTTTTACTACTTTGGAAGCAGTAAATTTACAAGATTAATGTAAATTTATTATTCTGGAAGCTGTCAATTTACAAACTCGATGTTGATTTTACAATTTTCCTAGGGATTTTATGGATGTATGATAAATGTTCGAACGAAAAAAATGTTCGACCAATGTAATTTAGACTTTTGACTCGTGTAAATTATACGATCGAACATTTTTTCGTTCGAACATGTGTCATACATCCGATTTTATTACTGTCAGAGTGAATCGTAGAAGTTACCTGCATTGTAAAAAATCCCTTTGTAAAATTCCAATTTGGCTAGGTATTGTATCACTATAATAGTAATATTACAACAAAATTGTAAAATTGGTATTCTCAGAGTGGGTCGTAATAATTTCCTATTCTGAGAGTAGTAAGTTTACTAGACTGAAAGTTGTAATTTTTGTTACTCTGAAAGCAGTAAATTTACAAGATTAATGTAATTGTACTACAGTAGAACTCCCTTTTAACGCCACCTCCGTTTACCGACATACTCTTTTCTACGACACTAGTGACACCCCTTTTAACGACATACCAGCGATTCCCGTCATCCCCACCACGTCTAAACGCTTCCCCTCACCACACGGCGCATGTATACGTGCATAGCCCGCGAAACAACCGCATTGGTCGAGTGACGTGTGACGTCACGTTAGCATGCTTGTCGATGAGTTGCGGTGAGGGAACGCACTTTTCTAGCTGACATGTCGATAAACGGGAGCTTGAGGGGAAGTCGCGGAACCGACCCATGTCGTAAAAAGGGGGTTCTACTGTACTCTAGAAGGTGTAAATTTACAAACTCGATGTTAATTTTACAATTTCTCTAGAGATTTTACTACTCTCAGAGTGGGTCGTAGAAGTTATCTGCACTGTAAAAAATCCTTTGTAAAATTACTGCGGAGTTTTAAATTAAACCACATTTTACTAGCGAAAGTGTATCATAACTCTGAAAAATGTAAAATTCCTATTTGGCTAGGTATTGTATCACTACAATAGTAATATTACAACAAAATTGTAAAATTGGTATTCTCAGAGTGGGTCGTAATAATTTCCTATTCTGAGAGTAGTAAGTTTACTATACTGAAAGTTGTAATTTTTGTTACTTTGGAAGCAGTAAATTTACAAGATTAATATAATTTTACTACTCTGGAAGCTGAAAATTTACAAACTCGATGTTAATTTTACAATTTTCCTAGGGATTTTACTACTGTCAGAGTGGGTCGTAGATGTTAGATACACAGTAAAATATTCCTTTGTAAAATTACTAGGGAGTTGTAAATTAAACCACAGTTTTACTAGCGAAACTATAAAATCACACCGTAATAGTAATATTAGAACAAAATTGTAAAATTACTATTCTCAGAAGGGACCGTAATAATAACCTATTTTGAGAGTAGTAATCTTACTACTCTGAAAGTTGTAATTTTTACTACTTTGGAAGCAGTAAATTTACAAGATTAATGTAAATTTATTATTCTGGAAGCTGAAAATTTACAAACTCAATGTTAATTTTACAATTTCCCTAGGGATTTAACTACTCTCAGAGTTTGTCGTTACATACTCTCAGAGTAGTAATTTTACAACAGGATTTTTTACAGTGTACTCTCAGAGTAATAATTTTACAATAGGATATTTTACAGTGTGGGTGGACTAGTGATCCTCTAGTAATATAGAAATTACTAGGGTGGACGAATCACGTTTAAAATATTGCCTGCCATATTGGACGCCATTTTGAGTTCCTTAACTATGGATTTTGATTTTTAGATTTGTAACTTAATATTATGTTAATTTTACAATTTCCCTAGGGATTTTAATACTCTCAGAGTGGGACGTAGAAGTTACCTACTCTCAGAGTAAAATTTTACAAAAGGATTGCAGCGTAGAGTGCGCTAGTGTGATGAAACAATTTCACAAAATGGTTACGCTTCTATACATATATTATATAGTCAGTGTTCTACGTCTCCCTCTCTTCGAATTTCGAAATCTGTGTACGTAATTTCATTTGTTTATATATAAAGTGGATTTTGATATATTGTACCAATTATTCAAAATATATTTTATTTATTCATTTTTGTATGAAACAATAGTAAATAACTATATTTCATAAACAATGGCATTAATTAAGTTAAGTTTAAGTTATTTATAACCTTAAAACAACCGGTACATTTCATATGAGTACATTTAATTGTCATAACATTTTGTTGAACGGGTTTTATACACATATTTTTCCAATCAAAATATTCTTTTAAATACAAAACATCTTTTCGTGTAATATCAAACAAAACGAAAATTGTTTACAGAATATAAACACCAAATTGATACTTTTTACGTATATCATAATACTTAATGTTTTTTACAGCAATGGATCCCGAATTTTTGTCAAGATTAATACCTCAAAATAAAGAACAGGTACGAGCAGCATGTAAAAAGTGTGGTTACGCAGGTCATTTGACATATCAGTGTCGTAACTTTCTGAAAGTCGATCCGAACAAAGAAATTGTTCTTGACGTCAGTAGCACAAGTTCAGACAGCGATGAAAATTACATAACACCATTGACCGAGCTAAGGGAAAAGGAGCTTCAAAAGAAACTAAAGACAGCAAAGAAAAAACAGAAAGAAAAACATAAACGTAAAAAGAAGAAATCACGAAAACAAGACTCGACTTCAGAAAGTTCAGATTCCGATTCCGATAGTTCAACCTCCTCAAGTAGTTCGTCTTCAGGCGATAGAAGAAAAAAACGATCTAAAAAGAAGAAAACGAAGGAAAGTAGTTCACATCGGTCACGATCACCAATTGTTAGCAAAGATCATCACAAAATAAGAAAAAAAAAGAAGAAAGATAAATAATATTTGTAATTATCACTCATTTTTAAAATATGTATAAAAGATTCTGAAAGGTTTCGATGAAACGTGCATTGTATAAATAAACGATATATATTCAGATATTTATTAATTATTCTCCAATTTTCCACATTTTGCGTAAGTTCCAGTTGCAAAGCGAATCGTACGAAATTCATTTGAAGTACTTTATTACGCAAACTATCCAACTATTAAGTACGAATAAACACGTAACGTTCTTCTCGCTCTTTTTCCCAATCGAATTAAAGAAAAAAGTAACATTTTTGTTACATTCCTTTAGAACTCGTAGGCGATTAAAAATTCATTTACGTTTTAAAGTGTTGCAAATTTCTTATAGCATCGTTACAGTAGAACTCACGATAGCAAACATCACGATGCGGACAAATCATGATACCAGACGATGGTTAATATATATTAGTCTTAAAGAAAATTAATACCAACAAGATCTTCGATAATTATTAACCCTTAAAGCGACACCCTATATAAAAATAACGCAAAGCGCCATGTGGGGTCGTGGGAGACCCCAATCCGAAGATACAGTAGGACCTCTCTTATTCTAATCCTTCTCCCACTATCACACGAAAAGTCAACGAAAAATATTGTCCACGAATCACAAGCTCGCAAGCAAAGTAAGTGTGGGTAAGGGGAAAATTAGAATAAGAGAGGTCGGCACCATCTTGAAAAACTTGTACTAATTAGAATAAGAGAGGTCCTACTGTAATATCGTCCTGCGCGGACAGTTTTCGTTATTTCGTCTCAACAATTTTCAATATTTTGTCCTAAAAATGTCACTTGTGTCTCTTGAAATGTAGCTCTTTAAGATAAAAAATGCTGTAAAAGTGCAGCTTTAGAAGGGAAAAAATGTAATATTTATGTGTGGGGTCTCCCAGTACCCCCAGGGCGCTTTAAGGGTTAAACGTAATTAAATGATTAATCCGTGTAACTTACTTGGAATAGAATATTCTATAAATTTTGTTACTTTAAAGAATTAATAATCTTTCATAGTTTAAATTACATGATTTCACTTTAATGAAACTTATTTTTAAACAAATATTCGTTGATACATTTATATTTCGTAGCCAAAATTAGTAAAAGGTGGCGCTGTATTTTATTTCCGGTTTTCGTCTTCTGCAATTCTCTGCACCAAGATTAGTGAATAACATAACCTCTGAGGAGAAATTTTCGGTTCGTCTTGGTCTAAACGTAAATTCAAAGTAAAAGATGTCTTGGCGACAGGCAGGTTTAAAGTAAGTGCAAATCATTTACATAAATTATGATAATTAAAAGTAATATTAATGTTCTTTGTCAGTTTAAAAATTTTGTGAATACTCGTAACAGTTATGTAATAATATACAGAATACATTCAAAATATGTTAATTCGTATTCTTTAATCAAAAATTACTTTATAATAATATAATTTAACAATTTTTTTGTTTCCCCATTTAATTTCGTTGAACGGGTATTATTTTCAAGTTTTATAAAAGTTCTAATAAATAAAATTAATAAGATACTATCCATTGCTCAATCGGACAATTTTGAATTAAAGTAACTGTGAAATCAGAATTTACGAGAATTGTACGCAATGATCATAATTTACAACCAAATATCTGATTTTGTTTTATATTATTCTATGTCCCTATTGATGTGGTTTTGCGTTAAGTAGGTTTCTGACACGATTTCAATGCACGGTGCAAAAGTTCTTGCACTTCAAATTTTCTTTCTGGGTTCGAATCTGGACTATTTTTAGATTATATTGTGAAAATTTCAAAATAATCTGTGCAGTCGTTTGCGAGAAAACCAATTTTTTGTATTTATTTATTTATTTATTTTGATCAACGACACCTCATTGTGCCTTGTACAAAATTAATAACCATGCAATGATGGCATCACAAAATACACATTTGAAACTTATAAACAATATAAAATTTATATAAGAATAAAGAAATATTCAACAATTTAATTTGGTATAATTGCAAACGTGTGTGCGAAACGCTGGTAGACGCCTTTGAAGTACATTCTGCGGTAATAGGTTCCATGCATGCTTAAGTCTAGGTACACGGTTAACATCTTCGCGTATTGGCCTGATATTTCGTAGGTGATGTGGAACATTCCTAAATGTAAATATTCCTGAAATTTGTCTACCGACTATTATCCTGTTTATTATTTTATACATAAATAAGAGATCATGAAAATTGTGTACCGACTTAATAGAACGAAGATTAAGGCGCATACCTGGACCGGAGTAATCATGATCGAATAAGTGCATTAGACTCCCCACTTTCCGCATGGCATATCTAATAAAGCGGTGTTGCACCGATTCTAGCTCACCGCAATCAACATCAGTAAATGGGGTCCAGATAGTCGAACAATATGTCATGTGGGGAAGTACTAGGGTTTGATACAAATACAAGATTGTTTTAATATTCTTAAAACTCTTAGTACTTCTGATGAGGAATTCAAGCATCCGATACGCTTTGGAAATAGCACCATGTAGATGGTCCTTAAAACTAAAAGAACTATCGAAAACCACTCCCGAATCCTTCAATGTAGACACCGATTTCAAATTATATCCATTAATCGAATATGATAATGCTAAGGGGTAACAAATTCTATGAAACGAAATAAATTTACATTTATCTAAATTTAGTGACGTTTTATTGTCCACAGACCAAATAACTAAGGCATTCAAGTCCCTCTGTAAGTTAATAGCATCTTGTAGACTTTGGACAGCAGTAAAATTACGTGATCAGCATAAATTAATATGCGACTGAATTTTACCGCGTTAGTAATATCGTTAATGAACAAAATAAAGAGGACTGGACCCAGGTGGGAACCTTGCGGAACCCCCGAAGAGGTTGTGTACCTCTCAGCATTAAATCCCTTCACTCTGACAATATGTTCCCAATTAGTTATAAAAGATGCAATCCATCTTAGAATAGAGCCTCTTAAACCTAACACATGCAGTTTGGTTATTAGCATATTATAGTATATAATATAGTATATAATATAATATATATTATAGTATATAAATATAAGAACTTTCAGTCACGCTGGTTTCATGTTCCATCGGGAGTTCCACAAGGATCTCACCTTGGTCCATTACTGTTTTTGATATTTATCAACGATATTGATACTGTTTTTAATCACTCCCAATTTCTTCTGTTTGCAGACGATTGTAAGTTTTTTAGATAGTCAATAGTCAGTCAATCGGATGACGATGCGCTACTTTTACAGCATGACTTAGAGTCTTTGCAAAAATGGTGTGCTACAAATCATATGGCGCTAAATACAAGTAAATGTAAAGTCTTGAATGTAACAAGATCACGTTCGCCTTTACAATTTAACTACACTATTAATGGTACAATTATTGAAAACGTATCTGTTATACGAGATCTTGGTGTGCTTATAGACTGTAAACTATCATTTGTCGAACACGTTGATTATGTCACTAACAAAGCTTTACGCAACTTAGGATTTCTTAAAAGGCAATGTCAAGCATTTACAAATTTATCTGCGATTATAACTTTGTACAATGCTCTAGTTAAGTCTATATTGATGTATAATTCAACGGTTTGGTCACCATTCTTTGAGGTGCACAAAAGAAAGATTGAGAGAGTTCAGCACAGATTTTTAGTATTTATAGCCTACAAGTTGCGCATGCAGAACCCCACAGAATTTCATGACTATACCGAGGTAGCGACTAGAATTAAATTGAGCACTCTGGAGTCTTATAGAACATTTTCTGATATTTGTTTTTTATATAAAATAGTTAATGGTAAAATACTTTGTCCAGAGTTGAGTTCCTGTTTTATTCAATTGGAAAACTCTTATATGTTCCGCAATTCCAGACTTTTTGTTTCACAGAATTATAGAACTGAATATGGACTTAACTCAGTCATAAGTAGATTAATAAAACTCGGGAATAGCTCATCTTGCCCTCCATTAAATGACATTTTTGGTCGTTTTAAGAATCAAGCAAGAGTAAAACTCTTGCAAGATTATCATTAACTTGAGGCTATAAAGTTATTACTGTTATATATATTATACTGTGTATATTAATTATATGCGTATATGTTTTGTTAACATTTTATCCTATCATTTGTTTAATTTTTCTTATTCTTTTGCGAGTTTATTGTTATATTACATGTATTTTTTTTGGGCAGTAATGCCCGTTTCTTGGTTAATAAATAAATAAATAAATAAATATTATATAATAACGTCAGTGGTTTGACAAGCGATTCAGCAGATTTCTTTATAAAAAAGGTTGATAGTATATCAGGCCCGAATGAAAGATACTCTTTCAATGACTTAATGCGCTTACGTACTTCAATCTCAATAATTACAATATCACTTATAAATACAGATGACAAATCGTAAGTCGACGAGGCCGCATGATAATTAATATTAAAATATTCGGAAAAAGAGCAAAACAATTTCATTATTCGATGAGGCAAGATAATCACAGTTACTTTAATTCAAAATTGTCTGATTGAGTAATTGTTGATAGTATCGTTTTTTCTCTGTATTAAACACTAATACGTACACATCCCTATGTCCTGTGGATTGTATAAATACCAATTTCCACCAGTTTTACACTCTCTTTCTGAAGAGGACTCGAATTAAGGTCGAAACGGTAAACTTGTTGAGTTTTATTATTCATTAATTTTTATTATTTTTTTAACAGACTATTATAACACCAAAACTATAATTTTATTTTTCAATGTTGATACTAAAAAAAATTTGTTTAATAATAAAATTGAAATAGTTCACCATAAATTCATTGTAATTATCCCCAGGCTATATTAAATGTCTATAAAACTCTAGTTTTGCCTTCCTTGTGTTATGGATCGCCTATTTGGTCTCCATCACTGTCAAAGGACATTAAAGTGCTCGAATCTACGCAGCGTAAATTTCTGAGATATATTTAATGGAAAACTGACAGACCCATGTATTATTTTGACCATGATTTTGGACTGATATCATCGGCCTTGTTAATACCTACAATTTATTCCATTTACACCTATTCGGAGTTCCTATTAATCAGGAACATAATTGATGGGTCTGTAACGTCTGATGTGGTTCGGCTAATATTTACTAATAGATACTGCGCAACGTGAGAAATGTTCGACCATTGCAAGAGCCTCATTGTAGGACAAACTTTACATTCTTTGCAACTTTGAATAGATTACGCAGGGCATGAAATGCTCTGCCCTCAAATTTGCGAGTCGATACTATCTACTTTTAAAGTAAACTCTAAAAACTTAGTTTATCGCTTCTATTAACTCCTAATTGTGTTATTATCTTAGATTTATTTTTATTGTTAACTAGTTTACTTTTTTATGGCGTCATATACATATTTTATTTCATTTATTTTATGTACTTTTCTTTATTACTATCAGTCCTCTCAGATTTCCTACGAAACACTTGTATTCTACAGTACCATTAGTGATTGTAGTTTCTAGTTCCGAACTTCTCTACTACAGCGCGCTGTGTACGTCCTGCTTCACGGGCAGGATATAGATCATACTGCAGCCGCAGATTTAAACACGTAATTGAATATTTATTTAACAAAACACTGTCGTTCTACGAAATATTTTGAATTAATTGTAAACGAATTGGTTTGCGATTAAAAAATCAATTTTCCATGTAAAACACATGTAGGTAACGCGGTGAATATACTAGTTTATACTGTTACACTTTATGTGGAAACCACACTGAGAGAAGACCGGTTGTGCACATGTACGGTCTATCGCGCAACAGCAGTCCGATAGTTTACGACATATGCTGTGCCAAATTTAGGGCAACTGCTACCCTAAGAGATTTGACATCTGCTGCCCTATAAAAGACAGTAATTAGTAAAATACTGTAAACATGTAATATGCATCGAATAGTGTATTACAATACAAGTGCTTGAAGTAAGTGTTTTGAAACTTTTATTTATTAATACTCCCATACATAAGGAACTCTGTCTCACATCTATGTCCCTCGCCTGACTTCATTATTTTAACAGAAACTTATTTGCATCCTCGTATTCATGATAAGGAGTTAGGGTTAAATAAATACTTTATATTCAGAACTGACAGAGAAACGGCAAGTGGTTCGGCTGGTTATGGAGGAGGTGTACTTATTGCTGTCAAGAAATCCTTGAGTGCTGTTCGATGCTCCACTTGCTTAAATGATCAGGAGTACTTATTTCTTGTAGTGCATGTTAACTCGCACAGATTCGTATTGGGAGTTGTCTACATTCCTCCAAATTCTGATCTGGACAAATACGAGGCACTTGTGATGGAATTGGAACAAGTGATGTCGGATCATCCGGAAGATCAAGTAATCCTGTTTGGTGACTTTAACCTTCCATTAACGTCATGGGACTCAGGATCAAGTTTAATTTGCAACTGTTCTCATCCATCCCTCAAGATTCAGGATAATGCAAAATTTTTGTCTAACAATTTAAATTTATACGGACTCAGACAGTTTTTCCCAATTAATAATTTGAAAGGGTATACACTTGATTTGGCTTTTTGTTCTTCACCTGATTTTCACCTTATTAACGCTATGGATTCGTTGGTACCCGTTGAAGATCATCACGATCCCGCCTACTTTGAATTGGATGCTGAGTTTGTCACTAGAAGAGAATTTTCTTCAACACAATGGGATTTTCGTAACGCAGATTACGTGTCAATAATCGAGGCCTTGTCGGATAAGGATTGGAGACCCATTTTAGCTCATTCGGAACTTGAGCAAAATGTAGACAGTTTTTATAAACTCTTATATTCTGTTATTTCTAAAAATACTCCGTCCAAAAAAGTATTCTCCAGTACTTATCCGATATGGTTTATTTGTGAGCTGAAAAAGTTGATTCAGGAAAAGAAATTTGTGCATAAAGCGTGGCGTGCTACCAATGATTTTAATTTATATATTAAATTTAAGAAGCTTCGATCGGAGTGCTTAAGATTATCAAAATCTTGCTATAGAAGATACATTGACTCGATAGAAACAAAGTCCATGACAAATATCAAATCGTTTTGGTCCTACATAAAAAATTTAAAATCTTCTAATGATATTCCTGAGAATATGTTTTTTGAAGACAGATCCCTCTTATCTCATGACATCCCTGATGGGTTTGCTGATTTTTTTAAATCTGTACACCGGGCTTCTAGCGATCCTGATGTCAATGTATTTTCTAATGATGGAATAACTCATGATAGTTTTATTATTACAGCTGTAGATATTTCTTCCATAGTGAATAGCATAAAGGATTCTTATTCGTTCGGACCAGACTTGATTCCGTCAAGCTTTATTAAAAAATGTATTGCTCCTCTCTTAGAGCCCTTAGTCTTGCTATTCAATCAATCGCTTCAATCTGGTACATTCCCAGATATATGGAAAACAGCTTATGTCACTCCAATTCACAAAAATGGAAACAAGTGTCACATAGAGAATTATAGACCTATCTCAATATTATGCGTTTTTGCAAAATTACTAGATGCGATTATAGCTAATAAGTTGCGGTCTTCCTTTTCAAATATTTTGATAAATCAGCAGCATGGTTTCATCAGGGGGAGGTCAACTATTACGAACTTAACGCTATATACTGATTACATTTCTAGAGCTCTTGACAGTTTCCATCAGGTGGATGCGATCTATCTAGATTTTGCGAAGGCATTTGATTCAGTCGACCATGGTCTACTCATCAATAAGCTTTCGCAATTGGGAATTGGTGGAAATCTCTTAAGATGGTTCGGTAATTATTTGATAAATCGCCAGCAAATGGTAAGAATTAGAGATTCCATCTCAAATCCATATATCGTTACTTCAGGTGTCCCTCAAGGTTCCCACCTGGGACCTTTATTGTTTGTTCTATTCATAAACGACATTGTACATTCTATCAAATATTCCAAATTCCTGCTATTTGCTGACGATATCAAGTTGTATATTGAGATTCTATCTCCCCTTGATGCATCCAATCTCCAAAGGGACTTAAATGAAATTGTTTTGTGGGCCGACTACAATTTGTTACCTCTTAACATTCAAAAGTGCAAATCCATTTCATTCCACAGACGTTTAAAATTTTTTAATTATGATTATCTCATCTCTAGCTCGTGCCTTCAGAGGGTGGATTCCATCTCAGACTTGGGTGTTATCCTGGACTCGTCATTTTGCTTCAGACCTCACCAAGACAGTGTTTTAGCCAAGGCTTATTCTGCTCTGGGATTCTTAAGACGTTCTACAAAAGATTTTAACAATATTCACTCTATCATTCACCTTTATAAAGCGCTTGTTCTTCCGCATATTACATATGGTTCGGTTATTTGGTCACCTCACTTCAAAAAATACATAAATAATTTGGAATCCCTGCAGCATAAGTTTATTCGGTTTCTCTCTTTTAAAACTCATTCTCCTATGTCTTTCATTGATCATGACTACTCTCAATTATCAAGTACCCTTAATTTGCCCACAGTCCATTCTATTCATACGTATTTTAATGTAACTTTTGTTTATAAAATTCTGTATGGTGGTCTGAATTGTAGAGAACTGTCCAGCTTGTTGACCCATCGTGTCAGCCGTTACCTAATTAGGGATCTCCGTCCTCTGGAGGAAATTAACAGTTTGTCGAATTTTGGTTTTTATTCTCCCATTAGTCGTCTGCGGAGGGATTGGAATGCGCTTCCTCGGCAATCTTATGATTTGCCTTTAAACATTGCATTTGGGTTGTTTAGAGCGACCTGCCTAAGATTTTATCCGGAGGTTCTATAGTGGTCTTATGGTCTATTGTTTTTATCGAATCATAATTGTTTATTATTTATTATGTATTGCTTATTATTTATTATTTATTATGTATTGCTTATTATTTATTATTTATTATGTATTGTTTATATTAATTTGTTACCAGTAGTTTTATGAATTTTGTTTTGCGCCTCTACCAATGTAAAAAAAAATATTTTTATTAATTTTTGTAAAAGGCCTTATGGGCCGTTGATGATTTTAAATAAATAAATAAATAAATACTTCGGCTGGCCTGTTGTCGGGGTCGAAGTTTTAAAAATGCTCATTTTCAATTTTCATACATATAAAAAACACTATATTGTTGTAACATATCTATCGAGGCCACTTGGACCTAAATATGATTGGACCCCCAAATATCAATATAATTTTATAATATAATAAATATTCGTACAATAATCAATAAATGTTACTCAATCTTAGGTTTTATAAAACGTTCTACTTCTGATTTCTCTTCTATTCCTGCAATCATAAATCTATATAAATCAATTGTTTTATCAATTTTAACTTATGGATCAGTTATTTGGCGCCCTTTTATTTCTAAAGATATTGAACAGCTCGAAAAGGTTCAACACGGGTTCTTAAGATATTTGTCGTATAAGTCAGGTACTCCTATGAGTTATGTGAATCATGCTTATTCTACTGTTGCTTCTAAATTTTCAATACCATCAATTTAATCAATACATCATATTATTGATTTACTATTTGTCCGTAAAATTACTACGGGTATGATTAAATCTGAGCAAATATCTTCGTTGTTCTCTACTCGTTCTCAATTGTATTCATTGCGTCGTTATCGGGATATTTGTGAAAATAATCGTAAATCTCGTTATGGATTTCACTCTAGTGTAGCCAGACTCAGGCGTGAATGGAACAGTGTTCCCGGTGATGTAAAAAACACTACTAGTTTTGTATCATTTCGATTTATAGTGCAACGATTATTATACACTTATTATTAAGTTTTCTTATTTTGTTTTAACATACGGTTTTTCAACTATTCTATTACCAAATTTTATGTTCTTTTCTTTGTTATTCTAATTGCGCTGATTATGTCAGTATATTTTTGTACAAAGGTCTTATAGGCCGTTTATTATTATTATATTTATTATTATTATATTTATTAACGGATGTAAACATCCTTAAGATAGTACAATGTAGTAACAAAAAAATATATATGTATGCAAATAGCAACTAAAATTCTAATAACAAAAACAAAAACTGATAATTTCTTTATTTTTATTTTAAATTAAACTAAAACTTAAAACTTGTGAAAAATTGATTTAATTTTTGTTGATGCAGTGATGGCGTGTTCTTCAAATATTTCTAGTGAGATGTGGTTGTTCCGATGAGTTTTATTAAAGGTCTTGCAAAGTCTAGGAATCGGTGCATTATTTAGATAGTTTCTATTCAAACTAGGTACGTAGAATCTATCCACGTGTCGAAGTGTTGAAAAATTCCTGATGTTAAATGGTATTAAATTGTACAGTTGTTCACAGTTGATGTTTTTACTGACAAGTTTATGTAGGAATATCATATCGTTAGCAAATCTTACAGATTCAAGAGTTGGAAGTCGAAACTTTGTTGCGATACTAATGTATGAGTGATCGTAAACTGTCATGGGATGTCCATCCTTGAAAGCGAGATATCGCAAAAAGATATGCTGTACCTTTTCAAGGGCATACGAGTCACAATGATATTGGGGTGACCAAACACTTGATGCATACATAAAAATTGGTCTCACCAGTGTAAGATATAAATAACGTATTGCACCAATACTTTTAAAGTCTTTCGTAGTTCTTTTAATATTTCTTTAAATAAATAAATAATTGAAAGCTGTTAGTAAACAAACAAGTATTAAGGAATAGCCGACTCTCTATTGGGTCGAAGTTTCTGAGCGAGCGAGGCACCACGCCAACACTAGTCTGAAGTTAAATTTTGTTTTACAAATTTTATTGTTTCCTTGTTAATAAAATGTTATATTTTTATTAACTTAAAGGAATCAAAATTATATGACATGATTTTTGTGTTTTTATGTGTTATGTAACTAAATATTAATACTGCATTTTCAAATACATATTCATAAAATTATGTTCCTTCAGTCCTTACCCTTCCTCCCTAGTAAAAAATTTAATTAACCACAAAAATATGTACCTTCTAGTAATATGTTAGTAGTACGTTGTTTAGTAATGTTGGGTTTCCTTCACTTTTATATACTTTTGATAAAATAAAAAACACAAATAATAATAAATTTATTCAGGTATTATACATTAGACGAGAATGCGTTACAATTTTCGCATCCTGTTACAATAATGTATCGCAAAAGTAAACAATACTCGTCCGCGACCTGAATACAGTCTCGTTCGACTGCACAAGGGAAATAAAGCAAAATATAAAGAAAAGAAAAGTAGAGGGAAAAAAATAGAACAATATTGAAAGTTGCACTTTATAGTTATCGGTGAGCGCAAAACTTAACAATCGAACAAAAAAAAAAGAACTTAATTTACATTAGGTAATAACGTCGCATTCAGTATATTGATATCAAACATTCGTATACTACGTCCTATTTTTCGTTTTATATTTTTTGTGTATCTATTCGGTAATCTCAATTCCAACGGTAACATATTTGTCATTTTGCAACCAATAAAGTCAAATGCTCGTTGACCAATTGTTTTAATTCTCATTGGGCATTGATTAAAAAGATTATTTTTGCTACGTGTGTTAAATGTGTGACTATTTTGTATTAGTACATGATTTTTTATCAAATAATTCGCAGTTTCACAGTAAAATATTTGTCTAACATCCAATACTTTAGAAATTTCAAATAATTTTTTGGTTGGAAAAAGTTTGTTTTTAAATAACATTGATTTTAAAGTTTTCTTTTGCAATATTTCTAATGGTTTCATTGCGTTATTACAAGCGCTGCCCCAAGCAAGAATAGCATAATTTAATATAGAATTGAACAATGAATAATAAATTTGATATAATTGATTTGTATTTAAAAAGTTTCAAAGTTTAGAAAAAGCATATGGTAGATATCGTAGTTTTTTCATAATTTCATCAATATGATTTTTCCATCGAAAGTGCTTATCCACTGTTAAGCCTAGATATTTAACACAAGTGTCACTGTAGATATTGAGTTGTTTAGAGTCCACATTAATAGTGATTTTATCAAATGTAGGAATACTGTCAGTGTAACAACCGAAAGTTATAAATTTAGTTTTAGCAATGTTTATTGTTAAAAATGAAGTGTATCATTAATGGAAAATAAACCTCAATGGAAATGATAAAATAGTTTTGAACAAAAATATTATATCGATACAATGTTTCAAAACCCAACAAACGAAAAAGAATAAGATCGAATTTAGAAATTACATTTTCAATCCGGTTTCTTGACATATTGAATTGAGAAATGTCACAACCCAATACGAAGTTCATCGATCTAATACGTTCATGTGGATTTTCGAATATTTAAATTCGAAAAAAATTTGTTTTAATGCGTTGGGTTTTATTATATATATTTCTTTTTTTACAACGAAAGAAGAAAAACAAATGTTACGTCCATGTGAGGCATTGTTTACATTAATAGTTTAATTATTTTCAGTTTGTTGGGAATTAACTATTTACATTATTTATTTATTTATATTAATGTATATATTATATTAAAATAAATGTCTAATAAACACATTTTGACGTTGCACTTTGTAAGTAAAAAAAATCTTATCGACTTTACAATGTATTTTTCTATTCCTTTTGTCGAATTCCATTTGACTAAATTTGAGCAGGTTGTGTGCAGCTCGCTCTAATAGTGAATTTCCGTCGTAGAAACATCAATCGCTAAGGCTCCCTCATCCGATCAGGAAGTCGGAGAGGGCTGATTACTATACTTGACTTAACCTATTGCTTAATTGTTAATTTTGTATTTCTCTATTGGGCGTTAACACCCGTGTTAAATAAATAAATAATAATCCACAACTATTTTTGCTTTTAATATTTCTTTTCTATATTATTCCATTAACATGACCCCTTACTGAACTAATCATTAATAATATTCATAAAGAAATCATAGATTACCTTCATTACAAACTGTTTTCTTCTTGCAGCTACATCAATTACTCCCAGATTGCTGCACGATTAACGCGTCAAGCGTTAAAAAAAGATCTGCAGGTAGAAGCTACGAAGCGAAATGAAGCGAATGTGAAATTCACGCAATGGAAGGATGGAAAACCAATAAGTAAGCAACAGTAATTTTATTTCAATAATGATATTCACTTTTATTGTACAATATATATTTTATTTTTTCATATAATACATGACGTCATCAATCTTTCTTACAGTCGATAAAGTATAAACAATCTAGGATGTACAATGCCTTTGTAAGTCAACGAATGATTTTTGCGTTGCACAATGTTTGCGCGTGAAAAAAAAAACTTTTGCACTTAACCTCAGCCGCAATGATACTCGATCCAATTATTTAAATTTTCAAAATGTTTTCACCGTTCAGAAATGCTTAATATTTTAACACTCGCATAAGCAAAATAACTCTTTTTTTTTTTGAGCGGTGGAAGACCTGGGAAAGAGTTGAGATTCGGTTTTGATGAAGTTTACTTTTCGAGTCCCCGTTTTCTTCATACCACATTTCACCAATGCATCTTTAACACTCACTATTCCCATAACAGCTTGACAATGTTTTAGCTTGCAATTTCTTCAATTACGTTATAACAATTGCCATAATTTTTTGTATTACAGAAGCCACCACCTAGGCCGTCCATTATCGAGGGGCACGAGCGAAGGCCAAGAGTTAATTTTAATTATGTTACTCACTTATGACTATATAAAATAAAAACAATCTTCAGGTCACTTATTTTTTTCTTTATAAAAATACTCGTCACTCCTTGAATCGTCATCTTTTAGCCGGAAAATGAGCCTTGGAGTAAACTGAAAACCAAATTGGTTACCATCTTCGTTCAATATTTTATTGTTTAACCCGTTTCGTCCTGAAATCCCGTAAATTTTGACTTCTTTTCATCAGGTGTTTTCTCATAGAGAAAGTCACTCAATCGTTTTGATACCTATTGTATTTTTTCTCGAACTTTCTAAATCCGGTTTCAGATTGACCATATCTGCCGCCATTTTTTTACTATGGCGGTTTAAACATAAAAAAATTGTGAATTTTAAAAAAATGTCTTCAAATAATGGTATTTTTGAACAGGAAACCGTGTTCGGAACAAGCTAAGTCTCCGTATCTGGTGAAGTAATTAGTTACACTAAAAGATAGGATGGTTATCAATTCTCCATTCAAAATGGCGGCTTCAAAATGGCGTTTGCCAGTCAAAATTTTGTTGAAAAATTTCTGGACGATCTAACTCAAAAAGTACGAGCTTTTTAAAAAAAATGTTGAGAATGAAAAGTTCATAGAATTCATTGAGAAATATAGTGGAATTTTTTCAGATTTTTTAAATGAAGTTTTGATAAATTTTTTTTTCAAAATTTTTTTAAAAATTGTAATTTATTTACGAAAAATTCTGAACAAAATTTAGTGCATTGTGTAATAAATTCTAAGAGTTTTTTGTTCTTTGCAATTCTTTCCAAAAGTTGATAGTTTTCGAGGAAATGAATTTCAAATATTATAGTTTAAGATTTTTCTTTTTCGAAAACTATCAACTTTTGGGAAAAAATGCATAGAATAAAAAACTCTTAGAATTCATCAGAGAATGCACTAAATTTTGTTAAGAATTTTTCGGAAAAAAAATTACGATTTTGAAAAGAATTTTGAAAAAAATTTTTCAAAAATTCATTTAAAAAATCTGAAAAATCCACTATATTTCTCGACGAATTCTAAGAATTTTTTATTCTTAGCATTTTTTAAAACAAGCTCATAATTGTTCAGTTAGAGCGTCCAGAAATTTTTCAACAAAATTTTGACTGAGAACCGCCATTTTGAATGGTGAATTAATAACCATCCTATCTTTTAGTATAACTATTTACAATAGATACAGAGATTCAGCTTGATTCGAACAAGGTTTCCCGTTCAAAAATACGATTATTTGAACAAATTTTTTCAAAATTCACGATTTTTTTATGTTTAACCCTTTAACGCCCGACTTTTTTAGAACAGTCGGATTCGTTTGAAACATGTTACTCGGGGGTTTTTGGGGTCGCTGATTACGAATCTGCAATTAGTTTTCAAAATTCAAAATGGCGGACTAATTTTTTCAAATTGGTCAGATTCGTTTGAAACTTGTTACTCGGGGGTTTTTGGGGTCGCTGATTACGAATCTGATATCAGTTTTTCAAAATTCAAAATGGCGGATCCAATATGGCGAACTAATTTTTTCACATACAAATGAGATCAAAGTTCTGTAACCTCCTTGTGTTTGATCTCGGTAACTACAAATAAGTAGGCTAATTACGGACCCCCAGAAACATATTTTTATAAAAATCCAACAAGTTTTAAGAATTCGTCCGCCATATTAGATTCGCCATTTTGAATTTTGAAAACTGATTTCAGATTCGTAATCGGCGATCCCAAAAACCGCCGAGTAGTCATTTTCATTAGCTTAACTTTATTCAATTTTTGATTTTCTGTTTTTTTTTGTAAATCTTGCCACAAAATTTTTTTTGTTATTAGTGTAATAATTAAAAAAAATGTTAAGTTTTTATTGCAATATAAATTTTTTTCACAAAGTAGGATAAATTTGTAGGTGTTGGGTATTTGGAAACCGAAGATATTCCAATTTTTGTGAAAGTTATGAAGGTTTGAAGTCAAAAGTGGTTTCGATCGAAACCGCTGGGGGTTAAAGGGTTAAACCGCCATAATAAAAAAATGGCGGCAGATATGGTCAATCTGGATTTAGAAAGTTCAAGAAAAAATACAATAGGTATGGTTATAACGAAACGACTGAGTGACTTTCTCCATGAGAAAGCACCTGATGAAAAGAAGTCAAAATTTAGGGCATTTCAGGACGAAACGGTTTAGCAAATTGAAACTCACTGATAAATTCCGAAACCAGATCTTTCTCTCCTTCTCCACGCATCGTTCCTGTGATTTCTTCATTTTCGACCATCGGCAAAAACAGTTGGGCAAATTCTGCTGTGTATGGCGGTTCGATCATTTCTAAAACCTAAAAATAAACGTAAGTACTCCAGTTTTTAACACGAGCAAAGAAAACTTACCTCGGTAACAAAATACCGAATTAGAGAGATGTCGGTGTCTCCTCGTTGCCAACACTGTTTGATGTACGACACAACCTGAAGAACATGTCCTTCACTGAAGAGGTGCACCATTCTGTCGATTAACATTTTCTTCATTTCCAATTGTACCAAGATTTCAAGTTCATCTTGTTTACTTTCGAATAATTGCACAAGGAGTTGCAAAACTTTTTGATGTAGCAAAACGTGGCAGATAACCACTTCGTCTAATAATGCCAAATGAATCGGACAATGTTCTGTACAAAGTTTAAAATACGAAGGCTCCATTACGGTACATTCTACCCATCGTATTATACCGACGCTTACTACCGGGAACTTTATACATTCGTAAAGGGTGCTCAATTCTGCCAATAATTCGGTAGAACCTTTGATAGTGTTACAGACGTTGTGAACTTTTTCAATCGCTTGAACAGTTTTCTGCAGCTCCTCTTTGTTCACTTTACGCTGCGCTCCTTTCTTCGCCGGCGTTTCATATACACTCGCAGAGTACGCTAATAAATAAATGTACTTCGATTTGTGTTCCGGGTTGATTTTTATTCCAGGCTTGAACAGAGAGTCGACCAATAACTCTAAAAATTGTGGATTTCTCAATAATTCTGTGGAAGGCGGCTCGTTCCCAGAGTAGTTTCTATACAAAACTGTTATGTCAGCGGGATTCAATGCGTTTCGAGACAACATAGAAGTTAACGCTAAACAAGCTTGCGGATTGGATGCTGCACCGTTTAAAGCCATCGTAATCGGAGTGACGTCGTGTCGACTAAAAAGAAAAAAGAAGTTAGAACAAAAATAAATTATTGCAGAATGAAATAAAGTAATTTTATACTTTTGTTGTGCACGTTTCGTGATTTCTTGGGATAATCTTTTCATCATGAAACCTCCCCGTGGTTCGTTCGATAAAATCTGAAGTAGAACTTGACTGTAGACGTAAGTGTGCTGGCCGTGACACACCATTTTGGCACATTCTTTGATGCTCGTTTCCCAATCATCTGTATTCTGAAGAAACCTTCCTATGGACGTTTTCAAAACTCGAGAGAATACTTCGATCTGCTGAGCAGCAGTCGATATGCTAGTGATTTCACCCTGAAATCCTGCATCAGAAATTAGTTTAATTGTAAAATTCAGCATTAAACAATCTGGATACTCCTCGGCGAGTCTGTATATAAGAGATCGCCAAGTCGGATGTTGTATCATTTCCGTTAACCATGCAGGCGTCTGTAAATCAATGAATTTTAGAATTTGTAAAAATATGTAAGAAATTTTAAGTTTGTATACCTCTCCCTCCTCAGAAAAAATCTTGTCAGCTTTCTTGGGATCGAATGTTTTTATTATCATATCTTTGAGATTATTTTCCACCATAGCTTGAACGTCGGTTACTTTCACACCTCCGAGAATTAACCATTCCGCAAGAAGATTTGCCATTTGCGCACATGCTGTATAATTCTGCGATAACAATTCTATCACCTGTTCAGGATTACCGCCAGCTTGAAAGTATCTTTTTAGTTGAGTGAAAATTCCCGGTTCCATTATGTAGTCGGGTGTTTTAAATTTTTCGAGACATTCGTTTAAAATTTCTTGTGGAGTGTTTAAATTATCTTCGATACCTAGTTCATCACTTCCACGACCCATATCGTCCGTCCATCCACCTTTCTCATCCTCGTAATCCATCTCCATCTCCATCTTAATTAATTAATTTATTTATTACTAAGTAATATACATTATATAAGCAAAAGGAAGTATCGTAAATAAAGTAAGTGGGTCGGAACCAATTTCAACCCAAAAGTCGAGGCACTGTAAATCTTTTTGTTAATTTCTTTTCTATCATGTCTCCTGAGTTATTTAAGACCAAACAGAAAAAAATCGTTAGGCAGATTTTTGTGAAAATTGAGTTTTTGCATTTTTTATGCTGAAAATCCTGCTGCTTTAACTGTTATTCGAGCCTAATTTTATTTGTTTTAACTTCTAATATTTTTAATAAATAAAAAGCGAGAATAACAATGATATTTTAACCGCTTCGCAGTGTTGGCTGAAATCAGAAAGTGGGCCAAAAGTGCGGAGCGGGAACCGGCCAACGAAAATTTTATGGGCCATCATGTACAACTGTTTTTTGGGTCGCTCATTACGAATCCGTTGTCAGATTTGCGAAATTCAAAATGGCGAATCCAATATGGCGGACAGTAATGCGAATTTTTATTCTAGCGGGCTGAAATTTTTACTTCAGGGGTTTGCGGGGTCGCTGATTATGAATCCGTTGTCAGATTTGCGATATTCAAAATGGCGGATCCAATATGGCTTTATACGGACTTCCAAATTAACACTGTGCTACTTGTTACTAATTTCATACAGCCCGTGATTCGCTAGTAAACGTTATCGTGAAATTTACAACCCCAGAGTGCACCACGTGGAGGATTACGGTAGGATTTTACACTCCTTTTTTTACTTTTTTTTTTAAATTTTTTAGATTAAAAAAAAAATTGTTTTGTATTTTTATTATTTTTTTCTTATTATTGTATTGAAAATTTGTTTTATGAAATTTTGTTGAAAATGATTCTCAGTACAATAGATAAAAAGACATAAATTAGATGTACAAAAAATGATTCTCAGTACAATAGATAAAGACATAAATTAGATATACAAAAATTTTATAATTTATACTCGTCTTGCTATTCTTTAATCAATGAATCGCCAACTAATAAATAGTATGTATATAGCGATAATCTGATTCTGGATTCATGATCAGTGATTCCGAAACCAAGCGCCGAATTTGAACCGGTTGAAATGAAAATTCGCATTTTCATCCGCCATATTGAATTCGCCATTTTGAATTTTGAAAATCTGACAACCGATTTATATGCAGATACTTCAGGAATTAACAAAACATATCATGTACTATTTTTTAGGGCAATTAATAACAATTAAATTACACCTTTGCGAAAAGTAAAGTAGTAAAAATTTCTTTATTTTGCAGCCGCCATATTAAGTCAGCCGTTTATAATCCGAAAAAATGAACATCATATTCGTGTTTAGCAACCTCCAAAACCTCTATATGCACTTCTTTGGAGAAATCGTAAGCTTCATTAAATTTTTTATTGAATTTTCTTTCATGTCTTCTATAGAAGACATCGACAGTCAAGGGGTTAATAACAGTTGTTTATTTTTTGTTTGTTTGTTAAACTAGAATTAAAACCGTAAACCCATTTCTGTTCGATCACAGAAATCTTCTACATGAAAAAACACAACATGTACTTTTGGAGTTACAGATACATCTAAAGCAACGTAACTTTCTTTAAAAAGTTCGCAATTTTTCTCTTGTAATCTGGATGTAATTGATTTCCAATACAAGACGTATCAAGTGAATCTTCAAGTATTTTAACAAATGTCAAGCAAGCCAAAGAACATTTTCCATGTAAAATATTTATTTTATCCAGCAGAGTCTTGCAAGCATTACTTTTAAACGACGAACTACCATGGGCAACTTTTTGCCTAATCTGAAGCTTCGTTCCCAAATTCAGACAGCATGTGCGTAAAAATACAGTTAACGATACCCAACGTCAAATGCAACTCAGGCGGTGGGATAATGTCAAGTCCGTCAGAAAGTATTTTGGTAATCAATTACACCCAGATTTCAAGAGAAAAATCGCGAACTTCAAAGAAAGTTACGTTGTTTTAGATGCATCTATAACTTCAAAAGTACATGCTGTGTTTTTCCACGTAGAAGATTTTTTGTGATCAAACACAAATGGGTTTAGAGTTTTTTAAGGGAACAGGCGATGAAGTATGTCCACTTCGATTTTATCCTAATTACACATCTAATCACCTCCGCGCTATATGTGAATATAACAGCTTTCATATTTTAACCCATTAAGTCCCAAAACGGCAAAATTTGTAGCTTACCTTTTAGCTCAGAAAACTTTGTGAAAAAGTAAGAAAATCTTTTGGAAAATACCCAACCCTGTTATTTTCGGGTATGCTCTACACGATAAAATGGTTTAAAAATTTCAAAAATTTGATTTTCAATTGTTAATTAAGAATTTAAAAAAAAAAATACGATTTTTTTATGAAAAATTTGAGTGGGAAGGAATTTTTTTTTTCTGTCGCAAATATGCACAAAGGTGCACAAAATATCTAAGCTTTACAACCAGATTTGGTTTTTTATCGTACGATTTTTTTAAACAAAATGGCGGCCAAAAAACGAAAGCTAAAAATCAAACATTCTATTTACTACTGTTTCTGACTTTTTTTCATTGTAATCGTGCAAATTATTCAATTATTTTAGAAAAAATATACTTAAATATAATATTTAAAAAAAAAAATAACTATAAAAAGGGTTAAATATGAAAAACACTGTTTTTAAGGTTTTAAAAAGTCGTTTTTACGCTTTCTCGTCATTACTTCAACAGGAACTAATGCAACAATCTGAATATCGTCGAATTTGGAAATACTTTTAGGATAAAATTCATAATATAGACATAGACATAGACATTGGTCAGATTGGTTAAAAAGATAAAAAAAAAAATAAAAAACGAAGACACTTGAATTCATCGACCTCCATGCTGTAAGTGCCGGATAACGTTGTTAAAAAAAATAACGGCTAAGAGATTAAAATTGAAAAATGATTAGATTTACTTGATTCACTAAGATTTGTTCTGAAATTATAAAAATGCCAACCAATATTTCGAAGATGAACGGTATTCAGATTATTACATTAGTTCCTGTTGAAATAATCCCGAGAAACCGTAAATACGACTTTTAAAAACCTTAAAAACATTATTTTTCATATTTAACCCTTTTTATAGTTATTTTTTTAGAAAAATATTATACTTAAATATATTTTTACTGAAATAATTGAATAATTTGCACGATTCCAATGAAAAAAAGTCAGAAACAGTAGTAAATTGAATGTTTCATTTTTTAGCTTTCGTTTTTTGGCCGCCATTTTTTAAAAAAAAATCGTACGATAAAAAACCAAAGCTGGTTGTAAAGCTTAGATATTTCGTGCACCTTTGTACATATTTGCGACAGAAAATAAAAAATTCTTTCCCACTCAAATTTTTGATTGATAACAAATTATTCACAAAAAAATCGTATTTTTTTTTGTTTAAATTGTTAATTAACAATTGAAAGTCAAATTTATACAATTTTTAAACTATTCTATCGTTTAGAACATACACGAAAATAGTAGGGTTGGATATTTTCCAAAAGATTTTCTTACTTTTTCACAAAGTTGTCTGAGCTAAAAAGTAAGCTACAAATTTTGCCTTTTTGGGACTTAATGGGTTAAGAAAGACTTTAATGAATAGGTATCTTAATTGTTTTCATTGTGCAAATACTTAATTGTAGTTTAACAAACAAACAAATAAACGCTTTTCATTTATTAAAAATATTAAAAGTTCAAAAAATAAAATTAAGCTCGAATAACAAATCTATTGTTCATTTATTGGGAATAAACAGGCGTTAAACACCCCAGAATACAATGTTTTTAACAAAAATATATAAAGTCGCTCTTCTAAATACTATTTATAACAAATTATATAAAGCTTAATCATAATGAATTAATAGTTTACTTTTACAATTAGCGGTGTATAAGGTAAGGGAATTTTGGTTGCGAATATCTTCAGGAAGAGAGTTCCACACACGAGTTAACCGAAATATTGGCGAATAAAAGGAATAGTTTGTTTTGCAATTTCTCTCGTACAGTACTCTAACATTACGAGTAGAGTACGGTGTTGGACGCCAAAAGAATAGACCCCTAAGGTCAGGGGATTTAATATGGTCGTACAAAATCTTACGAACCAGAATAGTATCGTTAAGCCTATGTATGGATTCTATTGTTGGGATATCAAATTTCTTAGATATGTCATGAAAATCATGAGAGAAAATGTGTAATGGTTGATCAGATTTGTAAGAGAGAAATCGCAAAAATTTCCTTCGAGTGGACTCTAGAAGTTTTTTATCGATTAAGGTATAGAGACTCCAAACAGGAGAGATATACAGCAAATTAGGTAATACAAGAGTTTTATAAATGTTGATAATGGCGGACGTATCCTTAAAAACTTTTATTGATCTGATTACAAATCCTAGGGACTTAAAAGCCTTAAGAACAACATCATTTATATGTTTATTAAAAGATAATGTTTTATCGGTGATAACGCCAAGATCCCGAATAGAGTCAACAGAATTAAGATATTAAAATCTTAATACTTTACATTTTGAAATATTGAGATTAAGGCAGTTTGCTGTACACCACTCCTGAAGATTAGGAAGATCGTTTTGAAGATTATATGCATCATGAAACGTTTTAATAGATGCAAATATCTTCAAGTCATCAGCATATAAAAGATATTTCGAAAATTGAAATATTTAGCACCAATATCGTTTATGAACAAAATAAATCATATGATTTTCAACATTCAGAGGAAAAATCGGTTCCCTTGTAAGCATATTTAACTATTTTTTTTCCTTTTTTTTTTTAATATCTTAAAACATATACTACAGATAAGAAATTTATAAAAAATATTTAAGCATACAGGTCTTTGGATTGAACAACTGCTAAAGTAGCAGGATTTTCAGCATAAAAAATGCAACAACTCAGTTTTCGAAAAAATCTGCCTAACGATTTTTGTCTGTTTGGTCTTAGCAGAAAAGAAATTAACAAAATAATTACAGTGCCTCGATTTTTGGGTTGAAATTGGTTCCGACCCACCGTGACACGGAAAGGGCGAAACAGGACTCACTTCTGTCTGCGCAGGACTGGCTACAAACATTTTTAATTTCAATTCGTTGTAGCATAATCAATTTCGAAAGTTTTGAAACGAATAAAAAAATTAATTAATCATTAGAGCTTTGCGCATCTAATGAAGAAAGAATAAACGATATATCCCAATAAGCAATAAAGTTATTAATTGTTTTCTACGAAACTGCAAAATATATGTTCAAACGCTTCGTTTATCAAGCAAATTTCGGGTATCCCAAAAATTTCAGTGAGAAAGTTGTTAATGAAGATATGAACAAATTTTCTGGAAAGTTTTATCTTCATTATTTTAATCGTTTCAAAGTTATTAAGGTTTAAAGCTGGAAGCAGGGCCTATAAACCTTCATAACTTTTTAACGATTAACACAATAAAGATGAAACTGTCCAAAAAACTTGTTTATATCTTAATGAACAACTTTCTCGCTGAAATTGTTGGGGTTCTCGAAATTCGCTCAATAAACGAAGCGTTTGAATATATATTTTGTAGTTGCGTAGAAAACAATAACTTTATTGCTTATTGAGATATATCGTTTATTCTTTCTTCAGTAGATGCGCAAAGCTGTAATGATTAATTTATTTTTTATTCGTTTCAAAACTTTCAAAATCGACTATGCTACAACGAATTGAAATTAAAAATGTTTGTGTGGGTAGACAGAAGTGAGTCCTGTTTCGCCCTTTTTGTGTACAGTAGATTTACAATCTGTAAAAATTTATCGTTGTACAGTAGGACCTCTCTTATTCTAATTAGTAAAGTTTTTCAAGATGGCGCCGACCTTTCTTATTCTAATTTTCCCCTTACCCCCACTTACTTTGCTTGTGATTCGTGGACAATATTTTTCGTTGACTTTTCGTGTAATAGCGGGAGAAGACTTGTGGGGAACGATTAGAATAAGAGAGGTCCTACTGTAAATTTTCTTGTTGGGCATTGTATTTTTATTTATTTAAGTAAATTTGACGGGCTACATATGATCCAAAAAGATCAATCCTTAACAATAACGAAAATTAAAGAGGTAACAAAATTGTTAAATGCGCTTTGTGTAACAGAAATAAAGGTAATATAATTAATTTAGATTGAAATTAGTGATAACATTACGCAGCTGTGTTTTAAATACAGACATTTCATTTAAAGAAGCGAGAGAATCAGATAGCATATTCCAAAATCTTCTTGAACAGGTTTTTGGAGAATAGTACAAAAAATTAGTTGAGTAAGTATCTTCGGCTAGTTTTATACGATTTCTAATGTTGTAAGACGGATTTATAAGGAAATAAGTTTTTTACAAATTTTGTCAATTTTTCAAATGTTACCAATGTGTAGATTGTCAAATTACAACGAGTTGTACTTTCCCTGCAGTTGACGTAGTAAATCCACAGTGCCGTCTGATAAATTTACAAAAATATTGTAAAAATCCTAACCTCAAATAATAAAAACACTATTTCAGACGTAGGAATATTACCAAATTTATATAAAATGAAAATTACAATGAGTTTGTAAAATTCATTCGTATTTTTTTTCAGTGTAGGATATAACAAAAATAGTAAACAATTTTTAGGTTAATTATGCAACGAGAAAATCTAAAGATTTTTTTAAGTAATCATAAAAAATTGTTAATCAAGTGCAAGAGATGCAATTTAATGGTAAAATTTGACTTTTCTGGAGATTTATATTTTTATTTTCGAACAGATAAACGACGCCGAAAAAAATTAGAGGTTAGAAAAGGTGAATGTGATGTAAATAACGAAAAATGAAGTTAACTTTTTAATGATTAATCTCAATACAACTTTAAAATGTATGTTAAGACTTGCCTCTTTTTTAATTTTTAACTTTTGTGAAATACATCCGTAAACTACACTTTTTTGTATATACGCGTGGTAATATATATACAGGGTGAATTTCCTAACGGCGGAACATAGGGCATCCCATGTTATTCCGCTTAGCCAATGACGGTGGAGGATCCGATTACGTCGACCAATCGAATGCGTCGATGCGTTATGTTTATAAAAATCAAAACAAACAGAATACATAACATAAGTATAATTCAAAAAGTTATTATATTTTCGTAATTTTACGTTTCCATGCAAAATGACTGACAAAATGAATTATTTGTTAAAATTCAAAGGAAAAACTTGCGATTACATATCACAGCTAATTTTTAATCGCATGAAAAATTTGGCGAACAGTTTACGAAATACATTAAAGTTTTTCCGTTGAATATTATCTCTTACTTCGTGGTCGTTTAAAAGTTATTTGCGAAAAACGAAATGGCCGACTAGCTTCACGTTCGCATTTTTAAAAACGCGCTTACTCAGCAACCAATCGATCAATTTCAACCAAATCAGGCTCAATCGTTTGCGATTCGTTTGCGAATTGAGATAATATGCGAATTTTCCGAATATATGTAATCAGAAATAATGCGAAAATAAACGAATTAAAAAAGTTACTAGATCCAGCCCACCTCCATATGCAAAATCCTTTACAAGGTTTGCGATTTTTTTGCAATCGGTCTCAAACGTTTGCGATTCGTTTGCGAATTACAATAATATGCGAATATTCCGAATATAATCACAACTAATGAGAAAATAAACGAATTATCGAAAGTTGCTAGATCCTAGATCCACCCCACCTCCATAAATCATTTATTTTCACAATAGTTGTGATTATATTCGGAAAATTCGCATATTATTTGAAATCGCGAAACGTTTGAGACCGAATGCAAAAATATCGCAAACCTTTGAAATGATTTTGTATATGGAGGTGTGCTGCATCTAGTAACTTTTTTAATTCGTTTATTTTCTCATTAGTTGTGATTATATTCGGAATATTCGCAAATTTTCTCAAGTCGCAAACGAATTGCAAACGTTTGAGACCGATTGCAGAACAATCGCAAACCTTTTAAAGGATTTTGTATATCGAGGTGGGCTGGATCTAGTAACTTTTTTAATTCGTTTATTTTCGCATTATTTCCGATTATATTCGGAAAATTCGCATATTATCTCAATTCGCAAACGAATCGCAAACGTTTGAGACCGATTACAGAAAAATCGCAAACCTTTTGAAGGATTTTGTATATGGAGGTGGGCTGGATCTAGTAACTTTTTTAATTCGTTTATTTCTGATTATATTCGGAATATTCGCATATTTTCTGAATTCGCAAACGAATTGCAAACTTTTGAGACCGATTACAGAAAAATCGCAAACCTTTTAAAGGATTTTGTATATGGAGGTGGGCTGGATCTAGTAACTTTTTTAATTCGTTTATTTTCGCATTATTTATGATTATATTCGGAAAATTCGCATATTATCTCAATTCGCAAACGAATCACAAACGTTTGAGACCGATTACAGAAAAATGGCAAACCTTTTAAAGGATTTTGTATATAAAGGATATATAGGACAATTTTTGTTTCATTTTGCAATTTAGGCGAAAAAGCACCTTTAATTCATAATTCGCAAACGAGTCGCAAACGATTGAGCCTAATTTTTTAAAATGCGAACGTGAAGTTTTTTCGCAAATAATTTTTAAACGACAAAGCCGCAAACGAAAAATCGGTAATCGTAATCAATCGCAAACGATTCGCGCTATTTTTTATCCATTTCGTTACAATGGCGAGCTAACTTCACGGAGGTCAGAAATTGATTTGTTGCGGCTTAGATTAGCTTTAAATTCTATCAATTTAATCGAAGAATTGATTATATCGTTTTCCGTATTTCATAATTTTCGACGAAATGTTCTGTTTTAGAGTTTTGAGTTCAAACCATTCGATAATCCAAAGTAATCGCTTCTTTGAGGTTATGCGCGTTTATGTATCGCGTATAATATCGTATGCACTCGCATTCGTAACTGGAAGAGTGGGAAAGAAACATACTTATTTCGTATTAAATCGTACACAGATTTTTCGTATACTTTTTCGTTTTGTTGGGAGGTTATCATGTTGATGAAAAATGTTTTTGTGATTGTAGAAATTAATAAAATTTATTTCACAAATATTATAAATTATTTTTTAAGACAGGAATATAAAATTAATTGGTTTATTACTTAATCTTTTCTTTTAAGATTTCAAATAGCTTGGCATCTTGAATTCAGGAAAAATTCTTTTTCGTTTATGATGGATAAAAAACAATTTAATGAAACCCATAAAACATATACATTTGAATAGGTTATGTTTTCTACGTTTTCTACGACGTAAACTACCGGTTATCTACATACATTTGTAGAAAACCAGTTTTTCTTTCCTTTTATCCAACAGTGCGTGGAATAGATGGCCGGTAACTATGAACGATGACTTAAAAGGCACCTATAATGTTAATAAATAGTTGACTAATATCCCGCCTTTACGGTAACTTTTAGTGACAGAAAGATAACTATTAGTTGTTGTACATAGGTAACTGAAAGTTGTCTAAAAGGTGACTATTTTCAGATTTATGAAAAATATATAAAAAAATATACAGGGTGGACCTCGGCTTGCGGGTCATAGGCATTCCATGTTAAAGAAGTAACTAGATCAGCCGGCTAATCACGCGGTATTTAGAACTTGTCGGCTTTGCTACAATTCTTAATTCTGTTTTGATATGCATTGTGAGAAATTAAGGAGGTAGTCGTGCGACAGTACCCGTCAAAAGTCTACCCCACATAAATCCACAGACGCCACTTTGTTTCTTCAGTGCGCGTAATGAACGTTTTGGGGGAGAGTGTACTTGATGGACGCCTGTTACACACTAATTTCTCAAGGAATCGTGTCTGTGTACACCAACATCAGCAAAATTTCGAAACGGCAACCTCGCATTTTACGTTCACGTGCTACATTTTATGCTCACGACATAATTTCGCTGTCTATTTATTAATATTATTACAAAACTGTACCGCTAGGGTTCTTCAATTTTTTTTACAATGTTCTTTAATATATTTTACACAACATATTAGTTTTTTATAAAAACGGTAAATACCGTTTTTCTGTAAATAATTAATATGTCATGTCAGCAAAGGCTTAGTATGGGGAACACGTGTTAAAAAGTGAAACTTTGAGGACGATTATCTCCATTATCGTACGGACAGGCTTTCTGAAATTTTAACCACGTATTGATATCAACGTCATTAACGTTTGGTGAAAAAATGAAAGACTTCGTAAAAAAATCGTTTCACGCGACTACCTCCTTAAAATCCTGTAGCAAACCCTAATTACCACGGGATTAATCAACTAATGATCTAGTTACTTCTTTAACATGGGATGCCTATGACCCGCCAGCCGAGGTCCACCCTGTATGTATACACTGAAAAAAATTTCCGATCACATCGCTGTGAGTGTGCGCCATATTTAAATAAATATGGATCGAACTAAAAAAAGCGAGAAATGAATCAAAGAAATTATCAAAAAAGGAGATTTTTTAAAGTGTAATCCTACTTACACTTATAATTATAATGATCACCAACTCATGATCCATTTAAACCCCCATTAAATTTGAAAAATTATCCACTCACATATTTTTGGCAATTTCATAATGGTGACCATGTTTCAAACACAACAAGAACTTCATTTTTAATTTAGCTCTGTGCCATTTTTTGCGTAGCTCACCACTAACTCACATTTTCCATTTAATTAGCAGAATAATAGTTTTGACATATTAATTAAATAGAAAAAACGAATTAACGATGAGCTAGGCCAAAAGAATTAAATCTATGAAATCAAAAGTATGAATCTTGATCAGATGTCCTTTTCAAAGGATATGAGATTAAAAACTATGTTAAAAAAAGGAAGAACCTGGTCCACAGATGACATACAATTAAAAATGAATTTTAATAATCATTTTAAGATTTACATCACCTTGCATTGAAACGCGATTTTCACAATTGTTGCCACTTTTTTGTTATTGAAAACACACAGTTACATTTAAGCACCTGTTTTCATTGTGAAATGAAATTTCATTGTAAATTTAACACTGTTAAACATCACTTATTGAAAAAAAAAAAATGTTTGTTCAATCGAGGTTTCCGTAGCGCGCCTCTGAAAAACCCCCTGCCACAACCACACCTGTAATGCAGTGCTCGCCTATAATTCACGTATAATGCGCCCCGCCACTCTTCGGTGTCAGATCATTCCAATTTTCCATCGTTCCGGTGAAATTGTAGTTCCGAGGTTACTTTCCATACCTATGGAATATTTTTTTAATACAAAAAGACTGGAAAAATTTTGCAAAATTAAAAAATATTTAGAATTACTGTCAACTTTTTAAAGGATGAATGAAAAAACTTCCTATTATATTTGCATTCGCATGAATTCATAATTTATACTATTAATAAATCAACATTATATTTGTATTCATAAGGATTCATTATAAATACGATAATAATAATATATATTATATTTGCATTGAAATGAATTCAAGTTCGTTTATGTACATATTATTTTCTGATATCAATGAATTCATATGAATTAAAAATGTTATGGAAATTCATTTTTGTATTAGTCCGAATTCGTCAGTGACAGAAAATGAATTCAAAACGTATGAAATGAATGCTTTTAAATCTTTTCTGAATGCATTTTCGATTACTATGGGTTTGAAAACTGATTGAGACTGTTTGAAAACTCGTAAAAATCATCTACTTCTATATAGAAAAACACAAAATTCCCCTTTGAAATTATTTTCAACACTTTTTAAAACCATTTGATGTATTATATGCGAATAGAAAACGCGATTTCATATACCACTTACATAGAATCCCTTGTACCTTCGAGAAAGTTTTATAGTTCGCTATCTAACGGCCCATAAATGTATCCAAAAATGATAACGTTGAGATACAATTTTTAATGTAACCTAAAGCTACAATTTTCAGTTATCCGAAAGCTATCTTTTAGACATATAACTGACGGATAACTACATAAAGGTAACTATTATTATCACTTTTCATGCGCATTTAAGCGTATCTGAAAATGGCTGCCTTTTAGTTGCCGTTTGAAAGGTAACTATGAAAGCGTGCCACATGTGACTTAAAGGCACCTTAACCCTTTGAAGCATCCATTTTTCGTTACACGTAAAATGGCTGAAAATTGTTACTCGGGGGTTTTCGAGATCGCTGATTACGAATCTGAACTCAGATTTTCAAAATTTAATATAACCGATCCAAAATGGCGGACCCTAATGTTGAAAAGTTACTAGATTGATACGAATCTGGGCACCCTTGGGGTTTTCGGGGTCGCTGATTACGAATCTGGTATTAGATGGCAAACCAATAATAACTTTATTTATTTTCGACCAACAATTTAGAACTAAATGACGAATACCTGTGAATTTTTTAGTCGCGAATTATGAAATTTTGACATGCTGGTCCACCATTTTGGATCCGCCATATTCAAATTTCCAAATTCTGTAGTCAGATTCGTCATCAGCGACCACGAAAACCCCCGTGTGCTCACTTTCAACCCGATCAAGAAACTTTTTACATCTTGGTCGGCCATCTTGGATCGGTCATTTCGAATTTTTAAAATCTGTGGTCAGATTCGTAATCAGCGACCTTAAAAACTCTATTATACTAAATTTAAATCAATTATCTTTAAAAACAGCGTCAATAATGAATTTAAAAAAAAATCGTGATATTTAATGTTTGTTTATTTATAAATCATAAACAATTATATCTTAATAACTATTTTTATATATTCTTGTATCACTATAGTAACATAAAATAGAAAAAAGCAGCGATCTAAATGCGTTAACTGCAATTTAAATGAGCAAAAATCAAAGAAATCGAGGTGGTAGCGTATAAGAAATATAATCTCTGGTTACCACCATGATTCTAAGGGTTAAAGGTAAGACAAAAAGATGACTTATAAAGTCATCTATTAGATAACCAGTAGTCAGCCGTGTTTATTGGGATGTACAGTAGTCCTTCCCTTATTCTAATTTCCTTTATTCTAATTTGTTCTCTTCTCCTATTCTAATATTTCCCCTTACGCGTTCTCCCCATCGCACCTACAGTACTCCTTCCCTTATTCTAATTTTTCCAGTCAGGCAAGATGGCGACCTTCTTCCCTTATTCTAATTTCCCCCTATCCCCCCTACTTAAAATTGCTGTCTCACTTTCGTCTCTTTTTCTTTTGTTGCGCATTTATTTGTATTTTGAAAATCCACACGTTAACACAAATCAGTGGGGAGAACGTGTGAGGGGAAATATTAAAATAAGGGAAATTAGAATAAGGCAAGGACCACTGTACTACTTTCCTTAGAAGCACATACATATGACATATAACTGCGGAAGCTCTGCGAAAGAGAAAGAGAGAGGAAAAGCGAGACAGCAAACGTTTAATGGGAGAGAGGAGAAAATTAGAATAAGAAGAAGGTCGCCATCTTGCCTGACTGGACAAATTAGAATAAGAGAAGGACTACTGTACAGTAGGACATCTCTTATTCGAACGTCTCTTATTCTAATTGCCTTTCTTATTCTAATTGTCCAGCCTCTCTTATTCTAATCGTTCCCCCACAAGTCTTCTCCCACTATCACACGAAAAGTCAACGAAAAATATTGTCCTCGAATCACAAGCTCGCAAGCAAAGTAAGTGGGGGTAAGGGGAAAATTAGAATAAGAGAGGTCGGCGCCATCTTGAAAAACTTTACTAATTAGAATAAGAGAGGTCTTACTGTATGTAGATTACTACCTTACCAACTGAGGACTAGTTTCTCGACACCAGTCTTGTCCAATCAAATAGTGTCAAATTCGTCAGAAAAATACTTGTTTGAAGGGCGTAAGCGGCGCATCATAATACACTGTTTACACAGAAACGTCAAACCGGTGTCAAACCTTACGTCAAAAATGTATACAAATTATTTTTCAAATATTGAAAATAATTTTCAAAAATGTTGAACGCATTTACTTCTGCCATCGGCACGCGCACAAACCGATTATGAAGAAAGTGGTTATAAACGTTCACTCTCGAACATAACGTGCACAAGAATATGTAAAATGAATAATTCTTGCAGATTATGTTTACGAGTAAAAGAAAATATGATTCCGATATTTCAAAACGAACGATCGCTGCAATCTTTAATTACGACTTGTTGTTCGATAGAGGTGTGAATACATATATTTACACAGCATACTTTATTGCATTAGTTTTTTGTGTACGAAACATATTTTTCCAGGTTTTGGAAGATGATTTGTTTCCAAAGTCCATTTGCGAACAATGTAACGAATCATTGCAAGCAATTCATATATTCCGTGTACAATGTAAAGAAAGCAATGAAATTCTTAACAGGATGTGTAAACCGTCAGTTATGATAAAAATCTCCGATGTATCTTTGGAGGTAATTCTTTATTTTTGTGTCTAACAAATCATTGTTAAGACATAATTAAGACATACATTTATTTCAGAATCTCGTTCAACATGAAACTAATACATTAGAAGTAAACAATTCTACTGAAAATGACAATTCGAGATTAAATATAGATTTGATACCAACAGACGCAATTAATGGATTATCAAAATCTAGTCAAGATCAGGTACTTTTAGTTAAAATATATTTGTTTGATAAATTAAGTTTTTACAATAAACTTACAGGAAGATGAATCGTGTTTACAAAAATCGAATATCTCCAATAAACCGAATTTAAGAATAAAAATTCTCAACGGCAGAATAGAAGAAATAAACCAAACAAATGGTAAAGACGATTTTAAACATATTCCGGTTGAAACCGAAAGAAAAACAAAAGAAGAAGTGGTTGATGAAGATTCCGAAGAATCTTCGAAATTTAGTTGTAAGAAATGTGATAAAGCTTTCTCGAATAAGAAAGACTATGTAAAACATAGGAGACGAGGTCATATCCAAGATGGGGATTTCAAATGCGACACCTGTCAAGCTCCGTTTACTAAAAAGTTCAAGTTACAATTACACATGCGAGTGCATGAAATACCGCAGCCAAAAATCGAAAATAAACCTTATTCGTGCAAACAATGTATTAAAACCTTTGTGTCAAGGAACGGCTTGAGAACCCACATTAAAATTAGTCACGAAGGTCACGAAACCTTCAGTTGTTCATTTTGCGATAGAACCTTTTCCCTTCTTAGTTATAAGAAACGGCACGAAATGACACACAGTAAGGAAAAACGTTATGCGTGTCACCTGTGCGATTCAGCATTTTCTTCCGCTAATGGTTTGAAAAACCATGTTGGAGGACATATAGGTGAAATGCGTTATAAGTGCGAGGTATGTGACAAACCATTCCGTCGACAGCAGTATGTTAAGCAACATATGACAAAACACACCGGCGAAACGCCTTACGAATGCAAAATCTGTGGTTCCAAGTATCGTAACTCTGGAAGTCTTTTTCTTCACATGAAAAAGTGCAAAGCTGCTAATCAAGTATAATATCTAATGCTTAGTTTTATATTGTACACGGAAAAAAAGTTACAGTAGGACCTCTCTTATTCGAACCTCTCTTATTCTAATTGTCCAGCCTCTCTTATTCTAATTGTTCCCCCACAAGTCTTCTCCCACTATCACACGAAAAGTCAACGAAAAATATTGTCCACGAATCACAAGCTCGCAAGCAAAGTAAGTGGAGGTAAGGGGAAAATTAGAATAAAAGAGGTCGGCGCCATCTTGAAAAACTTTACTAATTAGAATAAGAGAGGTCCTACTGTACATTGATTCCATAAGTGTCTGGCAATTTCTGCTTAAGTTCCTCAAGAAAAGGTTAGGATACAGAAACTACAATGAACTAAGGCAGTTTTTGCCTGACTAACAGGCAGATTTTGTAAGGTGCAAATAATGTTTAATGTACATATATTTTTGCTAAACTGATAAGAATGTTTGAATAAATAACAAAATCTTTGTGCAGTACAGTAGAACCCCTCTTATTTCAATTGCCCCTCTTATTTGAATCGTTTCCCCTCAGGCCTTCCCCCACCACCTCTCGAAGATCTCGATAGAGTTTACAGTGTTTACACCATCAAAGTTGTACAGTGTGAATACCGTTTAACCTAAATTTGCAAACATGTATAGTCGGTAGACTGATATGTAATGAAATTTCAAATTAATTTAAAATTTTGCATCAAACTCATGATTTACATCGTACAAATTATTCGAGAAGCTGCTAATTTCGTAAAATAAACGTGCACATTTGGAGGTTAGGATGTTGTCAATTTGTAATAATGTGTATTTCAAGACCTCCACAAAAATTGAAAAGTCTTTCATTTGCAAAATAAAAAACAAATCCAATATCAGCAGCTTAGTACTGAATTTGAAGTGATTTGAAGCTTTCATTAATCATATTTACAAATTTGGGTTAAATATTGTCTCCTATATTCATTTCGGTCTTAATCACAGTGTATTTGTTTGTGAAACAAAAAATGATAGATAATTACATGTAATAAAGTGTATAATGTAAATTTAAAATGTTTATTTCTACACTCGAATGCAGATATAAATGACGATAAATAAATGCGAAAGGTTGCAGTCTTTATTTATCACATAAAGGCACGAGTTGTGATCTCGTTACATTTTTATCCAAATTTAAAACTCTACACATTTTTCAGATATATTATATATATATTTTATGTAATTCAACTCTAAAATATATACGATGTCTAACAAAAATAAAAAGATATCAGATATTATCATCCACTATTAAAGCGTTAAGTAGAGCAAGGGGGTAAGGGGAAATTTCAAATAAGAGGGGTCGACGCCATCTTGACATCTCTCATACTTTACTAATAATTACCTACAGGTTATGTATCTTTTATTAACCCCTTCACTGCGGCGTGTTCATAAAAAGTTTGGTTATATTTTACTGTAACTTAGTGTAATAGTTTTTTTGGAATGCCATTACGAATCTGAAGTCAGATTTCACCAATTTAAAATGGCGGACAAATCGCCTAAATTCCAACTATTTTACTTGACACTTTTTCCCGGGAGTTTTCGGGACCTCGAATAAGAATTTAAACTCAGATTTTCAAAATTTAAAATGACGGATTCAATATGGCGGACGCACGGTATAGTGTTCTGCTGTAAAACGTGCCGCCAAAATTGTCTAGGAAGCTAAATTTAGCATGAAATTGTTTCAAATTTGGTGGATAGATTTGATGATGCTGATTATGGATCTACTGCATCATTTTGAAAATTGTTATAGATGTCGCCATTGTCGCTGACTGAAATCAGATTCGTAATCACCGACCCTAAAAACCCCCGAGTACCCAGTTTTATGTAGATCGAAATGTTTTATACATTTTTGGTTGGACATCTTGAATCCGCCATTCTGAATTTTCAAAATCTGAAATCAGATTCGTAATCAGCGATCCTAAAATACCCCGAGTACCCAGTTTTATGTAGATCGAAATGTTTTATACATTTTTGGTCGGACATCTTTGATCCGCCATTTTGAATTTTCAAAATCTGAAATTAGATTCGTAATCATTAACCTCGAAATCGGTATGATGAATTTAATAATTATTTGCAAGAGGTATTAAGCATTGTGTTACTGACATAGTTATATTTCTTCATATTTCACGTTTCAGTCGGCGATACTGGCGCCATCTCTGCATATTTTGAAAATGATGCACTACATTCATATTCAATAACGTGAACTTTGAAAACGTATGAAGTTATTATGAATTTAATAGTTATTTGTACAAATTATCAAGCATTTCCTTATCTACGTCGGCACTGTTTCTCCGAATTTCATGTTTCAGTCAGCGACAATGGCGCCATGTATAACAATTTTCAAAATGATGCAGTAGATCCATAATTAGCATCATCAAATCTATCTATCCACGAAATTTGAAACAATTTCATGCTAAATTCAGCTTCCTACACAATTTTGGCGGCACTTTTTACATCAGAACACTACCGTGGGACGGCTTGATCAAAATTCAAACTGATTAAGCAATAGAAACACTCTCATTATTATTTGTAGAATATTTATACTAAATTTGTTGTTTGTACCAAAAACTTCTTGGATTCTTCAGCTAAAAATCTATATTTTTAGTTTTTATCCCGTGTAAATTTCATTATTTTTATGTCATCCCGAGTTATCTTATTACATGTGGGACAAAACACTGATTTCTGTAGTTCAAAATTTTAGAGTTTTTAATTTAAAAACCAAAAATATAAAACAAAAAAAAAATGTTAAATAAAAATTCAAAAAATATTTAAAAAAGTGCACTTTGAAGACCTTTCTCTAACTTCCTCATAGTAAAGTGTGTAAGTAGATATTGTATATCGACGCTAATGAGTTTTGAAAAATTTACCCGCAGTATTAGATCCGCCATTTTGAATATTCAAAATATATCATCATATTTGTAATCCGCAACCTCGAAAAACTTGAGTGAGGCAAGTTTCAAGCAAACCGGTTCGTTTTCTGGAAAATTTGTCGGCCATATTGGATCCGCCATTTTGAATTTCCAAATATATCATCATATTTGTAATCGGCGACCTCGAAAACCCCTGAGTAGCAAGTTTCAATAGATTTCATTAATTTTTAATGCAGAAATTGACCTAATACGGTGTCAGCTCATAACAAAGATTTTTAATCGTATAAACAACATATTTTAAGAACGTGTATCTTGTTTTTGACATCATGTTTTTGAAAAACAGACAACGGCATGTTGTTCGGTATACCTTAGATTGTCTAAAAATGGTCGAGTTTTTAAATTTGATACATTCTTGACTTCATTAGACTAATTTATGTCATGACAAAGATTTGCGTTTTTGCCGCAGTCAGAGAAAAGTCCCAAACGACAAAGATCTTTATGTCATCCGCAGCGAAGTGGTTAATAATTTATATCAAATTTTAGGTTAAATAATATGTAATCTACCAGAATTATTTTACTTCCACGTTACATACGATATTTTATGTATCAGGAGTGTGATTTCCGAGGTTATGGGCGTGTAACGTGTTTTGAGTGCTTTATGCTATGCGGACGATAAAGTAAGGTTATATGCCTATGCGCATGCGCATATATACATAATGTGTACATTATCGTCCACGGAGTAGAAAGTAGCCGCCCCTCCATAATAACTAATTTCAGGTCCTTAAAACAAGCATATAATGCCGAGTTTCCTCCTGTTACATAAAAATAGTTATAAATAGTATTTTGCAATACTTTTATAAAAAAGCCTTTATTGAAAATGTGTGGATTACAGGAAGAGTCGAAGGAGAGATCTCTATACATATTGATTAAAAAAATATCGTAAATACGTCTAAATGTAGTCTGTTACCAATATATGAAGATAAAGTTGTGAAATTAAATTATTGTTCATAAACAAAACACGTCGACTTTTCATTATTGACTTCACGTCGCTATTACTCAGGCAAATTAGACCTGACGCGACATATCTGGTAGAAACCACGTAGAAACTGCCTTGTTCTGAGAGAAATGCAACCGCATACCGCCAGGGTCAAATTTAGGGGTCAGGCAAGTGATTGTTACCAAACTTTTGTTTCCGTCTATATATTGTCTATTTAAAGTACATACATTTGATAAATTATTTACAAAACTCTTATATTCTTACTTATTTATTTAAGGACTTTTGTACAAAATATTCAGACGCGAATCACATACAAAATAGAACTCGGACTTGTTCACATTTGTTGTCAACAATGTACAGACTATTTACAATGACTTCATAATATAATCGCGCACGATCAAGTCTTTGGTATGGTTGCTTAGACTCTACTTTTGAGGTAGAACCATTGAAACATTTAGCACTGACTTCGACGTTGAACCGATAGTTCTGCCGACGCAACAGCCATCCATTCATTGTTGTCCGAACGGTACCACGTTAATCCTAGCGAATATCTTCCATTCAAGTTCGCATGTTGACAATGACTGAACCACCAGCCTCCGTGATAGTTTGCTGCACAATCCGTTGAACTGATATCCATGTCCTTGTCTTTAGCACTGAAAGCCATGCCGTTTTGATAAGACATTGCATCGGTTGCATTGCCAGAAAATCCAGAAATTTGAAGCCGATAACCGCTTTCTTCCGATTCGACTCGGAAATATTCATATTCTGCGTTCCAATAATTGCCATAAATGTCGATCAAGTCAATTTTCAACCTAGTACAATTATCTCTGGTCAGTCGATGCAAAGCTTCATTTCCTGCCCAAAATTCGTTAAGCGGGGAACCAAAACCACTGGCATAGTCATTCCACGTCCTGTCAAAATCAACGGTACCATCTGCTCTGCGACCTATGACGATCCATCCTTTTCGACAAGAAGCTAACAATGGTGCTCCGGGTCCAGGAGCCAAAAGAGTAAGACCATCTCGTTTTTCACAGTTTCCAGGTAAAGCATCAACGATGGACCGATATTCGTCTTCGACGTGCTCAAGTTCCTTCGTTACATTCTCTGCTTTCGCGATAGAACTGTTCAAGTCAATGTTTGCCAAAGTCTCGTTCATTTTATTGATAGATTCTTGTTGCACGTCACTTTTCTCTTGAAGTTTTGACGCAGATACACTCAACGCTTGAACGGCTTTTCGAAGATTACCCAGTTCTTCACGAGTAAGAGACAATTCAGCTGATTTTTTTACTGCATTCACATCTAATCTGGACAGTTCTCTTCTCGTATCCGACTGATTTGCCACAATCCTATCTTCCAAAGACTGCACAGATTCAATGATTTGTACCACGGATTCTCCCAGTTTCCTTGCAGCAATAACTTCTCTACTGACATTGAAGACACGATGCGTCAAATCCCGTTCTCTATTTTCTAGAGCTCTGAGTCGACCACCAACGTTTTCCCTGTCTTCAAAAACAACTCGTTTTTCTATCATGGATCTTTTTCGAGAGACCAATCCAATTTTGTGTTCTAATTTGGACAGACGTTCCTCAATACGGCCAAGTACCGCTGGGAATCTGGAGTAAAGATGACGAGCATGATGGTTAGGATGATCCAAGATTCTGTTTGTGGGATCTTCGTTGTTTCCATTTTTAAAAACTTGCTTCTCCGAGTCGTATGTTTTTCTTCCAGACGGCTCACATTTTAACGATTTGACTTCGATCTGCACCGTACTTAACTGAAACATAAGAGAAATATTTATTATTATTATTGTAATTATAATCTGTTATATATAATTTTCATTTTCTAGCATTTCTATTTTAATGTAAGAAGTAAATAGCGATCATGTCAATTCCTAACTGGTTTTACTTCATTTTACCTACAAAAACAACTTTTCGACAATTTTCTTTTATTCTTCCGTTATAAAGAGAAATTAAAAATACATTCAAAGTATTAAAACTAATGGGTTCCAATTCATATTGAATTCGCATATATTTATTGAATGTCTCAAATATAAAGCATATAAAAAATCTATATACGATTTAATACGAAATAAGTAATTTTCGTAATATTATGATTAAGACAATTCCTAACTTGAAATATTCAAAATTAAACAGAAACTAAATACATTTTTAAGTCCAAATCATTTTAGGGGTAATTTTACGCATTTTTTGCGAATCTTTGACCAATGATAAATTGATATTGCTGAAATTTGATATATGAATATTCATCGCAACGCGTAAAGTTACTTTAAAAATAACTAAAAAAGAATCAGAAAATGTTATTTTAAAAAGGATTATAAAAAATGAATTTGATAGAACCGAATCATTTACTCGTTACTCAAAAGCCGTAATTGATATGGAAATTAAATCCCCGGCATCATCTTTTAACATTTTCATCGAAACAAATGCAATTCACAAATTGCCACATTTTATCCGATGCTATAAATCTGTGGTTTTTACTTCATTTCGCCTGAGGTTATTGTGTTTTTCGCTGATTTTCTGTACGAGCGTCGGGATTTATGATGTAATATTGCATAAAGCCGCTAAAAGCACCCCACTGAAAAGGAAAGAAGTGAAAATTTATCAATGTCAACAATATTGGAATATACATCTGAAAGTGGTGTATAATCTGTAATAAAAACATAAAAAAATAAACAAAAACATAAGAATGTACAGAAGCCGTTGCTCCATTCTGTTTCAATAAGGTGCGAAAATTTTGCTCGGTCTTTCCACCTCGTAGTCAAAGCATTTTGCTTGTAACAAAACGGACAGGAAGCAAAAAAAAAGCGAGTACACCGAGAGTCTTTTTTCGTTTTCTCCACCCGTGGCGCGAAGTGCAATCTATTTTTTCCCCGGTGCGCCGCTAGAAAATAAATAATTGGCCTTTGTTCTTATCTAGGAAAATGCGATCGATCGCGAGTGTATATAGACGAGCCGGAGTCATCGGTGCGTGACGGGGATGAGCGTTCCTCGCTTCCGATACCCTGGAGCCGGCACGGTCGGGTCAACGAGATTTTCGAGTCCACCGGGCAAAAATCCGAGATATAGATCCCATAGGTCGTCGCCCGATTCTTTGTAAAATATGTTCATTAACGACTTTATTCCGACACTCCAAATGTCGTGGAGTCAGGATTTACTCTTCATGGACTAAATCCAAGTGGAATACAACATTTATATTCCTCTCATTCAGTGTCTGGACCCAAATTGATAAGAAACATGAATTTGTTTCTGTTTTTTCCAGCCACCAAGAGCATTTATATAACCCAGTAAACTAAACGGAATTCAAAGGAACTCAACATTGGAAGTTCTCCAGGTCCTCCAGTATGTACAGCAAAAGTATTGAAAAGAATTCAGAATAGGAATTGGTTTCTATTCTTTCCAATTCGTAAAATAATATAACTGCCAAGCAGCATCCCTGGAAGAGGAGGTCACGAGAATCTGCCCAGAACTATCCTAGATTTGGGTGATCTGGCTAGAAACTAGCTCTATAATACGGGTAGAAATCCTACTAAAAATGACATGAATTCTGGCGTAAATCTATCGAGACGCGAGACATTGAAACAGCTAATATAGTTTATGTTACAGTGTGCGTAAAATGCTATTTTACACATTTTTCACTTTTTTGCAACATAAAATATTGTTCGACGCATGTGCGAAAATGTTTTTTATACCAATGCAAATGCGGACCTCGCTTTCAGCTCGGCCCGCAACCCTAACATTCATAGAAAAAACTTTTACGCCCTTGTATCGAAAATTACTATTAACTTGAGTGCGACAAGCTCTTAGAACTTATCGATCGGTTCGATTCGAGAATCTCGAATACCTCAAGATCGATCGCCTAATATGGCGGCATGCTCTCAGCTGATTCGCCTACACATGCTGTCGCGATTGTTTACAAAGCTGTTGTAAAGATCAAAGCTTCATTTCGAAAAGAAAAATGGTTTACATTTACACTTGCTCATTATATTATACAAATTTAATATGATATTTGCAGTTTGTAATTATTGTTTTATTTTATACTCTAAATATATGTTAGGGGTCTATAGCGGGTTTTCATCTAGAATTCGTGTATATTTCGACCGAGATTCTACCGAACAGTAGGATAATGGCTAGTTCAACCAGCCAAATCTCAACCAGAGATCCACCAGAATTAATTCCTCCAATTCAACATCTGGACTAAAATTATTGGAAATAAATGAGAGTACTAATTTATTTCTATTCTTTCCATCATCCTAAAGAAAAACACAGTGAAAATGTATTTTTACTCGTTTACTGTTGTTCAGAAGTATTAATGTTTCAAAATTCCTTTAAAAAATATTATTTTCATTGAGACACCCCGTATGTGGGGAGTTGTGCGTCGAGTGCCAGGAAAGGGCCAGGTGTGCGAGTTGTGGAGTAAGGCAGGCGGCAGATCGCGGATTGCGTGAGCTAACAGCCGCCCCTGCATCCGCAATGTTGCAAGAAAACAGCCAGAAATAACGGTAGGAATTCTATTAAAGAAAGAAAGAGATATGTAGGGGGGTATGACGTTTGAAAAAAAAAGAAGCTGACATTTTTATAACGTGCCAAACAAAGAGAGATTTTTTTTAAATGAATGGACGGCCTGAAACAGAAGGAGCTTGGATCAGACAAAAGCTGACGAACATTTTGCGCTATGAATACCCAAGAATGAGAATTCAGTCCACGCAGTTTTTGAAATAATTTTCGGATACTAATCGTTTCGAAACATATTTCAAGCATTAAAGTCATAATTCGTACATTCAATGACATGTTATTTGTGAAAAAAGAAACAATGTAATATTTCTTATAACGCCATTTTTATCTGGTCTTTTTGAAGGGTGTATAGCAGCGTAACAGAATAATTTCGGAGTTGATTACATAAAGCGACGCAGAACTTCATCGTGTGTATAAAATATACTTGAGCGAAAAAGACAGATGATGGGCAGAAAGTGATAAAAATAACGAAGGAGAGGAAACTACCAAGAAATGTCCCCTAAGGCGCTAAAAGAAAATGACAATTTTCGTGCAATATTTTTATAACGCGAAAAATGACGAGGGGGTATAATAGGATGAGCTTTCTGACAAATTGGACTAAAGATGAAAAGAAAACACGAAAGCTGTTACGAATGACAGACTAATATAAAAAATCGCCCCTTGTATTTAATTTTCAGTACTTTTGATCTAGTTTGAAATTAATTTATAAAATTCTGATCAGTTTTGACATTATGCGAGTACAATTCATGTGTACCATTTGTAATTTAATTTGTCTTCGTTCGTTATACTATACGTGTCAACTGAAGTTCTCATTTATACATAAAAGTATGAAGTGTAAAAGTCGACAAAGAACAAATGGAAATGGTGAAAAAGAGATAGAAAGAAAAAGAAAATCGAAATGAGAATTATGATTAAAAAAAAGAAAAATGAAAAAGAAAGTGACGAACTCATCACGGTAACGCGTAATGCGGATGTAAACAGAACTCGGATAGAAAGAAAATTGAAGGGGGAAATATTTCCGCAAATTTTGAAAAAGGGGCGGCAACGAATACCGCGACAAATGAAGAATCCAGGAAAATGAAAATTTAAATGTGTGCGAATAAGGAAACGAAATACTTTTTAAAAAAATGGTTTGAAGTGCGATGCTAAAGAAGGGGCGGAAAATCATATGGGTGTATGTGTAAGACGGGAGGAGGATTATTCCTGGTGGAAAATTCGACGAAAAAGGAATTCGACTTGCGCATATAAAATAGCAACCGTATTAAACCGAGGACGGGAAAAAGTGCAGCAAAATTGCACACGTTGGTCGAAGCGAGGAATTAAAATCTTTCAGATTCAGCAATTTAAATCTTTATTTATTGACGCTGAAATTTTAATCTCATTTATTCCCGGTTGGCCACATGCGCGGAATTATAATGTAAAAGAGCCATTTTTAAAGGTTTAATGAATATTATTATTTTCATTTTAACCGAAAGGTTTAAGATGTTAAACATTTTTTTGTAACTACAACCCAGCCGTCAGTTGCTCAAAATATTATAAAAATGTAAAACTTCATAATATAGAAGCGGCAAAGAAGGGCCGACGTCGGAAAGTTTTAATTCAAAATTTAATTTGAAACCAACATCTTTCCAAGTTTCGACGCGGGACAAGTCTGCGGGTACAAATTTACACAGACTCGAATTAAAGGAAAGGGGAAAAAAAGGTACGCGCAAGGCAGGAAGATAAATCAATTAACAAAACACCGTAACAATCGGGTTTAAATGTTAAGATAGGACGTAACTGCATTTTTCGGTAAAGGAATAAAAAAGCGGATCGTGAATAAATTCCAATGTTAAAAGAAATAGTGCGCGGCAGCGCTCTGCAGTCAGTGACTGCAAATAGCACCGCCGAGACCTACATAACCAGGGATTATTTATATAAAAGTATAGAAAAAAATACTTTTTATATCGGATTACTTTTTTTTAACGAGAACAGCGGCCGATTTTTCTTTTTTCCAGTATAAATTTATCCTCTGCCGGTTCATTTAATTAAATACGATTCCTCGAAAATAGAAAACAAAATATTAATTTTGACATTCTTTATTTCTTCATTAGTGACACATGTAGTTTGATTTTGGATGACAAAAGAAATATTCCCGTAATTGGGAATGGAATAAAAAGTCTGTCCTTGTTCCTGTTGTGTACACCCGCATTGTCACGTATCGGAAAAAGAAGTTAGAATTACGGCTCGACGAACCGCAATGATTCGGTGATAAGTTAGAAAAAATCTAGTAACTTTTTAGTAATTTTAGATGGGAACGTTAACGTACGTGTACATTTCAAATCTGCGAGTTTAATTATGCGAATTATTACGGCAATGAGCTTTTTTAATGGATGGTAAAAGTTTTAAAAGTGCCGGAGAGATTTAATTTCATTTAATTTCTTGCGCAGTGAAAAGGCTCCTCTATTTATTGCTCGGATCAAACGTTAATTGCGCTACATTAAGGCGACAAATGAAATAGTTATTTGGTGTGATTCTTTTTATAGCTTCGTGTGTTTCGTTTGCCGTATTGTTGTCCTGATTCATTTATTATTTTGAGGCGTTTCGAGGTTTCTATATATTTTATTCATTAGGTGGCGGATTCCATTTTAATTAAAGACGGCATTACTTTGACACTGTTAATAACCTAATTTCCTATTTATTACACTGGAACTCACCGAGTCTAAAACGATCCAATAAAAAAAAAAGATACCACGAAGACCACTAAAAGACATATTCATATACGAACAAGGGATACATTTCTATAACGAGAACGAAAGTGATGAGCAAAGCACCTAGCGACAACAATCCAAAGTAGTTTGTAAAAAAATATATCGATCCATAAGTTAGCTTTCAAAAGATTCCTAAAAGATCTATACAACAATTTTCTCTCCATTTGTTTGTTGTGGTAAGAAGTTGAGTTATTTTTGTTCACCTTTCAGCAATGTCTTGATTTCCTCAACTTCATTTTTGTAATTTTTCTCGACAAATATTATGAATTGCAACAAACGAAAAAAAAAACATAGAATCATCGAATTAAAAGTTTCACAATGTAATTTCATCGCACTATGTATAAGTATTGACGGATTAACATCATCAAAGCCAATTAAAACTTTGTGTTTTATAACATTATCTATAATCAATATATCAGATGCTTTCCATAACCGATCGGATGCACCCGGATTATATTCTTTCTTCGTTGAAACACGTCCAATAAAAAAAGAAGGAAGGGAAGGTGCTTCCAGGTGTACTATGTCGGTTTCGCGGAATGTAAAGAACTGCCGCCGCATGAAAAAGGGAAATAATTAATTGGAAATCGAAGTCTATTTCGAACGAAACAATATTTATAATGTATAGCCCATACTAAAGTGTTTTTCTTATCGCGTTAATATATTTCGTAATATCCAATTCATGTAAATAAGAATATTTTCATGTTTGCTAAATTCGATTTTCAAAACGTCGACAGAAAATATTATAAGAGACCATTTCGTATTTTTGACTATTGATTATGAAAATGACAATACAAATTGTAGGTAACATAAACTGAAGTCAATATCTTTTAAAAAAAAACATATTTTTCGTAGTTTTATCTGTTTAGCTAAAAGAATATTAGTTTGACAGAAAAATATTATAAACTAAAAAGACAGAGTATCAAATTCCCTAAAAAAAAGGTTTTATTGATATTGTTCGTAATATCAACAGCAATTGAGTAAAAGAAGTTTGAACATAACAACAATTTTAACAAAACAAACTTTTTTTCAAGATTATTGGTAATCAACAGGTCAAAAAACGTCTAAATGTTTTTTTCCACAGCTTTACCACTAATTTTAAGGAACATTCTAAGCAAATGATCGGTCAGGCTGCATTCGCTATCGTCAAAAACATAATAAAAAGTTTTTTAAACGTTCAACCGTCTTTTACCTCATTACCGCTGATATTTCGAAAAAAAAATGAATCAAACCAGTCCGGAGATTTTTATGCTCCTTCTTTTTTGTTTGAAATGTTTTTTTGTCAAGTGCATATTTTTTAAGTTAAATTTAAAAAACTAAGAAAAATCACGGTTTTTTAGTTTTTTTTTCGAGATTATTCCTCATCAACAGCAAAAGTACGTCGTAATAAGCGATTATAAAATTCTGTTATGTTCTATTTGCTGAAAGCTTATTGCGAATTTTAAGGAACGTTCTAAAAAAGTTGTCGACTGGACAAATTGAAGCCATCAGCTTGAAAATCGGGAAAAAATGTTTTTTTTTGTATGTTCCACGTGGTTTTACGCGATGACCGTTGACATTACGAAGAAAACAAATTAAACCTTTTTTGTCGAAAATGTAATGCTCCATCTTTTTTGTAGGAAACATTTTTCTTGTAAACTTATATTTTTTAAGTTAAATTAAAAAAAAACTAAGAAAAATGATGTTTTTTATTGTTTTTTCAAGATTATTCGTAATCAGCAGGCAAGGTTTTATCTAAATTTCCCATTTTAACATTTGTTTCGATGTTGTAAGTTATCCACTACGATCAGTTCAGTGTCAGAGCAGGTTACGCCATTTTTTGTTCTGTAACACCGATCTGTCACATTAGTAACATACCATATAGAATATTCGGAATATTTTCAACAGTCGAGAAACATGAATCGCAAAATATCGACTAGCTGGCTACAAAACGCCGTAATTGTCCCATAAGAAAGCATATGCCAAGAAACTCTAAGGTTTCTTTATGTTTATTGGCTGGTATCGTCTTTATGAAGTAGCTCAGACGCTGGCGCTACTTAACAAGGTGAGGAGCGGAGATCGTTATTGTTGAATAATAGGGCAGACGCGACTGGAAAAGAAAAATTACGTTATAAACGTAAGAATAAGTGGTTGCAGGAATAAAGATCCTCTTTCCGACCTTATTAGAGGACGCCGAAGAGCACAAAATCGAGACGTACCTATAACTGACCCGGAAAATCGTGTTCAACGAAGTATAGAATAGGATGAGATAGGAATGGATAGGATCGATCGCTGGACATGCTCTCGTGGCGAAAGGTACACAGAAAGTTACATCGCCGAAAATGGCTGCGTATACACAAGGGCTTGGTTTACTTGTATATGGAGCCTAAAAGCGAACGCGCGAGAGTGTATACATACAAAAGGGGGCCAAGGTGGGGAAGGCAGCTGCTGCTCGGTAAAAGAAAAAAAAAAAGGTCCGACCCGGCTGCCACCGTCGTTGCCTTCTGCCCCGCAGGTGCACCAGCAGCGGAGGCCCTCATGTAAATGAGGATAACGCCATCTTCCCTCTCTGTCTTACACGTACTCACTTTCCCTCTTCCCTGTACCCGACCTCTCACCTACTCCCTTTAAGTTTCTTCTTTTTAAATTCATTTTTAGACCGGCATAAAGAACGCCGATTAGAACCGAGGATATCTCGTATCTCCGCCTTTATTCTTGGCCTCGCGCGCCTAAACGGCCAGAGGAGGAAATTGAGCGATTACGCGATTTTTCGTTCTCGTCTTATACTTGCTCGACGTACTTTTTTTTTTACTTACGCTACTGGATTTTTCTCGCGCATGTATGTGCGAGAAAGTGTGAGTGTCATTCTCGCCACGACTGGAATTTCGGTGTCTCGAGTGGTTGCAATTATTGCAAATAATGTATTTGGTCTCCGTGGAATTTCGGAAATTGGCTTGGCGATGGGACGCGACACTTTTTTTTTATGCCGGCAAAGTCCGGCTACAAATTCTTACGTTATTCCACTTCTGAGTTTCTCAAATTTATATATTTTAAAATAACCAAAATATTCATGTAATATAACAAATATCAAATTTATGGTTCACAGATAGAACACTAGGCGGCTTGCTAATCCATAAATAAAATTGTTCATGTTTATTCAACATACAATCTTTTACGTACAGTAGTTCACGCGAGAATTTATCCCATATACTAATCTAGGCGCGACATTGCTTGGGGGTTTAAGCGCCACCTAGCGTCCAAGAAAAATTTATTCAGCCCTTTTCCATTTTTTCCTCATATTAATTAGTTTTTTTCAATATATTCAATAAATATATTAATAATTCGATATTGAATGAATGACTTTTATCAATAAACCAGGAATAAAGTTGGTACCATTTTTTATATGCTTATGTTAAGAAACCATTAATGTAACTATTAACTATAAATAAACTACATTTATAATCCCGAAAAAGCACGAAATGAAAATCAGCGTTAAATATTAATTACCATATGAGTAATATATTTTCAAAGAGCAGAAATCAATACTGTTTCTGGGTCATCTATAATCGTCCTATATTAATGTCCAGTTTGGATTATGAAATAAGTCACCATCTGGTTAAATTACTTTCAAAATTCGAATTAGTAAGAACCCTGTATTCCGAAATGTGTACCAAAATAATTAAGGTCATGTAGGCATTAAAGTTAATCGGCGCACATGATATAAAAAAAATATAAAAAAATATTAGATTTTCATGTTGTCACTTTATTGCATACGCTCAAATTTCGTTCGTTGCTGTATCCTGATTAACGCTTTATTCGATAAATAATTTCAGTCCGATATTTCAGTCCACGCATAAATTATTAATAACGATAAATGCATTAATGAAAAGCATACATTCGTACATGCAATTGTTATAGGAATACTGCAAGATGTGGTGCATAATTTATTAAAAGTTATTTACGATTTTAGCGAGTTAATTGTAATTAATTAACACGAAGTTTGGAGAACTCTCAGATTGGTAGGCAAGAAAATTTTCATTTAAAATACTAGTTATAATATATAATTTAAAATTATCCAGTCTAACGATTACTCTTTTGTCGAAATTCAGGGAAAAAACCTGTAATCGTAAACTTAACAAAGCGGAAAACGAAGGCTGCAACCTAGGAATAAGAGCTCATTACATAAGGCGAAGAAAGGAAAATGCGCCGATAATAATTCGAAAACTAATAGTATCGGTGCATTTCTTTTTCTCCTATTTCCGATTTCGATTTCCCCTCAAGCGTACCACGTGTATACACGGAACAACATTTTATGATTGGGGATTTTGCAGGATTAAAGTTCTTGACCCTTTTTTTACAATCCTCTCTCTCTCTCTCTCTCTCTCTCTTCCTCTCTGGCTTTCCCAGAGGAAACGCCGAAAAGAAAAAAAAAACTTGGGGAATATCCGTAAAACCGAGAAATCGCGAAACCCGAATGGTCTCTGAGCTTCTATAAAGACACTTGAGTTTTCCGCTCGATAAATACTAGCCGCACACCGTTGGGAGCTTTCCTATTTTCCAGAAATGTCAAGTATCGAGATCTCGTATAAATTCCATTTTCCATTTTATCGGTGGACATTATTTTTTCGTGAGATTCAGCGAGAGGTCCCACGATGAAAATATTTCTGCACTACCCATCGCCGACCGGTAATATACCGGAGAATTGTAATTGAATTTTCTCGTCGACATTAATTGAATGAAGCGCCCCCGTTATTGCAACACAATGACGATATACCCCTCATGGACCTTTTAATATAACGCTGTAATATAATTATTATTTATGGTCCACCTGGAAATGGACCTGTTCTAAATGGTCCTCCCTAATATCATTAGTCTGAATCTATAATCCGCCAAGATTTATAGCAACTGAATTTATTTCGGGGACTTAAAAAACAGTAAATATTTTTATAATATTTTCATTTAGGATGAAACCCCAAGTTTTTCTTGTAGATTCAAACGAAATTGACGAAGGAATTTCGTTGCCACCTGAACTCGAGTTCCGACTTTTACTTTTAATCGTTTAGCCAGACACTAAAAGTGATTTTAAGTCTAATTAAAATGCTGAAAGGACTAAAAAAATTCCAGTACACGAGATAACGGGGTTGAAGATCCTTTGTTAAGGTAGCAGTGAAAACTCCATCATCAATTTCTATGTATAATACTGGAAGGGCAGTGCGGCCCTGCCCACGCGACTGGGTAGTTTCGGTTGCACCTGGCGGTACGTCCCCCTCGTCCTCTCAACCGCGTCGTTAAGAATTTCAGTTGGATACGCACTCATACACACAATCCATTTTTACGCACACTTATACTTTCATTCCCGCACGTGGGCTCAGAAAAGCGAGAATGACGACGCAGCTTCAAATTCAATCTTGTCACTTCCTTTGTTCTATGTTGCCTGCTGTTAATCGCAATTATGAAATAGATGACAGGCTGTAAACGACGATTTTATAAAATAGGCAAAAAATATTCAAATACATATTTACTCAACTCAAGAAAATATTTTCTTGTGTTGAATATAAATGAATTTCGAATTATTATGTTTCAAAATAATAAAAAGACTTCTTTAAGACCTCTTTTTTAACATTTTTTTAGTTTTAAGTGATCTTTAGAAACTATTGAAGAGTTCTTTAAGACTTTCCGTTAAAATCTTTTGAATATTGCTAAAAAAACCGTTAATGGGATCAATATTTAGATTTTTTTGAAACTGCACAAAAAGAGATCTTAATTTGCCATTTAAGCATATTTTAAGAGCTCACGAAGTTTTCTTAGAACAATCTTTAGATATTTTACATACAGCTCATAAAGAACTCTTAAAATAATCTTTAAAAAAATCTTTAAGACCTCTTTATGATGTCTTAACATTTTTAAGATACCTTTAAAACTTCTAAAGAAAGAGCTCTTACAGAGAACGATTTTAAGAGCTCCTAACATTTTCTTAGACAATTTTTAAATATTTTACATGCTGTTCAAAAAGACTTAATTAGTAATCATTAAAAAATTAAGAGTAGTATAACGTGTACTGAAATTATTTAGACATTTGGAATACTGCTCAGGAAGAGCTCTTAACCCAATCATTAAAAAGACTTTGAGCTCTTTAACATATTTAAAAATTGTTTGGATTTCTGTAAAACCGTTAAAAAGAGTTTTTAAATCTTTAAGAGCTCATTAACATTTCTGTGTTCTCTTAAAAATTATACAAAATAAGATCTTAAAGAGGATTTTAAAAGTTTGTGAATTTTTCTTAAGCAATTTTTAGGTGTTTTATATATTATTCACAAAGAGCTCTTAAAGAAATCTTTAAGAAGATTTTAAGAGCTGTCGAAGTTTGTAAGATCTCTTGAAAACTGCTCAAAATAAGTTCTTAAAGTAATCTTTAAAAAAAAACATAAATAAACAATTTCGAATTTCTGTAAATCATTACTTTCTCAAATAGTAAAAAGACTCCTTTAAGAGCTCTTTAAGATGTTTGGAAATTTGAATACGTTTTAAATACAGTTCAGAAAGAGTTCTTAAAGCGATCTTTAAGACGTCTTTAAGCACTCTCATTTCATAATTTCCGCAATAATTTTAAAAGTGATAAATGTAAAACTTTTTAAGAGTCCATTTTTCACACTGTCCCGCTGAATTCACTTCAAGACTCTATTTGTTGATAATTATATTAAAGTTTGCTATAAAATTCTTAGAATAATAGTGAAATTTAAATAGAATTACTCCACAAATCGTATTAGACCTTTAAATTTATTCAGTCGAATGAAGTGTGAATATTTGAACAGAAAATAGTTATTTATATTTTTAAACTGCCAATTTATATAATTTTGTAAAAAATTATATTATCGTCAAGAAAAAAAATGAAACAATTAAAATAAATAGTTTATTAAATACAAATATTTTTTATTCATCGTATAATTCGCTTGAAACAAAATCAAATCAAAAACGAATGTTTCGACGCTTTTCAATGTTAAAATCCATTAGGTTTTATATATAACGTTACACAACAAGTGTTTTATGTGAAAATTAAATTATTGCGCAATTCATACTTTTATGTAGTTACTTTATAACGTATAATCCTATTATAACTTTATGAGAACTTTAGCCAAAGTCCAATTTCGACTTGAAAGAATCTTGGGGAAAAAAGTTTCCTCATAATTAAACTTGGTTCAGATTGATTTACAGGAAACTGTTGCCGTTGCTTTATTATTACAAATTTTTAAAAAGATTTTTATTAGCGATTCATCTGTTCCGTCGGAACGCGTTGAAAATTTTAGAACGTACCCACAATCAACAATTTACTTAATGGGATAAATCCCATTATACAAATGAATCAAAATTGTGTCGGAGTGAATTCGACAAAACTCAGATTTTTGTGACAATTATTTTTTTAACCAGTTGCAATATTGCACACATGTACCTCTTTTAAGCAATATTGCTCAGAAAGAGTTCTTAAAGTGTTCTTTAAGAAGACTTATGCTTCGATTATAAGAGATCTAATTCTGGGTAGAAAACATAACAAATAATTCAGAATGATCTCGTAATATGATTTTCAAGAGGCCATATGCGTCACATTATGAGGTTTTTCTGAACATAATGTGAGATTTTTATGAAATTGACTTATATTAAGAGCTCCTGAGCCTAATTATTTCAATACATGTTAAGTCCTCTTTAACAGATCATTCTGAACAGTGTGTAAAATATCTATAGAATTTTCTACATGGAAAGTTAAAGAGCTCTTAAAGTATTCTTAAAGGTCACTATAAGAGTTCCTTTTGAGCAGGTTTTAAGAGATCACAGAAATATCGAGAAATCTTAATGAGTTCTTAAAGTCTTTTTACAGATCGTTTCAAGAGCTCTTCCTGAGCAGTGTTTAAAAAATTTGAATAATTTCAGTACATGTTAAAGTGCTCTTAACATTTTTGTTTAAGCCTTAAAGCGCCCTGCGGTACTGGGATACCCCACACATAAATATTACATTTTTTCAATATTGATATATTGAAATATGCAGAGTTAATACCGCTGTAATAAATTTGAAAATTTGAAATTAAATAATTTATCGAACGTATCAAACGCTTGTGCATATCTCTAATTAGCATTTAAAAATTAAACGAATAGTTGAAATTTGATTATTTCCGTTCATTTTAATACCCAGTCGCGTTTAAAAGTTTGTATGTCCATTGCTGAGGAATAAATGATGCAATTAAATGAAATTATCTCTCTGGGCGTGTAAATACATGTATATACCATTCAGAACAGTAGAGTTTTAGGCACGGAAGTGCCAGGAAATGTAAATTTCGAAAGCAGGAAACGGATCTGTTTGAGGGGAGTCTCGCTGATTTTTGCTCTTTGATCAACGCGTTCTCATTATTTCTTAATATTCGTTCATTTTAAATGGACGCAGAAAAAAAAAAGTTAATTTAACGAAGAACTTAATTAAAGTTTTCGTGTTGTGATTCGAATAAACCGACTATAAAAATGTCCCTTGATACTTAAGACCTTCTCCAATGTCTTCGATGTATGTTTGAACTTTATTTAAGCTCGAAAATATTGTCGATCGATTATAAACTGCTTTAGAGAAAACGAATTTTGAGGAAAAGTGAACTGTAAAAATGAATTATAGTCCGATTTCGCGTAACACTTCTCGAATAATTGCATTGTTTATTAGAGTTCTTGAACCGAGCCAGAGAATGACCCCGAGGGTGCACTAAAGCACCGAGAAAGAAGCGTGAGTAAAGGGACCGTTAACCTTCTGCGACGTGACCTCACATTTTGATTTTTAATGTACTTTGGCGAAATTTTACAACCTCCCTGCCATTATTAAACGCGGCATTTATCTAGAAAATCCGTAAATTTGAAGAAATTAAATTGCATAATCAGAACGATCTGCCCCATTGAACTCCCATTCAATGCATTTTTATAAAGTTTTTCACTTTTTTACAGAATTTCATTTGGCCCATTGACCAATAAAAATAAAGTGTGATTTTTAAACCATAAATCACAACATGGTGTCAGATCTTATTACTTTAAGGTTAGGTTAGGAATTGACATAATCGCTTTCTAAATAATCCTAATAATATTTTTCTATTATTTTCAATCCTTTTTCGATTATTGGGACATAAAATTGGGGGCGCGGGTCGAAAAACCAACAAATCAAAAAGAAGACAGGTCAAAGTTTTTTGATGACCTGTTCTATACACTTGTATCATCATATAATAATATCTCTCTAATTGCTTTCCACGAATCAAAATATCGGCGGGCTCTTTCGTTACTTTTCCGCCCTGAGTTGTCGTGTTTTCCAATCTCCAAAATTCGAACTCAATCAACCCATAAATACATATTAACTCCTTAATAACGGCTCAAAATAAAGTAATATTTTTCGTCACAAGGCCGCAAAAATTGATTTTTCGTCACGAGACCGTAAAAGTTGATTTTTTTCTCACTAGGCCGCAAAATCAGTTTATTGAGGATTTTAAGCATTGTAGTAGTAAGAGTAGATTTTACAGATTGTCCGTAACATGAGAACTCGTAAAGTTGATTTTGCGGCCTTGTGACACAAACAGTGCGAAAAATGGCACTTTTCGCATTCTATTCACAGGAAAAGTTAAGCAATCAAAATATTCTGCAATAAGAGAGACAGAATTATAGAATAAGAGAACGATACTATTAGTACAATTGACCTTCAAGCATGTCTTTTCCTCACTCAAGAGAGAAAGTACCCGTTTCGAACACCTGTGGCACCATGCTGGAAAGGGGTACTTCACGCACAAGCGCGTAATGCTCCGCTTCACCGGTAAACACTCAATATGTTGTGCTTGGATCAAGGTACAATTAGTAAGCAGAAAAATGAAATAAAAACGGTAATTTACCTGGCTTCCGACATCGGCGCACGTGCGTGACAGTTGGGTGGCGCGCTCCTTGACCGCGGCGATGTCGACGCGGATGCTACCAAGGGCGGCCTCGAGGATGGTCATCCTGCTGCCAAGGTCACGTATACCCCGACCGGACTCGGCAACGTCGCCCTTCAGGAGGGCCAGCTCGCTTTGCATCCGGGCCCTCTCGGCGAGTTCCTCGCTGGCGTTCCGGGTGCGCAGCACTTCCGCCAGTTCGCTCTGCAATTCCGTCACGGCACTGCCCAGCCATCTGACCCTTAGTTTCTCGTTCTTCGCCTCGTTGGTACTTCCGCCCCGGAGGGTGCTCACTTCCTTTCTGCAATAAAAATGGCAAAAGCCTCCATTATCGATACTGCCACACGGCACGAGGCTTGCCTTTTGTCTCTTTATCCCTACTCCCTGTCTACCAGCGGTCAATTGTGTCGGGGGTCTATTCAGAAAAAGATGAATCGGTTGAAATCGTAACAGATTGGGTCAAGACGCAGATGCCCGAATGGGTGGAGTCCAAACTCGAAAATAATAGTAACCTAACAAACGTCGACACTGAAATGTTCTCTGAAACCGCTACTTTTCATTTTTTTTTTGTAATTTTACACTGAATCCAAAAGGAATTAAGTGACTTGAACTCGGTTACAAAATATTTTCTAAAACTAGAGTCATGTTTCATGATATTAAATGTATTTTGAATAATCTATTCTTGATGTATGAAGTGCCATTTTAACCACTTGTGTATAGGTTATGTTACTGTACAATTTGTGTTTACTACGAATTATCTATGCGCTCTAAATTATGGAAACCATTGAGAAGATATTTTGCCCACCAAAAATAACTAAATGTAAACAATGAAAAAAATGTTTTTATAAAAATAGAAAATATGTTATGATGAACATAAATCATCTTCATGCACTTTTTTTCAACATTATTTTATTGAGACATCAGCTACTTGTTTGCTCAATTAAGAATAATTTGTATACTTTTGATGTAAATCGATTTTCTCCCGGGTTCCAGTCCCGGCGCGGAAAGTTTTTTTTTAATCGAAAAATAATAAATCGTAAAACAATTACATCATGACAATAAACATTGTTGCAAGCAAAAATTATTCTGAATTAGGCAGACCAATTTCTGAAGTAAAAAATCGAATTGATGTGAAAATAATATATAAAAACATGATTTATTTGTCATAAAAATGTTTATCCGAATAAGAAAACCTAATTAATATATACATTTTATCAATAATAATGTTAATATATGAGTTTTAAGATATTAATTTGTTCGTTGGTAACTAGGTGGCGCCCAAATTCGTAAATAAAGTACCGTGGTACTCACGTTAATAGACGAGGATCGTAATTGGAAGATGTGTGTTTCGTAATAGTCGCCGGGATCAACGCTTAAAAGATTTATGCAACATCGTTTCTGGGTTTGTGTGACACCTCGCGATCATAGCAGTAATTTATGTTACTCTAATATAATCTTATTGTTTAGTTTTTCGTCGTAAATTCAAAATTTTTCATTTTTAAATAATATGTATTTTGTTCGAAAAAATGTTTCTAAAAAATGTTTAAAGTTTTTTTAGTAAAATGAACACACGATAAATTGTATAGTTATTAAAAAAAAAAATTGAAATGTTGTGTATGTATCTCGTTTTTTTGTATGGTTATAATTTCAACATCCTTTTTTAAAGTAAAGTCCTCTAAACTTGAATTTTAAAATCTGTCGATTACCATTTTGAAAATAAGTACAAAGTATAGATGGAGACACAAACGCAAAAAATCACTAAAAAATTCAGGATTTTTTTATTTTGGAAAAATATTTCTGAACAAAATGTTCGTTGAATTAATCATGGAATATACTCAAATGATTTTGGACATTTATGTTGTCTTTAACTTTTCCAAATTTTTATTTTTCAACAAAATTTGTGGACGTTTTTCTTTACACAAAAGTTGAATCCAAAGAGTAAATTCAAGGTTAAAATAAGAAGAAATGTATTTTAAAAAATGTTGTTTTATTATTATTCTACATTTTTGTTGGTTGCAAACAACAAAAATCTCAAACGATTTACTTCAATTTTTGTGTGGCATTTAAAGGAGAGATTTTCCATGTTTTCATGCAAAAAGAAAGAATTCTATGTATTGAACATATACGTAAACGACACATTTCCATGAAAATTCCTTTATCTCCTTAAGGACCGTAATGTAGATATCCATATAAGATAAGTGAAATTTCTGTACGTTCTCGTATCATAAACGCTAAATTTCCGCAAGCTTTATTTGACAAAAAAGATATTCTAAAATACTTAGCATGAAATTTCAGATTTAATGTAACACATAAAACTGATAATTTCCAATAAAAAATTTAAAGGTATCTACTAACATAGTAAAAGTCACTTATATTTATGACAAATGTAATAATAATAATATAATAACTAATTAAAAAGTTAAATTTACATTATCGAAAAATAACCAAAATGATTGGAAAAAATACATTAGCATTTTGAAATTTCTGGAATGTAATCTGGTAGATTCTTTTCTCTTAACTAAGTTTCAAATTTCGTTTGCATTTAAATTGGTTTACACGCTTCTTTCCGTGTTTTATACGGGAATTATACTTTTCGTTGTTGGTGCGTGATACAGCCTGATTGTAAAATAAGTTTTTTAATACTTGTTTACTCGTCGTTTCCAATACAATGCATAAAACATTTATTTATCATACATTATAAAAATATTGTCTTTCACTACTTTCACTTTTAAAAATCGTTAAACAGACATAAAAAAGCATTTCGTATTGGGAGTTAATAGCTGCAAATGATCACACAAAAATATCTTTTGTTAATTTACAAGCAATAAACAAAAACATTAAACCCGTCAGGTGCACAAAAGAACAAAACATCTTCCCGCAATTTCGCGCGCATTATTATATTATCTTTCTGATTACACGCATCAGAAAACACAGAAATAATTGAATATCAGCAAATTGGTGAATGCAGAAACGAACTTTTACGCTTTCTCGAAAGTTCTCTTTTGAAATTTGCATACAAATATCTGCAGGCTTGTTTAAAAAACCGTACACCGAATGTCATTTTCCAACATTGAAATAAAAAAATATAATGCACGAGCCCGCATCTCGTCGCCTCTCGATAAATTAGGCAATTACAAACGTCATTGGTTGAAAAAAAGGGTGATGAAAAATGCCCTAAAAAAATTAATGAGTAACATCCGCGATTTTCAGTAGAAAAATATATATGAGATATTCAAATCTGAATTTATTCTGTTTACTCGACTGGAATCGTCTAAATATTTATCTTGAGTAAACCAAAAAAAATATATGCACAAATGCTAGGTATTTCGCACAGGACTTTGCTGAATATTTACATATTATTAAAATCAGAGAACACGATGAATTTACGACGGTATGGAAAGCGAGCTTCTTGAAATTTGTAATATGCCGTTATTATCTTCGTACGTTCCATGCAATATGCTCAAAACTTTTTATTAATTTCTTTTTCCCTCTAGGGAGTGGAAAAGTTTTGGATGTACTACGTCGAATATTAAATCATATCTCTAATACAGTTTCCAGGATGATTGCTCAATTTGCGAAATCATAAAAATTGTTTACTCGACTTGAAATGCAACGACTCGTCCGCCAACGGTCATAATGGGATAATACGCTTATTATCCAGAAAGCTGAACTTCACATCATCATCAAGTTACACTTGAAATTTCGGGAATTCGTCCCTTGGATTTCAAGAGTACATAGCAGGGACACACCGAAGCAAGAAAATCCTTGAGTTACTTCGAGCGTGAACACCGAATTTCATGGGGTTTCGGTACCACGTATCGGAGTACCGACATATTTTGCGATCAACATCAATTTTAATAAAATTTGTATCGATCGATCGGTTCCACTTTTCCCATATTGGAATAAACGTACTTTCGGCGATTGAAGGTATAAAGTCCATAAAATGCACCAAGTAGAAAATATTTTTTTAGTGGATTAAATGAGGACTTTGCATTACTGATGTTGGTAAAAAATAACCTCAAAATTTTAGTCCATCTATTTCTATTTACTGTCTTTGTAATGGTCGCATTCTATTTCGTCGAATAAGAATTTATTCTCTATGGAGTGAAAATTAAGCCACTTTAGTAATATACTGAACTCTCACTCCGCTTGGAGTGAAACATTCTCTGTCAAGAGTAAAAATTTACTCGTCAAGAGTACAAATAACAAAATGATAATAAAATGAAACTTCTAAATTTCTTGGAATGAGTATTCAGTCTGCATGCAGGGAAAATTGAGCCAAAGTGTAAATCCTCACTCTGCTTGGAGTGAAACTTGCTCCGTCAGGAGTTAACATTCACTCTTTAAAAGTAGAAATAATAAAACAATAATAAAATAAAGCCTCTAAATTTCTTGGAACGTCAATTTATTTCCTATGGAATGGAAATTCAGCCATTTTAATCAAAGAGTGGACTCTCACTCTGATTGGAGCGAAACTTGCTCTGACAGGAATGAAAATTCACTATGTAAAAGCACAAATTAATAATAAACGAATCATTTTAAAGCGAAGCTTCTGAAATTCTGGGAATGAGTATTCACTCTATATGGAGTGAAAATGCAACCATTCTCGTCCCTCTCTTTAAGAGTGCATTTTCACTCTATAAAGAGTGAATTCTGACTACGAGACATTGAAAAACGTTGCTTCATGATAATTTTATTATTTGCATCTTCACCTTTCTTAACTATTGTATATAAAATATTTTGTGGGGAACGTAATGTTAGAATATTCCGATATATCTATCAATTTTGTATAGTACTTTCTAAATTCCTTAAAGTGTCCGTTGACTCTTTATGGAGTGAAAATTGAACTACTCTAGTCAAAGAGTAAATTCTCACTAAATTATGAATGATAATACACTCTGTATGAAGTGAAAACTCAGAACAAGCTAAAATTCACTCTAAATGAGAACTCAAGCATTCAATGGAGTGCATCAATATTCACTCCATAAAGAGTAACATTTCACTCCATGAAATTTAAAGAACAATTTATAAATTGTATGAATGTATATTATTTTGAGGTACAATTTCTGGTCACTGTATTAGAATTACTCATGAAGTATGTCGTGAAGAATCCCCCAAATAAAAGCATTTTCCAATTCACTATCTAAATACTTTAGAGTGAAAACTGAGTAACTCGTTAATTTTTAATCGTTTCGATTCAACGACGATTCTCATTGAAATGAAAACGTTCAAGCTTAATAAAAGAACTGTTCGAACGATACTCCTCACATTTCACTCCAATAATTTGACTCATTGTCAATAAATTTCGTAGAGTGAAGAGTCACTCGTCATAGAATGAACATTTAATTAATTGAAAATATTTGCACGATGTTAAAATTCGCTACTAAAGAGTGAGAATGCTATCGTTCACTACAGTGGTTCAATTTTCACTACATAAAAAGCATCTTTATTAGAATTTTATACAAATTTAGCGAAGAAAATTAAGCCCGAGGCTTCACGTATACCATATTTTTATTTAAAATATCATTAAAACTATACAAATCGTATAAACTAATATTAGTAAATATAGAAAGTATAACCAATGAAAGTAAAAATTTACATTTGCCTTCTGTAGGTGATGAAAAATGTTTTCTGGTTTTAATAGATGATGATATATTTTCATATTCCGTTAATGGTTTTAACAGTATACACTATAATAAAGAGGCTTTAATTAAAAGCACAGAATGCAGTTTTTAATGACTCTTAAGCACTTTCAAAGATCTTTTTTTGCGAAGACGATACGGTTAACGTCCATTTTATCTCTATAAAAGTCTAGATAATGTTACAAAGTAAAAACTGAAAGAATAATTATTTTATAATTTTTTGTTTCAAACGCATCCTCAAATAAAAAGGAAGTCGTCAAGCGTGCTTTAATTAATGAATGTCAGCAAAACGTCACAGTAAATTTTCACCGTCTCTTCCGGACATACTTTTATCTTAAACACAATTGATTAATTACGTATTTTAGTTCGTTAGATTGTTTTAAAAATCGTAAAAATAATGGACAATTTTAAGATGCCATTAATTAACGAGTACTAAGATATGTTTCGTACAAAGTTGTGTGTTTTTATAACTTAACTGATATTGTCTTGGCATAAAGCAGAATATTGTTGGACTTTTGTCATGGTCCTTGGACGCGTGACTAATTATCAAACGCGTTTGACATTTCGTATCTCAGGGGATTGGCCACTATTGTAGATACGCTTTCGTTTGAACGACACTCTGAAGCTTATCATCGACTACTGCGGTTAACTAGTTCACTACATAGAATAGCCACTATAGTATATAGACCAGGCACAAATATACCAACACAAATATTTCTCGTGCATTTCCATTATTGCAATCCTAACTGACTATCAACAAATATTTAGTTGTCACTAAAATTATGCTTAAGTGGTGAATCTTGTTTTTAAAATAACATTTTTGTTTAATAGAGTGAACTCAATGGGAAGCTTCAGTTTTTACTCTAAAAGCGTGATTTGTTTACATTTTTCGACCATAAAACTTAACTCTTTCAAAGTGCAAATTTGCTCATTCAAAAAAGCGGCCTACTGTTCATTCTAGAACAGTTTTTGTTATTTCTTTAAGCATTCGTTTGTTTTACTTCCTTCGGTGTCAGATTTCACAAAAATTGTCTCATATAGATGCATGGCTTTCATTTCACTCTGAAAAAAGTGATTTCATACTTTATTTGATCGAAAGATAAATTCTTTCCTAAGACTGGTTACTTGTGTCGTAAAGAGTGAATTATTACATAAAAAGTCTGAAATTGTTCTAATTCATAAGAAAAGTTCACTTGTAAATCTAAACACTGGGTTTTTACTGCATTGGGAATGAGATTTCACTCTTTTAGAGTGAACATGCACTCAAAGCATGTAAAGGTCAACTCCCACTCATCAAGGAATGAAATCTCATTTTAAATCTCTCACTCTAAAAAGAGTCATTCTAAAAGGAGTCATTATTCCCTTGTCCTTTTAAAGTAAAAGTCCACTCCTTAGGAGTGAAAATTGCCACATCTGCAAATGCGGTATTTTGCTTCCTTCCAAAACAAGTGATTTTGTATTTCTTCAGTCGTGAGATTTCACTCTTTAAAGGAAATTCGCTCCTACAAAAGAGTGACTACTTTTTAACCTTAAAAGATAAATGTTGTATTTATTAGAGTAACAAGAGTTCACTCTTAAAGAGTGGACATTTATTCTTTAATAGCTTTAATAAATAAATGTTCTACTTCCTCAATAGTAAAATTTCACTCTTTACGAGTGTAAATTCCTGTCAAATATAATTGTCTCTTAAAATTATGAAATTTCACTCATTCATAAGAGTGACTCATCGTAAATTCGGCCTTAAGGTTTCTGTCTTTACGAATAATTTAGAAAAGAGTGGTTTACATCTGACTTTAATCATATTTCACACTTCTTACGGGAGTGAGATTTCAACAAAAATTCGCTCTTGAGTATCTTAAAGTCTTATTCTGGAATACGTTAAGTCGCCCTGTTCAAAAAGTGAAATCTCACTTTAAAAAGTTCATTCTCTGTCAAGAGAGGCTCACTCATCACTCTCTAAAGAGTGATTTATCGATCCAAAATAAAATTATATTAGTTACATAGACAGTTTTGGTAATTATGTTATGATCTCTGTAAATTTCGTGGAGTGAAATTCCAATCTTTAAGGAGTGAAAATTGAACCACTGTAGTAAAAAAGGTCTTTAAGAGTGAAGGTTCACTCTATGCAGAGTGAATTTCCACTGAACAAAAACTTAGAAAGGTTACACTTGGTCAAGAGTGGCTCACTTATAACTATAAAGAGTGATTTTCGCTCCAAAATCAAATTATATTAGTTACATCGACAATTCTAGTTAAGGAGAAATTCTTGCTTGTTAATGTGAATTTTCACTCTAGCAGAGTGAATTTCCACTCCGAAAAGAGTTAAAAACTCACTCGTGGTCGAGAGTGGCGCACTTACCACTCTGTAAAGAGTGATCCATCGCTCCAAAATCAAATTATACTAGTCACATCCACAATTTTGATGATCATCTAATATGATCTCTGTAAATTTCTTGGAGTGAAAGTTCAGTCTTTAAGGAGTGAAAGTTATTGCACTCTAGTAGAAGATCGAGTTCTCACTCTTTAAAAGTGAATTTCCGCTGCCAAAAAAGTTCATTTTCGTTGGTTAAGGCGAGCGTTCAATTTTTCACTAGAGTGGCACGGTTTTCACTCCATAAAGAGTGAATTATCGTTCCAATAAATTTGTAAGGATTGCATAGAACCCTTAGAAATTTAAAAAATACATTACTCGGCACAGGAGTAAGGCATGGACGAAGATCCAGCAAAGCGTAAAATTTCTGGCCATATTCGGGGTGTTAAATTTAAATTGTTCGGAATTTTGATTCCGCCGAAAATACAGTACGGGAGGCCGACATCGACACCGGTTCTACTGCCGCCGACAGCTGTCGTTAGAGCTGGCAATTCAGTGAAAGCTCCTCGGGCCTCAGAGCTGAAAACCGTCAGCTGGATCCGAGCCGTATCTCCCCTCCTCTGCCCCCCTTGCCCCCGATCTGCCCACCCCCGTCCACCATCCTCCTCCAGCCTCTGTCTTCCCTTTTTTACCCGGCCGCAGATGAGACGAAATGTGCTCCTTAAAAAAGAAGGCAATCTTCCAGCGATTTACTTTTACGATTACTTTACGAGTCGGTAACTACGGAAATGAGAAAAAATTGTGAAACTGTTGCAAAGCACTATTGATGATGCACATTATGCAATTAACAGAAATAATTGTTTCCTCGTCATCGTACCTCAGACCTAATAGATCTTTCATTTTTGTCGTCTTCCGCTGGGGATTTTGAGGGATTTTGCTTTTTTTTTGGAGATCGAAATTCACGAATTTCTTTTCCTGATTAATCGAAGGGAACCGGGTGCAGGTGAAGCGATGACACCGAATTTCTCTTTTAACGAATGGACTTGCATTTTCTTACGGTTAATGGGAAACTGTCGATTCCGGTTCGGGAATTAATTGCATTCGGAGATGTAAGATCTTTTAACCGCGATGCAATTTACTGCTTGTTTGTGCACGTGTCGTATTGTGGATTGATCGAATATTTAGTATTGGTAGTGTTCATTATGCACGCTTCAATTTTTTAAATTTAATTAATTTCTTTCGACTGCAGTAATAAGCAACTTTATCGATAGATGCTTCGAAAATATTGCATGGTTGTTCTTTATAGACAAACACGTAAGACATTTTCGTAACGAGAGAAAAATAGAACCGATAGAGTCGCGAACGATCCTAGCGGTCTTATCTGCACTTATAAATTCACTCTTATAGCCAGAGTGACAATTTCACTCTTCTGAAAACAGAAAAAAGATCAACTCACATTTTAGTCGAATGTCACTAAATCCACTCTTACTAGAGTGATTTACTCCAAGAAATTTTCTTGGAAGTTTCACCATTCCAGATGGCAATTTTGGGACAGACTTTCAGAATAATAAAAATTACCTTCCTTTCTGATAAAGTTACAATAAGTTCTAGGAAATTGTATTATGCAGACAGAAATAACTACAACAAATATAGTAACTTTTACTAGAAATAATGTAAATTTTCTTAATAAGCTAAATAAAAAACATCATTCAACAAGCAATCGAAATATACCAGGTTCGAACCTCAGCTGGTAGAAACTCTCGAGTACGGTCCTCTTTTTTTTTCATAAAAATAAAAAAACCAAAAGTTTTCTTAATTTTTAAAATTGTAAATATAAAAAAAAATTTACTGTGCATTCAAAATCAATTTTCATTTTTTCCCAATGAAGTTTAATGAAAGTTTCATTGACATTCGATTAATGAATTATTAATATTATCATTACACTTTGACATTAATTACCCTGAACTTTGTTTCCTAGTTTGAATATAACTACAAGTTTAGTTCCGGTAATTTTCGTCAATTTGAATGAGGACAGTTTTTCCTAATTCCCTCCAAATTGGTGTTTTACATATATACAAATTTCACCCTCCAACTTCCTGGTAATTAATATTTTGAACAGAGAACAAAAAGTTATATAATATTCATAAATCAAAACGCAGAATGTAACATTTATTACTAGGTTATTGCGATTAGGTTGTAAAATCATGGTTTGGTTTATGACCAGATATTTACTTCCGGTACATGTGTGCTTTGCACATGTTTGCAATTAAGAGCTTTATAGCTTTATGAATTTTTGACAGGGACGAATTGCCTTCGCGTCAAAAGAGATTGTTATGGAAACTCATCAATTCAGCCCAATGCTCAGGATTTTCAAAATTGAATGATGCAATGGATATGTACATAAAGTTTCAACTAAATATTAAATAATTAAGCCATCTCAGTAACCTTTTTGGCCTCGTGTTACGGCAAGTATGAACTTTTAATGAAACCATTCAAGTATTTCGAGAATCTGCCGATTTCGAACTCATAATTAATTTCAACGATGCTTGCGTTTACGAATCTTCTGTTTACCTTGTTAAATTTATTATTATGAAATCCATCAACTTATACTTTCGGTATTAGATTTCCTGTGTTCAACTGTTCATATTTGCAGTCAGAGATATAACCATTTTTTAAATTTAAGAGTATTTTTATCGACATCACCGAAAACGTAATGAATTGAACATTTTAATTAAATGCTTTTATAAATTAACCAGTTAACGAGCAGGCGCACTGGATTTTTACTTTAGTTTCGAGCGCGTGTAATTCAAATATAAGCGAAAGCAATTTCTGTTTGCGACATTCATTTTTACGTGTTAATGAATATACTTTTTAAATCGTTGATCATGTCATAAGATTTTTTTATTTAATAATTTATTATTAATATATTTTAAAGAGATGATTAAAGTGTTAACAATTTCGAAGTTCTATTGAACACGAGGTGAATCTCATCTCTGATGTTTGAAATAAGTTACAAATGACATTATGCCATCTCACATCTATCCCCAAAGGGTCACAGGTCTGACAAAAATGTGGAGGAAAACACGACTTTATCTGTACAACTATTTAGCTTCAAAATTTGCAAACCGCGAAATCCCAGCTGATCGTTTTCTCCAAATATAAGTGATTATAGATGATTTACAATTTTTACAGCGATTTTTCGTTATTACCGGCATTTGACTTCAAATCGAAAAATGTTATATAGGAATGTTGTAGGTATAAAAAAGATGTACCATTTTTGTATACATAATTTTTAACATAACCTCAAAGTTTCAGAAAAAAATGTTTAGGAGACTTACCTGTTTTGTCCCGAATAAGCTGTATTTTTTTTTAATAACAATATTTATTCGTTTCTTTTTTATTGATTAAAAACCGATAAAAACACCTTTTATTTTCTAGTGAAAAATCTGATGTCACAACAGTAGAGAATGGAACTTTATTTAATGGAATTTTTTTTTTTTGAAATATCTACTTTCAGACGGTATATGAATCAATTTACATTTTTATACAAGAAAGTGTCAAAAACCTCGAGAAACTAAAAAAACTCGATTTTCCACATCGATATCAATTTAATTTTCAACATAAATATTTAAAAAAAAGAGATAAGTGCAATTCTGTTATTGTAAAATTGTTGTTATTATGTAATTTGTTTCATTCTGTAATTACGTTACATATTTTATCAGTTAGTAAATGAATAGAAATCTAGTTTTTTAGATTTTCGTGTTTTTTTTTTGCACTTTTTTGTATAGAAATGTAAATTGATTCATATATCATCTAAAAGTAGATATTTCAACGAACAAATTGCATTAAATAAAGCTCTATTATCTACAGTTTTAATATTAGGTTTTTCACTGGAAAATATATGTTTTTTAATCGGTTTTTAATAAATAAACAGTAAACGAATAAATATTATTGTTAAAAAAAAATTACAGCTTATTCGGGACAAAAAAGGTAAGTCTGCTAAAAATTTCAAGAAAAAAAAAATAATTTTTGGGCGCTAAAAAAATTAAAAACAAAATACCTACACGGTTTTTTTGATTTTTTTCTGAAACTTTGAGATTATGTGAAAAATGATGTACACAAAAATTGTAGATCTTTTGATACCTACAACATTCCCATAATACATTTTTCGATTGGAGGTCAATTGTCGTCGGTAATAACGAAAAATCGTTGTAAAAATTGTAAGTCACCTATAATCACCTATATTTGGAGAAAGCTGGGATTTTGCGGTTTGCAAATTTTGAAGCTAAATAGTTGTACAAATAAAGCCCTGAAAGACGTTTTTCTCCAGATTTTTGTCAGACTTATGACCCTTTGAGGGTAGCTGTGATCTATCGCTAGTTCATCTAACGCTGCGGACTACTATTTACTCCGCATTCAATATTTGTGCAGGAGATATTACGTAAATACAATTTTTTGATACCTACGTTAGAGAAAGTTAAATACGAAAAGAAAAAGGATCACGGTCACCTATAAGATCGAATTGTACCCTGTTCGAGCGTGAAATGTGTGGAGGGTTGGATAAAAATTCATCATTCATTATATCCTTGAATTCGAGAGATACTCGGCTTTCAAAGAGGTCGCGTATTCTTTACAATTTATTATTGAAAATATCCGAATCGTAAAAATAAAATCCACGGATAAATTGTGATGCAAGATTGATAAAGGCGCGGCGGAAGTGAAAGAGCAGGGACGAAATTCCTGGAATGGAAGGTCGTAAAAAGTTAAGGTAAAACACGTTAAAATACGTTTGGAAGCGTATGAAGATTTGAAAGGATAAGTCAGGTATATGTCGAAGCTGCATTATAAACGAAGGATGAAAATTCTTGGGTTTTGTGAATTGAAATATCTCGCGGCTGACCCTCGTTTTCTTACGATTCGACGGTACGCTCCTTCGCCCCTTTTCTTAGACGTCGATTCTGATGCGGTACCTTATGGTCATTCAAATCGAATAATAATATTCCGAGGGACGATAGAAGACCAGAAGGAGCTCTTTCTTGCTTGCCCGACCCTCCAACATTCCGGCCCTCGTCGCCATTCACGCGAATTCGTCGATTCAAAATCATAAGAAAACGCGGACTTTGACCAAATATTTTTACGAAATTTACGTCCGAGACTCGAGGACTTTCTATTCTTTGCCTTGTTGTCGAGATAAGACAGCTGTCATTTCATATGATTTTCTTCAAAATAAAGCATCTATTGTAATCCTGGGACAATTTTATTCAATTATTTTCAAAATCCTGTGTTTACTTTATTGTTTTTAATGGTGAGTTCTTATGACGGCTCCTAGATGGCGTGCAAATCTACAATACAAATAGATTTTTGATTGGCTTCTATATTATAAAATGGCCAACATTATCTAGCACTCGAATAAAAGTTCGAATAGAAAACTTTAATTCATGAATAACAATGTTTTACAATATTAGTTTCTCCTAAAGCCGCTAGATGGCGCGTTAATTCCCACAATAAAGTTGCGATTCATTACACAAATGTATTCTCGTACCGCCAGTGCGGATTTAAGCGACACCTTGCGTCATAAGAGGCTAATTATATTCCTCATCATATTCATTATCTATTTCAATCCAAATATTATGAACTCTATATGAATTTATATATATATTTTTCTTTTCTTGGATTTTATATTGTAAAATAGCAACTATTGTCTAAGTAACAAATAATTCTTCGAATAGACAACTTTAATTTGTGAATAATAAGGTTTTTAAACATTAGTTCATTAGGGCCACTAGATTGCGCTTTAATTCCCACAATAAAATTGAGATTTCATAGAGATTTATGATCGTATCTACATTAATACTATTGCGACATCGCTTTTGAATTAGAGCGCCACCTAGTGTTATCCATCATTCATTAATTTTTTTAATAAAAATATTACAAAATCTACAATGACCATTATCTCGGAAATGTTCAATCAATTCTAGGAAAAATACTTTTGAAAATCAATTAGTTAGTCTTAAACTGATTACGATGGAACGATTTCAAGCATTACTTGACTGCAATGTCCATCCGATAGCTTCAGCATGCTGGTTAACCGAATGTAACATATATGACAAAGAAACTCGTGTTCTTTACCAGTAAATAATACAGATCACTGGGCTGAACTTGATATACAAGGGCTCGATCAAGATGGCTTGAGAAGCCCTTTATAATCGACGTGTGAAGAAACGCATACCTCTATGCTCGATGTCAAATAAAACTTAAAGCTATTTCACGTAACATAACCTATAATAATAACATATTGGATTTCAAAAAAAACTATGAATAAACAATGTAATCTAACCTAAAATATTCGAATTAAACAGTAATTGCAATGATTAATGAAGATCTAAAAGGTCCTTAATTATATTTGATGATCTCTGATACAGAATATAAAAACCACTAGGGTGTGAAACGTCATTTTACACACGCAGTCTGTTAGACCTTCACTTCATCCTGTAAGACACTGTTAGAAGTCGGAAAGATTAAATTCGCGCTGAATAATCTTCAAAAAAACAAAACTACTGCAAATTTCTAAGGTTGATGCAATTCGAAAAAATATCATCTTCAGATTGAGCAGTGCTCCGTGAAGACACCAGGAATTACCCGAAAGGAAGTCGAATTGTTCACCGGAGGATCTCTTGGGTCGCATGCAATAAAAGAGGGGGAGTAAAAAGCTCGACTTCTCACCTCAGCATTTTGACTTCGTCGCGCAAAACCAAAAGTTCGGTATTTTTCTCCATGGCCCTCTTGAGGCTTTCCTCGAGAGCGTTATAATCCTCTTGGCGGTGATCCATGATCGCGTTGACCTGTTCCTGAAGGAACTTGACGGTGTCGGCCAGGTCGTCGTTGGCCAAGCAGCTTCTGGCGATAATCGCGAATATCGCGAACCAAACTCCGGGTACCATCGCGAAACAATATTGTTCCGAGAAAAACTTATTGTTTCAGACACTTGGCGGTAAATTCGAATTTCGAAACGGTAAACATGCGTCGTCGCACTAGGTGAAGATGAGGTTCGACGCGAGGTCGACGAGGGTGGCAAGCGCACTGAAAGCCGCGCGAAGCGAACCTCCGGTTTTATATCGGGTCGGAGGGCCAACGGACAAAGCGCCGGTTTGCGCGTGTCGAGCCGAAATATAAGGGGGAGAGATTGAAACGGAGCAGGTGTTCACCAGAGGAACGAACACGAGGCCAGCAGGTATATTGCAAGCCCTAATGTATACGATTGTCCATCCCCTGGTATATACCCATGTGTTTGTGTCCGTGTGTTTGTGTCCATGTGTTTGTGTCCCTCCACGTTCTCTCCAGGCACAGATGGCCACGCGCTGATCGCCCCCTCCGCAGGCTGTTGCAGCCTCCCGAGCCACGCGCCTCCAAAGAAAATTCGGATCTGCTCTCTGGCTTGGCACGCTTCTGCCGATGCCAGGCGCTCGAAAAAAAAAACAAAGACTAATGTCGTTCCATCTCGTTCTTTTGCCGGACTGGACCCGCCGAAGGCTGGAGCCACCGTGCCCAATCGAAACTGACCAATGGACCACAGCTTTCGACCTCACCAAACATCCTTAGCTATTGTTTTTTGCATATGGTTTGACGTCTTCCTATTTATCGACGTTGAATTACAAATGAGGGGCTGCGTGAAAAAACGGCCTAAGTCGAAAAAGTCGATTACGAGAAAATTAGAAAAAACACTTACTAACAGTGCTCCTACTTTAGTATGAATATCAATAAAGGACTTTTACGATGTTACACATATACCTTTTTTGTATCTCTATAATAATATAAGTTTTATTGCAATTGAAAAATGTGGAGTTAGGCCGTTATTCTGAAAATCACTTTCATTTTTTATGAATATTCAGCAAAATTAAGTACTTTTTATGAATATTTAGAAAATATCAGCATCGATCATACATGCAGATGAATATAAAGCATTTACACCCTGGTAGAAAAAGGGAGCATTTTTTAGATAGTTTTCCTGTGGTAATGTAACGTCCATTTGCCCAGAATCTAGGCATTTTTTATGGCCAAAAACTCTACGAGATTATGCTCGATAGTTGGCTGGTTTATGTATATATATTTAATCCAAACTGTGTAGGTTATTATTGAGGTAAGATCGTTTTAAAATATGCCCATTTCATTGCTAGTTTCTTGCCTTAAATATGGTAAATAAAGATCATTTTTTTCAGGCAGTTAAACTGGGCAAAATCTAGATAGGTTGATGCTAGTCTGGTTTAAAATGGGCATTAACTGGCAATTTGTCAACCAATTTCTTGCTAGAAGTTAGGAAGCAAGTTTTGGGCAGTAAAATTGGCTGGTTTCTGGGTTGTGCCCATAAAAACTGTTCAGATTTTCTACCAGGACAATGACAAATGTATTGAGAATTTACAAAATATTTACAAATACAAGAGCTCAAAATAAAATGTGTGCCTTCAACTCCGATTACAATGTTGTTAATATTAATATTTCTTATAATAATTTACGAAAGGAACGACTTGTTTGGGATAACCAATACATTTGTACTCCCGATTTGCTGCTGCATTCTCGACAATCAAGTGAAGTTTTCTGCAGTATATTAAAAACATCGCCAGTGCAAACTCTCACGATTTAAATGAATGTTTTTTTCATTATAGGGTTTTTTATCGCGACAATGCCGTATTATCAAAAGCTCACGATGAAAATAAATTGAAGGTATGTGCCCTTTCGGAAAGGCTACTCGACCCTTGATCGACTCTTTAAAACAGGCTATATAAATGGGAGTGACAAACATTTATTATAATATTTACATATTGATTAATTTAATGTTTATTTTATTCAGTCAATTATATGATGTTATGGATGAAAAACAAACTATTCAATATATATTGAAATATTTATAAGCACTCGATGAAATATTTAAAATAAAGTATTTTCGAACTTTGTTGGGTTCGTTCTAAAGTGTAGACAACGCGAAATAGTTGTCCAGTTTTTTTAGTAAATCTTGTAATCCGCCTAACTGCCGCTTTTGAAAAACCGCTCGACGCATTCGATAATTATTCAAAACTCACGTATTTTACTCCCAAATAATTTAAAATTCTGCATTCAACTTCTTCATACTTACAATAAAAAAAATTGTCCACTGGAAGCTTCCCATAAGTTGAATGTCGTAAAACATTGCAGCGTTTACTATATTCTTACTACTCTACACAATTGCAATAAAATATTGAAATTGCAATATTTCGAAAAGCCCTCGATGAAATATTTTAAATAAAGTAAAATATCTCACGTCACGGGTCAAATTGGACTAATAATTTATTTTCAGCCACCAAAAACCTATAAAATCCAGTACCTTTGATTCGTGTTATCTCTCCTAAAAAATTGTTTTGCTGCCCTGTGTAATTAATCACTGAAGGTACTTCTCAACATAAATAACCGCAATTTTTTTTGTTTGACACAACTTGAATCAGAAGTGGAGGATCTTATAGATTTTAGGTCGCTGAAAACGACCAAGTTAACTCATCGAGTCAGTGTTTTCACATATCCTAACTCTAAATTGCAAAAGTATATTTTTGAGTATTTTTCGAATCACATATCTTAAAATCCTGACGTGTGGGCCAAATGGAATAACGGATTCGTTTTCAGCGGCTAAAAATCTATAAGATCCACTATTCCTGATTCAAGTTATCTCGAAACACCTTTTTTTGTGGTCCTGTGTAATCTATAAAACGAGCTCTGAAAGGTGTCTTACTTAGGTCTGAATGACGAGTTGGTCCCTGTTCTTTATAGTGTTTAATTATTTACAGGGTCCAACGAAAAAATGTGTACCGTTTAAGGGTTAAATCTATCTCGTTTTGGAACATCTCTCTTTGGGTAAAGGGTCCCTAGTTGAGATCTATGTTTCTTCCAGAGGTCCTAGGTGGCTGTTGAATCAAAAAATGGATGGATTGTATAGTTATAATATTTGTATTATTATTGTATGATCTCCATTCTATTGGAACTAATAGCCGTCCAATATATAACCATACAAAAGAAAACTAAAAATTAATAATTAAGGTACAAAAATAGAATCTACAATTTATAACAATTTCCTTTTCGTTTATATTATTTACGTTATATATAAAATGACAAATATATGTCAAAGCTCTCAAATACGACTTCCTTTTTGAGACCTTATATTTGAGAAGTCTTGTTTGAGAGGTTTGATTTAAACTAGAGTGAACATTTTTTATATATCGTTGCAAGCTTTTTGAAGAAAATAATTAAATATCCATACCAATAATCTAAAAATACCCGTTTTTTGGAACTTATAAATTAACATGTATTGATTGGTCCTATTGACTCTTGAAAAGTATACATAGCAACGTCTTGTAATTTACGATTGACCGCTTGAATAATAAATTGTTGAAAAATAATTAGATTAGTTACAGTCCATTTCTCGTCACAAAACTTTGTTGGTTCCTATTATAAAATCGAATTACTTCCAGGAAATAAAATCACGCTTAATTAGATCAAACTATTTTGGAATTAATCTGAGCATTAATATTGGTCGATAATTTGTTAGATGTAATTTATCTAAAAATAAAGGAAACCAATATCAATTGTTTTCAAAAAGAGTAGAATCGATTTTTTGTATTTGGTCTTGAACTATTCTGGGGATGTAAAAAAACTAAATGAAATGAAAATTACAATTTACGTATTATAGCCACAAATTGGTTAATTTGAATTAGTTAACAAAGAGAAGTTAGTAATAAATATCATGAAAATAGTGCCAAAAGTTCTCAAAAGAGGTTGTATCGACCTACATTTGACAAGGCATTTGATTTCATTTACTTTATTATTGTTCCAATTGTTTAATTTCCCTGTCACGTATTCCACTATTGTAATTGAAGTACATCACGCATAATTTTACAAAATTGCATTTTGTAAACAAATAAAGAATCGGTTTATAAAATAAACATTTTGTACCTACAACGATTTCATCGAAACGTGGGTTGTAAATAAAAAAAGTTTCTAAATAATGTATTTGGTTTAATTGTAGCCGCTTTACAGATGCACCGAAAGTTTTTTACTTAAACTTTGTATTTTTATCATTTTGTCTTAATTTCTTTAGTTCTTTTACATAAATAAGTAATTAAAAAATCCGACTAAATCTACTTCGAAGTAAATATTTAAAATTTTAAATGGTTCGGGCCGAAAATAAATTATTAAAAAAGATAAAACAAAATGAAAAAATAACAGATATATATATTAAATAATTTTTGTTTCAATATCGAAATTAACGTGATAAATAATATTTTTAATATTTATTTATGGTTTAAACCGAGTATTTGAAAAAGCTCGATAAAAAAAATAACATGCTTACTTTGAACAGTAAATATTTTATGTTTTCCATTGATCGACTCGGCATTCGATAGTCCAGATTAACATTTGTTTTAGTAACATTTATTTTTAATTGAAATTTTAAAAAATTAGTGTTATAACATTAAAATAATATTTAGCGGTTTATCTGCGTTTTTAATAAATAATTTGATTTCATTAAAAAATATAGTAGTCTCGTTTTTGTCTATACTTTTTTCTTATTTAACAATAAAAAAACATTTTTTCGTACTGTTTTGTTATATAGTAATAAATTCAAAGAGGACCAAAAATTGATCGACTGAAAAACCTGATTGTTTTTAATGATTTTCTCTTAGTTTTCGTATTGGAGCCAAGAATCCTTCAGAGCATACAAAAAATAGTTATTTCGATATTAGCATTTAAAAGTGCGGAAATAGAAACTTTTCTACCGGAATGAACACCATTTCTTAGCAATATCATACGAATTCAAGTGACTTCCCAAGCAACAAAACGAAATTAACCCGTTAACGAAAACGATATTAGTTGAGTTCAAATCCATGTCAAAGGTAATCAAATCTAATTATAAAAGGAGAATATTTTATTCAATTTCCCAGCCGTAAAATAATCAAGACCATTTATCTCAAAAAAGAGACGAAAAGATTAAAATTATACTTATTTAAATGGAATTAACCTTCTTTTACAAAATTATACAAGTTTTAGTGGAAAAACTCGAGAAAACTGAAACATCGTTCCAGAGAACATTTAGAACAATTTAATTCAAATGAATTCTGTTTCTTGCTGGACATTTAACGAAAACGGAAAACACATGAATAAAAAGACCGTATCTTACAAACTCTAAACTTTAACTAAAAGATAAACCCTAAAATTCACATTTACATTCAAAATGTTTGCTACATCATATTAAATTTATTATTTATGTATCCAATTAACACCCCTTTTTATTTTGCTGCAGAAACGAATATCTAGAAGTAGAACTAATAGTTAGTGACATGCAGGAAATTAGTTTGGGGATTTTTCTACATCACGTCACGTAATATTCTTGCACGGTTCGGGCAACGTGAGAAAATGTTGAAAAAAACGTCAGCAGGAATTATTGACGTTTCAAGAATATTGTATGAACGTTACGTGACATAGTTGAATAACTTTTATGGTGCACACTATTCTGCCATAAACGATTATCCCTCTAAGTCGCATTTCGGCGATCTTTTACGGAAAATCGACCGTTTTTTTAAAGCCATTAAAATTTCTAACTATACAGTGTGAAAAACAGATGTTAAACTAATTTTTAAAATATTTATTTGTGTCAATAAATGAATGATTCTCAAAAATAGACAATGATATTCAATATCAACTATTGAATAAAGATTTTTCACAAATTGACTGTTTGAATTATTAACGATTTAAAGAAGATTTTGTCGCGAAGAGATTTAAATGTAGAAATATAGAAAAAAAATCTTTATTTATGTTCTACCTCCTGAGATACCCTGGAGATTTGGACTCCAACATATGGACCCCCAGTTTTTTTTGACCTAGTCTAAAGACCACGGCGACGTTTGTTATATATAGTCTCTACTGATATCTTTACTAAACCTTTGTATATTTCTAGTTTGCAATTAAAATTGTTGCAGATGAACTGCAGGAAACACTGAGCATGTTTTATGAATTAATATACACCTTTTTCGCTGTATAATAAACTTTTTCACTTCTCTTCAATATTTATTTGCATTTGTTTCATTTTAATTGAGCGGAACTAAAATTGACTTTGAAGAAGTATCTATTATTTTTACGTAGTAAAGTAAGTATTTACGTGAGCAGTTGCAACAAAATATTTACTTATAATAGAGAAATAGTTTGTTAATTCAACTAAATATTAATTTGATTTTATCCAGCAAGAAAACATTTTTATTTAAGTTAAGAAAGTATTTAAAACTTTGTTGCGTTACATCGATACGTATTTTATTTTCTGAAATTACAAATTTTAAAAATCTCACTACATATTTGCAATCAGCCACCGAATGACCTTTGAAACCCCTAAGAACAAAGTTTCATTTAAGTCAAGTCATTTTTCGTATTTTGATCCACATTATTATATCCCCAATTTGTATTTTAAAAATCTGACTACAGATTGGTAGTTAATGGCATATAAAACCCTCGAGAACAGAGTTTTATTTACATTGAACAATTTTTCGTATTGTTGTTCACCATATTGAATTCGCCTTTTGAATTTCGAAAATTTGACAGCATAACCATAATCAGCGATCGCTAACACACAGCAAAACTGTGTACTTGCCTTATTTTTGCTTCATAACGATAGTCTGAATATAAATACGAAAAATGCTTAGTGCTAAACGTGAAAAGTTCTGTGGATTTCCTTATGTAGCATTACGTATAAAATCAAGACATACGCCTCGGATTTAAAAGCAGTGCTATAAAATCCACTAAGTTTCTCAAATTAATGAAATGCGATTTTGTATGTATTCAAAAATACAAGCGATTAATTTGATTACACAGTCCAACATTTTGCTGCTCTGTAAATAAGAGCAAAGTCATATAGAATTTTTGCTCCAGATTCCAGGTAAAACCGTTAAAATTATTGTCAATTGGCTCTAGTTTTTAAAATATTGAAGGTCAAAAGGATAACAATTTATTCACAGCTCAAAAAAATGCTGTTGATCGATCAAAACGAGGCAATTCTCATATGTACGCTAAAGTATTCAATTGGACCTACTTTTTGCTGAAATTAATGATAAAATGATTAAAAATCGAATTTCAGGGTTTTTTCTGTGTTTCTCGAAAAGTTGCTAAGACGATAACGAGTTTGAAATAATTTGAATTTTAAAAAGTTTGTCGGACATATTGGATCCGGCATTTTGCACTTTTTTTATTTTTTTTTTTTTGGCGTCGCATTCAATATGTAGATGTGAAATATTTCAAAAATATACGATTTTTGACCCGTTTGACCTTGAGTTTTGTCAATTAGATGACAAGAGTCAATTTAGATTATTGATGGTTCAATAGCATTTTATGAACTGTGAATAGATGCCAAAAATTTCTGAAATCGAATTGTTTACCCCTTTGACCTTCAATATCTCAAAAAGTATAGCCAGTTGGATATTTCAGTGGTAACATTTCGATTACGGAACAAAAATGCTACCAGAACGGAGACTTATTATACCCTACTTATAAGGCAATATGAAATTCTTACATTTATGTTGAACTGTGTATTTATCAGATTAAAAATAAAAAAATTTGTCCATAAAATATTTATTTAATATGTGAAAGTATGTCAGTAACTATAATTGTTGTTTTAAGATACAAAAATGAATGAAACTAGTTGAATTATTGTCGTATACTATACAAAATGTTTCCCATCTGTTGAGTTTTCACACCGGATGACATTTTATTACGCCATGGTAAAATTCACTTCAAGTTTAATGACATTTGTCAATCCTCGCTTAGTTGTTTCTTTATTTATTTTTCGTTTAATTTATAGCATTATTGCCTGTGATTCTAATAATTTTCGACAATAATACTTAGCATAAAAATGATATTTAACATAATTGAACTTCAAAATAAGAATTTAAATTAAATTGTAATTTAAAAAAAAATTTTAATCCGGATTTTTACTTTATATCATCTGTTTCTGAAGAGGGCCATAATCCATGGCCGAAAATTAAAATTTTGTTTTTATATTTCAATTTAATTTAAATTCTTATTTTGAAGTTCAATTATGTTAAATGTTTATTTTTAACATATTGACTTGGTTCAATGACCGTGTTTAATCATTAATTTTAAATTCTTCACCGGTCAAAAAATTACTATTTAATAAAAATGATAGGCATTTAATTTCGCAAAATTTTTTGTCGTATAGATATTTTCAAATAAATCAAAAATTCGGTCGATACGGCCCTCGAAACATCTGAGATAATGATTTGGAGGGCAGTCTGTTTATTTTTGAATCATTTGTTATAAAATAAGTGTTAACAATGGTTAAATAAGAAATTTGTTCTCAGCATACTGGAAACTTTGAAAAAAAAAAACTTTACAATAAGATGTATACAATGACAAATGTTGATTTGTAGTAGTTCTACCGAAAAATTAAAAGCAGGTCACACAATCAGCAAAAACTAAATCACCTCTAAATTCAAGATGGCAGAAAAAGCACATTGACCACAAAAATAACAGAAATTGCATTTGGCAATAAGACGTTTTTTATTACAACAATCAGTTTTCGGTTTAACAAGATCTGGTTTAGGTTCAACATCACTTTTGGATATGAGCGATATCGCCATAAAACATCGATTCATTATCTTTTTTATGTTAACCCAAACTTATATATACGGAAATAAATCCGTTTGAAAGAAATTACGTACATGCCATATTGTTTATGGTAATATAAAAAACTACTAATGATATTGTTATACATTCGTAATTTAGAATCCCGCGTTTTTAAATCAGCCTCTTTCTACTTTTTGTTTTGATTGTCATTTTGATAACTAAAACGTAGGTTAGATTTTGACAGTTTGCTGTAAACCGAGGAACAATAAACTTGTTCATACAAATTTATGACTGATTTATTTAAAAATAGTACAATATGTTGAATTGTCTATACCAGGAATTAATGAATTACTTCTAACCTATTGTATTTCCAGTACTTTTTTGTTTGATGTATGTTGAAGTATTTATTTATATGACTTCCTTATGTAAATTACCAAAAAGCGTTAAAATTAGTTCAGCAAAATCATTTTTATTTAGATCCTATTCATTTCTTGGTTCTATATACGTCCAAAACAAGAAAAATGAAAGCGGGCAGGTGCATGACTCCTGTTGACTGTAATATAACACCATAGCTCGGATCGTCCAAATGTTAATCACATACGAAGACCATTTGCTTACAATCTGCGAAATTCCATAAGTAAGTTTGAGATGATATCAAAGTAAGATGCAGCTTTTACAGCAGGTGCTGATTAGGTAGTCGAATTTCAATTGCCAATATATAACCCTAAATGGGAGACGTCACGACATATCACGGGGTAATCTTATTTTTTGTTGGGATTTCTAGACGCTAGTTTTTTTAATGAATAATTTATCGTATCATGAAATATATCGTATAATTATAGAATAATAATTCATGTTGACCATTACTGGCCTTATCTAAACGAATTGTCTAACGAACCATAAAGAATTAACCATTTGCGCGTTGTTAATTCTACTATTAATATATACATTACAACCATTTCTGTCTTTTATTTTTATTAGAATACACCTGTAACACAATTATCATAGAAATTGATTCACAGTGGTAGATCAGTGATTTACGTCACGCGCAGTATTTATTTCATGTTAAGCGTAGCATGCCGTTTGATTATGACTGGATAGGTGACCGAATGAGAATAAATTATTTAAAGATAATTCACTTATGTTAAAAAAAATGAAATTACATTTTAAAAAATTAATAAAAATAAAATGTTATATAAAATGTGTAAAAAAATATAAAATAAATAAAAATGTTTGAAAGGTAAGTTTTCTTATGCTTTAGTTAGGAACTCTTCTTGTACTCTTTCCAAAATGTACCTAGCCGGTCACAAATGCTACACGTTGAACTCTTAAAAAGTGCATATTTACGCTTTAAGTACTCCTATCGAATTTCGTGGAAGTGGAATGCACGTTTCTTGCGCGTTTCCCAAATATCAATTTCACGCTTTATGAACTCTTTTTCTCACTGTATATCTCCGCCTCGAAAGAAGCCTTGAAAACACTAAAAATCTACGGATTAATTTTTTTTTCAAGTGTACGGAAGTGTTCATTCAGTTGTAATAAAGGGTCAATTTTGCAGCTCTTCTGTGGGTGTACAATGGTGTTCGTTATCGGGTTTTTAAGTGTCTCGTAACACTTGATGTATGCAATGTCACTATTCTCAATTTGACAGGCATTTAAATGTATTGAAATCCGAAACCAATTACAGTGTGGGACGTCACATTTTTATTTCTTGTCCAGGTGTCTTTTGGGCATCTTCTTCGGGGAATTTTGTTTTTGCAAGGAATATTTAGGTCGAAAGTTGCCAATAAGTGTTAATTCAATATCCAGGTACTTTAGTGCGCACTAGTACAGTCAGTGAAAAACGCCTTAATTTAGATTTATACTCCTTAATGAAATCTTATACTTAATGAACTCTTTGCGGACGCTTTAAAATCGATAGAAACATCTAACAAACGCTTTGTGTACATTTAAGAAAACATTTACGTTAAAGTGTACACGAACACTCAAATGTACAAATTCACACTTCCATTACATTTTCATGCACCCTTCGAACACTTCTGCGACATTTGTGGGACGCTTAATTTCACATTTCGTGAACACTTAACGGAGTGTCCGATTTTCGACAGAATATGCTCTCCAGTAAAAGAGAACATTAAGCGTTTTTTTTCCTTTTTGGCACGTTTCTCAAATCGGATTTAACGCTTTTCAAACTCCTTTGGAACTCTTACAGTCACTCGTAAGTAACGCTCGTACAACGCTCCCATTTTCACCAGAGAACACCTCTAATACTGTCTAAAATAAACAAAAAATTATCGAATAGAATGTATAATTGACCCAATAAAAACTCGATGGTTTAATAAACGAATATTATACGTAAAAATAGTATAAAAGTGGTATACGTATATAGTATACACGTTTACATGATATACGTCTTTAAAATGGTAGTATAAAATACGTTTATTGGTAACGTTTTGAATACGTATATATAATACGCTACGTTTATTAAACGTATAAATATAGTTTATGAAATACAGTATTATATTTTACGTATGTAAAACATATATAAATCGTTGAATTCGCAAGTTTAATAAACGTATTTGAAAACGTTTATAATCTACAAAAATGTAACATGTTAAAAACGACTTTACACTACGATTATTATCAAAGGATATTGTAAGTATACAAAACGTTTGGCATATACCATATTTATATCAAAATATCAAGTTTGTTATTTTCCTTCCCAGAATATAATGCAAAACGTTTATTAAATGTTTAAAAATAACGTATAAATATAACATCTGAGTTTACGTATATAAAACGTATATAAATAGTAGAATTTTCAAGTTTAATAAACGTATTTGGAAAACGTTTATAATCTATAAAAATATAACCCATTAAAAACGTTTTTACGCTACGTTTATTATCAAAGGATACTATAAGTATATAAAACGTTTGACATATACCATTATCAAAATATCAAGTCTGTTATTTTCATTCCCAGAATATAACGCAAAACGTTTATTAAATGTTTAAAAATAACGTATAAATATCACATTTGAGTTTACGTATTTAAAACGTATAAAAATCGACAGTTTCTCGCAAGCTGTAAGAGTTTGTATTGACCCGTATATTATGGCCCGCTCGAAGCATGGGCATATATACACGTGTTATTTAAGTATTTACCTTTTTTTAACTCGTGTTAAACTACCAGATTTGTCCCGACATGTAAATGAATTTCGCATAAAAACGTACTTACACTGCTAATATAAATAAGTTTTATGGGAACATATTATATACTGAGATTTAAGTGGTAATAATATAGACGTATTTGATATACTAGTTTACAACGTATATATTTAACGTTTAGACCACGTTTAAAAAATGGTATATTATGACCTTTTTTAGACGGTCACTGAAACGAGAAGTATACGTATCGTATAAACGTTTTATATGCTACATTTATACTATAAATTAAACGTTTATTAAACCATCCAGTTCTTATTGGGGATGTACACAAATTTATTTTTAAAATAACTCACCTCATAATACGTAACAAAATAATTAATCAATTTTGTTATGTGTTATTGACTGAAACAAATAGAAATTATTAGCAGGCAAACGTTCCACGATATTTACTTACTGTAAATGTCCGAGATACGCAGGTATTGTTTGTAATCTATATATAATACCTGAGCGTAAGGTACAGAACATACCCTTAATGCAGTGGATATCGTGGAAAGCATGTTTACAAACAACAATCACATATTTGAGCTGGTGATTCATACAGCTGAAGTAGCGCATCTGGCGCTCGAGTTTGATTTAATATGAATTAATGTTGCTGAATGTGAAATATATGAATTTTTAAAGTTCTTAAAGTTTATTTTTACTTACTATTAAAACAAGTTTTTAAAAGTTGTCCATAATGTTAAAAAGTTGAGGAAAAGAACATCAAGAATCATATCATATTTCTTAATGAATTCAAATAGTTTCATCTCTATATAAAATTTGTTAATAAGATTCTTTTCCGAAAGGTTTAATGACGAGTAGAAAAATGTCTGCAAAAACCAAGCACAATCTTCAGATCACGGAAATATTTTGTCCATGCCAGAAAAATCAATTATTTTTCGAATTATTTATTATTTTGTGCGATTTTCCATAAACATAATCGATTAATTTTAAATTTCAGTAAATTTATTAACCACCGCTCTAAATTTCTTGAAGTGAAAAAAGTCACTCCTAGATAAATGAAATATCACTCTCAATAGAGTGAAATTTTCATTCTCTGTGAAAGAGTGGCTCAATTTTCACTCCAAATGTAGTTTTAATGTAGTTACAATATTCGGTTGTGGACACCCAAATTGGTTCGGTTATCATCCCCCCACCCCTTTTGTTTTGACAAATCATAAAATATTATCGTATGTATTATATAATTTATAATCGATCCTTGGTTTGTTTAACCGCCTCAAATTCCCTCAAATGCATTGACTGCGATCGGCCAGTGCATTTGAAGTGAGGTCAAATGCATAAGAGCTACTGGCAATGTAAACACTCTGAAGAGGATGAAGAATAGTAGGTATCAATAGTGCCATCTTTTTTCTGTGGTATTCAAAAACGAGACAAAAACTTCTTTTTGCAAAAAACGACAACTCTCAAAAATGTTTAACCATCATTTTCTAGTCGACATAATCAATATAGTTTCTTTAACCCTACGCTGAGCGTCCCACCATTGGCTATTTGTGAAATCATATTTCTGAGTTCGCATCTTGTTTTATACACATCTAAGGCATTTATTTAACACATGCAAATTATTATATGTCTTAACATACTATAGTTAGTTAATTATAAACAAATATGTTCAAAAAATTAACAATTTTTTGAACAAAAAAATCGTTTCTGGAAAACAATCCCGTATGTGTCAAACCTGTCGTTTATATGTTTTTGGGGTCGCTGATTACGAATCCGTTGTCAGATTTTCGAAATTCAAGATGGTGGATTTAATATGGCGGGCCAAAATCCGAAATATTGGCCGATTTATACGAAACTCCACACTCGAGGGTTTCTGGGGTTCGCTGATTACGAAACCGTTGTCATATTTTCGTAATTCAAAATGGAGGATCCAACCGGATCAATTTTCATTGAAACTCGACACTTGGAGGTCTTTGGGCGGACAAAAGTACGAAAAACATTTTTAAATATGGACATCGTGTACCAAATCAGTTTGAAACAATTTAATATTGGGTTTGCCAATTTTAATTTCGAAAATCTGACAACGGATTCGTAATCAGCGACACCGAAAACCTCTGAGTAACAAGTTTTGAGTTAATTGGACGAAAATTCGTGACTCAAAGGGTTAATAGTAGTTAACTAAGGTCTCTAGCTATTTATACATATGCATATGTCTGCATAATATCTAGTTGAGCAAAATTGATGAGCCAAAAATAAAAAGTTGTTCATAACCGAACCTCTTCCCCTACTGCAAATCATGTTCTATGAGTTTTTTCACTATCTGCAAGGGATCCGGTTATCCGCCACGTCTTTTAGCGAGCTCGACTATTCTATTGGTCGATACTGTACTTTTTTTAGTTCGGCATATAAAATTTATCCTAAAAAATGCATAGCGCTGTTCACAATAGAAATAATTGGTTAAAGTGGAAAAGTAAATTTTATGAATTTTTGGTAAGCGAACAATAATAATTATTATATTAAAATTCCACGAGCGTTACTCTGTAAAGTTCTTAGTAAATTTTGGTTTATAATGATATATGTAGTTTTATCACTAGAAATGGTTTCTATTTTTTACAATATTCATCCTTGTATGATTCCCTACTGTTAAGATTTTACATCGGCAACTGGAATCAAGTAGTTTTTGGTCCAGGATACTTCTTTATATACTCTACAGAATGTACAAGGTTGGACTGAGAAGTTGAATTAACTACAGTAGAGTCCCGGTATAATTGCATCTCGCTATATTTACGTCACATCATATGTGCCTGCTTCCGTCTCGTTATATTTATCTGCCGCTTTCTTTTTCCTCCACTTCGTGGATTGGGGCCTCAGGAATGGCCTGCTGTGATGTCCCGAGCATATAAGGCGAAAAATTTTATCCATCTTGACTACATCAATCTAATTGAAGATAAAAATAATATTCCAATCATCTATCATATGCCACGACAAAAAAGCAACAAGCAGATTAATAATAATGCAATACAAAATAACAAAAGAATATATAACACAGGATTGCCAGAAATAAATAAAATCGATAAATATAAACTTAATGAAAAACACTGGTGGATAGATGGAGAAACAAAAGACGAAACTCGTCGACGAAGAAGAAGGAAAAAAAGTGAAACCCACACGAATTAGTGACAGTGCAACGCATAAAGTGTAATAAACAAGACAAGAGTATCTTCTCGTAACTCGATACAAATTACTTAAAGTAATATAAAATGTAAACAAACAAACAAACAAAAAAATCTACGGCAAGAGTACAGCGACCAGCTTACTCATACTATTAGGTTATTTATTACTACTAATTATTTATACTTATACAAAATTATAATTACTATTAGGTTTTCTACTAATTTAGCTTTTTCTAATATACATCTTAAAACGAATCACACAGCAAACATAACAGTGTAGCAGAATAATGTACGCGATACAAAAAAAAATATTGTTTACTCACGAAATCTTCAATAACACGAAGCATGCGAATATCTAGATTAATGTTAGGATTTTATTAATATAGTTTTACCTTGTAAGATATGGAAATTCATGAAATAAAACTATTATTTATAAAAAAAAGTAAGAGGAGTAGGAGAAGCGGCGCTTCCCTTCTTTTGGTAAATATAACAAGACGGGAAGGGAAGGCGAGGAGCCAAGTGGGTAAATGTACCGGGACTCTACTGTACTAAGAACCACAGAGAGCAAATTACTCATCAATACATGCATTAAATGTCGGAATATCACTTTTAAGGAATGATAAAATGAAGAAGACGACACTCTAGACTAGAATATTAGTACTAGAGCTGAACTATTTTAAAAATGTTATGTTTAGATTTAATATGTACTTGCTTTTTTAAGTTGGAATCTAATAATTGTGACATTTTTTGGTGAATAATATTACAGCCCTTTCAGATCCCAGAAAGAAGCTATTATGACAATCATAAAGGGTGCAACTTTCACTACATTACGTCAAAATGGTCTTGGATCACGAACAGACCGTGCCGCAGACTGAGGCACTTCCTTCTTCCACCATAAAAAGAATATATGTGGAACCTCCAAGGTACAACTCTTAAAGAACTGGATGACTAAAAAACAACAATTCACGGAAGTTTCAGCACGTCAACAGTTTCTTCTTCGCTGTAGAGACAAATATATCGAAACATTTCAAGAATGCATATACACGTATATTACATAATAAACACATAATGAGTTTTTTTAAAATAATGGTAAATAATACTAGATCGTCAATGGTTCATACATTAAAATCGGGGATCAAAGACATACACCTAAAAATTTTAGCCAAAAACTGATAATGAACAGTACATTATGTACCATGGGCGCAAAATGTACCATTCCCTACGGGCACGAGCTTCGAGACCAAAAGTAGCGCTTTTGTTTCTTACAATAAATTATATAGAACATACCAACTATTTTATGTGTTTATAAACAGCTCCTTTCGAAATATTTAAATGTTAATTTCGAAGTTGATAATCGTAGTAGATTTTTCACGCTTTTATATTTCGCGGCCAAGTCCTAACATTTAGTATTTTGCGGTCTCTGAACGGGACGGAAAACAATTTTTACTGACTATTTCAGCAATAGTTTATAGATTATAGAATAAAACTCCTAAAGAGGATTGCAGAGGAGAAAGAAAAAAAATTAAATAAAAAACAGTACATTATGATCCAAGTGTGCAATATAAGCTACTTCACACATACACTGGGAAAAAGCATTGTTTGTTGTAAAGAAATATCATTCAATTGAAAAGTTAAAATCGTTTTTTCACATAAAGATGGCATTGTAATATTAAAGGCGATTTGTTTAATATTAGCATTTTATTTCTTACATCAGACTTGACCATTTGTTAATAGTTAAGAAATGTATACTTTGAACTGGCAGCTGCGCAAATTTACAAATAAGACATGGGACGTGTGTCTTATACGATCTATTTGTTCATAAAACGCGCCTATTTAAGACGACGTATAAATAATATCTTTAATTTATTTATTTTCACGATAACAACCACCGAATTGCATTCAATCGTTCTTAAAAACCTAAACAAAACATCCGTGTTATCGTATGAGGTTATGTTACGATGCGTTGCGACTCCCGCCATTATATTCTGTAACTGTTAAGAAATCATTAATTTATACCTATACAAACATATAGTATACAAACGGTTTCTTAACTATTAAGAAATGTTTGGTTGCATTTAATAGATATTTCTTAAGATAGAAAATGCGTTGTTTGCACTAAAGGAATGTTAGCTTTATATGAAATGAATAATTATTTCATACTTAAAAAATTATTCGATTCGCCGTATTTAAATATATGATTTCTTAACTATTAAGAAGCCTTCTTTATAGTAAACAATCCTTTCCCTCAGTGTACGAAAACAACGCGCGAATCAATAATCTTATTCATTTATAATTTATGTCTCATATTAAAATAAACGCAAACTGTATTTACTTATCGACTAAATCTTCCGTCCTTAACCTTTCCATTTTCGGATCTTATGTTAACTTGTACATGGCCAATGTTTTGCCTACTGAAAATTTGCATGTCTGGAAATGATAAGTAAGGTGATAACTTCTCTTAGTATGTATGCTAGTTATCTGCACCTCTCTGAAGCGTCTTATTACTTATAAACTGAATGTGTTTTAAATATACAAGGATATCTTATATTATATATGAATGGAAAAAATGAAATGGTAGAAATTGCAGAAAATAGTTTTATAGGTAACAGAATAAACTGTTTTTTATATAAATATAACAAATCAACCGTGGTTAATAATTCTAATTATTAATAATTGTTAATTATTAGTTGTATTTTACTATATTAATCGTTCGAAAAAGTATTGTAACGTTTTCATTTTGTTTTATTTTAATTTATCTTTTAGCGTCTTAAGTGTCGATGAGAAAAAATATTTTATTTAAAAAAAATCATATTTAGTCTACTTAGTCTAATCACCTACAAGCCACCTTTTAATTATTTTGCATTTTTCTTAGAGACAGTGTTTTTTGGGCTATCAGTATGCATAAATTCCTCCCATATCACACTTTTATATAAGGAATGTTAAACGTATGTCACATATGCTGATAGTAGTAAATCGTAAACTCACTGAAATCTAATTGATGCGGTTATTATTTTATGTTTCATATTTGAGAGAATATTCATATAACAGTAGCGAATTGACGCTTTTCATTCAAAAATATCAACTTTTAACAACGTATTATCTCTTTCCATTCACAAAAGAAATACTCTATGGGATGTTTTCAAGGTTGCTATATAAGTTTATGATATTTAAACAACAATAAAACACCAAAATCTATCATTTAAAAAAAAAACTAGTGTTGGCGTGGTGCCGCGCTCGCTTCGCTCGCTCAGAAACTTCGACCCTGTGGAGAGTCGGCTATTCCTTAATACTCGTTCGTTTACTAAGAGCTTTCAATTATGTTATAAAATTATACCGATATTTGGGGGTCCAATCATATTTTAGTCCAAGTGGCTACGATATATATGTTATCACAATATAGTGTTTCTTATATGTATATGTGAAAATTAGCATTTTCAAAACTTCGACTCCGACGAAGATTCAGTTTTTTCAGTGTAGACGTAGTTATCGCCCCCCCCCCGGCCCCTTGGGGTAAAAAATTATAGGTAATTTTGTTTAATGAGGTCACCAAATTCAATACTTCCTCAGACAACAGTCATAAGCATTTAAATAGTACTTTTCGGTCCTTGGCCGTAAAGTTCAATTTTACATAAAATAAAATAGCCATTTTATGCCTACTGAATACAAAAATTAGTTAAGACTCTGCACACTTACGTTTAAATGTCTCAGTAGCGCCATTACGTTTATTATATGTAAACAGAGTCTACAAAACGATTACAATATGATACAATATTGTTGATGTGTTGTAGTAGGAAAAATTGTTTTTTCTTTGCGACAACCTATAATTGAAGTTCTCTCATTTCAATACTATATGTGAAGCGCACACTTCTGACACGTATAAAAATTTTTGATTTCTTGTTAACTATAAAAATATGTTTATAGTTTTTAATCTAAAAAGACGGCGTTCTTTTTCAAAACTGTTAACTTTGAAAAAATTTAAAAAAAACAAAAAAATTATTACACATTTTGGCGGTACAGTAACATCCTTCTAAAAAGTAGCACATGAATTTCTCAATAAAGAAAAGTTGTATAATTAAATAAAGAAGCTACTTTACCTTTTTTGTTAAAAAATACCCACACTCAAAAAACAATAACTCAGCCGGAAATTGTTTAAAAATAGACATCTTCATCAATTATTCGCACAAAACTATCAAGAAAAGATACCAATGTTTGTGGGAGCGATAATTTTGAATTTTGAGTATTTAATTTTGAAAAAACTAAAAAGACTTTTTTTTCCATTTAAAATCAATGTTAAACTTCGAGCCTCCGGTAGCACGTGTTAACAAACTTTTTTGAAATACAATGAAAACGAGCTTACAAGTGTTGATTAGTTCAGGTCGATGAAATTCTCAGAAATTTGATCTCTTTAAGGGATTTTTAGACCAATAACAAAATGATATCTTTACGTTAGTTATCTGAACACTTTATGATACAATTATGATATCATTTTGATTAATGTCTTAAAAATATGACCTCTTTAAGAGGTCTTCGTGTCATTACCAAAATTACACCTTTAAGAGGGTCATCTGACCACATTATGACATAATTCTGATATCATTTTGAGTTTTCTTAACGAGGTTAGAAATTTTTTCTGATATCTTTCTGAGCTCTTTGCGAGATCAACTTGCTGTCTGAGATCATTTGCGTCCACCATTTTGAATTTCATCAATCTACAAATTCGTAGACAAAGACCCAAATCTAAATATAAATACTGAAAATTACAAAAATCTAAAAAAATATACGCAGAAATAAAAGAAGAGCGTTTATCTCGATAAAATTTCCTAAACCGGCAATTTTTAAAAAGATAATAACACAAATAGAAACTAAATATCTCTGATATAAACGCTAACACGTTTTCGTCATTAACACCTTTCAAAATATATAAATTTTTCAAAACAGACATTCCGTTATATCTCGTGTTCATCTCCCTTCCCTCCTTCTCATCAGCTGATTCATCTTATTGTCCCGGCTTTGCGTCTCTCCTCTGCTTTGGAGCATTTCTTGTTTCGAGCTCCCTCCGAACAGATCTCTTCAAATTAAACAGAATTGTACAAATACAAAAGTTACTCCTAAATATTTTCTTAGTATCAAGAAAAAAAATACTTATCGGTAAGTTTAATAAAACTAATTTACATGTCCATCGTAGATGCAAGAAATCAAATAATTAAATACTCGTATTGTAAAAATAAATTATAATTTGGAGCAATAACGATTAATGCATATTTATTTATTTTATTTATTAATTTTACACAGACATTATTACCCTTATACAATGAAAACAAAATATTATCACATAAACGAATCGAAGAATTTTAATAGAAAAACTTAGAAAACTAAATAATGTAAAGAAATGTTGTGTTAAACAACTTACATTATAATATTTATGCCATTCGATGCGTAAAATGCTGTTTTACACACTTTCGACATTTTTCGGTCACATTTTACGAAACTCAAGTGACATAAAATATCGTATGAAACATGTGCGTAAATGTTTATTCTGCGGATGTGATTGGACCCTTGCCTTCAGCTCGAGCAGCAACCCTTCACATTCGTAGAATGAACTTCTACGCACTAGTTTCATAATATACTATATAATACTAATCATTGGCAAAGACTAGATTTAAGATTCAAAAGATCAATGATCATAGAAACGAAGTTGGAATTGCCTACAACTGGTAACAAACCCAGCGAACAAATCAGAAGTGTTCAGATCACTAATAATGTTCCATAATCTAATAAGACGAGGTAGAATTGAATGAAAATGCGCATTATTCCTATAACTTATTTCAAGCAGTGGACGATAATTTCTGTAGGTGTATATAAGTTCACGATGGCGTAGTTGAGAAAGTATCTGATTTAATACAAACGTTAAATCATTAACAGTATGGAGAGATTTTATTGTAGGTAACCCAAAATATCTCGACCATTCACCAAACTCATGATTAAATCTACTAATAGGTTTATCGGTTTTTAATGAGAAGTATCTAAGGAATTTCCTTTGAATTTTTTCAAGTTTAGCGATGTGATAGCTAAGGAGACCAAATTTGGGAAGCATACAGCAAATGTGGAAGAACAGGAGCTTTAAAAATGTAAATAATTGCACTCGTATCAGTAAATTTCTTGGTAGATCTAAATAAAAAGCCTAATTGTTTTGCCACCTTGCTGCATACTTGACTACTACTAACGTCATGTAAACTATAATTAACAATCTTATATCGAAAATCCAACGTTTAGAGCTAAAAGAAATGGATTTACACTTATTAAGGTTTAAAGATAATCTATTATCGGAACACCAATTGAGAATATTGTCAAGGTCGCGCTGCTAAACATGTAACGTAAATGAAACGTTACATGTTATCCCATTTATGGCAAAAAAGTAACGTTTCGTAACGTCTTGACTCCATTTACATCACGTTCCATGATATCTAAATACGTAAAGTTAATGCGTAATATTACCAGAATGTCAATTTATAACAGTTTCAAAAACGTTTTATGGAATCGTTTCTGCAACGTCACAAAATCACCAAGGAAATTTAAAACATCGCATTCAGGTTACTAACGTAACATTCATGTAATGTTACGAATGCGACGTTTCATAGACATGATTTACTGCATATCTTCTATCGTTTCGGCCGGTTCCATCTCAGACTTTGCCTTCAAGATTCGGAAGCGTTCGGATGCAGCATTTGTTTTCGTATACGATTTACATGCAATCTTTTACTTCTTATAATTATTCTTTTTTCTGGTGCATAATATTATTTGCTATTATTAATTTTGTTCTTTTTATTTCTTATACGTGTGTAACTTGAATACATTGATGTCCATTAAATTTAATATTTTTTTTTGTAATATTACTGCAAAAATTAATTTAAAATATAGAGTAATTTGAGACTGAGACTGCAATGAAGTGAAATTTAACTATTGATATACTTCACATTTGAAATTGAAACGGGTTTTCTAATATTTAGAGAATATGCATTTTATATATACAGTGTATTTATTTTAAAAAACTCACTCCTTTTTAATATATTTATGTACAAAATTTGTAAATTTCCGTCACTTTTACAGAAAAATAACTCGTGCTGTATTATTTTTAATGTAAATTGTATTAAATTTAATTCATAATTTATAAAAAGGTTCACTTATGTTAATTTTAATATCCGCATAATTCATAACTTATTTCCAAGTACAGTAGGACCTCTCTTATTCGAACCTCTCTTATTCTAATTGTTCCCCCACAAGTCTACTCCCACTATCACACGAAAAGTCAACGAAAAATATTGTCCACGAATCACAAGCTCGCAAGCAAAGTAATTGGGGGTAAGGGGAAAATTAGAATAAGAGAGGTTGGCACCACCTTGAAAAACTTTACTAATTAGAATAAGAGAGGTCCTACTGTAGTGCATTTGTAAAATATACGTGTGTCAATTAACTGTACATTTTTTTAAACAGTGTCTATTAATCAATTTCGTTTAAAAAAAATATTATACGGATATCTTAAAAATATTTATTTAAATTACAATAAATTACTACAAAATAGTCAAATAATATTAAAATATTATTATTCCTGATATAGAAATGACAAAATAAATTAAACATATCTTGTTTAAACGAAACCAGCATTTATCAAGAAGCCTTCTACGATTGAGTATACGAGCTCTCGATCGCATGGTAATACGTATGCGAGCGTAGCGTAGTGGTTAAAACGTCAGCGTTGTAACCGGTAGACCCGGGTTCGATCCTCGGTCAGGATGGATTTTTCTTAGATTCATAGATTTATTTGCGAGCAAAATTCTAAAACTACATTCTTTCATAACATATCTAACTATACATAAATAATAATAAAATTCGAATTGAATAAAATAATTCGTCGAATTTCTTATAATTTTTATTTATGACCGTTTAATGTAACGTTTTTACAACGTTGGATAGTTTTCAAACGTCGCTGGTACGTTACGAATGAAACATTTTTGGTTCCAAGGACGTCACAAAAATGTTTTTGCAATGAAACAAGTTTGGTCGCATGGCTATAATGCGACGTTTCAAAGATGTTGCTGTAACGGAATATTGTTTAGCGCGTGTAAATTAGAGGCATCTCGAGGTGTTTTAATTTCTGCAAATAAAAGTCCTCGGCATATAATAGCAACTGACTGAAACAAATAACCGTACGAATGTCATTAATAAATAAACTGAATAATAAAGGACCCAAATGAGATTATGAAAATAAATGATTAGAAAAAATAAAAGATCTATAAAAAATTACACCTAATATACATAATAGGAACCTCAAATAGATAAAAAAAAATTCCTCTTGAGTATAATTTGAGATAATTAGAAAATATTATATCCGGGAAATGGAAAGTAATGGAAAGTAACAGCCGTTACTATTCGTTACATTTAAAATTAAGTAAGGATTTATGGTAACGTGTTACAAAATTTCCACAGTAACGAGTACGATCAATACTTTTAAAAAGTAACATTCCGAACCCTATTTATTTTTTAACTTTCGTAAACTTTGAAGAATATTATTACACTAAATCTTAATATTATCTAGATTATATCGAAAATCAAACGTTTAGAGCTAAAAGAAAAGGATTTATACTTATTAAGGTTTAAAAATAATCTATTAGCATATGAAAAATAATTTCAAATAACTAACAGCTGATATCTACAGAATATTATTACTTATCATAGGTCAAAGTTCAAACTTGTCGTAAAAACTGAGATTAAGATGAAATCTTTATTACTAGTAGTAATAATAGCGACATGTATAAGTGTCGGTACCTCATGGCGAAGTTTTTCGAGAGGAAGACTAAAAAATGGAAATATTGGATCGCCAAACATTTATAATATCCAGGACCTTCCAAAAGAGCAATGGCTCGACCAACATCTCGATCACTTCAATCCTACCGAGAGTCGCATGTGGTCTCAGGTTTTTTTTCTTACATTTCAAAATTTGTAAGAAGCCCAAACATGAAAATAAATATAAACTTTTATTTTCTAGTTGTATTTTATGAATTCTACTTTCTACAAAAAAGGAGGTCCTATTTTTTTGATGATTGGAGGTGAAGGTCCTGCTGATCCAAAATGGATACTCGAAGGAGAAATGATAGAATACGCAAAACAGTTCGGAGCTATGTGTTTCTTACTGGAGCATCGTTTTTACGGAAAGAGTCATCCCACTTTGTACGTCTTTCTTACTTTCTTCATATTTCCTCAATTTCATTTTATTTTGTATATTTTTAGTGATTTAAGCGTCAAAAACCTCCTTTATTTGAGTTCGGAACAAGCGCTTGCCGATATCGCTTACTTCATCGAAATGATGCATACCATACATCAAATTTCTCACGATGCCAAATGGATTGTATTTGGAGGTTCTTATTCAGGTTCCCTCGCTGCATGGATGCGCATGAAGTATCCGCACATAGTTCACGGAGCTATGTCGGCCAGTGGACCACTTGTAGCACAAATTGATTTTCAACGTAAAACTTATTTAAATTTAGATCTTTTATCATCGATCCAATATTTATGGTTTAAGTTTTCTTACAGAATATTACGTTGTTGTGGAAGAAGCATTGAAAACTCATTCGCAAGAGTGTGTAGATTCGATAGTGGCTGCAATTCGGCAAGTGGGAATTATGACCCATCATCCGATTGGCCAACAAGGTTTAGTTAAGAAATTCAAGTAAGATTTACTAATAACTTTAAAGTTCAGTAATGGGGCACTAAAAAGAAATCTTTTCTAGTTTATGCGATCCTATCGATCCGGGTACATCACCTCGCAACGATATTTCTAATTTCTTCGAAACCCTTGCTGGAAATTTTGCCGAAGTTGTACAGTACAACAAAGATAACCGCAATGGCAGCGAAATTACAATCGATACAGTTTGCGATATTATGGTCGACAAAAATAATGGGGTACCAGTCGATAGATTGGCAGAAATCAGTAACATGATGTTAAAGAAAAGTAAAGAAAAATGTCTAGATTATAAATATTCCAAAATGATCGAGGAATTGAGGAATGTAACTTGGAGCGAACAAAGCAAAGCTGGAGGTAAAATCAATTATTTCTTTACATTGCCTTTTTTAATATTTTTATTGTAATGTTTAGGCCGTCAATGGACTTACCAAACTTGCACAGAATTTGGATTTTTCCAAACTTCGACAGCCCGTCCAGCTCTGTTCAGCGACACTTTCCCAGTTGAATTTTTCATTCAACAATGTGCCGATATCTTTGGACCAAGGTTTGATAACTTCGAAACGAATACAAATGAATTTAGTTTGGTAATTTTTATGTATTTGTAGATTTCTCCACGTTTTGGAACCTGCAGTAGAACGTACAAACATTCTGTATGGAGGATTGGATTTACAGAATGCTGTTACTAATATAGTTTTTGTACACGGAAGTATCGATCCTTGGCATGCACTCGGCGTCATAAAGTCAAACAATCCAAAAGCTCCAGCAATTTATATAAATGGTATATTAAAAAAAATGTTAAACAAATTTAAAATTCATTTTAAAATTATCTGTTTAGGTACTGCTCACTGCGCTAACATCTATCCGCCATCGAAAAATGATCTTCCGCAACTTGTCGAAGCAAGGAAACAAATCGGTCAAATAATTCATGGATGGTTGAAAGAGTGATAATCTATGATACTACGAACGATGTACTAAGAGCCAGAACATGATCTTTTTCAAAATATATTTAATACTTTGCAATTTATAATTTGTATAAAATTAAGACTGAAATTATATTAGGTTATGTCAATTTAATGAGATTAAAATTAATCTATTTCGTATCAAATCACTATATCTTTCATTTGAATGTACATATTGCTACCATTGCTTTTTTTAGTTTACCTTTCGATAGACTTCTTCCTCTAAAAAAAAATTCGAAAGATAATGTTTCGATGTATTTTTGCCTCCTGATTACGAATATAACAGTAAAATTTGGCGGTCGGACATACAGTAGGGCCTCTCTTATTCGAAGTTCGAACTTCTCTTATTCTAATTGTCCAGCCTCTCTTATTCTAGTCGTTCCCCCACAAGTCTTCTCCTACTATCACACGAAAAGTCAGCGAAAAATATTGTCCACGAATCACAAACTCGCAAGCAAAGTAAGTGGGGGTAAGGGGACAATTAGAATAAGAGAGGTCCTACTGTACTGAAGCCACTATCGTGTCTTTTTTTAGTTTTCTGACAAGTAACCCTAGCCAAGTGTGTCTCACCGATTGGAATGAAACTTTGCATACGTGTAGAGTATCGAAAAATACTGGACGCGTAATTTTTTTTTGGACCCTTAAATCTTTTTAGGGGGTAAAAACTACCCCCTGTATGATACGTTTGTATACATTTATCACATTAACTGTTTAATAACGCAGCTAAAATAATTAAAATGATTGCAAATTATACAGCATTTATTGTTTTTGAGGTCTCTGAATACGAATCTTGTGTCATATTCTCAAAATTCAAAATGGCGGATTCAATATGGCAGATGAAACATTGGAAATGTCAAATATGAAAATACAGTCCGATCTCCCCTACTCGAAAAGGAGGATGGAAAAGTATAGGATTTTTACCAATATTTTCCTATCCTATTTTTGGCACGAACTAATTCTATATTGTTCTATCCTAACTAAAGTGGATATAGAAATTGATAGGATTTGTTTCGATATTTTTCTATACTACGTTCGTCACGAATTTCATTCCTATACGAACGAATTTTGAAAATTAGCAAAACTGAAAATTTCCAAAATTCTCAAATATCTTGAAAACGGCAAGAGATACGTAAAATCTGACAAAATTTTGGGGGGTGTATCGATAGGGGGGATGACCTGGAGTCGGTTAATTCATACATGCAAACAGATTTTTGAAATTTGCAAACTGAAAATTTCCAAATTCTCAAATATCTCGAAAACGGCAAGAGATGCGTAAAATGTGACAAAATTTTGGGGGTGTATTGATAGGGGGGATGACCTCGAGTCGGTTAATTCATACATGTAAACAGATTTTAAAAATTTGCAAACCTGAAAAACCCGGTCGACCTGGACGTCGAAAAACTACGGTGCGGAATACCTAAGACACCGAAAACTGCGGAGCGGTCGACCTGGACCGTAAAAATATAAAAATCACATTTTGATTCGTTTTGATAGAATTTCTATAAATTTTTAGGATACATAATGATAAAAGTGTAATGAGATACGTTTGGATTGATTCTCTATACACGATTGGGATAGAAATTTATTGATTTTACCTAATGGATAGAAAAATATTAACATTGGCTTTACTTGAAGTATTCAGATAGGATAAGAATTGATAGATTTACATTATGTGCCAAAAATAGGATTCAAAAGCATACGAATCACGCAGAATTTCTATACTTTTCTATGCTTTTCTATCCTCCTTTTCGAGTAGGGAAGACTTTACTATGACGCATTTTCATACGGCTATATAAACCAACAATTGCTTATTAAAAACTTGAAAAAAATAACTCTAAAGAGTCAAAAACATAGTGTACATATCTGATTTAGTGCATTTTTGTGAATAAATGAAAATTATTTATTAAGTAATAATTAAAAAATTAAGAAAAACACATGAATTTTTGAAGAAGTTTTAGACAAAATAAATTTATTAAAGTTAATGTGTCGTTGGTTAGTAACTACAATGATAATATTATATTCATAATTTTAATAAATAATATTATTTCATAATAAACTTGATTCATAACGTTGTAACAAATATAAAGTTTAATTTTGTGGTTTTTTAAATTATATTTAAATAAATGTCTAAGAGGAAGAGAAATATAAATGTTATTTATGATTTGAAAAATATTTTCTGCTACGGGTTACACTTTGTTCTTGTTTCGTACCTGATACGCCAAATGTTTGGTAACGACAATAACGGTGACGACAATGAAAATTTGTAAAAAAATCCAATTTTACATATTTTAAACAATAATAAATTAAAAAACAAATTACCAGTAATGTTTATTCCTTTAATCTTTAAGTTTTCATCGTTTTTTAATTGCTGTTTGTATAAAAATACCAAAATTAGGACGGGTGACGACAATTAATTTCATAAAAATACGTGGTATTTTTATACAGTTTTTACTTGTTCATGAGGTAAATATGTTCTCTTTTCAATTTTCTATGGAGGATTAGTAAAGTGTAGTGTTTTTTCTTTGATTTTCTCATAGGTTTTAATAAAAAAGTTAATTATTTCCAGTTCATTTATACCTACGCATTGTCGTTACCTCATAGAAATTTCTTAAGACATTAATATTTCAATAATTATAAGTATATATATTGATTTAATTAAATATTATACAGAGAGAAATTGTACAGTTTGAGCTATACTACAGAAATATTATTATAAATTCGGTTTCTTAATAGCGCTAATATTTTAAAGTTTTGAACCTAGAGGTTTGGACATATCAAAAATGCTACTTTTAGTCTTTAAATGTCATTTTACACCAGTTTTTTGTAACAAAAGTATTATTTTTTCAAATTAACATGGGCCAGGGATATTTTATTTAACATTTCTATCGAAATTTAATAATTTATTGTCAAAGTTTTTGTAAGATATAACATAAAGACACGAAAATGCCCTGTTTCCGGAGAATCACCCATACATGAATACAAATGTTTATATTTTCTATGTATGTTAAAATAAAGTTCATTGTTCATTTATAAACCCTGTACATGAATTATTCTATCGCAAACTGAGCATAGTTTAAATGCAACTTTGCATCCGAAAATTGTTGTTACACCAAAAATGTTAAAGTCGACAAAATACGGTTAAAAAAAATTTCCTTCTAAAAATTTGAAAAAATTTCGGTTAAAAAAAATGACATTATTTTGTTCAAAATTGAATAAGTATTTGTAAAGAAATACTAGAGAAAATCCCGAAGATACAAATAAAAGCTGAAAGGATTATCTTTCGATTACACGTTGTACTTTTCTCCTGCAATCATATTAAAAAAAATGGGAGCGGATTGAAAAAGAAAAAAATAATCCGAAAAAATGGTTTTAGTAAATCGAGCATAGTTCGTAGAGAAATGTATGTTTAGAAATGAAACCACCGCGAATGAGAAGTTGAAAATCTCCTCTTTAATTCCCTTTTTTTATTTTTCCCGTACGTTAATTTGGCGATGAAATATCAATCTTTTAATTTAGCCAAAATTCCGCAAGGGTGAGCTCATACTTTTGAGCGGTACTGTAGATATAAGAAATTTTATTTTGGGAAAGCATTTAATAAATAAAAATTGATTAAAATAATATTTTGCAGGAAATTGTGTATCTTTAGTTGTTGTTGTGTTTCTCGTTTTACCTGTTTTGGTCATCGATGTCGTTTCTGCTAATGCTTTGCATTTTTTCCAGTAAAATATTCACTGCATCTCCTTTGCACTCTTTCTTCACTTTTACGTAAAAAACAATATATATATATATATATCCATTAAGTAATAATTGTCGTTTATTCCGTTTACATGGTGGCCGCTTTTTTCTCTGAAAAAAATTCCCTGACTTTTCCTGGATTTTTCCCTGACCAATATTTTAATGATATCTATTAAAAATAAACAATACAGATAAAAATGTTTTAAAAACAGCTACACATTTTCAATAAATTCTTTATTTTTTCAATCAACAACGAGTAGTATATTCTAAAACATATTATCTATAAAAATCCAGAAAAAAAACTCATGTTCCTGCGGATTTTTTCGTGTTTAATTCAAAATAATAGTAGAAAATTTGTTATAAAATGTCAAGTTCTGCGGTAATATGTTACATAATAATTATAAATGTTGATAAATTTTAGAATTTAGGCGATTTTGGACAGTATATTCAAAGTATTGTCAAAATTCTTACGAATCTTGACAATAACAAAAAATTGCCATAAATTTTATATTTTTCAAATACTATTGGACAAATATCAACTACTTAAAATAGAAATGGTAAAATAATCATTTAAACAAATTAATATTCTCAAAATTTGGGAGTTTTGTGCTGTTTTCAACATTTTAAACATTTTTCTACGATTTTTAGCCTTTTTATGCAATTTCAAAGATTTTTGAAGATTTAAAAAAATGTATGAAAGTTTTCTATCATTTTTAAAAGGTTTTATTTATACAAATATTTGTTTAAATAGAGAATTAGTATGGCAAATATTTTTAAAATATTCTGTAAAGTATCTTTATAGAAAGATAAATATCTTTAAATATAAAATTGTTTGCATTTATTTTTGTTAAACTATTAAATTTTATTCAAATCTGTTAGAATATATTCAATACCGAAATGTGTTATTGTTAAACGTGTTTATTTTTGTTGCAATGTACCAGAACGTTTAAAACTGAGCAGTACCACAAATATATTTAATTTAAGATTATTTTTTTTCTCAAAATTGTTGGTTTTTGGTGAAATCTGTCGAAAATGTTCAAAACTGAAATATGTTATTGATAAAAAACGTCAATATTTGTTTAAATTTGTGAGAAAGCATTTAAAATCATTTAAATGAATTTTATGCGAAACACGATAAATAAAGTATTTTTCTGAATATGAAATTGTGCGATTTTTTGTTAAATAATGTTTTTCATTTTTTAAAGATTTGTCTACAATTTACTTTTTCCCTGACCAATTTTGAAATTCCCTGACTTTTCCCTGATTCCCTGACCAATTTTGAAATTCCCTGATTTCCCGGTTTTCCCTGACGGTGGCCACCATGGTTTACTTATTACGAAATGAAGAGGCATTTTGACACGTGTGTAGTTTATGCTATTGTTCGCATTAGACTATAACATGGTGATCAGAAAATGGCGACTCCAATGACAAATTTCTAATTAAAACTTAATAATTTTCCTTGAAAACATTTTCTAAGAAAAAATACGTTTTAGAATGAGTCAAAAAATCCTTTCAAATTTTTTCAGAATGTATTGTTACAATTTTTTATTTTTCGAATATTCGAAATTTTTAAAAAAGTCGTCAATGAAATCTGAAAGAATTTGAGAGTATTCTTTGACCAATTCAAAGACATTTTTGTTCTAAGAAAATTTTTTCTAAAGTCTACAAGAAAAAAAATTATTAAACTTTTCTAGATTTCAAGACTAGTAATTTTTTTCTTTTCAAAATTAATAAATTAATGTTCCGCAATTCAAAGGTTAGAAAGGAACTGGCCAATAGTAAAAGTTTTGCACTCTTAAAAACAAATACACAATAACATAAATAAAGTACAAAATACACAAAACACAAATAAAATAAAATAAAATAAGTATAAAAAAATAACGAGTTTATTTACTTTTTTGTGTTCAAAAATAATAGAACAGAAACCGAAATCATAATTTTCAGTAATTAAATCCAGAAAAGTATATAAATCACAATTAATATACACACTTCGCAATGTTTCTTAACGCATATTATTCTACTGTTTTACATATTTCGTTTATTGTACATAAATATTTAAAGAATCTAAGTAAAAGAGCTTAATTATACAATAATCATTAAAAAACCCTTTTGAAGTAATAAAATACGTTGCAATAACATTCTTCTACGCAAAAATTGGCAAGGTTAGACAGTCGGCAACGAATCATCTTGTCAAAAGAATAATTCCCACGGACGATCTAACAAAACATCAACTTAGCGGTAGTACTTCAAAGACTCGAACGAGCTCGATTACATTGACCAATCTTGAGGCGATGAACAATATTTCCGCAAACTCTATGCGTGAAATCATTCGTTGGTTCAAATTACAAATGTATTTTCTCTTTCTTGAATAAACAATTTTGTTACAAGATGAAATTAATTGTTATAATTGCGATGACCATCGTTACGATCGCGTCTTTGACGTCCCCAGTCTTGCCCTTGACGGTTATAATTTTGCCTGTCACGGAAGTTTCCACCTTGATTTCCTCCACGACCGAAGAAGTTTGCTAAAATTACAATCACAACAATTATTCCACCGGTAACAATTGTAAATAAAATGTACGTCAATAAAAAAGGTACCTTGTTTCATTTCGAAGATACGTTCGTTGGAATCGACAAAGTTATTGACTTTGTCCGTGAATTGCAGAGCCAACGACTGTAAACGACTAGGTTCGCTACGATGCATCACTACAGTCTCCGTTGGATCATCCAATGACGCCTGCAAGAATACGACAAATAAATTTTTCAAAGAAACGAACGATTGAGATTTTAGAAGATCCTTAGGTGTATTGTAAAATACATACCATTAACTCCTCGTTGATAATCATTTTACTAATGATGGAATACACAACTGGTTTTTTCAATTGGAACATTTCGGCAAGAGTAGGCATCGACAAGGAATCATAGACGTGAGAATAGGTAAAGAGATACGTTCTCAGCGACTCTTCTTTTATTAACCTCGTAATCATTTCTCGCACCTTGTCGGCTTGGTAGAACAAATCCCAAACCTGCGAAACATTAAAAAGAATTTAGACAATTGTTTCACCAACAATTTGTAAAGAATGTTAAAATAATAATCACCTTGGCATTCATTTTTTCATTAATAATAAAGTTGTTGCAAGCTGTCCAGTTGCCATTTCGCATCGCTTTCGCAGCAGCCACGACATGCTCCCTCATAGACTCCGGTGGGCCAACCAAAGACTGTCTTTCACTCGATCGCAATTGTTGGTAAAAGGTCTTCGATATCATTCTACGTCTAGCATCGAATTCGTGCGCTACAAAGATTAATGAGAAACTTTTAATAACCTTCACGTGAAATGTGCACATAACCTAAAATATTATAATTACCAGCCATATACGGAATCTCGATGAGCATAGCGGACACAAGGTAAACGCATTCGAGGAGTTCCAAGTTGATGTGCATATGGAAAGGCATCTGGCGCTGTTTTTCTATCTTCTCTTGTTCTTTGCTTCGCTCGTGTTGTCTCTGCGGCAAAAGTCCCTGAGCGAGGAGTTCCTTAACTTTGCCCGTCATCATCAGATCGACAAGGCAGTTATGTGCGTCTTTCACATTTGCATGACGGAAAGCGCAAAGTCCCAAGTGAGCGATTGTTCTATTGTAAAGAATCTACGCAGAAAATGTCAAGACCGCTTCGTTACTATCAGTTTCTTGTAAATATATTAATTCGTACAAAAAAAAATGAAATACCTGAGTTGCAGGATCGCTGTGTTGAATCGTTTCTTGCAAATGGGACATCAACACGAGATCCCTGGCTTGGAACCAATTGTCGTGCAGAGCATGATGATAAATGTGCGAGAGAATTGCACGAGTCCTCAATCTGTCGGTGCCGTCGTGCGTGTAGACGTATTTACAGAGTTTCTCCATTACTTGAACGGACGTAACAATGTCGGAAGCGATCTCTTTCTGTAAATAAGTGACGGTTCGTAACTGTGCGTTGATAATTAAAAACAAATGAACTTACATCTTTTTGCTTCAACACTTGTGGATCAAACTTGTAATAGAGATGTTCGATCTTCCGCAAGTACACGCGGCAAAGTTCCGACACTGTGCTTTTCCTTTCCAAGTATACTTGAACTTTATCAATTATCGAAGCCACCTGCTTTTCATCTTTTAACCTAAATATAAATGGAACATTAATTTCTGTCACTTTTTCATTAAATGTCAGATTTAAAAATGAACTGACCTTTCGACATATTCGTTACTGTGGGGATCGCATTCCTTGAGAAGTTTAGTGAACTCCTCGTCTAACCTTTCAACGAGGGTTAGTACGCAACCGTGGAATTTGTACGGCGGTTTTTCAAATTCTTCCTCGTCCTCTTGGACAGTGTCGGCGATAATCACATCAGGTGTATTTATAAGCAGCTCCAACATTTCTGTTATCCGTTCCAAAAGCCTAAAATATAAAATTGCCAATAAAACAATGGTACAATTTTAAAAATTCTGAATATAAAGTTATTTACTTTGCCCAATATTCCGGTTTCATGGCTTCAGAAACCTTGGGATTATAATCAAAGATCGATGAAACGATGGAGAACTTTATTTTAATGATAACAGCTGGGCCAAGATTGTGAAGTTCGGCGATAGACTGAAGTTCGTGTAGGAGCTCAATCTGCTCGCGACGATCGGTTCGTTTCTTACCACGAGCTGCGATCACCTCCTGTAGTTTCTTGAGAACTGCTTGAACATTAATTTCGGCGTCTTTAGCAAACATTTTCGGTTTTTCAGATGGCATCGCTACTCCACCCTTCACCGTCTCCCACTCTCCTTCGCCGTCATCCTCGTCGCGCTTTTTCTTTCTATCTTTATCTTTTCTCTCTTTGCGAGCATCCTTTTTCTTTGTTTTATCCTCGTCGTCATCTTTATCCGCTGCTTTTTTAATGAAACGCTCACGAATATTTGTTACTCCTTCATCGTCGCTGCTTGAACTTTCGCTTTCCGAGTCACTGCCCCAGTAAGAATCACTGTCGCTGTTGTCACCGTCTACTGCAGATTTCTTGAACTTTGCGACATCCGGGACAACTTCCGGAGCTCCTTTTTTGAAGCTGGCAGCAACATCTTCGTCGTCGTCAGATTCTTCCGCTTCCTCGACTAAACATATCGTAACAGATATTTATCATATATTTAACAATCTCTAAAATATTGCAATATTGAATTGAAATGAATTCAAGTGAATTAAAAAGTGGATTCAATTAATCATTTTCATGCGTTTTAATTCATTTTAATTCACTTGAATTCATTTCAATTCGTTTTCGTTTACTTTGTATCACTTACCCTTTTCTTCTTCTTCGTCGTCTTGGTCAGGATTTTCTCGGAATTTAGCAATTTCATCCTCAAAATCTTTGTTATATTTCCTGAGCTTTTGACGTAAAGACGTTAAAGATTTAGAATTGTTTTTAGAAAGATTCTTTCGCCCTTCTCTGTCTTCCCAAACTTCATTAATGAAATCTTCTAACTCGACGAGGCAACGAATATAAAATCGTGGTGCCTGCCCATTTTCTTCTTTTGTTATCACCGTCAGAGCTTTTTGGTATGCTCGCATTAAATCTTCAAAGCCTGTAACAACATCGATAATTAATAGCTGCAATTTGCAAATTACAAAAGACTTTTACAAAAATGTACAAACTTGTAAGCATGCTGCTCATGTCCTTAATCTTCTTATAATTACGAATCAGCTTAATAATGTTGGTAATTTCTTCATATCGCTTCTCCTTGGTGGAGCGAATGATACGCTTCGTTTCTTCTTCTTCATCGCTGAACTAAAGTGAAATTTTTTTTTATTTTATTGAAATAAACGGGCATAATTGCCCCTGTAACAAAACTTAAATCGCTTAAAAATATGGTAATATAGAAAAGAAAAATAACAGTTGTGTATACATTAAATCGTCAAGAAAATATAAGATTTGTTACACGGAAAGGGCGAAACAGGACTCACTTCTTTCGATTCGTTGTAGCATAGTCAATTTTAAAAGTTTTGAAACGAATAAAAAAATAAATTAATCATTAGAGCTTTGCACATCTAATGAAGAAAGAATAAACGATATATCCCAATAACCAATAAAGTTATTAATTGTTTTCTCCGAAACTGCAAAATACATGTTCAAACGCTTCGTTTATCAAGCAAATTTTGGGTATCCCGAAAATTTCAGCGAGAAAGTTGTTAATGAAGATATGAAGAAATTTTCTGGAAAGTTTTATCTTCATTGTTTTAATCGTTTCAAAGTTATTAAGGTTTAAAGCTGGAAGTAGAGCTGTTCAGCGCTGCGAGACGCATGATGCGCTGGCCATCAGACCTACATAGTAGCCTTGAAGCTGTAATAGGTTGATAAAAAATGAATGAACAATTGCGTTTTTTTATACAGATTAATATCCCGTTTGAATCAAAATCCTATCAGTTCTGGTTATTGTTTAAACTAACTTTTAAGGTTTGACGCATCATCCGTAATGATCACACAATAAAAAAAAATTTTTTCCATCATTTTTGGATTTTTTTTTGCAGTAAAAATTAATACTTTTTGCCAAAAGATATTATCTTTCATTAATTACACAGCCCAACAAAATTTTGTTGCCCTACAAATTAGATTCGATTCTGATAGGATTTTTGTTCCAGAATCCAAATATGACCGCCAAAATATCCAATTGGCTCAAGTTTTCGAGATATTGAAGGTCAAAGGGGTTAAAAATGTGATTTTCGGCATTTTTCAATATCTGCTCACAGATAACAAAAAATGATGTTGCTCCACTACATGGTGGCCACCGTCAGGGAAAACCGGGAAATCAGGGAAAAGTCAAGGAATTTCAAAATCTTTAAAAAGTGAAAAACATTATTTAACAAAAAATCGCACAATTTCATATTCAGAAAAATGCTTTATTTATCGTGTTTCGCATAAAATTCTTTTAAATGATTTTAAATGCTTTCTCACAAATTTAAACAAATATTGACGTTTTTTATCAATAACATTTTTCAGTTTTGAACATTTTCGACAGATTTCACAAAAAACCAACAATTTTGAGAAAAAAAATAATCTTAAATTAAATATATTTCTGGTACTGCTCAGTTTTAAACGTTCTGGTACATTGCAACAAAAATAAATACGTTTAACAATAACACATTTCGGTATTGAATATATTCTAACAGATTTGAATAAAATTTAATAGTTTAACAAAAATAAATGCAAACAATTTTATATTTAAAGATATTTATCTTTCTATAAAGATACTTTACAGAATATTTCAAAAATATTTGCCATACTAATTCTCTATTTAAACAAATATTTGTATAAATAAAACCTTTTGAAAATGATAGAAAACTTTCATACATTTTTTTAAATCTTCAAAAATCTTTGAAATTGCATAAAAAGGCTAAAAATCGTAGAAAAATTTTTAAAATGTTGAAAACAGCACATAACTCCCAAATTTTGAGAATATTAATTTGTTTAAATGATTATTTTACCATTTCTATTTTAAGTAGTTGATATTTGTCCAATAGTATTTGAAAAATATACAATTTATGGCAATTTTTTGTTATTGTCAACATTCGTAAGAATTTTGACAATACTTTGAATATACTGTCCAAAATCGCCTAAATTCTAAAATTTATCAACATTTATAATTATTGTCTAACATATTACCGCAGAACTTGACATTTTATAACAAATTTTGACAAAGAACCCCCAACAAATTTTCTACTATTATTTTGAATTAAACACGAAAAAATCCTCAGGAACACGAGTTTTTTTCTGAATTTATATAGATAATATGTTTTAGAATATACTACTCGTTGTTGATTGAAAAAATAAAGAATTTATTGAAAATGTGTAGCTGTTTTTAAAACATTTTTATCCGTATTGTTTATTTTTAATAGATATCATTAAAATATTGGTCAGGGAAAAATCTGGGAAAAGTCAGGGAATTTTTTTCCAAGAAAAAAGCGGCCACCATGCACAAGTAAAAGTCAATTTTCATATAATTTTTCTCACAGAATCGAAATGTGTATTCGGAAATATTGAATTGGATTTATTATTTGTCCAAATTCCAGGTGAAAATTGTAAAAAAGCTTGCTTTAGGATATTCTTTACGTCTATACTATAGAACACAACGCAAATAATAAAAAAACACAAAATGCTGGATCCAACATGTCCGACAAACCTATTAAAATTCGAACCACTTCAAACTCGTTATTGTCTTAACTAGTTTTCTAGAAAAACAGAAAAGAATGTCTGAAAACACGATTTTTTACCCCTTTGACCTTCAATTTGGTAAAAAACAAAGTAAAGTTTCCAAAATGATAATGAGTTTGAAGTGATTCAAATTTCTAAAAGTTCGTCGGACATATTGGATCCGCCAATTTGCATTTCTTGATATTTTGCGTCGAGTTCTGTAGTATAAATGTGAAAATGTCCTAAAACACGATTTTTTACTTTTTCGACCTTGAATTTTGAGCAAAAAGTAGGTCCAAATCAATATTTTGGCGTACATATTTGGATTCTGTGGAAAAACTCCTATCAGAATTGACTCTTACTATTGGAACAACAGAATTTTTTAGAGCTGTGAATAAATGCTCAAAATGCCTGAAATCGGATTTTTTTAACCCCTTTGACCTTCAATATCTCAAAAACTGGAGCCAATTGGATATTTTGACGGTCATATTTGGATTCTGGAGCAAAAATCCTACCAGAATCGACTCTTACTTATAGGGCAACGTGAAATTCTAACATTTTTGTTGGGCTGTGTTATAGTTATAAACAAAAAATTGTTAAACAAAAAATTTATTTGAGCTTATGAAGCATGTAATTTTCTAAATTTTTATTCTAAGGCTTAAATGAATTTGGAAACAAATCTAGGTAAAATATTATTTTACTTTATTCACAAAATGAACATAGTTAATATGTATATATTCTTTATTAAAAAACATGTGACACGTTATAAATGAAGAAAAGAAAACTCAACGACAGCCTTTTTTAAATTTATCGAATAATTTTAAATTTAATTTAATTTTAATTAATTTCCCTATTACAGCAGTAAGGTTTCATGTTATAATTAAATAAGGAATTGACTAGTTGGCTCCGTTCCTGACTAGGGAAGATTGTTAAATCCTTACAGACGTATGTACGGAATGTTTTTCTGCTGTGCAGTACTGTTAAAAATTGACTTTCTTACATACAAAATTTCAATATTAATTGTTTCGATTGTTTATAACTATAATTAATGACAGCTAATATATTTTAGCAAAAAGTATTCATTTTTACTGCAAAAAGTTAAAAAATATCCAAAAATGACGGAAAAATGTTTGCGTCAAACCTTAAAAGCTAGTTTAAACAATAACCAGAGCTGATAGGATTTTGATTCAAACAGGATTTTAATCTGTATAAAAAAATGAATCGAACCCCGTAGGGCGATTGTTTATTCATTTTTTATCAACCTATTGCAGCTTCGAGGCTACCGTGCCTATAAACCTTCATAACTTTTTAACGATTAACACAATAAAGATGAAACTGTCCAGAAAACTTGTTTATACTTTAACCCTTTAAGGTCCGACTTTTTTAAAGTGATACGATTTTCGTCATACTCTGTACTTAAGGGTTTTTGAGGTCGCTGATTACGAATCTGATGTTAGTTTTTTAAAATTCAAAATGGTGGATCCAATATGGCGGACGACTTTTTTAAAATTTCATTGGATTCACTTGAAATTCGTTACACGGGGGTTTATGTGGTCGCTGATTACGAATCTGATGTTAGTTTTCTCTTTTCAGTTAATCTGATGGTCATCTTCATGAGTCTAGCTCAATTTTCAAATATTTTCGTGCGCAATATTGGATCCGCCATCTTGAGTTTTGAAAAAAATAACATCAGATTCGTAATCAGCGACCCCGCAAACCCCGAGTAGTAATTTTCATGAGCCTTACTTGAAGTAATTTAACAATTTTTTTTTTTTTACAACCCTTAGCAAAAACATGTTTTTTTAATATAGTTATAATAAGATTGTTGTAAATTTATTGCATTATAATTTTTTTTTAAAAAGTAATATAAATTTGTGGATCTTTGGCGTTTAGAACTGAAAAATTGATTAATTTTTGACAAAGTTATGAATGTTCGAACACAAAAGTAGTTTCAATCGAAACCGTTGGGCCTTAAAGGGTTAATGAACAACTTTCTCGTTGAACTTGTTGGGGTTTTCGAAATTTGCTCGATAAACGAAGCGTTTGAATATATATTTTGCAGTTGCGTATAAAACAATTAATAACTTTATTGCTTATTGGGATATATCGTTTATTCTTTCTTCAATAGATGCGCAAAACTCTAATGATTAATTAATTTTTTTATTCGTTTCAAAACCTTCAAAATCGACTATGCTACGAGTTGAAATTAAAAATGTTTAGCCAGTCCTGCGTAGGCAGAAGTGAGTCCTGTTTCGCCCTTTCCATGCATAAATATGAAGAAAATGACTTATACACTGAGAGAAGTTTAGGGTAGCAGGTACCCTAAGCTAGGGCACGGGCAGTCCGAAAAATAAAAACCGCGATTAAACCGCGATTAAAAATTGTGGGCGTTAAAATAAAAATTTTTTTCTTCTGCACCATCTTTGTTTTAGCATTAAGAAAGTGTGTATACAACATCTACATAGTTAAAGTATTTAATTATATTAAAATACTCGATTGAAGTATAAAAATTTGTGTTATTTTCATATTAACGTGTCCGTATCGAAAACGGTGCTAGATAGCACAAAATTGTACTAAACCTTTATTGTAGAGCACAAAATTTCCTACAAAAAAGTCACTGAGGGACCTAGTCTAAAGACAATAGTTTAGCCACAAATAACGACATAATTTCATCTTAGAAATCAACGGTGACCGATCTATAACCTCAAAAATTTTCGATGCAACTTTAAGCATTATTTATGGCTAAACTATTGACTTTAGATTAGAGGTCTCCGTGACATTTTTGTAGGAAATTTCGTGCTCTATAAAAAAGGTTTAGTATAATTTTATGCTATCTTGCACCATTTTCACGACGGAAGCGTTAATATGAAAATAACACCAACTTTTGTACTTCAGTCGAGTTTTTTAATATCATTAAATACTTTAACCGTGCTGAAGTTGTATATACACTTTCTTAAAGCTAAAACAAAGATGGTGCTAAAGAAAAGAAATGTTAATTTAACGCCCACAATTTTTAATCGCGGTTTAATTGCGGTTTTTATTTTTGGACCGCCCGACTCCTAGCTTAGGGTACCTGCTACCCTAAACTTTTCTCAGTGTAGAAAAAAGAAATCAAAGAGAGATACTGATCAGTCATAATATAATAACGTAGTTTGTCTACATGCTTTGACGAATCCGGGGACTGATTCAGTATTTCTGACGGGTGTATGACAAATGTTTGAACCAAAAATTGTTCGACCGTATATATTAAATAGGAAAGCCAAAAGTTCAAATGGCTAAATTATCATGGTTGAACATTTTTTCGGTCGAACATTTGTCATATACCCTTTCTGACTTCACTAGGCAGAGTATTCCATAACCTAGTTAAACGAAATATGGTGGAAAAGTAACACAAGCAAAGAAATTTGAAGTAAATGCGAGTGCTCAGGGAAGTAAGAGCTATCGCACGATTTCTGACGAATTTCAAATGATGATTAAAATTCGAAATCGTTAAAAAGAACATTTTTATGAACAGATACAATTTTATTAAACCTTTTTGAATAGTTATTCATAATGTTCCAACTATTTAGTTATTAATAATTAATTTTAATGATCTATAAACGTTGAAACGGAAAAACTTGGTACTTTTTTCATTCTAAAGCTTCCGTATCGAAAACAGTGCAAGATACACTAAAAATGCACTGAAACTTTTTTGTAGAGCACAAAATTTCCTACAAAAAAGTCACCGAGGGCCCTAGACTAAAGTTAATAGCTTAGTCACGAGCAACGATGGAATATGCCTCATATTTTACATAAATTCTAAAATATTCATAATTAACTTGTAAGACAAAATTCCAGCGTTATTCATGGATTATCTATTAACTTTAGACTAGGACTCTCGCTGACTTTTTTTTTTTAGGAAATTTTGTGCCCTATAAAAAAGGTTCAGTGCATTTTTAGTGTATCTTGCACTGTTTTCAATATGGAAGCTTCAGAATGAAAAAAGTACAAAGTTTTTCCGTTTCAACGTTTATAGATCATTACAAATATTAATAACTATGTCGTCTAGAAATTATGAATAAATATTCTCAAAGGTGCACTCAAATTGGATCTGTTTATAAAAATGTTCTTTTTAACAAACTCGAATTTTAACCGTCATTTCAAATTCGTCAGAATCTGTGTGGAAAATACTACTTCCCAAAATGCTGTCGCATTGACCTAAAATTTCTTTGCGTGCACCTATAAATAGTGCAGGTTCGCTCAATTAAAGGTCGCTGGTTATTACAAGTAATACGGAAAATGCAATTGAAGAATAAACCCGCAACAAGAGACGAATGTACTAAACCCGATAAGATTTTTTTCATAAGAATTATATCATTTACCCGGTGTAACGATTGCAACATAGGGATATTAAATCTGATAGATACATCATGATAGTTATGAGAGCAAAATGTCATTGGAAAATCAATCTCATATAAAAAGTAATAGTTAATAATTGTAGCATCTTTTTGCTCCGTAGTAATTAGTTATGGTTTACTTACAGTAAAAGCTGTTACTGGCGCACGCTGAACCTGCTCTTCCTCCGACGAACTGTCAGAGGACGAGTCTGTGCCGGTGGCAAAGAAACGACTCATAGCGACTCTCTACCTAAGAACATATTGCAAAAAAATATATTACAGTCAGTTCAATAAATGCACTACAATGTACAAACAAACTTTGGATACAGTGTAAATTACTCTGGTAATGATTGAATTTTAAACCGCGATATAAATGCAATATTAATATGTTAAAAATTCGGAGATGTGAATAATGCTAGTCTATATCCTGTCGTTCACGTGTACATTCTCTGTAGTGGTGGAAAAGCATCAAACACATGGCTTGTCAAAAACACTTAAAAAAAAGCATCTTCGCGAGATATAAATACTTAAAATATTGTTAAACTTTCACTGTATAAGAATTGAGTCAATTTTTCAACTTACTGCTAACTAAAATATGTTTTTTTAGCGTGGAAATTCGTCTGCCCGGTTTAGGTTATTTACAGCAGGTTATGGCGCAAAAAGCCATGAACCATGAATGTTTGAGAAGCAGTTGTGTAACGGAACAGGGAACGGGGAACCGGTGACACCTCGTCAATTCGGAGGAACGGAATGTGGAATTGAAACTGCAAGGAAGTTTGAATTCGACGCCTATCTCTACCGGCAGAAATGTGAACTAAAATGATAGGGTCAGAGTCAAAAAATAACAGGCAAGATGAGCGAAAACCAATATTTAATTAGTTTTGTTGATTTAATAAATTACATTGGACCTGGCTCGCGATGCTGTACATTGAAGGCGAACTTTTTCTCAATGCAAAACATATAATGTTTTGTGTATTGACACACGTTTCCGATGTTAAATGGGAAATCTTAGGGTTGTGTTTACTGACGTCATGTCCGGAATAAATAGAGAATGACGCTATAAATAGGGGAGAGTGGGGAGTTTTGAAACACACTCTTTCAGGTGGTCGAAAATACGTCAACAAAATTTTGTTTTCGCATTTTTTTTTGCAATCTCTAGAGTAACTTAAAATACAACTTCTGGTAGGTTGATTTGCATAAAATCCAAAGTTATCAGTAATTTATAGCTGTTTGCCCCAAAAATAGATTTTCGGAATTTTCAAAAATCATGGGGAGTTATGAAACACGGCTAAAAATCACAGAAAATTTCATTTTGATAACAATCTCTCATCAAAATGCCGTAATGCCGAAAATGCTGACACATTTTTCGGCATTGCATGTTTTTTAACAAGCCATTGAAAATTGTACAAACCATACGCAACAAAAAATAATAAGAATTTGAGTTATCGAGACTCCACTGTATATGAAATGTAAATATATGAAAAACGGTTCTGCGAGCAGTGTCCTCCTTAAACATTCCAATTTTTAACAAGTAATGCGTTATACGCATGTAAAATACAATTTCAGGTTCACATGTGGCATATTCGCCATGTTTCACAACTCCCCACTTGATGTGTTTCATTTCACCCCATTTACGACTTTTTTAAAATTGCCACCGTGTCAGTAACACATTTAATGTTTTCGAATAAACTACACTTGGACGTTGAAAGCCTAATAATTGTTGAATAATTGATGTGCACTTACCTTTACGATTCGCTTTAAAATGTTTGCAAACTGACACAAACACGAATGCTCAAAAAAACTTTTTGCACAAAATGTTCAACACGTAGTCTGGAAAGATACAATAACAGTGTGCTATTGGTATAAACGCTGCAAGAAAATCTATGTATTAAGCAGACAAACGTTTACCAGTGCGCAAACCCTATGAAAATCACAACTAGCGACATCTGTGGCCGTGTTTCGCAAATCCCCATGTTTCAAGACTCCCCACTTTCCCCTATTAATTGCAAATTTTCATGCAACACTATTTGGGGCATCTGTAAAACGTAATTAATATTAATATTAATAAGTTTTATTTCAGAAACATAATACATTAGATATTGTTATATAATTATCATAATAATTTTCCGTTTTTAACAATTATAATATTTACATGTAGACACTCATTTTATCTTGATTATGCACTGTCACATAAGTACTAGCAGTGTGTACTTGTGTGTGACTCTGAATTGGCTTAACCTAGCTTATAATTATACTAAATAACTAAAATTAACAAATAAAAATTTGAAAATTAAAATTAACAATCGCTTTTGAAGCGCGCAATAGATCTTCAACAATAACAATCATTAACTAAGCGCTAGCTGTAACCTACAGGAGTGTACGATTATATATGTATATAATTATCACTAAAATTGCTTGCGATGTTGCAACTATTTTTGTCTTCAATCCATTTTTTCAGAAAAAACTTAAATCTTCTTTCTTCCTTCACTATTTTAATATTTGTTGGAATGGAATTGAAACACAGTGCACCGATGTAGTCGTAGCACTTCCTTCCGATTTTCTTCTGGGGACTTGTATTGTAAATTTTCCAGCACTTCTAGTTTTCCCAACAATTTTTAAGGATTATTTTTCTTTGTACACCTGAGTTGTTGCGGTATAGTATGTAATTTTTTTTACGTCGTAGACTCTACTTTCTTCAAACAATTTCTGAGAAGAATAATCTCTCTTTTTATTCATAATAATCTTCAAGGTCGCTTTTTGAATTATTGCGATTTTCCTCATAACATTATCATAGGCTCCGCCCCACATGATGATTCCGTATCATAGTATGGATTGAAACAAGCCGTGATATATTTGGAAAAGTGATTTCTTGTGTAGGAAATCACGCAATCTTCTAAATAAGTATTGGAGAGGTCTTAGTTTTTTAAGGAGTGCAGCTATATGCATATCCCATCTCAGTTTAGAGTCTACAATTATACCTAAATATTTAATACTGGTCAGTCCTTTCGATACTTTCTTGGATTTCTCCATGTGTAATGTATAATTTCGCCAGATTCGCAGGAATACTATCACTATAGCAGCCAAATGGCGTGTATTTCGTTTTGTCCACATTTACCGTAAGTGAATTATAATTAAACCATTGTTTAATTGTACTGAAGTCGTTTGAAGCAACTCTCATTAGTTCAGGCCACGAATTCGCCTCGAATACCACAACCGTATCGTCAGCGAATGATAAAATTGTGCCTTTTGCATCTATTAAATACAAGTCGTTTATGTACATAATGAAAAGAATTGGACCAAGAATCGTACCCTGTGGAACACCACATTTGATTACCCGATAATCACTTGTTTTTCCACATTTTACCGCCTGTTTTCTGTTCGTCAAGTAGCTGGTTATTAATATGCTACTGAGGCCTCTGAAACCTAAATTTTCCAATTTCTCAATTAGTCTGTCGTGATTCAGTGTATCGAACGCTTTTGCCAAATCTATGAAGATCGCTAGTGTTGGCTTGGCGATATCCAGATTTTTATGTAGCGTTTTCGAGAGCTTAGCTAAAACGTCAGATGTTGAAAGACCCTATTGGAAACCAAATTGCGCTTTACTTATAATTTTATGTTTCGATATAAAGATGAGCATTCTGTGCTTTAAACATTTTTCGAAGATCTTTGCTATGTTAGATATTAGTGAAATGGGTCTGTAATTGTTGATAATCCGACAATCACCAGCCTTAAAAATTGGTCTAATTACTGCTGTTTTAAAATCATTCGGTACTGTACCATTTTCAAATATGCAATTTATTAGGTGGGTGATGGGTTTTACAATACTGTACCCCATGGATTTCAACAGTTTCGCTGATATACCATCTGGGCCTGGAGCCTTATTTACTTGCAACGCTGCAATCTCCTTGATGACTTCCGTATCATTTACTGGATTTAGGAATAAAGTTTCAGGGATGTTTCTGCTTGAAAACTTTCTATTTGTGCTGGGAATTTTCTCTGCCAATTTTTCGCACACATCCGCAAAGAAATTATTTAGTTCATTTGCGATGTCTTGGTTTGTTGTTATTACTTTTCCATTTGACTGAACAATTTCAACAGGGTCAGTTCTTTTCGTTTCCTTCTTGTTAGGGTTAATTTATAATCATTTTTTTACATTTATTTCTTTAATCGCAGTGAATGATTTTATAAATATTTAAAATGGATTAAATTTACAATTCAAAATGTCTCTGATCCTCTGATGGAAAAATCTTCACCAGTGTTCTTAAAAAGATGTAATTTTTCACATATTTTTGGTTTCACTATGTGGCAAAATTGTTTGAAAGGGACGACAGTATACATGTTCTTAGCATAATTTTTCAGTTTTCCCCATTTCTGTTGAATGTCGGTACAGCTGGCATTTTCTATTTCATTAACAGGAACTCTATTCGCTTAGTGCAAGACGCCGGCCACGCCGCCTGGTGAATTTTGACAACTCGCATCTGCAATTTGTATGAAGAGTGATATGAGAAAGTGAAAGTATTACTAGAAAGTATTACTAGGCGTTCAACAACTCAAAAAGTGACCTTCTGAAATTGGCCATAGACTAATGAAATTCAATAGAGGGATGCCGCTTTTTCAAAATGAGACTTTGTCGATTTTCCACCTCTCAAAAACTACATTGGAAATAAGAAAAATACCATGTTTATCTATTAACTAAATTACTAATAATGGACAATCACAATATATACATAAATATAAATATATTTCAGCTGAATAATGAATTGTATTCTATACAATTTCGAACTCGGAGTAATCATTTTTTTTGCACAGTATAATATAAAATGAACCCTTTCAAATGGTTCTTTAAACCATAAACCTTACTTGCAACACTTGCAACAGATCGAAATAAACTTTAAAATGTCTCAAATTAATGAATAAATAAGAGCATTTTTGAATTGACTTTAATGGAAAAGCTCTGACGTTGCAGACGCGAGTTGTCAGAAATCTCCATGCTGAGCGCTGCCGTCGAGTTCGATATCCCCTCCATCGCCATGCACGAAGCGAATATTGTAAGTAATTGAAAGGCAATTAATAATTAAACAAACTGTCATTTAATTTTTTCATTATTATTTCCAGACACTGTTACCGATTTAAATGCATTAATAAGGCCACGCAATGTTTGCGTTTCCTTTAACTTCCAGCCTTGCATGAACATTTGCAATTAATATATATAAACGTCATTATCTTTTTTATACACGGGATTCCTGAGAGACATGACGTCAGTAAACACAACCCTAAAATTTCCCATTTAACATCTGAAACGTGTGTCAATACACAAAACAATGTATGTTTCGCATTGAGAACAAGTTCGTCTTCAATGTAGCATTGCGAGCCGGGTCCAATGTAATTTATTAAATCTACAAAACTAATTAAATATTGAGTTTCGCTCGTCTTGCTTGTGTTATTTTTTGACTCTGACCCTATCATTTTAGTTCACTTTTCTGCCGGTAGAGATCGTAGGCGTCGGGTTAACAGGGCGAATACAGTAGTCCTTCTCTTATTCTAATTCCTCTTATTGCAACTCCTTCTCTTATTCTAATTTTTTCACTTCCTCTAATCTAATTTTATGCGTACAACATAACCTAAAAAACTCTTTTTAAAAACAAAAACATTTAACAATAAGTCAGTTCGGTTATCTGTCTAATAAATAATATTGTGTAAATTAACATTGATGTAAAAACCCCTCACAAGATCCTAGAAAAATGCAAACGTTTTTGGCGGCAAATTAGAATACGAGAAGGAAGCGCCATCTTGCCTGTCTGGACAAATTAGAATAAGAGAAGGAAACGCCATCTTGCCTGTCTAGACAAATTAGAATAAGAGAAGGGCTACTGTACGTAAAATCCCTCTTATTTCAACCCCCCTTATTTCAATTGCCCCTTTTATTTGAATCGTTTCCCCTCAGGCCTTCCCCCACCACCACTCGAACATCTCGATACAGTTTACAGTGTTTACACCATCAAAGTAGTACAGTGTAAATACCGTTTAACCTAAATGTGCAAACATGTATAGTCGGTAGACTGATATGTAATGAAATTTCAAATTAATTTAAAATTTTGCATCAAAATCATGATTTACATCATACAAATTATCATAAAATCATTTAAAAAAAGTGCACATTTGAAGGTTAGGGTGTTGTCAATTTTTAATGATGTGTATTTCAAGACCTCCACAAATTGAAAAGTCTTTCATTTGCAAAATAACAAACAAATCCAATATCAGCAGCTTAGTTCTGAATTTGAAGTGATTTGAATCTTTCAATAATCATATTTGCAAATTTGGGTTAAATATTGTCTCCTATATTCATTTCGGTCTTGATCGCAGTGTATTTGTTTGTGAAACAAAAAATTATTGATACATAATTATATGTAATAAAGTGCATAATGTAAATTTAAAACGTTTATTCCTACCTTTGAATGCAGATATAAATGACCATAAATAAATGCGAAAGGTTGCAGTCTTTATTTATCACATAAAGACACGAGTTGTGATTTCGTAACATTTTTATCCAAATTTAAAATTCTCTACACATTTCTTAGATAAATTATATATATATTTACATATTTCAACTCTAAAATATATAAAAATATAAAATATCCTACTGTTTCAGCAACTGAGTTTCAGCCATTAGGAATTCCAATATGGCGCCTAATTTGAAAAAAAAAACATCAAAAAAATTGGGAAATATTTATTCTTACCAATTTTTGTTCTAGCCCTTAGAATATTGGGATTCTATTGAAACTCTGAATAAAGGTGAACAAAATACTTCAATTTTATGAACATTTCTTTGAAATTTTCTGCACGTTCTAAGTAAAAAATAACGATATTTTTTAAGATAAGAATGAAAAGTTCTCAGAATTCATCTAGAAATACCACGGAATTTTTTTAGATTTTTGTAATGAATTTTTTTTTTAAATTTTTTTAAAATCGTAATTTATTTTCGAAAAATTCTGAAAAAAATTTAGTGTATTCTCTCATGAATTCTACGAGTTTGTTCTCCTTTGTATTTTTTCCGAAAGTTGATAGTTTTTGAGAAAATGAATTTTAAATATTATAGCTTAGGATTTTTTTTTTCTTGAAAACTGTCAACAGTTGGAAAAAATTGCAAAGAATTTTTTACATTAGAGAATACAGTAAATTTTTTTCATAATTTTTCATTAACAAATTACAATTTGGAAAACAAATTTTTTAAAAAATCCCTAAATGTCAAAAAAAATCTAAAAAAATTCCGTGATATTTCTCGTTAAATTTTAAGAACTTTTCATTCATTATTTTTTTAAAAAAGCTCGTAGTTTCCAGTTAGGGCGCCCAGAAAATGTTAAAAAAATTTTCATTGTTGCGGCCACTTTGAGGTCGTTAGAATGATGTAGGGTATAACAGTAAAATTTTTCCTTAAAATTGAAATATTTTATTCACCTGTGTTCAGAGTTTCAATAGGATTCCAATATTCTAAGGGCTCGAAAAAAATTGGCAAGAACAAATATTTCCCAATATTCTGGACATTGTTTCCAAATACTGCCCCATATTGGAATTCCCGATGCACAGAGAAAAGTGTTTTTTACCCAGTATTAGAATTCTTATGCCCCGTAAAAGATAGTATTTTACGCATAGGGATTGTCATATTTCTAACCAAAAGCAATTTTTGTTTATGGAAATTTATCTAGCAAATTAAAATATTAAAAATGCCTTCTTTAAGTCGTAATAAAACATTCTTTTAAAATAGGAGAGTTTAATACAGTTTCGTATAACCTGTCAAAAACAAATGCTGAAAGACGGAGGATTTTACTAGTTATAATATTTCTTTGAGGGCTATAATACACTGTTTTAAAAGCCAAGGGATAGTAACTGATAAAATACACTTTTCTCAGTGTGGATGAAACTCAATTTTGACCTCGGAATCTTAAAGAGCGACCACGAAAATAATAGGATATGTACCTCTCAATTTTTGTTAACTTGGATTTTGATACGAAATACTGGACTGAAATTGACTCAAGAAGAAGTGGACGTTGGGCTTTAAAGGGTTAATGACACTATTGAGTCCAAATGACACTATGTCTATATATATATTGATTACAAATTTTTTGTAGATATTTTTTAAACTATATAAACAATTAATAAGGAATTAAACAAATTCATTATTCATTTTGCCTGATTTATCGAATTCTATGGAAACAGAGATATGTTATAAAATAAAAAATAATGAATAGCCACTGAATATCAGAATAAAATCTTCTGAAATTGGTCGAATATATCGAATTAAGGGTGCTATTTATGAAAAAAAAAATCAAGTTTTTAATGATTTCCACCTAGTCGCACCAAATATTTATTTACAATATTATAATTGCAATTTATAATTGCAACTTTGAGAAAAAAATGGCAGTGCCAACTCCACATTTAGCTAGTGAAAATTAATTTTAAAAATTTAAATATTTTTTTTCTCCTTGTGTATAGGCTGTTAAATAATAAAAAAAATATTATTATGTGTGTTTTAATAAGTACTACTTTTCTGATTTTTTGCAAATTTTTAAGTTATGTAGATTTCGAGAAAAAAAGACCATTTTTAATGTTACGCGATCAGTTAAATAGAAAATACACATTTGGGATAACAAACATTCTGTAATTTTTCCAATCTAAAAGGAGCTGGTGCAATTTTGACATTCTTATCCGGCTAGACTCTTTACGCGAATACGGACTAAAAATATACACACGAAGAAGATGTGATTACATACATTAACATTACAGAAACTGATTAACAAAAGAACAATAATCGCCAACAACAATACATATGAGCCCAGTTTGTTACTTGGCCGGTAATACAGAATATGGTCGACGAAATATGGATTATGCTAATTGTTTAAAAAAAAAACAATTAAACAGTTCCACCAAAAAAATTACAACCAATTTAAAAAATATCAATTTTAATAGAGTATAAAATTGAGATAAACAAATTATTTATTTGTATTTTACACTAAGGATTTTATAGGTTATGTTTTTGTCCGTTGATTTATCAATGTGAAATTTTCGAACAAAACTTTTGTTTGTAAAAAAACATGAATGCGAAATAAATGTAAAAGAAACGTTTAACCCTTCGAAGCACACATTTTTCTTTACATGGAAAACGGTTGGAATTTATTACTCGGGGGTTTTCGGGATCCCTGGTTACGAATATGACCTCAGATTTTTAAAATTAAAAATGGTGGATCCAAGATGGCGGAACCAATTTGGAAATTGTTACTTGATCGAGATGAAATTGGGAACTCCAAGGACCTCTAAAGCCTGTTCGGGGCTGCTCAATCGTTTCGAGAACTAACAATTTTATGGCCAAGAATAAAAAAATTAATTATGTTTTCATCAACAACGATATTTTACGATTTGTGAACAAACAGAGGGTTAGCTACAACCGAGCCAATTTGAGTGGCCACAGTCGAATTTGCTTGCTACTATGAGATTATTTATATGTCTAAATATTACACGTCAAAATAATACCGCAAAACTTTACGCGTCAATATGTTACACGTCAAAATGTTATATATTTTTATAAAAAGGTATAAAAAAATACAAAAAAAAAATATACAAAAATATTAAGAAGTATTTCGGGGCCCCAAAAATCTCAGAATAAACATTTTCAGACATAAATACATGTTATTTTTTAAGTTCTTGCACTCACATTTTGAATTCGCTATTTTGAATTTTGGAAATCTGACTCTGGATTCGTCATAAGCCACCATAAAAACCCCTTAGTAAAAGTTGATATGAAAATTGAAACTGAAATAAGCTGGAAAACGCTTGCATAAAAATAAACGCATTTTTTGGTGTTTGTTTATTTGTAACATTTTTACAACAAATGAATTTTGAATATTAGTGGTATAATATTGAAAATAAATACTTCAGCTATTAGAAAACCAACCAATATTTTTAAATACCTGAAAATTGAATTTTTATAAATGAAATTATCTGACAGAAAGGGTGGTCTCTGAGTGGGACTACTGTGCTTCAAAGTGTTAATAAATGATTCCACCAACATTAATTTAACTTTTACAAGAAAAAAGCGTTCATTTCATGTTTATTCAACTGAAACATTTCATTTCCCGTTGGTAATATGCTTAAAATTGACATTCATTTCATATTTCTTCAATAATTATTGAACGTAATCAAAACGTTAATATCAACATTTATTTAACGTTAATTTAACATTTACTAATCATCATGAAAATGTTGATCAACATAAAACTGATAAAATGTGCAAAAACATTTGTTGAAACGTTTTAAAAGTACTATAGTTTCACATTTACTCAATGTTTATTAACCAAATTTTATAACAAAATTTTACTTTTATTCCCCACATTTTTATAAGGACCTCAAAATGGCGTCATCAATGGAAATCTATTGGAAAAATTTCTGGATGCTGTAACTCAAAAACTACGAGCTTTTTTAACAAAACGTTTCAAAATTGTTTCCAAAACTTTTCAGAATAATTTTCAAAACTTGCGTAGAAACTTTATCAAACGTCTGTAATAGAAAAAGAAAAGTTTCTGTCACCTTACTTGAAGTGAATTAAATGTTTTTTGTCACGTTTAAAAGATTTAAGAGAAACGTTTTTAAATCGTAATAAAACGCTTTTTGGATTGAAGCTTAGGCAAATGATCAAAATTAGAAATCAACAAAATTAAACTGGAATAAATAAACGAAAAAGAATTGAACCCAATTTATTCCGATTTCCGGTTCCCGTTTTCGCAACTGTTTTTCCTATGGGTTTTAATCTGGTCTTATTCGGATACTGACAACAAACGAAAAAATGGACTTGTGCTGCATGCATCTGAAAACATGAATAAAACAAAAAACTTTTAGGAGAGTGGGTACATCTTTATCCTACGTCAGTTCGTATTAATGACCTTAAATAAACAAATTATAAAAGTAAATTTTTTTTTTTCATTTATATATTATTTTCAGAATAATATTATAAATTTCTAATGCACAATATTAGAAATGATCTTCTAGAGTATCAACAAATTGGAAATTATTTATAACCTAAAAGTGTCGGCGGATATTTTTATTGGTTTGAATTAAAAATTCTTAAAGTACGTCAATAATGTCATTCCGACTAATAATGTATATGAAATTTAACTGACGTATGATAAATCAAACGAAATGGAGTATTTCAATCCCACAATTCTGAATCCATTTCATTCCGATATTTCAGATTCTTTTAATAAACATTTGCAGTCCTGTTTTTTTAATTTCACAAAACCTACAACACAAAAATATTAAAGAAAATCATTCAATTTAAAAGCAACTGTTCTGTGTCCTTTCGCACATCATTCTGAGATTATTTAATTCATTTTAATTCGATTTCATAAATAAACAAAAAAGAAGCGTAGCGTCGATTTCAAATTGAATGAACATTTTCTGTAGTTAATAAAAAAAATACATCTCCATCCCTTTCTGGACGTTAATTTGAGCGAATGCTGAACCTTTTCAATCCGTTAAAATTCATTCTGAAAGACAAAAAATAACAATGTCAGATCTGTTAAGAATCGCTATTTATTGATGTTGGATTTATATTTTTAAAATACTAATTTCACAAAGTAAAATAATTTACAGTTTTATCTGTAAGTATACGTACTTGCAATACATTAGGCAATAAAAAATACGACTTAAGCAATAAGCATACATATGACATGTGTACGAATGTGATTAATTCGTCTTACGTCTATATATGCACATTAATTTTTTTCATTGATTGTTACGACTTGCAAATTTATTCTAGAACTAACAGACGCAGACCTGATCTTCAACTGCCAAAAGATGTAAATATCCTTTTTTTAGTAAAGTTGGCACTTATTCGACAATTTCTAACAATGCACTGTATGTTATTTGGCATGAACTTAAATTTTTTATCAACATGAAATAAAACTGGTTAAACTATGTTACAACATCCTGCACTTGCATGTAAATGTCCCAAATGAATATTTATGTTTCAGCGAATATCGAGCTACGACGATGACTTAAGTATGATTTGATATACTAACTCGTGATCCTTCTCCAAAAGACATTTAAATATTGTTAAACAATAATCAGTTATTGTTAATGCTATTCATTTTAAATTCTACATATTTAGTCAATCATTATTTTTTCGAACTTACTTATACCTTCATTACTATAAGAAAATTTTGCTTTAAAAACAAATTAAGTTTAGTTTAAGACATAAATCTCTTCTTATTTTGATCATTTACATTATTACATCATTAACATATTTAAGTACAGTAGAACGCAGTAGTCAACTTTGTTTTATCTACGGAATATTTATTAAAATTAATTTATGATTCATAACAGCAATCAGCATATTGAACTGCGTTCTAATCAATTGAAATGTTGGAATGTTTCGCCTCATTTTTTGGATACATTTTTTCAACGTAATAATTTTTATAACCAACAAAATCATTAATAAAATAATACTAAACTTTCCCGCTATTATATTGATAACCACAGTTTTTTTCCAAAATTTGAATTAATAATCTTTATATATTTCAGAGTTATATGATATAGACTGAGAAAAATATTTAGTAAATTTAACTAATTTGTTGTCTACTAAATCTTTAGTAGTTTTGAGCTGTATTGTTGTATGAGTTAAATGAATGTACGAATAATTAAAAAATATAGAATGTATATGTAACTTAAATTTGAGTGCAAGATGTTTGAATTTTCAAAACGTGTACATAGTGAATGTTTTTGTAATCGAAAAATGTTTTTATTAATGACATATTACAAAATCCATTATAAAAGTAAGATATAACAGTTCTCTAAATAAATGCATATTTTAACACTCCGTGCGCGAAGCTCGATTTCGCGCACTAGGGCGAAACCTTCAGCCGCGATTTATCCAACCGTATAGGGTAGTTAATAGCTTCGCACGGGCGACAAACTTCCCAATCATCGAATACCGAAATTTTCGCTCTTGTGGCATAAAACACTATTATAATTATTCCGAAATTTTTTATGTGGATTGCGACAATATTTCGGTAATATGCAGCTATAAAAATGTATAGAACCACTGGATAACTCATCATTTATAAAATATTTATCTTATTGTATTTTTATTAAATTTCCAATACTACGTCCATTTTATATCAATTGTTTATTTACGAAATAAAATAAGTTACGTTATACACTCAGACCTGTCCGGCAGTTTCCGCGTATGCATAATTTATTTTTTGTTTTTCTTTAATTTAAATATGAATTGCCTTTCTTATGCAAACAAAAGACTTTTTTATATTCCAGTCTTTTTCACGTGATTTTCAAACGGATTGAACTTTCTTAAAATCAGCATGTGTAAGGAAATGATTAGGATGACTCAAAAGTAATTCAATAACAGTTTTAGTGTCTGAAAAATAATTGATATTTTGCAAAGAAAAAGATATCAGAATAGTTTTGTACTGAACTCTCTCAAAAAATTAGAGAAATATATCTTAAAATGTAACATATTATTGTTTACTTTGGTAACATTTTCTATGTTTTTCTATATACCAAGAAATTTCCCTTTAAATAGTAATAACTTTCGAGATATTTAAAAATATAATATAATCACTAAAATGGTCATTTTACATCTTTGAAAAATATTGTCTAATTACTAAGATATTATAAATAATAATTGTTGTTAATAATTAATGTCACCATCAAGAATTTTAGTTGAAAAAAAGGTACATGTGTTACTATTTTTAGGTCCCTGTTCCAAATTTTGAGGTCAAAAAGACATTAAGAACTCTAACATTATGCCAAATGTACAAAATTTTGTCAAAAAATTGGAATATTTCTGTTACTTCGACCCAGACCTTAGGTCTGGACGAAGTACTGAATTTGGTCACTTCGGGCATAAAAATTACCCTATAGTTTTTCATCAAATGTCGACGTTTCAGACCCTAAGGAGCCCAATTCAACAATAAAAAAATTTGTGCCCGTGATCTGGTTCGTCCCGTTTTTTGTCGCCCGATAACTCTCGTACGGATAAGCGTAATGACATAATTTTTGTGTAAACACAATTTTATTTGGAATTGGTAGAAAATTAAGTCATTTTCTGGGCAGTTTTTCTAGGTTCCATTAGTTATAGCATGCAGACTAGAAAAAATGGCCAGAAACTGGTTGCATTTTCTACTAGGGTAAGACAAAATTATAATAAGTTAAAGTTAATAGATTTGGACCTCCTCCTTCAAATGCCGTGGTCAAAATCATGCGACGATTTCAAAGAAAAAAGTTATTATCATTTTATTGAAAAAAAAATACTGCTTTTTTCGACGTTTCTTGGCAAGAATCGCATTTTTTGACATTGAAGAGGGCAATGCTGACCATTGCAAAAGGCACTAATCACGTAGAGTTCGGTAATTTTTCAAATAAATTTTTAATGGGAATTTTCAAATATCTTCATCACTTTTCTGCACAGTTTGAATAGAATCACAATATTCTGGTAGTTGAAAGAAAAAATGATAAGAAACAATATGTCCTACTTTTTTTCAAATTTAGCGCTATACTGAACTAAATTTACAACAAGAGCTTGAAGTGCAACCTCAAAAATAGATTTATGTACATTGAAGTTTTTGTCAACGTTTGATGCGAAATACTTGATTGAAATTGAGGTGACAAAAATATAATTCCCGGCGTTAATGGGTTAAGTCCGAGGTACAATATTGACAACATTTCTATAATACGCAATAAATATAAATATATAATTTAAAAGATGTCATTATTAAACACACCAGTGGTGTAAAAAAACATTTGAACCCTTGGGCAGAGAGTGTAATTATATTAGCGCCTCTTCATCATGATCAATATATATGTAGTGCTTCTACTTCCTGTCATGTTTGCCACAATTTTTAAAGTAAAAAGAAAACAATTCGATATTTAACATCTATGTATCATGTCATTCGTTGTTTTCGAACCTAACTTCATTCTTACTTTGTATCACAAGTGTCACATCGTGGTCAAATCAAAGTGAGATAATTATTGCAAAAATTTACTTAAAATAGGACGAAAAAGATACAGAAGTCGATCCTCTGATAGAAATAAAAAATTGGAAAAGCGTTTGAGAAGGCTTGAAAGAGAAATTAGAAAAATTCATATGGGTTGTGCCCATAAAAACTTTTCAGATTTTCTACCGGAGTACGGTTTTACAAAAATAATGAAACCAGTTATTACAAAGATACGCGAATTATGTTATTTTTCCGTGATTTATTTAGATGATTTATGGTTAATGGGTCAGACAGAATTGGAATGTTTGCGAAACTTAGAAACTATTAAATATTTCCCTTCAACCTTCAACATTTAGGCTTTATAATTAACGGAAAGAAAAGCCAAATGAACCCTAGCAAAACATGTCGCTACTTAGGATTTATTTATGACTCGGAGAATATGAAAATTAAATCAGCGGATGAAAAAAGAGTTCAAATTCATAATGAACTACAGTGGTGGAAAGTAAAAGGTTTATTATTTTATAATCCAATCGGAAATTTTGATTTTAAAATGGAGATTTTCTCAGACGCGTCTAAAACTGGTTGGGATGCATACATGGGCAAATCCATACAGAACTTTTGACTTTCATGTTATTTTAAGATTCACGTAAATAAGCTATACAGAAATATTTATAAAACATTACTATTTACTAAAACGGATATGCTTTTCAAGGTACAGTTATTTATTTTGCATGATAGTTGAATAAAAAACCAAAGGAAACACGAAAGCTCATAAAATTTGAATAAACTGCTGCGTGCAAATCCTATTTTTTTAAATATTTTGTTCTGTAACTTTTGGAAGGTGTATTCTTTTCATTTGAAAATCATGTCGTTGATTAATGGCACTTTATAAAAGCCTAAGATACTTGAAAAATAAGTGTGCCTATTGCCTAATAAGAATGACATGCGTCCAAAGTCGCGTGCAGAAGATTTATGGAAAATGGAATTTTCGTTAATTTCTAACAATAACTTTTGGAACAAACAATATTATGGCTCCATACTTTGGGGATTTTTAATTGATGATATAATAAGTGACGTATTCCGAGGAATAAGGTGTGCCTTGTCTCATCTCAATTCTGTTCCTATTACAACCTATAGCCTTCGTGCGTAACTGTTGTTGAAAAATGACACTTTTGTCAGGCACATGAACTATAGACAATTAAATTCCTCGATTATTGGCGTAATTTATTGTTTTAGGTGTCATAATAAACTCTGAACTTGTTCCAGAAATACAATACGATGTTCAGGGGTAAAACAAGACATGAAATTATCTCTTTGACACAAACTCCTTTCTTTACACGGAAAAATGCTGAAATTTGTTACGCGCGAGTTTTATTGGTAACTGATCATAAATACGTTGACAAATATTAAAAATTGAAGATAGTAGATACAGTATGGCGGACCCAATTCCAAAAAAGTTGCTTGAACCAGCTGAAACTGTGTATTCGGGGTCGCTCATCGGTCGAGATTCGCTATAGCTTTGCTCCAGAAATAATGAAAATGTAACTTTGGGTAACTTTGTTTTTCATCTCCCTTGCTTCATCTTTTCTGGTTAAAAAAGAATAAATATGGTACTAATGACAACTTACGTTATACCTATTTGTTCAGGATTGCCGGGATTGTAATGCCTTAAATCGACTTAAATAAATGTTTGCTGCTAAAATTTGTATAATATGCACCTAAAAGCAAAAAGAAAAAAAACCCCAATACCCAATTTGAGCTTGTGTGAATAACCTCTTACAAATTCGGTCTTCCATATTGAATTCGCCATCTTGAATTCTAAATATCTGTTGACGGATTCGTGACCAGTAATTTAAAAAACTCCGAGTAACAAATTTTCGCGCGTACAGAAATATGTTTGGTTCGAAGATATAATTTTAGGTCTCGTTTTACCTGACTACGCTGGAACAATCCTTTAAAAGTCGTAACATGTCTTTTTTTTTACATTTTATATGTTTAGGAGTGGCCTCAGGTTGTTTTGAAATGTGTGCCACCGAAAAAAAAATGTTTTTCTTAAAGCGTAAAGTTAAAAGTTCTGTGGATTTACCCACATATGCCATAAAAAACGAACTCATGGAGATTGAAAATGAACAGTCATGCTTACCTTGAACTTTTAGCGGCCTTTTTTGGACTAAAATATCATATAGATAATACAACAGCTATTTCATTCATAAACAGGATGAGGGGTGAACAATATATTAACCTAAACAAAGTAACAAAAAGTTTATGGCAGTGGTGCGAAGAAAGGGGAATTTGGGTTTTTGCGACTTACATGAAATCTTCAGAAAATAAAAATGCTGATAAAGAATCACGGAGGTTAAAATCGAATACTGAATTTTAATTAACTGATCATGCTTTTACAACTGTAACAAGACATTTTGAAAAATCTGATATAGATCTTTTCCCTACCAGAGAAAATACAAAATGTAAAAACATACGTATCCTGGAAAAGAGATTTACAATTAATTGGAAACCTTATTATTTTTACGCATTTCCTCAATTCTCAATCATTCTAAAAACGCTTAAAAAAATTATAAATGAAAATGCTGAAGGTATTATGGTCATTCCAGAATGGCCGTCACAGCCATGGCACCCTGTATTTAAATCTATGTAACATTAAAAAATTTTAAGATTTAATGTTCAAGATAATATTTACTTTTCAGGTAGGAAATCAGAGCTTTTCTGGAAAAAGACTACCCTGATAGCAGAGATTTTGTCAAAAAAGCTTTTCAACAAGGAGATGTACTCTCAAAATCAAAAATATTGTATTACACTCGATTACGGATTCATCATTTCAAGAATATGAATGTTGTTACCAGAAGTGGTACACGGAGAAAAATAACCGGCTAAATCAGCCGAAAAATCCGCAGATTCTACTAATTTTATCCTATAGGGATAGCTGTTGGAATTCCGTTAGGGATAGTTTCAACTAAATTTACTGAAAAAGTCCGCAAATTTAGGTTAAGGCTATATTAGCGGAATCAAAACAGCTAAAATTGCAGATATTTTCGACAATTCCAGCCGAAAATTTTAGCTGATATGAATCAGCTAATCCAGCGGAGTAACTTTTCTCCGTGTGGCAATTTTGTATCGAGAAAAATTTAAACCCGTTTTCTTGTTCAATACCAGGAAATATTAATTTTTTGACGGACTTATTTGAAGGCGGAGCAGCATATAATTCTATTAATTGTCATCGATCAGCAATCTCATTGCTAATAGGACCAGTTATGGCTCAAGATCATAAAACAAAGAGATTTTTTAAAGGTATATCAAAACTTCGCCCACCGAAGCCCAAATACGACTGCACATGGAATCCAAAAGTAGTACTAGATTATTTTAATTCGTCAGCCTTAAATGAGGAGCTCTCAATTGACATCTTATCTAAAAAATTAATATGCTTATTAACATTAATTACCTGGCACAGGATGCAAACATATTCACTAATTAAACTCGAAAATATCACAGAAACCTCAAATGTGCTGACAAAATCCGGTATCGACACTAATATTTTTACTGCTCATTCAACAAGGTACGCATCAACTTCTGCTACTAAAAGACAAGGGTTAGCCATCGATACAATACGACGAACTGCAGGTTGGTCGAAAGAGTTGGAAATGTTTTCGAAATTTTACGATTTACGTTTAACTAACGATAATGATGAATTTGCAAAGGCTATTTGAAATAACTAAATTATAGAATTATTCGAATTCTTATTTACTAATTAATATAATAAAATTCTTAAATCCATATAATATAAAAATACGAAAACATTCATATATCGTGTTATATGTCATCTTATATCACCGTAACAAACTTTAATCATCTATGTATATTGATCATGAGAAAGAGGCGCTAATATAATTGAAAGATTAAACGAACTTACCTGTAAGTGAAGTTCTATCTTAATTATATGTAGCGCCTCTTCCGAAATGATCAAACCCATCCCTGTGATAAATACCCTAAAAAAAAATTTTGAATCCCATTATTTGTTATGGTAATACTTTTAAAAAATGAAGTTATGTTCGGAAACAACGAATGAAATGATACATAGATGTTAAATATCGAATTGTTTTCGTTTTACTTTAAAAATTGTGGCAAAAATGACAGGAAGTAGAAGCACTACATATATTGATAATTTCGGAAGAGGCGCTACATATAATTAAGATAGAACTTACTTACAGGTAAGTTAGTTTAATCTTTCATTTATAATTAATAAGTATTGTCTCTGAACTCATTGTATCAAGTGGCCTTTCACTTTCGCTTCATTCGAATTGGATACTAATCTATCACATCGACCTTCAGAAATGGAGTGTGTTACATTGTTATATGCATTTTTTTATTTCAAAAGATTACAGTTTTGTACACAAGATAAATAAATATAAATGTCGTTACTGCGTTATTCTCTGTGTTATATTAGGATGCAATTATCAACAGAAAATAAATGTATGCATTAAAATTTAGTACTTCAACAAATTTCGCATTCAAACTTTATTTACTTTGAAAATAAATTGTTATTTAGTTTTATGATATTGCCGAAAATCAATACATTTTTCACAACGATGTTTTCATACACGCAGAAAAATATTTAGTTAAATTTAACTAAATGATGAGTTAATTAGTGGGAATTTATTATTTTCTGTTTGTTATAGCTGTATATAGTTCAAACTACTAATTTGGATTAGCTAAATTTTAGTTTGATTAACGAAATTCAGGTTTAGAAGATTTAGTTTCCACTAGGTAACTTATCATTAGTTAAATTTACTAAATATTTTTCTCGGTATGTAAACAATTTGTTGATATAAACAACGTTTTTATTAATCACGTGTTTCTATATTAAGTATAAGAAACAAAATGTTGTATTTAAATTTTTGTAAATACTTGTTTAGATGATATTAATAGATCATATCATATTTAGTGCCATTTATAAAAAACATTTTTATTAACTATAAGAATTCATAATCCTGACTGATCTATAAGAGTTAGTCAGGAATTTTACAATTCATTGGACTACGTTATTTGCGATTTTACGATTTTGTTTGTTTGTCTTCAGGAAGATTCAAAAAGCATTTCAATTTAATTTGTTTACAAACCATACGTAAACATAACAAATGTTAATTTATTAAGTCACTTTAGAAACGTTCATAATGTGTTCAGAATTTTCAATTTCTTGCCAATGTCTTCAAATATGCTTCATCCCGGTTAATTTTTTGCATATTCACCAATTTTGCATGATTATTTGCCAATTCAGCAGGAATAGGACATAATGTCGCTATGTTTCTGTTGTAATTATATACACATACAAATACCCTGTCATTTTATTTTATATACGTTTGTCTGAATCAAATGAAATTAATCATACAAAATTATAATTCATAGTAATTCACTGCGACGCATTAATTAATACCTTTGTAGTGACTACACTTCTTTTGTACCAGACAAGTATTTAATTACAAGCTTGAACTTTTAAAATAATTATGTAATTGATGTAATTAATATTTAAAAGTCATTCATTCCTGTGATTTCTTTGTATGTACGAGATCTTTGTTATTTAACTTTTAATCAATTTTACTGCATTTTTAAGTTTTGTAAACTTTAAAAACAAGTAATATCTGTGCAACATTTAATTAAATGTTATTTTTTGTTCACTCGTCTTTTAATATTGTCAACATTTTGTAATATAGCATATACGTGAAATAGTTACTATTTACTAAATATGCAGACATTTTTTTGGAGACTAAAATGTAAATTTATAGTATGGCCGCTCGTAAATATTTTAGTTAGATTTATTAAATATTGAAAATATTGATAGTGACTTTATCATGATTTAATTGTGATTAATTTTCAATCCGTCAATAAAATATTTGTAATTATTAAAAAAAAACAGTTTTTAAAGTAATCTTATATCAATGAACTGACATGTTGTTATTTTATTTTTCGTAAATAACGTACTTACATTATATACGTAATTTTTTAAACTTTGGAAGCAAAAACATATGAGAAATTCAATCAGGTATGAATCTATTCACGATAAAAGTCAATAGTTAAAAATACTTTATTCATATGCTTTTAATCCGGTATAAATTAATAATTCATGCTAAAGTCTCTATCAATATTTTAAAGTACATGATTTATCGTGAACGAAAATTAATATTTATTCAACTAATCAACAGAAGGTGTAGGATAGCTCGTAGGAAACATAAATTTAAAATAAGGTCGTACTTTAAATTTACATTTTAGTCTTCTATTTGGTAAATAGTACCTGATTTACTAACAGTTACATTCGTTCTACTATTTTTGTCTAATACTGAATTAGACATTAGACGTTGGAATCGAGAACAATATGAAGACTTAAGGCACAACATAAACAAATATTGATATACCAATAGTTATGTGTTGGGTTGAATGTTGTTTACAGAAAACAGGAATACTTAAATCAAGATTTTAAACTATCTATTTATTTAGCAAATAAAAAAGGTAATATCACTACAAGCTAATGGTTCCATTGCAAATAAAATGCTAAAATTAAACGTGGTCCCAAAATTACGACATTCAAGTAAATATCTGCTCTTTTCTAGTATATCTGAAGTAAATTCTTAAAATAGTTCTTTAATTTAAACAAATAATTACTTCCAAACATTCAGCTGTTTACTTCAATTTTGTTTTCAGAGTAAACCTTACATATAATCTGATATTTGATATTAACCTTTTATAGTGCGTCATGCCCGCTATAAGTTTTGATACTCCTAAATTTGTTTAGCATCGACTATAATATAAACATGTTTGAATTTATAAAGGGGAAAATTATCTATGAAGCAGAGTAACAGCTGTAGCTGGTGAACCGAAAAGATGCTCGGACCGGTTTTGTGGTGTTCTGAAGATTTACATATTATATTCATATTTAGAAACCTTTGAAACTGCTTAGCAATCATTTGTACATAAAAATTCTTCAAAGTTTAGTTACTTAATATAAGACGAAAGCAGACGAAAAGAGTTGTGTGTTCTCAAATACGTTACACCATAGAAATTTGAAACTTTAAATATTACTACATATTATTTAACAAGGAACGGCAGTTAAATTATATTAGTAACTTGATCGTAAAATATTCATACTTATTTTACTGCGTTACTACATTTAAAAAAGTAATGAAAATGGTGTAACAATAACTTTTGGAAGACATTTGTATTTGAAGACTCGTGAGAATAAATCATTTAACTTTTATAAGTTACCATTGAACAATTTTAATATGTTTAATGTATAGTATATTAAGTTATTTTGGAGTTAAATAACCAACTTGATCATATAAGAAGAAATAGTGCAGCTAAATAGTAATAAAAATATTTAATATAATAAATTTGAAGAATAATTTCTTATTTTCAATATCGTAGATATGCTATAGTTCTACTCCACTTTGCAATGATTTTATCGACAATTTTTGTATAATAATTTTTGTTTCAATTATAAAACTTAAGACACGGTTAAGAAAAATTAGTAATACTGAACAGAAGTTTATAGACAATCGTTATGACTTACTCATAAAATTATTTAATCGGAATTATAATCAATGCATTTACTTTGGCAGAAAAATACATACCCTCTTAACAAAAATTTTCGAATTCCATAAAGTATTTTTTGGAATATTGGAATTAATAAATAAAATATTATTTTTTAAAACCACTCAATTTTTAGTGTTTTTTTTTCATCGTCTATAAGATTTTCAGAAAGTATGCCATGACATAGTCTGAAAACGTCATATTACATATGTTTTTCATTATGATATTGGACAACAAATCTCACATTTAACTGGATTTGCTTTGGAGTGTCTACTCAAGTTTATGTTAACAACAATATACATATGTATATTTAAAATAATTGTTAATAGTTATTAATCATTTCAACCATTTATGTTGGTTTGATGAAAGTAAAGATAAAGTCTTTTTAAAAGATAATTAATAAATGCCAGATAACAATGAATACCGTTAAATGTGTAATGAATTAGTTCAAGGTTGATGCAGCAGCAATCTTAGCTACTCTTAAACGATCACATATCGCATCTGATTTACATATACGATCTCATGGGTTTTGCCATTCATCAAGATATACAATGAAATGTTCAACGTTTTTTCCTTCGCACTGCATTTCCACTATTTTAACTATGACATATTTTAAATGTCAAGGAAGCATTTTGTTACGGTGCCCGTTAAGGTCAATGTGTATGACTAAACCATTCTGTACGCGTACGTTTACAAACAATTGTTTATAAAAGTATAAGAAAATTACAGTACATTAAATAAACGATTGACGAACAAAATAAAATTTAACAATAACATTGAAGATGGGGGTTTTATTAATATCAAATGTGATTCAGCTTAATTTATTAATAGAGAACAAACATTTTACATTTACAATTTGTATACTACCTACAAATTTGTAAATCTATTTGAAAAGGGTTAATAATAAATTGTCATGTATTTTACAAACGATAGTATTCTTAAAAAATAAAAAATCTGTACAAAATGTTGAATGGTAAGTAAGTAAGTAAGTAAGTAATGTTTATTTTGCCATGGGATTGCAATCCCTTGTGGCAATAAGATAAATACATGTTAGAGTTGTACAATTTAAAATTAATATAAAATAAAATAATACAAAATAAATATATATTACGGTTGACTCTATATAATTCAAGTTACATTAAAATGATAATTATAGTGATATAAGTCCATACAAAATTACACAATACAAAATAATTGAACCAGTGTGGTTTTCGCCTAATATAAATACTAATGAACCTAGATTTGTCATAAGACTGTCCATATAACAAGCATGAAATACCAGAGCTATAACTTATATACTTCATAATTATAAATCAATTTGATTTTTAGTTTGTTGTAGGATTATCACAGGAAAAAAGATGGTTAATAATAATGGAAACAAAGGCAATTAAATAATTCAAAAGTTAATGATATCAATCATGACATTCAAAATGAAAAAAATTATGAAGCAAAATATAGGTTTTTCCCACAAGATTATGTTTCATAATAACTAATTGATATTCACCAAATTATTCTATACATTGTACTGGCAATTTTTGTAAGCGGTTATTCTAAGGGGCGTCTAAATACCGACTCGATATTTTAATCGAAAAAAGTATCTATTACAGGGATATTTCACAATAAATTACAATTTTAAAGCTATTTAAAAACAGCGAATTTTTGCAAAAATTAACAATATCCAATTTGTCGGAATTAAAAATCAGAAGAAAAAAAGTTACAAATTTAATTTTTTTAACAATATTACAACTGAGAGAATATAATTTTTACAATAAACCTGATTACGCCATTAGTTTTACCATTAGTATTTGCTATACGAAAAAAGTAAGAAACTTCAATTGTTTATTAACTTAACTCAACTCAATTAACTTTAATTCAACACAGTACAATTCATACATTTAATCAAATCGATTTTCTTTTTTTTTGTGTATGACAAATATAAAGTAATTTGCCTTTTAACGCTTGACAAAATATTACCAAATATTGTGTATAGTATTTCATATATAAAATGTTCGTATGATATGTTTATTAGGCTGCCCAGCCAAAATCTACATTTTTTTCATTTTTACTCCCCTGATAATTGTTTATTTAGATCCCAAAATATACTTCAAATTTTTTTGTCAATTTTTTTAAAAATTGTGAGTCTTGGCAACCGTTTTTTTTCCAGAAAAGGTCAAAATAGTGCATTTTTATCAGTCCAAATATACCATTATTTAACAGAAAGAAAATGTTGATTTTGTCTGAGCACTTTCATGTTTATATTAAAATTCAATAATATTAATTTTTATAAATTCCTATATACTTGGCAAGCCATTTAAGTTAATTATTTTTATTTTTTAGCATTCATTATTTTATACATAAATTTTTCTTAATATTTATATTGTTGTATATGATTTATTGTTAAGCATGATTGGATGCGAGATGTATTACTGATTCATAATATATATATATATAGCAATTTGAATGTGGATGCTAGATGTTCGAATGTTTAAATATGATTAGCGAATGTTTGTAACCGCGAAATGACAGATTAATGATAGATTTGAAAGAAGGAAGATGTGAACTGAATTATACGGATTCTATTTTAAATAAATATTTTAAAAAGTCATTTGTAAGACTATTGTGTGGATTACGACAATATTGTAATATTTCGACATAATATTACTGTATCGCAATAATTAGACCTGCAACCATTTTTCTTATGATTCAAAGAGAGCCAAATATAATCATAGATTTTTTTTAAATCGTCCAATACAAATATATTATCAACGTACAAATAATATATTTTATATTTAATATACATTATTTATATATTTCTCGTTACGTGCACTCTCTCTCATAGAATCATTGGAATTTGGGAAGGGCGCGGTTCAAAATCTTCGTGACCACTTTCCCTATAATGATTAGGGTACGAAAGTGCATAACGTTACCTGAGAAACCATTTTTTAATCGATGAAGGCTTTTTTCTTCGTTCAAAATGATCTTTGAACTCTCACTAACTCAGACGATTTTTTATGCTGAAACTAAGTCACTACATTTCTCAACTGTAGAAAATGAGTCCAGTTTATGAATAGTTTCTTTATTTTCCATGGTATCGATAAACTGGGCAATGAAACATAAAACTGGATAGATTTCTACAATAAATTTTACTGTAAATCTATTTTATTTATACAGTGAATGAATTATGTCTTGCAATTTTTGTTGATGTTTTATTATAATCCTATTGCATGAAATATTTTGCAGAGTCTTTTCACATTATATTCTTTCATGTTTAATCCATTTTTTTTAAATATTTGTTGCGAGTACTGATCTACATCATTTCGTTTTGGAAATAGGTTACAATTTCGTACTTTTTCTTTAATTTTATGTAATCTTAAATTAAATAACGTAGTTATTCGCAAGTATTAAATAATAATTAATTGTAATATGATGAAATGATTAAATGTAACCACGCAATACTTTACATATAGGGTATTTAATCGGAAATAATGTCGTAAAGATTACTTGCGTACGTTTAACATGTAACATCAGCGTATGAACTAAAAAATTAAATTTGCAATAATAACGTTATCAGAAATGTTTGCTTGAACAACATTCTATTTATAGGATTAACGTACGTAGCAATCGTTTTCTTGTTTTTCTATTATTTTTTGTACATAATTTTAAAAATGTATATTGAATGAACATTATAAATGTTTGCTGAGATTCCCCCAAGAAAGATGTTACACTTTACATAAATAAGATATGCAAATAAGTGTTAGAAAGATTCACTTTAATTGTTGTAAATGTCTGCAAGCACTTTTGTTAGTTATTTTATTATTTTCTGAAAATGTGTATTTAGTAGATGTTTAAAATCGCTACTCTGTAATCAATTACTAAAAGATGGCTTTCATGTTTTAGTATTGAATTTTGCGCTTATTTTATTATCGATATACTAAATCACTTAATCGCAAATTTTTTATAGGGTTTAACGATCTTGTCATTAGTTTAAGTATTAAATATATAGACAAACTTCCACACTTACGTCAAGTGAAATCAACGATTTTTATTCCCTTAAATATATTTATTTAATAAACATGAGCCGTTTAATTATTAATATAGTTCCGAAACTATGTCATTGGTCACAAAACTAATCAAAATTAATATTTTAACATCTGTTTTGTTTCATGTAGGTCAAACCGGTTACTTAAACGAAAAATTGTGTAATCTACTGTTTGGCTAGTCGATGGAAGTTTCATAAAGTATTGCATGTAATAAAATGAGGTTATTGTAAGTACAATTATATTCATTTATCGTAAAATATATCAAAAAATGTAATTATCGAAATATCGAATAGGTAAGTAAAAATACCCGATCACGATGTTTACTATAAGAGGTAATTATTGTTCTATAAAGCATATTTTGAGCGTTTGAGTAATTGTAATTCAAGGTATTACTTATTGATGTAATTGTTAATTGAAATAAACAAATGAAAGTATTTTATAAATAAAAACAGGCCTTTAAGGTAATGTCCTATTATATCCAACATTGAAATGAAATTATGAACTTACAAAGGATAAATAAAATATAAATATCTATTGAATACAAAAATTACTGTAACATAGTTATCTGAGTTCAATTTGAAGTAAAAATAGGCTTTCGAAATCCTTCATTTAAAAAGTTCATGCGTCAATGATTATTATCAAGTAGATTATATTATTGTATGAATACGTTGCAAGCATAATCTTCAGAAAAATGTAGAATTTTAAGTTTATTACATAAAATATTCTACTAATATTTCTTTATGGCAATAACTAATGTTGATGAGAAATCTAAGTATTGGTTCCGTTTTCAAAGATGAGAAACCCTTGGCAGTGAACATTTTCAAAACATTTTTCAAAACCCAAACGTCCTTTCAGTTCTATGAATTAAATAAAATTTGTACATTTATCGTTATGTTAATATATTCTTAAATGGTTTAGGTTTTTTCGGTCACATAAATAATAGAAATTAAAAATGTTTGAGTGTAAAAAAAATTTAAAAATTAGAGGAAGAGGGAAAAAAACAAACAAGGGTTAATAATTAGAAGGGTTTTTTGTAATATAAATAATAAATAAAGATTTACTTCAAGGCTATGTCGTTATGTTGTATATTTTATCAACTTTAACGATTCCGATTTTAAAATCTATTACTTCCCAACAAGTAATTTTAATATGCTTTGAAAAAGTCAGTTAATATTCTTATTGGACTCGGATGACCTCTTTCTTACTAAATCCACTATCCATTATGTCTTGTAAGGTAATCAACTAACTTTACAAATTACAATAAACAGAATTAATGCGATCGAAAGCTTATTAGGGTTGCAACTGTCCGCCCATCCATACAAAATTTAGGACAGGAGGAAAATGACAATCAATAACACATAATAGTTCCTTATATCTAATACATATTTGTTATATCATCCTTGTTATTCATCAAAATTTATAGAGATTATAATATAAGTGTTGAAATATAAAATTCACGAAGTATGTACATAGTTCGATATGTTTAAAACGTAATACGAGTTCACAAAAAAAATACAACATTCGGAAATTGATTTTATGAAATTCTCGAAATATCAAAATTTAAATTTGTTGCAATATGCAAAAAATAGACTCCAGTGAAAATTTAAGTGATATGTAATGAGAGAGTTATTATGCATTGTTAATTAGACATTTGAAAATTAATCAATCAGAACAATTTTGTGATTAATCGAATATTTTCTATTATTTTTAGACAGTACTGCTTAAATTTACATGCTTAATATCTTATGCTAAACATTTTCATGAATTTTGCTAACTAAATTAGATACAGTAAATTTTGCATAACTAACTTCAACAGTATTTAGTAATAACTTTGTTTCATGATTGTCGAAGCATTTTCAGGAGGCAGTATACCTGCACATAGAAAATGATGTGTACTCTCAAGAATTGTAATACATAAGACGATTTCTATTTTCTACTAGTCTTGTAACTTACCTTATTTGCGTATACGTAATTGGTATTCTGCGAAAATGAAAAACACCTTTTTAACAAATACTGTGAGTAAGAGAAAGTAAAAATACGGGAGAGGAAGAAATGATTCGTTTTATCAGATAATTATTTATTATTCTAATCAGTTTATTCGTTGTAATATTGTAATTGTCTCTGACAATAGTCGATTTTGGTGGGATGAATTTATGACATGTTTTCTCAATCCCAGTATTTATGTATTAGATGGTAAAAAAAATGAATGTTTACTCACTACTATTTCCAAAGTATCTTTCATTTTTTAAATAAAATGTATCTCTGATAAATAATAAAAATTGCATTAAACTATGTATAATAATTGAATTTATTTCATGACCGTTAATATTTTATTGGCTGTATATTATTTTTAAAGCCTCAAAAACTTCTGTCTTACAACTTCAAATGTCTCATTTAGTTATCTATTTTACAGAACGTCAACAATAAATTAACTTGTTGATAACAATTAATTATACTTGCATATTATCAAAATAATAGTTGGTTTTCTAAAAACGCGTGTTTTGTTGTTGTGTAACTTGAAATAATGAAAGATCAAACGAAAGCAAGAATTAGACAAATATCGACATTTGAAATTTATTTCAATCTAAATAATCTAACGTTTTTGAAAATTCTATTACGTAAATCCTTTTATTTACTTCAATACTTTTATTTTTGTGGAATTATTTAGGATTTTTAGAAGAATTCTGTGCACTATTTGAAAAGGAATGGTTTTCTTTCAATAATCTTCAACACTTTTTCGAGTGTCATTTTGTTATGTTTCAATGCATATGAAACTGTTCAAGTACGGGTTTTATAAAAACATTTTGAATGCTTACTCAAGTATTAATGTACTTTTGTTGATTCATTTTCAATACTGGACCTATTATACTAGATAGATAAATATAAGTAAACCGGTAAACGAAAAATTATTTTAAAAAATAAACATTTTTTCCCTCTTAATCTTTCTGAGGAAATGAAAATTATGATATTCTATAATTTTTTATCCGTTTTCAACAATATAGGTTAAATTGTATGCTCGAATCCTTTTCAATGCATGGTTAGGAATAGAAATTCTGCTTTTAAATTTGTGTTGCCAGTAATAATCTCGTTTTAAGCACTTTCCATAATTTCCAAATTGACAAACTCTTTTCTTTATTGAAAAGAATAACAAAATTATATTTGTTATTATTTTTCATGGATTAAAGTGTATTCAAATACACGACTATAATTATATTAGTATTGAAAATTATTAAATCGATTTCAATATCGATTACATTTGATTAATAAGAATTCAATGTATACTTTTAGAGTCGCAGTTCAAGGATGAAGACGAATTTAAAATATCAAAATATTATTTTTGGATAGACAGGATTCAAGAAGTTAAGAATTTGGATATGGAAGACGATAAAATGAATCTTTTTCTATCATTTTTAATCATTCTGCGTTTACTGGGAAAAAGGTATTGCCTGTAGATAAGAGTAAATACAAAAATTAAGAGAAAGGAATCAGTTTATAAATTTCATTTGGATTATCGGGAATTCGAGATCGACTGCCAGAAATTAATTTAAGTCCTTAAGCAAAAAGTAACATTGAAAATTAAAAAATTTAGTTGTTATTTCTCGAGAATACTCCATGTTTATTCTATCAAACCCATAGTGAACGAAAAAGTATTGAAGGGTCATAATTTGTATACAAAATATTAGAGAAATATGATTTCACAACCAAATGAATTATACTTTGAAAACAACGTTTTAAAATTGTTACTTGTATAAATGGTTTTAAAATAAACCAATATATAAGTCATAAGTATGTCTTTTTGCAATTGCTCTTGGTTTTGTTGCATCTCAAATTAAGCCTATATTCGGCCTTAATTTGAAACTGTTTTTTTACAGTGTACCTATTTCTTACCTATTTTTATTCCTAGTTATCTACATTATTTACTTTTCGTTTGAAGTTTTTATTTTTCTGCTTTTTCGAGAGTTCATTGCAGAACTAAAAGAACACAGTCGAAAATATAAGACAAATTCAGTTTAATAAATTTTTAATCAATAGTATAAAATCATTTGTATTTTATTTTAGGCAGCAACCAGAATGCATTGCAAAGTTCAATGTTCTACAATGCCTTTAAATTTTTATTCAAGTATATTTGGGAATTATATGTAATCGTTCAGACCTCTTTGGGTTAATTTTAATTAAAACTGAAATTATTTTCCGTAACATGCACATTAAGAAAACATCGCGAAGTTAACACAACAAATTTAATAGCTAATTAATAGATTCTAAGGCATTCACAATGTCATTTAATATTTTTATTAATTCGACTAGATTAAATCAAACCAATTTCATTCCAAACATGCATTTTAAAATAAATTACAAACTATGTTTTGTATTGAAATGCAGTGAAAAAGTTTACTTACGAAGGCAGGTAATAAAATAATAATCACGGTTGTGTATTTTATATTACGAGGTTTCAAACCAATGTTACTCAACGCTAAACTATTAAATACTATTATCCAATATCGTAAATTTAAGCAGTGCCATTCAAAGCGAATACTTTAGTAAGGGTCAATAAACTTTCAGTCAAATACAAAAGGTCAATAAATTTTTATTTTTTTAGTACACTTTTTTTGTTCTTTGGACTTGATTGTGTTATTGTTGTAACACAATTTTACACAACAGTATAATTTTTTAAGTATGGGATTTGTGATATGTCGGGTTTCCATTATAATTGCCGCTCTTTTCAATGTGTTGTCGAATGTCAGTTTTTTTAATATATAGGAAATTTGATTTTTTTTCAGTTTTACAGTGTTGTTTTTAAAGTCGAATTCTTTAATTGTCGGATATTTTCGAGTATTGAGATTTTTATTGTATGGGTTTTGAATCTCCGAATTTTTTAATAGCGTCATTTCGATTGTCGAGTTTTGAAGTCTAGTCATTTTTTAAAGACAGGGTTTATAACGGTCGGGGTTTTGAATGTCAGAATTTTAATTGTTGCGATTTTAATGTATACGGGGTTTTGAATGTATAAGATATTTAAGGGGATCTCTTTAAAACTTAGATAAGAGTAAATGTAATCATGTCATTTTTTATTTTTTTTTTTGTATTATTGTCGTGTCAGGGTTTTAAAGTGTGGTTTTTGAATGTCACGTTTTTTTAATAACTGGATTTTGATTGTGTGGATTTGAATCATTGGGTTTTTGAGGTGCACTATTTTTTATATGTCGGGGTTTTAAAGAGTCATTTTTAAAGTCGGTGTTTTTAATGGACTATGTTTTGAATAATTCTTTCTTTCTTATCTGACTTTTTCTTAAGTGAAATGTTCTAGAATTTTCTTGTATTTAATGCCAGATTTAATTGGTGTTAATAAATTAGAAGTTAACGTTTCGGTCATTTATTTTGACCCTCTTCAGAATCGTATAAATTTCTATACAAAAAAATACAAAATAATATAAATTACAATAGAAAATAAATATTTCTGAAAAACTTTTCGTGATCTTTTATTTTATTTTCGTTTTTATTTGAATTTTAAAATTTGAGTTTTATGTAATTGATTTTGTTTCTGCTTACCTGTAGGATTTAAACTATTGTTTTTGTGTGTGAGCCGGTTTTGTATAAAGGAACTATGACACTGTAAAATAAAAATTATTTTTTTTGTTATTTTTGTTAAAAAAGTTTTCCATATGTTTTCTATGTTTTGAATGTTGGGATTTGGATTGTTGCAATTTTGACTTTCAGGGTTTTCAATGTCAGATAATTAAGAAATCTCTTTAAAACGGAACGTAATTTGATAATTTTTTGAATTACTGAAGTCTCAGGGTTTTAAAGTGTGGTTTTTGAATGTCGGGTTTTTAAATTTTCAGGTTTTTTTGATAATGGGATTTTGATTATGTGCCCGGAGAAAAATAGATGTTATCGGATAATCTACTGATGTTACCGGATAACGTCTGATGGGATCCAGAACCAACAGTATGTTATACTAGATACAATATTTTTCTCTCTTTGTGGATTTGAATCATCAGGTTTTTCAATGGCTAGATTTTGATATTCGGGTGTTTGAGGTGTTCCTTTTTTTATATGTCCGGGATTTTCAGGTATCATTTGGAAAGTCGGGGTTTTGAATATGGGGTATTCGATTGATGCGATTTTAATTTTCTCCTTTTTTTAGTAACGAGATTGTAATTGTGGGGTTTTGAATCATCGAATTTTTAAGGTGTACCATTTTTAAGACGTGGGGGGTTTAAAGTGACATTTTTTAAATTGAGGGTTAAGAGGTTTTTAATGTAGAGTAAATAAGGGGATCCCTTTAACGCGTTATGTATTTGTATTATTGAGGTGTAGGGTTTTCGATATGTCGGGGTGTTAAATTTTTAAAGTCATAGGGTTGTTATGAGTGGTCCGGGTTTTGAATGTTAGGATTTAAATTGTTGCGATTGTGATTTTTTTTTAATGTAGAGTAATTAAGGGATCCCTTTAACACATCATATATTGGAATTATTGAGGCGTGGGGTTTTTGGTGTGTCGGGGTTTTAATGTGTGGTTTTTGATTTTCATTTTTTTTTTTCAATATCGGGATTTCGATTTTGGGGTTTTGAATCATCGAGTTTTTTAGGTGTACCATTTGTGATATATCAAGGCTTCAATGTATCATTTTTTGAAGTCGGTGTTTTAAATGTCAGGATATAGATTTTTTACGATTGTGATTATCACGGTTGTGAATGTAGGTAGGGCAACTGAGGGGATTCCTGTAAAGCTTCGTGTAATTTTACAATTTTGTTTGATTATTGAGATTTCGGCTCTTAGGGTGCGGGTCGAAAACTGACAAATCAAAAAAAACGACAGGTTGAGAAACCGACAATAAAAAAACCGACACTTAAATACCCTGTTGGCTTGTCCATGTGTCTATTTTTTAATATGTCGGCTTTTTGACTGTCGGCTTTGTGACTATCAGTTTTTTGGCCAGTCGGTTCTTTAATTTGAGTTAGGGTTTTCGACATGTCGGAGTTTTAAAGTGTGGGTTTGAATCATCGTGTTTTATTAAAAATGTAAAGTGTTATTTTTAAAAGTCGGGGTTTTTGTGTGATTGGGGTTTTGAATATCGGGAATTAGATTGTTTCGTTTTTTGCTTAATAACGGAATTTTGATTGTGGGATTTTGAATTGTCAGATTTTTGAGGTGTTAGAATTTAAAGAGTCGTTTTTCAAAATGGAGTGTTTTTAATCCGAGAATTTTGAATTATAAGGTTTTTGATTCGTTGAATATTGATTGTCGGGTTTTGAGGGGTTCCATTTTTTATATGTAAGAGTTGTAATGGCTCATTTTAGAAAGTCAGGGTTTTAAATGACGGAGAATTTATTTTTTGGATTATTTAGGTTTCGGGCTTTTGAATAAGGTAATTTGGTTGTCCCGTTTTACAATATCAAGTATAATTGAAAAGTTCCCTTTAAAATGTTTTCCCTTCAATTTTTGGATATTTAAGGGGTCGCCCTTATGTGATTTTTGAATATCGGGTTTTTAGATGTTCGGATTTTTTTTACAACGGAACTTTTATTGTGTGGTTTTGCATCATGGGGGTTAGGAGATATTTCCTTTTTGATACATCAGGACTTTAAGTTGTTATTTTTAAAAGTAGGGGTTTTGCATCGTTGAGTTTTTTTTTTTATATCGGGAACTAGATTGTTGCGATTTTAATTTTCGAGTTTTATTAATAAAGGGAACTTTTGTAGGTTTTTGATCCGTTGTGTTTTTGAGATGTCAAGATTTTATTATACCACATTTTAATGAATTTTTATAATATCGGGATTTTTAATCATCGGGTTTTTGAATGTCGGGTTTTTCGAGATGTTCCATTTTTTATATGTCGAGGTGTTAAATGTAGAGGAATGAATTTTTGGATTATTGAGGTGTCGGGTATTCGATATGTCGTGCTTTAAATCACGTTTCTTTAATGTCGAGTTTTTTAATTTTCAGCGTTTTTTAATAACGTAATTTTAATTGTCGTGTTAATGGCGGGTAATTGAATAGTTTCCTTTAAAATATCGTGTATTTTTTTCGATTTTTGGGTATGTGAGGGGTTGGCTCTTTAACCCTTTAACGCCGGGCGGTCACTTTTTTTCGTTCATTTTCAACTTTAATTTTCGCGACGATTAAGAATGTCAAAAATCCTTCAGGAACCATTTCTTACGCATTTGACCTCGCTCTTTCTGAGTCTGCAATCAAAATCCCCAAAAAATGAATTTTCAAAAAGTTACAGCCATTTTTTTAAAGAAACATCGATTTTTTTGACAATTATCTTTCAGAAATAATTTTTTTTTTCATATAGGAGGTCACCAGAGCACTGTTTCACCTGAAAATAACGCGTCCGCAATATCTAAGCTTGAAAATGGCGAAACGTTCTTTTCAAAATTTAAAGATGGCGGCTCAAAAATGTTGGCGGAAGAATCTGAAGTCGGCCATTTTGAATTTTTGAAATCTGACTTTATATTCGTTATCAGCGACCCCAAACACCCCCGAGTAATCAATTTCACAACATTCTAAACAAGTTTAAAAATACCGTCCGCCATATTGGATCCGCCATTTTGAATTTTTGAAATATGACTTCAGATTCGTTATGAGCGACCCGAGAAATATTTAGATACTCAACGCCATACAAATAGAAAATTGAAAAAAAAATAAGGATACACAGATGATTAATATTTGTGAGGAGAAAATTCTTCCGCCAACATTTTTGAGCCGCCATCTTTAAATTTTGAAAAGTACGTTTCGCCATTTTCAAGCTTAGACATAGCGGACGCGATATTTTCAGGTGAAACAGTGCTCTGGTGACCTGCTATATGAAAAAATAATTCATTTCTGAAAGAAAATTGTCAAAAATTTCGATTTTTCTTTTAAAAAATGGCTGTAACATTTTGAAAATCAATTTTTTGGGGAATTTTAATTGCAGACTCTGAAAGAGCGAGGGCATATACATAAGAAATGGTTCCTGAAGGATTTGTTACATTCTTAATCGCCGAGAAAATTAAAGTTGAAAATGAACGAAAAAAAGTGTCTGTCCCGGCGTTAAAACGTATTCTTTGAAAAATAGGTTTATATCTTGGTTTTCCCTAAAATTTGACTGTTTTCAGCCAATTATTATTTAAGAATGGTTTGTTAATTCACATTTTCAATTCCTTTATAATGATTCAAGAATCAATATGTTTGCCATGAAAATAGCTACTTTGGCCGTTTTGATGTCATGATACGAATTTGATGTCAGATTCTCAAAATTCAAAATGGCGTATCCAATATGACGGCCGAAACGCCTGGCATAAAGAATTTGTAAAATTGTTTACTTGTTTATAGTTTCTTTGAATAATTATTTTATTCCGACACTAATAGTTGGCAACAACTGTAACATAACAACAAAATAACAAATTTTAAAACATCCGCCACTTTATTTGAGCCGCCATTTTGAACTTTGAGAATCTGACATCAGATTCGTATTCAGCGAACTCAAAAAACAATAAATGCTGTATAATTTGCATTCATTTTAATTATTTTAGCTGCGTTATTAAACAGTTAATGTGATAAATATACAGGGTGTCCCATTTTAATCCCTCACCCGAAATATTTTGAAAAGTAAATACTTTAGAGAAAAATGTTTCAAACAAAAGTTGTTCAGGACAAAGGGGGCAATCACTGTACATTATTGGTTATAACCTTGAACATGACCTTGAAGGTTATTTCAAGGTCAAGTGTATATTTTTAAATAAGAACCACTATTTTTGACACTGGATTCGGAAAGAGCGGGAAATTTTACGTCCGAATATGGTATGACCGATTTTTCGCCAAGGTTATTTCAAGGTCAACCTAACATGTTCAGGAACGGCGAAATATCTCAGCGTGACTACATGTTGGGGGGAAATGTTTCAGAGAAAAGTTTAAGCATTTTTCCCAGCCTATTTAATGGTACCATTGTATTTGACCTTGAAGGTTATTTCAAGGTCAAGTGCATATTTTTAAACGGGAATCACTATTTTTGACACCGGATTCGGAAAGAGCGGGAAATTTTGCGTCCAAAATGGTGTTTTATAATTTGCTGATGTGACCTTCAAAAGGTCAAAAGTTGAATCGTCCGGAAGCTTTTCATTTAACTTTTATTTCATTTAATTTAATGTTAGTTTGACCTTGAAATAACCTTGGCGAAAAATCGGTCATACCATATTCGGACGTAAAATTTCCCGCTCTTTCCGAATCCGGTGTCAAAAATAGTGGTTCCCATTTAAAAATATACACTTGACCTTGAAATAACCTTCAAGGTCATGTTCAAGGTTATAACCAATAATGTACAGTGATTGCCCCCTTTGTCCTGAACAACTTTTGTTTGAAACATTTTTCTCTAAAGTATTTACTTTTCAAAATATTTCGGGTGAGGGATTAAAATGGGACACCCTGTATACAAACGTATCATACAGGGGGTAGTTTTTACCCCTAAAACGATTTAAGGGACCAACAGAAACATTAAGTGTCCAATATTTTTCGATATTCTACACGTATGCAAATTTTCATTCCAATCGGTGAGACACACTTGGCTAGGGTTACTTGTTAGATTTGGCGACTTTGACCTGTATTATTACTGCAGGGGCCGTTGGGGGGGGGGGGGTATTTTTCAAAACTGTGAGTTTTTCTGCTCAGTAACTAAATTTAAAAAATGTTATCGAAATGTCCATAAGAAATTATCGCTTTCTATCGTTACACATTTACTAAAGTACATAATGTTTGAATGGGTAAAAAAGTTTCGGTTCCAGTTTCCGAAAATGATTGCGAAAAATGGGGAACTGTTTAGTGTACCATTCCACGTTTCCATATTCCTGCTTTACCGACCGTGCACTTTCGTTACCCGTCGCACGATAATACCATGTGACAATGGTGCAAAAATACGTTACATAAGCTTTTACACGGAATTGTTGCGTCTAAAATTTGCCATGTACTAAATTTGATTTTTGGCTGAAAATAGGCGGTCAGGAAAAGAGAAAAATCGCGCAAGATGGTCGGGGAAGGCGACCCGGTTTTCGCTGCTTTCGATTTCACTTTCTCGCGAAGGTAGAGGAGAAGCGCTACCGGTATTTCGGGGGTAATGGAACTAGATAGATAGGTATGCGCATTATAGGTGTATGTGTATAATGGTGCGCGCGGGTTGGTATGGAGGGGGGAGGAGGTGGGTAAGCATCGCGTATCGATCTTTTTCCCGTCATCGCATCCCCACCACAGGCGGCGCTCCTCGTAGGGACACTGGGTTGTGTATCGCGTCGCCGTGTAAGTGTACTTCAGTCGCATTCGGATTGCCAGCCGTCCGGGTCAGTGCGAGAACGTAGATTATAGTCGGCCCCCCCGTTTATAATAAGTCGTGGGTTCCGCAATCTTCGATCCTCGGCTCCGTTCTTAAGCTCCTGTACGCAACGCACGACACCGGAAGTCCATTCCGCCGAAACTCGCCTTGCGTCGCATTGTCGTCTTGCTGATTAAAACGCGAGTGCAAAACTGTGCTGTTCTTTCGTCATGGCTGACAGGATTTACCAACCCCATCCTGACCTTGTCAAGGATGCACACTGCAACAGCATGGATCAGTACAGGCAGATGCACGAAAAGTTGGTCTCCAATTTCTTTTTTTTTTTTTATTTTCAAAATTCATCATGCGCCGATTTTTCGCGGTTACCGAGGACTTTCGATCGATCGAACGGTTTTATTTGTATTGTGTGTACGTGTATGTCGGCTGTTCCGTCAGGAACCTTTCGATGAATTCTGTTAATTCTCCAACCGACAGGGTTCACGTGGAATTTCGAATAACCTCATTTTTATCCCTGACGTTTCTCGCCCAAAAATCATTCGGGCTCTAAATCATTACCAATAATATAAATCGGAGTTTGGAAATGGAGTCTGACGCTTTAATTTGTTTGCCACTTTTTTAGAATAACGCTCTGGTTAACAATTGAGTCATTTGTTTACGGTGCGAGTCACAATCGAATTTAACCTATCAAATCACTGACAAATTCGTTACTCATTTATAAAATCAATAATGACACAATAATATTCATTAGTACATTACAAAATACTATTTTCTAAAATCTGAGTTATGGTGAAATAACATATGTATTTCATTTTTTATACAAATATTTCGAGTTTAGCTAATAATTACTTAAATTTCACAAATTTTTTGAAATTCTGAATACATTTTATTTTGCTACAAATTTGTTAAAATCGTATTAGATAATTTATTATGGAAGTTATGATTTGACATTATTGTAAGGTACTTATTAAAAATACTTTTCTTTACTACAACAAAAATATTTTGTTAAAATCCAATGAACTCTGTTATTTTCAATAAAATTATGGAAATTATGATTGTTTTACTTTATTGTAAGCTACAATTTTGTTAAATCAAGACAATTTGTATTTGTACCAAACTATTTTGTTGAAATTACAATAATTTTCTTTACTCCAACAAAATATTTTTTAAAAACTAAATAAATTCTTCATTTCCAAACAAATTTATTGAAACTAAAAGTACTTTTATTTGTTAAATGAATGTGTTTTGTTAAATTTCAATTAGAAATCCTTATATTTCAAACAAAATGATTTAAATTAACATTATTTGACTTTATAATAAGACACCATTTGGTTAAATCAAGCAAATTTTGATTTATGGTCAACCACCTTGTGTAAATTAAGAATAGTTTTCTTTGCTGCAAGAAAACATTTTGTCATATTCAATGAAATTAAACTTTACTTTAAGTAAGATTATTCTATTTTATTGTAAGATACCATTTTCCTAAATTAAGCCATTTTGCATTTATACTAAACTATTCCGTTGAAATTACAATAATTTTCTTTCCCTCAACAAAATATTATGTAAAAATAGAATTAACTCTTTATTTAACAAATAAATGTATTGAAATTAAAAGTACTTTTATTCGTTCCAAGAATTAATTTTGTTAAATTTCAATTAGAAATCCTTATATTTCAAACAAAATGATTTAAATTAACATTATTTGACTTTTTAATAAGACACCATTTGGTTAAATCAAGCAAATTTTTATTTATGGTCAACTAATTTGTATAAATTAAGAATAGTTTTCTTGACTGCAAGAAAATATGTAAAAACAGAATAAACTCTTTATTTCCAAACAAATTTATTGAAAATAAAAGTACTTTTATTTGCTATGAATTACAATAATTTTCTTTGCCTCAACAAAATATTTTGTAAAAACAGAATGAACTCTTTCATTACCAAATAAATGTATTGAAATTAAAAGTACTTTTACTAGATAGAAGAATGTATTTTGTTAAATTTCAATTATAAATCCTTAAATTTCAAACAAAATGATTTAAATTAACATTATTTGATGTTTTAATAAGACACCATTTGGTTAAATCAAGCAAATTTTGATTTATGGTCAACTAATTTGTATAAATTAAGAATAGTTTCTCGCAACAACAGAATAAACACTGTATATTTCCAAACAAATTTATTGAAATTAAAAGTACTTTTATTTGATATGAATTACAATAATTTTCTTTGCCTCAACAAAATATTTTGTAAAACAAGGATAAATTCTTCATTTCCAAACAAATTTATTGAAATTAAAAGTACTTTTACTTGATAGAAGAATGTATTTTGTTAAATTTCAATTATAAATCCTTAAATTTCAAACAAAATGATTTAAATTAACATTATTTGATTTTTTAATAAGACACCATTTGGGTAAATCAATCAAATTTTTATTTATGGTAATCTACTTTGTATAAATTAAGAATAGTTTCTTGCAAAAACAGAATAAACACTGTATTTCCAAACAAATTTATTGAAATTAAAAGTACTTTTATTTGCTATGAATTACAATAATTTTCTTTGCCTCAACAAAATATTTTGTAAAACAAGGATAAATTCTTCATTTCCAAACAAATTTATTGAAATTAAAAGTACTTTTATTCGCTAAAAGAATGTATTTTGTTAAATTTCAACCTAAATGATTTAATTTAACATTATTTGACTTTATAATAAGACACCATTTGGGTAAATCAAACAAATATTTATTTATGGTTAACTACTTTGCGTAGGTCAAGAACTTTTTCTTTACTGCAAGAAAATATTTTGTTGTATTTAATGAAATTTAACTTTAATTTATACTTAAAGTAAAATCTTACTAGATTATTCTATTATAAGATACTAGTTTGCTAAATGAAGGCAGTTTTTATTTATATTAAACTATTTTGTTGAAATTACAATAATTTTCTTTCCCTCAACAAAATATTATGTAAAAATAGAATTAACTCTTTATTTCCAAACAAATTTATTGAAATTAAAAGTTCTTTTATTTCCTACAAGAATCAATTTTGTTAAATTTCAATTATAAATCCTTAAATTTCAAACAAAACGATTTAATTTAACATTATTTGACTTTATAATAAGATACCATTTGGTTAAATCAAGCAAATTTTTATTTATGGTCAACTAATTTGTATGAATTAAGAATACTTTTCTTTGTTGCAAGAAAACATTTTGTCATATTCAATGAAATTAAACTTTACTTTAAGTAAGATTATTCTATTTTATTGTAAGATCCCATTTTGTTAAATTAAGCCATTTTTCTTTTACACTAAACTGTTCTGTTGAAATTACAATAATTTTCTTTGCCTCAACAAAATATTTTGTAATACAAGGATAAATTCTTCATTTCCAAACAAATTTATTGAAATTAAGAGTACTTTTACTTGATAGAAGAATGTATTTTGTTAAATTTCAATTATAAATCCTTAAATTTCAAACAAAACGATTTAATTTAACATTATTTGACTTTATAATAAGATACCATTTGGTTAAATCAAGCAAATTTTGATTTATGGTCAACTAATTTGTATAAATTAAGAATAGTTTTCTTTCGTGGAAGAAAATATGTAAAAACAGAATAAACTCTTTATTTGCTATGAATTACAATAATTTTCTTTACCTCAACAAAATATTTTGTAAAACAAGGATAAATTCTTCATTACCAAATAAATTTATTGAAATTAAAAGTATTTTTATTTACTACAAGAATCAATTTTGTTAAATTTCAATTATGAATCCTTAAATTTTAACCTAAATGGTTTAATTTAACATTATTTGACTTTATCATAAAATAACATTTTGTTAAATGAAGCATAATGAAGTTTTCTTTACTACAAGAAAACATTGTGTCATATGAAATTTAACTTTACTTTAAGCCAATATTTCTTTGCACCAAACGTATTTATAAAAAAAACATTAAAGTTAGTTTTCTCTATTGTAAGATAGTATTTTGTTAAACAATAACTTTTATTTATATTCAATAAATTTATTATTTCGAAATATATTTTTCTTTGCTACAAGAAAATGGAACATTTTATTTCCAAATAAATTTATTCAAATTAAAATTAATTTTATTTACTATACAAGCGTATTTTGTTAAATGTATTTTGTTAAGCAAATTTCAAGTTATATTGAACAAATTGTTTTTTTTAGTGAAGAATAATTTCCTTTGCTACAAGAAAACATTTTGTTACATAAAATGTAATTTCATCAAATATTGTTCAAATTCTAATACAATATAAGAAAAATATAGTGTTGCTATGAACCAGTGTTATCTTCAAACGAAATTAATGATATTAAGATTATTTTACTGTATTGTAATATATTATTTTGTTAAATCAAGCCAATTTGTATGTATATTAAAGTTTTTAGGAGTGAACAATATTTTAATTTAACACAACAAAATATTTTATTAAAAAATCTATCATTATTACCATACAAATATTTGATTTAAATGAACTCTTTTATATTCAAACAAATTTTATGAAATAAAATTACTTTTACTTTATTGTAAGTTACTACTTTGTTAAATCAAGTAAATAGTTATTTATTTTTAATAAAACTGTTTAAATTAGCTTATTTTGACTGCATTATAAGATACCATTTTGAAACAAATTTTTATTTACAATGAACAATTTTTTAAAATTATTTTCTGAACTTAAGAAATTTTTTATTTTGTTAGTTTCAAGTAATATCATTTAATTCCAACCAATTACTTAAATAATAATGCAATACCTGAAGAGAATATTTTGTTACATTGGAATGATCCTTTTGATCTTCGAACTAAAGTTATTTGAAATTAAAATTTTTATTGTAAGATACTATTTTATTGAAATTGAAAATATTTTCTTTACCATAACAAAACATTTCGTTAAATTCATTTTCACTACCAGATAAATATTGGGTTGGATAAAAAATCGAACGAAATAACTTTTTTTCCAACTAAATTTAGACAAAAATTACCTTCTTTTGCTTTGTAGCAGGATATCATTTTATATATCAAGCCAATTTTTAAAATGAAGAAAATTATTATTTATTTTCAACAAATTTATTGCAATTATTTTATGCGGAAGGCGTGAAATAGGTATTTTACGCCCGCTAATAAGGGCGCAAAATTACCATTTTACAAACATTGTTTTTTGATATAGTAGGGGTGAAATGGTCATTTTGCGCCCTCATTAGTGGGCGTAAACGCCTGTGTTTGAAACTCAGAATGTTCACCCTCGATAACCTCGAGCCGACTTTGCTGTCTCTCGGGTTGTATTGTCCAGGCGTAAAATTCCATTTTACGCCCTTGTTACAAAAGTAACTATGGTTAAGAAGTAAATCCTTGAACTTCAAACAAAACTATTTAGATTAATATTATTTGACTATGACTAAAAAGCACCATTGTGTTAAACTAAAATATTTTTCATTAAAAATAATTGTCTTTACTTCAAGAAAGCATTTTTTTACATTTAATTTCCTTTAATTTCAACAAGAATTACTAAAATTAAGACGATTTAAATAAATGTTAAGACAATATTCTATTGTATAAACTGGACATTTGTTTAAATCAAGCAATTTTATTACAATGGAGAATATTTATATGTACTTTGAAAAATATTTCAATAAATTTATTGACATAACATTATTTTTCTCTATTGCAAAATACTATTTCCTTAAGTGTACGCTATTTTTATAGTTATTACAGTAGTCCTTCCCTTATTCTAATGTCTTCCCTTATTCTAATTTTTTCTCTTCTCCTATTCTAATATTTCCCCCCACGCGTTCTCCCCCACCGCACCTTCTACTTTCTTTAGAAGCACATATGACGCAACTGCGCATGCGCTGCGAAAGAGAAAGAGAGAGAAAAAGCGAAACAGTAAACGTTTAGCGTGAAAGAGGAGAAAATTAGAATAAGAGAATCTTGCCTGACTGGACAAATTAGAATAAGAGAAGGACTACTGTAATTTTACCACAAGAAGAAAGTTTTTTTTTTCGTAGCAAGAAAATATTTTGTAACAATCAAACTCTTTTTAAATAAAATTCTTCAATTTAACATTGTTCGACTAATCAACTCTAATTAATTCTTCATTTGTTAATAAAAAAGAGTGAAATTAAAATAATTAAACTTTATTGCAAGATATTATTTGGTTAAATCAAGATAATTACTAGTTCTATTCACGAATTTATTCAAAATTAATCTACGTTTGTTGTCGCTAAGAGAATAATTTGTTAAATGTTTATTCATAGAAACGAGTATTTTGTGAAATTCGAGTGAATTAATTTATTTTTAAACAAAAATGATTTTATTTTGTATTAAAGAATTAATACTGTATAAAAGTAGTACTACATAATTAATCTAAAATATTCATTAATGTCTATTATTAATTAATGTTACTAAATTTTTCGAGAACATAATATTTCCCATATTATAAGACAATTATTATTGTTCGTAATAAATATGTATTTTCATTCAACAAATTTATTAAAGCAGAAAATATTGCGCAAATAAACTACTTATTAAATATTGAAATATAGAAATTATTACCTTTACATGTTTCCCTGGAGACCAATTACATGAAAAAAGATTAATTATTAATTAAGCAAAAGTAATTACAGTAGGACCTCTCTTATTCTAATCAGTAAAAGTTTCTCAAGATGGCGCCGACCTCTCTTATTCTAATTTTCCCCTTACCCCCACTTACTTTGCTTCGAGCTTGTGATTCGTGGAGAATATTTTTCGTTGACTTTTCGTGTGATAGTGGGAAAAGAGTGGGGGAACGATTAAAATAAGAGAGGTTCGAATAAGAGAGGTCCTACTGTAATTATATCTCTACAATTTAACATTTTGTTTATTTTACTACATTTTTTTGTTCTTTACTAAAACAAACTTTACCATGTAAACAAAAGAAATTGTAAATTTAATGTAATGGAATAAATTCTCCTCCAAATTCACTAAATAAGATCGCTTAAGATAGAATTTCATTTGTTTATTTTGTAAAACGATTCGTAACGAATCTGCGCATAAGTTTAATAAGATTAAATAACAAGTTTCGTAACTGTTTTTCATCAATACTGATTAACGTTTGCTTCCTAATTAAAAAGCAAATTATTTAATTATCATAGTGTAAAAATATTTGATTAAAGTTTTATTCTCAACCATATTCTTATTGATTCAAATTTTATATATATAAACCAGTATTCCCTAGACTGAATCGAGTAAACAACAACATTTGTGTAAAGCTGCATTGAACTTTAATACAAGGACGTTCAATCTCGTCATCTATGTAAACTAACCTATTTTATGGAGTCATCTCTCGCACAAAGTTGGAATAACAGTTCTTCTCTAATGGCTTTCGAAATCGTAATTGGATCTGTTCTTGGCGACAAAAATCCAGTTTTTGAATCTGGGAAACTTTCTACTTGAAAACTACTTAGAAAATAAACTCTTTCTCCATAATCATTAACTGGCATAAATAAATGAAATAACGTTTGCCAACAAATGTTTATTTTAGTATATTTGTCTTAACAACAACAACGTGCACTAAATTACAGAAACTATTCTAAACTCCCCAATTGTTTAGATTTAAATAAACATTGTAAATAGTCGAAAGAAAATATTTTGCGGAATTTTGAAAATATTTAAATAAATATTATATTTATGACTATTCAATTAAATGTTGACTAGTCGAATAAAATTGTTTCCTACGATCAAAATTTTACGTAATTTTTCGTATCACATGACACTTTTTTGCGCAATTTTAGACAATCACAAACGTCAAATCGTAATCATTAAATCCTGGAATGATCTAAAGGTGTTAATAAATTCTCAACATGCCGATATCGATTAAGACTTATGATTCATAAATTATTTTTAAAAAATTAATCCCTTGAACTAAATTTGTTAAAATCATCATTATTTTGACTAATATTTGGCGAATTCGTCATGTACAACTTCGGGTCATTTCATTAATTTGACTATTTTTTTACTATTACCTCAGCAATTTCTAAAATTTAAATGTAAAAATATCAGGTGCGTAAAACAACGGATATTTAAACTCGGTTCTATTTAAATGGATATTTAAATTGCATTCGCATTTGCTAAGAAACTATTATTGCATTTATGTAAAGTTACATAATCCCAGATAAAAAAAAACGCCAGGTCTACATTTTTACTTATTCGTCATATTTATTATTATATAAACGTAATACGTATTTGTAAGAACACGATATGAATTATTTTTTTATTAGAAAAATTGAAATTAGAAAAGATTATGAACTAATACTTCATTTTTTGAATAAATATTATACAAGATTTATTCAATCATTTACAGTAAAAAAGTCATGTTTTTTAAAGTAAATTTTACTGTATATTTTTATTGAACTAAAAGCATGTCTTTGTGTTTCTAAATAAACTGAAGCACATGTTTTTTCTGAAGAAGGGTTTCTATTTAATGTAATTTAAGTGTTTTTTAAAATCTATGTTACAATTTTTCAAAAAGGTCTTAAAAGGGCAAGATTAAAGTTAACAAAATCAAATTAATCAAAGTACAGTAGAACCCCGCTGAATTGGCACCCCTCTGATTGGCACTTCTCGGAATCCCTTTACCCCCACCACGCCGCCCGTCGCCTCAGGGGCGTGTCTAGTTAGACATACGTATTGGTTTGGAGTTACAATAGGGAACGGAAGGATTGTCTGTGATTGGTCATGAACGTCACGTGATTACGGCGTAGAGGTGGAAGCGATGCTTCCCCTATTGCCGACAGTCCAGCGGGGTTTGCGGGGAAAACTCGGAACCGCCCGTGACAATCCAGCGGGGTTCTACTGTACAAAATTTGTTTCTTCTTTTTTAATACTCTGTTGCTTTATTGCTAATTTTTTACTCCAATATCTGAAAAAATCTCGTTAAGGTTTCGTAGATATTTAGCTGTTCCCTAAATATGAATTTACTACAAATTACTAACCTAAAATGAAAAATGGCTTAGTATCAATTAGTTATCTTTTTAATAGTAAAAAAAACTACTCTTTCTTAATCAAATTCTAGTACTTTAAGAGAATTTGAATACTTAGCGTAATAGTTTTTAGAATCAGTAATAAATTATAATTTTTTTATTATTTATTACTAAAAATGAATACTAGTTTTTTATGTACTTGTTTAAGTTATTTAATGAGTAGTTTTTAACTAATTCATATTTAGATAATGATAATAAAACCGTGTGCAAAAGTGGTGTAAACACGTACAATAAAAAAAGTAATTTATTGGTTATTTGTCGTTTCAAGAAAACATCGTAATTAATGTTTTGTACCAAACGTTACTGCCATTTTTGGAGCAATAAATAAGCTCCGAATTCCTAACCTATAATTTTTTTATTCCCTGCGTTTTCAGCTCTTTTTTAACTAATAAGTTATAACGTCGTTAGTTTAGATAAATTTGGAAATTAAACAACAACTTATTAATTTGTACATCTCTGTTTTGTTAAATATTTCTTAATATTTTTAATTATCTTCTTAAAAACGATTTTTAGGTTAATTGATTCTCAAAAACGCAAAATTATTAGTAAAAGTAATAATGGTTTATTAATGTTGGCTTCGTTCGTATTTCGATGGTAGGAAGGTTTGTATATTTCGATAATATTTAATAAATAACAATATAATAATAGAAAATGTTTCTTCTTATTGGTAAACATCGTTACACTTTAAATATATAAAATTCTTTTTTTCGAATGTAATACACGATATAAACAATATACGGAACAGAATTATAAACAAAATTTAATAAAACGTTTACTTCCACATTTGTGTTACTTTATAAATAACTCATAAACGATAATGTCGAGCTCATACATGACTAAATACGTTAGCACTTTTTTTTTTAAATAATTAAATATGTACGTTTAGTTTATAAATAATATTAATCTGTTATGCAAATATAATTAGTAATATATGTAAAATGTTCTTTAACGTATTTTTCAAATTTTCTTTAAGCCCTTGCACTTTCAATTTATTTGCCACCTTGACCATAACACTATATCTAAAAGTGGAAGACTATCAAGAAACTTGCGATGCACGTTTGCACGCAAAGGTCAATAATATAACATCAAAATACTGTGCAATTTACATGATTATACTTTTAAATATAATTATTCAGGAATTGACCTTAAAATAGTAATATTTGATGTGAATAAATTAAATATTTTTTCTATATTAAATAATTTACTGAATATTTATATAATTTGATAATCTTTTTTCACTAAAAGTGCACGATATCTAGCAAAAACATAATAAACGAACAAAAATTGTTCAGCATTAAGTGAAAATTTTTAAATGTATTCTTATAAAAATGCCGAAGAATTAAATCGTTTATGACCATAAAGAATCTCGAACTTTACCTTTCTCTGACTATCGAATTTAAAATTTCATCAAAAACCGTTCCGAATATACTGTTTCTGATGAAACTATCTTTTTCTCCGGTCAATGTAAACATTTAAATCAAATTTGTTATTAAATATAATGTTCGTAATAATCTTATCATAAAAAATGTTATTTTTGGTAAAAAATACACATTTATAATAGACAACACGGCTGTTTAATCATTCAACAAAATAAAAATGCGATTAACACAGAAGTGAGGAATTAGACTAAAGGAATACTATTAATACGTTATGATACCATATTATCAAACACAAAAGAAAACAAATATTTGAAAACAACGTCTGAATAATGTAAACATTTTCCTAGAGTTTGACTTATCGGTTGTATGAAACTCGTATGCAGAAATCAAGGAGAATTTTACAAAATATTTTCTGTTCTTATTTTATCTAACTAATGAAGGAGTTTAAAACATTTAGCCAAACAGTTGTTAAATTTTATCATGACCGAGGGGTCAACCACTGATGGGAATACCTGTACATTTCAGCGGGAATACTTGGGAATATTAGGGAATACTCGGAAATAGATGGGAATATTCGAGAATATTTGGAAATACTTAAGAATATGTAGGAATACTTGGGAATACTCGGGAATATTTGGAAATACTCGGGAATATTTGGAAGTACTTGGGAATATTTGGACATACTCAAGAATATCTGGAAATACTCGGAAATATCTGGGATTATCTGGAAATTTTTGAAATATTTGGAACTACCGGCGATTGATTTACTTTCATTTGTTAAAATATAATAGTTTTATAAATCAAGTCAACGTAAAACAAAGTTTCCAAGTGCTAATAAATGGTATGATTGGATCCAATCCTTTAAAAAACTCTATAAAAAGTTTAAATATTCCTCTTAAATTAATAATTTTTAAATGTTACCTTTGTGTTTAAAAACAATGTAAATTACCATGTAAATAAATTAATTGAAATCTGTACCTATTTAAGTTAAATTTGTTCATTTAAGAACGTGGACATGTTGAACCATGTAGTAGAACAGCTGAATCTAATAAGTAATTAATTATATGAATATTCCTACTTTTGGGAATACCTGTACATTTCAGCGGGAATACTTGGAAATATTAGGGAATACTCGGGAATATTTGGAAATACTTGATAATACTCGGAAATATTTGGGAATACTCGGGAATATTTGGACATACTAGGGAATATTTGGAAATTACTTGGGAATATTTGGGAATAGTCGGGAATATTTGGAAATACCCAAGAATATCTGGGATTATCTGGAAATTTTTGAAATATTTGGAACTACCGGCGATTGATTTACTTTCATTTGTTAAAATATAATAGTTTTATAAATGAAGTCAACTTTTAAAACAAAGTTTCCAAGTGCTAATAAATGGTATGATTGGATCCAATCCTTTCACCATAAAAAGTGCAGACCGTATTGACATTAAAAAACTCTATAAAAAGTTTAAATATTCCTCTTAAATTAATAATTTTTAAATGTTACCTTTGTGTTTAACCCATTAACGCCGAGAAGGACACTTTTTAAGCCACCACTTCCACGTCGCTATTTCCAATTCATTTGACGGAGAAAAAAATCGTGACATAGTGAATTTTGTCGAAAAAAGGGTGCTCTTTCCGATGGTGTCCATGAAATTTTGAAAAAATTTAAATGTCCATGTGAAAATGGAGGTTTTTCGTAAAAAAAAGCTATTTTTTTCAATAAACTTTTTTTTCAATTTTGATTTTCGTCGAGTTTCCGGCTTGGAATCACTCTAAAATCTTTGTAGATCGTGTACTTTTTGTCTGAACTTAAAGTATCGATGATTTATATAATTAATTTAGGTCCACAAAATTGAAAATGGCGGCCAAAACGCCAAATTTTTTTACTTAAACATTCAAGAATTTTTTTCTAGAAAACTATAAACTTTTGGAAAAAAATTGTAACAACGAAAAATATTTAATATCGATTAAAGAATGCAATAGAATTTTTTCAGAATTTTTTGAGACATTTATTTTTGTTTTAGTTATTGAGTTTTTGAAGAAAAAAATAAATGTCTCAAAAAATGCTGAAAAAAATTCTACTGCAATCTTTAATCGATGTTAAACATTTTTTGTTCTTGTAATTTTTTTTCAAAAGTCCATAGTTTTCGAGAAAAAAATTCTTGAATGTTTAAGTAAAAAATTTGGCGTTTTGGCCGCCATTTTCAATTTTGTGGGCCTAAATTAATTATATAAATCATGGATACTTTAAGTTCAGATAAAAAGTACACGATCTACAAAGATTTTAGAGTGATTCCAAGCCGGAAACTCGACGAAAATCAAAGTTGAAAAAAAAGTTTATTGAAAAAAATCGTGTTTTTTTTTACGAAAAACCTCCATTTTCACATGGACATTTAAATTTTTTCAAAATTTCATGGACACCATCGGAAAGAGCACCCTTTTTTCGATAAAATTCACTATGCCACGATTTTTTTCTCCGTCAAATGAATTGGAAATAGCGAAGTGGAAGTGGTGGCTTAAAAAGTGTCCTTCTCGGCGTTAATGGGTTAAAAACAATGTAAATTACCATGTAAATAAATTAATTGAAATCTATAGCTATTTCAGTTAAATTTGTTCATTTAAGAACGTTGACATGTTGAACCATGTAGTAGAACAGCTGGATCTAATAAGTAATTAATGTGGTAAGATTATGAGCTGGGAATACTAGGAATGCAAATACGAATATTCCCACTTTTAGGAATACCTGTACATTTTTTGGTCAGTGGTTGACCCCTCGATCATGACGTAATAAATAAAAATACGACATTGGTTCACTGATAATGGTGTTTTATCACTACGAAGATTATGTGTAAAAATTTGTTTATGTTTTGATAATAGGTCAATAAAAATATCCTGGTTATAACCGAAGAAAAGAGTTTCTGCATCCTGGCGCTACCTACATCGATATAGATGAAAATAGAAACGTGTTATCGATTCTCATTCAACCCTGCAACCATCCTTAGTCGCCCATACCTCGACTCCTATTAATATATTCCTTTCAAAAAATAAATTTGCATTCATTTCCTTACAATTAGTGAGGAAGTTCTTCAGAAATGATGTCAAGAATACGTTTCAAAAAGTTAAAGGATATATTTAGGCATTTAAAGTGCAAGTTTACCCATATGTCACGTATGCACATCATCGTACATTGACATCATATTGACTGTACATTAATTGTTTTTGTTCGGAGCAATTTGCCATTGTTTTCAAGACATATTCATCCGAAACATTTATAATCGTTGGAAGTGGAAAAATATTGCTGAAAAAATAATGAAATTTGCTGAAATTCAATCTGAATTAACATCGAAATTGGGACTCCATTCAGCATGTAAGGTTAGATAGTTTCAGACAAATTCAGAATAAATTTCAGTAAAATGTTCTTGAAAATTGCTGAAATTACATTGACATGTTAAAAACATACTGAAAAGTTAATGAAAGAACCTACATTTTACTGAAATAGATAGAAGCCACAATACAAATTTAGAGCCTATTTTTTTTTTGAACTTTCAGGTATTTTCAGAAAATTTTAACAAATCATTTTTCGCACAAATACTGAAAGTTACTGAATTTTTCTAAATTTCTCTAAAAATATTCTATTACAATTAGTAATTTGTTATTACATTTTTTCAGATAATTTCATGTATTTTTAGCTTTATTCAGAAACGTTGTATAATGTTCTTAGGAAATGATTATCAATTACAAATTTATCCCTGATATGATTCCAAAAAAATGTTAATAATACAGATTTCATATTCGAAATTGGAACTTGTACAAAATAATACTTTGGTATTTATACCGAGTAAAATAATACAGCAATATGTACCTTGCTGAAATGAACTTACTAAATAACAATGCGAAGTATTTATCTATAAAATATAAAGATTGTATTAAATTTCCCTGACTGCCATTAAATTAATCTGAAAATTGGTGTTATAGGGAGATTTTTAAAGTCTCAGTCAATTTTAAACAAATTTATTAACTTTATTGAAAGATATTCATAAATCTTTGTATGAAAATTGTATGAAGATTTGGGATCAATTTCTTAATATTAGTCAAATTTAAGAAATGTAAAAAATTCTATTAAAATCGACTAAGTTCTATACTACCTGAATGTTCTAAAATACCAATTTCGATATTAATTTAGCGGAATTTAGACATATTTAGTACAATTCCAGAATTTTTAAATGAAATAGCTCAGAATAATACTTAGTAAAATTTAGATAAATATTGAGTTCATTTCAGCAATGTTACTACATTTTGTCGAATGACATTAGTATCAGTAATTAAGAGATTTTCAGTATTTTTCAATAAAAGATACATTAGAATTTTCAGTAGAATTCAGGAAAATATCAGCTTATTTCAGAAAACTTACTACATGTTGATAAAATACGCTGAAATTTCCTAACGTTTCTAATGCAATCATTTTTATAGTAATTGAGTGTAATTCAGGAAAATTCAGAACAGTTTTAGTATTTTTCAGAGAAATATTTTAGTAACATTCAGATCAATATTTCAGTAAAATTCAGATAAATATTCTTGTTACTACAATTTGCTGAAAGTCTCTGAAATATCCTGAATATACTAGTCCCAATTTCGGTATTAAATCAGTATTTTTTAGAGATTTTCAGGAACACATTTTCAGTACTTTTCAGCAATATTTTTCCTCAAGGGTAGAACGATCTTTGTACAGGAGTATCTTTGTTAAGCAGCAAGACTAGAGTAGTAGATTGAAAATGTTCTTAATTAAAGTAAAGAATAGCATTTTCACTCGAGTTCGTGCAGAGAACGTTTCGTGAGATTTGTTAAAGATAAGAATTTTCTTATTTTTTGTACAGACTTTCTCCATTTTGTACAGATTTATTGCGATTTTTTAATTACATTTATTTGAATCCTTTTTTAATTATATCATTTCTTCCAGTACCAAATCACTCATTGAAAATGAAAAATGTATCCATTACAATAAATTAGGTCAAACTGATAATTGACACCAAAAATAAAATGAATACGTAGCTAACTATCTAAAAAGTGTGTTACTATAATTGTTAAACAATTCAGTTTTTGAAATAGTTTATTTTGACTTCAGTTTAAAAACACCGGACCACAAAAAAAACTTATGTCATGTGCAAGAAACGCAACTAGGTTTTTCTTATAGATTTTGGGCCGCTGAATCCGAATTCGGGCACAGAATTGGTCCTATACTTTAAAGTGCGAAAAATTGTTTTTTTCCAAAAAATTCACACATTAATTGTAACAAACAAAATTTTAGTCGTAAATGAAACAAGAGTAGGTGATAGAGATTTTCGGCCACTGAATGTGAATTCAGGCATATTATTCGCCCATCGCGTCTGAGATTTTTTAGATTTTATACAAGATAGCGGACCGAAATGTAAAAATGTACTTGTTCGTGATGAAACTGATATTCGGTTTTTTCGTGGCCACATATTACGAATCTGTATCTAAAAAATAAATATGTCCAAAAAGCAGTTTTTTCACAATCTAACCTCAAACATTAAAAAGTGTAAACAAGTTGAACAAATTCTGGACCCTGGATTCGGATGAGCAACCAAAAATCCATACGAATTACTTAATCTTGATCCATTGTTCAGTTGAATTTTTTTTCTTGCACGAGATTTGTGAAGTTTCTCGGAAAAAAACGCAATTTATCGCAGTATAAACCTCCAATTTAAAAACTTCCGACGTATAGGACCAATTCTGTCCCCAAATTCAGATTAAGCGGCCCAAAATGTACAAGAAAAACCTAGTCTTGTTCCATTTTACAGCTTAAAATTTTTTTCTTGCAGTAAATGTGTAAATTTTCCTGAAAAAAGCAATTTTTCGCACTTAAAACCTCACATATAAAAAAACTCAGACGTATAGGACCAATTCTGTGCCCGAATTCGGATTCAGCGGCCCAAAATCTATAAGAAAAACCTAGTTTCGTTTCTTGCACATGACATAAGTTTTTTTTTGTGGTCCGGTGAAATCGATGTGTTTTAGGGTTGAAATTGTTTGGCATTATTGGATTTAACACTTGTTAATTGATTTCTTAGTCTTTTTTGAGGTTATGGTGAAACCCTGACTTGCTAGAGTTGAACCGATTTCCAATTCGGATTCAGTGACCTAAAAAACATATAGTATATGCAGCCAATCCCCCAAGTTGAAGAAAAAATGTATTTAGTTGATTTTGAAGTTTTTTTTTGAGGTTATGGCTAAACCCTGACGTGCTGGGTGAAACAACCGTTTTTTTGCACTGTGTAATTATCACAATTGAAACCTCTTCAATGGAGCTTTTAATCTATATTTTTAGAAAATGCTACCACAACCTCTTTAGTCATGTTTTAATTCCAGATATACATTTCTGTAATGTTTATTTAACAGCCCGTATCGAAGTTCTTAAAGAATTCTTTCGTGAGATCTCGTGGTTAAGAGGTATTGTAAAGCTCTTAAACGCGATGCATACATTTTCTTAAAAATCACATTAAGAGTTCTCTCTTAGTTAAAAGATTTTTCAAATTTCAATCTTTAATTACTTTTACACATGTCTTTTAGCTATTTATATAGTACTACCCTATACAGTCCTCCCTCCGTAATTGTTTCCCTCCATAATTGTTGTCTTCCTAATTCTATCCGTAATTGTAGAGGTTTCATTTCCAAGTGCACTATAAGAAAAAAGACACACTCACGTACGTGTACGTATGGTCTATTAACTGTTCCATACATGGAAAAGGGGAAGTAGGGGCAGGAGTGGCAGACAAACAATTATAGGGGCATGAGGGGAAATTCGGCCGCGACCGGACAACAATTACGGAGGGAGGACTGTATTGGTTTAAATTAAATGTAATTTTTCGACTCGCACATTGGATTTACCAGATTTTTATATAAATCGGTAATGAAATTAGTTTAAGACAGGTTTTATGCGCAAATCCAAAAGTTATATGATTTTAAAACAATTTTGTATTGTGGTTACCTTTTTTTATTCTTTGATTTCTCGTGTTTAACTACCACATTCATTATTACTATTCATAATTTCCTCGCATCACTTATTTTAATGAAAAGTAAATGTTTTTCTTGTGCAGAATTATGTGATTTTTTTTGCTCAATCACGTTTGGTACTAGCAATTGACATTATTTCTTTGGCAAAATAAATCTTAAAAAAATAAAATTTGTTCAATTTTATAAATTTGTCTAGATTTCATCGCTCTTTAATATTGTGACCTTTCTATAGTTACATCGAAAATTAAAGTGACACACTTTTTTAAGGAGGTCTTAGACTCACATTATTTATGTAATTCGATTGGTATGCTTAATAAATATTTCACTATAATTCAAATAACTGAACAACTTAACAAAGAATCAATTAAGAACATTTATACAGTACATTAAAATCTCTGTCTAATTTTTATAAATAGGGTGGGTTTTTATCTAATGCATTATCATTAATGCCTGAAATGACAATTTTTATACTTCATTATCAATCAAGTATTTCATATCAAAATCGAAGTTGAAAAAAATTGAAAGGTACATATCCTATTGTTTTCGAGGTCGCTCTTCAAGATTCCGAGGTCGAAATTGAGTTTCAGCCATCAGGAATTCCAATATGACGCCGAACTTTTAAAAAAATTCCAAAAAATTGGGAATTATTTATTCCTATCAATTTTTTTCGAGCTATTAGAATATTGGGATTCTATTGAAACTCTGAACAAAGGTGAACAAAATACTTCAATTTTAAGGAAAAATTTTACTTTTATTCCCCACATCATTGTAACGACCTCAAAATGGCGTCAACAATGAAAATTTCTTTGAAAAATTTTTGAACGTTCTAACTCAAAAACTACATGCTGTTATAAAAAAATGCTAAGAAAGAAAAGTTCTTAGAATTAATCGAGAAATATAGTGGAATTTTTTCAGATTTTTGTGATGACATTTTGAGACATTTTTTTTCAACATTTTTTTCAAAATCATAATTTATTTATGAAAAATTCTGCAAAATTTTGGTGTATTCACTTATGTATTCTACGAGTTTTTTGTTCTTTACAATTTTTTCCAAAAGTTAATAGTTTGGGGGGGGGGGGAATCCTAAACTATTATATTTGAAATTCATTTCCTCCAAAACTATCAACTTTTCGAAAAAATTGCAAAGAACAAATAACTCTTAGAACTCATCAGAGAATACGCTAAATTTTAAGAACTTTTCATTCTGGGCATTTTTTTTTAAAAGTTCGTAGTTTTTGAGTTAGAGCGTCCAGAAATTTCTCAAAGACATTTTTATTGTTGACGCCATTTTGAGGTCGTTACAATGATGTGGGGTATAAAAGTAAAATTTGTCCTTAAAATTGAAGTATTTTGTTCACCTTTGTTAAGAGTTTCAATAGAATCCCAATATTCTAATAGCTCGAAAAAAATTGATAAGTATACAAAATTCCCAATTTTTTGGAAATTTTTGTTATAGTCGGCGCCATATTGGAATTTCTGATGGCTGAAACTCAATTTTGACCTCGGAATCTTGAAGAGCGACTTCGAAAATAGTAGGTTACGCACCTCTCAATTGTTTTCAACTTTGATTTTGATACGAAATACTTGATTGAAAATGAAGTATAAAAATTGTCATTTCAGGCGTTAATGGGTTAAGTTTGACATTCTAAAAAACACAAGTTAAATTTTAATCTGTACGCGTAGTACTACTCATATTATAAATTGAATCATTTTCTAGAATAAGTTACCATATATTTACCGTACTTTATTGCCGTCATGCACAAACTTAATAATTGTAAGTGTGACTGTGGATGCTTACTAAACTGATACTAAATAAATCTTTGTCCTATAACATAAGACAATCATTATAAAAGTAATATTATTTTTTGTACATACTGCATTTAAAAACAAAAAGATAGCATAAATAACGAAAATTTTGAATTTCTTCTTGAGTCAGTGCTCTAACAGTAAGCATAAATTACGCAAAATGTTTTTCGACAAATCAATAAATACAGACTTCAGAAAATAACATAGCATCAAAAATACAGGAGATAATGGTCACTTTACGCGTCAGCGATTTCAAATTCAGTAATTTCTTTGGAATTTGGAGAATAATGGATTTCAAAGTTGCGTGTTTAGTCACTATTATTATTGAAATACTTCAAGTTACGTGATGCCCATGTCTTTTTGTTATCTTGCAGCCATTTGTCTCCCTACTGAAATAAATGAACCTTTGTAAAAGGCATAGATCATGTGCCTAAACCGAAATAATCCATTTTTAGCATAATATCTTATTCAATTTTCATTTAACATTTAAAATGTAAATCTGTCTACAAAAAATTCAAAGTATTTATAATTTTGTCTGTTAATTTTCGATATGAAAAATATGAATAGTTTGTCCTATATTTGATTCATAAATATTATCAATGAATGAATGTATAATGAAAAATATTACTGAAGGGTTAAATGTAGATAAAAAATGAAGAATATCTAACCAAAAGATAACGAAAATTGACCTACTTAAAACTCCTTTTTATAATATACATTATTCCTCATTCAGTTTATTTTAAAAGTTATTATTTATGAAAATGTGTATTCGAAATAAAGCAGTTGAATCTGTAATTATTTTTATTTTTCCTTGACCTTTCTTCTACTAGGCATCGATTTTCGACCTTCAGACCAAAGCGGATTTTACATTTCATTTTGAATAATGAAAATTAATTTCAAATTTACCTCGTTTCATTCAATTATTGTACAAAAATTCTATTATTAACATTCGCTTCAATAACGATGTGGAATATACGTTTTATTTGTTCTATTGCATTTCAGATTCTCAATGTAGGGCGTGTATTAATAATGTGTACATCAATTTATTATTTATGTTTATTATTATTCTATTGGATGCATTTATGAAACTATAAGAGTTGGAACTGTTGTGTTGAAAATGATTCAAACATGAGAAAAATGCATTTGGAATATTATACTTTGGATTCGTTAATCGTTGATTTATTTATGTACTGATTTCATCAGAATGTAATTTTGTAAAATTTTGATGAACTAGTGTTCAGGTTATCAGGTAAATCAGGTTAAAAATGTTATTAATCGTCCCGATTGTGAAGAGGGGAAAATGCTTATTGTCTACATAAAAGATTTCACATATAATAGGTAGCCATTATGAATAAAATCCTTTTTTCAGTGTTGAAAGGGATCATTTAACAATAGATATCAATCATCCATGATAAAAAATTTGTCATCTTTAGTTCTTATTCTTTTCTATCGTATAATTATAAGAAATAAAGATGGAAGAAGATGCCAAATTGATTATCCTGTATTTAACTACTAAATAACACAGCGCAACAAAAATTTGAGAATTTCACGTTGCCCTATAAGAGTCGATTCTGGTAGGATTTTTGCTCCAGAATCCAAATATGACCGTCAAAATATCCAATTGGCTCTAGTTTTTGAGATATTCAAGGTCAAACGTGTCAAAAAATCCGATTTCAGGCATTTTGAGCATTTATTCGCAGCTCTAAAAAATTCTGTTGTTCCAATAGTAAGAGTCAATTCTGATAGGAGTTTTTCCACAGAATCCAAATATGTACGCCAAAATATTGATTTGGACCTACTTTTTGCCCAAAATTCAAGGTCGAAAAAGTAAAAAATCGTGTTTTAGGACATTTTCACATCTATACTACAGAACTCGACGCAAAATATCAAGAAATGCAAATTGGCGGATCCAATATGTCCGACGAACTTTTAGAAATTTGAATCACTTCAAACTCATTATCATTTTGGAAACTTTACTTTGTTTTTTACCAAATTGAAGGTCAAAGGGGTAAAAAATCGTGTTTTCAGACATTCTTTTCTGTTTTTCTAGAAAACTAGTTAAGACGATAACGAGTTTGAAGTGGTTCAAATTTTAATAGGTTTGTCGGACATGTTGGATCCACCATTTTGTGCTTTTTTATTATTTGCGTCGCGTTCTATAGTATAGACGTAAAGAATATCCTAAAGCGCGCTTTTTTACAATTTTCACCTGGAATTTGGACGAAAAATAAATCCAATTCAATATTTCCGAATACATATTTCGATTCTGTGAGAAAAATTATATGAAAATTGACTTTTACTAGTGGAGCAACATCATTTTTTGGTATCTGTGAACAGATATTGAAAAATGCCGAAAATCACATTTTTAACCCCTTTGACCTTCAATATCTCAAAAACTGGAGCCAATTGGATATTTTGGCGGTCATATTTGGATTCTGGAACAAAAATCCTATCAGAATCGACTCTTACTTGTGGGACAACAACATTTTGTTGGGCTGTGTAATCAATATTCCGTATTTTTCAATGTTTTGGGTAATCGATGTATTGGACATCTTTGTTTTCTTATTTGGTTCCTGTTACGTTTATTGTACACAACATGTACAATCTATGGATTTAATACACAAAATAGAAAATCAAACGTGATAAGGTTCGAAATTAAGTTTATTTCGAAATATTTCTTAGTCGAAAGAAATATTACTCATTACTTCAAAGTTGTAAGTCCTAAGTCCACAGTGAAAACATTTTTTGAATTAAAATTCGTCAAATGACCGTTTTAAAAAATTATGAGTTAGCAAAATAATAATAAGAGTAGTGTAAAATGGTAATTTTACGTCTGTTGATTCGAAGAGTCTTTAAAATTCGAAATTCAAAGCTTTTCCTGCCTGATTCAAGGCACAAGACACCCAATTTAAAAAGTATTCAAACATTTTCAAAATTCTAATTAGGCACATATGTACATGATCAAAACACTCCCAAATTTGTAGGAATTGATTAGAAATTTTGTGAAATAGATTATTTTAGCGTCAATCAAAATATGTCATGATGTTTTTCGAAAGAGATTGCAATTTGATCGATGCCGTACATTGAACCCTAAGATATTACTTCCTACGTGATATGAAAAGTTTCCCTCCTGGGAAAGATGAGAAAAAAACCCGAAAGAAAGTGATAACAAGTTGAACTAAGCAATATTTATGAAATGAGTATTTTTATTGAAATACAGCCAAAACATTTTCCATTATGTTTTATTATATCATTTTTATTTTTAACATTAAAAATACATTGCAGGCAGGTCATTTAGGATTATTGAAGTCTTCCTTGAACTCGAAAAATACGTCAAAACGTTTATAAATAATATGAATTAACGATTACGAATTCTTTTGTCCTTACTTCATGAAACAAAATACTTTTTTTCAAGAAATTAAGATGGGTGCAAATCACACTTATTTTCGCCCTAGTGCGCAAAATCGCGAAAATCGTTCGGAGTGATGACAAAATATTTCTCACCACTTTCCGAGATTCCAATATACATTTTGTTTATTACATTATAAAAATAATAAGACTTTTCACGACAAAACTTCGTGAACGTCAACATTTAATTTTAATATAATGATTGGAAAATTATATAAATAATGAGTAAATAAAAATACCATTGGAAATATGTAACTAAACGAATGCAATCTTTTTACAGATCTATCACTCAACCAGAACAATTCTGGGGTGAAATTGCGAAGCAGTTCTATTGGGAAACTCCAACGACGGAAGGAAAATTTTTCTCCTACAATTTTGATGTCAGCGAAGGAGACATTTACGTAAAATGGATGGAAGGAGCGACGACAAATTTGAGCTTTAACCTTTTAGATAAAAATGTCAAAAGCGGCAATGGAGACAAAGTTGCGTTTTATTGGTAAATATTCCAAGTTTTTCATGTATAATAAAATTATTATTATAACAACACTTGTATCATGGTATAAGAAGAAAGGTATAGCAATTTGGTGGTTGGACAGAAACAACCAATCGGAGTTGATCTAAATTGGTCAGTCGAGGCAGGTATTGGGAATTTTTGAATGCACATAAATCCATTTTCTGCCCATAAAAATGTATTAAAATGCATTTATATCCAAAAATAATCCTAGTTCACACATTTAATGAAAAAAAAAAATGCATCGACCGAGAATCGAACCCGAGACTCCCGCACAACAACCTCGAGCCGTACCCACTCAACCACACTCGCTGTTATAAAATAATGTGAAACTGACGATTAATTGAAACATTCATTTATGAATAGTGAAAATAAAAATAATGTAAATCTATTACAATTTTTTTCATTTACGTAATAATTTACTTATCGACTTTTAAAAAGAACACATAGATATAGATAGTACATATTTTTTGTTGATAAAATAAATATTGTAATTTTGTTTTCTAAATTACTAAATATCTCTAAAACGTTACGAGATACGAGAAATTTGACGAAATTTTGACATAATTCCCAAAGCAGGTATTATATTTTCATTTGCATGGATTCATAATTTACAACACTAATAAACCAATATTAAATTTGCATTTGCACGGATTCATAATTTGTACCATTAATAAATCAATATTATATTTGCATTTGCATGGATTCAAAATTAATATGGTCATTACGACATATTATTTATGCATTCAATTGAATTCAAGTTCTTTTTTGTACATATTATTTTTGGATATAAATGAATTCATATGCATTAAAACTTTTATGGAGGTTTATTTTTGTATTCATTCGTCAGGGACAGAAAATGGATTCAAATTTTATGAAATGAATGCATTTGAATCTTTTCTGAATGCATTTTCGATTACTGGGATGATACATATAATAAGAGTGGTATAGAAGTAACCAATGAACGTCAGGGACAGAAAAATATTGGTATTTCCCCTTCCCCAACATGTTCATTGCTATACCTCTCTTATTATACCATTGCTCGTGTGATATTCATCTGTCTGAATGTAAACAGAACACATAAACTGTACCTAAAGATGAACAATTACCATGGCAGACTCATGAACAGATAAACAATAATACATCCAACTAGTTATATTTTGATATGTTCCATTAAACATTTGAATTGGAAATAATTTTTTTTATATTTCACAAATTTGTACTACTTTTAATACATTGTACGTAATTCTAGTACATATTTTCTGTTTATTCAATTAAATTACCTTATTCTTCAATATTTTTTGAGTGCATGCACAATAATAAAAAATTAATCTACTTCTATACGATTTTCTATATATATTTTTTCAAAGGAATTTTGTAAGAATCTTGACAATCAAAACCAAATTTACATCTCTTTTAGTTTTATCCAGGATTCTTTCGATAGTGTAATTTTATTTTAACGGTAATCAAAGTGGGAAATTGGTTACATTCATTTTCCCAACGTAAGTAAAACACTGATTACATATAGAACAACACGTAGTGTTATTTTTCATGTTGAATATTTCTCAATTCAGGCCCTCGTTTTAATCAATATGTTCGTACGTCATGTTTGCCGGTTTGAAAGGTCCAAACTTTTATTACACAATTACGTGCAAGGCCATCAAATTAGGCGACGATTTGGAACTACTGTTATGAATGAAATGTTAGCGGGGTTCCTAGATAAAAAAATAATTATACGTTCTGTCTATAAAACCGTACAAACCATTGTAACAATATAAGTTTTGAATTTATAACAAATGCCATTCAATTGTCATTCAGGACAAAAAATACATAGTAGTAAAAAATCATTGTTAATTTTGATTAACATAAACATTTTATAATGTGAACATTAAATTAGTGTATTAATGGTATTAACGAACAGTTGCCAATTTTTTATTTAATATTTTTTCTTTAAAAAATTAAGTATACCTGACAACTGTTCAATTTCAAAAAAGTTTTAAAAATACCACCTTTCGAATTGAATATGCAACGTATTCGCAGTTTTTTTAAATATTAAACAATTGTGAAGTATTCGGTATCTAGAGTGAAATCAATCTTCGATGATGTTTTTCCTTTCTCTGGCGAAAGTAGAACCTTAATCACAAAGTAGTGAAAAGTTTGTATCCAATTGCCAGTCTAAAAAATGTTAACTACAATTAATTCAGTTTCAAGCATTGTTAAATTTAATAAAACGAGCCTTTAAAACACAACTCAATATCAGTTTTGCTATTTCGGTAACAAATCGTAAAAATGTCAAAAAATTCTTTGCAAAGTCGTTATTAACGATTATCATGTTGCTGTCGAAAAATTCAGTAAGTAATGTGTATATTTTTGTGTAACTAATAATACGAAAATTTCTTTTTTGCAATACAGGCTGAAATTTTCGAGAAAAATAGATTTAAAAAGCTAGAATTATTTTTAAATCGCTTGAAAAGTGTTTATCGTTCACCGGTACATATCAATTAAATTTCATCACCACAATCGTCGGACTTGTTTCATATACTGATGTGGTTCTCATAAGTTTTCTGCAAGTTTGAAAACTAGATCTGTTACATTCGAGTACATATCGCACAACGATCGTTCGACAGCCACTGACCTGGGTTTCATTTATAATGCAAAATATATACTGTCCACGAGTACTCGCAAGTCATTCATTCGACGAAAGCGACGTTTTACTTTATACGGTTTAAAATGCACTTTTTAATGGAAAATTTGATTTTCTTATAACCATAATAATCAAACAGTTACATGATGCGTGTACATATATTGGCTTTAAACCAAAATTACCTGTTGACAATCTATGGTTTTTATTCCACTTTCATGACCAGTAAACAGAACTTGTAAAACGAATGTTGCCACAGTGGTAATTTTTTAATTTGGTTAAAATAAGCAAAAACACAAAAGCAGTTATCTAAAATGTATTTGTAACTATTGATTACTAATACATGATAATATATAACGGAACATTTCAAAATATGTTTAACCCATTAACACCCAAGAGTCTATAAGTTTTACTTTTATTTAAACGATTACTTTGGTAACGAAAGATTCGAAACTAGAATTGTGTTGAATAAGAATTTGTTAAAACTGCTTTAGTTAAAACTACGGTACCCGTGGTTACTGTCGGTCAATAAATCAATGAATGCCATCTAGACCCAAGTCAAATTTATTTTAGTTTCTATCTCACAAAGGGCGATGAATAATCTTAAATTACAATGTTGCAAGATTCACATGTGTCCTAAAACTTCCGTAACATACAATTATTTGCTTTATAATCTTTTTTGCATTGTTTTTATTGAAGCTAATTAATAGTCTAAGTACGAGGCCAGGCTTTTCATGTATCGATACTTTATTCTTATTTAATATTTCGCATAGCCGGGAAATGTATTACATTAGACTTATTAGCGATTTGAATTTTTTATTTTACGACTACACTTAACCTTACTTTTAGGAAATCGTCGCTTGTTGTACGTGGGGGTTAAATATTTATTTATTTCTATAATTAATTAATGAAAAGTAATGTTGATAAGTTGTGAACTATCTGCCATTTTGAATTTCCAAAATTTAATAATGGATTGGTATTCAGCCACTTCAACAAATCTACATATTAATTAAAATACAGGACAAGATACAAGAAATATTTTAATAAAACGAAAATAACCAAAAAATACCTTATTAATAGCCCCATTTTGAGGACGCCATTTTGTAATTTAGTCTTTTATTAAAACTCATTATGTTATAGGAGGGTATTAATATTTTCAGTTAAATGGGTTTTAGTTAAAAGTGAAGTCCCCTAAATAAACACCCTAATAGAAAATTAATTCAGTTTTGGCTACTTTCTATCCAGTTTACACTTTTCCCAAGTTAAAGGTATAGGGAAACTGGGCAGTGTAATAAAAAACTGGACAGATTTCTACCAGGACAGACATGGTTATAATAATCAAAGATATTCGCCTTTTTGTCAGTAAAAAAAATAAGGATTTGCTCAACCCTTTAAGAACCGAATGTACATAAATTTAACCTGAAGTTTGACAGTACCTTTCAGCATTAAAACGTAATGGAAAAAATTTCGGAATATATGTATTTTATTGCCCAAAGGCCGCTCTTTCGAATGGTGTATCGAAAAAAGCCGCAAATTTAAAAATAAACAAACTACACGCATTTATTTAACAAAAACAATGATTTTTTCAGTTTTTTTTTTCAAATTTCGTTATTTTTTTATCATTTCCCGCATTAGAATATCTCAGATGGGTACAAATATCGTGACAAATATGTTTGGGCTATAAGATAGGACGAATGAAAAAAGTTAATTTTCAAAATGTCGGCTCAAAAATGACTACTAACGTCAATTTGTTTTCAAAATCATAATGGCGTATACTCAATCGACTGACGCGAATGAAATGACTTGAAACTTGGTACCCGGGGTTCTGGAGTCGCTGAGTCCTAATTTAAAAGTAGTTTTCAAAAATTCAAAATAGCAGCTCCAATATACCAAGTTTCAAGTCATTTCATACGCGTCAGTCGATTGAGTATACGCCATTATGATTTTGAAAAAAAAATCGACGTTAGCAGTCATTTTGGAGCCGCCATTTTGAAAATTAACTTTTTTCATTAGTCCTATCTTATATCCAAAACATATTTGTCACGATATTTGTACCGATTTGAGATATTCTAATGCGGGAAATGATAAAAAAATAACGAAATTTGAAAAAAAAAATCATTGTTTTTGTTAAATAAATGCTTGTAGTTTGTTTATTTTTAAAGTTGCGGCTTTTGTCGATACATCATTCGAAAGAGAGGGCTTTGGGCAATAAAAAACACATATTCCGAAATTTTGTCCATTACGTTTTAATGCTAAAAGGTACTGTCAAACTTCAGGTTAAATTTATGTACATTCGGTCCTTAAAGGGTTAATCTTAAAACACTGTGTATGTAAAATGAGGTAAAATAATTCTATAGTATTGAATGAAAGATACTCAGCGTAAGAATTAAAATTGATAAAAAAGAAATGACCACACTTGGGTGGCTTTTGAAATATTCGCTGCAACCATTCAAAAAGCGAAAAGTATACAAATTTTCGTAAAATATCGCGTTTTTAACCCGACTTTTTCTAGAAATTGATAACATCGATCATTTATTAAGTTTTGAAACAAGTTAACTCAAATTATCACACTGATAAAAGAATTTATTTCCTGTAAAGAAGGGTTCTTTAAATATGGCGAACAAAACCATTTCTTAACTGTAAACAACAATTTATTAATAGCTAAAATATATTTGTTACTAAATAAAATGATTTCTTTATAATTAAGAAATGAATTTTAAAAGTTAACAAATGCTCAATGAATAAAAATTCTTTGATTCTTCTCCGTTACTTTCATAAGTGAAAATTTCCTTTTTGTTTAATTTTTTTAGAATTAAATACATTAAATGTGATTTTTCTGATCTTAAAAATTTGATTTGGTTGATAATGTCTTCAATTTCCAAAAGTAGTAGATTGTGTCTAAATTTCTTGATTAAATTTAAAAAAAAAATTTTTATAATTAAATACATTAAATGTGATTTTTCTGATCTTAAAAATTTGATTTGGTTGATAATGTCTTCAATTTCCAAAAGTAATAGATTGTGTCTAAATTGACTAAATCTTAACAAATGTTTAAGATTAAGAAATAGTTTAGTTTGTCGTATTTAAAGAAGCCTTCTTTACAGGAAATAAATTGTTTTATCAGTGCAGAATAGTTCAGTTTATTTTATTCTCTTGACGTTCGATCATCTGTTAAATTACATGTATTCAAAAATATTAGAGACTGATGATTATGAATATTCTGTAATATAACCAAATTCAATATGACGGAATTTGTATAATTTTTTAGCGATTTGGGTTGAAAATTGTCTCCAAGATACGAATGCCAACAATCCATTTGATTCATGGACCAAATTCGAAATATAAGGAATTACATTACTTTTTATGAAAGTTCCAGTCTCTGGCCGTTTTGTTGAAATTTGAATACACAATACCAAGCTTGTACCGAGCAATTCCTGGTTTCATGCTCAATTACATAGCTTTGGGTTTCAAAAATATAATACCTGATTAATAAGAGGGCCCAAAATAATTTTTTTTTGCCAATATTCTTACCAAAATTGAATAAAATAAAATAAACCATTCTAATAATATAAGTAGAATACGTAAATTACCAATGTTACCATTTGCAATTAGCTCGTATTTGCAGGGAAAAAATGTTAATCAAACTACCTCCATTTGATACAAGTATTAACAACACGAAAATTAAAACCATATATAATGACATTTTTTAATGGTCGCATCTTGTAAATTATACTTAAAAATATCTAGAAAATGTAGGGGACGTAAAAAACTGACAGCGATTTCATAAACATTTGAGAGTGTGTTTAATTTTGTGTTATTGAAACTTTAGTAGGTTAAACCAGTCCCTAATCGGGGTCTGAGACGATCAATTTATCTCGTATTTTGTATGGTTAATGTGAATATACGATGTTATTTGTAAACCATTTAAATAATTTAGATTGTTATCTACTTTGTGTACTCATAACCCGAGTAGAAATATAGTAAAAGTGAAACAATTAGGTTATGGTCCTAATCAGGGTTTGTTTTGATTAATTTGTCAATTATGTTGTGGGTTTAATCAGGATGTATGATCTTATTTGTAAACCATTGAAGTAATTTTGAATTTCATCGATTTTGAAGACTAATAATCTTATTGTTAGTAGAACTCGAGTGCAAAAATTTAATATTAAGGCTTGGATGAAGGAGAAATAGTTAGGACCAGACCCTGCTCTGGCGCTTAATAAATGTTTACCACGTTTAATAGAGTACACAATACATAAAATTCACCGTTTACAAATTGAACAAAATTCTGGATTATTCTCAGGAAAATTTCATAAAACTTTTCCAGGGAATATATTAATAAAGATTTCGATCAAACTAAAGCGATTTTTTTAAGTGGCTCGATGTATCTTTCCTTTTTCGGTATCCACTCGGTCTTCTACAAAGTGTTGTAAAGAATACATTTGTCACGTTTTACATATGTAAAACCGGTGTACTGGTGACTTACCGACTTACAAAGGAATGATAAAAAAATATCTTATCGGCAACTGCAAAAAATAAATACATCTAAATAGTAGCGTGCAATTAATCGCATAAAAAATTAGATAGGCTCTAAGCATGTGCTATTAGTTTCTGTTGTCATATGACAATAATATGGAAAATCTAAAACGAAGAGTTTTAAGAAAAACTGAAGTTTAAATAAAATTAAAATAAAAACAATTTTTAATTTTTTTAGTATTATGTTTTTCTTCTAGCCTCTGAAATATCAAATCGTTTTTGTCGCTGTCTGAATGCGAATGTACTATTTCATGTATTAAAACAATATTTGTTTACTTTATTAGTAACATAGTCTGTCTTACTGATTCCTATTGTACCTACATAATTTGACTATGGGAGTTAATTTCATTCTTCGAGTTTTTCGAAAATTTTAAATGATTTGCTGCTTGTACCTCTAGTCGTCGAGGTTTATTATGTTTACAGTCCTGTTTTATGCAATCACTAAAAAAATCACTAAATCAGTGCACAAGATATCTTGCAATTAGTTAGTATTATTTAAAGTTAATACAGCCATGTGAATTAACCAATATTGCCGTTTTAGACATATTGCTACTTGTAACATTTGATTTAAGTGATATAATGATATTAAGTAGTTTGAGATAATAACATCCAATATCATTATCTTCGTTTACATTCGATTGTTTTAGCTCCAAAATGGGCATACTAAATTCAACCATTAAACCAGCTTTTTATTTTAATCATTCATTTACTGGACGAGAGTACGAATGTAAGGTTTTGAATATTTTTTAATTCATTTACTATATTGGACGTGCCCATACACTAAGAGAATTTTTCTGGTTAAAAGTCCCATACTATCTAGTTCTACACTTAATAGTTAAGAAACCGTATATTTAAATACGGCGAATCGAAATAATTTTCTAAGTATTAAATATTTATTCATTTCATATAAAACTAACATTTCTTTAGTGCAAACGACGCAGTTTCTATCTTAAGAAATATCTATTAAATGCAACCAAACATTTCTTAATAATTAAGAAATCGTTTGTATACTATACATTTGTAGCTACAAAGTAATGATTTCTTAATAGTTACAGAATATATCGTAACATAACCTCAAATGAAAGCACGGATAGTCACGAAGTGTCATTGCAACTCGGTGGTTGTTATTGTGAAAATAAATAAATAAAGATATTATTTATACGCCGTCTTAAACATGCGCGTTTTATAAACAAATACATCATAAGACATATGTCCCATGTGTTATTTGTGAATTTTCGCATCTGCCGAGTTCAAAGTATACATTTTTTAATTATTAACAAATGGTCAATTCTGACGTAAGAAATAAAATTATAATATTAAATGAATCGTCTTTAATATTACAATACCATTTTTACATTAAAAAAGGGACTTTAACGTTTCAATTTAATGATATTTCTTTACAACAAACAATCCTTTTTCTCAGTGTAACGGGATATACTTGCAATATGCGCAAAAGTGCCATATTGATATTAAAATTGTTCATACTGGCATTGAGAACGTGCCATACTCACACTAGAAAGTCCCAAACTCTAAGGTAATTTTCATTACTATTATGGCACTTTTGCGCATAATGCAAGTATATCCCATTAGAACTAGAAAGTATGAGACTTTTAACCAGAAAAATTCTCTTAGTGTAGGATTAATAAACAGTTACATATTTTATGTTGCACTTCTTCCTTTTTTATATTATTAGTTTTTTTTATCAACAATAATAAATCAAAAGATTACACAGGACCACAAACAACATTTATTTCGAGACAACTTGAATCAGGAATAGTGGATCTTACAGATTTTTAGCCGCTGAAAACGAATCCGTTATTCGATTTGGCCCATTACGTCAGGATTTTAAGATATGTAATCCAAAAAATATTCAAAGCTCTTGTGTTATTTTTTTCGTGAAGTATAAGATAACTTGAATTAGGTATCCAATTTGATCTGTGAGGTAAAATATTTCAAAAGAGAGACTTTTGGCTATTTTTCGGAACAGATATCATGAAATCCTGACGAGATGGGCCAATTTGGGTAACAAAGTCGTTGTCAGCGTCCAAAAATCTATAGATTCCACTACTTCTGATTCAAGTTATTTCGCAAAAAAAAAACTTTTGTGGTCCCTTGAAATCTATAAGATCCAGTATCTCTGATTCAAGTTATCTCCCCTAAAAAAATTGTTTTATACTTCACGAAAAGAATAACACAATACCACGTTTTTTTGACATAACTTGAATAAAAAATGGAGGATCTTATAGATTTTTGGTCGCTGAAAACGAATTCTTTCTCCAAGTTAACTCATCGTGTCAGAGTTTTCACATATCCTAACCTTAAATTACCAAAAAGTTTTGAATTTTTTTTGGATTACATATCTTAAAATCCTGACGTGATGGGCCAAATCGAATAACGAATTTGTTTTCAGCGGCAAAAAATCTGTAAGATCCACTATTCCTGATTCAAGTTGTCTCGAAACAAATTTTTGTTGTGGTCCTGTGTTATTTATCATTAAGAGAAAAAGATTGCAAGAAAGAAAGAGGAGAAAAATAGATGTCAACCATTACTATCTACAAGTTCCGAATAAGGGCAGACATCTGCAGAAAGTCCCGATTACTATCTGAGATATTATACTCTACTATCTTCATATTTAGAATAAATGTGTATCATGGAATCAATGCTTCTAATATCTCATATACTGACCATAAATATGATTACATTAAATACGGATGTTCATTATGCTCTTCTTCAAATCTTGTTTTCTCTCTGCATTACATTATAATTTTTGTTTATTACAATAATATAATTCATGAAATTTATCAATTTTACGACATTTCCAAATGCAGGAAACTCCAAACTAAATATTTTTATCTAAATTTAAGAAATGGTGTCTATTTCGACGTAATAAATGAAATATGAATTTGATGTTTGTTAAAACGCCTGTCTCCACTAGAGGGCTACCGACCTTCAAACGCCTATTAACATAATCCTAACCTAACAGCTACAATATGTAAATCGTACGTACAAATAGATACTCTGTTTTTCCGAGTACACAGTTCCTTTGTTCAGACATGTAAACTTCGTTTACGTAGCAAAATGTACAACCTCACGTCTAAAAATTCATTTTAATAAAAAAAAGCTTTTGATAGATTTTTTTTAGATGCTGGTATTGAATAATTTATTTTGAATTCGGTGAAGATGTGAAATCTTATTAACGCCATTTTGAAAATTGTTTTTTTGGTAGCCATTATTTTTTGAAAAAATTCCAGTCTGGAAAGAGGTAAATGTCAGTCGAGCATACACTTGAGGAAGACCTCGCATGTGGCAAGCACGTTGGAATTGTCTCGAGTGCTCTGATTGGTTGGAAAATTGGCGCGCTCTTCGGCCGAGATTCAATTTGATTGGTGGATACACTCGTGGTACGATATCTCGCGTGACTCCAATCTAATCTTGCATACTGAATCACAGGCAGCTGCTCGGCCGATTACATTTCGATGAAATAGGAAAATTTCAAGTTCATTACGACTTTGACATTTTTCGACGTAATCGTTGTTCAGCCGAAAGTAATCTTGTTAATTTTTTTTTGTTAACCTTGCATTTACCAAATGCGATATTTTCTTGACGTTTATCTGCTCGACTGGAGTTTAAAGAAATTAGAATCTGCAAGATGTAATAATTATTGCTTCACATGATGTTGAAGTTTGAAACGTTGGAGTGCAACAAAAATTTTTGTTTTTTTTTGAACGAATCAAATTTTTTTTCAATCCTTGTCATATATAGACCCAATTAAGGGTAAAAAAATGTTTCTAACCCTCAAGGGACGGGTGAGGGGAGGGATAAAAGACGTAAAACACATATAACGCTCCAGAAAAGTTGCAATTTTAATTAGCCCACTCGTTTTATTTTTCGAATAGTTAATAATAATGGCAATGAGTAATATTGTCGATTTTGAAAAAAATCGAACGACAGGAAGGCACCGCTGGAGGGGGAAGAATGTCGAAAACCGCTGAAAATGACAAAGAACGGTTAATAAACGTTGCAATTTTAATTAGCCCACTCGTTTTATTTTTCTAATAGTTAATAATGATGGCAATGAGTAATATTATCGATTTTGAAAAAAATCGGAGGACAGGAAAGCATCGCTGGAGGGGGGAAAATGTCGAAAACCACTAAAAATGACAAAAAAACGGTTAATAAAAGGCACAATATTACTCATTACCATCATTATTAACTATTCGAAAAATAAAACGAGTGGGCTAACTAAAATTGGAACTTTTATTAACCGTTGTTTGTGATTTTCAGCGTTTTTAGACATTTTTCCCCCTCCAGCGGGGCCTTCCTGTCATCCGATTTTTTTCAAAATCGACAATATTACTCATTGCTATCATTATTAACTATTCGAAAAATAAAACGAGTGGGCTAACTATAATTGCAACTTTCCTGGAGCGTTATGTGTGTTTTCGTCTTTTACCCCTCCCCCCACCCGTCCCTTGGGGGTTATAGAACTTTTTTTAGCCTTAATTGGGTTTATATATGACAAGGATTAAAAAAAAATTTGATTCGTCCAAAAAAAAAAAAAAATTTTCGTTGCTTGACTCAAACTTCAACATCATTGCTTCAGTATACAGGGTGTCCGAGAACTCCCACATAATATTGCAGAGGGTGAATCTTGATATCATTCTGAGCAAAAAAGTTTAATACCAAAATTGGATCTGAAGCTCAGAATTTGAGTGGCGAGCCATTGAAGTTTAAAAAAAAAATAATAGTTTTTTTGCAATAACTCGGCTCGTTTTAAAGTTACTTTAACGAATGATGACTGATTTTGAAGGTTTTTTATAGCGCTACAACTTATCTTGTATAGCCTATGACCTGCAACGAATATTTCGTCAGTTGTCGACCTAAAAAAGGGTCAAAATGGTTTTTTTATGCAGTTTTTTGCGTCTAACTCATTTCCGTAAAATGCTAGCGAAATGTCACGGGCTCAATTTTTGTCAAAACGATACGTATGAGGGACAAATTCTTCGCCTTTTCAAGCTCTACAACGCTGTTAATATATTTTGCTAGCGTTTTAAGGAAATGAGTTAGACGCGAAAAATTGCAAAAAAGGCCATTTTTACCCTTTTTTAGGTCCATAACTGACGAAATATTCGTTGCAGGTCATAGGCTATACAAGATAAGTTGTAGCGCTATAAAAAAACTTCAAAATCCGTCATCATTCGTTAAAGTAACTTTAAAACGGACCGAGTTATTGCAAAAAAACTATTATTTTTTTTTAAACTTCAATGGCTCGCCACTCAAATTCTGAGCTTCAGATCCAATTTTGGTATCAAACTTTTTTTGCTCAGAATGATGTCAAGATTCATCCACTGCAATATTATGTGGGAGTTCTCGGACACCCTGTATATAACATCGTAATGCATTTTACTTACTGTAGATTAAAGTTTCCGTAAAGTTCCAATAAATAATAAAGAATGTATTGGACCAAAATGATGCCTAAAGGGCGGGATACTGCAACCCACAATATTGTAGGTTAAAGTTTAATAAAGTTGGAATAATAATAATTTTCATTGTAATTGAGGGGCTGGGTGGAAAAACGGCCTAAGTCGAAAAAGTCGATTTCGAGAAAATTAAAAAAAAACTGTTTACAGGATTTACCAACAGTACTCGTATTCAGTATGAACATAAAGGAAGGACATCTACGACATTGCATATATATACTTTTTCGTCACGGTAGGCGTAAAGTACGCTTTTACGCGCACTTTTGCGGGCGTAAAGTTGAACTTTACGCCCACTAGGCGTAAAGTGAAAATTCCGGGGAAATGTGCCTTTGTTATGAATAAACAAATATACCCCTCTCACATGGACAACCAAGACTCTCCTTATTACTGTAAACAATAACTCATATGTTTATATGAGAATCAATAGAAAAACCGGATGAAATTGCCGTAAAACAAAAAAAAAAACAACAGTGAAAATGTCAATAATGCAACCGTTAATAATAACGACACATCGAAAACATTTACGTTCAATCTTCATTTCAATAATTGAATTAATTAATTATTAATATAAAAAAATACAATGCATTTGTAATACAATAAGAAATTATTTATTATTTATTATTAAAATTCAATTAAAATCATGAGTTGAAATTTACTTTTTAAAGCTTAAAAAATTACAAGTTTATTTACACGCTACAGCATCAATTAAAATCAAGAATCACTATTTATTTACAATTTTGTGTCAATATATATTTCTATTAATAAACAATATAATGAATAAATATTTTTCTACTACTATATTCTAAAACAAAATACACTTTTAAGCATGTATATTCAACTCGGGCCGACTTCGCCGTCCCTCGGGCATAAGAATTGCCTGCGGGCGTAAAGTTGCACTTTACGACCACCGTAAGAAAATAACTATGTGCAGCTGTGTAATAATATAAATTTTATCCCAATTGAAAAATTAGGCGTTATTCTGAAAATGAGTTTCGTTTTTTATGAATATTCAGCAAAATTATATACTTTTTATGACTATTTAAGGAATATATACAGCATCATACAGGCAGAAAAATAATATCATCTATAATTACAAATGTATTGAGGAATTAAAAAAAATATTTAGATATACAGGAGCTCAAAATAAAATTTGCAGTTTCAACTTGCATTATAACATTGTTAATATTAATCATATAGTAATACTCGAAACCAGTTGTCAGTCTAAAAAACAGCATTATCGCTGTATTATTATTTTGTATTAAAGGGAAAGTTTTGTACCTCTCTTTGATGTCAATAAAGACGAAATAATAATAATAATAATAATAATAATAATAATTTGTTGGGATAACCAATAAATTCGTTGCCCTATAATCAACTGTGTCTCAGTGGGCTGGGATCTAGACAAGAAATTGGTTAGAAATACTACTTCCAATTGGTTAAGCGAACTATTTAATTGGTTGGGTGCATTATAGTTCAACCGAACCATAATATTATGACGTATAAGTAAAAGCCATCTGATTTCGTTTACAATCAGTCCAACAAATTGAGTTTATTACGCGGACAATTTTTTGTATTTCCTCTAACTTCAGATAGTAGACGGAACCAAGTACAATTCATTACGTTGGTTCTACCAAATACAGTACTCCTTCCCTTATTCTAATTTTTTCTCGTCCCCTATTCTAATATTTCCCCTCACCCGTTCTCCCCACTGACGTATGTTGACGTATGGATTTTCTAAATACAAATAACGGCGCATGCGCAACAAAAGAAAAAGAGACAAAAGTGAGACTACAAATCTAAGTAGTGGGGGAGAGGGGAAAATTAGAATAAGAGAAGAAAGCCGCCATCTTGCCTGACTGGACAAATTAGAATAAGGGAAGGACTACTGTAATTTGTAGCTGGTTCTCCTAACCAACTTGTTTTTTTTTTCGTGCAATAATAATAATAATTCGATTGTTTCGATTTTCTTTAAAACAGCCTAACTAAGCCGAGTTAGGCCATTTTTCAATAAACGTTTGTTGTTTTAGCCTTAAAAAAATTCTTCATCACTGCCTAATGAATACATTAACAGTATCATAACATGCTCTTGCAATTTAACTCATTTCTGGAAAAAGCATCTAAGTTGAGACAGGTCGTTTTTCAACGCAATCCTTCAATTGTTTGCGATGTAACTAGAAGGTATAATGTTTTTCTGGAGCATTTATCTTTTGGTGCTCACAAGTTGGCCTTCATACACATTTTTTATGTACTTGAAGGTCGCATGATTGCCACTAAGACGAAAATTAAAAAAAATTGTTTGCATATTCGTTTCTGATTATATCATTTATTATGTTTTTGACACGATACACTCGTATTTATTTATTTATTTATTTATTTATTTATTATTACTAAACGGATCTATTGATCCTTAACAAACAAATTATACATTGCAGTGAAGCTTCACAAATTTAATTTATCATTATTACATTATTTTTTTATCAGCAATAATTTAAAAACAAAAAAATAGTTGGGAACTTCATTCTTTTGCAATAATTAGTATAAAATTACCGTTATTGCAAGAAAATTTGAATTAGTTAAAAAATAACAAATCGTAAAAAGTAGGTTATTCATTCCATTAATAATAAATGTTGCTATTAAAATATGAAAAACTACTATTTTATTAAACAAATATTATTATTTAGCATTACATTAGTAGCATCAAAATTTACATTAGCATAATTCTACTAATAATACAGTGGAGTTTTCCTATTTTTTATTGAAACATTAACTAATCCACATACCTCACTTTTCATTTTATATTAGTATTTTTTTACTTATTAAGATTTGGAGAGTGTACTATTACTAAAGAAGTAACTTTTCAATCAATGTCACGAATCGCCCAAATTTAAGTTAAAAATAAAATGATCTCCTTGTTAGAGATAAAAATAAAAATTATTTTAAATCCCATATCTTAGTGAAGATTTAATCAGTGTATCTTCGCAATCTATGTCTGGCTTTCTAAAGCTGACATTTAATAAAAAACATTTCGGCCATATGACAATTAACATTTAATAGTGATGTACTCATTATCGATATTAAGGATATTTCTTAACGTCTTTATTTATTTATTTATTTATTATTAATAATATATGGTCCAAGAGGTCCTTTACACAATAGGAAAGCAATGATGCTGATATACTTCTTACCGATTTTTTTTAAGACGATAACATCTTTTTTCACCTCGATTAATTTCTATTGTTGGAATACCTAAAATTTAACGAATCATGAGTTACCTAGTGGGGAGTTATTTTGTAGTTTTTATAGCTGTATATAGTTATACTGAACGAACGTTGGATTAACTGATAATTTAGGTGAAATGAACGCAGTGTAGGTCATTTAGTAAAATCTACTAAATATTTTTATTGGTGTATTGATTCAACTTACTGTTATGTATTTAATTCACATGGACAAGTATGCATTAACCCTAAGGACCAAATGTACATAAATTTAACATAAAGTTTGACGGCACTCTTAACTGGTAAAGCGCATATAAAAATAATTTGAATCGACCAATTATTATTGTCAAAAATCTGCTCTTTCGAAGGGGATATCGAAAAGCAAATATAAAAAGACAAAAATTACGAAAGATATTAAAAAATCAGGATTTTTGTAGGATTTTTTTTCACTTATAATTAGAATACCTCAATAATTTATAAATATCGCGTCAAAAATGTTTGGATTAGTGCAAAATAGTAGTTTTCGATACAAGGGCGTATGCGTAAAGAACTTTACACACACATACGTGTGCCGAAATATTGTTTACGTACGGCTTTTTCGTGTGTAAAGTATAATCGAGTGCGTAAAGTTTACTTTACGCACAAGTTTACTTTACGCACCGAAAAGACGTACATAAAAGTTAATTTCATAATTGCTCAAAAATTGTTGCTAAATTCGATTTTTTAAAAATCATAGACGAGTGTACTCAGTCAACTTATCCGAATGAAATCACTTCAAACTTAGTTCCCAGTATTTTTTGGGGTTGTTAAGTCCAAATCTGATGTTAATTTTCAAACATTCAAAATGGCGAATCCAGAATGGCGGATCCGCAAAACCACCAAGCTAAGAATGAAATGTTCTTGTTTTAATTTAGTAAATACGTTGTTAAAAATTTGTTAGAATAGTTTTATCTTCTCTCAAACATTTTTGACACCATATTTATGTATGTAAATATACCTATATTGAAATATCTGAGGTATTCCAATGTGAAAAATGGTAAAAAATAACGATAAGTGAAAAAAAACCTAAAAACTTCTTGGTTATTGTTAAATAAACAATGGTAATTTGTTTACTTTTAAATTTGCGGCACTTTTCGATACACCATTCGCGTATACTTGTGAGAGTTCTTTTGTTACAACTCAAGTTTCGAAATATCATTAGAAAGTTTTTTTACATAGTAATTTCAAAAGATATCCTCACAATATCTGTTCATTATATAAGACTGCACTTGTAGAAACCGTTATAAGGCGTCATTATTCGGAATCTATTGACGATGAATAGTTACCATCTTCAGCAAATGATTGTACAATGATTTCATTGCTCACTATTTATTTTTTACTATTGTACCAAATAAAGATGTGTATTTATTTGTTATTATTTACCATCCCTCATATTCGTAGAAAAAACTTTTACGCCCCTTGTGTCGAAAACTACTATGACGACATAGTGACACACTCCTGAGCGTCACCTTTTTCTTTTCACATTCTTGTATTTTCGCAAGAGTAGTTTACATTTTAACGCTAAAATTTCTATGACACATAGACCACGATATTCTTTACTATAATAAAGATATATCAAATGTTTATTGCTAAGCACACTTTTGTTTAAAAGTCACGTTTTTTACAATAAATATAATTCTTACAAAGCTACATGATGAGTTTTTTGGGACTCTGATGGTGAGTCAGTTTTTCGAAATGAAAAATGCCGGATATAATATTGCGATATATTAAATCCACCATTTTCAATTTTAACCCATTAAGTCCTAAACGGACACATTTTGAGCATCAGTTTAAACGTCGATAATTTGCATATAAAAGCATTTGGAAAAATTTTACTCTCACTATTTCTGACGTAAAATTATATGCTCTTTCAGAATCTTTCAATAAAATTTCGATAAAATGAAAAGCAAAAAAGTTATACACGTTTGTTTGTAAAAAAAACATGGTTTTTAAACATTTATTTTTCATTCTAACATTACTTTCACCTCGAAATTGGTTTAGAGAACACGTCTAAGGTGAAAATATCGCTTCCACGGATTCTTAGGATTAAAACGTACCGTGTTCTAATTTGAATTTCAAGATGGCAACTTCCAAAATGGCGCCTAGAAGCTCAAAAATCTTTGTAAAACTTAAAAAATGTTTTTCTTGAAAACTATAGACTTTAGAGAAAATTTGCTAAGAACAAAAATGTCTTAGAATTGGTTAAAGAACCTTCTCAAATTTTATCACAATGTATTGATACACTTTTTGGTTTTTTGAAAATTAAAAAAATCGAAATTTTTAAAAAAGTCATTTAAAAAATCTGAAAAAATTTGAGAAGCTTCTTTAACCCATTCTAAGACGTTTTTATTCTTAGCAGATTTTCTTTAAAGTCCATATTTTTCAAGGAAATAAACTTATGAGTCTTAAAATCTATAAAAGTTTAATAATTTATTTCCTTGAAAAATATGGACTTTAGACAAAATCTACTAAGAATAAAAATATCTTAGAATTGGTTAAAGAAGCTTCTCAAATTTTTTCAGATTTTTTAAATGAATTTTTTTTATATTTCGATTTTTTTAATTTTCAAAAAACCAAAAAGTGTAACAATACATGTGATAAAATTTGAGAAGGTTCTTTAACCAATTCTAAGACATTTTTGTTCTTAGCAAATTTTCTCTAAAGTCTATAGTTTTCAAGAAAAACATTTGTTAAGTTTTACAAAGATTTTTGAGCTTCTAGGCGCCATTTTGGGAGTCGACATCTTGAAATTCAAATTAGTACATGGTACGTTTTAATCCTAAGGATCCATGGACTCGATATTTTCACCTTAGACGTGTTTCGCAAACTAATTTCGAGGTGAAAGTCATGTTAGAATGAAAAATAAATGTTTAAAAACCATGTTTTTTAACAAAAAAACGTGTATAACTTTTTTGCTTTTCATTTTATCGAAATTTAATAAAAGATTCTGAAAGAGCACACAATTTTACGTTAGAAATAGTGGGAGTAAAATTTTTCCAAATGCTTTTATATCCAAATTATGGACGTTTAAACTGGTGCTCAAAATGTGTCCGTTTAGGCCTTAATGGATTAAAAAGCTGAGGACATATTCGTCATCAGCCATCTGGAAAACCTTCAAGGACTCAGATTCATCTGCATCGAGTAACTTTTTACAAATTCGGTCCGCCATTTTGGAATTATTATTTTGAATTTTTAAAATATGAAGTCAGATCCGCAATCAGTGACCCCAAAAATCTTCGAATAACAAATTTCAATTCCTTTTCATGCAGAGAAAAATGTATGGCTCAAATAGTTAAAATCACATTAAAACATGAACAAAAATTATGAATGTCATTCCTGAAAATACGAGAATGGTACTGCAAAAAAATATTAAAAATTAATTTTTCGCCAGTAATAAAAAAATATCGGTTGCAGTGAAAGTTCGTTTAACGATCGTCCATTTGCGTGAAAGTGACGGACAATATAAGTTTGTCACAATTTCACGATTGGATTGTAATAATCATAATTACATGTCGAAGTCACGATATTTTTTCACTTTGCATGCGTCGCGTGGATTATCTCACATGCGTATCGTGACGAAGATGTCAACTACTTAATGTGTGAAATAATCACGATGCGTAATTAGTGACGCTTCATTTCCGACATTTGGATAAATTAAACAAAGAAAAATTTACAACTTATAGACAATCTGGCGAATTTTTTAATCTTTAACCGATTACCCAACTCTTAATTTTTATTGTTTTTTTCTTCTAATTTGCGAAATTGCAGAACAGCTTTACAAAATTATTTTATATTGACATTTTAATTGTTGATACTTATTTTACGAAAGTTTTTTAACAAATTTCAAAAAGTAAAAAACTACACGACGTAGTCTTATTAAGTGAAAAGGGTATATTTAACTGTCACGATTTTGGTTCCCTGGTTTTTCATGAATTTATGAAATTAATTTCATGTGTCTTTTTAAAAATTTTAATATTTTTAACTTGATTACAACTTAAGTTTCGATTATAGGGTAAATGGTACAGTAGTCGGCCAGTTAAAGCTATGATTTCAGTGAATTTGACTTTAAATCGCAAATAAACAATAGGAAAAAATTTAACATTGGAAAATTTGTCTTAGGGGTGGTCCAATATTAGTATGCATACTTTATAATAAGGAAAAAATAATTTTTAGATATCAAAAAATTACATTTTAAAAAATTATCAAAATTGACAGTATAGTCGGCCATCTGAAATAATGTATTTGGTAAAATTAATTTCAAAAGTGCAATGAGTATTGTTTATTTTTTTGAACGAAAGAATATTGGTCTTGAGGGTTGTCTTTAAATAAAACCGGAGTAATATTCACCAAAAAGTATTTTTTACGTATTAGAAAACTGTGTTTTCGAAAAGTATCGAAAACGACAGTAGTCGGCCAAGTGAAGCAGACAGTTGTCGGCCACTCTTCAGAAACCTTTAAAAAAACAATATTTTGCTATTAATTGTGCTTAAACATACTTATTGATACGAGTTAAACCGAAACGTAAAGGAAAATAACGGTTTTTTAAATTTTTTAAATCCTAAATAGCTCACGTAAAGTGGCCGACTACTGTACTATTTACCCTATATGACATTAGATAATAAATTTGACCTAATCTGTAAGTTAATGACTTGCTGTATGCCCAATTAGGTACTAAAATTATTCCCTTACAATATATAAAGCTGCTATGTTTGAATAAATAGTTTATTTAGATTTTCTTTACAGTATGTATTATCTCAGCTGAGGAAAATTCTATTACAAAGACTCTTTTTTATATATTTTGAATTTTGATGGAACAAAAGTGTTATGAAAATGACACGTTTCTCACTGGCATCCTTGGGTTCCCTGTCAGTTAATCGTCACGTGCATAACGATAACGAAACCGAGTTTCAATATCGCACGAGCAATTTTTTCTTCGCCCGTGGACTTTTAGGTCGGCTGATTACCACACGGCGTATTTTGCGCTTCCACTTTTTCCCTATCACAATTGTTCAAAGAGATGTTCGTTTTTTTTTTTTGTCTTTTTTTACGATGATCGTTAAAAAATAACGTACAAATTTATGCTTCGACGCAGTCTTTGAAGCGTTTTGCCCTCAGTGTCAAACTAACAAGGCAAATTTACAAATTTGTAAAAGTGCATAAAGCATCCTGCAACGATGAAACGAAAATTTCTTTGTGACAAACAATATGAAAATTTACGAGGCTCTGCGCTTACATGAATGGCTGGCGCGTCGAACTTGACTTTTGACACTTACGTGATCGCTAAAGTTCGTGAGACTTTTTTTCCGCGTTTCGTATTCATTACTTCGATTATCTCAGACTGCACGAGCGCACCTAAGATCCAGAACTTTTTCCGGCTTTTACATTATGTTTTGACATCATTTTCAACAGGAACAAAGATGTTGACAGTTCGAATTGTACAGTCCAACGAAATTTACAAAATTTGTTTTTATTTTTATTTTGTTAAGCTTATTACTGATAAAACATAATTTAATAATCGTAAATAATGTATTATGCGAAAAACACAAGAAAATATAAATTTCTCACCAACGATCTGAAAATTTCTTGATCCTTTTGGCATATTTGGTAGATTTATTTAACTAATAAACCTGTTTTATTTTATTTTTTTAATCCTTTTTATGTTTATGTTGAATTATGTAAAATTTGTCGTCTAAGTATAGTTACTGTTATAGTCTTTTAAGAAATAAGAATTGGTAGTTTGCCAAATAAAAATCGATTATTCGCTAGTTTTTAAACATTAAAAGGAAATTAAATACGTAAACTATGTACTGTTACATCATTTTAATTATAAGTCAACACAAATTAATTACCAATTCTAAAATCATTTTATTCAAGTCAAGATTTTCAATAACAAAGTACTCAAAATTAAATGATATTTTAAAGAGGTCTTGAGATTGATTTTTCTAGTTTCAAGATCACAATGTGTCGATTCCCTTTTCCTTTACTTTTTAAACATTATTATGAAATAAAACATGTGTGATATTAGCCTGCTATTTTTGTAACGATACAGACACTGTAACCCTTAAAGCGACACCCTATATAAAAATAACACAAAGCGCCATGTGGGGTCGTGGGAGACCCCAATCCGAAGATAATATCGTCCTGCGCGGACAGTTTTCGTTATTTCGTCTCAACAAAATTACTGGATACTCTCTAAGTATCACTTTACCTCGTAGATAAATTATCTTGATAAAAAAATTTTTGGTGCTCGTTATAAAAAATAAAATACAAAAGTGACGTTTTTCACAAAAAAAAATCGTAACTCAGCCAATTTTCAATATTTTGTCCTAAAAATTTAACTTGTGCCTCTTGAAATCTAGCTCTTTAAGATAAAAAATGCTGTAAAAGTGCAGCTTTAGAAGGGAAAAAAATGTAATATTTATGTGTGGGGTCTCCCAGTACCCTCAGGGCGCTTTAAGGGTTAAGTTAACAAAAAATGTGCAGATTTCTTTCGGATTTCCCTTCATGGTAATTATGTCAAGTATATTTTTTATTAATTCTATTCTGGTAAACTATTAAGCAAGTTATTTATTATTCTTTGCATTCTTATTTAATCCTAACTATACTGCAGCTACAAATTGAATAATCTGGAAATGTAATTAATGTAACAAATTCACGTAATCTCGAATGATAATTCTTGTGTAACAAACTGTTCACATTAAAATAGATTAATAACATACTGATAAACTTTCGTAATTAAAAATCAGACGACTCTCTAAAATGAAAAACATTCGCATAGAAATTGTATATCAATAAGCAAAAATTTACGTAAACATTTAATTAATGACATTGAGTGACTTTGTTTAAATACTGCATTTAGTATGGCATGATAGAAAGCGATAATGAGATGAGATTTTTATTTTTAAATGTAGATGATCAAAATGCCTATAAATAATTATTCATGTTTGAACTTGATATTAATCAAATAAAAATTTGTCTTAATTATATTCGAAATTATTGGATGATAAGTTCATGTGTCCTTTTACTATTATTATCACATATCGCGAACATGTGATAAATATTAATGCCATAATTGAAATATGGAAATAACTAGCAGACATATGTAAAAAAATACATACACGCTAGTCCACGTCACACGTGTCGTGAAGGAAACTGTGTGTATTCATTAAGCAAAATATTCATGATGTGAATTTTAATATTTTCTTTTAAAAATATCATGCTATTATGAACAGGTACTTAGTATATAATTGTATGCAAGTTTTGACTATTTTATTAAATGTCTAATTTTTCTTAAAGCACTGCTATAGGGTATCTTTTGCTAATAAGTACTGGATTAAACACATTTTATTGTAGTCTAGAGTGTTTTTTTTTAAATATTTCAAATTTCATTGTATATTTTTATAAATATAGGAAAAGCATATTTCGAAACTTATCGAAAATTCTCATACTAAAGAAAAGAAAATAGTTTTTTAGTTTTTCGAAATTTGAAAGTATCAGTAATTTAGATTATTTACAAAGATTTGATTTAATCGTAAAAATGTCTTAAGCGAGCATTACAATACGAGTACAATAAATATAAATAAAAAATAACAGAATTTACAACATAATAACAAATTATCAAACAAATTATTACCATAATTACTTTTGTAGATTTTTTCTCACTTTTTAAAATTAAGATTACATAATAATGTCACAAAAGTGTTTTTATTGGCTTTTAATAAAAATCTTCATGTGTTTAAAAATTATATAAAAAATTAACTTTTGATATGTAAAATCGAAATATATAAAAAAAACAAAATAAGCCTAAATTATACTGAAACCTATTAAATCTATGGTCCACCTTTCTATTAGAATCAATCCTTAAATCTCTGTTTTGAATATTGTTGAATCATGGAAATTTTTGTTTTAAAGGTGTTGCAAATTGATGAATGTCAAATATTTTTTAAAGAAATTTCCCTTAACTATGTTTTTATAGTCTCATACTGTAATTAAAAGTAAAATTTCTACTGTTTAATGTTGAAAATCTATAAAAGAATAAATATCAGAACAAAAGATTAGTGTAGAAATTAGTCAGGTACACAGAAAAAAATAATTAGTAGATTCTACCTAGAACTTATGTAAAATTTACCGAAAAAGTTGACTAACCATTGTCAATAAAAATAATTAAAAGAACAATTCTAATTTTCTGCAGTTTATGTGGAATTTATCTTTTAAATGCTTGATTAACTTCAATGATGTATTAAAATCTAATTGAAGTACACAAATTCACATAATTTTTGTATTTAATATAACTGGTGTCAATGTTCTTGCGAGTGTTGTATATCTAGCCTAGTTTTTTCGTTAATCTGTGATTAAGCATCATTTAAAAACTTATTACCTATTTATTTATATTCTTCAATAAATTTTGCTTTTAAATGAGACTCGATAAATTTTACTTAACTAAGTTTGGCAAATTCTACTTATGACTTTTTTCCGTGTATTAGCTTAAAAATCCGCATGTACTATTTGAGAATTACGCAATGGTATTATGAATGTTAAAAAAAAACGCAATCCAAAAGGTATCCTAACATCGTTTTTTATTGTTTAACTACACATAATGTAATGCGTATGAACATTATTCGGCTACGTGAATATGAATATCATTTTTGAATATTCTTACGTCAAGATATATTGACGTCATATCGCTGATCTATTCAGCGCATTCTTTTGAATTTCTAACGGCATTCGGTCGACACGAAAACATATCGTTCGAAAGAAAGGAAAAAAAATATTCCAGAACGTAAAAGCAAACTCAGTAATTTTATCATCAACATACAATTTTTTTTATGAAGTATTTTAATTTGCTAATTACGAAAGATCTGTTTTTCAATTTTCAGAAATATGTACATGAGATTTTTATATTGTGCAATTACTTTTTTCAGTCCGTTTAACGCAAACAAAAACAGCTATCTCTTACTTTTTCAACTCACAGAGCAGAAATGTCCCAGTTATTTATTTAAGCGAAAAATATTAATTTGGAACTTTAAAATATAATACAAAATCTTTAATTTGTACCACATTTATCGAATATGCCAATTCTGGTCATGTAATTAGTCCCTTACGATTAAATTATACAATTCCTTTCGTTTCCTTGTATGTTATTGATTAGGATTATAAACAACTTTTATACATAAACCGGTTTGAAATGTATATCTACATTGTTAGATCTACATTATAACAAAAGTAACAAAATACATTTTCAATAATAAAAATGGAAATCAATAAAAAAACAAGTGGTTTAAACAGATAACCTTCAAAAATCCAACCGAAGATACATTTCTTTTTCTTTTATACCTTTTTTAACGTAATATACGTAGTAGCAAAATATAATGAAATATTATAAATAATTCCTAATTAGTCTATTTTTTTTCTTTATATAAAAATTTTTCATTTCGGATTTCGTGCGACATATTGGATTCGCCATTTTCAATGTTCTAAAATGGATATCATATTCATAATCAGCGATCTCAAAACCTAGTAACGGGTTTCAGATAATTCGAGAATTAAAACAAAATACTTCCGCCATATTGGTATCGCCGTTTTTATTTTTCTAAAATAATCGTCCAATTTTTATTCAGCGTCCCAAAAAAATCTGTTTACAAAATTAAATGAAAATAATTTTGAAGTTTTAATTTTTATTGTCTAAGTACTTTTTTCATCTTCTTTGACGCTTGTACGCCATTTTTATATTCACCATCTTAAACTTTTAACGTCAAAAATGCACGTTTCCCATGTACAACTTCCACCGCATATTTCGAACTGAAAATAATATACAGGCAGTTCGGAATATGCCTTATATACTATTTTCGAGGGTGCTTTTTCGAATGGTGACTTCAAAATTTGAAAAAAGTCAATATTTTCCTTTGATTTTGGTAAAAATATGTGAAAAACGACACATTTTTGGGGGTCGATACCGAGATTTCTTCGACCGGAAAAGTAAACAAAAAATGCATAAAATGTTTGAACTAAGAGAATATGCAGGTAGGTATTTTTTATTTCACCTTGAAATATTCAAAATGGCGGCTTCTGTCAAGAAATTATTTTAAAATTTTGGCAGTATGGAAATATAGCATTTTAAACAAATTTTCAACTGAACTTAGCAACACCACGGTTATCATCTTTTGTCAGCCATTTTGACCTGACATAATCAGCAACCTTGAAATTCTACAGATATAAGTTTTTCCGCTTATCGAGAAATGACTTCCAAAGTTTCTCATAAATGTCAGCCATATTAGGTCAGCCATTTTGAATTTCAAAACGTTGACTTCAGATTCGTAATCAGCATACAAAAAAACGTCTTATAAGACAAATAGTTTAGTTGAAAATTTGTTTAAAATGCTATATTTAAATACTGCCAAAATTTAAAAAAAACTTCTCGGAATAAGCCGCCATTTTGGATATTTCAAGGTGTAATAAAAAATGCCCACCTGGATATCCTTTAAGTTCAAACATTTTATGCACTTTTTATGGACTTTTCCGGTCAAAGAAATCACGGTATTAACATGAAAAATGAATTTAAAAAAAAAAGACCCTCAAAAATGTGTTTTTGTCACATAGTTTTGCCAAAATCATAGGAAAATACTCAATTTTTTCAAAGTTTGAAGTGACCATTAGAAACAGCACCCTCTAAAATAGTCTCTAAGTTACATTCGTGGACGTTGTACTAGAGAAACGTGTATTCTGGACGTTAAAGGGTTAAATTAAGCTACTGGGGCATAGAGTATTTCTATAAACTCTTCTAGTATCCTAATTTTTTGTAGCATCTTAATGGTTTGTTTCTAACACAAAATAACCAATACAGTGTATTATTAAACATGAATGTGATTTTAATTTCGTAGAATGAAGATTAAATGGAAATATAGTTTAAATAATCAACTAAGTGAAGATTAAATAAACTTTATATTAAATAAGTTTTTTTTCATTCAACAAATCAACTGCGGTATCACTTTCTGCACATATTATTAAAATCTTTTCAAATAATAACTTATAGTAGCCTTTGGTTTCTGAGAGATACAAAATTGAAAATTGTTTCCAAGCATTTTATTGTTTTATTGTAACAAATTGAGTATATTGAGAAAAAATGTAGTAATATAGACTAAATGGGATGTTACCGATTAGCAAGTAAACTTCAACTGCATTTTAGTGGGATTTATAAAATGTTTTTTAATCAATATCATGGTAAAAAGTGAAAATAATAATTTACTATCTAGTTAGCCTAACTACTTATCTTTTGAGACAACCAAAATCGAATGTAAGTGAATTGAAAAAATATGGAGCAACCTCAATTTTAGAATAATAACGACTTAAAATTAAGAATTTAACGTCAGACGATAATTATTTTTTTGACGTTGTACATTCGTTGTGCCTCGCTTTTACTTTTAAAGGGTCTAGCAGGAATTTTATCTTTTTCTATGTCGAAAAATAATAATTCTCAGAAATTGTCAACTCCCTATCCCCAAAATTGCGCTCGCTATAGGAAAAAACGTGAATTTTCAGTTTTTATTTTTTATTTCGTAGCCGCACTATGCAATCTTTACAGAAAAATTCATGCGTATAAATAATATTAGAGTGTAGCTACGAAAATTTTTTCAAGTAATTTGACCTTATAGAAACTTTTTAAAAAATTCATAAAAAATTCAAAACATGTTTTCTCGCGTTTAAAAAAAACGCCCTCTTGAAAAAATTCAAGATGTATTTTAGGCCAATCTTTATGGTAAATTTTTTTCAGATTTTTAAAAGTGGTGCGCCATAGTAAAAAACAATAAAAACGGTATTTTTCTCATTTTTTCGCTCAATTTCTATCAAAACGAAACAATTAGGGGGGAGGGGGGGGGGTAAATTGTAGTTCTTTTTAAGCTCTACAACTTTCTCCTATACAAAAATTTACTAGCTGTTGAACGAAACGAGTTAGAGGCGAAAAACCGCACAAAAATAAGCATTTTTTTCTTTTTTTATCGGCTCTAACCTGAGAAATATTTATTTTTGGTCAAAGTGTTTTAAAGATAATTTGTAGGGTTTCAAATTAGCTTCAAAATTGGCTGATATATCGTTGTCGAAACTTAAGCAGAAGCCAAGATACCACCAAAAAACCGGATCAAACTATTATTTTTTTTTATTTTAAGGTTTTATATAGTTGTATTGAGATGAAAAGTCACCAAAATAACTTCGTAAATATTTTTGTTTTCTAAAAATTCAATAATTTTTGTAAATGTTCAACTACTTAACTACTTAATCTCAATTTTAAAAGTTAGGGTTATACTACCATTTAGTAAGATTATCAAAAACTAAAAACTTGACGATGTCAGAAATAATTTGCTTCTTTCTATATAAATCAGTATTTAACTTAAATATGTTTAATGAAATATATCAAATGTTTATCGAATTAAATGAAATAAGTGATCTACAATAACGAAACTGCTTTGATTTTTAGGGAAGGCAACGACCCGGACGACTACTCGCGGCTAACGTATCGCAAATTGCTGGAGGAAGTTTGTCGATTTGCAAATGTTCTAAAGTCGAAAGGAGTAACGAAGGGTGATCGAGTTGCAATTTACATGCCAATGATCTTAGAATTACCAATTGCCATGCTTGCGTGCACGAGGATCGGTGCCGTCCACAATGTCGTGGTAAGTTATTTTTTTTTATTGCATTGTCTGCTTTACCGCTCTTTTCAAAATGCAAAAATGATAAAACAGATCGGCTAAAAAGTAACTTTATCCAAATTTTGTGGAGTTTTTCTTCCTTCTATTTCAATCGAGTATTTCGTATCAAAATGGAAGTTAACAAAAATTAAGAGATACATATCCTACTGTTTTCGAGGTCGCTCTTCAAGATTCCGAGGTCAAAATTGATTCAGCCATTAGGAATTCCAATATGGCGCCGAATTTGAAAAAAATGTCAACAAAATTGGGAAATATTTATTCTTACCAATTTTTTTCGAGCCCTTATTGGGATTTTATTGAAACTCTGAATAAAGGTGAATAAAATACTTCAATTTTAGGAAAAATTTTACTTTTATACACTTCATCCTTCTAACGAACTCAAAATGGCCGCAACAATGAAAATTTCTTTGAAATTTTCTGGATATTCTAACTCAAAAACAACGATCTTTTTTAATACAATGGTAAGAATGAAAAGTTCTCAGAATTCATTTAGAAATATCAAAGAATTTTTTTAGATTTTTGTAATGAATTTTTTTTTTTCAAAACTGTAATTTATTTTCGAAAAATTTTGAAAAAAATTTAGTGTATTCTCTCATAAATTCTAAGAGTTTGTTCTTCTTTGTATTTTTTCTCAAAGTTGATAGTTTTTGAGAAAATGAATTTTAAATATTATGGCTTAGGATTTTTTTTTTCTCGAAAACTGTCAACATTTGGAAAAAATTACAAAGAACAAAAAATTCTAAGAATTAATTAGAGAATACAGTTAATTTACTTCATAATTTTTCGTTAACAAATTACAATTTGGAAAAAAAAATGTAAAAAAAAATCCCCAAATGTCATAAAAAAAATCTATGCTAAATCTAAATGTTAAAGAAATTTTCATTGTTGCGGCCATTTTGAGTTCGTTAGAATGATGAAGTGTATAAAAGTAAAACTTTTCCTTAAAATTGAAGTATTTTATTCACCTTTATTCAGAGTTTCAATAGAATCCCAATAATCTAAGGGCTCGAAAAAAATTGGTAAGAATAAATATTTCCCAATTTTTTTGATATTTTTTTGCAAATTCGGCGCCATATTGGAATTCCTAATGGCCGAAACTCAATTTTGACCTCGGAATCTTGAAGAGCGACCACGAAAATAGTAGGATATGTACCTCTCAATTTTTATTAACTTCTATTTCGATACGAAATACTGGACTGAAATTGATGCAAGAAGAAGTGGCCGTTGGGCGTTAATGGGTTAATGCAGTGAAAATTGAGCGAATTTTTAAAATTTCACTCCTTCATTAAAGAAAGACTATTTCCACTCTAAAAAGGGTGACTTTTCCCTCAAAAATTTTCGATTTAAATGAAATTCAAGTATTTATTGGAATAATTTTGATTTCTTCCAGTTCGCTGGCTATTCGTCGGATTCGTTGGCTGAGCGAATGCTAGATTCTAAAGCGAAGGTTCTAATTACTGCTGACGGTGTATGGCGTGGTGAGAAACTTTTGTCACTAAAGTCAATCTGCGACGAAGCCCTCAACAAAGTGAAGAAGGAGGGCCACGAGGTCGATAACTGCATCGTCGTCGCACATTTACGGAGGTTAACTCATCCCCAAGGAAGAGGCAACACAGCTGGTAATTTTATCATTATTATTATTTATTCTATGATTTTCATGGAGTGAAACTTTGAACAATGATGTGAAGTTTCACTCTTTTAATGTAAATTGTCCGTCTATAAACAATAAATATTCACCCCTAGAATCAGCATTGAAAAATCATTTATTCGGTGAATACCATATAAAAAAAGGTACAGAAGTAGAGTAATAACTCGTGTATTTTTGAATAATTATATCAGGTAGTAAACGAAAAGTGAGAGTTAAGTACGTCAAAAAACGTACGGTTTTTAGACGTCACCAATCCAGGAAAGACGTCACATAAAAGAATGTTAAGAATTAATGAAACCTTTCGCCAGTAAGTAATATGTGCATAGAATAATTAATGATCAATATAGGTCAAGTGAAAAGAACTTGACGTACGTATAATATTTCAAACTTGATTGAGGTCCTCTCTTCAGAATATTTCTAAATAGAAACGCTTTAGTATTCCGTAATCTTATTTGACATTTTCTGTACAAGTTGTATACATAAAAAAATTGATAAATTTAATTACAAAATATTAATTAATAGTATTCAAAGATCTTTTCAAATACCTTTCTAGAATTTGCAAGGGTCAATACAAAGGTGAATATTAGAATCGAAACGTAAAAATGCTCTTACATGATAACAATATGTTACTTAAATATTCTGTACTGCAGAATAATGGACAATCGTCACTTTTTTAGTGGGTCCTGCCATGTCAAATAGCAATAGAGTTTACAGTCCTACGTCATTTAGATTAAGCTTTCAAATACATTGTATTAACTACTAAAATCATAAATATTTTCACTAAATTTTTTACGATAAGGACCACAAAAAATTTTGTTGGGTTTGATATTGAAACGCGACTAGACGATTCTTATAGATTTTGGGCTTCTGAATTCGAATCAGTGGACGAAATTTGTCCTATACGTCAGGGTTTTATTATATTCTAGGGTTTAAGTGCAAAAAATGCTTTTTTATGCATATTTGCTAAATAACTGTATAAAAAACAACGATTCGACCACGGAAAGAAGCCGGACTAGACGATTCTTATAGATTTTGGGCTCTTGAATTCGAATCAGTGAACAGCATTTGTCCTATGCGTCAGGGTTTTTTTTATATTCTCGGTTTTATTTATGTAAATTGCTTTATTTTGACTCCAAACCTTCCTTACGATCAGCACGAACGGGACAATCTCATTGTTTTCGGGTCACACTAATCTGTTTGGACATAAGCTGGTCTATAAATGTCATCATATTTTTTGAATTTTGTAAGATCGCACTTTTTGGTCTTAAAACGAACTTCTTATTGATTTTCATCTGTGTGATTTTTTTCTTCTCAAAGAAATGGAGAAGAGGTATCAAGGTGTATGGAATGAGAATATGCTGGCCGATTACTGTTGGTGCCTAAAGAGGGATGAAAAAAAACTGAGGAACTGACGAACCTCGAGGTCCTTATCTTTACGCCACGCCCGTGTTAATCGTAAGGAGGGTTTAAAGACCAAATAAAACAATTTATATGAATAAAACCGAGACTATAAAAAAAACCTGACCTATAGGACAAATTCTGTCCACTGATTCGAAGTCAGGAGCCCTAAATCTATAAAAATCCTCTAGTCCGGCTTCCGTCTGTGGTCGAATCGTTGTTTTATACAGTTATGTAGCAAATATGCATAAAAAAGCATTATTTTACACTTAAAACCTAGAATATAAAAAACCCTTCATCTATAGGACAAATTCTGTCCACGGATTCGAACTCAGGATCCCAAAATCAAATTTCAATGTCAAACCGAAAAAATTTTCTTGTGGTCCTGTGTAATTTATGACAATGAAAAACGGTATATGACGATGATTGATGACAATGTTCAAAACAATAAATGAGCAGAAAGACTAATGACGTATGCTGACGTATGTTCATGAAGCATGATAATAGATAATGTCGTCACACGATTGTAATTATGTAGATTCAAATTATGCAATTATAATATATTGACAATGTGGGAATTATCTACAAAATTAAAGTTAAATAATTAACGTTTGTTAGTAATAATATTATTTTCCTTGAAGATTGACTCAAAGTGATCTGAAATTAAGATCTTTTATTGTAACTTTCTTTGCTTTGTAGATTAAAGCTATTTTATTTAAATATACTGTAATTAATTAATAAGTAATTAATAACTAACACATTGATGTTATGGCAATCATTATCGTTTTACTCCAGGGTTGTTTTCAATGCTCGTCATTAATTACCAATCATAATTGCCATAATCATTCTTTAGCTGTAAATTTGTCATCGACCAGAATCAATATTATCATTATTAAACACCTGTTGCCTTTATTTCTATATTGTCAATTTTAAACAGCGAAAACTAAAGTCAGTAAATCCCCACATTTCAAATTTGGATAGCTTAAATTCTGGGCCACACTTCTGTTGGGGCCAAAGTTGAAACTATAGAAATATTAATAGTTTACAACTGGATTTGAATGGATGGTATGCTTATGTATTGTGCCAAACCTGAAAATCCGCTCTTGTAAATACGAATACCTAAAAAATAAATAAATATAAAAAATAAATAAAATTAGAGACTATGATGACATAATTTAGATCCTCTGCCTATCCAAAAGAGTACGAAAATAACGTACTTTTTAGGTGCTCATTCTGAATATACTGAAATAAAAAATTTAATTTATGTACTACCAGTTTCACATAAAGCTAGTAGCACAAGGAGAATTCTGAAAGAATAGTCTTACTAGCATGAAAATTAGATGCTCTTTAGGTACTTATCAGAAACCTGACGGTGGAAAACATTCAACTCCTAACAACAGAAAAGTACCGGAAAGTACCTTAAATATTGATGTTAAAAAACGTTAGGGATCGCTTGTACGCTTTCCAGAGCACCTAAAACACACCTAGTTTTAATGTCATATTCGTTTCATTAAGACTGTTCTTTCAGATTTATCCGTGGGCTTTACTGCAAACTTTATATAAAATGGGCAGAGCGTAGTTAAAAATTAATTATAATTTCCATAATATTCGAAAGGAGTACCTAATTATTAAATAAAATACTTAATGATCACCTTGTACTGCTAGTTTAATTGATGTATATCATAGCTCATGTCCAAATTTGATCCATTCTTCAGCATATGACAAATTTTATTCACTCATCATCATTTAGAAGGATTTGCTGTTAATGTCCATTATTATCCATTACATCGTTTCTAAAGAAAAGTTAACAAAAAGTCCAAATAACTTTGGCATTGTTTCAAACATTGGAAAGTTAATTATAAATCTTAGGTCCAGTATAAATCAGTGACAATTACGACATACTTGTGATTATTTAATTGTTGGAATAACATTAACACAAAAAAAGAGCTATCAGCAAACACTTAGAAAAATGATTGAAACAACTCAAGAAGTGAGATTTTAACCCGTAAAGTACCAAAATGGCACAAATCCCACCCTTTTTTCAACATACGACTACAGATCCAATTCGCAGATGAATCTCAATTGAATTATATTTCCTGAAGTATTTTTTCGTGCTCTTTTCAAATCCGTCGTTATTTTTGCTCTATCTCTCTTAGATTTTCCAATATGACGGCGTTTTCCTGGAAAGCGTGTTAATTTTTAATTTTTAGTTTGATCAATCGCGATTTATATTCTATTAAACAGCTCAGTTTTGCTCTAAATTCTGTATTCGGTGGAATTTTTTGTTGTACTTTAAGGTTTTATAGATAGTTTTAAAAAATGCAAGATGGCGGTTGATTGACATGTCGAATTGTAACGAAATTTATTATTATTTTCTCAAAAATGATCCGAAGCTCTTTCCTATTTTGCTACGATAGCATTTACTGATCTTCATACAGACATCTTTCCCACTAACTTCTTGCCCCTTTTGACAACAAAGATTCCACAGAACTGTTGCATTAGTTATTGAGGCTTGAAAAGTCTCATAAAAATTACTCAAGTCCACTTCCTGCACCTTATACTCGCGAAATTTGGTCAGCCATATTGATTCGCCATTTTAAATTTCGAAAATCTGATTTCAGTGTCGGACTTAGCGACCTCAAAAACAGTAATATACCAATTTTTGTTGCGATCTAAACGTTTCACCGAAATTTGATCCGCCATATTGTATTCGCCATTTTAAATTTCGAAAACCTGATTCCAGTTTCGGATTTAGGGACCTCTCGAACGGTAATATCTCAATTTTGGTTGCAATCCAAACATTTTAGCGAAGTTTGGTCCGCCATATTGGATCCGCCATTTTGAATTTCGCAAATCTGATTTTAGATTCGGATTCAACGACCTCAAAAACGGTAGTATACCAACTTCTGTTGTAAGCCAATCATTTTTGAGAAAATAATAATAAATTTCGTTACAACTCGACATGCCAATCAACGGCCATCTTGAATTTTTAAAAAATACCAATAAAATCTTAAAGTACAACAAAAAATTCCACCCGATATAGAATTTGGAGCAAAACTGAGCTGTTTAACTGAATGTAAATCGCGATTGATCAAGATAAAAATTTAAAATTAACACGTTTTTCCGGGAAAACGCCGGTATATTGGAAAATCAGGTAGAGCAAAAATAACGACGGATTTGAAAAGAGCACGAAAAAATACTTGGGGAAATACAATTCAATTAAAATTCATCTGCGAATTGGATCTGTAGTCATATTTTGAAAAACGGGTGGAATTTATGCCTTTTTGGGACTTTACCGGTTAATTAGTCAAACATGGTGGCCACCGTTAGGGAAAACCGGGAAATCAGGGAAATGTCAGGGAATTTCAAAATTGGTCAGGGAATCAGGGAAAAGTCAGGGAAAAAGTAAATTATAGACAAATCTTTAAAAAGTGAAAAACATTATTTAACAAAAAGTCGCACAATTTCATATTCAGAAAAATGCTTTATTTATCGTGTTTCGCATAAAATTCTTTTAAATGATTTTAAATGCTTTCTCACAAATTTAAACAAATATTGACGTTTTTTATCCATAATATATTTCAGTTTTGAACATTTTCGACAGATTTCACCAAAAACCAACAATTTTGAGAAAAAAATAATCTTAAATTAAATATATTTGTGGTACTGCTCAGTTTTAAACGTTCTGGTACATTGCAACAAAAATAAACACGTTTAACAATAACACATTTCGGTATTGAATATATTCTAACAGATTTGAATAAAATTTAATAGTTTAACAAAAATAAATGCAAACAATTTTATATTTAAAGATATTTATCTTTCTATAAAGATACTTTACAGAATATTTCAAAAATATTTGCCATACTAATTCTCTATTTAAACAAATATTTGTATAAATAAAACCTTTTGAAAATGATAGAAAACTTTCATACATTTTTTTAAATCTTCAAAAATCTTTGAAATTGCATAAAAAGGCTAAAAATCGTAGAAAAATGTTTAAAATGTTGAAAACAGCACAAAACTCCCAAATTTTGAGAATATTAATTTGTTTAAATGATTATTTTACCATTTCTATTTTAAGTAGTTGATATTTGTCCAATAGTATTTGAAAAATATAAAATTTATGGCAATTTTTTGTTATTGTCAACATTCGTAAGAATTTTGACAATACTTTGAATATACTGTCCAAAATCGCCTAAATTCTAAAATTTATCAACATTTATAATTATTGTCTAACATATTACCGCAGAACTTGACATTTTATAACAAATTTTGACAAAGAACCCCCAACAAATTTTCTACTATTATTTTGAATTAAACACGAAAAAATCCGCAGGAACATGAGTTTTTTTTCTGGATTTTTATAGATAATATGTTTTAGAATATACTACTCGTTGTTGATTGAAAAAATAAAGAATTTATTAAAAATCTGTAGCTGTTTTTAAAACATTTTTATCCGTATTGTTTATTTTTAATAGATATCATTAAAATATTGGTCAGGGAAAAATCTGGGAAAAGTCAGGGAATTTTTTTCCGCGAAAAAGCGGCCACCGTGGTCAAACAAAACCCATTGTAATTATTTTAGTTAATCAATTGATATAACGTAACTTCTTGGGTTCTTTATAAAGCGGAATTAATAATCTGTGGTGAATTCTTAAAGAAAAAATTTTGCTTATGAGATAAATACAAACACCAGAGGAGCTGAAAAAGATGAAATAATTGAGCAATGATTTTTTTATAATTGTAGGACGAGCAAACGGTACCAACGGCATGAGCAATGGTAGTAAAGTCAATTCGAACGAAAGCGAAATGTACTGGGACGACGATCGAGATTGTTGGTGGCATGAGGAAATGGAAGACGTTGAAGCTAGTTGTTATCCAGTTTGGATGGCAGCCGAAGACCCACTTTTCATTTTGTATACTAGGTAAGCGTAATTTTATTCATTAATATAATCATTTCAAGTAACATTTTTAATTTAAAACATGAATAAAAATTTTAAAATTGAGAGTCTGGTTCTGCTCATCCGTACTATTTATGTAACCACTTTATTAAGGGGAGACTGTGACGGCATTTTCAGCTATATGAAGGAGTTAATTTCAAAATTCGACAAAAATGTTTTTAAAGTAGTTTTTTACGAGGAATTCAATGGTCATAAAATAAAATAGGTCAAAACCATTTTTGACCACTTTTTAAATTCTATTTTTTGAAAAAGTTGAAATATTTCAAAACCCATCCGTAATTTTTTAGAAAATATAGTTTTATATCTATAAAAAAATTGCCAACTTAAAATTTCCAATTTTACTATTTTTGAAGCATTTTTTTCGTAAAAAGAATTAATTTTCTCCCTGAAAAGGGTTATTTTTAGCATTCTTAATGATATAAAAACACCTTAAAAATAATTTAGAAACTTTTCATTACATTTTCGAAATTAAAAAGTAATATAAAAATAAGAAAATTGCATGAATGTAAATAATAGTATATTATAGTACTAGGGCGTAATTATCGATATTCGATAATGTTGGAACTCCTATAAACAAAATGGTAAACAAAATTTCTTATACATTGCAAATTAAAAAATCGACCTTTATTTACTTATTTTCACTGCATAGGTTTTCGAAAAAATTTTACCCATCTTCGAAAGACTATCAGAAGAAAAATTGTTGGAGCGTTGCAAAGAGTGCAGAACACAAAATTCAAACGAATGTTTACACAGCCTTATTTGGAACAAGTGTCCAAAGGAAAAATTTGTATCGAAGCAACGTTTGCAAATAGCAGTTGCTGGGTCTATTGCGGAATATAATAATGGATTCCACAAAACTGCTGAAGCATTTTTTTAGACAAACAATTTGAGCTTTGGAAAAGCTAGAAGCAAAATCGCTCGTCGGGACCAAAGGCGCTTAAGAAAGGGCACCATTAAAAATACCAAAATATTTCAAAGAACGAGAAAAGCTAAAAAAATTACAAAAAGAAAATTAGAGCTTTCCCTAAAACACTCTGATGGTGAAACATATAAAGCTGGTGGAGTCTAATGTCAATAAATACAGTTTTTCGTATAGTAATTCAATAAATAATTGATAAGGTACAAAATATCTTGAAAAGTTTTAAAATTATTATTACCGTGTTTTTATATTATTAAGAATGCTAAAAATAACCCTTTTCAGGGAAAAAATTAATTCTTTTTACGAAAAAAATGCTTCAAAAATAGTAAAATTGGAAATTTTAAGTTGGCAATTTTTTTATAGATATAAAAATATATTTTCTAAAAAATTACGGATGGGTTTTGAAATATTTCAACTTTTTCAAAAAATAGAATTTAAAAAGTGGTCTAAAATAGTTTTGACCTATTTTATATTATGACCATTGAATTCCTCTTAAAAAATGTATTCATTGGCAGTTTCAATAGGGTCAGAAGATTATTTTTTGTTTATGATATTTATAATCACCGAGTCGAAATTTTAAACGTATTTTAACGCTTCATGGAGAGAATATTTTCAGGAGACAGCAGTTATAAAATGGAATGAAACTGAATGACTCTGAAGCTAGCGACAGATTTAAAAAAGCAGGGGTTCTCAACTGATTTATTGTCAAACGAATTATTATGAAACAAATCCATTTTTCTACTCCCAATTTTTGTAATTAATACCACCAGCTATCGATATCAGCGGCACAAAAATGTTTACGATTGTTAATAAACAAATAACGCTGAAATAACTCGCGTCGTTACAAAAATCGTTACTACATGACGAAACCATTTTTTTTTCTTTCAAATTTTTTGTGAAGGTAGTCAATACCACAAATTGTCGATATCGGAGTCCTTTATAGCGGCACATGCTATTTTACGATTGTTAATATTACCTTCACAAAAAATTTGAAAGAAAAAAAATGGTTTCGCCATATAGTAACGATATTTGCAACGGCGCGGGTTATTTCAGCGTTATTTGTTTATTAACAATCGTAAACTTTTTTGTGCCGCTATAAATTCCTTTGATATCGATAGCTGGTGGTATTAATTACATTCCAAACAAAATTGGGGATAAAAAAATGGTTTTGTTTCATAATAATTCGTTTGACAATAAATCAGTTGAGATCCACTGCTTTTTAAAATCTGTCGCTAGCTTCAGAGTCATTGAAACTGAATAAAATTAGCTCTTACATTATTATTTTACATTAACCCATTAACGCTCAGGCGGCTGAATTTTCAGCATTAGATTGAACATCGATAATTTGTGTATAAATGGCTTTAGAAAAATATGAGTTTTACTGTTTCGAACGTAAAATTGTATGCTCTTTCAGAATCTTTCAATACAATTTCGATAAAATGAACCGCAAATAAGTTATACATGTTTTTCTGTTAAAAAACATGGTTTTTTACATTTTATTTTGTGTAAAAACATCACTTTTACCTCGAAATGGCGTTGGGAAACATATCTAGGTTGAAAATATCGCGTCCATGGACCCCCAGGATAAAAATGTACCATATCTGAATTCATAATTCAAGATGGCAATTTTCAAAATGGCGCCTTGAAGATCAAAATTCTGCTAAAAACTTAACCATGTTTATTAAAAACTGTAGACTTCAGATAAAATTTTCTAAGAACAACAACGCTTAGGAATGAGTCGAAGAATACTCTCAAATTTTAACAGCATGCAATAATACACTGTGTGATTTTTCAAAAATTCGAAAAATCGAAATTTTGAAAAAAGTTATTTTAAAAATTTGAGTAGGTTCTTTAAATAGTTCTAAGATATTTGTATTCTAAGAAAATTTTCTCTAAAGCCTATTGTTTCCAAGAAAATAAATTATTGGTCTTGAAATATAGAAAAGTTTAATAATTTTATAGACTTTACAGAAAATTTCCTTAAAACAAAAATATTTTAGAACTATTTCAAGAAGCTACTCAAATTTTTTCAGATTTTTTAAATGATTATTTTCAAAATTTCGAGTTTTCGAATTTTTGAAAAATCAAGCATTGTATTATTGCATGCTAATAAAATTTGAGATAATTCTTTGACTGATTCCAAAGCATTGTTGGTCTTAGAAAATTTTCTCTAAAGTCTATAGTTTTTGAGAAAAAAATGATTAAGTTTGAAAAAGAATTTTGAGCTTCTAGGCGCCATTTTGAAAACTGACATCTTGAATTATAAATTCTGATATGGTGTATTTTAATCCTGGAGGTCCATGGACGCGATATTTTCAACTTAGATATGTTTTCCAACGCAATTTCGAGGTGAAAGTGATGTTTTAATGAAAAACAAAATGTAAAAAAACACGTTTTTTAACAGAAAAACGTGTATAACTTTTTTACGCTTCATTTTATCGAAATGTTATTGAAAGATTCTGAAAGAGTATACAATTTTACGTTGGAAACAGTGGAGCTCAAATTTTTCTAAAGGCATTTATATACAAACTATCGATGTTCAATCTGATACTGAAAATCCGTCCGTCTGAGCGTTAATGGGTTAAGAGAGTTATATGGTAAATAGAATTAACATTCAGATTTCGTTGAAAATTTAGAGGAAGTTTAACATGTGGTCTTATGGAATGCTATCTATGTTTCGCTATATAAAAATAATTAATATTTAGATTTTGTTGGGAATATTTTGAAGGAACGTATATCGACTTTGAGTAATATCTTTCAGAACTCAAAGAGGTTCGACTAAATAAAATACTCAATAAACGTTATACTTTATTTTCATCAGCTGTTGTAAACCTGACATTTGGCAACGTTGCATTTACATGAATCTTAGCGATCTTATCTACAGTATTTCCTCACGTTATAGGTTATATGCAAAGTTAGATTTGCGGTTGAAACAATATAAGGTTGTAAAATAAGTATCTGTTTTGACTTTGGTATTGAATAAACCTTTACATATTAGCCTCTACGTTAACGCTCCATACGGCAACAAATTTCTATTTTTGCCATTTGAAACGTTAAAGAAGGATAAATAATGTACAATAATATTTGTTTCGACGCGGTGTATTCTCCTTGTAGTATTTAGGGAATTATAACAGCAATTAATAAGGATCTAAAGTAGAATTGTTGCAGCCCTAGCCCCGTCATATTTATTTTTTAACAAATCTTTTTTAATAAAAACCTTTTTTCTTTAAATCGCCCTAATAGAAATGACCATGAGACTCAAGCGGTATAGTTATTTTCGTTCTTACTGCCAGACATACTTTTAGTTACCGCACTCATACATTGTATTTGACTGCATGATGTATGTAGTGCAGGGGGTTATGCTGAATGACCCCAGAAGCGCAATTACCAGCCTTACATATTTTAATTCAGCTACACTCTTTGATCCTGTCGATTACGCGAGGTTGATATGTGATCCATTATATTTATATCACCTCTGGCTCAATACCGTGTAACCGGATCTCTTACACAAGAAGTACAATTGATATTACATAAAAATGGTAGTGAAAGCGTATTTTTAATGACTGGGGATCAGTTTAATTAAAAAACTCTCCACACTTAGTATGGAACTACGCAAGGAAAAAAGTTTTGGAAAAAATTCGCCCACAATATCGGCAAGGCTATACCATGCATCATCTGAGTGGCAAGTAGCGACACCTGGTGAGCGCGAAAAGAATACGTCACAATCGTGCACTGTTTGTCTCGCAGGTGGGAACGATTTTTTCCAAACAGTATCGAAAATTCATTATCGAAAATTTCTTTCCGAGTATTTTACACATCTTTGAGTAACATATTCGTATTATTATTTATTACAATTATTCATACCACTGCAAGCTAGGGAGTTAGCTGGCGAGGAGTTCTAGGGAGTTTAGGTATCTAGCAAGTGATAGACGAGATAAGGATTCCATTATATAAATCCACGGACTATATAATACATGAGTCGTACGACTATATTTCTATAGGAACTATGACTCCACTTTGCCTAGCCCCTGAGGAATATATACATGGGTCGTGAATATTAAAGTATGATCGTGGTACCTAATTTTTCTATCAGTGTAGTCTTTTTTACTATAATTTTACAGATTTGTACGAAAAAAGCTGAAATATGGTACAAGAATCTGAATATAAAATTTGTTACGTTACAAACTCATCTCGTTTTCGACTGCAAAAGAGTTTTTCATTTTAATTTGCTATTAATGTACTTTTTTTTTAGAAAACAGGCGAAATGTGCAAAAATATTGCATGTAAACTATATTGATGGATGTATAAAAAAAACAAATTAACTTCAATTGCACTTTCTTCGTTTCATCGGAAGGATTGTAAAATATTGTAAAAAATTCTTCCGGATAATGTTATTGTTTACAACATTTATTATTGTCCACTTAATTATAATGATCGAAATATACCAAGATCTTCTTTACTTATGTTAAATGGTAAAAAAGTTTTATTGCTTTGAAACATCTATAAAACATAGATGAATTTCTTGAATTATTCTTCTGGACTAATGGGAAGTATTCGAAAACGTTATCAAAATAGATGATATTTGCACTAAAGTAAAAAAAAAGCATTCAATTAATTATTACAGGAAATATATTAATTTACCTTAACACATTAAGTCCTGAATGGACGTTTTTTCACTACAATTTTCAACGGTTGTATTTAGTGTGAAAAAAGGCTCTAAAAAATTTGAAAGAAGACATATCTGACGTAAAATTAACTGAACTTTCAGAATCTGTTATTACATTTTTCAGAAAATGTAACCGAGAAAAACTATATTCGATTTTTTCAAAAAAATCATGCATTTTTCAAATGAATTTTTTTTTTCATTTCGTCTTTTCACATTGAAATTGTTTCAGAATTCCTCTAAACGGTAAAGAAATCGTGTCCTCGAGACTTAAACTTTAAGATGTGCCTATGTCCATTTTGAAAATAAAGGTAAAAGCATCCAAAATGGCGGCCCAAACACAAAAAAATTAGCGAAAAATTCAGGAATTTTTTATTCAAAGACGATCGACTTTAGGAAAAAATGTTACAGAACAAAAAGTTCTTACAATTATTCAAAGAATACGCTGAATTTTTTTCAGAATTTTTTAAACACTTTTTTCATTTTTCAAAATCCCAAAATTTTGACAAATCGAAAAAGTCGTCAAAAAATTCTAAAAAAATTTTCGGGCATTCTTTGATTAATTGCAAGAAGTTTTTCTTCCGTAACATTTTCTCCTAAAGTCTTGTCGAGAAAAATTTCGAAAAAAATTGTCGAGAAGTTCAGGAATTTTTTATTTGAAAATGGTAGACTTTAGGAGAAAATGTTACGGAAGAAAAACTTCTTGCAATTAATCAAAGAATGCCCGAAAATTTTTTTAGAATTTTTTGACGACTTTTTCGATTTGTCAAAATTTTGGGATTTTGAAAAATGAAAAAAGTGTTTAAAAAATTCTGAAAAAAATTCAGCGTATTCTTTGAATAATTGTAAGAACTTTTTGTTCTGTAACATTTTTTCCTAAAGTCGATCGTCTTTGAATAAAAAATTCCTGAATTTTTCGCTAATTTTTTTGTGTTTGGGCCGCCATTTTGGATGCTTTTACCTTTATTTTCAAAATGGACATAGGCACATCTTAAAGTTTAAGTCTCGAGGACACGATTTCTTTACCGTTTAGAGGAATTCTGAAACAATTTCAATGTGAAAAAAGGAAAGGAAAAAAAATTCATTTGAAAAATGCATGATTTTTTTGAAAAAATCGAATATAGTTTTTCACGGTTGCATTTTCTGAAAAATGTAATAACAGATTCTGAAAGTTCAGTTAATTTTACGTCAGATATGTCTTCTTTCAAATTTTTTAGAGCCTTTTTTCACACTAAATACAACCGTTGAAAATTGTAGTGAAAAAACGTCCATTCAGGACTTAATGGGTTAATATAAATAAATCTGGAATTTTTGATTTATTATAAATTTAAATTATGTGAAAAAGTATAATTATTTGAATATACATTAAGCGAGTTTCCACCTACAGCGTTAAAGTAGCATTAAACATGGAAATCTTTACAAGTGTGGAACGTAAAAGTAGTCGTTAATTCAAATTCTGAAAGAAATTAATACAGTATGCACAGGCAAGAAGTATAGTGAACATATTATTTGGAAACTTAACCCATTAATGCCTGAATGTCCAAAAATCGTACACAGTAACTTTGAGCTGAAATTTTTTAATGAAATCGCGGAAATTTTGCATAAGTTATTCTATACGTTTTCGGGTGTGCTCTATACGATGCGACCATTTAGAAAAGTGAAAAATTTCATTTTGTTTTGTTTTTTGATAATTTTATATAAAAAATAGCGTTTTTACGGGATTTTTTCGTAGAAAATCACCATTTTTGAAAAGAAAATATATGTTTATCATATTAAAATTAATTAAAAACGTGTCATTAGTGTTTGTACCAACAAACTATGGATGTAGATTTTTCAAAATTTTTTTTCTAAAAATAGGAAGCTTTAGAATGCAAAAAATATCACTAGCGCGGGCATTATCAGAGTTGTTCAGTTTTTTTCACTATTATAATACCCGATTATTCACAAAAGTGTCTATTCCGGATTTTGGAGGATGCTGATTACAATTCATCTGTCAGAAATGGAAAATTAAAAATGGAAAAATTTTTTGCATTCCAAAGCTTCCTATTTTTGGAAAAATAATTTTGAAAAAAATCTACATCCATAGTTTGCTGGTACAAACACTAATGACACGTTTTTAATTAATTTTAATATGATAAACATATATATTGTGTTCAAAAATGGTGATTTTCTACGAAAACATCGGGTAAAAAAAGCTATTTTTTATATAAATTTATCAAAAAACAATAGAAAATGAAATTTTTCACTTTTCTAAATGGTCGCATCCTGTAGAGCACACCCGAAAACGTCTAGAACAACTTATGCCAAATAGAAATTTCCGCGATTTCATTAAAAGATTTTAGTTCAAAGTTACTGTACGATTTTTGGGCATTCAGGCATTAATGGGTGAATGTAGATACAATAATTCTTTAGCTATCTTCAAAGTAGACTTAAAATTTCGACTCGGATATTTTATATTATAAAAAGAAAGGAGTCCTTTCTGTTCTACCTTCATCATTCTGAAAATGAAAAATAATACACAACAGTGAAATGAAAAAAATAAAAACAAAATAATAATGAATAAAAAGTATAAAAATTCATAACCCCCCCCCCCCAAATAGACTGCGCCTATAAGTGAAATAAAGATAATAAAAAAAGTAAACAATGATAATAGGCAATAATAGCTATAGATAAGAAATCATCAAAACACTTTTTATCACACGTTGAAAAATTAATTGTCGTAATCGTAGCACAACCGGAAATATCTCTAAAAAATAGACACAGCAACATTACGTCAACAGAAAACATTTAAAGATAAAACTTTAGGAAGAGAATATAATTGAAAAGAAAATATTGATTAAGAATTATTTTACAAAGTAAAGCAGACCTTTTTTTATTTATACTTCATTTGAACTGGAAAAGTGTCGAGCAACAAACGTTTTTTACTACGAAAATAAATAAATCAATATTTAAAAAAATATTACAGTTGAATAAATCGTCAAAACGGATGCAACCAAATAAATTTTCACATTTTTCCTCTGTATAGGCATTAACAAAATTTTCAAAATCTTTAAAATTTCGACAAAAAAATTTGACTGAGTATTCTCAAATTTATGTTATTTATTGTCATGGCATTGAATTTGGGATCAACTTCGAAATCTGTATTGTTTGGTAAATCGTAACTAAAAATAAAAGTGTTAACTGGTATACAGACAAACGGTGCAGCGTTTTCGAATGTTCGTCATTGAACATAATGATTGTAGTTTCAAGATTTATTTTGAAAAATTGTGTTCTTCATCTCGTAGATTTTAAATGATGTTAATGAGAGTTTAAATGGTGTCTGTACAAATAAATACTTAAATTGATTCCATCTTAAAGTCAGCCTAAATTGTCTTATTTATATTACATCTTACTTACAGTGAAATTTCTTACTGAATTCTAGATTTTAGTTCCATTTTTTGCATTAATTTAAGTATTTCTTTTTATAATATTGTTATCTGATTTAAAAAAAAGTATACATTCTAATTTAAATTATTGCTAAATAATCAAGTATGAGACACTGTAATAAACGTAAATACTAGTATTTAGTATACCCCATAGAAACTTGATAGTTTAATAAATGTTTAAATTAGGATTACATCTTTAGGAAGAACATGGTGTGTTTATTTCCAATTATTCATTTTTATTTATTTAACATTTATAGGGCATGTAAAAGTAGAGTATCGATGTCGGCCTAAAAACCTTTTTATACGCTTTTTAAACCATTGTTTCAGTAGACACGTAACCGTTGTATTATGGTTAAAGTGATAATAACGACTTTATTTAAAAAAGGCTCTGCTTTTAATGAGTTATTTATTGAAAATCCACAAAGATTATTTTATATTTATCGAATTTTTTAATATACTAAGGGAGAACACTTTATGTAGAGTTGAACTTTATATAATAAGAAATAAATAAACTAGACTGTGGAAGAAAAAAATTGGTGTTCGTTTGTTAGCAACAATTTAACCTCTAAGTTATATAGAATTTATAAGAAAATTACTACTTTAATAAGAATCTAATTTTTATTTACCTAATGAAAATATGTTATTTCAGTCAATTTATAAATGTGATTATTATATCCTTTTATGCACTTTTTATTATGTTCCTTAAAGTTACCTAAGACATTACATATTTCTTGTACGCTTTTTACATGTACGTGATTCAATGAAAACGATTTTTCAATGTTTAAAACACGTGTTGTATTACAAACAAATATTTTAAATGTATATTAATCGACTCCTTAATTTACGTATTGCATGTGATTATTATGTATAATATTTTTAAACCAAAGTTACGAATAAATGAATATTAAACGATAGTATCTTTATTGTGGTTAATTAATCGGTTCGTTTAGTTTAGGAAATTGCTGTTTCGTTTAGTAAATGTTAAGAAGATTTTTGGTTTAAAACTGGTGTAGGTTCAATGATATATTAACGTATATCATAAACGAATTTTAAACTGAATCCTGCACACATATTTCTTAATCGGATAATCTTTGAACAAATTTAAATGTTTTGCATAGACGTATACATTTGTATATACCAATATTACTCTCTAAATCTGAATTAGTTAAAAACTACCAATAAAAAAATTAATAGTGAGTCACCAAATGAATTAGTAATCATTTTTGCTGATAAAAAGTTAAAACTTATTAATTTATAACTAATTCTACAAACTACTAAACTAAAAAAATCAATATCTACATGTAGATTAGTAGAATTTTACTATTGAATTAGCATTTTCGTACTATTTGTCAGTAAAAAATTTACTAATTGATGGTAACCCACTTTTCGCTATATGTAAGTCTTTTTTTATTAATTCAAGTTTAGAGTGTACCTCTTCATTATGGTATTTATGGTACATCATAAAAAAACTTACGTATAACAAGTGTTTTTTTTTGGGTAGCCCACAAATAAAAATATAGTCAAGTTTGTTTGCAGAAACTTGATTCATTACTCCGAAAGTGCAGTAAAAATGATAATATTTTTTCATAGCATTTAATAGTTAAAGAATATAACTAATATTTTGTAATAACATAAATCTATAAAAATTATTAACAAATTTTCTTGTGGGCGTAGTCTACTTTGAAACGATTCGAAGTCTGGTTTGTCAAATCTTTAAAGAATCGTCCAAACATAAAACATTAAATGTCAATTATTAGTCAATATTATTAAATAAAATTATAGATGGGAATCGCTAGCTGTTGAAATGAATACAAGTCATAATTATATAATTGTGTTATATAAAAAGGTTTTCAACTTACAAGGAATATTTATTTAAGTTTATTTGGCTTTGGTACAAGAAGCTAAGAAATAAAATTGAAATTTATTTAATTGTCAGCGGGTCAACCGGAAAGCCTAAAGGAGTCCTGCACACGACAGCCGGATACCTGATCTATGGCGCAACGACATTCAAATACGTGTTCGATTACCAACCCAATGACGTTTACTGGTGCACAGCAGACATCGGTTGGATTACTGGCCACACATACGTTGTATATGGACCCCTAGCCAATGGCGCAACCTCCGTCTTGGTATGTCAATTCAGTGTTTGTTACATTTCAAAAGAAATTCGCTTTTTCAAAAAATAACGGTACTAAAATAACCGTAACATTTGTTCAAACTTGTTTGACGAGATTGGTTGTTTGATTAACACTTGAACTACGGTTCAAAAATTATATTATTATAATTAGCATGAATCATATTGATATATGGGCATTGTTTCTAGAACTTTTAAACTTTATGTTGTCGCTCATTATGATACCATAAAAATTTTAAATATAACTTTGTAACACTACAGATCAACAAATTTTTGTTCGATTTACATGTAATAAGTGTTTATTACTAATTACAGATATGTAGAAAACAATGAGAGTAAATAAAAGTAGTGAATTTGTCTGTTTTTGGTGCGCGACACTCACTGCAGTTTTTCAGTTCTAACACTGAAACTTTTTGCACCTTTTTTTTATGGTCTGTGGTTTTTTGTGGAAGTATTTGGGGATGTAAACAAATGAAAAATCCTTAACTTAATGATGTGCCTCACCGAGGAATAAAATTATATACCTTCAAACCTGAGATAACTTTTTTTTATAGTTGACAATTTAGCAATCAACCTTAGATAATTTTTTTCACATTGGTTTTTAAGAAACCACACAACAGGGGTATATTACCTATATGATAAGACGTAATTTGAGCCTTTGCCCGAATGTGTCCCACCTATACATAAAAAATGCGACCACGTCAAACTTGAAATTTCAAGCGAAACTCACTTTGAAAAATCAAATTATTTAATGGCACATCTACAATTTAGCTTCTAAGTACTTTGGAATCATTGTGATCTTTTCTCCTATGTTATTAAAGTATTTATAAATTTTGTGTTTTTTTAATACAACAAAAAACACAATTTTTGACAATAATAAAATGATTATTCTTTACAAATCGTTTTAATTTTTTGGTATCCTTAATGTTAAATCATGTATTTGGATTTAAATTTTAATGAAAACTGACTTTGGATTTGTAATCAGTGGCCTCAAAAACCCTAACATATCAAATTTTATAAAAATCAAAGAAATTTTGTAAAAATAGTCCGCCATATTTAATCCGTTATTTTAAATTTGAATAACTATTAACTAGACGTTTAATTTTATATACTAGCTTCTAAAAATTAGGCCATAAGCAAAAGAACTGAATTTTTTATGTATATTAAACGTTACAAAACTAAAAACTAATTTTACGAGTAACGTAACATATGTTACATTAAAAAAAAAATACATTGTGTATAAATGAGTCACGCAAGGTTTTTCCTGTCATTTGATCAATTCTAAAGCCAATAAAATTAATTTCATGAATGTGACTAAAAAAAAATGCAATTTTCTTCAACCTCAAAGTTTAAAAGTTCTAGAACAATGCCCATATATTGTTATTTTAGTTTTGTTTTTTTTTTTGTATTTGTTGTGCAGTCCTATAAATTATAAAAAAAGGTTCTATGAAATTAGAAAATTTATAGCGCATGTTAACCCTTTGAAGCATACATTTTTCTTTACTTTTTATTGACTTGAAATTTGCTACTCGGGGGTTTTCCAGGGTCGTTGATTACGAATCCGCAATTAGATTTTCAAAATTCGAAATGGAGGATCCAATATGACGGACAAAAATATGAAAATTCATTGAATTGTTGCGTTTTTACATAATGATGGCCGCCATTTTGAAGCCGCCATTTTGAATTTGGTAAAACTAATATCGGTATCGTCATCACCGATATCTAAAACTCTATTATACCAAATTTTAAATGATTATCCGAAAAAACAGCGTCAATAATGAATTCTTTCGAAAAAATCGTATTTTTTTCATGTTTGATTTTTTATAAATCATAAATAATAAACAATCATATCGCAATAACTGTTTTATATATTTTTCTATCACTATAGAAATAGAAAATAGCAAAAAGACCGATCTAAATGCGTTAACTGGAATTTAAATTAGCAAATATCAAAGAAATCGAGGTGGTAACGTGGGTTTCTAAGGGTTAACATACTTTATGTCCCCAATGGTCCAGGGAAATTGGTCTTTCCATGTTGAACTTTTGACTCCCACGTCGAAAAGTTTTAAAATATTCCACAATGATTATCACTGACCAATTATTTTTTACTTTTTAATTACCTTTCATATGTCTATCATGTTCAACCTACTTTTTGATCGAAAATGAGAAGTGCCAGAGAAATTCCGAAGTTGCATTCCATTTGAGCATTAAAAAATGCTTCAGGAATGATAAATTGTCTTCTGCTATATATAAAACCAACCAGAAATATTGACTTTTAGTCTATTTTTTCCAGAAAATGCAACGTAATTCTAAAATTCGTATTATGACATTGCTTTCAGTACTCTCTAGACTTGAATTAATAAAAAACGACTTATGTACAGAAAAAAGTGGGTTACCATCAATTAGTAAGTTTTTTACTGACAAATAGTACGAAAATACTAATTCATTAGTAAAATTCTACTAATCTACAAGTAGATATTTACTTTTTTAGTTTAGTAGTTTGTAGAATTAGTAATAAATTAGTAGGTTTTAACTTGTTGTTATCAAAAATGATACTTTTCATTTTATTGTTGGTACACAAAGAGAAAAAAGAGGTTAATGGAACCATGAAGAAAAGGTAGAAATGATTATAAAATTTCATAATAGTAGAATTAACATTGTGAAAAGATGTAGTTGACAGTATCTTATTTTTGTAATTCATAATATTGTAAAATATAACATACAATAATTACTTTTTATAATCATCAGCAGTTATTTTCGTCTAATCACTTTTACTAAATCTATTTCTCTACACAAGAATATTTCGACCGACTATTTAATTGTAAAGCTACGGTACATTTGAGATTATATGCTATGCTGCATATTTATATATCGACAAATAGTAAACAGAACAATGCTTTTGTTTTATTTTAGTTTGGAAATTGTTAATTTAATCACATTTTATAATCATATATTTTACATTTCAAAAATGGTTCCATTAACCTTTTTCATTCTTTCTGTGTAGTTTTTAACTAATTCAGATTTAGAGAGTACCAAAAGTATTTTGGAATTGATTTTTTTCGATGTTATTATTTTGTTTCAAAAAGCCGAAATATGGCCAACAATGAAAATATCTACACATTTAAGCTCACTTTTCTTGAAAATACGATGGGATAGAAAAATACTGTCAGCACCATGGTTTTTAGAATTTAATAATATTTTTGAAGAGGTTCTTTACTTGTTTAAGGAAAAATCAGTGACAATAGGGCAAAATTAGAAGCTCATTAATTACTCTGCAAACCCTGAATAAATAATTTTGGTCATTGTCATGCACTGAGAGAAAAATATAGTCATATTTTTACTGTCGTAGAAATAGTCGATAATCAATTGGTCATTTTCATCATTTATGTAGTAACATCTACTACGAGGTAGTTATTTGTACTATTCGAATGTAGCAAAAGTCAGGACTAAATAAATAGTAGAATTTACTACATATTTGTGAAATGACAAGGTATGTATATCAATTTAGATTTTAACTTGGTTACAAAAACAATTTTAATTAATAAAAATATATTTTTTCTCAAAACAATAAACATGCAACTGCAGAGATTAGCATAGAGTTGCGGTGCATTCTAGCAATTTGTAATTTAAAAGTAATGTTAATAATAGTGAGTGAAAATTACTAGAAAGACGGAACAAATATAAAAAAAATGGAATACGGTTCGTGAAAACTCTGAAAGTGGGGCTGGAACGAGTACATCCATATTTTTAAAAGTAAAATTTCTGTATTGTATTTTACGTAATTCAAAACATAAACAATGTTTCTCATCGACAGAGTTCTTATTTTTTTTTAAATTTTAGCTATTTCTTCTTGACTAAAAATCGCTCTTTCTAATTATGCATCCAAAAGTTTTTTAAATTCTCGAATAAACTTTATTATGGATTATTAAATTTTATTACGGATTGGAATATTATTAGAATATCATTAAAAGTTATAACTAATGTGTTTAAAAGTGCATTTCATTTTTATTGCTCTTTAAATTAAATTAAATTATTAATATTAAATATATTATCTGAATTTATCGCCTTTCGCATAAAAGCAGGTTATGTTTACGCGAAAAAAGTATATTTTACTATAGAAAATAGTAGAAATTACTTTTGATCAGTAATTTTGACTGCATTCCTGTTAGTATAACCTCTTACTGCATATGATAGTTCGTTTGACTATGGGCAATAGTTATCCCGTCTATTTACTACACAAGATAGTCATCTTTTAGTAGATTTGACTATTTTTTTCTCTCAGTGTGCATAATTATTTATTTCTAAGCATTAATTTTGAGCTGCAATGAAGTTTCTTAAACATACAAATTCCGGAATTATAACGAATTATAATTATTATTACTTGCTAAATTTTATCGATATTTTATGAAAATCGAAAGTGATTCTTATACTTTCATTTTAAAATCCTCGATTTTGAAAAGGAATTGAGTCAAACCTATCTAGCGAATCTATTTGAACCTTTTTCTATACTTTATTTAAATAACATTTTTAATTATCATACTGTCTTGTATGGACGGGATGAATTATAAAAATGACAAAACTATCCACATTTTATCGAAATAAGTGTACAATACATATCAAAAAAATCCCTTGACATGTCCTCAGTAATAATAATATACTTTTTCAAATAACAAAACAATATAAACATGTAGAAAAGATCTGAATGTTACGAGATTGTCTTATGCAAACCAAAAGAAATCATTTTTTCAAGCAAACATTTTTTAATGTACTAACATTGGATGTCCGACATTCTGTAGATACCAATCTAATATTATTACCAAATGTCAAATAAAAATGGCAAATCATTACAACTAAATCGTCCATATTGTTCTACATATTATCGCTAGAGGGATGCAGAATCTGATAGTGGTCGAGTTTTTAATTTTTCATATATTCAGTCCGAAGAAATTAAAAGTTCTGTTTGCGATAATAATACACAAACATGTTATTAACACACACTTTTTCATACTTAGTGGTTGACATCAACAACCCAATAATTTAATTAAGCCTTATAATGTTATTTTTTTGTACCAAGAATCTGATTTTTGACTAATTTTAATTTTAAGCGGTTAAGGAAGTAAAATACTTGATTTATAAATCGTCCATACTTGAATGCAGATAATAAATACTCCTAATACAAACAAAGTTCAACACATTAATATCTGCAATATTCAATTAATTTTTTTAAATGTTTCTTAGATAAAGGAAATCTCTGAAAACATAAACATATTCAGAAAATAAGTTCTAGAAAATTTAAAAATGAAATAAATGTTAGGTGTATAAATTGAGTGATCTATATTTATTAAATACCACTGTTTTTTTAATATATTTGAAGTACATTAATTATTTGTCATCTTCCTACAGTTCGAAGGAACGCCGTTCCATCCGACGAACGACAGATACTGGTCAGTAATCGACAAGTACAAAGTTAGCCAGTTTTACACGGCTCCAACAGCCATCCGTTCTCTCATGAAGTTCGGCGATGATCTCGTAAAAAAACATAATTTAAGTAGTCTTAAGGTAAGATAGAATTACAATCATATCATTTAGAATTTGTATTTTATATAATACGTCATTTACTTAATTAATTTTTATTACGAAAATAAAATCAAATTAACACAATTTCCAAATTATTTTTTTCCTGCGTACTAACGATTGATTTTTCTATGAAACTGAAGAATTCAGTAACTACAATATTATAGTACGGATAGTTTTCCCTCCTTTTGGTCATTTAGTATTAAATTTCAATCCGTGAGATTTGATTATGTAGTTAAGTTTGGTAATTGTCGGTATTAGTTAGTTAATTTTTATCAATTTATTTGCACTATTTTATTATTTAAATTGAGTTAAAATAAATTGGTAGATAATCCTGTTCTTAGTTATTTTACTTTTCTAGTAAATCAAGTTCTACTAAATTATATACAAAAGAAAAGATTAATTATATATTTTTTAAATTTATTAAAATGAACTTATTAGCATATCGCATAGTTCAGTTTTGATTGTGTATGTAAATTATGTACGTCAATTGAGAAGAGTGCGTCATGGTTTAATTAACAAATTAAAAATTGTGATTGTTTTATCTATGGCTATTTATCTGAAAACAAACGCCGAATTAACTTGCATATTTATTTTACCCATAATAACTCTACGTATAATTTTGTCATTAATCAGGGAATTTCAAAGAATCATTTATTGATATTTCTGCAGCAGTTTCATAAGGTGAAAATTCATCCTAAATTCTTTTAAAATGTGAACAGTAAATAAATGTTCTAAAAATGCAGGTGCTTGGCTCGGTTGGTGAACCGATAAATTCGGAAGCTTGGCTCTGGTTTTACAATCTCGTTGGACATAATAAATGCAGTATAGTTGACACCTTCTGGCAAACAGAAACTGGCGGACACGTTTTGACGCCTCTTCCGGGAGCAACGCCTATGAAGCCAGGATCTGCAGTAAGTTTTACATATTTGTATTAAAAAACTGTTATCAAAAGACTCCGAAAATCATTTCTGGGAAGGAGAGAAACATTTTTAATTTTCTTTATGAAAAAAATCATTGTCAATGTTTGTAAATGTTAGTATAGTCTATCGATGTATAATTTCCGTCAATGATTAATCTGTAATTGGCTTCAACTATTTAAGTTGCAGTTTAACATCTATATTAATTACGATTTACATCGATTTTTGTTTAGTTTCAAAATATATTAAGCAATCTTAAATAAATGTTGTGATAAACAAATACTTTTATTAGACGTACAAATATTTCATAAAGTATCTTTGTTTAGTTTCGAATTTTAATAGCTCTCAATTATTATAACTCTGTTATTTTGTAAACTATCTAGTTTTAAAATAGACTAATTACGATTTCTAAACAATATTCTTCTGTATTTTGTAAATGTAGATGCATGGTTTTTTTATCTCCTTACTTAGTCTGAGACACATGTACTTTAAATATGTAAAATTACTCCTTATGTTAATAAACGTTATTTCTCATAGTTATCGAAAAGTCACCAATTCTATCTGAAACGAATAACTCTATAAATCAAAATTTATTAAAGATGGTGCATATTATTAAGTGAATTGGAATTTAACTAGATGGTTGTCATATAAATAATAAAATTTGTCTGTAAGTAGTCTTCATTGTTTTTGATATTTGAACATTACATCGGAAGTCTTTGCATTTATAATGATTAGAGGAAGGCGAGGTAAATCACAGCAACTTTTTATTTTGTATTATATAAGACAAAAAAGTAAAATGACGCAACTGTTATGAAGTATCATTTAAAACTTTATCACAATACGCAATTTTCCCGATGATTTTTAGGACGTATATTTTGAATATCCTAACAAAAAATTTACTTTTTGTACTGAAACAGGCGTGGAAACTCACGAGCAAATCAAAACATTTTATTTTTTTTTTTTTGCATTTTTCAATATTAATAAAGTAATTTCATAATATTACTTCGTTTTTAAAACAAACTAACTTTAACATTCAAAGAGAATTTTCTTTCTGATCAATCCAAAACGAATTAAAACATATCGCAGAAACTGTCGTTTGATACAAAAATGAATGTTCTATAGTCTATATAAGAAAGGAAAACATATAACGTGGGATTCTTAAACAGCAGTTTGTAACTGAAAGACAACAATTTAGAGGTAGCCAAAATCTCTGACGAAAGTGATTAAATAATATAGCTTTCATTCGTAAAATGTGTAGTAAATGCCATGTGCGTCTTGCAAAGATTAATATGTTTAAAACATATAGCGGCTTTTTTGAAAAAACATTTTTTTATAACAAGAGTTAAAAATGGTAAATGAAGATAACAGAAGAGTCCGAAAATGAATCTGTAGTTCCGAAATAATGTTGTGCTTAAAATCCGCATAATCAGCCCATCAAGTTTGCATATTTAGATATTTGAGGTTACGTACGCGAAATTTATTTTTTCTTTAGGTATAGGGCGACCATTTTCTTTAGTTACATTATTTAGTACAACTCTTAATCTTTAAAATGTTATTAGTCGCTCGTATACTATTTATTACTGCTAAATTTATAACCATTTATATTAATTTATAACCATCAAAATATGTGCTGAAAATATGTTAAACTAAGCGTCCCCTGACTAAGAATATGAAGTAAGAATATTGACATCGTCATTTCACAATTGATGGATTCAAAATGTTGAAGAATGTAAATATTCAGAACGTTGCTGTGATATATCTTGTAATTTAAAATGACCGTAACTTTATGATAAAAAACCGTAGGTGATCGATTAAAAGTTCATTTCAAAAGGCAAGGGCAGTACTAAATAATAAAATTAGTAAAAAAAATTATTACGTGCTGTACATAATCAAATATTTTAAATTTCTAACTTGATTTCTTTGGAAAAGATCTACATCACCAACAACTGTTTTTTTTTTAAACCTGTGTAATTATTGCAGAAATAGAACATTTCCATTTTTCATTAATAAAGTAGGAATAGTATTATCGCACAGGCAAAATAAACGTAAAAATACATTTTGTAACAATAAACCATCATTTATAACTACTTATTCGCTCCAACAAAGATATTTTACTTTTTAAACGACAAAACAACAGTTTATACAACAACATTTATAAAATGAAGTTATTATAATTTATTACATGTTAGATATATTATGAGAAAAGGAAGTGCCCAAGAGGACACAAATTTCACCAAGATTTTCGGAATATTTCTTCATATTAAAAACCAATTCAAAAAATTTTAGATAAAACATTTTCGACTTAAAATTGATCGATCTTTCCGAATCTGCTGTTAAAAAATCAATCGAGCCCATTCTAAAAAAGTTATGCTTGGGTTTTAACAAAAAAATGAGATTTTTTCACTGACAAATATTTTTTATTCGGTATTTTCACATTGGAAACGGTTAGGGAGATCACTGATCGGTGAAAATATCGTGTCCTCAATCCTTTAATTTTAAAATGTGCATGATAGCATTTTAAAAATAAAGATGGAAACTATCAAAATTGCGGCTCAAACACGAAAAGATCGGCGAAAAACTCCTGAATTTTTTATTAAAAAATGATTGGCTTTCGGAAAAAATGTCGCTGAACAAAAAGTTCTTAGAATTGATCAATGAACACGCGATTTTTAAAACACTTTTCTTCATTTTCAAAATCGCAAAATTTTGCAAAAATATGAAAAGTCATGGAAAAATTGTGAAAAAATTTCCAGGTTTTCTTTGATCGGTTCTAAGAACTTTTTGTTACGTCACAAAATTTTTGAACTTTTCAAAACACAGGGAAACAGGATTTTTTTTATTTGAAAATGATCCAAAAATGTTGAGAAACAAAAAGTTCTTAGAGTCGATCATAGAAAACCTCGAAATTTTTTCACAATTTTTCTACGACTTATTTTTTCAAATTTTTGCGATTTTGAAAACGAAGAAAAGCGTTTTAAAAATTCTGAAAAAATTTGAGCGTATTCTTTGATCAATTCTAAGAACTTTTTGTTCAGCGACATTTTTTCCGAAATCTTATCATTTTCGAACAAAAAATTCAGGAGCTTTTCGCAGTTCTTTTCGTGTTTGAGCCGCCATTTTGACAGTTTCCAACTTTATTTTCAAAATGCTATCATGAAATTTTCACCGAACAGTGATCTCCCTAACCGTTTCCAATGTGAAAATGCCGATTAAAAAATATTTGTCAGTGAAAAAATCTGATTTTTTTGTGGAAAACGAAGTATAACTTTTTTGTAATGGTCTCGATTAATTTTTTAACAGCAGATTCGGAAAGGTCGATCACTTTTACGTCCAAAATTTTTTGAATTGGTTTTTAATGTCAAGAAATATTCCGAAAATCTTGGAGAAATTTGTGTCCTCTTGGGCGTTAATGGGTTAAAAAAAAATATATTGTCTACAAGAATTTCGCAATTTGCAAGAGAAGTTATTATGAAGGCACATAAAATTGTGAGATTTCATATTATTGTTCATAAACGCAACCGTTTTATTTGTAGACATTCCCCTTCTTCGGAGTTATGCCAGAATTACTGGATGAAGATGGACATGTAATTGAAGGCGAGGGTGAAGGTTTCTTAGTTTTCCGCAAACCCTGGCCTGGTATGATGAGAACCCTATATGGGAATCATCAACGATTCCAGAGCACGTATTTCGACAGATTCCACGGTTTCTACTGCACTGGCGATGGTAAGCAAATTCATTAATTATTATTGTATCATATTTTTACTGTACCTATTCAGCGTTATGAATTTTGTAGAAAATATGACAACGCCTCAAAAACCCAAAATATAAAAAACCTTAAAAACCGCTACTTTGAAATCCAGACATTTGTTCTAAATTAGGTCGACTTTCTTGGGGTATTTCAGGGCTTCCGAATGTCGAATTTTGTAATTGTCGTGTTTTTTAATCGGGAATTTGATTATCCAGTTTAGAAATTGACAGGTTTTTAATATGTCAATACCATGAATATTTCAATGTTACTAATATAATTGTAAGAACTTCGAAATGGCATAATTCACCTTTTATGGTAGTTATAATTTTGATAATATTATTATTATATATTACCGAACATATTTGCGTTTTTAAAATTCCACTTTTAAAAAGAAATTAGAAGAAAAATACTAAATCAGTTATTAAATTATTATGATAGGTTTTTTTTTTAAATAACAGTTTGTAGTTAGGGCGTCTGAGACTGATTCCTTCCGCCAAGCCTCACTGAAGAGTTTAAGTGCGGAGGGGATTGAACATGTATCTTTTTAATTTTAATTATTTGTATATTTTGCATGTCTACACATTTTTTTTGCATATTTATAAATTTTTGCAAGTCCAGATATTTATTTTGCATGTTCATATAAATTTTTGCATGTTTATATATATTTTATCTTCATATTATATTTTTGTACTAATGGCATTTTCCTTTCTTTAGATTTATTATAAATGCATACTAACCAATCATATTCATATACCAGTTTATTCCAAATAACTTTGTATTATAATATAATTTTATTAGCCTTATAATTACAAATGTCGTTTTTTATCTTTTTTGTTTATTACTAGTTGAGATTATAAATGTTTTAACAAAGCCAAGCGTTTGGGAATCCAAGTGATTACGCGCAAGGTGTTTGAAATGTTTAGAGATGTTCAAACTATAGATAGATTTAATTTCTAAATCAGTTACATTTAGAATCCCCATACTAATTTTTTGTTGGTTTATATTTATAGAGAAATTATTAACATTTTTAACGAGCCCTGTAAACAAAAGAAAAAATTATAATTTGACATTGACCTAATAGATATTAATTAAAATAATTCATCATTATTACACTACACTTCCACTTTATAAACATTATAAAGGAATGTATAGTAGATCTTTTAAAATATTTTTATTTTTCGAATTTCTATTAGTAATGAATTCTATTAAAAATGAATTTCTATTGAAATTTACTGTACAATTCTTTTAACAAGTTGCGGAGGGATTCTGAAATTTATCTCCTGCGTATTTAGCATCTGGACCCAACTCCTCTTCTATCCTCAAAATCTGATTGTATTTAGCCATTCTATCAGTCCTGGACGGAGCTCCTCCTTTATATTGTCCAGCTGAAAGTCCAACGACTAGATCCGCAACAAAGGTGTCTTCAGTCTCCCCGTACCCAGCACTGATGACGAATCCCCACTTGCTAAGACGTGCCATTTTTGCGCAATCCAACGCCTCTGTCACGGTGCCAATTTGCGATAATCGTATAGTCAAACAATTAGCAGCTTGCTTGTCGATAGCCTCCTCGATCCTTTCCATCTTCATCGCAGTTAAATCATCAGCAACTATTTGGATTTTCTGGTCGGCCAGTGTAGGCCAACTTTCCCAATCTTCCAAATCGAAAGGATCTTCTATCGATACTATCGATGGGAACTCTGTCAAAAATTCGAGATATTGTTCCTTCAAACTTTCTGCTTCGAGATACCCATCCGGATCGGAATCTTCGGATTTGAACGCTAGATCGTACTGACCTACAAGTTCATAGTTTGGTATTTTTCAAAATCAAATATGAACGAAAGAATAAAAATGTTTACCATCTTTGCAAAATGCAGAAGCAGCCATGTCAATCGCAATTTTCACTTTGCCATCGTAGCCTGCAGATTTAATGGCCTCGTCAATTACAGCAACTGCTTCCTTATCCTCCTCGAAAACAGGAGCAAACGCACCTTCGTCACCTACGGGGAGGGGCATCGGCGTTTCCAACATTTCGGATAACTTTTTTTCTATTTCGCGATAAATTTCAGTACCCATTTTCATGGCGTCCGCAAAACTTTGTGCCCCTATAAAAAAACAGTATTATCCAAATGTAATATAAAATTTTTAATGTTGCAAGTCGTTGACAAATTTGACGTTTGTCTAATAACAATATTTGGAATCGATAGTATCAATCGAAACAAACAAAAACCTTCAAGTTTCTTAAGAACTTTGTTTTACTTAGTTCATTCCAGTTTTCACATTTAAGTCGCTCTTGAAGACCCTCAAGATTTTCAATGTGGTGTAAGAGAAATAAACACATGGATTTTTTTGACATTACAAGCGCTATAGTACTTTCAATCTGCGTAAACAGCTTGTCATTTCATTATTAGTGCCTCACTTGGATTATTGTTGTGCAGTTTATAATGATGTTAACGCGATGTTAAAAATCAAACTAGATAGACTCTTAAATGCAGGTGTACGTTTTATTTTTAATTTACGCAAGGGTGAACACATTTCTAGGTACTATACTAAATTAAATTGGCTCACAGCTGAAAATCGTAGATGGTATTTTATTGGAGTATTAACATTTAGTATTATATCAAATAAATCACCAAAGTATCTTTACGATAGCTATATCTGGCGTGAGAGCATAACTGATAGACGTTTACGAGTTGGTACCAAAGTATTAAAGTTACCTCAGCACATGCATGCATCGTATGACAAATCATTCCTAATTATTTCAACAAATCTGTGGAATGCGTTGCCGAGTGACCTACAAATGTGTTCTTCGCTTCCTAGGTTTAAGTCTAAATTTTATAACTTATTATTCGAGCGCCAAAAGCTTCGAAAGAAAATAACGTTTGGAATTTATTAGAATTTAATTTATGCGCTTATGTTTTTTTTTGTGCGGTTGATGAGTATTATATATAAGATACTAGTATAATTAATTCTTGCTGCACATATTGCACATATATTTTTAGATTTATTATGTAAGAACTATGTATGATCTTATGTTTGGTTGGCTCAAGGGGATATCCCTATGCCAAAATAAATAAATAATAATAATAATAATATAGTACAAAAGTTACACAAGCCGGATTCATTGCTTATAAACGTAGAAAATCAAACCCGAGAGTTTTAGACGTGGGGTTTCTCTAACTTTGTACTATCCACATAAGAATTCTGGTTATATTACTTTATTGAATAGCTCTTGTAATGAAGAATATTTCCAACAAAAAACATATAGAAAAACACGCTGCAAAAATCTGCTGGACTAAAACAAATATTCTGAAAAAAAGTAGAAAAACAATAATTATCAGAACGCAAACCTGTAGGTAAAATAGCGAATTCCTGAAAAGCTAGCGGATTTCCGGCCGCTCTACCTCCGCAAATCACACTGAATATCGGCACCGGAAGACAAATCTGACCATTGTCCGCCATGTTTGCGATATACTTATAAAGTGGTATCCCTTTTTTTGCGGCTGCAGCTTTGCAACAAGCCACAGAAACTCCGAGAATCGAGTTGGCACCTAATTTCGACTTGTCGTCGGTTCCATCCAATTGCAACATCAGGCAATCTATGTCTCGTTGTCGGGTAACGTCGAGACCCGATTTGATAAGTTCCGGAGCGATAATGTCGTTGACAATGGACACCGCTTTAAAAACTGATCGACCATTGTAAGCGGCCTCGCCATCTCGAACTTCTTTGGCTTCATTTTCATTCGGGAACAATGTACTTGGTACTGATGAACGAAGGAGTCCGATATCGGTTATAACGTCCACCTCCAATGTTGGGTAACCTCGAGAGTCGAAAATCTGTCTGGCTTTTATTTTTTGTATCGGCATCGTAAATGGTGTTTTTTTTATTTACTACTTTGGCGCTCGGTGCTTTTCAATCTTACATTTGCAGGTTCGTGTTTCTGTCAAGAGTAATTCATTGAACAAAAGACATCGAAAATTTCGTTGATGACTGAACAGTCGATCTAACATTCAATTTAAAAAAGAAATATTTTAATTAATGTGATAAATTTATTAAGTTTTTTTAAACTACGCGTTTATACTTAAAAATCCTGAAATAAACTGGTTGCTGTCAACGATTGTCACTAGGATTCATAATTAATAAATTTTATACAACAAAAGAAATGTTCATGTCAATATTGATTAATTTTCTTTGTTAATTTGTTGTAATTCCATCATTTTTATCATTAATTACCTTGACACTTTTTTTCTTAAATTAATTAACAATTTTATTGCAAGTTCGACCGAAATTAAATTCATAATTAAATTAATGGTTATCATTAATTATTGGGTTTATTTATTATAATAAACGATATGTTGGATTTTTTAAAAGAAACAACGTAAAATTATGTACTCGATATTGAGGTTGATTATTACAATCCAATCAGATTTTTAAAATTGAAAATACTGGATTCCGAAGTAAAATGATAGTAAAATTAACTGTGTCTCTTCTTCATCACCTATAGTAAGTATTTATAAGCCCCCAAAAAGGTTTGAATCATAACTACGAAAATATGCTGTTGCCAAATAAAAAAGGGTCGTAAAATTCACTATTTCTATCTATATCTATGTAGAAATAGAATCAATGTTTTTTTTAGATGGTTTAAAGATTTTTTTTAATTTTTATTTTATTTTTCCCGTCTAGTTTATTTTTTGATCCGCCATTTTGGATTTTGTTAATCCGATACTGAATTCGTCATCCAAGCAGCGAAGGAAGAAATTTTGACCAGCGTTAGGTCAGATTGTCTTATTTAGGTTAAAAATAACCAAATTTCGACCTTCAAATATGCCTTATAAATAAAAATGTATTTAAAATCTTTGTCTTGAGATAATATTATCAATTTACGACTTAAAAATTACTTCATAGTAAAATTGTACTTGAGGTATTTTTTGAAGTCAAATCTTGCTAAATTTCGACCTGTGTTCTGACTTGATAAACAAACGAACTTTGAAAGCGGAAATAAATCGTGTTTTTTGGTAAATTTGACCTCGCGAATTTCCCTAATTTTTACTTAAAAGTCAGAATTACCAAAAACTTAGAATGATGCTATATTTTACTTCTGCAACTAGGATGACGTTTTGTGTCATTACTTCAAAGTCGAAATAACCACAAAAAGTTAAATATGTAGAATGTTTGGTCCAAAAGACCAATAAACTAGACCTCATAGTAAATCGAACTACTCATACCTTAAACACACTTCAGCGAACGAGTTCAGCTCTATGGAGTCTTTTTTTACTTTGCATTTGAATCGGATATAATTGTTGGGAAAACGCAAAAAACTGATTTACTTTTCTTGCAGAATGAAAAATAAAAATATTATTTAATAGAAATGTTGCTTTTATGCACTTACAATGGTACAAATATCGTTCTATGCTTAAAGTTAAAGAGGATTTTTAATAATTATAAAAAATATCAGTGGACTTAGGTCCCTTTTTGCATGAATCACGAGTAAGATGAAAAAAAAAGTAGTAATTTTATAACGCAGCTAACTAATTTATTTGTAAAAGTATAATACAATGTATAATTACATTTTGTGGTGTATTAAGAACTAAATGCATTATCTTTTTCATCAGTAACAGTAGGCCATTATATCAGGGAATTGTAGAAATCCTAGATATAATATGAAATACGCACGAACAGTAAGAGACCGACGTTAAATTACAATAGTTCCGAAAGATTATTGTTATTTGTAAATACAGTAAGTATGTGTGTAATAATCAGTAAACAAATCTCTCTTAATACGAATAAGTTGGAATTATTCATATTTAATATTTCAATACTAAACATTGTGGTAACATGATTTTCGAATATGTTAACATATTAACTATATTTACCAATATGGATAGTATACAAAACTGGTACTGTATTAGTTGTTCGCCAGTGTAGTTGCAACTATTATGTAATAGTATTAGATTATATATTTCTTTATAGTATACAACTACAACGCGTATCCTACAATATATCTTGACAATTTATAGTGGTAAAATATACGACATATATTTATTGGCACATATTTTACCGCAATAAGTACCTAGTATTAAATACTATCTTTTACTACATTTCTTTCTCAGTGTAAATAATACGCGATATAAAAAATGTTGCTTCCAATTTATGCAAAAAGGGATCTAAGTCCTGGACTTAGGGCCCTTTTTGCATAAATCGGACATCAGGAAATGAAGATTAATAATTTAAATAAGTGCCAAATGATAGACCGGAGCCTAATAAGTAAGAATTTATCATTATCTCAATTTACCCAAAAAATGGACTTAGTGCCCTTTTTGCATGGACCGATTCATTTATATGTCTCTCAATCGTTTTGAGAGACACTTGAATCACATTACGTAAAGTTAAACAATTACGTTGTGGCAATTTTAAAATATTAATACTCCAACACTTTAAGGGATCCACGTTTTTTTATTTATAGCGACAATTTTAAAATAGCTTCCATCCATTTTCAAATTTGTACTTACACGTATGAAAAAATGAATATTTTTTAACTAAAAACGACGTGACGAATTAACAGTGAACAGAGTTATATGTAGATGTACAATGTACATATATGTTGACTATATGTCTTTAACTTTAAAGTCAATTTCGACATATATTGGTAACTACGATATCAATTACTTGGCACTCTTTGAGCCTTAGAAGTCGAAATGTCTCAAATAGGTAAATTTGTCTAAGAAGGAAAAATATTTGGGCATTTGGACTTCACTTTAAATTATAAGTAAGTCGAAAAAACCTATAAGTCATAAATTATCCGTCTGCCATAGAAAGTCAATTTATAACCTAAAAATTTGTATATTAAAAATAATTTATTGTGTTATTGATTTTAATTAACAAAATAAGTAAGATTTCTAAATAATTGGACATCAAATTATTGAAAAATAATTTTTTTAAACAATCCAATGAAAAAATAATATCTTTTACTAAATAATTGATAAATTTACTGATTGTTAAGTGTATATTTCATTGAGCCCGTTAATTTTTAATGATGTAAAATTAAAATCTAGACAGAAAATTTTAATTCGTTGTGAAATTTACATAATGTTTCTCGCAATATTTAACTTTTCAAGAAGAACGTATAAGATAGAACAATTACATATATATATATGTATGCATATCCATTGTTTTCGGACTTACATAGATTTCAGTTTACATACGGCATGATAAACATGATACGCATTATATGAATTATATACATACGTATATTTATATTAGAGGCGCCATCTATGCAAATCTTTTTACGTGGATCGTTTATATATTACATCCAAGAACGACTAATAAGGCGTAATTAGGTCGACATTACCAATATATTAGCAATATTTGACTTACTATTGGTCTATTTGACCACATTGGCCTGTGACTTACAGGTCAAAATGCCTTCCATTACTTAATTTTTACTTAAAAATTAAGTCCTTTTTGTCCCCACTTAATTCCAAATAAAGTCGATTGTAAGTAAAATAAGTCGCGGCCGTTTGGGCATTCAGACCATTCTGAAGTCGAATTTACCTAATTTCGACCTATTTAGCTGCTTGGGGATCCGTAAATCGTCCGAGAGCTTCATTATGAAAATAATAAATTAATAGATTTTGGTCAACCGCTTCGGAGGTTCCATCTTGAATGTTGAAAATCTTTCAGCTGCTTTCCATGTAAAGCAAACTGAAAGCTAAAAGGATTGATTCATGATAAAAATGTCAAAACAATTCATGTTATTTCCTGCATAAAGTTTATTAAAGAGCAATAATAATAGACAAAGCGGTAAAATTTCTGAAAATAATTAATTGCACAAAAGTAGTACAAAGTTGCAAATCTCTCATTCGAACTGATAACCAGGAATGTCGTTTATTACGTGCATATCATACTCGGAATAACAATTGGATAACGTTATAATAAATCACTCGTCGTTCATTGGCCCTATCGCTTACAAACAATTATTTTTCTCGTATGGGTATTGTGAGGTTTCACGTAATCTCCCTTCGTAGATATAAACACACGCAAATTCATTGAGCTTTAGCACACAAAGTGAATTAACGAACTTAACACAAATGAACACATTTTTTTATTTTGGATTCGGAATGTATTTCCAAAAAATACTCATTATGAATATCGAATTATCATTTTGATAATTTTTAGATCGTTTTTATGAATATCTTTACGAAAATGTACACAAAAATTCATTTATCTTCTTCTTTACTTTTTAAAGAAAATGAATAACAAAAATCACTGTTTTTTTTAACATTTTAGTTTTATAAATTCACATTCTTTTATGGAAAAACTTGATATCTTGATATCCAAGAAATAATTAGAAATACAGTTTTTCTCAAAAATGATAATTTCAAATTGTCGTCTGATTGCAATTTTTTTTTCGATTATATATTTTAGTCGTTATATGTCCAATTCCATGAAAAATATGCCTTAACCCATTAACCGCGAGAATTTTACAGAGTTCGGCGTTTATTTCTCGCATGAAAAATATAAGGAAAAAAATCGACAGTACATGAATTTGCAATTCCCAATATTTTTTTGCAAACATATTAAAAAAATCATGATTATTAGACTCATTTTTTTTCGTTTCTCATAAAAATTTTTGCCAAAATGCATTTGTATCGACTTCAAATAAGTCATAAACGTGTACTCGATGTGTCCACTAAAAGAATCCATCATATTTGATTTTTTATTGTTTTATTAACAAAATGGCGGTTGGTACGACGAAATATTTGCGCGATTTTCAAAATGGCTCGTCATCGAACGCGAAAGTAATTCTATTTGAACAAATCTCATTACTCCGGGGTTTTTGGGGTCCCTGATTGCGAATCTGTTGTTAATTTTGTTAAATTCAAAATGGCGGATCCAATATGGCGGACCCAAAATATTAAATATTCATCGATTTTTGTGTCGTTCAGTATCTTTATGGTTTTTGAGTCGCTGATTCCGAATTCATGATTAGATTTTCGAAATTCAAAATGGCGGATCCAGTATGGCGGGCGAGATATATTAAATATTCATCGATTTTTATGATTTTCGATATACACATGTTTCTTGGGTCGCTGATAATGAATTTGTTGGCAGATTTTCAAAATTTCAAAGTGTTAAAATTAATCGAAAATGCTGTGCACTTCATTACACCGGTCCACAAAAAAAGTGGTCTGTATTTTTAATCTGACGTACTAGTTTCCATGTATTTTGACGTGCTGAATCCGAGTCTGAAGTCCATTTAGCCCGTAAAACCCGCCAATTTCGAGTGTTAAAATCAATTGAAAATTTTATGCAATTAGTTATCGACATTTTTACTCAAAAATAAATATACATAATGATCATTTCAACCAATTTTCCAAATTATTGCGAATGCAGTAATGTGATTTTTTGCAACATTTTGCGATTTACACAAAATGTTGGGGGTATTTAGGCTGAACCGACTTCATTTTCTGATTCAGGTCTTTAAAATACAAAAAAAAAAACACACTTGATCAAGGTCAGAAAAATTTTTTCCGAAATTTCTCGTATACTTTAATGTTATTTTTCGCTGTTTTTTGGGATTTCGTTGAAATCGTGCCGAATTAAGGCATATTTTTAATGGAATTGGACATATACTTGCATTCATATTTTTGAAGACACAGTAACATTAATGAGTATTAAAGTCACGGCGAACATTTTATTTAGTGGTCAATCATCGTAGTTTTTTAGACCGTTGTTCAAAATCTTAAAATCAGAATTGAAGAATACAATATGGCGGATATAATTATGTTATCTATCGAACCTAATTTATTGTTTACATCCAATAACATGAATTTTATGTTTAGATTGATTTGAAAGTTATTTTCCCTTTGCCGTTTGTCAAGAAACTTGACCAAAAATCTTCTTTTTGCATATTAGTATATTTTTTCCCTTATTTTATGTTTTTCTTTTAGTGTTGTGTTTTTTTAATTTTTGTTTGTGTATTTTCTCCGGGTTATGTTCATTTTTTTTATATTAAGGTAAGATTTTTAAGATTCCTTAAGATCATGTTGTATTGCTGATTTCTCACTGCAGGATTATAATCAACGTTCTCAGATACCTCATAAAGTTAATTTCCCGACTAATTTGATGAGAAGCGACAATCTCAGCAGGAAATATCGGCCATTTTGTGTCAGCCATCTTGTATTTTGCAATTCTGATGTCACAATCATGCACATCAACTTCGAAGCACAAATGCTTCATTAAAGTGTACATAAAATATGAACGCTTAAATGAAGTATTCCATTTTTGCCCGGGCTATGTAATTACATATTGCTAATAATTGTTATATATTTCCTCGTTTAACATTGTAGTATTATTTTCAGGTGCAAGGCGGGATAAAGATGGATACCTCTGGGTTACGGGTCGTATCGACGACATGTTGAATGTTTCCGGTCATTTAATGTCGACCGCGGAAGTAGAAAGTGTTTTAACCGAACACGAACACGTTGCTGAAGCTGCAGTAGTCAGCAAGCCTCATTCCGTCAAGGGACAATGTCTTTATTGCTTCGTAACTCCTAACGAGGGTTCTACATTCGACAAAAAGTTGCAAGATGAGCTGAAGAAGAAAGGTAATTCATATCAAACAGTCTTTAAAGAATCATAAAGGTGCCAATTTGATAACTTCATTTCCTAACCTAAAATATTCAACGAAACAAAGATATCGGTAAAAGCGAATTTGATTAAAATAGCGAGTCCGTATTTATCGGATCATTGATAATAAAGTTTTTATAATTTTGTGATAATAGACTTGACTTACTCCAAAAATAATATCAAACATTTGGTTGATTCGTTTAATAAGTACCATCCTGGGTTGCAATTTACTTTTGAATTGGAAAAAATAATTGTTTACCATTTCTTGATATTAAGATCATACGAAAAGATAATCGATTAATTACAGACTGGCACCGAAAACCAACTTGTTCAGAGAGATTTTTAAATTTCAATTTTAACGATCCAACACATGTAAAAAGAGGAATCGCAACTATGCTAGTTGATAAAGCGATGTTATTATGTTGTATGTATTTATCTTTATTGCATTCACTTTACGTGTTTACAATTTTTTCGACTTCCACTCTTTTACATTTAATTTTCTGCATTCTGCAAACATTTCTTGCTTTATTTGCTTACGATTACCCAATTTCATTCATTCTGTATGCATCCATTCATTCCTTCCTTCAGTATGCATTAATTCATTCCTCCATTCCTTCATTCATTCTTCATTTCTTCATTCATTCATTTATTTATTCATTCATTCATTCATTCAATTTTCTCTCTCCTGTCTTAATTTTTCTATCATTTCCATCCATTCATATCCCCGTCCATCCTGATTCAACACCTCAAAATTTGCCCTGACTTTCTCCTTTACCCGCTCACATTCTCTCTTCAGGTGTTGTACATCCACTCTTTCCTTTCCACACAATCCACATTTTCTTTCTTCTTCATTCATCCAATATTTATTCCCTCTCTCTACATTTCCACATCTCCACCTTGCTATCCTTACCATCTTTTTCCCTTCCTTTTTTACACTCCTTCTTACATACTCAGGTATTCCTATTGTCTTCTCATAATTCTTGCATGATCTTGTTCTTCTTACCATTTCTCCTCTTTCTTGCTCGTCCGCCTCTATGTCCCTTTCCCTTACTCTTTCCCATTTGCTTTCACCGTACGCCTGAATGCTTAGCTCACTCTCTCCTACTCTCCACATATAGTCTCTTCTCTCTATACTTTCTCTTGTCCATTCTTTCATTTCCTTTTTCTCTTCCTCCTTTCTTCTCTCCAGCATACATAGTTTTCCAATCTCTCCTCCTTCTCCCTTCTGTATCTTTTCCTCCCATTTTCCCGCTCGCCACCCCGTTTCAACTCTCAGTTTATTTCTTTTTAATTCCTCTCTCGCTATGTAACCTGGAGTCGTCCTTTCCAACCCTAAAACCCATTTCAAGTACTTCTCTTGTATCGCTTCTATTTCCTTCCATTCCTTATACCCCCATATCTCTACTCCGTAATACAAGATTCCCTTAACGATACTGTCAAAAAGCTTTAGCCTCCATCTAACATCTCCCTTAAATTTTCTCTCTCCATAGCTCCATACCCATCCCATCGCCACTCTAGCTTTCCGTATCCTCTCTCTAACATGTTCCTTATCTCCTCCATTACTAACCATTAAATATCCCAGATACTTATACGTTTTCACCTCTTCTAACCTGTTCTTTCCCCACCACCAGAATCTTTCCTTTTCTCTTCCTCCCGGAAAGCGATGTTATTATCTGACACTCGATTTCACGAAAAAAATTTGATCTTTGTTAACAATTTTTTGCTAAAAAACGAGTTTGATTTGAGATATATACAGGATACAATTAAAAAAGACTTCAAACATTGGATAAAAGTAGTGATAGAAACAATAGTGTGAAAGAGCAAACAAAGGACTATACAAACAACATAGTTTTTCCTTACATTTATAAATTTAATAACAGACTTGAAAAAATATATGAAAAATTCAACATAACAATTAGAAACAAACGGTTTAACACCTTAGAAACTTTGTTTAAATAAAGAAGAGACGAATCAATTATGTCGAATGTGATATGTGGGATAAACTGTAACGAATGTCAAGCAATATACGTAGGACAAACCAAAAGATACTTTACAAAATTTTGGCCATTTGAGCGTTAAAGGGTTAATAGAAGTCGAAACGTCGGGCTCGAAACTGTTCGTTACAGGACATAAATTTTAGAAGTGTAACGGCCATATTGCAATAAATGTTTACTTATTAATAGACATGTCTTACAAGAATATTTTCAAAATTTGTTTTAGTACGCGAAAGAATCGGTCCATTTGCCCAGCCCGATGTGATTCAACACGCTCCAGGTCTGCCGAAAACTCGATCCGGAAAAATCATGCGACGGGTCCTGAGGAAAATTGCCGTAGGTGATAGGAATGTCGGCGACATCACTACGTTGGCCGACGAGGGCGTGGTCGACGTCCTCTTCCAGCACAGGCCAGCTGTCTAAATTATAAGAATCTCGCTTCCAAGCGCACCGCAAATATGATTTTTTTTCCGGACTCCATCCGCGAAACGCGAGTTGCGCAAAGTCTTCCGAATTTTTCGAAAACCTGTTGAAGATATTTTTACTAATTTCGATAAAAGAACATATAGCGAAGATACAGTTTAACACTCGTGCCCAGAATGACGAGGCGCTTATTTCAATAAGCGACTGAGCAAAATATTTCCAAAAAAAAAAAACATTTCAAGATCACTTTATTTAACAAGTCTTTCAGAATGCATTTGAGCAGGCGCCGTGGTTTGTTACCTACATAACAAGAGTAGTAAAAATCCGTATGTTCAACAGGAAGACGAGCCTTTGCGTAAATCGCGCCATTTGGTAGATCCGAATGCGAATACGAAAAAGCAAGTCGAGCACGTTTAGCGTGATAGACCGTCGGGAATTAGGTAAAAAAAAAACCAAGCAGCTTTTTTCTTGCCAGTCGACAATTCTCGAATCGACTAACCTCACTGATCGTTCGGTCAGTTATTTTTTGCCAATAGAAATGCATAGGTAAATAGGAAATGCGAGGGAAAAACAAAACGAGGAGCACAATAAAAATAGGGAATCGCGAAAAACGAAATTACAGGGATGAAACTTTATCGTTTTTCGTACAATAGAAAATTTTGAATTTTTATTACATAGACGTTTGTATTAACATTATCCAATACATTTCTCAACTTTACGTATTTTATTTTCATACGACATCGAAAGAACATTATATCGTTCGCTCAAAAAGGAGTTCGTTTAAGAATGAAAGTATAATGTATAAAAGTGCAATTAAATGTTATTGTTTCTCAGAATGGTTAAGACAGTTTTTAAGGAAATAATGATGACAAATAGAGCGAAGTAAAATTTCGGAATCTCAATAATTAAACATAGTTTTCATTTAATTCGTGACAATTTGCCCTACCTCGTAGTACCCAATTGTAAAAAAAAATAGAAGCGAAAATGACATTTTTAATTTAATTTCTATACACGTGGCACTAAGAATATTTTATTGTCGTGCGGCTATATTTAAAATCGTAGCTGTAGTTAACGCACAAGCTTTGTCATAGTGTCGTACGACACTAAAAGTTTCCTAATGCCACACCACTTGAAATGAAATAAAATATTTATAATACAATTAATTGAAAGATTATTCTGTGAATCACCTGATTTAAAAATGTTTATTAAATTGCTTGGAATCGTGTGCTGATGGTTCGTTCAACGGCCACTAAGTGGAGACACTAGCTGACACCGAAAATGTCGCGTTGCATTTCATCGAACTCTTTTCTGAACGACTCCGCGTGTTTCTTGATCAAGGGCGCAATTATTTATCGATTTTTAAGCTGGCATAATTGTTTCATGGATAACGGCGTAACCGATGTAATACTTTCATGGCTGATCTAATTACGCGGAGACAAATCCTAGTTCCAGGGCCTACTTCGATGCCTTTTAAAACTTTAAAAAGAAACTCTCGAACTTAGACGATAATTCGTGTCTACGGAGTTTGGCCATTTCCTGGTGTGTCCATTATTTATAAAATGTTTCCATGAGTTGATAATTAAAAGTGACTTATTTTTTGTCTATTTTTTAAAATTCGTTAATGTAATAAAAACGACTCGTTGCAACATACGATGAAGTTGAATTTAACATTTTATCTTTGTAGTGATACCTGAAAATTAGATAAAATCGCATACACCACGGGTATAGTTGAATCGGGAACCTTTTGGATTTGCAGGCATTATTTTTTAAGTGACGATGAAAGTATGTAAATTTGTTGTATACATGTATGTGATCGATTAATAACAAGTTCAATAAACATGATAAACGTGACCTAGTACGGGGTTCCGTTAAGACCCAAAGTTGTTGTACTGCAATGAAAACCCAAATTAGTCGTAATTTTAGTTTTTAGATTTTTTTCCAAATTAATCACGTTCTTCGCATTTAGGATGTTTGTGCAACAACCCCAGAAGAAATAAAATACGAGATGAACAAGTGTCTACATAGTGACCCTGGTTTGTTATTTTATCTTTCTTGTCAATTTAACGAAATTCCTTGTAAAAGATCTTATTAAGATCTTAATCCTTTGCGGTACGGTGGTCAATATTCTGGAAATTTTCAGTTTAAACATTGATTTTGGAATAATATTAATTTAATATTGTATTGCATCAATAAATAAAAATCGTCATTTTTATAACAAAAAAAAGTAATAATCATAGTTTATTCCATTGTCCTAAGTAGGTCTCTGATTAAAAATTTGAACTCATATATGAAGAATTCAAAATGGCGAATTCTAGATGTCGAACATAACCTCAAATAATGGATTTCGAAGTTCCAAAATTTTTAATTTTATCCAAAATATAAATATATACTCAATTCATACTCAAAAACTACATTTTTGTACGTTTATTCATCTTGAAAATTCTTGATTGATTAACTGTACCATATTTTTAATTAAAAAACAATTATTTCCACGGTAGTAATACTTGTAATTATCCCTCTCTATAATCCAATAATATTTTAATTTTATCCGCCATTTTGAATTCGCAATTTTATAATTTTCCCAATCAGAGTTTAGATTCGTAAACATCGACCTCAAAAAAACTTTCGCTATCATTTTCTGCAAAATCGATTAATATGAATTCTTTATGAACTCATATTCGGAAAATCCTGTGCTCGTTCCTTAAGAACTCATAAAGACATCACGTTCACGAAACCCTAAGAAAGTGGGACATCTGACTTCTTTTGGAGCACAATTCGAAATCATTCTAAACTCTTTCGTAATTTTGTCCCGTTTCTTCCCAGACAGCAAAATAGAAAAAAGTTCAGAATGATTTCCAATTGTGCTCTAAAAGAAGTCAGATATTTCTGAGGATTTTCCGAATATGAGTTCATAAAGAATTCATATTAATAGATTCTGCAGAAAATGATAGCGAAAGTTTTTCTGAGGTCGATGTTTACGAATCTAAACTATTTTTAACGAATCTATACATTCTTCATAAAGAACGCATAAAGATATCACTTTCAAAAAACCCTAAGAAAGTCGGACATCTGGCTTCTTTTAGAGTACATTTTGAAATCATTCTGAACTCTTTTCTATTTTGCTGCCTGGGAAGAAAGGGGACAAAATAGGAAAGAGTTCAGAATGATTTCGAAATGTACTCTAAAAGAAGTCAGATGTTCGACTTTCTTAGGTTTTTTTGAAAGTGATATCTTTATGCGTTCTTTACGAACGCATGTTCATAAAACTTTCAGAAATGTGGAACTTCTTTTAGAGCACATTTCGAAATCATTCTGAACTCTTTTCTATTTTGCTGTCTGAGAAGAAAGGAGACAAAATAGGAAAGAGTTCAGAATGATTTCGAAATGTACTCTTAAAGAAGTCAGATGTCCCGTTTTCTTAGGGTTTTGTGAACGTGATGTCGTTATGAGTTCTTAATGAGCGCATGTTCAGAAAACTCTAAGTCGGACATCTGACTTCTTTTAGAGCACATTTCGAAATCATTCTGAACTCTTTCCTATTTTGCTGCCTAGGAAGAAAGGGGATAAAATAGGAAAGAGTTCAGAATGATTTCGAAATGTACTCTAAAAGAAGTCAGATGCCCCATTTTCTTAGGGTTTTGTGAACGTGATGTCTTTATGCGTTCTTTATGAAAGCATGTTCAGAAAACCTTCAGAAATATCTGACATCTTTTAGAGCACAATTCGAAATCATTTTGAACACTTTTTGGCTGCCTGGGAAGAAACGGGACAAAATAGGAAAGAGTTCAGAATGGTTACGAAATGTACTCTAAAAGAAGTCAGATGTTCGACTTTCATAGGGTTTTTTGAAAGTGATGGCTTTATGCGTTCTTTATGAACGCATGTTCACAAAACCTTCAGAAATATGGGACTTCTTTTAGAGCACAATTCGAAATCATTCTGAATTCTTTCTTATTTTGTCCCTTTTCTTCCCAGACAGCAAAATAGAAAAGAGTTCATAATGATTTCGAAATGTACTCTAAAAGAAGTCAGATGTCCCATTTTCTTAGGGTTTTGTGAACGTGATGTCTTTATGAGTTCTTTATGAACGCATGTTCAGAAAACCTTCAGAAATGTGGGACTTCATTTAGAGCACAATTCGAAATCATTTTGAACTCTTTCCTATTTTGTCCCTTTTCTTCCCAGACAGTAAAATAGAAAAGAGTTCAGAATGATTTCGAAATGTACTCTAAAAGAAGTCAGATGTCCGACTTTCTTAGGGTTTTTTGAAAGTGATGTCTTTGTGCGTTTTTTATGAACGCATGTTCAGAAAACCTTCAGAAATATCTGACTTCTTTTAGAGCACAATTCGAAATCATTCTGAACTCTTTTCTATTTTGCTGTCTGGGAAGAAAGGGGACAAAATAGGAAAGAGTTCAGAATGATTTCGAAATGTACTCTAAAAGAAGTCAGATGTCCCGTTTTCTTAGAGTTTTGTGAACGTGATGTCTTTATGAGTTCTTAATGAACGCATGTTCAGAAAACCCTAAGAAAGTGGAAAATCTGATTTGTTTTAGAGCACATTTCGAAATCATTCTGAACTCTTTTGCTGTCTGGGTTGAAATCTGATTTCAGATTTTTAAGCAGCGACTCAAAAAAAAAATATGTACCGCAAAGGGTTAAATAGTAATAAGATCGATTTTCAATATTTAAAAATAATTATCGATTAATTAATAAAAAATAACGGAAATTTCGGTTTGTAGTATAACAACTCTTGGTCCCACAAGATACATCCACACCAAAATTTACTTTAAAAAGTATCATATTATAGTGCAATATCCACGATATTAATTTGAAGAGTCGAAGGTACTGTGAGGTGAAAAATAAAAATTTTGTTAACCTAAGAAATGTTCAGATGCACTATATATTTAAATGTTAAGACGTAAAAATAGTGTCAACACTTAGAAGAGGGGAATTTATTCTTATAATAATTGGATTAACTGCTCTGTTACTGGTTTTCAATAAAAGAAAGGGTATTTTTGATAATTATATTTTGAATAATTATATCGGACAGATGTGATGGAAAATAAGGCTAGATTTTATGGAAATTTGTTATTGAAAGTACGTGAAATAGAATGTTACAATTGTGTTTTTCACCATGCAGTACAAGCACAAAAAATGAAAGTAATTAGAACACAATATATGCGTGTACAGGTACAACGACTTAAGGCTTGCGCTTTATTATACGCTCAGTCATAATAAACATTTAGTCCCTACGTGGAAAAATATTAACTAGGGGAAATAAAGTACAGCCATCCAAAAATACTGAATATTAACACGCATTAAACGAATTATATATAAAATCGTTTAATACGGTGGGTCGAAGAAGTAACATTGTATTTAAATGAAGAAGTGCAGAAATTTAGAGGAAAGCAGAAAGTTACTGTATTTTTCAGTTGAAAGTAAAGATGAATACTTTATAGAATTACAATGTCTGCCGAGTACATTAAATATGATTTGTGATTAAAATGATTTTTCTGTAAAATATAGTAAATGCTGCGATACGTTTCTCGACGCCATGACAACATTTAAGAAAGTACACACAAAAGTAATTGAAATCGATGCACTTAAAATGCACTTCCATATTCGTAAGTGAATATATATATATATATACGATACGTGCTTAGTAAGTGTAAAATTCTAATAAGTAAGAATACACCGAAATATTAAGAAGATAGAAGGAAGAGCTATGAAAAAGTTGCATTCACACGTCACCTCAGCAGCCTTGAGGTGACGTTATATACATATCATTCTATGCGGAACAAACTAATTCTAGGTGTGATATACATGTAAGAAAATATGAAGAATTATATATGTATATGAATGTATATATACCCATGTTGAGACATACATTTATTGTTATGTTAAACAATGCATCTTGTGTAAATTTTTAATTAAGACCCTGATTTTAAAAAATACCTGTAATACTCTCACGAGTATTATAAAGAATACAACTAATTGAAAATTTTCAAAATATTTAATTTCAGATTCTGTGATTTCATCAGATTTATACATACACTTGTATACATTCAATACGTGATAACTGAACATTCATAAACGATAACGCGCTGTTTAACCCTTTAACGCCGGGAAGGACACTTTTTTCATGTTTTTTCTTACGTATATGGGATCGCTCTTTCAAAATCTGCAAAAAAATGAATTTTCAAAAAGTTGTAGCCATTTTTCTGAAAAAAAATTCGAATTTTTGACAATTTTGTTTCAAAAATTACTTTTTTTTCATACGGCATGTAACCAGAATACTGCTTCACACCAAAATATCGCGTCCGCAATGTTTAAGCTTCAAAATGATGAAACGTACTTTTCAAAATTTCGAGATAGCGGATCCAAAATGGCGACGGAAGAATTTTTTCACAAATAGTAGCATTATGTCCCGTGTCATTAAAAAAAAATTTCTTTTTAATGATACTATGTATCTGAATATTTTTTGGGTCGCCGATCAGAACCAATTTTGAAAATATCGTCCGCCGTATTGAATCCGTCATTTTGAATTTTTGAAATGTGACTTGAGATTTGTGATCGGCGACCCAAAATATATTTAGATACACAGTGTCATTAAAAAGAAAATTTTCTCTTAATGAAACGGACACTGAATACATACTACTATTTGTGAACAAAAATTTGTTCGTCGCCATTTTGGATCCGCCATCTTGAATTTTTCAAAAGTACGTTTCATCATTTTGAAGCTTGGACATTGCGGACGCGATATTTTGGTGTGAAACAGTCTTCTGGTTACTTGCCGTAAGACAAAAAAGTCATTTTTGAAACAAAATTGTCAAAAATTCGAATTTTTTTTTCAGAAAAATGGCCACAACTTTTTGAAAATTAATTTTTTTGCAATTTTATTGGCAGATTTTGAAAGAGCGAACCCAAATACGTAAGAAATGGGTCTTCCGTTTTATTAACATCCATAGTAGTAGAGAAAATTAACGTTGAAAATACTTGAAAAAAGTGTTCTTCCCGGCGTTAAAGGGTTAACAGATATATGTTTTAGGAATATAGAATTAGTATACATACGTTAGAATGTATTTCACTAATAGGGTCATATACATAACCTTTCAAAGTTTGATGCACATAAGAATTATACTGCATGTTTAATTTTACTTATTTAGAAATGCCCATACTTTATATTTTGGCCGGAATTGATATTACATTTATTTCAAAACATTAAACCAGCCATCCAGAAAATATTTTTCATGTCCAAGAGGCGTAATTTCAAAATTCAAAATGGCGGATTCACAATGGCATCTGGAGTTGAAAAATGTATAGAATCGGATTTCTCAATGTTTTATTTTTTTGAAAATAATTTCAAATAATGACTACTGACGTTTCAGTCATCAATTATTACGTTTCAAAATTCAAAATGGCACCTGAAATACATCCGTTATGGATAAAGCTTGCAATGCATACGCCATTTTAAATTTTTAAATGACGAACTGAGATTCGTGAACATTAAGCCCAAACATGTAGAAATACTCAATTTCATGAGTTTTTATTCGGAATGGATATATTTCGATGTCAAATTCTGAGGCAGGGAACTAAATGACATATAAATCGTCAGTTTCACATTTTTTCAATATTAAATTAAACTTCTTAGAAGCTGTATGATATTTTTTATCCGATATTCTAAATTTTGAATATAATAACTAATTAGTAGTCACTTCAGAATGTTGAGAAATTCGACATTACATTAATTTTCGTTATTAAAATTACCGGGATGAATCCACGCCATTTTTTATTTTTAACATATGTCTCTTGGACTTTAAAGATTCTGTCCTAGAAAAAAAATAAATAGTGTGTGTTTTTGCCTTTTAGCAGCCATATAGAAACATCCGTTGGTTATAACAAGAAAATAAACCTCAGATAAACGAAAATCGACGTTAAAGATATCCAACCATACTATTTTTTTTAACGTGATGAAATACGGAAACATTTTATGTTATTCTGGATATTAAAGGGTTAAGAAAAACACAGTTTACAGAAGTACACCATAGAGAAATGTAGTAAGAATAATTTAGTGTATAACCCAGCAATCGAGATTGAATAGGATTGGATTGAAAATTTCAATTCATTTTGAATTCATACTTTGATTCCGTAAATATGTATTCAAATGGATTGAATTCCGAGGAAAGGAATCCATCTGTATTCAATTTTACGAATACAATCGGAAGCGTAATTTGCCGGATTAAATTTCAGAAAAAGTAATCCATCTGTATTCAATTTTACGAACACAATTACGAATACAATCGGAAGCAGTATAAGAATACAAATAAATACAGATTTATTCAAAGTTTATTTTTTGAAAGAAAACTTGAAATGAATACGCTTAGATAGTTTTGAATCCGTAATGTTGAATACAGAGGCATTCAATATTTCGTTTTGAAGAAGGAAACTTTTTTTGGATTGAAATGAATACACTTGGATAGTTTTGAATCCGTAATGTTGAATACGGATGGATTCAATATTTCGTTTTTAAAAAGGAAATTATTTTTGGATTGAAATGAATACACTTGGCTACTTTTGAATCGTTAATGTTGAATACGGATGCATTCAATGTTTCGTTTTTAAATAGGAACCTTTTTTTGGATTGAAATGGATAAACTTGGATAGTGTTGAATCCGTAATGTTGAATACGGATGCATTCAAAGTTTTGTTTTTGAAATACAACGTTTTTTGGATTGAAATGGATACACTTGGATAGTTTTGAATCCGTAATGTTGAATACGGATGCATTCAATATGTCGTTTTTAAAAAGGAAACTATTTTTGGATTGAAATGAATACACTTAGATAGTTTTGAATTCGTAATGTTGAATACGGATGTATTTAAGATTTAATTTTTAAAAAGAAAACTTATTTTGTATTAATATGAATTCAGAAAGTAACCTTTTTATTCGTATGAACGAATAGAATTCTATTTACGTATTAAAATGGATTCACCGTTGACCAAAGTATGGATTCAGAATTTAATAATTGAATCCAATTCTATACAACTCTATCCAAATTCGATTGCTGGGAATAATCAACAAAGGAGATGTCAATTCACACTGATCGACAAAATGTTACTTTTTGGTCTGCCTTTGTCAAGCGAAGTATCATTTCCGACGTATGTTTTTTTGTGAAAACGATGGCGCTAACGGAATTTTGCAATCACGTCACACTTTAGAGAAAAATTAGGTTAAATGTGGTTAAAAAATAAAGTTAAATTTAAGCACGTTTTTCTTCAAAATGTGACGTCTTGGAAAAATTCTGCTAGCCCCATCGTTTTCAGCACGAAAAAATACTTGAGAAATGATACTTCGCTTGTCAAAAATAAATTCCCCTTTGCTACGAAATAAACCGCAATATGTCCGAAAACACTGATTTTTACACATTTAACCATGTTTTTCTTCAAAGCGTGACGTGATAGCAACATTCTGTTTGCACCATCGTTTTTAGCACGAAAAAAATACTTCAGAATTGATACTTAGCTTGTCAAAGGCAAAATCAGTGTCCGACAGTGTTATGGGGTTGTTTCAGTCAGTTTTGATACAAACAAATGAAACAGTTAAATTTTACTAATTATAAAATAATTTTTGTGGAAATTGTATAGGGAACATTAAAAGAATTAATCTATTAAGGGTGGAGGTCGAGGGCTTTTAAGAAGATTAGTTTTCAATTTAAATTTCGGTTCAGAGAATTATACACAACGAAAAAATAAAAAAGACTTTAGAAGATCTCAAAAAGATCTTTTTTAGTAATGTCACTATTCAAGATGTATTTGAGAGCTTTTTAAGACTTTTAAACTACTAGTTTATCAAAATCTTTTTTAGAACTTTATGAGATCTTTAAGAAAAATTTGTACTATTTTTTTGAGATCTTTTTAAGACTTTCTTTTCACAGCATGATTTTAAAAAAACATAATTTTATTAATCTTTTTTCAAGATCTTTTTTTTATCTTTTTCGGATATGCAGAAAAATATTTGTAATAAAATGCTGAATTCTCTTATTTTTTACGAAAATTAATTATTGAATATGAATTTTAAAGTAATTACCTTTTTTACTTACTTTCCGGTCTGATTTCTGAAACTTCACTTTATAATATTCGGTCAATATTTACAACTAGTCGAAGATGATAAATAAACACTTAGTATGCGTTAATACAAGCGATTCATGTCATGAAGACAGAAAGTTTCATATTACTAATATTCAATATTTACAACACAAATCGAAGACGAGAGATTTCCAGAGTTGTTTTTCTATGCGCTGACAATGTTTTATACAATGAAGACAGAGAAATGACAATTTGTCATCTTTCAGAAAGCATGAAAAACACTACAATTTTACGTGTCTTAGACAAAAATTGATACATTTTCTTTTACCTGTACACATTATAATTTCTGCAATACAAAGTATTACAAATAATGAAGTTTACTACCGATATCTTAAGAAAAGTATAATATTTATTCCATTTTAATTATTACGAAATTAGAGAGTAGAGAGCAGAACAGAAAGCAAGTAAACTGAGTAATCACCTTAAAAATCATCTTCGATAATTAATTTTGGCAAAAAATAAGAGAATTCAGCATTTTATTACAAATATTTTTTTCATATCCTGTATAATATAAAAAAAAGATCTTGAAAAGATCTCAAAAATATCTCGATAAGATTAATAAAATTATGTTTTCGTAAAATCATGCTGTGAAAAGAAAGTCTTAAAAAGATCTCAAAAAATAGAACAAATTTTTCTTAAAGATCTCATAAAGATCTCAAAAAGATTTTGATAAACTAGTAGTTTGAAGTCTTAAAAAGTTCTCAAATACATTTTGAATAGTGACATTTTTAAGAAAGATCTTTTTGATAACAACAAATAATGAAGAACGAAAAATAATTAAGTTCCGAAAAACATATTTAAAATAAACCCATGAAAAGGGAAACGTTAAAAATATTAGGAAATATGAGAAATGTTGAATATATTACAGTACCTTTATTATTCGAATAAACGATTAATCTGGGTAAATTCCAATTATTTGTTCACTGAAAAGCTTGAAAACGAAACTCACTATTGGCATACAACAAATGAACAAGGACAAAATCTTTTTTTAAAATCTCGATTTTCAATTTGAAACACGACATAACAGGCCACTAATCACCTACTTGATATTATATTCTATAAAAATATTAAATAATAATTTATGATTAATTAAATTTAACGAACTAAAGTTTTGCAATAAATTCATGAAATGTTACTGTTTTATTAAATGAATTGTTACGTTAAACTTATACTGGAAAATTATTCCCAAGTGGAAATGTGTTTTTTATATATTGTTGACAGTTTTAACCAATTAAAACTGGTATATTAATCTCATTATGAAGGAAACATTTTGCATGAAAATTGTTTTGACAATTGGTTACCTTTCTTCCCTCTTAATTCTGTTAAAGTGAAAATTACTTCACTATGGTGAATTTCACAATAAACCAGTGAGAATTCTTGTACGTTTTTAAAAACATTTGGGTATGGACAGATTTATATGCAAAAACCCAAATACACTGACATTTTAACAAATCTTATTCAACTGTTAATTAATAGCCCAAACGCATGTTTATCACGTATGTGTATCAATTCATTTCGTTTCATAATATGAAATGAATGAAAAATGAAATACATGATGAGAAAGATACAAATGAATTCCTGAAGTTATGGCAAAAATTAAATCTGAGTTATATTATAGGTTAATTATTGTAATAATAATAATCGCCTTTTATACGGTGATAGTTTTGTTTCTCCATTAAAAAGTGATGACGGATTCGCTTCATATATAAGGTCGAACTTTAGAAGAGTTGAATCTGTTACTACTGCATTGATCCAGTATGAATGGCTCGTTACACTCTGAACTTCATGTTCCAGTTCTATTTTCTTTCTAAATTTGTTTATTTTCGGTAAATTACAAAATTATGCCGAATTACCAGAGAGAGATAAAAATGGTTAATTGAACCGCAGAAAAAAAGTAGAAATGGTTGTAACGTCTTATATAAGTGTAGAATGAATAACGTAGATAGTACCTTACCCACCCAGATAGCAGAATAAAAAAATAGTTCAGTATGATCTCCTAATGTGTACAAAAAGACGTCAGATGCATCAAATTATGAGGTTTATCTTAACGTGATATAAGTATGAGATTATTACGATCTCAAGCTCAGAAAAACGTACGTATCCGACCTCTTAAAGAACTCATTATGAGATCATCCTGAACTATTTTTGATTCTGCTATCTGGGCAGCAAAAGAGAAAAGATTCAGAATTATTTCGAAATGTACTTTAAAAGAATTCAGATGTTCCACTTTTTCTGGGTTTTCTGGACATGAGTTCATAAAGATCTCATAATTACATCATGTTCGGAAAACCCTGAGAAAGTGGGACGCCTGACTTCTTTTAGAGCACATTTCGATATCACTCTGGACTATTTTCTATTGTGCTGTCTAGGTATTTACACAATTCAGAACATTGTAAAAAAATACCATACAAAAACATTTTTCCATAACAAAAGGTTGTTTTCGTTTAATCAATTTTATTACTATTATATCTCTGTTACTAGTGATGGATGTTGAATGCCACAAATTCATTTAAAACTGTGGTAGAGTTGAGGTTATGTACTCTACTGCATATTTAACGATCTGGAAATAGTAAACAGAAAAATGTCATGGTCTTGTTCACTACCGAAATAGGTAATTCAACTATTTTTTGCAATACCGTTTTTTACTAAACTGTTGTGGAACTGTTTTTTACATTATTGTCGCATAGTAATTATTTTTTAAAAATCAACAACGTAACTTTGTGAATCTCGATAACAAAAATATGTACATAAAAAGAAAAGGTAAAATATTTTGTGACTAATCGGTACCTTTACTATGAGTTATAAACTTGTATGAAATCTTTATACTAATATATTTAGCGCAAAACATACAACTTTACCACGAAGAAAAATAACAATATTATTTATAGTTTTTGCCAAATGTCGAATGGCGCATTATTATCGACCCTTTTAAAAATATATAAGGGTGATTTTAAAAAATGTGTGATATTTTGGGAGCAAATTTAGCAATATTTGAAATTCATGAAACTTATTTAATTAAAAAAAACATACGCAGATGTAAAGTAAGCGATACGTTTATTAATTATAAATTCATTTTTTATAAATTTACACTAAATTGTTATTAAAAATCAGAGAATTTCATTTCCGGCGCAGTATTGTATTTTTACTTATTACATTAATAACCGTTTCTTTAAATTCATTTATGTCTCATGTTTTTAAATTTGACAGCCATTTAATATTCCGCAAGAACAAATTTGATAAATTTGTTATTCTGTCTATAATAAGGAAGAATAATACTTCTGGTATTTATACATACCGGCCAAATTTGAACGCTCTGAATTTTTTAACTCGTCAAATAATGCATTCTATCTCCGAATCCTTAACGATAATGATAAAACTCATTGGATGTCTTTTAAAGTACACAAATAAAGCTTTCAATTGGTGCATTTAGTTTTACTTCAGACTTTATAGTTTCGCAGTTGTCAAATTTTAAAAATGTTAAAATTTGCCATTTTTTTCTTTTGACTTTTAACACTAACAAAATGTGTAATAAATTTTTCTGTATATTTCCAATTTTTGGCTAAATACTATAATTCAAGAGCTTTGACATAGCTCTTGTAAAAAGTACATACGATTTTTTTTGTCAGAGTTACTATTTTTTTGAGTTATCAACTTTTTGCCTTTTTCCAAAGAATTCTGACAAAATGAGGTAAACTGGCAATTTTCAAAAAATCATAACTCAGGAACAAAAAATCGTATCGACTTTTCACAAGAGCCATTTTAAAGCCCTTGAATTGTAGTATTTAGGCAAAAATGGACTATATGCAGAAACACTTTTTAGACTTTTTGTCAGTGTTTAAAGTCGAAAGAAAAAAATGGCAAATTTTAACATTTTTAAAATTTGACAACTGCGAAACTATAACGTCTGAAGTAAAACTAAATGCAGCAATTGAAAGCTTTATTTGTGTACTTTAAAAGACATCCAATGAGTTTTATCATTATCGTTAACGATTCAGAGATAGAACGCATTATTTGATGATTTAAAAAATTCAGAGCGTTCACGAACTTTTGGCCGGTAGTGTATCTTCTTTTTGTTTTGATCTGTAAAACATTGAAAATAATTTATTTTGTTTTAACGTTTATATTTTATAATATTCTGAATTGTGAAAGTAACGTAGTATTAACGACAACCTTTCATGTAGTTAATTCTACTATTATTATATGCTAGAACCATTTATACTTTTTTTTCTATGGTTACATTTTTTCTCTGTGTGCACATTCTACTGTTCCTGCCACTCTCATTATTTATGTTATTACAATTATATTTTTCTGTTTTGTTGCATTATAATGAACATAATTATCAGGAATAGTTATCCACTATCGCAGAATTGGGTAAGCTAGTAAACTTATGGTGTACGACGATGTAATATACTCTAAAAGATATCGACTTCACTAGAAGTTGAGAGCCGCATGATAAAGTTTGCTATTGTCTTTAACAAAGTTCGTGTCAAAACTTATTAAAGTAATACCAGCAGGTTTAATCGTGTAATACAGTTCATCTGATTCCAGTGCATTTATCATTATATACACTTATCGTATTAAAAAAATATCTTCGGAATACAACATTAAATGAATCCAATTTGTCGGCTTTTCTGAATTTATCATATTATCCGAAAAACTAAAATAAAACTAAAATTCGTAAATATTGGAGTGATAACAACTCAGGATTAGAATTTCAAAATACTTATTTTCAATACAATATTAATGCTTGTAAAAAGTAAGTTTTTTTACGTTCATTTATTATATTCCTAAAGCAGACACAAGTGTATGCAGGTGATAGTAACGAATGTTGGTTGCAAAATTCATGCAATGTAGGGCTTCATATCGAAATCTCATTTTATGACACAAACACGTGTTATGGAGTAAAGTCCATATTTGAACAAGTCTCATCAAAACTCAATTCATTCAAGATGGTGGAAACGACCAGCAAACGAATAATTTCATCTGAAACAGGTAAGTTTACCTCTTTTCATTTTTTTGGATATTCTTATTATGTGAATTTTCACGGAATTCCAATTTATTTTAGTTCCTTCACTTCTTTTTAAATCCGGGTCATTTTTTTATATTATTAAGTGTTTTTCAGTGTTTACTCTAATATATATTATCCACTACGATGTTCAACAATATTGCCGAAAACACTCTAATCAATCATATTATATTTTAAAAACATTAAGACAAAAATTAACACACCGATTAAACTTTTTCGTCATTGCACATACTCGATATCTTCGTTTTCTTACACAATCAGCGAGTCGTATTTTAAAGCTTTCACATAGAGAGAATGAAAATGGAACTAATTCGTAATATTAAGATATTTGATAACAAAAAGTAGTTAATTTAACCATTTCTATAAAAAACAAGAACATAATATTGTTCAGTTTACCATTTCCCGATACCCAGCAATCGAATTTGGATAGAGTTGTATAGAATTGGATTCAATTATTAAATTCTGAATCCATACTTTGGTCAACAGTGAATCCATTTTAATACGTAAATACAATTCTATTCGTTCATACGTATAAAAAGGTTACTTTCTGAATTCATATTAATCCAAAAAAAGTTTTCTTTTTAACAATTAAATCTTAAATACATTCATCTTCAACATTACGGATTCAAAACTATCTAAGTGTATCCATTTCAATCCAAAAATAGTTTCCTTTTTAAAAACGAAATATTGAATGCATCCGTATTCAACATTACGGATTCAAAACTATCCAAGTGTATTCATTTCAATCCAAAAAAAGTTGTATTTCAAAAACGAAACTTTCAATACATCCGTATTCGATATTACGGATTCAAAACTATCCAAGTGTATTCGTTTCAATCAAAAAAAAAGTTGTATTTCAAAAACAAAACTTTGAATACGTCCGTATTCAATATTACGGATTCAAAACTATCCAAGTTTATCCATTTCAATCCAAAAAAAGGTTCCTATTTAAAAACGAAACATTGAATGCATCCGTATTCAACATTACCGATTCAAAAGTAGCCAAGTGTATTTATTTCAATCCAAAAATAGTTTCCTTTTTAAAAACGAAATATTGAATGCATCCGTATTCAACATTACGGATTCAAAACTATCTAAGCGCATTCATTTGAATCCAAAAAACGTTTCCTATTTAAAAACGAAACATTGAATGCATCCGTATTCAACATTACCGATTCAAAAGTAGCCAAGTGTATTTATTTCAATCCAAAAAAAGTTTCCTTCTTAAAAAGGAAATATTGAATGCCTCAGTATTCAACATTACGGATTCAAAACTATCTAAGCGTATTCATTCAATGCAAAAAAAGTTTTCTTTCAAAAAATAAACTTTGAATAAATCTGTATTCAATATTACGGATTAAAAACTATCTAATTGTCTTCGTAAACACGGTAGCCTTGAAGCTGCAATAGGTTGATCAAAAATGAATAAACAATCGCCCTACGGGGTTCGAATCGTTTTTTTATACAGATTAAAATCTCGTTTGAATCGAAATCCTATCAGTTCCGGTTATTGTTTAAACTAACTTTTAAGGTTTGACGCGTCATCCGTAATGATAACACGGTAAACAATTTTTTTTCCGTTATTTTTGGATTTTTTTTACTTTTTGCAGTAAAAATTAATACTTTTTGCCAAAATATATTACCTTATACACAATCGAAAAAATTGTTAAACAAAAAATATGTTTCTTATGCTATATAGGTACCGGGGTCCAACTACCTTAACCATTTTTGACTACTCCATTCGAATGAGCGACTCCAAATACTCAAAAAACCATTTTCATTTTGCGAGTACCATCACGCTGAAATCCGTGTGTACATCCACACATTTGAGCGTTAAAGGGTTACATTTATTAGAGTGAGAATTGAGCCACGCATGTTAAAGAGTGAATAATCAAAAATGCATTCAGAAAAGATTCAAATGCAATCATTTCATAAATTTTGAATCCATTTTCTGTCCCTGACGAAACCATATGAATACAAAAATAAACTTCCATACAATGTTTAATGCATATGAATTCCTTTATATCCAAAAATAATATGCACAAAAAAGAACTTGAATTCAATTGAATGCATAAATAAAATGTCATAATGATCATATTAATTTTGAATCCATGCAAATGCAAATATAATATTGATTTATTAACGGTACAAATTATGAATCGTTGCGAATGCAAATTTATTATTTGTTTATTAGTGTTATAAATTATGAATCCATGCGAATGCAAATATAATAATGGTCTTGATGTTATACATTTTGAATCCATTAAAGCATGATGGGATATACAGGACACACACCAAGTTTATTATTTCCACGTTCATTCGCCATTTATGGCGTTATCGTTGACTTTACGAAGAAAATGCATAAAACATTTTTTGTAGAGAATTTCATGCTCTAACTTTTTGATTTGAAACATTTATCAATAAAATTTGTATTTTTACAAAATAAATGCAAAAAACTACGAAGAAACGTAATTGGGGCTACTGTTTTTTAGTAACGGATGGATGGATCTGTGCTAAAATCTAGTCAGATCTAAGTTATGCCAAGACGCGGAAGCAAAATTCGATTACTGGGGGGTTTAGTGGCTTTGATCATTGCACCAACATACCCCTGCTTTGGGAATTATGTCAAAATTTCGTCAAATTTCATGTATATCGTAACGTTTTAGAGATATTTCGTAATAATTTAGAACAAAAATTACAATATTTATTTTAGCAACAAAAATATGTACTATCTATATATGAGTAATTCCGCGATACTTTTAATATTTAGGAAACTGTATACTTACAAGACGAATTTAATACAATTGATAAACAAAAAAATTTTTTTGATATGAATTAAATGTCGGAAAATATCATACAATAGTTTTGATGGATGGAGAATAATTAGTTTTGCGTGAAAAAAAAATTGAAATTCGTCATATTTAAAGATTTGTGCAGGAAACTGTCCTATATTTCTTTTCTTTCGACCAAAAAATAAAACGTGCTTGTTTATGAAAGACCGCACAAATTTTTCTGTACTATCACTTGATATTGTACTTTCAACCCATGTCATTTTTAAGAAGGTGCCTGCCTCCTGAAATGAAATATAAAAACAAAAATAAAAGAAACTAAATTTTCATAAAGAAAACATTTTTTTACATTTCATCGTTTGAAAAAGTGCGTTTCGAGATTTCAAAAAAAGTAAAGCACGAGTGTATTCCTTACATAAAAACGGTTCAAACCACTCTTTTTACATTACCGTACCACTCTACCGGAAAAAATACGAGGCTTTGAAAAATGATATTACTTGCGCCGCTGGTACCGAAAATAGTTATTTTTTAATAGCACACTTTCTGTACAGTTTGAAAATCCCCAAAACCTATTGCTGTTTTTTGTTTGGTATATTTCTAAGCGTGTATCACTAGTCTCAAGTCAATATTATTTGCACCTGTCTGAAAAAAAGACTGAACAAAAAATAATTTTATTTTCGGTAATTACTGCATTATATTATTTTGATTATTTTGGCAGTAATAAATAGTTTGTACAATTAATTATTTTTTATCTTCAAGAGGCAAAAGTCCCCGAACTGATCAAATCGATTAAGAATTATAGATTCAACAAAGTTTTGAAAATGGATAATAAAATTATTTTGTTCAAAATTTTAAAGTTGCTCCTACAAAATGTGCGTTTTTAAAAAAATGTTGGCACCATCAAATTTTTGCTCTTCGTATCACCTGAAATGAGAAAAATAACTTTACATGTGGGTGCAAGTAAAAAAAAAAAAATTTTTTTTTAAATGCCAAATATTAAAAGTATCGCGGAATTACTCATATATTTGTTCTTTTCAAAAGCCGATAAGTAAATTATTACATAAATGTAGTAAATTGTAATAGATTTATGACATTATTTTTATTTACACAATTCATAAATACTCCATGTTCCAATTAATCATTAGTTTCACATTATTTTATAACAGCGAGTGTGGTTGATTGAGTACGGCTCGAAGTTGTCGTTTGGGAGTCTAGGGTTCGATTCTCGGTCGATGCATTTTTTTTTTCATTAAATCTGTGAACTAGGATTATTTTTGGATATAAATGCATTCGAATTTTCAATGCTTCTGAATGCATTTTAATACATTTTTATGGATAGAAAATGGATTTATATGCATTCAAAAATTCCCAATGCCTGCGATTCGTTTTTCGACTACTGGGTAGTCAATCTTAGCGAATGAAAACTCACTGAAGCAAGGACAGAAAAGTCACTCTTCAAAATCGATAATTCAGTTTTCGGCTTAATTTTTACGCGAAGAATTTTAGAGGGTGACCTTAGAGTCATTATTTGGTCAAATCAATTGATATTTTAATAAAGCGGTTGTGACCCTTAGCGAGTCGAAACAATAACTTCCCGATCAATCTCTCGTATTTTATTCCGGTTTATTTAACCGACTGGCTATATTTACGTACGTTTTCCATATTTTGCGTTATATAGAGAGGTTCTATTTCCGAAATCTACCCATTATTTCTTAAAAAAAACCGACTAGTAAAAAATCGGCATATTGTAAAGAGAATAATACTTTTACCGTGTCGGCTTTGTAATATGTCGGTTTTTTACTTGTCGGCTTTTTTATTTCTCAGTTTTTTGACGCGCATCAACAGTTTGCTCACGAAAAATGACGGAATTTGTTAAATAATATCATTTTTTCACGTTATTTGTACTATTTTTACTACTTTTTTTTGGAATAACTCGAAAACCGCTCAGCCGATCATGTTCAAAATCTAATCAGCGCGAAGTTAGGTCAGGACGCATCGATTAAAAAAAAAATTAATTAAATTCGCTTCATCCGTTGAAGAGAAATCGTTGGACAAAATTTGGTTTTCATCCGTACACACACACACACACACACACGCACACACGCACACAGACAGACATCTCTCTAAAAATGTGTCAGTTTGCTTCTAGTGGTCAGAAAACGTGGAGATATCATGAAATTAGCATTTTCCATTTTCGAGGTCATTTCAATAACTTCCCTGTAGACCGGGAAGTTAAAAAATGACCAGCCATCTTGTATCCGCCATTTTGAATGTTAAAAATTCCCGTAACAGCGTAAACGATGAAGGTTTCATAGTCTAATTTCAAAATGATTTTGTATTTTGAAAATTGGTTTGACCTGATGTTTGGAAGCCTGCGCGTATATGTTCGGCTTTCGACACCCGCACCATGACGTCATCGGCGATGGCGCCGTCTACTAGCACTGGGGGAAGGGAAGGTGTCCGTGGTGGCGAGGATCGAAGTTTCGTTTCTTCCTCGGTGGCGCATTTCACGAGGTGGAGCTGGTGCTCGAAACGGGAAAGCCGTTCGATCGCACGTCAGCTGACGGACGTCAGTGAATCCGTGCGGACCGTAGAACGCGCTGCGACGACCTAATCGTCGTCGAATCATCAATCGACATTATGTCGAAACTAGACGAATACTACGACGTCGTCCTGGCCTTTGTCAAGGAGGCGGGGGAGGTAGGCCCTAAACATTTTTTGAAAAATCTTCATTTTCTAAGTCATCTTTTTGTGTTTAATAGTCATTTTCCGTCAGGGTGAAAAATTCTATGTCTGACATCTGACAGTTTCAATTAGCAAAATGTGTATCTATTCGTCATCGAGCAAAGTTCATGGATTGTCAATGACGGTTCATGACGGAATTGTTTTGACCTTTCATTCGATCTTTTACATTTTAGGCTATTCTCATTTTTTGACTCATTTTGATCATCACTGATATTCAATTTGAAAATCATCATTCGTGTTACTTTTCCACGTGTTTGAATTTAAAAAAATGTGTTTTTGTGAAGTTGTCCACTAGGGGTGCCGAGGGGTGTACTGCTCACCTAAGGAAAGTACTACTTTTAATTAATGCATTTCAGATTTGTATAACGATTAAAATCGATTCTATAAAGCCCCAACTGTAATATACAAAAAGATTTGAATTTTTACTAACGCTAAACGTATTGAATTTAATAAATATCAACGATCCAAAAGGATCTTCTGTCAATGTGGGTAATACTGCTCACTAAATTTAAGTTATTAAACTTATTTTTATTCACTTAGAAAGAATCTAATGAAGATGTAATGAAGAAATATGTAAAGAAGAATGTATTCAAATTAATGATTCATAAATAATGAGTGTACCTAACCTATGGAGTTCGATGATATTATAAATCAATTTGTTGTTAACTTGTGTACATTCATTGTATATGATTAATTACAAGAAGTTCCATTTCAAATATCCATTATTTTAGTACTTTTTGTACATTTATTTGATCAACAATATGTAAAATATGTCATAAACTTTTTGAGCGGTGTTACCCACTAAAAGTAATGAATAATTATAAATCAATGTTGTTTTTAGTAGTTTACCAAATAGCATTTGATAATTAACAGTACTACGAGCCTATTTTTTTCATATTTTTTCCCATTGAGAACTAGTAAAAAGATGGAAACCCGTATATTGTAAAGGCCAATTCTTATTATTACAAAACTTTCCAAATTTTTTTTAATCAACTTTTAGCAATAAACAATGTAAATTTTTTGTTGAAATTAGATTTTGACATAAAGTTCTTTAATAAAAAAATATAAAAAATCATTATAACTTAACGGAACATTGAGCGGTACAACCCCCGCCTTCCCTAACGTTTCGTAAAAATTTTTGTGAGTGCGACTATACTTTATATTTAACAACACGGTTTCTTTTTAGTTTTTTATTAAAATGATACGTTCATTTTCTAATTCAGAATTATTCTATTAGGAGTGCAATTTCTAGAAGGTTATTGTTACTTGTTTTATATACAAATTTAAGTGAATAAATTTTTCAAGATTGAGAAAATCTGGTAATTTGTCATAAACGATGGAACCGAATCATATTTCGTGACTTGTAAATATCTCAGAAACCTTAAAAAAGTAGTGAACAAAAGTAAACAATCTTAAATGCTCTATCAAAAGACTTTTTCTTATGAAATACAATTTAAAAGACCGGTAATTTTCACAAACTATAAGAATTTTTTTACAAAATTAATAGAAATTAATGAAAGTTGAAAACTGATAAATTCATGCAATAGGATGCTGCAATAGGGGGTGATAAATTTATCATTTCGAACACAAAAAAATTGATTTACAAAAAATGAAAATATAAGAAATTAACAATCAAATTAATTTTTTTGATCAGGAAATAATAAGGATAATATTAATAATAGAATTTATTTCTTATAATAAAGGATAATATGTAGGAATTTTTATTAAAGAGTTATTGCTGCCTGCAAACATTTTTATATTTTAAATTATTCAAGTTCTTAAACAAATTTTGAGTAAATGCAAGTAAAAAGTATTTTTTTTTTTAAATTTCTTAGTAATGGTTTTCTCAAAATATTTCAGAAACAATTGTAATTTATTTTTTCGGAAACAAATTTTTTCATTTTTTCATTTTTAAAAAAATTTTGTTTCAATTTTAAATAAAAAACATAAGGCATAAGGATATTTTACTTTTTCCCTTTTTCATCAATGAAGGATAGAAAACTTTTGTTTGGCGTTCCAAATTTTTAAATTAAATGTTTAAAAAGTTATTAAAATTTAGAAAATCAGAAATCCGTTTAAATGAAAATAAAATAAAAATTAACATTTATAAACTAAAAGGAAACATAAATAAAAACATATATTGTGTTGATTAAATCTACCTTAAATGATAATAAAAAAATAAGTACTTTTATTTAATTAACTTTAACAAATCTGCGTAATTTGTATTATTGAAATATTAAAAATTATTTTTAATACGTATTAGATCTTTAAATGTTAGCAATACCTTATTTATGGCACAATTCTTCCATTTCTTACAGAAATCATACTTTAGTACTTATATATTATATTATCTAGTTACTCGTTAAAGACTTTAGTAATTGCATGTGTACTGCAAGTAACTAAATACGTTCGTCGAATTATCTAACTTGATTAGAAAACCAAGTACTTACTAACGAAACCCAAACCTTTTCATTAATATTTAAAATTTAATTAATGTTGACATTTTTGTTTAAAACGAAGTAAAAATATGTTTTTAACTATGTTAATAGTCTAGGAAGTAAAGAATTGAAAGAAAGAAAATTTTAAAAAATTAAAATCAACGAATAGATATTAAAAGAAAAACGATTAATTAAAATGTTACCATTTTTATTTTGTTTAATGGTATAGAGAATTTCTTATTTGTAGTGACCTATTTTAATGTTTACCAATAACCGATATCAACAATGAGTTATCAACACATGTTATGAGAATATGAATTGAAAATTTTCACGTGAACGTTTGAATTTGGCATTTTCAAAAAATGTGTCTGTAAAAAGAGTATAAAATCATTCAATTTGATGAATTTATTTTGCTTTTAATAATTAAATATTTAGGATAATACTTTGAAGTATTTCATATTGTATAAATATACTCTCAGTAGAATTATATATATTTCAATACATTAATAAATTGTAAATAAATTAACTATATTATTCACAATTAACGTATAAATTAAAATCATTCAAAATTGACCTGAAACAATTTCACAAATCTCTCACAAATCTGTCCCTAAAAAGGGAATAAAAATAAATGAACAATTATGACTTGGAAGTTTTTTATTTATAACACAGTTTGAAATAACAATTGCTATGTACAAATGGGAATAATGATTAATTTTTCAATCATAATTTTAAAAAACCACTTTATTGAAACTTTTTTTTTAACACCGAATCATTTTATTATTATGACCATTATTATAAAATTTATCACTCCGTTTCTCTAATGTCGAGTCAAAGACCTTTTTGTAATATGAAAACGATTTTGACATTGAATATAAAAACGTTTGATAAAATTGTGACGCAAGAATTTTAATGACACTGTCTGCCTCCCAAAACTTTCTATTTGATATGAAATTTCACATGGCGATAAATGAATTTGGATAAGAATTTATGCGATACTCTCCAAAGAAGATTAGGATTGCACTCTATTTTTATAAATATACAATATAAGGTATTCCTTTAAGAAACATATTTCATAAAAAAAAAACTATAGTAATGGATTAACAAACTTTAAAAACTTTCTTTTTTTCAATTACACGAGCACAACCGGAAGTTGTTAATAAAACGGAATAACCAACCATGAAAATACATTTTCATGTTACATTTTCATCTGAGTTATTAGATGACATGCATTATAATCCAGAATTAGTTTTATTGCATACATCAGGTAATAAAGTGATACTCGAAAGCAAAAGTGAGAGCAGCTTATTTGCGATAAACCCATTGCTTGTGTGATTAGGAAAAATTAAAAGCGTATCTTTCCGTAACTGATAGATGTTCACTCGGTAAATTTCCATCCTAATGGTAATTTCGCTCGAGGGCCAATAATTCAGCAAACAAGGCCGCATTTACTCTTTTCTCCTAACTAGTAATTCATCATCATGCTCTATTTTCGTACTTTATTTCAAAATAACGATTTTTAGCATTAAGAATGCTAAAAATTTCTGAAATGGCTGATACCATAAATAATTCAATTTTATGTACCTATTAATTTTAATTTCAAGTGCAATAAAAATAATTTATTTAGTTCGTCAGTAATTATTAAATATGTGTTCCGAGTTTTTTTATGTAATTTTTTTAATACCTATTGTAATACCTACATATTAGTACTTTAATGATTGCATTTAAATTTACGAGTTATTACTTTCTTTTGCAAAATTGAACTTATTTATAAGTATGCCACGCATGTAACAGTGCAGTAAATGACCAATTTATCATATTACATTGTTAACTACAAGAATTGATTATCTTTATACATCACAATTATACTGTGTTAATTGCAGCTAATAACTTTTTATTGATATTACCGGTAGCAGATTAGATTTATTGTCCGCTAAACATTGCAAAATTTACTCGTTTTCTTAATAAACAATTTGGAATATTTATTGAGTCACGAGTGACGTTTCACATTTCAGAATTGCATTCTTCCATTTCATTTCAAAATTAGTCCCGACTAAACTTAGAAAAAATTATTATAAGTTTTTTGGTTGTTAATATTTTAGAAAACGTTATGAAAAATCCTTGTATTAAAAAAAAATATCTTCATTATAGTTTCACATTTTAATGGGATATTTTTATATAAAAACCAATAAATAATAAACGTTTGGAATTATAACAATTGCGACCGAATAAATAATGGTACTAAATCACAAAAAGAGAATTAGGTAAGGAGTTTCACTCAAGATAGCAAAAAAATTTTCAGGACAGCGTTGTTATATCTTACGACCTCACTCTCTTAAATGACCCTCGGCGAAAATTACCTTTAGACTACTTACGAATCAAGGAAAATGACGTAGGCTATAAAAAAATATTTACCTTTTCCTGGTAGGCCTAAAATGAACATTAATATAAACAAAATTAATTTAATACATAAACATTACATTCTAAATTAATAATAATTACAATTATCACATATTTTATAATAAAACTATTCCAGCTAAATCCAAATTTTAGGTTAATTAATATGGTTAAACAAATTTAGTCAGAAACAGCCATCATGAATTTTAAATTTGAAAAAACTTTAATTCTTGGTTAATCATCGCTGTAAAAACATCTAATCATATAGAATTTATACATTTTTTGGATCACATATTTTGAAAAACGAATTTGAAGTGAACCTGTTGAAAATAAAAAATGTTTGCCATCATTTTGATTCTGCCATTTTTAAAAATCGACGTCGTATTTGCAATCAGCTATCCCGAAAAACTCTAGGCAACAAGATTTAAATAAATTCGTTGGTTATTTTTAATTTTTACTTTCAAATAAGAAAAAATTTCGATGAGTGGTTAACGTTCCATGACTTTGTTTTTAATACTTATGAACTAAATAACGTATAGTTGTTTATACACCATGCGGCCTGTAAAAGTAAGAAAATAGATAAAAACTATATCGCAATGGGTTAAAAATTTACCATAACCTACTTTTGAAGGATACTATTTCTGGAGTTAAATAAATTCGGACTATTTCAATATTCGTTCAAAATGAAATGAAATCTATATGAGCAATAGCAATGGATTGAAAATAGAACAGTTGTCAATTTAGTCACGATTTATTATCTGAATAGAATATTAAAAAAAATAGACAATATATTATATTTGATACAAATTTAACACTCCAAATATCCCCAGAATGGAGTCATTCTTCATTATTGTAAATTGTATACTCTCTTTTTATTTTGTATATATTTTTATAGATAAATAATTTGAATAATAATTGTTTCGATTTTAGAAGTCACGTGAAAATACACTATTTTTATAGGCTTCAAAATTTGAAGTTAACATAAAAATTTAATAAGGTACCATATAATTTTGTTTAAATTATATTCCTGTGATTAAATCTAATAATTACATTGCAATAATTAAAATAATAATGATATTCTAATTTCAAAAATTGAAGAATATATATGTCATATTAAGTGCCCACTGTGTTCATAAATCATGTTTGGTCTTCTATTTTATTTCTTGTTTTCACCAATTACATAACTAAAGGTGAATATGCAGTTTTCTCTCTGAATATTTTGAAAATTTTCATTCTTGCAAGTATCAGATTGCGTAAATAAGATCTGATAAAGAGAATTAACTCTCTTATATTTTCGTAATATGGATATCAGAATTTACTGCAACTTACCCACGTAGAAATTAAAAGTTTAGGTAATTGAGTAGTAAATGTACAAAATACTGTTCCCCTACGAAAATATCGTTTCTCTTACTCATTAATAGAATTTAGGGACTAATTGTATCACTACAGAAATTGCAAAACAATTATCATTAATATTGATATATCTATTGATGGAAATTTACAATTTCTTTTGTAAGTTTTCAAATTTTGCATCTACACAAATTAGCATCGTTGAATCATTTCATTCGTTTTGTCTGAGCAATAAAAACTTTAGTTTTATATAAGAGCACTGACTTCAACCAATTTATGAAACATTGGTTATCTTGAGTAAAATTTTCGAATTTATGAACCATTTTTAAGTCTTGAAAATTTTGACTTAAGGGGAGGCACCACCTTTAAATCAGCTGTATGACATACAGCTTTAAAAAATTTGAAAAAATTATCTCTTTAGTAATTTTTGACGTGGAATTCAGTGGTGCTAGAATAAAAAGTGTAAAAAATTTGTTTGACCCAAACAAAAATTTTCTTTTTCGAAAAAATCGGAATTTTTTAAAATCCATACGAGAGGTTGTAGAAAACATGTTTTTATGTTCACCCTAATTTTTTTGAATTTTTAAATTAAGTTAGAAAAATGTAGTTGCATTATTTCAAAACAACAAATTTTTGTTTAAACTACAATTTATGGGTCAAAAAATTTTCTTACGCTTTTTATTCTAGCACCACTGAATTCCTCGTCAAAAATGACAAAAGAAACAATAGTTTTAAATTTTCTAAAGGTGTATTTCATAGAGTTGATTTTGAAGGTGGTGCCTCCCCTTAATGTTCTAATTTAATTTAAGTAATATTACTCATTTAAACATTACCCATGAATATACTTACAATCGTATTGAATACTAAAAACAGATTTTTTTAAAAAAAGTGAAGTTTGATGGCATTTTCTTGAGCTGTACGATATGATTGTTGACAATGTTTCTAGTGGTCCGAAAATGATTACCTTTGGGCCACGCTGATATTTATGTAACTATTGCGACCTCGACAAGCATTGGATTAGGTCTGCGCTTACTATCGATTTTAGTAACTGTAGTGCCGATGCAAGAACTCCTCGTATGCAATAAAAAGGACGAACATATCTGATTTTGTATGTTTAGTCGATCAAGATGAAAGTGCTTTTAAAATGAATGCTATATCATTTCTCGTTTTCAAATTCCTCTTAAATTTCCATTATATTTATAATTTTCGAAAAATTATAATACTCGTAAATTACTTTTAATTAATCACCATTTAACAGATTCGTGAGCTTATTAAACGAGCGAGTATTTTCTGATTTCATATATCTTTTGTTAAGAAAGAATTTTAAAGACCAATTTTTAAAACCGAAAAGTAATTAACTCGTTAATACTTTTATAACACAATCTTAATATATACGCCTTTTAGAAACATCAAGTTTCTTCTACAAATAGTTATTGTCATTATAGAAGAATTCATCGATTCACGTTAGAATAATATTTAAATTAAACAGTCGAATAATAAGAGAGTAAAATATCATTGCGTGGAAATAACCAGGAATTAAAACAGAAAAAAAAATGTATGTATATAAAAAATGATATAAAGGGCATTTTTCAAGCAAATACTCATAAGATATTTTCCATTTCGAACTGTTTTCTAGCATGTTAATTATTTTTCATTTCAGATACATTGAAATCGGTTTTAAACACACAATAACATGGAAATTTTCAAATTTTGAAAACATTAATTTTTTCCTATTGTATTGTATTCATACGTTGATAATCTTATATTATTTTTTATATTGGAATGTACACCTAACTTTGCAATAAAAGTGATACTACTTAATTTACATTTTTATGGAAAAATATCGCATTTATTTAAAAAATAAAAATTCATGTTTTCATATTATCTTAAATATAGAAAAATAATCTTTTACTGGAATTTAAAAATAATATAAGACCTACTTCTCACTACTTAATATTAAACTTTGCAATTAATATGTCCTTATTATGTCTATTATTCAATATTTAAAAAAAAGTTATAGTATAAATCAAAATAGATATGACAAATTCCATAAATTTCACACTCAATTTGATGATTCAGCGTTGATAAGGAAAGATATTCGTGAATATAAACGGAATCTGGGCACGTGTGTAAACAATACATGCATGTGCGCCAGCCAAAAATACTACTGGCATTGACACTTAAAATATACGGAACTAGTCTAGCAGTCAATATCATGCTATTGAAATACAGTTTTGAATGCTTGGAATCTACTTACAAACCTGTAAATTTCGTACAGCAAAAATGTAACCATTATGCATCTAGAGCAATTTATTCTTCTTTGCCAATATGGGATTTCAAACATCCATTTTTTCGATGAAAAACATTTTTTAGAACACTCACTGTCAAAATTCCATGGAGTAAAATTTCACGCTCAAAAAGTTAGAATTCACTCCAAGCAAAAGATAAGCCACTCTGTATGGAGTGAACTTTTTTTAGAGTGAATTTCTTCACTCCAGAGATAAAGCGAAATATTAGCTCTTATTAAACCACCGACAATAACAATGACGAATTATTGTGCTGAAATTATATAAAATTTGGGACACCCGGAGTGTTTATTTAATTTACTAGGAGCGATTGAAATTCACTTAAATTTCCGAAAAAAATGTTAGAAAAGGGAAAATTCAATAACTCTTCTTGAATTGAATGTCAGTGAAGATAAAAATCTATTTTTAACAAAAATAACACTTGAGTGAAAATTTCACTCCAAGAAATTTAGATAGCACTTTTAATTGCTTAGTTTACTATAAGAAGTAAATGATTACCATCATTTTCTCTGCTAAATATTAGGTAATTTCAACTGCATTTTAGTCGACTTGACTAAACGTTATTCAATTGGTATTCCGAGTTAGTTGAAAGATCTAATACGTAGTTATATTCACTAAATATATAGATGCTACCACATTAGTCAATATTACTAAATTTTTTGTTAGTTTAATAATTTTGTAGTAGATATTATTTGTAATATAATTCATACAATGTAATTAATGAAATAGAAATTTAGCCCTAAATTTGAGACTATAAAAGCATGGAACTATATATGAATAAGAGTCTAATGAGCCAAAGAATCTATATTTGTTTTCTGTATTTCTGATAATAATAAAGAACATTTTCTACAGCTTATCAGACAAAATATCAAGGGTCAAAAGAGAATTTCCATAAAGTCGTGTGAGGTGGACCTCGTTACAGAAACCGACCAGAAAGTAGAAAAACTACTCATCGATGGAATTTCTTCCAAGTTTCCGGACCACAAGTAATTAGCATTTTTCTTGATTTTAAGTGTAAAATAAAAGTAAATTCTTAAACCTTCGAAAATTTTGAATGGTATTTTACCATTTTATTTTAAAAGTAATTTATTGATAGTGATATTCCTTACTATTTATTAAAACTGAGTTCGAAACTGATGTTAAATTGTTGCTCGAACAAACAGATATTTTTGGTACTCTCTGTTGAAAAATACACTGAAAGAGAAATTGAGAAACTGCATAAAAAATGTTTCTTATTCTAACTAGACATTCGATGATAGAACTGCATTACTGTCAATGTACTAAATTATTTCTGTAAATTTTTCTATTTAGATAGCACTCCTTTCAATTCTGAATAGTTTATCCAAAGATTAAAATATACTAAAATAAAATGATACATTAATAACATTGCAGGTCTATCTATCATTCTTTTAAGAAATATTCATAAAAGAATTCATTATTAATAAAGTTTTAGGCTGTTTGTCAGTATAAGGTAGCTCCACATGTAAACAAATTTGCCTGACACGAAAAAAAAGCATAATTCTCTTTAAATGTATTAAATTGTTTGGTATTAATTACTTTAAACACATTTTTAAGTAAAAAATTAGTCTTCTGTCGTAATTACTGACATTATAACAGTTTCCCATAAATGAGCATTAATTGTCTGCTTGTTAGACACAAGTGTGATTGTGAGAACCCAAGAAAAGTTTAGAATTATATACATTTGCGTTCTATTTGGTACAATGCATGTAATTAGTATTTACGCCCGCATCATCTTTTTGCACGTTTACACTATGCTACGACTTCACATGTATTGTCTGAATGGTCTGTAATTCGTCTTGTAATTAATAGTACTGCTCAGTATTTATTTTGATGCAAGAAATGTTATCCGTAATGATGTGCTTTGAAATATAATTTAAGAAAATTTCGAAATATATGTAACATTAAATTAATGTATATTCATTTACACTTCTACTGTATGAAATAACTGCTTTAATCAACGGAATTATTGTGAACAAACTAGATATGAAACACACACTTGACGAAACAAAAATACAAATTTTACATCTGAATTGACCAATTTTCGATAGAATATTTATTTTTACTATTGTTTCTCGGTTGATTGTACGTTCAAATTTGTTCATTTTTAAATTTGTTCATCATTACAGAAATTGAATGAATTTGTATTTGGTCACATTATTTTTGTAGCCTTTGCAAAAAGCACTAGATGTTACTATTACCAATGTGAACTATTATTGACAAAACTTGACATTTTAGAAAATCGTACCTATCAAACCTTCCAGTATGAGCCATTGAAAAACTACTGTCCAAAAATTAACACAAAAATGCTCTGAAAACGCTATGAAAAGATTTCGTGACATTTTATATGGTAGTTTTTGGGCCATTTTATACCGACATTTTTTTCATCATTTTTGAGTATTTGATGGCAGGGTATTCTTTGAGCTTTAGTATCATTACTAACATAATATTTATAATGGTAATTTAAAAGTAATACTGAAGGATTTTGAAGATATGTAAATTGGAATATGGTATTCAGATCGTGAAAATCATTTGGAATTCATGCATATTTCTTTAGGAAGTACATTGATTAGTACGATAGCACTTCTAATTAGTTCTATAATTAGGAAACATTTTATAGAGTATTGCTACTATTGCACTAATAGAAAATGTATCTGATTTAGCAACATTCTGGCGTCCGCGTAAAAATGAAAAAGATTTTAAAAGATCTCAAAAAGATCTTTCATAAAAAATGTCCGTTTTTAAGATGTATTTGAGTACACTTTAAGACTTTCAAACTTCCAGTTAATCAAAATTTTTTTAAGACCTTTACGAGATCTTTAAGAAACATTTGTACTATTTTTTGAAATCTTTTTAAGATCTTTTTGTTACTTTTTTTTACAAAATGATTTTAAGAAAACATGATTTTAATCATCTTCGTCAGATCTTTTTAAGGTCTTTTTGAGACTGGCTGAGATCTTTTTGATTACTTCTTGTGATATTTTTGAGGACTTTTTCAGACCTTTTTGAGTTTTTTCGACATCTTTTTCAGATCTTTTCAACATCTTTTCAAGATCTTTTTCAGGTCTTTTTGCGCACGTTTATCGAAAACTACTATTTTCCAATGCATAATAATAGCAAGATTAACAACATAATATAACAAGATTTCGTTATTCTGCCGTCATTACATAAGATATCAATTATATCCTTGGGAAAGAACTTCTGCAATGTGTACTCTCGTCCTCGACTCTTTTTGCAAATATTCACCTTGTAATATAATGTTAACTTTAGACAGCCCACCATTAAATAATATTAATCATAAATAAAATTATCTTTATGCACCACTTTTCCACGCGTGAGGTAGAAATTTCGTGCGGGAAGTAATTTCTTTACTTCACCCACATATATTTGGCTTCTTCACGCATGCAAAAGACGCTCATAAACTATTTTATGGAACTCGTGCAATGCATGAAGCATAATATACTGTTAACAATTTTCACAAATAAGAGAATTCAATATTATACTTGAAATATTTTTCTTCAAATCCAAAAAGGATTAAAAATATTATAAGAAGGTCTTAAAGAGACCACAAAAAGATCTCAAAAAAAACTCGAAAAGAACTCGAAAAGATCTAGAAAAGATCTCAAAAAGTCCTCAAAAAGATCTCAAGAAGATGATTAAAGTCACGTTTTCTTAAAATCATATTGTAAAAAACAAATCTTGAACAGTTCTTAAAAAGATATCAAAAAATAGTACAAATTTTTCTTAAAGATCTCTTTAAGATTTTAACAAACGGTAGTTTGAAAATCTTAATATGTGCTCAAACACATCTTAAATACGGACATTTTTAAGAAAGATCTTCTAAAATCTTTTTCATTTTTACGCGGGGTACTACGATCTTATTCTTTGTTGGGAAATATCTGCACAGGGTAGAATACAGCCCCATTGAAATAAAAACATTTCTGTAATAAAAGTGCATATTTTCTGAAACACATTAAAGCGACATAATTTTTCTCAGTGAAGCTGTAAATTAATTCAAGGAATCTTTTACTAAATGTGATATAAATTGTAACTGATGATTTAAACTCGTATTACTTTCTACTTTCAGTTTAGAATTATTTCTGATTTCATTTTGGATTAGATCAATTACATTCAAAATATCTAAAGTAAATTTTGAAACACGTCGACTTTATCTACATTAAAAATCAAACAGCTTAAAAAAGCGAAGATAATTATTTTCTTTTTTAAAATTTTAAAAAATATTTTAAAAATAATTCTTAGCTAGCTAACTTGAAGACGCAGATCTGACATTTGCTTTAAGTTTATTGCTTCATTTTTCATTGAATCAATTTTTTTTATATAAAAGTGAAATATTCTTTAGGCATTTACAGAGAAGTATTGAATTCATGCCTTTACATTTATTTGGTATCCACAGAAATCTATTTTCTTAATTTTTAAAACAAAGAATACAAAATAAAACAAATGGATAAAAGTGTACTTGTAAGAAATATGTTTAAGACAGTAAGACTCGAGTATTGTTCGCACATGAATTAATTCTCAGATGAAAAGTATTCCTTTGTGGTTTTAATTTATAATATAACATTGCTACAGGTAGTTCATTTTAAAATACTTTACTATGCATTGCATACCATTGGTGGTCTAGTATGTAATAGGTATCTTATTTTCAAATTTGAACTTCACCATAACCTACAGCAAAGAGGAATTTTCCTTCAAGATGAAGGCAAATTTGATTTTAACCCTTTTTGGAGGCGAAGCCCATTATGTTTTATCTTCTAATGTAATTCGGCAGAAAAAATTCACGGTTACGATTTTCGAAAGTTTGAAGCCTCCTTTTTCAGATCCCGTCATTGAAATTGACCTCCGTAACAATATAAAAATGTTACAGCCCATTAAAAAAAAACATCTGAATTTTCGTGTTTTTTTAAATACCGCATTTTTAAATTCAACACTTTCTTCAGGAATAATGTAACTACCATAATAGGTGGCATAGATGTCGGTTCAGCTTAAAAAAAAGAAAAACAAAATTTTCCCGAATTTTGGCATTCGAATCTCATTAAACCTTCCTCAAACTCATTTCAAATACATGGATTCTGTGGCCTACATGTGTAGAAGTCGTAAATGCATACTTGTGTGAGGAAAAAGAAGACTTATTCCGTAGGAAACGTAAGAAATTGCGTTTTCCGCTGATAAATCGGCCAATTCAACAGCAATGTATTTTAGCAGTAGCATGTCCTACGGAATAAGTCTTTTGTTTTCTCATAAGGGTATATATTTAAGACTTCTACATATTTGGCTATAGAAATCATGTATTTGAAATTAATGATATTAGAATGTCAAAATTCAGAAAAATTATCGTTATTCTTTTTTTTAAGCCGACATATTAAATTATCGCAAACGCTCAATGGGATTTGTTAGAACAGATATCCATGCCACATTTTATTTTGCTTCTGAGGTTAATTTCAATGATGGGATCTGAAGCAGGAGGCTTCAAACTTTCGGGAATTGTAACTGTAAAATTTTGTTCACCTCAATTACATTAAAAGATACAGCATTGGAAGTTAAGAAAATATAATGGCCTTCCCGTCCAAAAATGAGGTGGCACAATTCTCATTCCTTTATCATTTTATCCCGAAATGAAAAAATAAAGTGCCTCAACGTCTCCGAATCTATCGATTTTCGCTTTTGAGGAAATCGCATAAAAAGCGCTGTTTTACACAACAATTTTGCAAAGTAAAATAAAAATGCTATAATTTTTATTTTTTACGTTTCACGTTTTTCTCTACTGAAACGGGTTATAATCAACGAAATCCACGCATAAAAAGTGATCCCGATTATTGAACACAAACAATTGTTAGAGCTCGTATAAAAGCAATTGCCGAAATTATTAAGTGCTTAAAATATAGAACATATAGAGTATTTTAGAGTTTTACACGGTGAGCTACGATTAAGCTGCCGGTGTTTTTCTGATATCATTTCAGCAATATTCCACGGTCATTTTCAGCCGTAAACGAAAATAATCGGCGAAGGGAAACGGAAAATATCCTAAATTTCCATTTTTTTTAGAGGTTATTACAGATATTTTTAATATAATACTTTTTTTACTCAATTTTTTTCATTTTATTTCAATATTTCGTGTTACGAAACTAATCCCTGAATGATCAATGTATTTTTAGCATTTAAATATGGAGAAATTTTCAAAAATAGCTGAAAACGTGTGTTTTTCACAGGTTTTTTTCTATTATCCTTTTTTGGCAGCATTTCTCGTGAAAACTCCTTAGGAATGAATTGAAGCGAATAAACTTATCTATAAAACTAGCCTAATAAGTTTCCATTATTCCCAACATTTCCAAAGATATGGCCATTTAAAGTTACCCATTCGTGACAAATTTTTTTTAGAGTATTAGATCTGGTTGAATATCTTTTTTCAGTGACATAAAGTTACAGTGCTTCGAAAACACCTACTTCGATCTATTTTCATGACTGGTGTATTGAAACAATGTTATCGCCGTCTAAAATAATGTCCAATGTTTAACCGATCTTTTGAGCGTTTTTTACACTGTTCGATTATTATGTAGGCAAAATATGGACAGAATTTGAAATGAATGTTGAAAAAAAAAGTGCTGGGAAATGTAATTTGAAGAACAATGTTTATTTTAATTATACTCACCAACTTTTAGAAAATATAGAAGGATTCAAAATAGTTACTGGAAGTTAGGAATTTCGGTCATTTCAAAAACCATACAGTATTTTTTTTAATGTGCATATGAAAATGTGGTGTTATATGAATTTAGAGTCATATACATAATTGAAATAAACGTTTTTCTTTAAATTAAATTGTGTACATATTTCGCCTACATAATAATCGAACAGTGTAAAAAACGATCAAAAGATCGGTTAAACATTGAATATTGTTTTAATGTAACATTTGATATATAGGATAAAAAATTTTCTAATTTTTTTAAAATTATACATATTTACTTACACTTCTACTTATTTCCTTACAACTTATCACTAAAACTCGCAGGAAAAAAAGATATTCAACCAGATCTAATAGTTAAGAAAAAATTTTTCACGAATAGGTAACTTTAAATGGCCATTTCTTTGGAAATGTTGGGAATAATGGAAACTTATTAGGATAGTTTTATACATAAGTTTAGTCGCTTCAATTCATTCCTAAGGAGTTTTCACGAGAAATGCTGCCAAAAAAGTATCATAGAAAAAAACCTGTGAAAAACACACGTTTTCAGCTATTTTTGAAAATTTCTCCACATTTAAATGCTAAGAATACATTAATCATTCAGGGATTAGTTTCGTAACACAAAATATGGAAATAAAACGAAAAAAAAATTGAGTAAAAAAAGTATTATATTAAAAATATCTGTAATAACCTCTAAAAAAAATGAAAATTCAGGATATTTTCCGTTTCCCTCCGCCGATTATTTTCATTTACCGTTTAAAATTACCGTGGGATATTGCTGAATTGATTTCAGAAAAAAACCGGGCGGTGGGGGTACTTTTGGGTTGAACTTAATCGTAGCTTACCGTGTTTATACTGATGATATAAATCCCTCGACAGGAATCGATAGAGCAGACGTGAAATTAGTAAGAAAATCTTTCAAAAAATCTGTTTACTGGAGAAACTGAGCTGAAGTTAAAGTACATGCTTTTCTCATTTCAGGATGAAAATGGTTGAAGAGAAATTCACTATCAATCATTTTCACACCAAGTGTTTAGACTGCAGTAAATGTTAGGATTTTCATAGATGCTAATATCTTCATGTGAATCCATTTAGACGAATTGTGCAAAATATTTTTTTACTAAAAGATCATTGTTCCTTGGTTTAGATAAAGATCGTTAAACATTGTTACCTTGCAGGTTTATCGGCGAGGAGTCTACCTCGGAGGCGTCGGGTAATTCCAAGCTTGAATTGACTGACAGCCCCACGTGGATAATCGATCCAGTGGATGGCACGATGAACTTCGTTCATGGATTACCTCACATTTGCATCTCCATTGCCCTTCTAGTCGACAAAGTACCTGAGATAGGGATAGTGTACAGCCCCGTATACGAGCAGCTTTTTACCGCCCGGAGGGGACAAGGAGCTTTTTTAAATGGAGAACCCATTCGAGTATCCGGAGAGAAAGGTGATTTTAATGCAAATTTGAATTCCAATAATCGATCAAGTTTTTCATTATTTAGTTACGTATTATGATTAGCTGTCACAAATGAAATTCGTTTGATGATTTCAAATTCATGATTTTAAATTCTTTTATATGATTTTAACAGATGAAAAAATTCTTAGTTTGAGATATTATATTATCAAATAATTTACAATTTCAAAACAATTGAAAGTATATCAGTACACTGTAAAACATGCTTATAAAGGGTGTCCGCAAACCAAATGATCAAATTAACATAGTCGCTAGAGGAAGAAAAACTGAATCGAAAAGTCCTGAAGCATTTTTCGATTAAATAAATAATAAACCCACAAAACTTTGGCCAAATGAAGTAAAATTCAAAATTTTTCATTGCTTTTGGATTAAACAAATGTTAATTTACAGACTGACATGAATCCGAAACCTTATATTTACTCTCGCATTGTTTTATTTAATAATAATTCATAACAATAATAATACTTTCAATTAAACTGTTGGTAATTGAGATAATAACTTTTAACTTGCACTTTTTCGATTAGTTTTTAAAGTATTAAATTATTCTTTTATTTTTCTCAGCTCGTAACTAAATTTGGAAAGAAGTTATTTAATGTAACACGCTTCTTTAAAATTCACGATTTGAGAGACGTGTGTTATGCATTCTTTAAACCAGTAAACGAAAATTGTTAGGAAATATTATTAAATAGAACAATGCGAGAGTAAATTTAAGGTTTCGGATTCATGACAGTCTGTAAATTAACATCTGTTTAATCCAAAATCAATTAAAAATTTTTTATTTTACTTCATTTGGCAAGAATCTTATACATCAGTTTAATTTTTATCAAAAGAAAACAAAAATCGACCAAAGTTTTGTGGGTTTATTATTTATTTAATCTAAAAATGCTTCAGGACTTTTGGATTCAGTTTTTCCTCCTCTAGCGACTGTGTTAATTTGATCATTTGGTTTGCGGACACCCTGTATAATGTCACCAGAGAATTGTTAAATTTTATTTTTTTAATTGAAGCTTTCTGAGCCTCTGAATACACTCTGAAGCCGTCCTCTAGCCGCAAGTAGAAATCATCTTGTTATATGATCAAAAGGATTATTCTACTTATGATAAAAAGGATTTCTACTTGCTGTAAGTCAATTCTGTCAAAAGGAGTATTTTAAGACTATAGGTTAGTTAGTGGGACACTAACTTTTCCTTTAAGTCACTAGTTTCTTATGATTTTGTTCGTATTTGATTCAGATTTATACATTTATTTGAAGTATTCAAATTCCACTACAATTTTTATAATCTGATCAAGATTGGTTAGTAACCCTTGAATTGCTGCTTTCTAAGAATTAACTATTGTGGCTAATTGAAAATTAAATCTTTTTCGTTTCAGAATTGCGAAAAGCTCTAGTCATGATTGAAATGGGAACGAGCCGTGACCCGGAAAAGATGAAAATCGTCATGGAAAACGTAAGACTACTGACTCCGGTTGTGCACGGGTAAATTAGTCCGGTCGAGATCCTCTCTGTAAAACGTTTGACATAATATAATCCGTTTTTTCGTAACTTTACTTATCGGATATAACCCTTGGATATTTGCAGATGTAGAGCCCTGGGTTCGGCGGCCCTTAACATGTGTCACGTCGCTTTAGGATGTGCGGATGTCAACTTTGAATTTGGAATACATGCGTGGGACGTGGCAGCTGGAGACCTGATCGTCAGAGAAGCTGGTGGAGTTTGCATCGACCCAGCTGGTAATATTTTTGATAATTTTTAGTTAATTAATAATAATAATAATGCCTTTATTGGGAATTACAAATCAGTATACAAACATAAACATAGTACAAAAATGCCAAAGGGCGAGTCACAGCATTAACTGTTTTACAGACTGACAGAATTCCGGATATTATACAGCAACAAAGTAGAAAAGAAAAAAATTTGAACATTAAGAGTAGGGCACATCACTAAAACTTTTATTTCAAGGCACAATGAAACTAATTTTATTATCTTCAGTATACACTGAGAAAAGTGTATTTTATCAGTTACTATCCCTTGGCTTTTAAAGTTTTAAACTCTTCAAACGTATTCTGATCCACAAATCGAGTCTCTTCAGTTTTATTTTTTTAAGAATAAAAAAATAATGAACCGTATAAAAAATGTTCAATGATTTGACCTTGTGACAATTGAAACCTACTTCCAACTAATTTTTGAATAACACTAGAATCTTGCATACTACACTGAGAAAAGTGTATTTTATCAGTTACTATCCGTTGGTTTTTAAAAAGTGTATTATAGACCTTAAAAGAAATATTATAACTAGTAAAATTCTCCGTCTTTCAGCATTTGTTTTTGACAGGTTATACGAAACTGTATTAAACTCTCCTATTTTAAACGAATGTTTTATTATGACTAAAAAAAGGCATTTTTAATACTTTAATTTGCTAGATAAATTTCCATAAACAAAAATTGCTTTTAGTTAAAGAGAAAGGCTAAAATAAACTGACATATTGGTTAGAATAATCTAAAATCTTCGTCTTTTATCAGGTAATAGAAAGATGGCAATCCCAATGCGTAAAATACTATCTTTTACGGGGCATAAGAATTCTAATACTGGGTAAAAAAACACTTTTCTCTGTGTACCTAAAAAACTCATTTTACACGTTGTTACCAGTCACGAACTGATTTCTGATTCCAAATTTCATGTCAGACTTATGAAATTCAAAATGGTTAATTTTATATGCTAGATATATTTTGAAAATAGTTTTGGATTTTTATGTAAACCGCTCTTTACATGTTTTCAGTCTCGCTGATTACTAATCTAATATGACAAAAATCGAAATAGAGAACTTTATAAGGCGGCCATATTTTGAAAAAAATGTTGAATATTTGATGATTTGTTGTCTAGAATTTTTGGGACTGCTAAATTCAAATGTATAATATAATTTGAAATGTATTATGGACAAGGTACTTCATACATTTCTAACTGGGTGAGCAAACCCAGCTAAAGATGGTACTAGGCAGAACAGAAATTGTGAAACCAATGTTATTATTCCTTTTATCTCCGTTTATTATCATCGGAAACTTTTAGGAACAGTTCGAGTTGCAAATAAGAATTTATTAGGTGTCACAAGCTTGAAAAATTTTGTTTTGGGCCAAAATATTTATTTCTGATTAAGAATGATTTCTGATTCCAAAGTTGACGATATTTCTAACTATGGATTTGTCCAGAAAGCTAGAATTCATCTGGAATAAGTGTGGTCAGCACGATATGCATAGAGCAATGATGTAGTTAACAAATTTCATTGTTAACGAAATGTGCAAACAAGTTATGTGCACTTTTCTGATGAGTGTCGCTTTAATTTTCCAAATTCGAATATACTCTCATTTTTTTGCGAAAATCTTAAAATAATTCAACCCTTCCATCTTTAACAGCATAACAACAAAAATGGTGAATATTTCTAGCAAAATTTGGAGTATTTCTGATGGAGCAGACAAGTTTCTCTCATAGAAAAAAATTAGTTAGAAAAATTAAAAGTATCTATGCATCACAAATATCGTGATTTGCTTGTTTAAGACGTTTACCACATATTCTTAAAGAGAAACATGCTCTTTTTCAACTCACTTGTAATTATTCCTAGAATAATATAACATTTGTATATCCACGTATAATAACATGTTGCAAAAGTTACAACTTAATTACTTAAAAAGTCAAATTTAAACAAAAATGTTTGAATGTTCAATAAATGTTCGTGATGTCAGACCTAGATCAATACATCCTTGTTTTCCGGATTTGTTTTTACAAGAAGGTGTCAATCCACTTCGTTCCTTAATTCGCACATAATTCTAATGCCTAAAAAACATTAGGGGCATGTAATAAACGCTGATATAATCTGATGAATTGTGACATTTTAATTTGATGATATTCAAGGTATCAAAGGGATTGTTAAATTTTAAAGATATGCTCTTATTATTATGTTATAGCCAATCGCGTTTTAATTTATATATGAAACTATAATATCTGTAATGGTATGGAAAATAATAATAATATTTATGAAGCGCTATAAAAACATTATTTTTGAAAACCGAAATAACTATACTTTTACACGCCGGAAAGCCTAATGCTTCTTCTGAAATAGACTGTGATTGAAAAAGTTAGGCCTTGTTCATAAAAAAGACATAATTTAAATTGCGATTTTTTAAAAATGTAATAGTTCATAAAAAATGACTGTACATTAATTAATGAAATATTGCGTATAAGCGAACATTTTTAGACATTCTCTTAAAATCGTACTGCGCACAAAACGACCTAAAAGGCAATCATTTTCCACAAAACATTGATATAATATTACATTTATTTATGAAATAAATATTTTTGGAACAAATACTTAATATCCACAAAACATTAAGTGAGTAAAAGTACATATTTATATACCATCGATTTGAAAGAAAATCACACGGACATTAAGATGTTTCAAAGTTGGAGTATTTTATTAAAGAATAAAAATAGTTCATAATAATAATATATGATGTTGTTTACTACTAATATACTATCGAATAGCGTACATAATAATTTTTTAATTCATGTTATAAAGAGGAGTCACCATACTCAAAATCCACTCAATGAACACCTTTAAAAAAATTTGAACACAGTATTTCTTTTGTTATTTTTGTCGAGGAATTCAGTATCGTATCAGTGGCGTATGAATAAAAAGTGTAAGAAAATTTGTTTACCCATAAATTTCAGTTTTTAAATAATACTAGTACATTTTTCTCCATTCATTTAAAAATTAAAAAAAAATTAGATTGAATATAAAAACATACTTTCTTATTACAAATTACCCATGGATTATAAAAAAAAATTCAATTTTTTTCGAAACAAAATTTTTATTGTGGAATTCACTCAGAGACATTGTTCAAGTTTTGGTATGAAACTTTTCAATTGAAATAACGTAAAATATATATCGTGCATTCCATGTCAACCGGGCCACCTCAATATCTCAAAAACGGATATTTTTTTTTCAACCAAATTTGGTACAGATCATCTTTAGCATGCATACTTCTTCCCTGAATTTTTTCAGAATGACTTTTTTTTTCTCAAAAAGGCGGATCAAAATATGTAAAAAAACGTGCTTTTTGAGTTTTTTTTTTGTTGCTAGTTTAACATTGTTTGTTGCGAAATACATTATGATAAACCAGTGATTAATATCTTATTTGCTATTTGTTTCATATGTAATCATAATTATTAAATAAAAACAGTAGTATTCAAAATGGCGGCGAGAAAACTCGAGTGTTACTGGATTTTATTAAAAACTGTCTACAGGGAGTTTGTGGAGTCGATGATTACGAATCTGAAGTCATATTTTGAAAATGAAAAACACAGAATACCTAAAAATTTCTTATATAACATAATTACTACTGGTATTAATTTATTTGTAAGTGAAACAAATAGCAAATAAAATATTAATCACTGGTTTATCATTATGTATTTCGCACCAAACAATGTTAAACTAGCAAACAAAAACTCAAAAAGCAAGTTTTTTTACATATTTTGATCCGCCATTTTGAGAAAAAAAAAGTAATTCTGAAAAAATGCAGGGAAGAAGTATGCATGCTAAAGATGATCTGTACCAAATTTGGTTGAAAAAAAATATCCGTTTTTGAGATATTGAGGTGGCCCGGTTGACATGGAATGGACGATATATAAATGATATTGTTACTTAGTTGTTGAACACCCGACGTACCTGTGTCTATGTACGGATATTTGAAAACAACTTAACTTTGCCAACATTGATACAGATAAGAAATTTATCACTTTTGCAGTCGAGCAATGACCCTAGTCTTAAACCATGTATGCATATTTTATTAAATGATTTTAGTGGCAATGAAAAATTTACCATTTAATAACTGGTGCTCGATGCAAGAGCAGTTTTCTAAGAAGGTATAAATGTTGAGACGTCAGAAGTAAGAACGTCACCTATTGTGATAGATGTGATAAGTGAACGAATTATGAACTACATGTTTATGTAGATACCAACATTGAATTACAATACTTAGTTTTTGTTAGTCGAGCTAAACAGGAAGTTGAGAAAATCAAGATTTCCTCTTAGGATAGTCAAATTTAAACTCTGGTTCGACTTGAAACATAATGCGAATGAATATAATAAATTCAAGAATAACCCAAATTTTTAGTATTTGATGTTTTTACTTAACCTATGACAAATGCTAACGAAAATTTTTTGATAAGTATGAAGAATTTTTTATAATTATGAAGATTTGTACCAACCCATGACTTACAGAATAAAAACTTCCAGTCATACGTTTAATAAAGTAGCAAAACATTTTAGTTTTCTGATTATGCTTATATGAACATACTCAATCTTCGATGTAATAAAATCTAATCATTCTATTTAAATTCACAAGGGCAGGTTGCAGATAAAAAACTATATATATTTTACAATTATCGATGAAATAAAAATTAAAACTAAAATAACTAAAATATAACAATTCTAAGAAATTTTGTTAGAACCTAAGTTAATAAATTGGTCATTCTACTGTTGGAAATGAAATTAAATATTTATTTCTTCTTTATCGAGCGATTTTTTATATCATGAAAGACTTTTTTTATTTTCACCTCTTTTGTATTAATGATACTGATTTTTACTGATTAGTGAAATATGTTTTAATTTGATCCCTTTTTAAATTTAGCTGACTCGTTTCAGTATTAAGATAAATAAAAATATAATAGTGCATTTATATTAGTAGAACTTCACTAATGAATCAGTAACTTTTTACACATTATTAGTAAAATGCATTACTGATTCCATAAGTCGCCGACTTTTCAGTCCTTGATTAGTCGTTTTTAATTAATTCAGATTTCAAGAGTGACATTATGCAACCATGTTCAATATTTTTCGATTTTAATAATACAAAAAGATTGTTTCTTTGCAATTGCTTGCAAACATCGATCGCTGAAATAAATAATATTTGGCGTGCGTTAACTGAACCAAATAAGCATGGGGAGATAAACCGTTCAATATACGGAAATACGATAAAGAAGCCTTATCATGTATTTAACGGGGATACGTTATGGCGCCTGAGTAGAGCTTGTACAAGATAAGCCTATAGACAACAGATTGCAATCTATTTCGGTTTGTTAAACATCAGTTTTAATGTAAATAACTACTAAAACCTATAAGTAAATTTTGAATTTATTCTGTTGAGTAATTACGTAATCCTCAATGAACGGTCTATATTATTTTCTACCTAATTTGCTAAAAGGATATAATATTCTGTGTCTCTTTGAAGCTCTGAAACTCACTGCCGATTCACGTTTTCTAATGAAAATATAGGTTCATGTATCGGAATGGTGGCCCAGGATGAAAATGGAAAGTGTTCATCGAATATAAATATTTATAAAATAGGATAGAAAGTGTAAAATGAGTTCACTATTCGGATACAGTGTTCCTTTCTAAATATTAAAAAATACAAATTAATCTTTCGAGTGTGTACAGGAGTCGGTGTCACTAGGAAATCAGTAGTCGCTATAAGGAAAAATAATCACTGAAAAACATCTACCTGACAAATTCAACAACGATTGGGAATTTTATATTTGCCATTTTTATTTAAACTAATTAGCTAATATAATTACTAGCTATTAACTAATAAATAATAAAGCTAATAGCTATTAAGTTGACATAAATATTTTTACAGTAATCGGCATGATTGCAGATAAACAAATACGATATCTTATATGTGATAAAGAGAAACCTCCAATAGCTCCACTAAAAAAGAATATTCAGAACAATTTTTCGTAAATTTTCCTATTTTAAGTTATAGTTATGACTATACAGAAATTAAATCAACTAAAAATGTAGTTCTACTAAAAATCAAATAAAAATTAATTAAAAGTGTATCTTCATTCTTTTTCATTTACTGGGTAGTTAAACTCCCAAACCAAATGAACTTCCATTCTTCTAACAATATATTTTTAGGTGATTTAACTGATTTGCAATCATAACTGCAACTAACAAAACTCCGCTAAGGACCTACTAAAACACTTTTAGTATTTAAATAGTAGTAGTTACTAAGAATTTTGTTTAGTGAGGATAGATTTTTATTAATATCACTGCAACAAATCGAAGTTCTGATTAAGTATCACATTCTACAAACGTTTAAAAAATAATAATCTTAGACATACCACTTTATCGCAAAACCCAAGGCAATTTTATGTATTTTTGAAGGAAACTCAAAATAATTCAGACAATGATATCTGAAAAGAACTAGGAAACTGATCTTTATTAAATATACTGTACTATTATAATTAGGATTGTATCATAAAATACTTGTACCAATAGTATCATTGATTAATAATTACAATAATTCAGTCTTTTTTTGACAATCCTTTGTGAATTTTCATTGGGATACCACTTGGAAAAACCTATTTTTAAGTTAAATTAAGTAATCAGAAAACTAAAAAATTTTTCCCCGATTATAATCGGTGTCTTGAATAATGAAACAGGACCCAAATTAACCGCAACTTAAAATAGTAAACCAAAACTATAGATCAAACTGTAATTAAAATTTTTTATCTCAACGGTTTTTTCAATGTTCCGGGACAGTTTCGAAGTTTCCATAACCGTTTCCAGAGATTCGCTGATTCCTCAACCGAATTTTTCGTGATTTATTATATAATATCGATCCAATTTCTTGATAGTAAAAAAAGATGAAATCTATTAATAATTTTAGTTTCGTATCACTCAGCACTTTTTACATCATGCAAAGAATCTGGAATAAACATTCCATAAGATGATATATGAAATAAGAATAAATTGAAAACCAAAAGAAAATGCTTAATTTGGTTTTACCTAGAGACCACCCAGTAAACAAAAATGGATAGAAATTTATTGAAATTAATTGAAATTTTGACTCGACAATCCGGATTGTTGATTTTAGCAAATCTATTTCAATTCTGAATTCGTTTGTATTCCTGTACATGGATTGCCCTGCTTCGATTTGTATTCAGTGAAAACAAATACAGGATGGAAGTTGTAGTCTATTGATTTCAATTCCAATAAATAGAATTCGCCAATGTTATTTGAGATTCAATTGAATCCTTCGTAAAATGAGAGTTTATGTCAATTTATTTGAATTCAGGACGTAGAATTGGAAAGACAATCTTTCAATAATTGTGTATTTCTTTCAAAATCAGATTACTTTTTATTCTTTTAACAGAATAGGCAACCTTCTCCTGTATATAATCCAATTATTAGCAGAAATATTGTAGAGGAATTCATTTCAGTTTAGTGTGCGGAATTGCCGATTTTTGTATGTATTGAAATCAATACCGAATGAAATAAATGTGTGGAAGGGAATTCCTCGATACGAGAATCTATTCACGACAATTCTTTTAATATTTAATAATGTGAGCTTCGTAATTTTAATTATTCTTTGTTATTAAATAATGGATATAACTTTTTTCTAAGTAAGCGATTATATCACTTTAATACGCATAACACACAAAATATGACAAATAACCAATTATTTAAAAATATTAATATTATGAGAAAATGTTTTTTCCGGGTTTCGTTAGAAAGTTAGTAATATACTTATTGAAACTTAAATTTTAACATCGAAAATATTGTGAACGAAGATGAATGGAGCAAATAATGTTACCATGTGTCTTTGTGTGCAATTTCATATACTGCAATCCATCGATGGAGAAAACGTTTTTAGAAACATGAATTTACTATATCCTCAGTAATTACGTGTCCACTCGGTATGCACAAAAGTAAATAAATAGAACAAGAGTAATTTTTTATATTCACAATTTATTCTAGGACCTACGTAATAATAAAGTACATAAAAGATATATTTATCAAATATTATTTATTTACAAAGTAGATAAAAAGTGTTGATACCGACTGACAGGTTTAGTCGGCTTCGAACACATTTGGTATGTGCGGCACGAAAGCTTGTTTTCCTGTTCTCAAATACATAATTTTGCTGTCGATATTCGTAATTGGTATAAAGAAGATATCGCTTTCTATACACTTAACACTTTTTAAGTGTATCATTTCAACAGTCCCGATAACAAGTTTTTTCAATGTATTCCAATCCATATTCGTTTGCTGCCATTTTAAGGTTATGTTCACTTCATTGATAGAGATTAATTGATATTTTGAATCTTTTTCAATGCAAAATGATTATACGCTTCAATTACCCAGTATGAATAGAAAATTATTTAACCCTGGAACATTCTAATTTATTTAAATTCTTTACACGGAATTAAGAATCCGGATTCAAAAAAATTCAAATTTTCAATTTATTTTAATCCATTTTCGTTTGCTGGGCAAATATACACAAAAAGTTTGAGTTAAAACAATTATTCAAGATATTTTTAAAATGAACATGTTTCAGGTGGACCATTTGATCTTATGAGCAGAAGAGTTCTATGCGCATCTTCGATCCAAGTGGCGCTGGAGGCTGTCAAGATCCTGGTCCAATATTATCCAGAACGAGATTAGAAGTGTCCACGCTAAACTAATTTTCCTGGAAGTCATTACTGAATTTTCTCTGCTTTTTGCGTAATAAAAACAATTTCGGAATACAGCGCGACTGGCAATTTGTAAATCATCCATTCTCAATTTCCATCGTTTCGGAACATGAATTCATTAAAAAGATTATTGTTAGTATAGTCAAATTCGTTATATATTCGAATTCTGTACGGACGTATGTTAAAACGATAAGAGAATTATTAAGTTTATTTTTCTGTGTAATACATTTCAATAAAGATGACCAAAAGACAATCATTTAGAGCTTACATATTTTATTATCTTCTATTCTTAATTTTCATTGTGACATTTTGATTATTTCTTATAATCATTCCTGTCACATAGGACGAAATCTGGATATGATAGCAATGCTGACACAGTTTCGACAAACTAGAATTAGTATTAACAGTATTATTAAATATTAGGTAAATATATTAAAACCTTCAAAAAAACAATATTAATTCTAATTATTACGAAATTTCTTTTAAGTATCGGACAGTTTACTTATTTACCAATAATGCGAAAGAAGGACAAAAAAATGGTGAATGCATTTGTCTAATCATCTTCTGTGGTGATTTTTAAGACTTTGGTTATATGTAAAGACATTAAAAACAAATTTTATAGCAGGAGGGATATTCCTATAACTATATTTAGACGTAGATGGAGAGATGCCGCTATTTTTTATCAAAATTTTTACTGCAATAGTGCAATTTCCTACCACTATAATTGGATTTTTCTAAGCACTTTTACATTATTTTAATACAGTAAAAGTTTCCAACTTGTGAACGCCAAGCATTTATCGACTACATAAATTTTACATATCGGAGCGATTTATTGCTCGTAAAAGGAAGTACTAAGGGGTATTCTTCCCTAGATAAATAGGGAATCAATACTAAAGAAATAAAAACGTCGAACTTTAATTTAATTAACTTCTTATATCTCATTCAAGTAGACAAAAACAGAGGTTAAATTTAATAATATTTTAAACGGTAATTAAGTCAACAAGAGTAAGTAAAACCTAACGAACGATTCTTGAACGAACGATAACTTAAAATAGTTTAGATTTACGATTTAAAATAACCGACAGTGTAAATTATCTGCATATTATTAAATTTTGTTTAAACTAAACTTTGAATACTCATCATGATCAGTGACTAGCGAAAGGTAATTATTTGTAAACATGAAATTACTTTATGACGTAAAATATTCGTTTCTCCACTTTATAAATCCATTAAAACGTCAGAAGAAAAACAAGAATACATATGTACCAAAATATTTTGGTTTCATTTTTACGTAAGTAAACGAATACATGTCGTTTAGTATAGCTATTAATTATTTATTTTCATCATTGAGCCAGTGACGCGCAAATGCGATAAAACCTCAGAAGACCACGATTACATCTCATTACTATTTTGTTATCAATGTTATACTGTTGGTTTAAAAATGGTACCAAAAAATTAGGAATAGGAAATATTCTGAACATTTTTTCCTATATTTCTTAATTGCATTTTATGATACCATATGATTTTCCATTATCGAAAACTGGATATAATATCTTCGTGTATAAGCTACCTTTTTATAGATTACGTACAATGAGAAAGTTTACAATATCAATTATGCGATTTTCTCGTTGAAGAAATCTTCGTAATACCGATTTCTTTATTGCATTCAATTTCGAAAAAAAATGCATCAATAACTTTCAAATCAAAGGTTTTCTTAAACAAGAATTTTCTTTAATTTAAAATTTATCCTTGCAAAATAGTTTGTGTGATATCGCAAATTTTTCTTTTTTTGGAAATTTTTTCTTCAGTAAAAGTTCTAGAATAGAATTTTAGATTTTCTTCAACGAATAAAGTCCAAGGATACCGAATATATCTGTAAATTAATTATTTGAATACTTATTTTTTATATAATTATTCATTTACGAAATTCCGAGTATATTCATTAAAAAAGTGGTTAAATATTTGTTATTAATATGTAATTTAATCAGAAATATGGTTATTTTAGAAATGTTCCTGATCGCAATAACCACAGTTCTATTTTTATCAAAGCGAAATACTTTTTTTTTTGTTTAAAGTAGTGCAGTAATTCAAATATTGAAAATAAATACTTTTTCTAGATTAAATCTTACCTCGATTTCTAAGCCAAATGACCAAAGATACAAAAATAAATAGGAATATATTTTGAATATTTTTATAAACTTTGTATATATTTATCTGCGACTTATTTTACGATTATTTTTGTAATTTTTCGATATTTGAAAAAAAGGACCGAGACCTTTCGATTGCTAGTAAATCGAGCAAGTATTTAATTTTTTTATGTAAAATATTAGCATACATAAAATCCCTTCTTATTTTTACTGATGGATTTATACACGTTAATGCCATTTACATAACAAAATTAAAATCTTATTTACTCGCATTTAAAATGTTTTAAAGTTAGAAATTATAATTTAAAAAACTACAAAAGCACATTAGGAAAATTCTAAACGCCATTTCATATATAAACGAAATAGAAATTACAGAAATATCTGAACGCCAGTGAAGTAACTCTCGATCCTTCTGATCTTAAAACCCATTAACGTCCAAGATGATGAGATTTTTAGCTGATTTTCAAAGCTGTTTAGCTAATCGAAAATTAAAATATCACAATAAAACCAACTTACTTTACTATTTTTGGGTATGCTTTATCGATTTATGGAGTCAATATTGCATTTCCTTGCCGTCGAAAAACAATATGGCGGCTTTTATACGGAAAAGTACCGAAAAATCGAAAAATGTTTCATAATGGATAATGGATAGCGATCCATTCCAATGTATGGACAAACGTGGACAAATAAGCTGCAGTTTAAGGGGAAAATTTTTTTATTGAGCTCCATTCAATTTATCCTATTAAAAATAGCGGAAAAGTGTGAAAATGTCTAAAAATGCGTGTTTTTCCTAAATATTTCTGAAATAAATCGTCAGAAATCTAAATTTTTGTCTTAAAATGTAAAATTTCGATTTATTAAATATTCGTAGTTCCTTTTTAACCCTTTTCATGCCGAAAGGCCACAATTATTTTGTGATTTTCAAGTGAATATTTATCTGCGTAATGATAAGCAAACAAATTTCAAAACCATATTTTCTGACGTACTTTTGTCCGTACTTTTCAAATCTGCTATTAGTTTTGTTCTATTAGGTTTTATGTTTTCAGAATAGCGGCTAATTTACAAAAAAACGTGATTTTTAAACTTTTTTTATTTATTTAACGTACTGGGTAATAATGTTCACGTTGTCGGATCCGTACAAGCGTCTGGATCTTGTGGAATAATAACCACTGCTAAATTTTAAGCAATGCAGGCCGTCGAAATTCAAAATGGCCGATCCACTATGGCGGCATTTTTAATGATTTTTTTGTATGTTTTTTGTCCCTGACGCTTACATTTTGAATAGTTTTGTTATATTTATCTGAGTTTGATTTTGCATGATTTTTATTTGCTTGCATAATCGATATCAAACTGAGATATACATAATAAATCTATATTATAATAAAAATATAATATTTTCAGCCATTTTGAGTTCCGTATCAGCTTGTATTGCTATTTTCTAACATCATCGGTATCAGACTAAGATAAATATAACAAAACTATTCAAAAAGTAAGCGTCAGGGACTAAAAACATGGAAAAAAATGAAAAAACACGAAAAATGCGTGTGAAAACCGCCATATTGGATCGGTCATTTTGAATATTGACATTCTGGGTCGCTTAAATTTTAGTTATGATGATTATTCCACAGGATCTAGACACTTGTGCCGATCCGACAACGGGAACATTATTAGCCAGTACGTTAAACAAATAAAAAAATTTTTAAAATCACGATTTTTTGTAAATTAACCGCCATTTTTAAAAAATTGAACATCATAGAACCAATCTAATAGCACATTTGAAAAGTATGGACAAAAATACGTCAGAAAATATGGTTTTGAAATTTTTTTGTTTATCATTAAACAAATAAATATTCACTTGAAAAACATGACAAAATTATGGCCGTTTGGCATGAAAAGGGTTAATACATTTGACCATGTTAGTAATGGCGGATTCCATGTGGTGGCGCTGGAAATGGAAAAAATAATGGAATATATCACAAGCCTCATTAGTAAATGTTTCGGTGCTTTATTTTATTACATTTCTTTGTTTAGGATTATATTGAATCGAAATATAAAAGAGGAATTTTCAAAATCCAAAATGTCGGATTGAATATTGGAAATTAGATTATTTCCGGACAAAAAAGATAATATTATATTCTATGTAAATTTGCCGTAAAAAAGTGTTCTTGCATGTTTTTTTAATAAATCCGCTGTAAGTAAGTAAGTACTTACTTACTAATCCGCTGTTACTAACATCGTCAAATATATTAAAAAGCGACCACAAATATTTAGTAAATCGAAATTTTTCATTTTAAGACTAAAATTTAGATTGTTGACGATTTATTTCAGAAATATTTACGAAAAACAAGCATTTTTTTACATTTTCAAACTTTTCGGCCATTTTAAATAGGATCAACTGAATAGAGCTCAATAAAAAAATTATCCCCTTAAACTGCAGTTTATTTGTCCACGTTTGTCCATAGTTTTGAATGGATAGCCATCGATTATCCGTTTGTAAAAAATTGTCGAAAATAAAATTTTCCGGTATTTCGGTACTTTTTCAGGTAAAATCATCAATATTGTTTTTCTGCGGCAAGGAATCAGAATTTTGACTCTATAAATCGATAGAGCATACTCAAAATTAGTAAAGTAAGTTGGTTTTGTTATGATTCTTTCATTTTTCGATTTGCTAGAGAGTTTTTAAAAATGAGCTAGAAGTCTCGTCATCTTGAACGTTAATGGGTTATCTCGTTTTACGTCAAATAGAAACACAAATGTCAATAGGTATTGTTTATCCATATAAATACATTTCTTCATTTGGAAACATTACAAAAATGAGTAAAAAATATACCTGTATAAATTCTGATACTGCGACTAGGCCCTTCTGTCATGATTGGTATTTTAGAGGAATAAGGAATTAATGTAGGAATATTTTGAGAGGGACAGGGGTCCTTTGTGGGAAGAAATCTTTTTACCCCCTGGGCAGACCTTAGAACGTGGAGGGATGTACAGCCTGCAATCATTAAAATACCGAAACTGTTGAGCGAACGCTCAGTGAATCTTCAGAGCAGCAACGCTCAAGTATTCGGCAAGTGTACACTGGCGCATTTATTTAAGCAATCATGTCAACTTTAATTTTTTTCGTGTGTCTTTTTGTCAGCTCAAATTTAATAGAAGCTCGACCGGAAAAATATTCCGATCTTGACAAATATTATGACATTGTGTTACGACTTGTAAAGGAAGCTGGACCGGTGAGTAGCCCTTTCAAACAAGACTGAAAAATTTTAGATTGCGTCATATCTAATTATATAGTTTAATAAGTAAATTACAAAACAACCTATTATACCATATAAATAGTTTTCTAAATTAAAAACTTTAATTAAATAATAGAAAATATTTTGTCTATACATACAATAAATATTTTTTTTTCTCAAGTTTTTAATATCGACACTCTTAGTCTCAAAGTAAAATAGGTGAAAAATGAATTCCTTTTTAATACGGAGGTAAAATGAAATTTACCAATGGGATATTTGTCACTAATTAAACAGAATTTTATTTTTGAGTTCCTTCACATTTATATTCAGTTTGAAATATATTTATGGGTATCGAGATATTTTCTTAGTGATGTATTTTTATCATAGTAAAAAATGTGTGATAAGCATTTCATTCCCTCCTCACTAAGAAGTTGTAGCATATCTTAAAAGCAGTTCGATGCTGATTACACTAGTATTGATTGTTGCTAGCAAAATAAAGTTGAGATATTAATATACTTTCCCACATTAAACTTGAAGGGGTCACCCACCGTTAACCAATAAGAAGCTCTCTGCGAACAATTTTTTAACGATACCATTTTTTATTTATTTTTCACTTATCGACGTAAAACGTCACTATAGACTTGGATTATTTACACAAACTAATATCAGAATTTCTACATATCTCAAAGGACTAAATAAAATATTATTCATTTAACAATTTTTTTTAGTATAAACCATGAACAAATTATACATAAAAATTAGTTTACATATTTCATAATATATTGTAGCAATGAATGTTAGAAAGTTGTAATGTATATTTACAGATCGTGAAGGAAAATATTAACAGACAGAAAAATATTTCGGAAAAATCGAGTGACATTGACCTCGTCACGGAAACCGATCATCAAGTGGAAAAACTGTTAATAAAAGAACTATCTGCAAGATTTCCAGACCACAAGTAATTTTAAATATATCTTTAACGTATCTATATCGTGTTTACATCAATTAGTTTATTTATAAGGGGTATCTCGTATGATTTTAGAATTTACTATTATTGTTAAAACATACAAAATTACATGAAATTTAACATTAGTTAATCTGACCATTTAACTATATACCGTAATAAATATTTCATACAATAAATAAAACTATAAAACTTTTTAAAATGAATAATTTTTAAATTTCATTTTCGTTTTATTTGTTGTCGGCACATTTGGAATTTTTCTGCAGATAATATATATTATACACATAAAAGCTTTAAAAAAAAGTTAAAAAAAAATTCAAACATTTTTATTCAGGATTGATTTTGTTGTAGTTGACATCCATTCAAAAATATATTCAAAATGTTGACTAATTTTATATGTGGAGAATGTTATTTCAAAGAGACTAATTTTAAATAAATACTATTAAAAACATTAAGATTTAACCATTCCAAAAAAACAAAGTAAACGAGTCTGAAGTTTCGAATTACATTATGGAGTTGTCGGACATTTTTAGGATACAGTTTCAAAATAGTTAATTTTCTTAACACAATTTACTATAAGGGTGATTCTCCAAAAACAGGGCATTTTCAAGAATAAAAATTTGTTTTTCTAAGTTACTGTAAATTTGTTTTTTTTTAATGCATTCTTGCTTATTAGCACAAAGTTAAGTTACTGTTAAAGTAGTCACGCTACAAAATTATTTTAAAGGAAAGGGGAAGACTTTTACTATGGCGCATTTTCATACGGCTATATAAACCAACAATTGCTTGTTAAAAACTTGAAAAAAATAACTCTAAAGAGTCAAAAACATAATGTACATATCTGATTTAGTGCATTTTTGTGAATAAATGAAAATTATTCATTAAGTAATAATTAAAAAATTAAGAAAAACACATGAACTTTTGAATAAGTTTTAGACAAAATAAATTTATTAAAGTTAATATGTCGTTGGTTAGTAACTACAATGATAATATTATATTCATAATTTTAATAAACAATATTATTTCATAATAAACTTGATTCATAACGTTGTAACAAATATAAAGTTTAATTTTGTGGTTTTTTAAATTATATTTAAATAAATGTCTAAGAGGAAGAGAAATATAAACGTTATTTATGATTTGAAAAATATTTTCTGCTACGGGTTACACTTTGTTCTTGCTTCGTACCTGATACGCCAAATGTTTGGTAACGACAATGAAGGTGACGACAATGAAAATTTGTAAAAAAATCCAATTTTATATATTTTAAACAATAATAAATTAAAAAACAAATTACCAGTGATGTTTATTCCTTTAATCTTTAAGTTTTCATCGTTTTTTAATTGCTGTTTGTATCAAAATACCAAAATTAGGACGGGTGACGACAATTAATTTAATAAAAATACGTAGTATTTTTATACAGTTTTTACTTGTTCATGAGGTAAATATGTTTTCTTTTCAATTTTCTATAGAGGATTAGTAAAGTGTAGTGTTTTTTCTTTGATTTTCTCATAGGTTTTAGTAAAAAAGTTAATTATTTCCAGTTCATTTATACCAGTTTACGCATTGTCGTTACCTCATAGAAATTTCCTAAGACATTAATATTTCAATAATTATAAGTATATATATTGATTTAATTAAATATTATACAGAGAGAAATTGTACAGTTTGAGCTATAGAAATATTATTTGAATAAATTAAAATAATTCGGTTTCTTAATAGCGCTAATATTTTAAAGTTTTGAACTTAGAGGTTTGGACATATCAAAAATGCTACTTTTAGTCATTAAATGTCATTTTACACCAGTTTTTTGTAACAAAAGTATTATTTTTTCAAATTAACATGGGCCAGGGATACTTATTTAACATTTCTATCGAAATTTAATAATTTATTGTCAAAGTTTTTGTAAGATATAACGTAAAGACACGAAAATGCCCTGTTTCCGGAGAATCGCCCATAACTATTGAGTTAACACAATTAGTTCAACTACATATCGCGGAATAAAATAAAAGAGATTTTTTAAATGTTTTAATGTGTTCAACATTTTTTGGTAACTTGATAAAATTGTTATTTTTGCAGTAATATTTATTCTTTTCTGTCATATTAGATAATGTCTTACATTCAAGCATGAAACCTAACAAAAACATTAGAATAATTCTTTGAAAAATGTAAGTACTCAAAAATAATTTGGTAACATTAGAAACACATATTTAAAAAAAAAAAGAGGCAAACGATTCACAAACAGGATATAAACCAAATTAGATACATTAATAATGAGACAGGAAACAGTTAATGTTGAGATCAGTGGAAAATTCAATGTCAATTGAGCTCCATTAATATTAATTGAAAAAATTTAAATTTGAATCGACAGCAGACGTAAAAGCTTTCCTCTATTTGAGTATTCTACTGAATTGCATTCGAAGACAATACATCATAGACTTACACGTGTAATTCCAAGTCATTTTTGTCTCAACGCGAACAAATTGGTTTAAATTCTCTGTAAAAAACTTCAAATAAACTCGGCTTAGAAGATATTACTTAAATCGTTACACAAACTTTGTTGCAAAGTTAGATAACTATTGGCTATTAACTTGATCTGTGTCTATTTTGTAATTTATCCTTATTAATAGAACGAAAAAAGAACAAATTAAATTCTTTAACCGTTTTTATTTACAAAACATTATCAATATTTTTGTTTTTTCAAGTTTTTTGTTGATGTTGTCCGTATGAGATACATTTAAGAAAATGTTGCATTGGCTACTGGGTAAATTCTCATTTTAGAAAGTAATTGAAAATAAATATAGAAGTTATTAATTATGTCAGGTTCTGTAATCTGTAAAAATCGTAAAAATCTATAGAAAACTATTGAAACCTATTCACTTCTTACAGTAATGAATAAGTTTGAATAGTATCGATGTGGTAACGCCAGCTCCACGTATACATATTCTATAAAGTAGAATGTGGTTTAATACGTTTTATTTTTTATGATATTTTAACTATACATAATCTATATGATCCAATAGTGAATTTCTATGTTAATGTGTACGTAGAAGTAATTCACAATACAAAATGTATGTTTTAATAACGTATCATCGTTAGTAAGTTTCCACCATGATTTTACCATGCAATTTAGATATGTTTGAATGTGTATTTTACATAACACTCAAGTCAATAATTATTTGTACAGATTAACACATTAAAATCATATAATTAGCAATGTGGGTAATTCAGATCTCTATAAGTTTTAAAATTCATCAAATGACCCATATTGCTAATTATTGGATTTGAATGTGTCAGTCAGTATAATTACTTTATTGACTTTAGCGATATATAGCTTTCAGGATTGTACAATACGAATTCAATACGTTTGAATATGTTTTTTACGTGTCACTGCAGGCGTGTAATTTCAGTTTTACCGATAGGTGGCCTTTCATCTCAAGTTGCAAACCTGTGTATGAAGGAGCTCAGTATCGATTAGTATATATGAAGCACTTCTTTATATCATTGTATGTAATATACCGAATGATGTAAATACATGTGAGCGTAATTAGGATTAATATACTAAGATTATAGAGTGTGAATGTATTTGAATGAAGTGTTTATGTATGGATTGTGATATAAGTAGATAATTTGTGCGTTTTCGTATGAAGAAATACTACTGTAGAGCTGTCGTTACCACATTAATTCTGTTAGAACTTATTAAGTACTGCAAGAAATGAATAGGTTTCAATTGTTTCATAACAATATACATAAAGTTCAATGAACTACAGAAAACTATTGAAAAACATATTATTATATGGTTTTGAATGTGTTTTCTGAATCGGTTTTTACATATAGAGAATTGTTTTTACTTATTCAAATTTTATAGGGAAACTCGGTTTTTACTACAAATATTGAATAGTTAAAAGTATTAAATAAGTAAAAACATATTATCTATGTGTAAAACACGATTCAGAAAACCATTCAGAACCATGCATTATTTTTTAATAGTTTTCTGTAGTTTTTTTCAGCAGGTATTCTATTCCTATTCTGTATTTAAATTTAGTAGCTTTCTAGTACAGAATTGATCAAAATTGACTTAGCCTCTGCAATAAAAAATATTTTCTCAAATACAAATTATCTGAAAATTACAAATTATTTTTCTCCTTTTTTTGAAATGCTTCAAGACCTATAACGATTGATATATTATCTTAAAATAATTATATTGAACTACTTTCAGTTTTTACAAATGACCGAAAAAATTGTTTTTTGTTTATGATGCCCAACATTCTTGGGAACTGATCATCCGAAACTAAATACGTTAATAGATATAGTTAAATTTAACAATGTAAAGTAATGTTTAAAAGCAATTTAAGATCTAAACTAATTTTACGAACAAGTAATATTCTAGTTAGCAACAACAACCACTAAAAATTACATTTTTCAATAATAACCAGAATTACTTTGATTTAATTTGAATAAATACATTACAGATTCATTGGTGAAGAATCTGCGTCATCAGTCTCAGGTAGCATGAAATTAACGGATGCCCCTACATGGATAATCGACCCTGTGGATGGTACGATGAACTTCGTACACGGATTACCTCTGATCAGCATCTCCGTGGCCTTGTACGTAAACCAGACTGCTGAAATTGGAATTATTTACAATCCCGTATACAAACAATTGTTCAGTGCCCGCCGAGGTCAAGGTGCATTCATGAACGGGTCACCAATTCGCGTTTCCGGCCAAAAAGGTACATCACAATTACAGATAACTAATTACTATTCATTAGTCTTTACAAATATACTGTCCAAAAAACCGATTGACTTGATTGGGGAACATTTTTGTTGGGAAATAATTAACATTGACATATTTTATTTACATTTACAGATATACGGAAATCCTTAGTCATGATGGAAATGGGTATTAGCAGAAACCCGGAAAAAATGCGCATCGTCTCGGAGAACGTGAAAACCATAGCAGCACTTGCACACGGGTACATTTTTATCAATTTGAGATTTCGAAACAAATAAGCCAGAATAAAATTTTCAATAATTAGTAGCGGTTTAGTTCAGTCACCATAATATATAAGAATTTTTATTCACGTTTCATTCTTTACGCCAAAGTTAGAAATCATCAGTAAGGGAAAACGATGGCATATACCTTTATACGTGATTAAGAAAAGATGTTAAAATTTATTAAGATTTATTAATTCAAGCCTTGGATTTAGGCTGTAAAAAATTTAGAATAAATGGTTGCAAATATCGTATTGTCTAACGTATGATCTAACGTCCATTATGTATCGGCGTGAGTGCAAAATAAGCCAGAATAAAATTAATTTTTCATTTTAGAATTCGGGCTTTGGGATCAGCAGCATGGAACATGTGTATGGTAGCAATGGGAGCAACAGATGTTACCTTCGAGTTTGGTGTCCACGCGTGGGACATTGCTGCAGGTGACCTTATTATCAGAGAAGCTGGTGGCATTTGCATCGACCCTGCAGGTAAATATTTCATCATTTTACAATATTTTGCCGTTTCACAAACAAAATAATAAATAATACAAATGTAAAATAAAATGGTATTTGAATTATAGGAGGACCATTTGATGTATTGAGTCGAAGAATGCTTTGCGCTTCATCTCTAGAAGTTGCTGCAGATATAACAAAGAATATACAACAGTATTACCCAGAAAGAGACTGAACATTCGCAACTAGAAATAATTTCTGATTACTGACTGCGCAAAGGAAGTCTGCGCTTATGTATGATAATTGCAGATTTTAATCATTTTATAGGTTATGTTTATATTTTTATACTAAAAGAGACAAAACTACATAGAAAATAAAGTTGAGTACAGAATGATAAATTGATATGTGCGCAGTTTTATTATATTCATTTTTAAAATAAGCAAAATGAATGCGCTAGAGGAATTTCAGAAGGATTCAACGGTACTTTTAACCTGAAGAAGCTATTTTCTACAATTCTTTATTGAACATACAATTCCGTTTTAACATTTTACCCTAGTTAACCCTAGTAACATAATTTTTTTCTTATAGTTTCTTATAATAATAAAAAAGAAAAGAAATTCTGTTAAATTTAAGTCATATTCGGTAAGTTTGTCCGCCATACTGGAGTCACCATTTTTAATTTCAAAATGTTACCTTCAGATTCATAATCAGCTACCGCAAAAACCTCTGCTCTTCTAAATAAGAATATTATATTTTAAAACATATTTCATAGTGATACAAATTATTAACGAACATCGGCATCATTTTACTTCATAACTGATCAAAGTGTATTATAATAATTTATGTTTAATTATACTTATTAATTATTACAGTAATAATTAAATTTATTAATTACATTTCTTAAACTTTCATCTTAACCCTTTAAGGACCAAATGTACAAAAATTTGACACGAAGTTTGTCAGTATTTTTTAGTATTTAAATTCAATGAAAAAAATTGTGGTATATACGTTTCCAATTGCTCGAACCCCGCTCTTTCGAATGGTGGATGGTAAAATACTGTCAATTTTAAAATGAACGAATTACAGACCATAGTATACCAGAATTTTTTCAGAGTTTTTGGTAAACTTATTAAAATTTTCAAAAAAAAAAAATTAAAAATTTTTTCAAAATATCATAAAAAAAATCTGACAAAATTCCAGTGTATTTGTCGATGAATTCTAACAACTTATTACTCTTATGATTTTTTTTATAAAGTTCATAATTTTTGGGTCAGAGCGTTCTCAAATTTTTCAAGAAAATTTCATTTAGGTCCATTTTCGGGACCGCCATTTCGAATTTTATAAAAACATATATCACCATTTTGAAGCTTAGACATTTTTGTCACGTTATTTATACCGAACTGAGGCATAGTAATGCTATAAGTGATAAAAAAAACGATAAATGAACAAAAACTTTTAAAATCTCATGATTTTTGTTAAAAAATGGTCTGTAATTCGTTCATTTTAAAATTGACAGTATTTTACCATCCACCATTCGAAAGAGCGGGGTTCGAGCAATTGGAAATGTATATACCACAATTTTTTTTATTGAATTTAAATACTAAAAAATACTGACAAACTTCGTGTCAAATTTTTGTACATTTGGTCCTTAAAGGGTTAAGGCGGTTATAAAGTGACTGATAAAGTAGAATTTTTCACCAAAAAAATAAATTAAAAACGACTAAATCAGTTGTTCAAAATTCAGGTTCCTGTATGGATAATTCTAATTACTATAGACGCTCTCCTAGAAAAGACTAAAGAAATTGAAAATTGACTGAGAAAATTTCAGTAATCGTTGAAAATTATAATTCTCGGTGTTACAGGTCAATTAACTAAAGATAACAATATAAAAAATTTTAATTAACATATTTTTTTGGTTTTCGATTGAAAACACGAAGATGGTATAAAGATGTACAAAGCCGGATTTTGTATAATAATCGTGACAAAACCTTCAATTTGGAACATTCATATCTAAAGTGATTTAATCATAAATGGGTTTTGTGTCCCTCTAGCGACTATCGTAGAAACTAGTGCCTATTGTAAATAATATACATTTCGTCTCAGGACCCCGTGTAGACTCTTCAGTAGGGCAATCACGGGAATCCCTGCCCTAGATGTATGTATGGTTTCTTCATTTAATGTGCATTTTTGAAATAAATCTATCAGAGAAGGAAGTGATATATATATATACGACTATTGTTTGGTATTGGAATATCGTTATCCAGCACGTATATATATATATATTTGATATCCAATGATAAAAATCCAGTAATCGTTGAAAATTATAACGACAAAATTTTTTTTTGAAAGTGTTTTCAATCGAAAACCAAAAAAATATGTTAATTAAAAATGTTTATATTATTATCTTTAGTTAATTGACCTGTAACACTGAGAAGTATTAATTATTATTTAATTGACTGAGAAATATGTGAAATAAGTAAAAATCACTTATTTTAGAACATTTTCGGTTAGTTCTCAATGAATTTTTTTTGGTATTTTGTACGATACCGTCATTAGTAATTAAATTTACTCATATAGAACCAGAATTTTGAAAAACTGATTCAGACATTTTTAATTTCTTTTACTATGTTCAAGAACGTAGTTTAATTATAAACGCATCCATAATACGCTGCAAAATTGATTTCTTCTCCATCGTTTGTAATAATATAATAAATTATGAGTTTATTTCTCGGTTTAATCGATCAACTGACTGGCAAGTAGAAAAATTACAAAATAAAATGTGTTGTCGATGTACAACTACTTAAAATGTTCAAAGTAAAGGAAAAGGTTTTAAAAACGTGGAAATTGTCGGATATTAACGGTTTAAATCAAATTATAAATAACCAGAAATTTGTTTTCACACTGTTTTCTATATAAATTTGTAAATAAACAACAAGGGGCTATACCTTTATATATATTTCTTAATAGGCATTAATAATTTTACATCTACTTTATTAAGACTATTAAATAGACTATTCGTTTAAAAATATGTTACTGATTTAATTTTTTACTAATTTTCTTGACAAGTGTTAGTACTAATGAGTTTGTCCAGATGTAGGGACGCGTCAAGTCATTAGTACGTTTACCTTAATTACCATTTTGAAAATGTTTCAAGCTACACTTTTTTAAAAATACTAAAAAAAAATTTGTTTTTAAGATATATATGGGAATTCCACACCGACTCGGCCATGCCCTGACCGTCATCCACTCAGATTTTGCGGACAATTTTTCATATGGTTTCTCCATGGAAAAAAATTACACGCAAATTTTTTAGGGTTTTTTTTTTTATTTTTTCGGTTTCTTACGACCCAACAAGTGACAAAAAATTTCAAATTGAACAACCTTTACAGTATCACTATTTTAAAACTTTTTTCATTTTTTACGTATTTTTTTACCGAAATGGTGGCATTTTCAGAAACTGCATACCCCGAGAATTACTGTAGATTGATAGAGAAAAAACATTTTTTTTAATAATGGTTTTGACAGAATGCAATGTGTGAATACAATATATTAAATCAAAGGTAGTCAATTTTCTGTGTAAACAAAAGATTTTTACTAATTTTGCATGAAAATTCAAATAAAAATACTGATAATCGAAAATTTACTGCTCTAATTGAACTAAATTCAACCCTTGTTTTCGGCGCTCCACTTTGTGAGGAAATAAGGGATTCTCCGTTGGAAAAGCGTAGAATTCTGTTTCTGGTGAATTATTTCGTGTATTTTTGCAGTCAACCACACTATAATATACATTGTTCTTTTTGGAGTCACTCATTATAATTTAAACTTCAAGAGCTGTCAGAAACACAGGTCATACTGACTTTTCGTGCAATATAGACCATTTCATTTTAAGCAAAAAATTGTGCGTATGCGCTACGATACAATGTTAAAACTGTACGAAACTTTTCCGTATTCTGTACAAAACTGTACGAAACAATTAAATTCGCGCTTGCGCATTGCATATCGTGAAAAGGCCTATTGGAAGTAAGTAAGTAAGTAAGTAATATTTATTTTGCCATGGGATTGCAATCCCTTGTGGCAATAAGATAAATACAATTTAGAGTTTTACAATTTAAAATTAATATAAAATAAAATAATACAGAATAAATATATATTACGGTTGACTCTATATAATTCAAGTTACATTAAAATAATAATCCTAGTGATATAAGTCTATAAAAAAAAATACATAATACAACTTAACTCCACCAGTGTGGTTTACGCCTAATATAAATAATAGTCAACCTAGATTTATTATAAGACAAATGCTCATATAACAAGCATGAAATACCAGAGCTTATATACTTCCTAATTATAAATCGATTTGATTTTTAGCTAGTAGTAGGATTATCACAAGAAAAAAGATGACGAAATAAATGGGATTTGAAGGTATGAATTGATGTAATGTTACGAATGTCAGGTGACATTATTATTGAAAGGCTGTATTTGGAAGTTATATGAATATTTGGATAACGTAAACCGTAAGAATATTTCATTAAAGGTCTAATACGAATTTCTGATTACGTTTATATCTGTAATTCACTGCAATATACTCATAAACTTCAATTAAAAATGTATTACTGTGTATATCAAAGGCTTTCGAAATATACTCGGGGTATGCAGTTCCGGGAATGGCTACTCGAGCGCTGCTGTCGTTTTACGTATCCCCTCCAGTGCCACGAACGAAGCGAAGTTGGGGCCTAAAATTCTACCACATTAGAAAAATGTTCAAAAATGTGGATTTTTTGATAATTTTCAAGTTTTTTTCCAAATTGTCAGGATGGGTGTTATTTCTTTAAGACTTTTGGCCATTAAAAAAAAGCATAAAAATCCCACAATATTTTATTTAATGGAGAATAAATGGCTCACCTATTAAATGTAGACTAGGACTGTCTTTTTGTAGGAAATTTCATGTCTACAAACAATTTTCAGTCCATTTTTTGTGTATTTTGCACTGTTTTCGACACCGAAGTCATAAAAAATACCGATTTCTCCACTTTTAACGACATTTACAAATCATATAAATAAGTGAAAGTCTAAAAATTAAGCTGAAATATTCTTAAGGATACCTATTTAATCAAAAAAATCTGATTTATAAGTTCGAATTGTAATCGCTTTTTTATATTCGTTATTTTTAACTTTTTCAAATAAAACAAGTGCGCCAACTATTATATTACCTATGTTTACTTTTAAATTAAAAATAAAAAAGTTTTATGCGTTTTCTTTCACTTTTTAAAGATTTGTCTAGTTAATTTTTCCCCTGACAAATTTTGAAATTCCCTGATATTACCTTAATTTCCCGGTTTCCCCTTACTGTGGCCACCATGTAATTTATTAAACTTAAAAAAAAAGCAGAAATTCAGCCTGCAAATCACGCTACTAATGTACAAAAAAGACATACAGGTAAGTACCGATTTCTGATACTTTTTCGAAAATTATTAAATAGAAAGAATATGCCAAATACTAATTTTATGTTTAATTTAGATAAATAAATCACAGCAATAACATTAGTAACAAATTGGTACAACAGCATTGATCTAGTGATCTGTACTAATAAAATAAGATAATCTAACTAGTCAATTAGTGTAACTAGTATTAACATGAATTCCATTTTGAATTGACTAATAAATATAAAGTTGTACTAAACTATTACACTATTAGAAGTAGCAGAGTAGGGGAAGTAGGGGCAAAGTGTGATGGTTTTGGAAAAACTCGTATACAAAAAACATGTGGCATAAGAATAGTTAGGTGTGGTTTAGAAATCATTATTTAGGTCTAATTAAGTAAATACAAACAAAAACAAATTTAGTAAATACAGACGGGTTGTCGATTTTCAACCACTAAATATGTGAAAAAAAGCCGTGATTTTGATTTATTATCGCGACTGAACTTTTAATTTTTCTGTCTGTATTTAAATAAAATAAGAACCATTTATTAACGAAAATTCAGTTTCCCTCTAGCGATAATAATATAACAAGTGTTTATTGCATAAAAAATATACGTTTCGTCCAAATATACTGGGTGGACTCGTCAGTAAGGCGTTCCTCCTACATTTTGACTTATACGTATACATCTGGTTTAGAATTAATGAAGTTTTTAAACATCTTTAACAGAGGCCTCGGTGTGTCTTAACGCACTTTAACTCAAAAGTTCTCCCACTGTAAATATTCTTGTGGATATTGAATCTGGACATTATTAGAAGTATTTTCACAAAAAAATCAAAATCTTTCATTAAAAAAATAGAATTTTTAGATTTATATTTAAAATATGTGCTGTAGCGGTATTTAACCTTTTGTACATTAAATCTAGGTAGTTTTTTTTGAAAAATATATGTTTCATACAGCCAATTTTTAAAAAATCGATTTTTTATGTCAAAATTTGGAATTTTTTGCAAAATTACAATAAAGGAACAATAGTAATTATAAAAACGGATCATTATTTTAATAAATTATATGTACTAAATTTTAAATAATAATAATAATTTATAACATAATTAAAAACTTTATTTGACACCTATTTAAATGTTAAAACAATACATAACAAGTTTTAGAAACGTGTGTTAATCACACATGGGTACTGATAACACAAGTTTTTTATATGTAAATATCAATTATTTTTCTAAAAATTTGGAGTCTGTACATCATGACTTCAAAACTATCTGAGAAAAAAATAAGATTTCACATAATCATCCGGATTATTCCCAGAAGCTGTTACGAGCTGTCTGTGAATATAACAGTATTCACATATGAAAAACATGTGTATGCAGTACCCACGTGTGATAAGTACACGTTTGTAAAATTTGTTATGTATTGTTTTAGCATTTAAATAGGTATCAAATAAAGTTTTGAATTGTGTTAGAAATTATTATTATTATTTAAAATTTAGTACATATAATTTATTAAACTAACGATCCGTTTTTATAATTACTATTGCTCCTTTCTTGTGATTTGGCAAAAAATTCCAAATTTTTACATAAAAAATCGATTTTTTAATAACTGGTTTTATGAAACATCATATATTTTTCAAAAAAACTATCTAGATTTAATGTACAGTAGGTTAAATACAGTTAGAGCACATATTTTAAATATAGATCTAAAAATTCTATTTTTTTAACCTAAAAAGTCGATTTTCTCGAAAACGGCTCGATGAAAGATTTTGATTTTTTTGTTAAAATACTTCTAATAATGTCCAGATTCAATATTCACAAGAATATTTACGGTGGGAGAACTTTTGAGTTAAAGTGCGTTAAGACACACCGTGGAGGAGGGATGTGAAAGATATTAATAAGTATATGCATATTTTTATAGTGACTAAATTTCGTACACTTAATATGCATACACAAGAATCTATTATTTAGGTCCTCAACTAACTTATTATGAAACGCATTTAAAAAAAAGTATCTGTTTAATATTCCAAATTTCAATTTTACGAAAAAAACTTTTTTTTTTAGAAATCTGAAAATCTAGGGGCAAAGGACGGGTTGTTAAAATTACTTCTGGAAAGGTTTGACGCAGAGAGAGAGAGAGAGAGAGAGAGAGAGAGAGAGAGAGAGAGAGAGAGAGAGGGAAAGAGAGTTCTTACTTATCTCTGTGAACCTAAATCAAAACGGAATACATCCCACCAAAATAGAATTTTTTTAAACACGTCGTAAAAAATCATCCTCAACTCCAAATGAAACAAATAAAAAACGAAAATTGAGTGTCAGAGAAGACTAGGGACATTCTTTTACAAATCGAACACTCCATATTGATATAATTGTAGGAAATTTCCCGAGGAATTCAATGGTGCAATAATAAAATTTGTATACTGTCGGCCTCGAGCAGTAAATGGACTTTCTAATATTCAATTGTTTATAACAATCGCTTTTTAGCAACAATTTTAAAAACTACGCATATAGAAATAAAGACAATTGCATTACCTTTAAAATGAGCCCCGGCTGAAGTCAATCGGATAAATAGAACCGGAGTTATGGCAATTTCAAAAAGTGCAGAATTGGAGAGTATTACAAATTTCAAACCGCCATATTTTCGAAAATATTGATTAAAAAAAAAATCCAGAAACACGTGTCGACTTTTTTTGTACAAGGAACGCATAACAAAATTTAGAAGCAAATCAAAAATGTCGACCAATATTTTTTACGAAATCCGTTCGATTTGTAAAAGAATGTCTCACTATTAAGTCATCCAATTCAGATTTTAATTACGCTTAATTTATTGATACTTACTAATCGATTGAAAATATGTCTGAATTTACAAATTGACTTCGACTTCCTAGGTTATGTTCGAACGGTTGGTAAATACTGAATGGAAACTGAAATATGTTTCAAAATTTGTATTACGATAACTCTTTTGTAAATAAACAATGCAAATGTTCTAATACAGCGAAACGTCAAAATCCCACTTTGCCCCAACTTGAAATGAAAATTTTCGGATTCTTTACTAATACCTTTGTTTTGTCAATCATAACATATTTAATTGGAACATGATGTATTTTCTCTTGAGGAAAAATCGAGATCAATGAAGGTAATTAAGAAACGTAAAGCAGTTTAAGGTAGTACAAACGTGTACATATAAAATAATTTGAATTATCCTAGAGGGCACAGTGAGAACCAAGATAATAATACAAAAATGATATTTCATTTCACTGAAATAACTAAAAAATTCAGCAAGTCAGAGTATTTTAAACAATATATCAAAACTCTTTACAAAGTTTCAATTCAATGTTACTTGAAAAAATGTTACTTTTTAAACTCTACCGACACGTATGTACTATCTTACATTTCCTTCCTTTCCACATAAAAATATTATTTATTTAAAAACTCCGTCGTTGCTTACCTACATAAATGATATTTCAAAAGAGCATTATTATACAAAATTACCATGCATTTACCACTTAATATGCCATCGTTTTTAAAACACTGCGTCTTTAAATCATCTTCGTTTTATTATAGTATTTATCGTCCTGGCATTATTATAGTATTTCTCATCTTGGCAACTTCGCCATTGGCAGCAGCATCGGCCAACGATCTGAAAGCTCAGAAGTTTACGTATTATGCGTAATTTCCTCAACTCTTGGCCTATATCGCGCGATTCCGCCGCAAACGGTACAAAATGAAAAGAAAACAGTACAAGCAGTTACTAAAAAAGATTCAGTACATTTTTGGAATACCTATACCTTACCTGTTATCTCTCATACTTACCCTCGTGTTGAGAAACTCATCCGGAGAACGATCGAACAGAAACTCCGGAGGGAGGGAACGAGCTGCCGCGAGTACCGGAACTGGCTTGGAAGACACATGCGACCGTAGTTCTTCGTTTATTCTCACCCCGATTCCCTTCACCTCTTCCATTGCCTCCCCTCCGCGCAGGGAGGACTACAAGTGAAACATTACCAAATAGCCAATTAGAAAATGACCAACTTTCTAGTCGATTCGAAGAATCTCTTTTTTTTTTTCAATATTTCCACTAAGTTCCAAATTTTATTCGAGCTGGCAATTATTAAAAACACATCGACAAAAAAAAAATAAAAGAAACAACAGTAACAACAATAATGATATGTAAAGAATTTTAAAAAAAAGGAACAAAGTGTCACTGCCAGTCGTACCACGGTCAACCTCATGCTAAGAACGACTTTACTGCACCAACATTCCAAACACAAGCCTCCACCGTGGTTTATCGGACAACTCGCTTGCGAATGCACCATAAAAACGGATATGCTAAATATTCCATAAGGCGGTCCCCCATGAATACCTTGCAACGGGAACAGTGCTATATGCCATTGAAAGGTCCGCCCGCACACTTAACCGATGATTCGTGCAGACTGATCTGAAACATAAGCAGCCTCGTACAATCTTGTTGCACACAAATCTACGTCGAGATTCGTTTCCAAATTGAATACCTCTAAAATACATCAAAATAAAATCACAAATGACGCCAATTTCGAGGTTAGGGGATCCTCGTACGCGCTTAAACTAACAAATTATTGTCAGTAATTCCAACTACTGAAATGCAACCGGGACATAAACATAACCTAATTAATAAACGAGAAAATAAATAACAAATGCTTTCCGTTTGTTATTGTTTTAAATTCCCATAATACGACATAATTTCATTATAATTCGAATTATATTTACGAAGAAAGGATGCGCACCTGACCCAACCCTAACCTCGAAAATGCGTACTACTTTGCGCAAGTACGTATACGTTATGTAAAAATAAATATATATTATTCGAAGCTTCCAAGTTTACCCTCGTTTTTTTTTTCATGTCAAGCATGTTTCGTTTTATTTCATTCAACTGCATTTTTGCTAATCGCTATACAATTTATATCGTAATGTTAGTTACACCAAAACACGTGTCTCGTTGTCGCAAGTTTCCCAAAAAAGCTAACCTTTAAAAATTTCAGAAAAAGAAAAGAAAAAGAAGCGCGTAGCGTTGCACTTTCCGCGCGACAGAGGCCACAAGTGTCGACTGCTACTCGGCGCGATTAAATTATATCTTACAGGCTTCGACGAGAATACCTCCTGACGAATTCGCAACTTCTTTTAAGACCTATCCTAATTTAATGTATAGCAATATACAATTTCTTTTATAAGAAGTAACTTAGTAAAGGGATATTTTCACCAGGCGCGGGTGATTTGCACGAAATGGAAATACCGATTTTACCGTTGAATCCGAAAGTTTGACCGTAGAACTTTCTCGACATCGTTGAAAGTTGTTTTTTTTTTTTTTTTTTTTTTTTTTTTTTATTATTTTTTTTTTTCGTGCAATTTGGAACTTGACCCCCATCGGAGGTGGGCCAAAAGTAACACGATAGTGGCAGTTTCGACGGCCAATAGAATGTACAAACTTGATTTTAAGAATGTCTCAGACGTGGATCGAGGGTCCTTTTCGCAGGGTTACCTAGATCTTTTCTTGGATGAACGGATGGGCCAGAGCGTGGTTAACGGTGATCCGTTTCCCAGCGTCCAGCATGAGCGTGCGCTCTAATAGATCCTTTAACTGCGATACTTTCCGACTCTGTTCTACTGGCAAAGAATTGCCACCCAGCTCGACCCCTAAATCGCGCGTTGCTGGGAGAGTCGACATTACAACGACTTTTTCCTGTAATCACATTCAAAATTTTTAGTTTACATTGCATAGAATAATCTTTTTTATTTTTCTCTTATCTTTTTTTATATATAAATAATCCGTAACTTTACAATGACATGTTTAAGGTAAATGTTCCTAATCAATGACCATGCTTGCGACCTATTCAATAAATAAAAACAAAATTGTATGTCGGTGATTCCGCGGAAACTGTGATATTTTTTACTCGATATTATCAAATCAACAAATGAAATAAAAAATGTATGTTCTCCATTTAACTTTTTTAACTCACATTTTTTAACTTGTTAAATACAACTTTACGGCGGTAATGACTTCGGCGGTACTGACAAACTATGTTTGAGGTTGTTTTATGGAGCAATCACTGTGTACATAACTTTTTCCGCATTCATTCTTGAAGTAACCAGTAATTAACATATGTACGCTTCGGGAACTACACCTAAACAATTTGTCACTTAAGCACTTTTTACAAGTGGTACTGACCACAATTTTCTGAATCGCAGTTGCTTGAAAATTAACTATCCGTGTGTGCGACGAAATATTCAGTGAGCACTTGGTGCGATGCTTGTTTGTTTATCGATATTAACCTTTCAATGGGCACTGACGAATTATAAATAAAGTCATAGAAATATATCATAAATATTGGAAAACTTACAGATTTTTAGAATTGTGCATAAAATCGTAGACTATTTTCAAATTGTTCTACTCAAGATAATTAAAGAAAGAGAAGTAGAATGTGAATGATAATCATTTACCTATCTATAGACAAATATTTTAAGACCAATAACGTTTATTTAGAAACTATATTCTGCACTCAATTCATAATTGAACGAAAAAAATCGGAGAAAGACACACTGGTGGTGCTGACATTTTACTTATATTTCAGTCTGCAGAACGATGATAATAATTTTTTTATTCATCGTTTTCACGTGTACAGGTTAAAGTGATTGCCTTTTAATACGTTACATGAGAATACATTTATTCTACATACGTATTATTCTATTTTTTTACACAAGACCTGAAGTATCACAGTTTCCGCGGAATCACCCATGTACAAAAATAATCTAGATTTAACGTGCATTTAAAAATTAAAATAAAATAATTAAGGTCTTAGACCTACCAATTGCATTAGATGTTAAAATGCCATAGTTTGGAAATTTCATAAACACCTTCCGTCGTAATCGCTCGGATTCACAAACGTTTAGGCCTTGTCGAAATATTTATAATCTCAACTAGTAATGAAATTAACAACGAAAAAAGGGAAGATAAAATTATATTCAATAACTATAAAGTTGATACAATTTCGATTTGACAGTTACTAGGAATTTATTATATTTTCTTGCACGTCTATATACAAATTTTTTTTGTTTTTTTGTTTACATATTATATATTGTTATATTAATTGCCTTTCTTTCTTTTGATTTATTATAATGCATCACGGTGAGCTTCGATCAAGTTTAAATAAAAGTATCGTGCAGATTTCTTCTGGGGTACTTTTGGGATTTCCGGACGATTATTTTAAGCCGTGAATAAAAATGATCACCAGGGGGAAACTCAAAATAACTCAATTTTTTTTATTTTTTTTAAAGATTTTAGTAAATATTTCCATAACAATTTTTTTTTACAGATAATCTAATACAGGGGGAAACTCAAAATAACTCAATTTTTTTTATTGTTTTTTATGCTTTTAGTAAATATTTCCATAACAATTTGTTTTTTACAGATAATCTAATAAGGTACAACTCGTCCTATGGTAATTTTGTCACGGATAATAACATTATAAAAGAGAAATTGACTAAAAAAAAAAAACAACAAAATCTACTTATTTTTAGTTATTTTTGAACATCCTTTGAATTAAAAAGTATAAAAGTAGTTTACAAATATCGGGATTGTCTTTCTGATTAAAAAATTAAGTTTTAATGCCAAAAAACTAGATCTAAATGCTATTTTGACGGAAATATTTACAAAAACCTTTAAAAAAATTTACAAAGTTAAAAGTGTGAAATTTACTAAATTCATATTTTACCACGAATTTAAAAATTATTAAATTCGTGGTAAAATTCATTTCTATTTTTTGCAGTGTGTAATAATTTCTTATAGGTTATGTACGTTTATAAAAACGATTCGCATAAAAAATCAAAATGAATTTTACAATGTTGCGCATGAGTAAAAAAACTATGTATGTAAATACTGTGTATTATTTTAATTTAATAACGTTGCGTCTTTTGTATTATGCTGTATATTAATCGTACAAAATTATTAATTTATTTAAAATGCGCATTTACCTCTCTACAGCTCATTAAATATGTACAATATTAATGTAACGATATTTCTTGATTGCTGCAAGGAAAAGCTTTCCACGGCAAATAAATTTATTACATACATACATACATAAAAAAACTATCCACTTTCAATACAGTAAATTTACAATGACGAAAACTGTAACTTTGTAACTTTCAAAAAGTACAGTTTGGTATATTTCCTATACGCAATGTTGTAAATTTGCAACACGGTTTTGAACTTTAACCTCAATTATATCGGAAAAAAATTCCTACACTGTAAAAAAATGTAAATGAAATTTACAATTTTGTTGTGATTTTCATGTCTAAAAATATGGTGATATTCCCACGTTAAACGTTGTAAATTTCCTACGGGAGGTTAGGAATTTCAGAACAATTTGTAAATTCCATTGGTACAGTAAAATTAATTTTTACATTAAAATTCCACATATTTTAGTTTTATTTTGCTTTTAAATCTAAAACAGAGGAATTGTAAAATTCATTATAAGATGTATTTTAATATTTTAGAGGTTTTTAGAGCTATAATCTTTTGTAGTAAAACTCTTGTCGAAAGAAAACTTTAAATCTAAATTCTTTTGTTGATAGAAAAACTTTGATCGAAAGCAAGTTTTAGAGCTATAACACAGCCCAACAAAAATGTTAGAATTTCACGTTGCCCTATAAGTAAGAGTCGATTCTGGTAGGATTTTTGCTCCAGAATCCAAATATGACCGTCAAAATATCCAATTGGCTCTAGTTTTTGAGATATTGAAGGTCAAACGTGTCAAAAAATCCGATTTCAGGCATTTTGAGCATTTATTCACAGCTCTAAAAAATTCTGTTGTTCCAATAGTAAGAGTCAATTCTGATAGGAGTTTTTCCACAGAATCCAAATATGTACGCCAAAATATTGATTTGGACCTACTTTTTGCCCAAAATTGAAGGTCGAAAAAGTAAAAAATCGTGTTTTAGGACATTTTCACATCTATACTACAGAACTCGACGCAAAATATCAAGAAATGCAAATTGGCGGATCCAATATGTCCGACGAACTTTTAGAAATTTGAATCACTTCAAACTCATTGTCATTTTGGAAACTTTACTTTGTTTTTTACCAAATTGAAGGTCAAACGGCTAAAAAATCGTGTTTTCAGACATTCTTTTCTGTTTTTCTAGAAAACTAGTTAAGACGATAACGAGTTTGAAGTGGCTCGAATTTTAATAGGTTTGTCGGACATGTTGGATCCACCATTTTGTGTTTTTTTATTATTTGCGTCGCGTTCTATAGTATAGACGTAAAGAATATCCTAAAGCAAGCTTTTTTACAATTTTCACCTGGAATTTGGACAAATAATAAATCCAATTCAATATTTCCGAATACACATTTCGATTCTGTGAGAAAAATTATATGAAAATTGACTTTTACTTGTGCATGGTGGCCGCTTTTTTCTTGGAAAAAAATTCCCTGACTTTTCCCAGATTTTTCCCTGACCAATATTTTAATGATATCTATTAAAAATAAACAATACGGATAAAAATGTTTTAAAAACAGCTACACATTTTCAATAAATTCTTTATTTTTTCAATCAACAACGAGTAGTATATTCTAAAACATATTATCTATAAAAATCCAGAAAAAAAACTCATGTTCCTGCGGATTTTTTCGTGTTTAATTCAAAATAATAGTAGAAAATTTGTTATAAAATGTCAAGTTCTGCGGTAATATGTTACATAATAATTATAAATGTTGATAAATTTTAGAATTTAGGCGATTTTGGACAGTATATTCAAAGTATTGTCAAAATTCTTACGAATGTTGACAATAACAAAAAATTGCCATAAATTTTATATTTTTCAAATACTATTGGACAAATATCAACTACTTAAAATAGAAATGGTAAAATGATCATTTAAACAAATTAATACTCTCAAAATTTGGGAGTTTTGTGCTGTTTTCAACATTTTAAACATTTTTCTACGATTTTTAGCCTTTTTATGCAATTTCAAAGATTTTTGATGATTTAAAAAAATGTATGAAAGTTTTCTATGATTTTCAAAAGGTTTTATTTATACAAATATTTGTTTAAATAGAGAATTAGTATGGCAAATATTTTTAAAATATTCTGTAAAGTATCTTTATAGAAAGATAAATATCTGTAAATATAAAATTGTTTGCATTTATTTTTGTTAAACTATTAAATTTTATTCAAATCTTTTAGAATATATTCAATACCAAAATGTGTTATTGTTAAACGTGTTTATTTTTGTTGCAATGTACCAGAACGTTTAAAACTGAGCAGTACTACAAATATATTTAATTTAAGATTATTTTTTTTCTCAAAATTGTTGGTTTTTGGTGAAATCTGTCGAAAATGTTCAAAACTGAAATATGTTATTGATAAAAAACGTCAATATTTGTTTAAATTTGTGAGAAAACATTTAAAATCATTTAAAAGAATTTTATGCGAAACACGATAAATAACAGATATTGAAAAATGCCGAAAATCACATTTTTAACCCTTTTGACCTTCAATATCTCAAAAACTGGAGCCAATTGGATATTTTGGCGGTCATATTTGGATTCTGGAACAAAAATCCTATCAGAATCGACTCTTACTTGTAGGGCAACAAAATTTTGTTGGTTCAGGATTACGTGCATAAATTTTACCACATAATGTAGAGTTTAAATCACCTGCCCGCATAAGGCTATTGCGCTTTAGTACATAACCTAAAATTTTCCCTGTATTTTGTTGTAAATTTACTATTCTCTTGGAGAATTTAAACTTCTCTACGAGGGTAATATTACCGTAACCTGTAAAATCCACTTTCAATTGTAAATTTACAATTACAAGTTGATATTTACAAAGATAAAAAAGTAATATTCACAGTTTCCTATGTAAATTTACAATAATATTGCGTAAAAGTCCTACTTGTAGCATGGGCAATATTGGGTCCCATTCTGCAAGTTGTAAATTTACATTTACATTTTTTACAGTGTACGCTCAATGTTGTATTATTACGGAAATTTTACCAGTGCTGTATAAATTTCATTTTTACTTTTTACACTGTACAACATCAGACATTCGTATACTTTGTAGTTTGTTGGGAAATCACTTTATTCGGTATAAATGAAAATGTGAAGAAAATTAATCTATTTTAATTGATTAAATTCTTTATCTTACACAACTTGTATTGTCAATATTTTTGCTCTCATATTTTAGATTTACTTTACTATAATTGTATAAACAATGTATTTAGACTACCTAACTTATTTTGTACATCTAATATTTACAACAACAAAAATGTCAAAGAAAAAAATTTGTTAATTTCATTCTACATATTAATAAATAAAGACAATATAACCTAAGAAAAAAAATCAACGTCTAAACTAATACGTACAGGGTCACTAATTGGAACATTTACTATTTATAAATACTTAAATTATCTTTTGGCATGTATTTTGTACTCTCTTATTAATGTGCAACATACATGAAAAGAAAAATGTCAACACTGCACTTTTGCAGTTACGTATTTGGTATTTAAAACATTTTAATTAACTATTTATGAGGATGACACATTTAAACAATAAAAGTTATTATAACTACACAACTATTAATTTGTGTCTTTAATTCTCTAAATTGAAATATACACGGTTATAAAATTGATTTTTCAATTTACTAATTCAATTGACAATTTTATTCCTTGAAATGTAATAAAGTTCTGAATATACCACTGCATGGAACAAAGTTTTTAAAGAATATAGCATGGATACTTAGGGTTAACAATGTTTAACTGACATACAGTACTTTCAGTATGGTCATTTTTAACAGAAAGCAGATAAAGCACAAACATTTTCTATTTTTTTTTTCGATATATCTCGCCATAAAAAATATGCGGTTAGTGCGCTAATCGGTATCGTATTCGTCCGTTTTTTTTTTTTTTTGTATCGAATGACCCTCAAACGACCATCAGGAAAATAATTTTTTGAACATTCAAACCATCAACCTCTGAACTTTCGACGTCTTGGTTAGATTGAAATTTGGAGTCGAAAATTGCATTCGAGAAACTTGGAAACATCGGTAGTAAAGACATTAAATCCGCCATTTTGCGTTTTTTTCATTTTCAACGTGACTTTCATTTTAAAATCTAAAAAATGAGTCCAATATTGCAAACACCGGTTAAGTAATTTTTTAAATAAATAGACGAATAACGACGACTTTTAGATAAATAGACACCTAAGACGTCCAAAGTTCAGTGTTTGATAATTCGCATAAAATTGTTCTCCTGCAGATCGTTTGAAGGTCATTCGATGTGAAACAAGGCAAGGAAAACAATGCTCAATAGCACGCTAATCGCACATTTTTTGCCGGCATGATACAGCGAAAAAATAGAAAATGTTTTTCCTTTATCTGATTTATGTTAAAAATGACTTTCATATTGAATGTAATGTAACTCAGCAAAAACTAATAATTTTCTATTCAATTACCCCTTATTTTAATCGTAAAATTATAAGAAATTTAAAAGTACGTGACATAGAATTTTTAAAATTTTTTTGTAAAAATTACGAAGCAAAAATAAAGAAATTTGATGGTTTTGTTGATTTTTTTGTCAACAGGTTTTATTCAAAAATGTATAAATTTTTTTTTGGGGGGGGGGGGGGGTTTAACCAAGGTTTTTTGTGTCCTGAAGACTTTCGAAAAAAGGTACTTCCGCGAATTTTGAAACAAGTGTGTTAATTTGAGTATCAGAACGAATAAATTGGTGCGCGTCCAGTTAATAGCATTTCAAAAAAAATAAAAAATAAAAAATACGTGTTCATTTTTTTTGCATATTCTACAAGAATTCGATCGAAGGGAGAAAAAATAAATTTCAAATTGATTTTTGAACCACCCTAATGGATACATTTATTAGTCTAGATACCGATAAATGGGGTGGATCTTTTGATAAAGTAGCAAAGATCTAAAGTAAATAAATTATGCATCGTTGAAGAAAAACATGAATCGATTATATAATAACGAGAAATTTGTTAGAAAATAATATGAAGCCATAGTAATCTCTTATTGTATCCAGTGTCTTTTCTGATGAAATTAATTATATTATTTTAATAATTTATATAAATTAATTAATGCAAAATTAATTTCTTCTCAATCGTTTGTAATAATATAATAAATTATGAGTTTATTTTTCGGTTTGATCGATCAACTGACTGGTAAGTAGGTAAAATTAAGGAATACATATCAGTTATCAATACAATTATTTAAAATGTTCAAAGTGAAGTAAAAGATATTAAAATTGTAATAAATTGTCGGATATTAGTGACAAATTGTATAAATCAGATTCTAACTATATACTAACCAAAAGACAAGTATTGACATTTTTTTTTTTCATGAACTATCATTAAAAAGATCAGTATATTTTCAACCTGTTTTTATGTATACACAATTATGTATACACAAAATTGAATTATCTCCTGAAAAAGTAAATTGACTACTTAGATTATATCGTCATATCCTTTCATACATTATACAAAAAAGTTTTTTTTTTTAATGTAATTTAATTTCAGTAGTTAGACCAATATTCATTTATATTACAATTTCAACATCTCGTTAAAATCCTCTATTAACACAGTTTGTATAATGTATGTAAAGATATGATAACGAATGAACAATTTCATCAATATCTCATTAACTTATTTACAAATATTAATTTTAAAATCATGATTTTTATGCAGATTAGGATTGAAATCTTTTATCACATTATTTTCAATAAAATAAAAAAAAGTATAATATTAAATTTTTTTGAAATTTTACATCACTCTCTTAGATAAAAGGAAAAATTTAATATGTTTTTATAAAAAATAAACAAAAACATTTAGACTTCAAAATTAATAAGAATCATGACTTACCCTTTCGGTGACTTTGTCAACTTCGTGATAAAGAAAATTGCAATTGCCGTCGAAATGTTGTTCCTTGAAACTACCTTTTCTGATAAGTTTGTTAGGCATTTTGCCCTTGAGATCCATGAAAAACTTTAACATTTGGTTGTTTGTTTTGCCAGAAAACATGATCTTCCCCGTGTATAATTCATATATTGTGCAGCCGACGGACCACATGTCAATACCAAAATCGTATGGTATACCAAGAACTGAAAAATAAAAGTGATAAATGTTAAGCGTTGGTAATATATAACCCTTTCAGTCACGCATTTTTCTTTTCACTGAATTCGCTTGAAAAACGTTACTCGGGGGTTTTCGGGGTCGCTAAATACCGATTTGATGTTAGTTTTCAAAAATTCAAAATGGCGGATCTTGTATATTTGTATATGATTATATATAATCTATTTTACCTGGGTTGTAAATAAAAATTCTGATGTGCATGAAAAGGCTTCCATTTTATACAGGTTATCGGACAAGTACATAATTCATATATAAGCGTCATCATCCATTTATATATTCGCCGTTTTGAATTCTCAAAATCTATTCTCATTGGTCGCATTCAGCGAAAAAAACCCGTGAGTGACACTTTCTTTCGATTGGTCCCTCCGGTCAGTTTTCGTAACATGTCGGACTAACGGACCAATGGGAAGAAAGTGTTACTCAACATTTTTGTTCGCTGAATGTGACCATTGTCGGTCGTATTCAACGACCTCAAAAATCCCCGAGTAATTCTTTTCAAACGAATTAAGTAGACTTTCAATTTTTTATCCGCCATATTGGATCCGCCATTTTGAATTTTTGAAAACTAACGACAGATTCGTATTTAGCGACCCCGAATACCTCCGACTAACTTTTTTCAAGCGAATTCCGTCAATTTTCACATTTTTGTCCGCCATATTGGATACGCCATTTTGAATTTTTGAAAACTAACAACAGATTCATATTCAACGACCTCAAAAATCCCCGAGTAATTCTTTTCAAACGAATTAAGTAGACTTTCAATTTTTTATCCGCCATATTGGATCCGCCATTTTGAATTTTTGAAAACTAACATCAGATTCGTATTTAGCGATCCCGAAACCCGCCCAAGTAACTTTTTTCAAGCGAATTCCGTCATTTTTCACATTTTTGTCCGCCATATTGGATCCTACATTTTGAATTTTTGAAAACCGACATCCGAATCGTATTCAGAGACCTCAAAAACATATAAATAACAAGTTATCCGTTTATGTTTGTAGGGAATTGTTTTCAAAATGGCGGATCCAAGATGGCCGACCGAAATGCGAAAAATTACCCCAACTTTAAGAAACTTTTCTCGGGGGTTTTCGGGGCCGGTGATTATAAATCTGAAATCAGATTTTGAAAATTCTAAATGTCGGTTCCAAGATGGCCGACATAAATGTAAAAAATTTACTTGATTTTGATGAAAGTTGGTACTCGGGAATTTTCTGGGTCGCTGATTACGAATTTCAAGTCAGATTTTGTAAATTCAAAATGGTGGATCCAAGATGGCCGACATGAATGTGAAATATTACTTGATTTTTTAAATGATTAATTAAATGTTAAATGATATGTTTTAGGACAAAATGGAACCCGTGTTTCACCGTTTTTCGATATCTTAAGTACAGGGCTGTACCACTTCTGGCACTTTTTCTTTTTAAACGGCTACCACTGAAGTGGTTAAGTATGAAAAAACTAGCGAAGAAAAGAAAAAATTCTAAAATATTTTCACGTACGATTACCGTAAGTCTTAAATCGAAATGTCTACTTACTAATTTCAGGTGCTCGATAAAACCTGGAAACGAGGTACGGCGTGATCTCGTTCTCATGAGCGAACGAGGCAGATCCGAAATCACACAACTTCAGTACGAGCTTGCTCTCGCTGACTAGAATGTTATCTGGTTTAATATCAGCGTGCAAAATATTTGCTCTCTTTAGTAACTTCAGCGCCAGAAACAATTGTTGCGTGTAAGATCTTACGGCTTTTACGTGGAGGCCAACGTCTTTCCCGTACTTTTTCAAAACCTGAAACAATAATATAAAATTTATTACAGTGGCGCTCCCCTTATTTTAACTTTTCGAGTCAAGAAAGATAGCGACTTCTTCCCTTATTTTACCGCTTCCCCTTATCCCCACCACTGGGCGGTATGAGAGAAAAAAAAAAGAGAGAGAGGAGAAATAGCGACGTCTTTTTTTCAGTCCGCACTCTTTTGAACACTTTCAAATGGCGAATGGTGGGGGAACTCGCGAGTTAAAATAAAGGACGCAGTTAAAATAAGGGGAGGGCCACTGTACTTCCAAATTTGTTGATAATTTAAAGAAAATTGAGTCGAATAAATTACCTCGCGTAAGTTCATCGCTAATGATTCGAAAACCATACACAAATGGTTCTTGTGGAAGAAATGCCGAAACAAGCGTAAACAATGAAACCGATCCTCCGCGTCGGCATCGTTTAACTTCCTAAGAATCTCTAATTCTTTAAGGCCAGTTCTGTGCCTGTAAAACATTAATAAATATTTTAAAATTATTAATACTATCGATAATATAATAGTATAGAATCGCAGGCTGTTTTACTTACATAATTTCATTATTCCTAATAATTTTTACAGCTACATCTAAGTTTCCTCTAGCGCTATCCCTGGCTCTCACTACGTTACTGAAGACACCTTGTCCGGTGTAGCCGTACACTACATAACGGGTGTCCAAAGTCTCGCCGACTCGTACTCTTAAAAAGAATATGAACGTTTAGAATACTTGTTATAAAAATTAATTGTTATTTAATATAAAAATAATTACCTGTAATAACCTTCAGCATCGTCCCAATTATCCGTCAGACTTGGATTGTCCGGACCGCCTTGACGTTTGCCTTCCACCGTTGGGCTCTGTACAAAGAATTTTTTGTATTCGACGAAACATACAATTAAATATATCCACAATTAAATCGTACTTACATTGAAATCACCAATATTGTCAGCTTCGGCAAACATATCCCATTCATTGTTCTTTTTCGGATGCTTTTCGACTGGTTTAGATTCGTCATTCTTTTCATTGTCTGCTTTCTTCTTCTTATTGAACGTTGGTGAAGATTTATTAGGCAGTGGTGGAGTGTGGCTTTCGGACATCGATCCATTATTGTTATTGGACAGTGTCGTAGCGGAGAGCTGCGCATTATTTTTCTTAACTGGAATGACTGGAGACCCAACGACCATTAAATCGTTAGACAAGTTTGAGTCTTCGTTCGGCCCACCCAATCTCTAAAAATGGACATTTATGAAATTAAATATGGCTACAATAAGAAATGAATACAATCTAAAAAGTGACACCATACCTTCAACAATTCTTCTCTTTGTTTCCTTCTGCGTTCAATAATTGCTTCTTCGTCTTCCTCCTCCTCGATATCGATATCCTTAATATCTTCTTCGCTGGAGCTGTCTGACTTTTCAGCCTTCAAACCTTCCGACAGCGAATCTTTGAATTTATCGCTTCTTTCCTTTTTGCCATTCTTTTCTCTGTCTCTATCGTGATCGCGACCGTGCCAATCGCGACTTCGTCGACTTCTCGACGTGGACCTTGACCGTCGGTGACGATCTCTATCCATCCTGCCTCTGCTACGAGATCTCCTTGGACTACGCGACCTGTCACGTCTGTCGTGATTGCGGATATCTCGTCGGTCTCGACTTCCTGGCCGTCTGTTGATGTGGCGTTCACGACTGTCTCTTTTGTCTCGGATCATGTTCGCATCCTTATTCAGAGGTCTGTCCCTGTGATCCCTACTGTCTCTTCGCAATGAATTATGTTTCGAATCGGATTTTACATCGATTGCTTTCACATCGCTTCGAGACTTTAAACTATTACGATCTAATTCCTTCTTTTTGTCATCCTCTCTGAAATTCACAAATTTAATAATATAATACATCACATAATACAGGCAACTTATTTTTAAAATTGAAAAATCAATACATACTTCTTTTCGTGCTCTCGTTTGCGAAGATCTTCTTTTTTCATTGCATCTCTACGCCTATCTTCTTCAGTCTTTCTTCTAATCCCATCCTCCCGTCGAACATCTTCTCTAGATTTGTCGAGGATCTTGCGAGATCTATCGTCACGTTTCAAGTCGTCTCTCTTCACGTCATCTCTGCCGCGAGGTTTCTCTTCCCTCTTTTTATCGGAATCTCTGCGCTTGTCTCTCTGTTCTTCTCGGCTTCTGCGATCTCTTGACATATCAACCACAACTCGCCTTTCGCTCTTCAAAACCTTTCTTCGGTCCCTATTAACGGATAAACTCCTGCGTCTCTTTTTACGAGGCGCAACGTCTTCCCCGCTGTCATCCTCTACAAGAATTACGTCTAGATCGGAAGCTTTCGCATTAGCCTCTTCGTCTTTGTCTTCCTTTTCAGATTCATCGGATAAATACTGTACTAGTCTTGCTTGAAGCCGTTCCTTTAAAGACAATTTTAAACAGTTTTATATTTCGATAAGATCTAAATTGAAAATTTGTTTAAATTGAATATTTTAAGAATTTAACAGCCTACCTTCTGTTTCATTAACTCTTCCAAGTCAATGTCGTCTTCGATGATTGTGCAGTCAACTTCATCTGAATCGAGATCAACTAACTTTTCTCCCTCGCTCTCATCCGTATCTACGACCTCTACCGCTTGAATTTTACCGTTCATTTCTTTTTTACCACCGTGTAACGAAGTAGGCACAGTAGGTGATATTTTTGCTTCCACTTTACCATTTTCTTCCAAACCATCTCGACCCTTTTTTGACTTTTTATGTTTCTTATGTTTTTTTCTGAAATTTAAGTTGTAAGTATTTATTATTTATTTATTTATTTATTATAAACAAACGGACAAAAATGCCCTTAAAAGTATATAACATAGCATGTGGAGGATCACTTCACCATATAACATTTATATAAACAAGAAAGGACAAACAAATTACAATTAATTAACAAATTTCAAAAATAATTCGCGACATTTGGTATAAAATAAAGAAAAGTTGTTAGCGTCGATATCATAACGAGAAATTCTGTTGTCTATTCCGAGAAATTCCATTGTTCAGTCTAGGAATTAACGAATTAAAATAAAAATTTGCAGTATATTTCTAATAAGCAAAATATCATCGAGTTCGTGAGTAGATTTTATGCTGTATATTTATTTATTTATTTAGAAAAATTAAACGGGCGTAAAGGGCCCTTTACATTAGAAAGTAATATAAAGTAATGTCCGCCTTATAAAAATAACAATAATAATTATAAAATAAAAGAAAAATAATTTACTCTACTCAGAATTACACAAGAATAAATAAGCACGTACGTGTGATTTAAATCAACGAATGACATTCTCTATAATTCGAAGGAATAGTGTTCCAAATGCAGCGTAGACGATTTACCGGCGAATAAAAGTTGTAATTCGAAGAACTAACGATTTCATTAATAATTTTAAATGAGCTGGTGGTCAACGAGGAGGACATTGTTCGGGTTGTAGGTTTAATGGAAGGTAAGTTAAGCTTTGGGCCTGACTTGTTACCTTCGATGCTAATAAAAAGATGTGTCGGGTCTCTCCTCAAAACTTTAGTCGTTTTATTTAATAAACCGCTCTCGTTAGGTTATTTACCAGTTTCATGGAAAAGGGCATTTGTGACCCCGATTTTTAAAGCTGGTAACCAGTGTGATATTAGTGATTACAGACCGATCTCTATTCTCAATGTCATTCCAAAGTTGTTAGATGCGATTGTTGCACAGAGGATTTCTGAGGCCTTCTCGTCCCTTGTGGTGGATGAACAACATGGGTTCGCGAGGGGTAAATCCATTTGCACTAATTTGTTGATATATAGTGAATTCATCGTCCAAGCTATTTTTTTTATTTATTTATTTATAAATTCACGGCATTTACATGCCTATTACATAAAATTTTACATGAAAAATTTGTATACGTAGATAAGCAATACTGTGGCTAATAATAATTGACCATGGCGGTAACACAATAAGCGGAAGTTTTAAGAAGTTCTTTAAAAAATATATGTTAGCTCATTAATGTAAACCTTAAAAGAATGGAATGGATGAATCGATTGCGATTCAGTAGAAAGTCCATTCCACTCCCTTCGAAGTCTTGTCGTTACAGCAAAGAATCCATAGTTAGATCGATTTGTGGTTTCAAGGAGAGGGCGGTGGAATCTGAGTTGGTGTTGAAGAGATCGATAAGTAAATAAATTTAATAGTTCAGGAGAAGAGAATAGTCTATGAATTACTTTGTAAACAGTGTAAATATCGATTGCGTGATGAATGGATTTAATGGTTGGAAGGTTGAAAGTTTTAGCATGGTAAGAAAAATTATGGTCTAAAAAGGAAAGTGGGGAGTCTGTTTTTGAAGACAAGCAGCGGATAAATCTATGTTGAACAGATTCAAGAACTGTTATTCCCCTGGCTGTGTAAGGCGACCAAATGGGTGAACAATATAGTAGATGAGGAAGTACCAAAGACTTATAAAGATAAATAATGGTATGGATATTTTTAAAGTCACTGGTTGATCGCCACACAAAGCCAAGTACGGAATAGGCCTTTGCCGTCACAATGTTAAGATGTTTAGTGAAATTAAAAGATTGATCGAAAGTAACGCCAAGATCCTTTACTGAAGTTACTTGTGAAAGTGGGTTATTATTTATGTTATACAAAAAAGACGAGGGGGTTTGACCTCGAAAGAACGATATACTGTGGCATTTACTAGTATTTAAGAGAAGCTTATTGGATATTGACCAATGGTTTAAGGCTTCTAAATCTCGTTGTAATTTTGATGCGTCGTGAGGGGAATTGATGATTTTAAACAATTTCACGTCATCTGCAAATAACAAAATCTGAGAGTAGGTAATATACTCGCTTAGATCATTAATGAATAACAAAAAAAGGATCAGGCCCAGATGAGAACCTTGAGGAACTCCCGAGGTGGTGGTGTACGGTTTTGAATATTGTCCCTTAATCTTAACGATTTGCTGACGCCCAATTAAGAATGAGGAGATCCATTTCAATAATTTACCGCCCACACCTAAACGTTTCAATTTGCCAAGAAGAATACCGTGGTCAATGGTATCAAAGGCTTTGGAAAAATCCAGGTACACTGAATATAATGGCTATGGTTAATTCCAAGCAGGTCGATTCAATCTGTTTGGACTTTTCCAAAGCGTTTGATACGGTGGATCACGGACTGCTAATAACTGCATGTGTTAGGTTTAAGAGGCTCTATTCTAAGATGGATTGCATCTTTTATAACTAATCGGGAACATATTGTCAGAGTGAAGGGATTTAATGCTGAGAGGTACACAACCTCTTCGGGGGTTTCGCAAGGTTCCCACCTGGGTCCAGTCCTCTTTATTTTGTTCATTAACGATATTACTAACACGTTAAAATTCAGTCGCATATTAATTTATGCTGATCATGTAAAAATTTTTACTGCTGTCCAAAGTCTACAAGATGCTATTAACTTATAGAGGGACTTGGATGCCTTAGTTATTTGATCTGTGGACAATAAAACGTTACTAAATTTAGATAAATGTAAATTTATTTCGTTTCATAGAATTTGTTACCCCTTAGCATTATCATATTCGATTAATGGATATAATTTGAAATCGGTGTCTACATTGAAGGATTTGGGAGTGGTTTTCGATAGTTCTTTTAGTTTTAAGGACCATCTACATGGTGCTATTTCCAAAGCGTATCGGATGCTTGGATTCCTCATCAGAAGTACTAAGAGTTTTAAGAATATTAAAACAATCTTGTATTTGTATCAAACCCTAGTACTTCCCCACATGACATATTGTTCGACTATCTGGACCCCATTTACTGATGTTGATTGCGGTGAGTTAGAATCGGTGCAACATCGCTTTATTAGATATGCCATGCGGAAAGTGGGGAGTCCAATGCACTTATTCGATCATGATTACTCCGGTCTAGGTATGCGCCTTAATCTTCGTTCTATTAAGTCGGTACATAATTTTCATGATCTCTTATTTATGTATAAAATAATAAACGGGATAATAGTTGGTAGGCAAATTTCAGGAATATTTACGTTTAGGAATGTTCCACATCACCTACGAAATATCAGGCCAATACGCGAAGATGTTAACCGTTATAGCTGTAGTTATTACTCTCCGGTACCTAGACTTAAGCATGCATGGAACCTATTACCGCAGAATGTACTTCAAAGGCATCTACCAGCGTTTGGCACATACATTTGCAATTATACCAAATTAAATTGTTGATTATTTTTCTTTATTCTTATATAAATTTTTTATTGTTTATAAGTTTCAAATGTGTATTTTGTGATGCCATCATTGCATTGTTATTAATTTTGTACAAGGCACAATGAGGTGCCGTTGATCCAAATAAATAAATAAATAAAATAATACGTGGAGCACAGATATTATAAATTACGGTACGGTAAGAAAATAAAGAAATTACATTTTCGCAATTAATCAAATTATGTGTGATTTTGTAAGCCAGTAAATAATCGTGAAAAGAGAAAAGCTGAGATATTGACAACATATTAAATTTCTGCATAATCGGTTTATAATTGTGGTCAAAAAAACTCATTGGATTATTGGTTTTACATGAGAGATACCTAAAAAATGTATGCTGAACCGATTCAACTTGATTAAATGAAATCTGAGTATGAGGAGACCAAATAATAGAGGCATAAGTTAATACAGGTAGTACTAAGGTTTTGTATAGGTACAAAATAGATAAAATCCAATTAGTCTTAATGCTCTAATAATTACATTATTAATGTGAACTGTAAAGGAGAGACAGTGATCAAACATAACACCTAAATCTGATGTAGACTGAACTCTGCTTAAAAGACTGCCATTTAATAAAAAGTCAAATTTAATAATAGATCTACGCCTGTGAAAAGTGAGCACATGGCACTTCTTAGAATTAAGAGATAATCCGTTATCCAAAGACCATTTAAATAGATTGTCAATATCAGTTTGCAACTTTGAGGAATCCGACAGACAAGTAATTTTATAAAATATTTTAATGTCATCAGCATAGATCAAACATCTAGCCGATCGGATACATCTAGGCAGATCATTACTAAATAGAATAAATAAAATGGGGCCAAGGTGAGAGCCTTGGGGAACCACTGAAGTTAATGATACAGAATTGGATATTGAGCTTGCAACTCTTACCAACTGGATCCGATCGACCAAATATGATCTAAGCCATTCAAATAATATTCCGCGTACACCCAGGCTCCAAAGCTTTTGCAATAAGAGATCATGATTGACGCTATCAAACGCTTTAGAAAAATCAAAATATATAGCGTCCACTTGATAGTGTTGTTGAAAAGACATTGAAATATAATCACTAAATAGCAGAAGATTCGTTACAACAGATCTACCACTAACGAAACCATACTGCATATGGGCAAATCTGCACAACTTTTAACTCCCGGTGTCACTCAATTTATGATTACGATGGTAACAAATTAGGCTCACAAACATGGTTTCAGTCTTGGTACCAAATATTATTTATAAAGATTATCCAAAATACTCAAAAAATTGAATAAATACTTAAAAAAGAATTTACTTTTTTTAAGTTTGTTGAATTCAGAGATAACTTGAAAAGAATGTTAAGTCTTACAAGTCAGCAATGCGAATTCATTTTATATATCCTGCGAGTAATACCATTTCTGTTCATTAATGTATTAAATGAACAGATGAGTTGCAGGACTTCAACTTACAGAGAAATTAATATTTGCCTTTGTTATAAACTCTTGACTGCACGTCTTAACTTTAAATGCTTATGAAATTTTTAGTAATGAAGAAATTGTAATGTTTTAAAAACATTAACAGCGAAACATAGAATACAGTACATGTTGTGAAGATTTCAGTAATTGAGTTTTTTTCACTTAATTAAATAATGACCTTCAAATGGAAAGCTTCGATACCTGACCTATTCTCTTGCTAAATTGCAAACTATTTTATCTATTTCAAAATTCCAAATGGTATATAAATATAATTGAGAGAATAAGACAATAAAACTTCTTTGCCGTTTATAAAATAATTTAATATTTCTTGGTGTGACGGCACATTTAATAGATGGAAAAAAGAACGTAAACATTAAAATGTAAACAATTGTATATGGTATATCATGTGCTATTATATGCAGTAAATAACCAGCAAATACTGCAAAAAAGGCCATAAAAGCGATCCTAGGTGTTAATAAAAGATTCCCCACCAAATTAGTGTTTTCTGAAACAAAGCTATTCGACATTCGGCAAAAATTTGTGGAAGGGATGCTAAAATATTCCATCGAAAATAACATCCTAACGGAAAATTAATTATTAAGTTTCAATAAAGAGAAGAGAAATGATATAGTACCAAAGAGGAAAACTAGTCTAGCGCGCAGCTGTTTCGATTATGTAGCAACAACAAGCTAAAACTATTTTGGACTCAGTGAAAAGACTAAAAAGAAAAAAATACAAACTTTGTATAACCAGAGAGCTGTACATTATCAGATGTACATTTTCCAATTTAACATTACATTAAAATCGTATGATTTTTATTCAACGCTGTAAAAAAGACCAGTGTAAAATTACTGTGGCATTGTAAAATCGCACTTCAGTTTTACGCATACTCTGAGGAAATTCTTACTTTGAAAGTGGTAAAAATATGATTCCCTCGGTTATTTCACTGTTGTAGTTGAAATTGTACAATTCATAATATTAATTTTACTGAAAAATTTTCGTGTTCAAAGTGGGTCTTATTAATTACCTACGAACGATGCAATTTTACTAACACTTAACACTACCCGAGTGGCAGGCGCTGATTTTTCTGAAATTTGGATATGTTGTAGTACATAGAAAACTAAGAGACATGTATTTTTTTTAATCGGCGGTAAAATGTTTTTAGGAGGCGAAACAGTCCCCTTAAAATAGGGGGTAAAATAGAAAAATAGCGATATCTTTAAGACTAGTGAAGCGAATTGAATCATTTTCAGTGTAAAAGTATATACAGAGTGTTGTTACAATAGCGCATGCGAGATATACCTTGAGGAAGAGTTTTTTTTTCTAAAGCCGATGGCGCAAAAATCAATTTTCTGGAAGGTATGGTTCCTTTGTAAATTGAATCTTAAAGTTTATTTATTTTAGGGGCATCCTCTCCAAGGAGACAATTGATGAACATTGAAAACCCAAATCGATATTGCCGGGAAGGATGTTTCGAAACACTCAGATGTTCTAATTCGAATAACTGGACGCTTGCGGATGACGTTAAAATCATCAGAAATTTCGAACACTCGGTAAAAACATAAAACTTCAAATGATCAATGTTAGCAATGATGCAATGCAATTAACAAGCTGACCTCGGTAAACAGCAAAAAATAATGCTAGTACAACTTAAACAATAATAATTCACAAAGGCTTGTGTGATTTTTGTTGATCTAAAGTTAGGAGAAGTAATGAAAAATTCTTAATGAAACATACTTCCATTTATGTGTAGGTTAATTCAATACTTATATTATTATTCAATACTTATAATAGTTTTGAACCACTGTTTTGTGCAAAATTGTGTTTTCAGTTGTGAAAGTACGTGACGGTTGTGTTAAATTGTTACGCCTGCACATGCACAGTTTTCATTTATGTCTGTGTGAAATTACTTCATTTCATTATAAATTTACACTTTTTTTTGGTAATTTTACCCAGTTTCTAGTGATTTATTCAAGTTCAAAGTAGATCCTTCTGATTACCCTTGATTGTACTAATTTCACACTACTCTTTTCTACAGCAAGCGACAATATGAATTAGTATAATCATATTGCAAAATGAAATTAAAAAATTGAATGACGCTGAAGCTAGCTGCAGATTCGCAGCAGCGCATTCAAGAAAACTGTGGAAATGGATAATTTCGTATTAAAAATTACTTGCATTTAAACATTTTTAGACAAATTTTATACAAATAATCTGTTTTTGGCAATTTTAATGGCTGGAAACCATATTTTTTTCGAATCTGTTGCTGCGAATCTGCTGCTAGCTTCAGCGTCATAAATTGAACATATATTATTAATTTAAAAACCGTAGCACATTCGGCTGTAGCGCAGGACTTATTTCTGTACATGATGACATAAACGATTAGTACAAATAAATTGTTTTATATTTAAAATATTCAGATTAAAAGAATTGTTAACCCAAAGAACCAGCTAGATCTCAGTCTAACTAGTCAGTCGGCGAATACCTAGTCCGACTAGTCTGCAGCAATTCTGACGCATTTCTGCTGGAGAGATTAAAAAGGTCGGCAAAAGGATTAAAGACGCACGAACACAGATTTTTGCCAATTTTTGTTTTCAATGTTTTTACAAGTATCACTGTGGAAATTGCATTGTAGCTCCAGAATATTAAATAATAAATGTAGAAGTGTCTCATACGAATATGCTATAATAACGTATATTTTTATTCCACAATAGAGATTAATTTTTATTTGCATATTATAGTAAATGATGAATTGAAATTATTAGTAGTCAATAGTGATAAAAATAATAGCAATAATAATAGTCATAATAATTATGATAATTAAAGTGATCTTACCACTATCAATACTTATTAAGAATATTAGGAAGGAATAAAAGAAAATATATTTTTCCTACAAAATGATAAAAATATTTAAAATTCACAGTTTTTATCATTTTTAATAGTTTGTAACAAATTGTGGAATAAAAAGAAAAAATAATTTCTTACGTTTCATTTCACAAAAAAATTCTTTTTTTTTTTAAACTATTATTTAAACAAATTTACAGTAAATTGTAACCATTTTTTAAAGGATTTTTTTGCTGAAAATGTTGTAATTTCTAAGTTTTTTAATTTATTTGGTAATTTATTAAAATTTATTATTGCTGCATATTTTCTGCTTTTTTAAAATTGTTTTTTTTTATGACTGAAAGAAGAATGCTAGCATTTCTTGTCAATCTATTAATATTGCATCTATATTCTTCTCTCAGTGCCAAATAATGATGGGAAATATATTCAATTATAAATACTTCTCTAACATTTTGACATATAACATTTAACATATTTGACAATTTACATAATTTAATTACCTTATTTTGCCCAGATTGAATTTTATATAAAACATTATCGTACACACCACCCCATGCCAAACTCCTGTATCTCAAAATTGAAAGAAATAAGGAGTAATAAATCATTAACATGTGTTGTTGATTCAAATACTTCTTAAGTTGGTAAAACGTATAAATTAGATAATTTAGTCTTTTAACAATATATTCGGTATGTTTTTCCCATTGTAGTTAGTTATCTATATGGGCATTGATCTAGAATTTTTAAACTTTATGTTGTCGCTCATTATGATACCCTAAAAATTTTAAATATAACTTTGCAACACTACAGATCAACAAATTTTTGTTTATTTTAAATGTAATAAGTGTTTATTACTAATTACAGATATGTAGAAAACAATGAGAGTAAATAAAAGTAGTGACTTTGCCTGTTTATGGTGCGCGACACTCACTACATTTTTTCAGTTTTAACACTGAAATTTTTTGAACCTTTTTTTTTATGGTCTGTGGTTTTTTGTGGAAGTATTTGGGGATGTAAACAAATGAAAAATCCTTAACTTAACGATGTGCCTCACTGAGGAATAAAATTATATACCTTCAAACTTGCGAGATAACTTTTTTTTATAGTTGACAATTTAGCAATCAACCTTAGATAATTTTTTTTGACATTGGTTTTTAAGAAACCACACAACAGGGGTACATTGCCTATATGATAAGAAGTAATTTGAGCCTTTGCCCGAATGTGTCCCACCTATACATAAAAAATGCGACCACGTCAAACTTTAAATTTCCAAGCAAAACTCACTTTGAAAAATCAAATTATTTAACGGCACATCTACAATTTAGCTTCTAAGTACTTTGGAATCATTTTGATCTTTTTTCCTATGTTATTAAAGTATTTATAACTTTTGTGTTTTTTTAATACAACAAAAAACACACTTTTTGACAATAATAAAATGATTATTCTTTACAAATCGTTTTAATTTTTTAATATCCTTAATGTTAAATCATGTATTTGGATTTCAAATTTTAATGAAAACTGACTTGTAATCAGTGGCCTCAAAAACCCTAACATATCAAATTTAATAAAAATCAAAGAAATTTTGTAAAAATAGTCCGCCATATTTAATCCATTATTTTGAATTTGAATAACTATTAACTAGATGTTTAATTTTATATACTAGCTTCTAAAAATTAGGCCGTAAGCAAAAGAACTGAATTTTTTATCTATATTAAACGTTACAAAACTAAAAACTAATTTTACGAGTAACGTAACATGTTACATTAAAAAAAAAATACATTGTGTATAAATGAGTCACGCAAGGTTTTTCCTGTCATTTGATCAATTCTAAAGCCAATAAAATTAATTTCATGAATGTGCCTAAAAAAAATGCAATTTTCTTCAACCTCAAAGTTTAAAAGTTCTAGAATAATGCCCATATATACACCAAGATATTTGCAAAAAGTAACTTTTGTTAGAGACATTTTGTTAACCCTTTCACTGTGGACTATGTGTATACACGTAGTTATAAAAGATTTAAAGAACAGAGAATAAACGATCGGCTATATACCGGCGTTATGTTTTATTGGCTGTTTTGAATCGCTGGATCCGAATTTCTGGTCAAATATTCAGATTAAAAGAAGTGTCAACCCAGAGAAGCAGCTAGCTCTCAGTCTAACTAATCAGTCGGCGAGTACCTAGTCCGACTAGTCTGCAGCGATTCTGACGAAGAGATTAAAAGGTTCAGCAAAGGGATTAAAGACGCACGAACATGGATTTAATCTCTTCGGCAGAAATGCGTCAGAATCGCCGCCGACTAGTCGGCAGGGGAGAATTTCCAGCAAATTTGCTGTCTGTGTGACGACGCATAATTCTTATTTCTGCCGACTTATTCGCCGCCTGACTTTTCCCTTATATGTGACAGATCTCGCTAGATCACGATTATATTTAGTTAACGGGATGAGGAGGTTATACTTATGAGAGACTGTCAAATATTAATTGAAAATGTAAAGGTATTAAATTAAATTACAGATAAATTTTAACTAAATTTCTCGATCAATGATGTAACGAATATCGATATAGTCTTTCATTAGATACTTAGCGCTACAACGAATCTCGAACATTCGACAATGTAATAAAACTTAAGAAAACTGACCTTTCTTGCTTATCGATCTTTCCATCTTCGATAGTTTTGTCCTTTTTGTGTTTATGATGCTTGTGTTTTCTTTTCTTCTTCCGTCTTTGATTAAGTAGAGCATCCGCAGCAGCATCTCCTCCCTCCGTATTATCAGGTCTCGTCTCCTCGGCAACTTCCATGTCGGAAGTCCTGCAACAACGAAACTTCTTTTTAACATTGCTATTGGTAACTACCGATCCATTTCCAGCAATATAAGTAAACGTCAGCAAAAAAATCAGCAGTGTCAAACATTTTGCTCATATGCTTACTTCACTTTCAATTAGGGCTGATCAAGATCAAAGTGCAATGATCTCGATTGTCACTTTCATCCACAGAAATTATTCCCAAATACTCGATTTAGGTAGGAATCGTTCGTATAGAAAAAGGAGACATCGAGAATTTTTTCCGATCATGGGAAATGCATCTCGTATCGGAAATTGATGAATCGTTGGACGAATCGAAAGGATTGGTTAAAAAAATAGTCAAAAATGTTTGGACTTACCCCATAATTCGTTATTCACAGGAAGATGATAATATTGAAGAATATAGACGCTTACAGAAGCACTGAGTTCACACGTTAATGCTGAAGAAGCATTAGGCAGGTTACTGGCTGGCAAACCATTGGCAAACACGAAACCTGTAGTGTGTTTCCCACCTACATGGTGGCGCTGATTGCAATTCTCCCTCATTGTCTTTCTAATTGAATACATTCGATTCTCTCTCTTTCCTCATGGCAGAGACCTCCTTTTTCTCCCTCTCTCTAATGCGGAAAACGTATCTAATCCTCTCCGTCGCTAGCCATGCCTATCGACTTTCTTTGTCTCTCTACTTGGAAAACTCAAATCTTCTCTTTCTATGGGCTGTTCGCTACAAAACTACAATCCCCTTCTCCTCTTACATGAAAAATCTTGTTGGTTCCTGTCATTCTTCCGTTACTCGACAGTCGCCATACCTCTCGTCTATCTTTGTCTCTCTGCAATCGGAGCATATGGTAAAAATATGCCATGGAGGGGAAATGCAGTTAGTCGTGCAGTTGAGGGGGGACAGGGGGGAATGGCCGAATGCAGGGACCGCCGCTAGATGGCTAACTAGCCTTTACCACTAGTTCGCTATTTATGGAGTAAACACCATGTTTGATGCGCGCGCAGTTACACTCGGGATTCAAAAAGCGCGGGAAACTTACCGTCTCGCTATTTTAATCTAATTTTGATGTCATTATGAGATCTTTATGAACTCATGTTTAGAAAACCATCAGAAAGTGGGACATTTGACTTCTTTTAGAACACATTTCGAACTCATTCTGTACTCGCGGTGGGCTTGAACCAACTTTAACCCATTAATGCCTGAACGTCCAAAAATCGTACAGTAACTTCCCGCAGTAAACGAAAACGAATAGAAAGTTAAAATTACGAATTGAAATGAATTCAAGTGATTAAAAATGAATTAAAATGCATGAAAATAATTAATTGAATCCACTTTTTAATTCATTTTAATTCACTTGAATTCATTTCAATTCGTATTTTTAACTTTCTATTTGTTTTCGTTTACTGGATTTGAACTAAAATCTTTTAATGAAATCGCGGAAATTTCTATTTGGCATAAGTTGTTCTAGACGTTTTTGGGTGTGCTCTACGCGATGCGACCATTTAGAAAAGTGAAAAATTTCATTTTGTACTGTTTTTTGATAAATTTATATAAAAAATAGCGTTTTTACGGGATTTTTTCGTAGAAAATCACCATTTTTGAACAGAAAATATATGTTTATCATATTAAAATTAATTAAAAACGTGTTATTAGTGTTTGTATCAACAAACTATGAATGTCGATTTTTTTCAAAATTTTTTTTCCAAAAATAGGAAGCTTTGGAATGCGAAAATAGAGTTTTTTTCACTATTATAATACCCGATTATTCACAAAAGTGTCTATTCCAGGTTTTTGGAGGATGTTGATTACAATTCTTCTGTCAGAAATGGAAAATTAAAAATGGCAAAATTTTTTGCATTCCAAAGCTTCCTATTTTTGGAAAAAAAATTTTGAAAAAATCTACATCCATAGTTTGTTGGTACAAACACTAATGATACGTTTTTAATTAATTTTAATATGATAAACATATATTTTCTGTTCAAAAAAGGTGATTTTCTACGAAAAAATCCCGTAAAAAAGCTATTTTTTATATAAATTTATCAAAAAACAATACAAAATGAAATTTTTTACTTTTCTAAATGGTCGCATCGTGTAGGGCACACCCGAAAACGTCTAGAACAACTTATGCCAAATAGAAATTTCCGCGATTTCATTAAAAGATTTTAACTCAAAGTTACTGTACGATTTTAGGACATTCAGGCATTAATGGGTTAAATAAAAAGTCTTCCGAAATGGGATTTTCTTGTTGATTCTGGTACTGGTGACCTTTCTGAGTATTTTCATCCAAAAATTAAAAAATCGGTCAGGCACATTTTTTTTAAATTGACTTTATATAGTAAAATAGGAAAATTAATAAAATTACGAAGTATAACGTATGCTTAAATATTCTGAAATGGGATTTTCTTGTTGATTCTGGTACTGGTGACCTTTCTGTGTATTTTCAACAAAAAATTAAAAAAATCAATCTGGCTGTTTTTATAAAACTTGACTTTTAGTAGGCAAATTAAAAAATTAATAAAATGACAAAGTATAACGTATGCTTAAATATTTTAAACATATATTATTTTGTTTTTAATGATAGGTTATGAATAAAACAATATAAATTGCATAGATTTTTTTTAATGTTTTGTCCACAAGAACCCTGAAATCTAGTGTACTCACAAGGATTAAGTTTTGTTCAACTTAACCCATTAAAGTTCCAAAAAGGCAAAATTTGTATCTTACGTTTGAGCTCAGGAAACTGTGTGAAAAAGTGAGAAAATATTTTGGAAAATATCCAACCCTGGTATTTTCGGGTACGCTCTACACGATAGAATTGTTTTAAATTTCAAAAATTTGATTTTCAATTGTTAATTAAGAATTTAAAAAAAAATATGATTTATTTATGAACAATTTTTAATCAATCGAAAATTTGAGTGGGGAGGAAATTTTTTTACCGTTGCAAATATGCACAAAAGTGCACAAAATATCTAAACTTTTCAACGAGCTTTGGTTTTTTATCGTACGATTTTTTTTTAACAAAATGGCGGCCAAAAAAACGAATGCTAAAAATTTTGTGTCATCCTATGATGATGAACGTTGCTCGATTAGCCGAATGATAGCATAAAGTCGCAAGTGAAACTAACCAATGTCTATGACTATATTATGAATTTTACCCTAAAAGTATCAGATCATCAATCAGTATTTAAAAAATCAACAATATTTACGTTATTGCATTAGTTTCTGTTGAAATAATAACGAGAAACCGTAGAAAAACGACTTTTTAAAACCTTAAATACATTATTTTTCATATTTAACCCTTTTTATAGTTATTTAAAAAAAAAATATTATATTTGAGTATATTTTTACTTAAATAATTGAATAACTTAGCCGATTCCAATGAAAAAAAAACATCAAAAAAACAGTAGTAAAATTAATGTTTTTTAGCTTTCGTTTTTTGGCCGTCATTTTGTTAAAAAAAATCGTACGATAAAAAACCAAAGCTGATTGAAAAGTTTACATATTTTGTGCATATTTGCGACGGTAAATAAAATTTCCTTCCCACTCAAATTTTTGCTCGATTAAAAATTTTTCATAAAAAAATCGTATTATTTGTTTTAAATTATTAATTAACAATTGAAAATCAAATTCTTGAAATTTTTACACCATTCTATTGTGTAGAGCGCACCGGAAAACAGTAGGGTTGGGTATTTTCCAAAAGATTTTTTTACTTTTTCACAAAGTTTCCTGAGCTCAAACGTAAGATACAAATTTTGCCTTTTTGAGACTTAATGGGTTAAACGAATAAAACACGTTTATGTGAAATCATTGAAAATAATAAATCATTAGTCGTTCTTATTTTAATATTTATTAACATTTTTTTACATATGGGTAACAATAAATATTAAAAATGGAGACCATTAAATTCGCAAACATCGCGTAATAAATGTTGCTTATAGTCCGAATGTGTTGGACCAACTTTATGTTTTAGCCAAATAGTATTAAATTCATGATGAACCGATTCAAAAGCTTGTTCGCTGAATATTCCTAATCCTAACTGATATTTGTTGCAAAATTATTCCACGTGTACAAAAATACAATGCGCTTTGGGGGTAACTGAAAGTCCGAGACTTAAATAACTACTTCTGAAATTGTTTATATATTTGGAGTAGTCCGGGTCTAAAATTTGATTTTTTTTAATAAAAATACTCAGGAAAATCACCAGTACCAGAAAAAACAACAAGAAAATCCCATTTCAGAATATATAAGCATACGTCATACTTCGTAATTTTATTAATTTTCCTATTTTATAAAAAGTCAATTTAAAAAAAAATGCCCGACGATTTTTTTTAATGAAAATACTCAGGAAGGTCACCAGTACCAGAAAATCCCATTTCGGAAGACTTTTTATTTAAAGTTGGTTCAAGCCCACCGTGTACTCTTTTTTTATTTTGCTGTTTGGGTTGCTACTATAAAAATTTATTCTTGTGAATTCTCATCCAATTTTGAACCGATCTCTTTGAAATTTGGTGTACATTCGTAAAAGAAGCATTAAAGTGCATTAAAATAGATATTGGATAGAAAATGTGTCTAGTTTCCGTTTAAATTGAATATTTTAGGTTAGGAAGTGAAGTTATCGACAGGCTTGAGCACCATTGTTGTTATTTATATATGTAAATATTTAATTTTAAGTTACGAAGCATAAAAAGTTCTATAATACTCTGTATAACGTGCGTTCTTTAATACTACTACTTTTGTAATAATTTACATTATCGTATAATAGTATGAAAAAAATCACGAATGCGTGATATGTTCATTATATAACTTCCGTCTTTGGTGAATATTCTAAAAAACTTTCTCTAAACGTGGTGTACCTACTCCTCTAGCATCCACTCTAAGAATTAAAACTCCAGTTAGAAAAAAACAAGCGGGAAGGATAACCCAGCAATCGAGATTGCATAGGATTGGATTGAAAATTTTTAATTCATTTTGAATTCATACTTTGATTCCGTAAATATGTATTCAAATGGATTGAATTCCGAAGAAAGGAATCCATCTGTATTCAATTTTACGAATACAATCGGAAGCGTAATTTGCCGGATTAAATTTCAGAAAAAGTAATCCATCTGTATTCAATTTTACGAACACAATTAGATAGTTTTGAACCCGTAATAATGAATACAGATTTATTCAAAGTTTATTTTTTGAAAGAAAATTTTTTTTGCACTGAAATGAATACGCTTAGATAGTTTTGAATCCGTAATGTTGAGAACGGAGGCATTCTATATTTCATTTTTAAGAAGGACACTTTTTTTGGATTGAAATGGATACACTTGGATAGTTTTGAATCCATAATGTTGAATACGGATGTATTGAAAGTTTCGTTTTTGAAATACAACTTTTTTTGGATTGAAATGAATACACTTGGCTACTTTTGAATCCGTAATGTTGAATAAGGATGCATTCAATGTTTCGTTTTTAAATAGCAAACTTTTTTTGGATTGAAATGGATACACTTGGATAGTTTTGAATCCGTAATGTGGAATACGGATGTATTCAAAGTTTTGTTTTTGAAATTCCACTTTTTTTAAATTAAAATGAATACACTTGGATAGTTTTGAATCCATAATGTTGAATACGGATGCATTCGATATTTCGTTTTTAAAAAGGAAACTATTTTTGGATTGAAATGAATACACTTAGATAGTTTTGAATCCGTAATGTTGAATACGGATGTATTTAAGATTTAATTTTTAAAAAGAAAACTTTTTTTGGATTAATATGAATTCATAAAGTAACCTTTTTATTCGTATGAACGAATAGAATTATATATACGTATTAAAATGGATTCACCGTTCACCAATGTATCGATTCAGAATTTAATAATTGAATCCAATTCTATACAACTCTATCCGAATTCGATTGCTGGGTAGAAATCTATTCAACAAAGTTGCAACTAATGATTTTCTATTATTTGAAAATCATTGATTTCAGTACGTGCTTATTATATTATACATTCATTCAATTTCATTGGCTTTCGCATTGTTTAACGATTTTGTATTAATAAAATTTTATATATTAATTTTTTTAATTATTTATTATTACATTATGGTACATATTTTCACATAAGAAGGAAATATTTTTGCTAACACTTAATTTGTTGTAATTTTCTAGTACCATGGTGTTTTTCAAGGTGTAAATCTGACAGAATACCTGAAAAAGGTGGAATAATTTATATTTATTCATTAAAATCTTTTAGAGTACATTAGACTATCTTAAGGGAGTACCATTAAGTGGTCATCAAAGCTAAAAACATGTCAATTAAAAAGTTCTGACCAATTTTGTTTTTCATTCAGGCTTCATAAAGACAATTCTACACAGAAAAAAGTCTTAAAATTGTTACATCTCAAATTAAGCACTGTAAAAGGCTTAATTTCAGTCTAAAATTGAGCTAATTTTCTTAAATTAAGTCAATATTTGGGCTTAAAACTTTGTTTTTAGTTTTGTAAACTTACTTTTAGTCAATATTCAGGTTCGAAATAAGATAGAAATAAGCAGCAAAATTATTTAATAAAATACCAGAAGCATTAAAAACAAGTATACTTAGATCAGGAACATCACGGAATTATAAAAAATCACGATTAAAGAATTGGCTGACAACACTCACTGAAAATGAAATAAAAGAGATATACATTTATTTGGAAAATATACCCTACTACGGACATCTCCTACATTATAGTTTACCAAAGATTAATTTTAAGTATTTTATATTCTAATATATTTCATGTGGTTAAATTGATTTCTTATACATTTTAATTTTGTTTACATGCTCGTTTTAAAATTTTTATATTATTATATTTTTATAATTTATATGTTATATATTTAACTATTTTATATTTTTGTGCAGTTTATGTATTTACTTTTTACCGATCACTGATCCCACTCACAGGCATCTAGCTATGCATAATGTAGGGCTTATATTACGGATGTTTCTAATTTTCTTTCAAATAAATAATAAAAAACGAAACTGTTATTTAAAATTGATGTATGTGTGGATGTGTAGATGCAATGGATTTTTCCAATCAGATTTGTTGACTAATATACATGTATTTCATTAATTTCCTGGATGAGACTTCAAATAAAGTTTTCTTGTTCTTTCGTTTCCAAGCACATGTTTATAATTCATAAAGGACAAACATAAACATGTAAACCATTTTAAGTAATACGGATTTGTTTTATTACAATATTTAAAAAACAAGTTTATATTTAAATGTACATATTTTCAAGAAATCACTGTTCGTATGAAAATTTTTAATCCTGTATCTATATTTTTATTTCGAATCCTTTTTATTAAAAAATTAAAATTAAATTATTTTTGTTTTATAATTAGATAATTGATATATTGTGGACTTTAATTCACAATATATTTTTTTAAATCCGTTATGATCAATGGGAAAGTTAAAATAATAATTTTTTTATATCATTTTCTTTTGTTTCCTTCTAATTAGAACCATTTAAAAATTAAACGTTTAAAATGACCTAAAGTTAAAAAATTTCTCACATTTGTCCATAAGTGCATAACGATGCTTCAGAAAAGCTTCAGTTCTCTTTAACCAATTATTGCTCAACTTGACAAAGCAATGACTTGATAATCCAATAGTGTAGTTTTATCAATATGCATGTCACAGCTCACTAAGTTCTATAAAAGTAGTTTTACTTATCAACATCACTTGAACAGTATATGTAGTTGTAAAATGTGTAAAAAACACATATTGTTATAAATTTTCTATCGATCAACATTTAAAACATTTAAAATTAATTATTACAAAATTATTCGATCTCAAAATTAATTTTAATCATTCAAAAAGAAGTTTTATTTTTAAGTTATATTATTTCGATAAATGGAATTAGAAATGATCCAAATAAAATTTCTGCAATTTAGAATTGGCCAACCCCTCCAAATAAAAAGAATTTACGTTTTTCTTTGGATTATGTTCGTATTATCAAAGATTCATTCAAGATTTTGCCAATTAGTAAATCTTTATATTAGCTTAGAAACGATAAAATAAAATTTATTTGGAATATTAACCGAGAACATTTATTTTCTCGACTGTAATCATTACTAACGACTTCCCTAATTTTATCCTATCCAAATTTTAAACGAAGGTCAAATTGCCAGGTGGTCAGAGATTCATTTTCAATACGATTTTTCCATTGAACATCGTTTCCAATAAATTACAGTCACAGTCTTCTAGGCGGACTTGCGATTGCAACAAATGTATAAAAATTAATCAGAAGGGCTTAAATGCAACAAAATTAGTTTATTAAACTATTTATTCTGTTGATGACAAGTATGATTGGATAAAATTGCAAAATAATGACCTCGAAATTTAATTGATTAAAATTTCTAGTCCTGATTGGATTTCAAATGCACATTTAGATCCAACATTAAAATCATATTTATTACATTGGGACTCCTTAGAAATTAATTATGATATCCTTTATAAAAAAGGGAATTTCTCAGAAACTCATAACTCAAATTGGACGCTTTTATTAGATTTCTTACCAACCTGATGTTGGAAATTGATGTAGTAAATATCCAATTTGTCTTACCAAAATGGACCTCATTCCAAAAATTTATCCGAATTAAAAGTATCCAATGCGTATGAACTACTTGAATGAATTGCTGTGGATATTCTTGGTCCTTTACCAAAAATATTTTCTGGTAATAGGTATATTATAGTCGTTACCGATTATTTTACAAGATGTCTTGAAGTAATACCCCTTATTAATCACCAATCTTTTACCATTTCTGAAATATTATTTTGAAATAATATAAAACAAATACAAAATCAATTTCATGGATGATATGAATTTTATTTTCTATTATTGTTAAAAATTTCTTATAAATTGTAAAAAAAGCAAATATCCCTGTCCTTATCTTGCGTTTTCAACTTTCATTGTTGTGCTAAAAATGTATTGAAATGTACTTTAGTTTGTGAGATAATCTAAGAAGAATGCTATATTACCTTTAAACAATTAGCTATGTGTCTTATAAATGTCAGTAACGGTCACACCCACGAAAAGTATATTTATAAGAAGTATTAACAATTTCAAGACAATCGGTAATAAGTGATAACGGTAAATAAATAATAATAATCGATAAAAAAATGTCCATATGATTAATGAATATGGAATGCACGATAATATTTTAATTGTTTCCGGCATTTCATTTTTTCCCACCGGTAATCGAAAGGTCGAGTCCAAGTTCGGTCCTTTTTTTTCAAAAATAAATGAATATTAAAAAATAATACTAAATTACTCATCACGCACTATTGTAACAAATAAATCAAATTTGCTAATGACTCGGAGTCGAGCAGACGATTGTACGAAAAAATGTTAGAAAAAATTAAAATATTAGGACCCAGTCGGTCAAAAGGTAATTTGTACCAATTATTGTTACTTTTAAAGTATGACAAACGTAGCATATTCATTTAGAGTAAAAATTTAAATATTAGCCGATATATTATAGTTACAAAATAGAAATATCCATTTGTCGAATGTATGACAATATTAAAAAAGTAATTTAAAACGTCAGCCTTTCACTTTATGAGAGCAGTATGTTTGCTTTAAACGTCAGTCAACCACCAACAGCCACCCGGTACTTTTGTGGCTGCCGCTTCAGAAACTCGATGTTGCGCCTAATTTTTTAATACTAATGATTTTTATAAACTATTTACGTTAATAAGCAATAAGCAGATCATCAATATGACGATCAATTAATTTCATAAAAGTGGAATGTAATTCTAATGTTTTAATAAATAAAATGTATTTATTTTAACTCATAAAAAGAAAAGTCAGGTGTGAATTCAAAATATATTTTCGTTTTGTTAAATATTTTTGTTTATCATAGAAAAGTGCCAGATTTAATACGGAAGTGTTAACGGATCTTCAAAAGCGTTTTATGGAAAATGGCATGTCCGCTTGGAAATGGCACGTAAGTGGTGTTTTGTTATATAAATATAAATTAAAACTTTTCATTTAAAAACTTTCAAAATTATATATAACAAAAAAAAAGAATGTAAAAGCATAACGTTAAATGTAAACGAATATTTTTAATGCGAATTACATATTCGTTTATACGCAAGTATTTGATAAATAAGAATAAACCGAAAAAAAGTTTCGTATCAAATTTTCCAGTCTGACACAAAAAGTGCAAAAATGAGCGCTAAATAATATAAACCACTATTCAAAAACGAATAAATCACGTTATCGCAAATAATCCAGTTCGTTTTATATTTACGCAATTGCTTTCGTCTTTGCAACGGATCATCCGACAATATTTAATCTTCCTTTGCCTTCATTACCTCTGACTTAAGCTTCTAATTATACATTTGGATTTTTAATTATTAAATTTTTGTATACTTCGATAATAAATTTAGTCAAATTTAAATCTTTCGTAGCATTTCAATATTGACATTGAAAATAATGATTTTATATCAACAATACGTTTTCTTCGCCTAAATACTTCACTTAATCATATCTCATTTGACCAAGATTGACTAAGAATTTTCGTTGATATTGCAATTAATCATCAGCTTTTTATATTTCCATTTTGAAACTTGTTAACTGTGCAATATTATATCTTGTTATAACTGTTTAATATTTTACCATTTTTTCCTAAAAATTGGACCAATTATTAAGAGATGACACTAGCCAGGAAGGTGACCATTTAATCGAAGGTCCTGGACTTCTATACGCGGATTATCTTTGTTTGGACAAAGTTCTTTCGGCTCAAAGACTGCTCAGTGCCGAATATGATAACGAAGTTCACGATGAGCATCTTTTTATCGTAACGCATCAAGGTATATTAAATTTAAATTAATAAATTCGTCCTTTCGAAATAATCTCACAATTATGGTGAAATAAATTTTTTCACTATTCCTATTTCAGCTTATGAATTGTGGTTCAAACAAATAATCTTCGAGCTCGATTCTGTCAGAGTCTTGTTTTGCAATAGCGAAAGAATCATTGAAAAAAAGAAGTTGCAAGATGATTCGTCAAAAAACAATTATGGCGTCGAGTCGCTGGACGAATCGAGGACTTTGGAAATACTCAAACGTCTTCATCGAATCGTTCTGATTTTAAAAGTATGTATTTTTAGTTATTTTTGTTATAAATTTAATCATGGAGTAAATCATGTTTATAAACTAATTAATTACCATTTATTCTAAATTAACGCTAACAAGCCATACGTTAGCCAACCCTAATTTCAAATATTTGTATATACTTAAATTTCGTGAACTTTTTATAATGAGGCAAATGGATAAAAATACTGGATCAAGGTAGACAATAGGTGTAAGTAATCCGTAGGTAATATTGCAAAATGCGTTCTACGTAGGTGAACAACCCCTTTACGACAAGCCAATTACATTGCACCAAGGGCTGTAATTGAATTTCCAACTGTACTACCATCCTTAAGTCCAATACTGTCTTCTTCATCCTCATTGTATTTATTTTTCATGTTTCATTTTTTTAAATGATCATATTTATCTCAATTGGATATTATAATACTTTGCAAATTCTAATAATCAACATAAACGTAATTCATTTTTTGTGGCATTTTTAGTTTTAGTATTTCATAATTTGTTAATTATAAAAGCTTTTCGTAATTAGAAATCATGAGAACGAAAGGAACTTTCTTAGTGGGGCCCATTATTTATTTTTAGTATAGAAACTCCGTTTCAGAGATTAGTCTTGCATTTCGTTTGTACAATAATCTGGCGATTGATCTTTGTAATAACAATTTTCACTCAAAAAAGAGTTTGACAAACATATATATTGGTATTACTATTTAATTTCTTCGGGAAGAAATCATATTGAGGACTTTACGTGAGCTAAAAAGTTGCTCTCAGCTACAAAGTTGCTTTTGTCCTTAAGGAACAAAGTTGTACAACAAAGTTCAAGGATCGTGCTTTATATTCCATATTTTTATTATTGTAATTATCATTATATTAAAACTTAAGGAAATAAGTAAAACATAAATTGATTTCAAAAACATTTGACGGATCTGCAATTAAATAAACCTAATTGTAAAGAAACAGGTCAGCCCTAGAACGAAATTAATGATTATTATGAATATCTGCTTAAATTTTATGAATGGTTAAATATGATATACCTACCACTTTTTGTCTAATTTAATGAGAGATTTCTCCACTTCTGTTTGGCTGATTGAAATTTGTGGATTCTTATCTTATATTATGTTCTCCAGACTTTAATTGCTTACCGATTGTTAATCATAAATTGAAGAGAAATCTTGTTTTTACTTAAACTCACATTTCATACACTTTAAGAAATCTTTAAACTAATTAGTAACTAACAGATGCAGTACAATTAAAACAAAATGAGTAATTTTGCAGTTTTTTTTGTTGTAGTTTTACAGCATTTATTGAAAGTTCCAAATATTTATTTCTTACAATGTCAGTTTAATAAAATCGGTATTGCATTCAAGAAGATACACAAAAAATTAATGTTTTACCCTATCTTGAAGTAATCGAATTTTCCTTAAACGCAGTAACGAACTTTTTGAAGATTTTGCAATGCTTCTTTTATATTGTTTTTATATTCTTTATTTCTATTGCACTGTTTACTTAATAACGTTATTAATTAATCATACATAAATAATTTTTTTCATCAGTTTGGTGGTTTCTTTTCTTGGCGAACATAAAGAATCAAATATGGATCCTTTTGTTCTTATATCTGTTAATAGTTCATTATGTGTCAAGAGCGCAATTATCGATATTTCGCCCGTGACCGCAATAATGTATTTTTTGATCCGATGATCGTAGGACAATTTCGCCCTAGGCCGAGAAATCGAGTTTTACGGCCGGAGGATCAAAACAATATTTGCAAAAATATAGTCAATAATAGATTGTTTCTTTAACCCATTAACACCAACAGGGTGCAATACTTTCATTTAAGCGTGGACCGTCGTCATATGATGAGCACGATGAAAACCCATTCGGGAGTTAATGTATCTTATGTTTTTGAGGTCGTTTTCTCAAATGGTGGTGGTTAGAATTTTCCAAAATTACTTTTAACCATTGAAAAATCTAAAACTTAAAAAAAAAAACGTTTTTAGTGAATATTTCTTTTTTTTATTTTTTGTTCCCTGATCATTGTTATATATGCCTACGCCCTCGATATGCCTTAACTTAATATAAATAATATATGCAAACCTACAAAATTTTCTTTTAAAATAAAACGGCGACCGCAATGACAAATTTCTTCTTAAAATTAAACCATTCTTTTCTTTGAAAACTGTAAAATGTAGAGAAAATTTCCATAAAACAACAATATCTTAGAATTGGTCAAAAAATACTCCCGAATTTTTTAAATAACTTTTTTCGATACATCGACATTTTGTATTTGTTAAAAAAAAACATTAAGGGTATTCTTTGACCAATTTTAAGACCACTTTTACCAGTTTTCAGATAATTTTTTTTTACCCTCCGGCCGTAAAACTCGATTTTTCGGCCTAGGGCGAAACCTTCGGCCGCAAATTATCGAGTCCTACGACAATCGGAGAAAAAAATACGTTATTGTGATTGTTACCCTTCACTTCGCTCGGGCGATAAACTTCACAATCGTCCAAGATCGATAATTGCGCCCTTGGCACATAATGAACTATTATTTGGTTTATTATACTTATTTTAAGTTTAGACATCGAGGAAGAGATTTAGACAGGTTTTAGACTAATAAAAAAATGGTAAGGGAAAAACTATCTTTAAAAAACAATTCAATCAGAAAAACGCGTTTCTTTTATTTTATTTTCTATTTTTCAATGATTAATATTTATTTTGAAAAATTGTAAAGATCCCTCAAAAATATAAGAAAAATGATTCCAAAATATTTTCTGTCGCGCTCATCATGTGGCTACGATTCAAAACTTAAGTGACAAATTTGCGTCCTGTGGATGTTAATGGGTCAATAAGTTAACCCATTAAGTCACAAACTGCTGATTTCTTTTCTATTTTTTTTCAATCATTTTGACAGGTTACCAATGTTAAACTCACCATTTTTAATGAAAAATTGATGGTCATTTTCAATAAAAATTTAAATATATTAAAAATATTTATCCTCTATATTGCATCCACCATTTTGAATTTCCGAAATTTTCGATCAAATTCGTGATAAGCGATCCTAAAAGAAGGAATTTAGCTAACAAATGTTCTTTATAGTTTTAAATTTAATTATACAAATTTCAAGCAATTTAGAAAAATGTTGAATTAGAAAAAGTTATCAGAATCCTTTGCCATTATCAGTTTCGCATTTTGCACATTAAAAAATTATATACCATTAAAAAATGTGATCAGTGTATGATTTACATCAGAAATTAACTCCTTCGAACAATGAAGAAACAATTTTAGAACGTCTAGAAAAGATAACAAATATTGGAAATTTGCGTCCGTTTTTGCCTAATCGTTGCATCAAATAAATTTGAGATGTACCTTACATTTTTGGTTAAATTCTCTAAATGTTTTAGGGTGTTGAATTTTCGCGAGTTGACATTTTTGTATGCTGAACCATCATTGAATCTGTTTTACACACAATAATGTTAATAACAACAATAGCAATAAGCATATCAAAAATAAAAATAATAAGAATAATAATAATGCGTTTTCACTGAAGTAGATTAAGTAACATTAAATAAGTTATGAGCAACTACTATTACTACTACTTTATAGACTAACCTGATTTCAAAATTAATTAGACTATTTAAGACCGGATACAATGATGCACATGAAGTCGATAAATCATAATTTTGCACAAAGTAATATCAATCATCTGACATATATACTTTGTTTAATCTATGAGCACATTAATTATAATAGATTGAAAAAAATATGTTTCACAAGCAACTCATTCCAACATTTAATCGATTATTGCAATTGAAGTAGATTTGATAAGAATAAATAAATGTGTATTCACATAAGAACTTCATCGTATAAATATGCATAATAGAACGAAAAATGTAACATTGTTATTCAGCAAATACTTAATACTTAATATCTGTAGTACATTCTACTAAAACACCACTTTAACTCGAGCCAAATAAAATAAAAATAAAGAAACTATTTACCTGTTTTGTTTTATAAACTTTTATGGTTAATTTGGCCGAACTGTGCGAAGTAATTACAATCTATCAAAGAAATACTCAGGGTTTTAAATTTCTAAAATAAAAATTAAGCCTTGAAAAACAAAAAACAGTCATTTTAGAGTTAAATATTAAACTTTTGAAATTTTAACTGATGTCTTAATGAAAATTGACCCTTTCAGAAAAGAAGCTCTTGTTTATCATGATGACGAGTAATCTTTCACTCCACGAAATTTGGAGAGAGATTAATAAAGTCTTCGTTATATTAAGAGAAAAATTATGTACATGAAAATGACATAATTTAAATGTTTTAACCTTGCGTGGAAAATTCATTGTAGGAGAATTTATTTTATGCGAGTTTTTTAAAAAAATACATACTCTCTACATTTTTTGCAGTTAATATTCACTCGTCTCAGTACTTACTCCGTAAAGAGTATATTTTCAGTTTATGGCGTTTAAAAAGTATATAAATACTATTTCTGCCGTTTAATAAAATGGCCAACTTTGTTTTTTTTGTTAGTTTATGATTAAAAAGCAATGTTATCCATATATTGGAGAGATGTTCATGATTCAATTTGCACTATTACGAATATGTTCACAGAAGAACAACTATCAATTAAAACTGATAATATTTTTTTTAATACGTTTTTGATAATACGAAACGTTGCATGCATAGAATGTGTGTACAAGATTTTAAACACAAAATATTTGCAATGAACTATTTATTGTCCATCGAAACAAACTAAAATGAATGATGTCTTAATTATTTATTTCTTAATCAATTGATAGTTCTGCAACTCAGAGAGAAAATTTTAATTTACAAAGATCTATAATATGATGACGTAAAACTTATGATAAACAATGGCGTAATAATGCTTAGAAACATAACTATGTCTCATAAAATAACATAAATCGAATGATCTTATATGACGCCTATAGTTTGGTGAATAACATCATTGTAAATAAATTGAGAAATCAATGTGATCGTTAAAAAATAATGCACACAGACAGAACGAAAAAAGCTTCTGACAAGAATCATCAAACTAAACTTTAATTTACAAAAAATACGTAATTGTGTTGTACTGCTAGATAATACTGACATTATATTGGTTAGTAATTACACACATGTTTGTCTTCAAACCTTAATTTCCGTTCAAAGTTCATTTTTGTGTTACACTCCGCAATTTTGTCTATCGTGTTTTATAACGTTTTATAACGTGTCAATGAACATATTTTAGTGTGCTTGTCTTGATGCATTAATTAATTCACCCCGATGAACCATTTTTTGCAATGAACTTTGTCGTTAACCGGAAAAAGGATAGTTATAGGCCGACTCTTTATTTTCATAATCTGTATGTATGTGGCTTGATGCCATTATAAAATCGTTTAATCGACTACAAAAGTGGTTTAACTACGTCATTTTTTAGAGTAGAGATTTAATAAACAAATAGGATAAACAGATTACTTGGACATAAACAGCAGTTTTATTTTAAGACATTAACAAGGTTAGGTTTAATTTCTTTTAATGTGAATACAATTATTCTAAACTCATACAGAACGTATTACTTCAATGACCTTCAAATTTTGAACACAGGTATTGAAAATGAGACTAAACGTTTAATTAAACAGTTAATGAGTTAGTTTACAAAGTTGATAGATTTAATGAAAGCTAGTTTAATACCATTAATGGAATATCGTTAACAGCACCACTTACGAAGGCAAGTCATTTAAGGATACTTAATGAGTAATCTCTGAAACTACGAAATTACGACGATTCGGTTCGTTGAATTACTTAATGGGGTAGAAATTATTTAGTTTAGTATAAGATTAATTAAAAATTATTCATAATGTAATTTTCTGTAATATATCCCTGGTATAAATTGCGCCTAAATTCTAGACAGTTTTAAGGCTAATAAACTTGCGTACTAGACAGTTTGTGGAAAATAAACTTGGCCAGTTACCCACTGGAAATGTAACAATTTTATGGCTATTTTTAGGTAGCATTTTTAGATAGATTATGGACAATTTCTAGGTTGGTATTATTCGGAATATTTAGAACTCATAATCTCATCAGTTTTTGTCCAGGTTTTGGGCCAGAATTTGGTAATATCTGGATAGGTTGCTTTTAATGAATTTATCCGTACATGTTTTATGCACCTTACTGTACATTGTTTATCGATTTTCTATGTAGTTTTTAATGCATTTTTGGGACATTGTTCTTATAAGCACTTTTCTAAAGATTGAAACATTCTGCACAATTTTTATAGTTCAGATAAAAAAGTAATTTAGTGATTTTAGCTAGAATTTCAATTTCCAGTTCATTTAATCAAATACTAATTTTTAATTAATAAAATTATAAAAAATCAATCTGGAAAAAAATTTATTAGATACATTTTTTAGATAAATCTTGGACAGTTTTTGTCCTGTTTTAATGCAGATATAATAGAACATTTAAAAAAGATACTTGCATACATATATTAAAAAACTTTTCTGAACAGTTATTAGGCCGGATTCTTAGACAAAAAACTGATTTACTGATTTGTGGCTAATTATTATCTAGTTTGTGGATATTTATGCTCTGTATAGTTTAAAACTACCTAACTTAGCCAGAAAATGGACTATATCAATAAAACTGGATTGAATTTTTAAAAACATTCTCGATGGTATTAAGTATTCACATTTCCGCAAACACTTATATGTATCTAAAATTGTATAAATCTATGTTATTTATTAATAATGGCAACTTCCAATAAATACATCATGAGGGTAACAAATTGGTATACCGCAAGAATGATACGCAATCGAGAATGTTTTTAAAATTAGGTTTAAACCTCTGCTGACATAAAGAATGCATTTAAAAAATACTTGTATATAAGTCCATTGTTTATACGACGTTAATACGATAAACGGATTGCTGTCAACGGAGAATGAAAACATTACAGTTTGGCGTTCATAAGTGGCTTATAAAATGTTGATAATGTGCATAATAATATCGTAAAGATCGTATGAAATCAAAATAATTAGATATGAGTGATAAAAAGGGTGATAAAACTTAAAAATTATGGAAACATTAAGTATGATATTAAAATAATAATAAATTCTAGATTTCAATTAGTTTTTAAATGTTATAAAAATGATATTATCTTTTCGTGTAAAGTGGAATAAATTTCCAGCAATTTGCCAAAATATCACAAAACAACAAAAAATTTATTTGTGTAGGTACAAGAATATTCTCGAAATATATTCAGTCTTCGCCATGGAATTAGTGATGTTAAATCAAATTAATTTCCACGTACAAAGGTATAATTAAAAAAAACCTTGTAGTATCATAGAATTAATCGATGTGGATCAGATTTCGAGTTTTTAAGACAAAACTTAATTTTTTTAAATTTAAATTCTTACAGGTAATATTAATATATGTTCAGCCTGAATGACTATTAGTGATTTATCTAACCGTCTTTAAATTTATTCCTTATATAACATTTTTTTTAATTTTAAAATGTTTTGCATGACAATAGATATGCAAAAATCCTTGCTTGTGAGTTATTGTTTTCACGTTTAAATCTATTTGCAGATTCCCATTTTTTTTTGGACCTTAATTACAATGACATTTTATAAAATAACAGCTTCGTTTTTAATTTGGAAAATCGATAAAAACTTTATTTCCAATAAGTCGTCGAACATTATTAACGTCCTATGTCCATAAACAGGCGTTTTCGCGTACGTCTTCACTTTATATTGAGTCAGGAAAAACACAAATTGATAATTAAATCCAGAGAATAATACGGGAAACAACTCCTTTTTTTTTAGAGATGTGAAGAATATTCTAAATAGAAAATTTGTGCTGATAGACTTACACGACTTTTACAAAATCATATCCCTTAAGAATAGAAAATTCACAAATTAATGTAGAAATATTTGTACAAAAAAGTAAAACTCAATTTAAAAAAAATTTGTAAAAATAATAAAAACCTATAAATTATGGTCCTCTAAATTATTGCAGAAAACACAATGAAAAACTCACTGATGACAATCACAGCGCAAATGCAGAAAATGTTGAACCACAAAAAATTATGAACAAAATTATAAAAGAGCAGAACGTAAGTGAATGCAATAAAGATACATACTAAACAAAAAAAAAACAAACATATAAAAGAGCAGAAAAAACATAATCATTGGCACGAGCAATACATAGGTGAAGGTCGAAAATCCGCCAAATCATAAAGCTGCTAAAACCCGAGTCACGAAGCCGATTATTGAAAAGCCGACAGCCAAAAAACCGACATATAAAAAAAATAGACGCATCGACAAGCAGACAATCAATTTTTTAAATGTTGGTTTTTTGACTGTCAGTAAATAACAAAATTCCACCTTAAATTTACATATTGGCACCTAACAAAGCAAACAATACGTACAAAAATATATTTACACAGTTAAATGATCTTATACTATATTATATAATCGACAAGTAACCAGAAAAGATTTTGAAAAAGCATCCATTTCTGCAATTAAAGATACATTTCCTTCCACAAAAATATACAGCTATCACTTCCTTTTTGGGCAATGGATTTGGCGCCAAATACAATCGTGTAATTTACAAACACGCTTTGAAAAAGAGATTTTCGCAGCACATAAAAAATGATCATTTCACTGTCATTTATTTCATTAAATTGCGTTATTTGAAGCTTTTCAGAAAGTAATATGGAACTGGTTATTTCTTTGTCGGTGTGTTTTTTTCGTACATTTGTTTTTTTTCCGTGTGATTATTTTTTTTATGTCATTTCGTCGTGTCCTTAAAGTATATGTATAACGAATCGGTTATTGAGTTGAAAAAGATGACTAAAATCAAAATCAAATTCAAAATATCAGGATACTGTTTAAAATTACAAATTTAAAAATCACAAATTTCGAACCTCAATCGTAATATATGTATAATTATACAATTCGTCCGGGAGATGAATTTATTTGTATTAACGCTGTCATAAATCTGGTTAACATTTTTATTAAAAATAAACAGACAAGAGTACGAGAATTATAGAAGGATTCGTATCTAAGAAAATTAGTAAAATATCAAAGAGATGGATGTTGAACCAGTAGAAGGAAGGTTTCTATCGTGACTTCAAATGCTAAATAATTTAATTCTGTAATTAACCAAAATAGTTGTTTGCAAAATTCATGTATATACAAGCACTTTTTCTGTGGGACAGCAAATAATTACAAGATTATTCAAATACTATTCAATATTAATTTTGACTTATTCTACACGCATCCACTTTAACCTTGGTAGGAAGTTACTCCACTGGTTCCTGACTAGCTTCCGGTTAAACTTACGATTCACTTCCTTATAAGGAATATTAGTTATAACTAATAAAATCAGAAATGCTGACTAGCAAAGGGCTGGAATTTGTCAGGAGACAGCCGAAAAGAGATAAATCTGAAATCGAAATTTGAAGTTATTTGAACTGTCTTGTTACGACGGATTCACAAGTATATTTTACCTAGCAATGCCAGTGCCAACATCAGCTCCAGGCTTACGGCTAGCCTCTAGACTATTGGTAGGCTAATCCAGTCTACTTACTACCTACACATAGTTGTATAGTTAGGATGTTGTCTGGAAGAACGTGACGAGTCGTTGTCTGGAGCTAACTTGCATGACATTTAAGCTCCCAATTGGTTGAAGCGGAAACCAGATAAACTTGAATGAATATATATGTATTCCTATGAGTACCTAAATTTTAATAAGTGAAAATTCAATTGCTATAAGTTATAAGTCGTTCGCATATAAGAATAAGTCTGTATACACTTATAAAAAGTACATTTCCACTTATAAAAATTGGTAGTTCGCTCCAAATAGAGAGCGTGTGCAACGATTCTGTCGTTTCGACTGATCTTTAACCTTTTTCGCATAAAGTGTGTATGATATAAAAGACAATAGATCTGCAAAACCGACAGAACCATTGCACCATTGCATTCGATTTTATATTCATCAGTACGAGTACACTTTAAACGCAACAAAGTCTGCACAGAGAGATCGGTATTGTCTTTATACTAGTTCAGCTTTGGTAAATCATTCATTGAAAGGTGATTTAAAAAGTTAATTGCAAAATGTTGTATGCAATTTCATGATAGGTTTTTTACACATAAAAATGCTTTATATTTCTATTAAAAATTTGAACCTCTAGATTTAGATTAACGGTATATTAAAGCTGCAAAAACAATGTCAAGGTAAAATGATTGGAATGCTTCGGCAAAAGCTTTGATGTTGTAATTATAGGGGCCACAAATTTGAATAAAGATCAAACAATCCTATGTGTAGGCATACGTAATTCAATTTTTTGGTTTTAAAAAGCTTCAAAATGTAAGTAAATCATAATTCAGGGCGAGGGAGGGGGTAGACCGGCCACTAGATGGAATAGTGATTAAATGTTACAGGATATTTTAAACCAGCAGCCTTTTAATGATTAATATGGCAAATGAAATGTTATGAAGTATAAATAAAAACCTGGAATAAGTCGTTATACCCTACAACATTGAATCACTATTTAAACTACTGGCATGTACCTTAATTATTATTTTTAGTATTATTTGTTTTTGGTACCCAGAAGATGATATTATAGCACAGTAACAAAAATTACACAATTGATTACGTTTTTTAATTAAATACATTGATTTGTATAAATGATATGGATCGAGTGAATGATGAATTTATTTACATTCTACAAAAGAAACTTAATCTATAGGGCCAAAGTACATTGGTTTAATCATTTTTTTTCTCAATTTGATTAAAGTATTTTTAACATCATAAAACATACTCAGGTGGTGGACTTTTAATAACCATTAAGTGCATCTGCTACAATATGAATTGCGTAATAGCGTTAGAAAGATAGGAAAGTTTGTTCTGCTTATACGCCAAGTGTAATATCGAACTATCTTTAGAATATCGGATAGTTAAGAGGCATCGATTGTACTACCATATAGTTGTTAATAAATATATTTTACTTGATAATCGATATGATCTGTAACTGAACATTTTTTTCCTCTTTTAGACACGACAGTAAAATATACTTTTTTTACTTTTATGAATAATATTTGAAATTTCGAGTGATAATTTTTCACAGTTTTAGACGTAAAAATGCACCATTTTCAACTGCCTATAAATCAAAACCGATACCAAAAATTATTCTAAGTTTTGCCAGTTTCGTATTTTTGTTACCTTTACGATAAAGTAGATAAAAAGCCAATAATTTAATTTTTAATCCATACAACTGCTAAATTTTATAAATAAACTCTTCTTCTTAAGTTGGACATAATAATTTAAAAACTTTTTTTCGTTAAAACTATCATTTAACTAGAACAATCGCGTGTAAACATTTGACAATGATTGTCGAGTAATGAATGTACTTTGGTCTAGATGCCTTCTAAGTGTATTGCAAAATAATTGAATGTATCTTTCTATGACTGTGTGATGTCAGTTCGCAAATTTGGTGATTGATATTTAATAAGTCATTTACTGAGGCGTTATGTAGTATAGTAAAGCACAAGAAGAATTTTTCATTAAATCAGAATTCAGTACTTAATAAGTTTTTGGTCTTTATTGGAAATAAACCTTACAATACATATAAATATACAATTTACAATATCAAAAGACGAGTCACAGCTTAAAAAGCTGCTTTACAGACTGACCTAAGTTCTATAATTTCCACTGTCAAAATCTTTTACTTACAGTTAGTTAAATAAACTTAACACACATAAATAGTTGAATGGATTAATTAAATAATACTATTTATGCTTTGTTGCATTATGTTATATTTAATATAAATATTAAAGAATATTTGTGTTCTCGGCTATTTTAATTAGTAAAATAGAAGTAAATTCCTTAGCTCTATCGATTAAGTTCGTCCAATTCAAGTTCGCGAACGTAATGAATACAAAAATTTGCAGGAAAAGTATTTCTATGTCACCAGTATGACAGTAGATAATTTCAAGGAGTACAAAGTATACATTTTTCACCACAATAATGCATAAAAACATAGGTAAGGAATTGAACAGAAACAAGGACGCGTCGAATTGGAATCAATTTCATTTCTAACTTGTTTCAAGCATTTTTGTTTATTGACCTCCTTTCGGCAAATCTAAACGCGATTAGATTCCGCAACGAGAGTCTCGATGAAATAGAGCTTGATCTCTAGCTCCTGCAATCATTCACGCCCGTAAGAAACTTGCAGACCGAGAATCATGGATCGTGATTGTGGGAACCCACAGTGACAAATGATCAAGGCTCGGGGGAAGTAAGACGATACTTCATAATGACATGCGATACCACCCTGCTTTACTGTAACTGTATACATAGTGCAAACGTATTTGCCAATTGGCTCTGTGCAATATTCAAGACTAGATAACATATAGCACATTAACATCATTCATTATTTAGTACTAACTACAAGAAATCATTTTCTGGGGTTGAACATTTTACTTATGTCTAAAAGTTTATTTGACTATCAGGAAATAGCTACTCGAAAAATAGTTCACACAACGAAATAGTTTGTAAAGATGATAAACCGGTTATAGTTGAAAGAACTATTTTAAATTTGCTAAATTTTTAACTATAAAAAGTGGTAAAATTGGCTTAGTAATGTCATATCGTCAATTCGACTGTTTCTAGATTGTTACCAACAAATATTCATTTCAGTTGAGTTATTTCCGTTCTTGAACGTATTTAAAAAATAATAAATATTTTCTTAGTAGATAGAATAACTGTTTTGTGTAATAAAGAACACATTATCCTATTCCATGTTGCCAAATATCATACGAAATCATAGCAGAATATGGGCATTTCCAAAAAAGTGTCATTTTATTGTCACTATGTGTTTTTTATTAACTATGTTCGTATATCAGTCTTAAAAATACATAAAAGTGTTATTGGGGATCCTGTGAAGTGTGTCCATAAGATTTTAAGTCTATAAATAAAGCACAAACAGTGTAAAAGAATCATGAACCTTCGACCGTACTCTTGGCTTTTATGTGTAACCAGTTATGAATTCAATGTTTATAATCAATGCAGTACATGCGGGCAGTTAAATAATTGCTCGAGTTGTTTCTTATTCAAAAAATTCGAAAAAATGAGAATTTAATGCACTTAATCGTGTGCTTTGTCGTAATCAGCAGTATACGCTACTCAGAAACTCAATTTTTATGTGTTTAAATGTCACGACCGTAATCATCGGTTATAAAAAGTGCGCGCAATAATTTGGTGCAAATATAGACAATCTTTTCAGTACTTGTGTCAGGAAACCACCCTATAAGTTTGAAGGGTGTGCTGTAAAAATTTCTTGCTTTACAATGATTTATTTAATACAAATTACACATTTACTGAAAAATGTCATGACCGTAATGCATTATATCTTCGCCAATATTTGACGCACACTCATAAAATTTATAGGACTTATGAAGGTGTGCATCAACATTTTGACATGTTACATCACCCTTCCAGTGTATTTTGATGTTCGAAAATTGGGTTTTCAATCCGATTGATGTGCACTCAAAACATAACAAGTCTTTAGTAATTTCACTCTGAACTTATTGAATTATACTGATTTTATGATCCAAATACTCTATAATAAGTCCAGTTCAATAAGTGTTAACAGTCAATGTAAGCATAACTTTTATGATAATATGACTAACTTTTGAATATGACTGGCGCGAATTGCTACGGAAGCAATAGGAGAGAGGAAAGAAGGGTTCACGCGATTTGTAAAATTGTATCATAATGTGATATATTAAAAGGAATTATGAAGGACAATATGAAATGCAAAATTGTCGACACGCGTCTGTATAGTTTTCAAGTGAATAGTGTGAAATAAATTTCACCATCAACGATGGAAGAACCAGAAAGTGATAAAGCGCGTTCAAAAGTATTATTATTAAAAAGACAATAGCAGGATACTAAGCATCAGGCAGAGGTTCAAAAGAAAGCTGCAAGAAATGAACAAAGATATTTGATTCCGCGCAAAAAATCATTCAAGGAACCATTGATTGATTGAAAAATTGTTATAATTATCATTTAGATTTAATAAATTTGTATTCTCTTTGAAATAAAATACTGATATATTTAAAATGAAATGTTTAATTTTATAAAATATTAATATATAAAAATTACTTGTAAAAAGTGCGCGCAAGGTGTAAACAAACGTTCAATATGAAAAAACTTCATCTTTTTAAACGTATAATGTGTACAAATTTTTTCAAAGCATGTGCATAACCATTTATTTTCCAATTATTTCTTCAAGAAAAATGACAGATTTATTGAAAATGCCCATATATCGATGGCCATCTCAAACGTGACACAAAAAACCGAACAACTCGATTTTGGGACGAAGAACCGGACATTTCAACAGTTGAGACGAAAACCCGGATGCTTTAAAAGTATGCAAAAAACCTGCCATTTCGAGGTGTGCGACGAAGAATCGAACATTTCAAAAGTTGCTACGAAATAATAAATCGCGATAGAAAATCTTGAATTGTCCGGTTCTTCGCGGAATTATTATCAAAAGTCCGGTTCTTCGCCACAAAGTCTGAAATGCCCGGTTTTTCGTGCCAGCGATCGATATATAGCCCGTTCATTGATACCGATTTACAAAACCGACCTTTTCGGTAAATAAATGAAGAAAGGTTAATATGGAAATAAGTTTTAAAGGCATTTTAGAAACCTGGAAACTGACAAACCACGTCAAAAAATTTGTTTGATATAAATTTATGAATTATATTTAAAGATTACTAAATTTGAAGTTAAGGTAATCATTTATGGTTTGAGAAATTATTGAAGTAATGGGCCACGCACATTTTATAGGAAAAAAAGTTCCCTGTGAAAATGGATGCAATTGAAATATAATGTAGTTCAAGGCATCATAATAAAAGTTGTCATGGGTGCAAAACAAAAAAATGGACAGTTTTCGAAATATCAAGCATTAAACATTAACCCTTTCCGGCAAGTAGTTACTGGAAAAATGGCAGTCACAGGAAAACGCTCAATTGGATTGACCTGAGAATTTATATACAGAGGTTGCTGATTATTAATCTGATTGTAACAATTCAAAATGGCACATTCATGGCCGATCAAAATGTACAAAATGACCTGATTGAGATGAAACTGAATATTCGGAGTTTTTTGTGTTGCTGATTACGAATCTGAACGTAGATTTTTAATCAGCGAATCTAAAAATCTTGTTATTTCTTATACTTAGAACAGATATTCGCTTCTGAAACTTTTATGAATATAAAGCTAAACAATAATCATTAATGTAATGAATAATTACAAACAAGTAGGTTTAGCGAATACCCGTTTTAGATACAAAAATATACTCTGTTTTTTCCCGTAGAATCAGGATCAGGTAATTTTTTGCATTTTGATCGGCCATCATGAATCCGATATTTTGAATTTTTTTTAATCCGAGTTCAGATTGATAATCGGCGACTTTAGTAACCTCTGTATATAAACTCACCGATCAATCCAATTGAGCGTTTGCCAGTGACTGCCATTTTCCCACTAGCTATTTGCCGGAATGGGTTAAGGTTTAATGCTTGATATCTCGAAAACTGTCAATTTTTTTGCATTGCAGGATACTTTGAACTACATTATATATTTCAATTCCATCAATTTTCACCGGGAACTTTTTTCCTATAAAATGTGAGTGGTCCTTTATTTCAATAATTTCTTGTTCTCAAACCGTAAATGACCTCCCTAACCTCAAATTTAGTCATCTTTAAATATGATTCATAAATTTGTACCTAACAGCAACGTGACTTAATTTATTTACCAAAAAGGTCGAATTTATTATTATCGGTATCTTTTTGGATATCGGAATGGTATCCGATTTCGGGTTCCAAAATTGCGTATCACGTCAGGATTTTTCCTCCCGGAGAAGTAGGGGAAGAAAACTTGTTGTTGGGGTGTTTCCATTCGTACTTTTCTCAGGCATCCGACACGCTTGAGACTTCAGTTTAAGCTTAAAATAAAGCTTGACCCTTACCCTAAAATAAGCATATATGCAATTCATACAATATCTGCAATTTATGCAAAAAAAAATTCTGCTGGTTGGATATGATGATATCTTCGCTGTATAGCATTAAACCATATTGAATCTGCCATTTTGAATTTTTAAAAACCGACATCAGATTCGTAATCAGCGACTCCGAAAATCCCGGGATACAGAATGTAACGAAAATTACGGTACTTTTTCGGGCTTTAAAGGGTTTTCATTAAAAAAAAATATTTTCGGTACTATAGCCGTAAAATTCGATTTTACGGCCTACTTTTAGTCGGTGAAATAAAATTGTACGGATTACGTATAACCCATACGGACTAAATGCAGTCCGCGAAATCGAATTTTTACAGTTTTCAGTACCGGCTTAGTTGGTCATCGTACGCTGGCATCGCATTCGAGCCGTAAAATCTTGTTTTACGCCCTTGTATCGAAAAATACTATTATTTTAAGGATATAGGTCTGGTAGTGTAGATTTTAAGCTTTACTCAAGACTGTTCTAGAGCACGTCAGTTTAAAGAGAAAAAAATGAAAACCGTCAAAAACCCGACTTTTTAAAAATCCTGACGTGATAGGCAATTTTAGAACCTGAGATAGTATTCAGCGCCCATAAATACATTGGAAGCCAATCCTATATGTATAAAGAACAAAAGTCTTATTTTACCATCAAATTAAATATTAGTTCATTAAGTCAATGAACTGTCACATTATCCCACAATTATTTTTATTTTATTTTTTGTTTGCTTTCTGAAGTGAGCAATGTGTAAACACAAAAAATAGTTAAGTTGACTATTTTTATACCTGTTTAATTCTATTTGAAATAGTCGTGATTACTATTTTATCTGGTTAAACGACACAGAGAGGTTACCACTGAACTAATTTGAATAGTTGATTAAAGGAACTAAAATAGTTATTTCTACAATTCCTATTGGTTATAGAATAACAAACTGGAAATAATTGCTGCAACTAAAAAAAGTTCTAAGGTATATGAGCAAATCCACAAACTTTTAGTTTTTGTGAAATACCCATAATTTTATAACTATTAAGGCTTTAGGAATGTTTAAAAAATATACTTATTTCGTATTCTAACAAAGACCTTTATTAACATTTGTCGAAAAAAAGTCGTGCCAAAGTATTTTTATGTAATAGCAAGAGGCAGTAAAAAATGTAAAAACTTGGAAATAGCTAATGAAATAATCCAATTTTTTTAAAATCTTCCTTATGCTAAACACACGGCCCCAGGATTAAGGCACTGATCTGACGTTTGACTTGACGTTGAACTGTATAATATAAAACCCCCGAGCAACCATTTTCATTTCGGACATGCAACGTTTAGTATTTTCGTCCGCCATTTTGAATTATGAAAATCAAATGTGATAATCGTAATCTGCGCCCTCGAAAACCCCCGAGTAGTCAGTTTCATCTGGATCAAGACATTATTTTGCATTTCAGACGGCCATCTTGGATCTGCCATTTTGAATTTCGAGTATTGGATAGAAGATACTGTTACAAATGATTGCATAAATCAATAATAAATGTACCACAATATTTATAAATAGCTAATAATGTCGGAAATGCTATAAAAACACAAAATTCGGCGAAAAATCCGCCATCTTGGATCCGCCATCTTATATTTTGCATATCTGATCATGTCAACTTTTAGTCAAACTCATTATGCCACCAGATCCAGGTCTTTGGAATGATCGGTCAGCGCGAACCTAATAAAAAACATGAAAAACCGATCCAAAAATCGGTATTTTCTCTATTTTTTTACCTTTCGCCGCCATATTTAAAAAATGGCTGCTCCTAGCGAAAAACGGACTTCGGATTCGGAAAGTGGAGGGTTGAAAACTATAAAATTAAAATATTCAGAATTATTCATCGTTAGTTTCTATAAGAAAAGTGACGATTAAAATGTAGTGAAATTTACGGCATTTTGGGCGGAAACGGGTTAAATAGTCGTAATTAAAAGATTTACTTACAGAAGGAAAATATGTTTTCATTTTTAAGAAATGTTTCTTCTTTTTAGTAAAATGTAACATATTTTAATATAAAATTTAATAGTGAACTAAGTGCACTTAATTCCAACTGTTCAAGTATACATTTATTTTAAATTACGAAAATTTTTTATATTTAATAAACACAATATAAGTAATTTTTAGTATTTATTTCTCGACTGCATTAAGTATATATATATATAAAAAAAGGGGTTTCTTGGTAAAGTCAGTCACCATAATATGGAAGATGTAGTTTTCCAATAAAAATATTGAACGTTTCGTCCTTGGATGCGTGTAGGACTTATCAATAAGGTTCCACGCATCCATCCTTAGACGTTCAAAAAATAAATTTTAAAAAAGTCTCAGAGCATCCTGATTTGGATGACAAAAAATGGAAAAAAGTAAAGAAGTGAACGTTTTCTCACATGATGAAAGCAAAACGTCGGGCAAAATTTGAAAGAAATGATATTCAATCAAACCCACGCAACGTCAATAACGTCCAACATATAAACAAACAATAACACATTCTACTTGCGAAATATAAATTAAGTAAATAGACATATGATGGAATTAAGTGTAAAAATGAATCTTCTAAAATTCTTGCAAATGAGACTGGATTTGTCATTTTAATTTTGCAAAAATTATTTAGAAAATTTTAGTGAAAAGTATTATGAAAATATAATAGCTTTTCATAGGAAAAACCGAAATAGAATAATTTTTAGTATTTATTTCTCGACTGCATTAAGTATATATATATATAAAAAAAGGGGTTTCTTGGTAAAGTCAGTCACCATAATATGGAAGATGTAGTTTTCCAATAAAAATATTGAACGTTTCGTCCTTGGATGCGTGTAGGACTTATTACAATATAAGTAAATTTAAAAAATCGTAATAAAGTATGGATATAATCGTTATAAAGACTTCGCTATTCTTTTTATGTTCATACATTTAATTCTGAGATGTATGAAAATTCTTGCTGAATGAAGAAATAACGTTTGTGTTATATGTTATTTTTCATGTAACAAAAATATTTACACAAATTAATCACTTTAATATCTTATCCAAGCTTTCATGTGTAAAATTGTAGTCAGAAAATGTAATGTTAACAAATTGTAAACTCTAGGGACTTTTAGCAAAAATTAACTTCATGGCACGTTTGGGATAATTTCATTGAGATTATGTGTGGGATGTTTTAACCTGAGTTTTAACTCTGAATGAAAAAAAAATAATAGGGTAGGAATAATCATATTTTCCTGTTGTTGCGACAGCCTGCACTTCACATATTACAAGTACACGTGTAAATCGATAACACCACAGCACGCAGTCTTCTTCTTATAGTCGTGTTAAACGAATTATGAAGTAATAGAAGCTTGTTATAATATCTTGGTGTTATATTCGTGATTATTGATGCTCAAACTAAGCTATAATTTTATAATCTTCTCATTTATGAATTATTTATTGCTACTACAACGCAACCTAGTTAGAAACAAGCATGATTAGGGAAAGTCAAAAAGTATAACAGTTTCATGTAAAGGTGTCTTTCAGTAAAACGACTGTTTGACACTTTTTGACCCCCGTCCATGTGACATACCATAGCACGTGTTGGCACGTACTAAAAACGTACTAAAACTAAGAAAAAGTACTACTAATAATCTCATCAAATTATTTACCAGTACAGGTAGCCCTACTGAAAGTGCAGACGCACAGTATAGTATTTAGTTATTGTCAAATGAATACTGACTGGCAGGAAATTAGTACTAGCACTACACCAATTGCCAGTAGCGTCATCGGTAAGATATTAACGTTTGACCGTCGGAGTATGACATTAATGACGCAATGCTAATTTCTAAGATAATTTCCAGTACTAAATGATTGCTGACTGCCAAAAAAAGTCAGTGCTGATGCAGCATTAATACTGGTACCGATTCAAGAGGCGTATATGTGCTGGTTATGTTCCTTTTACCGCCACGCCAGTACTCTCAACAGAACTCCACTAGTACTAAAACTCAGTACAGTATTTCTGGAGTGTGAGTTCCGTACAAAATCTGGTACTCTGACAACACATTGAGTTTCTTTGAATGAGAATGCATGGAATGAAACGAAAGTACTGGTTACTGGCCAGTACTGACTTGTGGTATTGTAATGACCGACAATTTGAAAAAGTACTGGTGTTAGTACTAGATAACGTTAAATGACGACACTGGTCCAGTAATGGTCCAGTACCGGTTGCCAGTACTGAAACTCTGGTGATTAGAACTAGGTCAGTAAAAAGTTTACTTCCACTAATGAATATCTAAAACTCATATTCCTAATTTCGACACAAAGAAAGAATATTATTAACAATCATTATATAACGTTTCTTAATGAATTGTGGAAAAATGAATGTTTGCAACTTATTTTTTAAAATAAATATTGATATTTTCAGCTTCTCGTAGATCAGGTGACGATTCTGGAAACCATGACACCCTTGGACTTCATGGCTTTCCGAGATTATTTATGCCCAGCATCTGGCTTCCAATCTCTGCAGTTCCGACTCCTGGAGAACAAACTCGGCGTGAAACAGGAACATCGGGTAAAATACAGTCAAAGTTACACTCGTGTTTTTGGACGAGATCCAAAAGCTGTCGAGGCCATCCGGAACTCCGAACAGGAACCGAGCTTGAGCTTTCTCGTGCAAAAGTGGCTATCGAGGACTCCAGGACTCCAGCCTCAAGATTTTGATTTCTGGGGCAAATACAGAAGAGCCGTAGAAAAAATGCTCAAGGAACAGACGGACAATGCTGAGGTTCTTACCATTTTCAATCAATTTTTTCCATTTACTTTTTTTTTACTTGGGTTGCCAATTTGTACTTCCTATTTATTCTGAAAGAAGTACTGAATATTCAATTTCTTGGAGTGTAAAATTGAATTGTTACACTAATTATTAAGCCCGCTCTTTATAGACTAAAAGCTCACTTTGCATAGTATGAAAATTAACTATTAAAACATAACTTCAGCAAGCATATTCAGCATTGTTTCCTGATTTCAAAAAATTGATATGCAACTCAGTAAATTAAAATATGATTTACTATCTCTTTTGCACATACATTTAATTGCATGTAGAAACTTGAAATGTTAACACTTTGAGACGATACATTTGACTTTTGTTTACAAACATTTATAATGTGAATGTGTATTAAACACATCAAGAACAAATTGTTATCATTAATGTGTCATTTAAGTTCCAAGGCATGTCTTATCATTTTAGATTACGAATCATTCCAGAATTATTTATTAAGAATTATCTTACGGTTTTTTTTTTGTAGATGCAACCGAAAAAAGAATTTCGAAAGCACCTCTTAGATAGTATCGCAGCACGACGAGTCGTCTTTGATTCCATATTCAAAGAAAGTTTGCACAATGCTCTAGTGTCGAGAGGCGAAAGAAGATTTACTCATTCTGCGTTGCAAGGCGCAGTAATGATAACTCTCTACCGGGATGAACCTCGCTTCAGTCAACCTCATCAAATCCTCACCGCCTTAATGGATATTGATTCATTGATTACGAAATGGCGGTGTAAGATTCTTGATTTTAATTATTGATAATAATTTTTATTTACTTGCATTACTCAGGGACAAGAGAAGGAAATTTCTATTCTCTGAAAAAGGGAATAATTTTTCATATACAATACACTGTTCTAAATGTTCGGAAAATTCTTTTATGTTACCAAAGTAACAGAATTTTACTAAATCCTGTAACAGATAGACTAATTATGCAACAGTATCAGAAAATTATAAAACTTGTAACAGAAATATGAATATGAATCAGCGAGCGAAGGTATAGTTAGTTTGGTTTGTCGCCGCCAGGCGCAGACGCGACGTTACCATCTCTACAAGAGACACCCATGATTCATGTTGAAGAAATTGGAGTTTGATTAGATCACAAGGGATTTCATAATCTAGCTTCAATACATAAAACATTTCATATCAGAATAGCATAAAATCATTATACGTTGATACGTCTGAACACAATGACAATATATGTTTAATATCTTATTATATGCTGGAAATTTATGTGCCAGTTTTGGTTCAATAAATTGTATACATTTTATATAATTTATTTATGTAATCAACTTAAATTACTAAGAATTTACGTACATAACTATATCAGACATGTTGATTAATTATCTAGTGAAGCCTTCGAATTTTGTTATTCTCCTTACATATTTCTGTTACTGAACGAAAAATCGCAAAATTTTGTTTCAGAAAATTATGAAACGGTAACCGTAAAAAGATTTCGTTACACGTGTCAGACAATTCCTAAAGAAATTTGTAACAGTGTATATCAATATCTAAATATTATCTGGTATTATTTCTCAGGTGTTTGCAGGGATCAGATAGCATATGATATGCTAATCTGATAAAATAAAATAAATTACCTGAAAATTAGGTACATTGGAATGGTTGTAATAGCGATTCGAATAGTTAAGGTGAAACTTTGATATTGTCCTCTTGAAGGAGTCCAGTTTCATTCTTTTGTAAAAGTTAATGATCAATCTCTTGATTTATATGTCACTTAATTTTGGTAATTTTTAGATAATCACGTTTTAATGGTTCAGCGAATGATTGGTTCACAACAACTAGGAACTGGAGGTTCTTCCGGATATCAGTATTTGAAAACAACGTTAAGGTAATGTTTATTATTTCTATTATAATACATTAAAGACGTACGACAATTTAAAAAAAAATTAATTTTTTTATGTTCATTTCTTCAATCATTATTAGCTATATTATAATATATTCTGTCCGTTTTGAAAACAGCTACTATAATCGATGAAATAGAATATTCAATTTATGCAACAATCTTTTCTTTAATTATATTTTCATGTTTCGGATTTTGAAAACAAGTATTTTTCTTTTACAGTCAAATATTTAAGAAATATTTGTTTAAAATTGAACCATCGGCGATCAATCTCCTCCGTAAATGGCAAAGAAGGAATGTAGGGATTTTAATCATGGTACCCTTACATTTTGACCAGGGTTATTATTTTTAAACTATTGGATTAAATTTGCCTCCCTCGCATACTAACGTTCGTTTATAAAAATTGTTAGGTTAGGTTAGGTTATATTCATTCAATCTTTTGAATCTATAAATTCATTGTAACAATTCATTTAATGTACAGTAGTCCTGGTAGATATTCTGTCTGATTATTGGCCAGTTTTTGGCAAATAAACTTGTGTATTGGACAGTTTGTGAGTAATAAAATGTGGCAAGTTTTTCATACACAATGTAACAAAATCATTTTTTATAGATTGTTTTTTAGATAAACTCTGAACAACAATTTCTGCAAAAACGTATATTTAACACGAACAACCTACACAGAGAGAACGAAAAAAGTTAATGGAAACCATTTTAGAAAAGTAAAATGCGTGATTATTAAAAATGGTTAAATTAACTATTTTCATAGTAAAATAAAACAAAAACATTGCTCCGTTTACTATTTCCTGATACTTAAATATGCAGCATAGCACATAACCTCAAATGTACCATAGCTTTAGTGAAATAGTCACTCTAAATATTCTTGACTAAAAAATAGATTTAGTACAGTGATTAAACGAAAATAACTTATCATCATTAAAAGTAATTGTTGTATGTTGTATTTAACAATATTATGAATTATAAACATAACATACTGTCAACTACAACTTTTCACGATGTTAATTGTACTATTATAATCATTTCTACATTTTCTTCGTGGTTCCATTAACCTTTTTTTTCTCTCTGTGCAAATACTTTTTTGTTTAATTTCTAGACCACAATTTAGGTAATATTATGTAGGTGTTTTTTTTAACGGTAACTGAAAAATTGTCTGGACACCTTTTATGCAATTTCTGTTCGGTTTTTATCAATTTTTTGTAGTATTGGAATAGTCGTTTTTTGAGGGTGACTATTATTAGGAAAAAGATTGAACTTCGTTCAGCAGTTTTAATACGAGTATAATCGTCATCATTATCATCATCATCATCATCATCATCATCATCAATGATATTATTATTATTATTATTTTTCGTAGGAGTTTATATGCTCAGCACAGCCACATAAGTTCACTTTATAATTTTCCTGAAAAGCTTAATATAAATTAATTCAATTCTACGGTTCCTAGCGGTAGGAAACAATATAAATCGAGCGTTCCATCGGCAACTTTTTTTCACGCCATTTTTAATTTTAGTTTTATCATTTGTATATCGTTATTACATGCAAAAGATGTATTGTTGGCCATATAAAATATTTTAAAATTGACTGTAGTGAAAGTTGAGATGATATTTAGAAATGTCATTTTCTGTTCTAGCAACGTTTAGTTTATTTAAGCGCAAAAGTATCAGGTCTATAAATTAATGTAACACATGTTTTTTGCAGTATTTTATGGCCTTTCTTGTGAAAATATTCACTTTTACGTATTCTTATAGGGTGAGGTTAAAAAATGGTTTTAAAGTTTTTAATTTACATTTTTCAAAGGAAGGACACTTTTTAAAATTCTAACAAAATTCAGAAAAAAGGTTCAATATATTATCTCCATGGCATTATAGTTAAAATTTTGGATGTGGATCGGATTACAATTAAAAAATCGAATTGAAAAATTGTAAATAAATATAAGTACCCTGATTAACGTGTAAAACGTATGATACAGGGGACTTATTTTTTTCAAATTCAACATCGATTATCTCACTCAATTTTGGTCGAAATAAATTTTTTTTTTCATTTTAAAGATAATTTAATGCTCTAGCAGGTGCATTGAACGAAATAACGAATTTTCAATACCTGACTACAAAAAACGACCGAAAACTGTGGGCAACGTTTCTACTTACAAAATCAGCTACCTCCGGCATTTGAATTGCTACATATGCTTTCCGAAGTTCATTACTCTCCGCATTGCGGCGCTGTAACATCTTATCGATTTCTCACCAATAAAATGAGTTACTCCGAGATTATAAACCGGCCACCTTGGCAGTATTTTTTATTCTTCAGTAAATCTGATATTACCGAATACGTATTTTAGATTTTTTAATAAGATTTGATGAAGTTGATTTTCTTTTCCATGGATCGAAAAGAAAAGTCGGAAAAATCTTTAGTTTCATTAGAATTTAGTTTATTTATAAATAATCGTGAAAATTGCCAAGGTCAGAATTTTGAAAGCAAAATAAAAGTGAGACCAATTATATTGATAAAATTACAGCTAATAAAATTGAAGATTTTTCCGACTTTAACACACTAAATTTGAACAATGAGTACTGATATATCCGTGGAAAAGAAAATCAACTTCTCGAAATCTTATTAAAAAATCTAAAATACGTATTCACAAGAAAGAGGCCATAATAAAACCGCAAAAAACATGTGTTACATTAATTTTTAGACCTGATACTTTTGCGCTTAAATAAAGTAAAGTTGCGAGAACAGAAAATGACATATTTCTAAATATCTTCACAACTTTCACTATAGTCAATTTTAAAATGTTTTATACGGCCAACAATACATCTTTTGCATGTACTAACGATATACAAATGATAAAACTAAAATTAAAAATGGTGTGAACAAAATGCCGATTTGACGTGGAATGCCCCAAATATAAAACGGACTAGAAATAGTAATCTTATACCTAATTTACATAATGCAAACGGGCGATCCATAATACACAAAGGCGAATATTCCCGATACTGATTATTGTCTTCTAATTACAAGTTTACCAACAACCTCCGGAAATGAACAGAATAACAACCGTGAAACATAACCAACATGCGTTCAGAATTGTAAACAGTTTCGTACCGTTGACATGGGCCATTCTCCAATCCACATTTATTTCATATATATTTTAAATAATTCTGATTTTATGATTTGTTTATAAAATAAGGAGGGTCTTCTGTGCACACAATTGGCAAATATTTTTTTTTTTTAATTTCATACACGTGTAATTGAATATTAACACAATAGCACATTAAAAATCATGTAAATTCTTAAACTGTATTGAAAATTGTATTGAACACGTACATTAACTTTAATATACTTATGCATAAACAATAATGCAAAATTACTCTAATCCCAATGTTCCTGCACATTAAGATATCTTTTAGTTACAAACTCAGTAAATTCAACGTATTAGCGGACATTGACCTTATGTATTAAACTTCATGTAATTTTTAACAGCATATAGTATCGCATTTCTTTCCTTCAACACGCCATTTAACATTGTTTAATGACAAGCAATACCGCGAATGTTTAATCTGTTAAAACATTCATCATCAGCATGACAGTTTCATTTAATGATTTAATTCTTTACGTCACTACGGGTCTTTCATACACTCTTAGAAATAATTGTTTTCCTGTAAAAGGATCGTCCTCTTGATCACAGTCTTCTTGAGGCAAAAATATTTCCACTTCCGTCAAAGAGATTCTTTTTGACGTCAAATAAGCAATCCCTTTGCCGCAAAAGCGAATTCCATTTGACGGGAGAAGAAATCCGCTTGGCTCAAGTGGATCTGCATAAATAGTGCACAATACAGTCTGAATGTGTATAATGAAACCATGGTAACGAAATCAATGTAACGAAACTATGGTGTCGGTAGTGATATAATATGTATTGGAATCTAATATAAACCATAAACTCCATTTATGTAAACAAAATTGAATAACATACTCTATTCATTCAATATTTGTTATTGGACTTGAGAATAGTTTTAATGTGCATATATTTATACGAATTATAAAATATATCTTGGCAAAATGTAAAGGACAGATCATTATCGAAGTATACCCTGATGTATTTATAACAGTTTTATTTATAAATGTTTGTTGTAATAAATTGTAAGCTAAACAGGTCTTGATATTTCGTGGATATTAGAACTGTCAGTTCTTATTATTTTATTATGTTATATATTATTTAATTGTATACTTTATAAACAACTATACAAAATGAGCAAGGAGTTATGTCGAATTGGGAGGTTAACCTAAAATTCAATTAGCGGTACATAACCTGCTAAAAAAAGGAAACTGAAAATTTATTTAAATAAATACTTTCAATTAAGTACCACGTGGGGTAGTTTTTGTAGGTTAACAAATTTTTCGTTGGGAAATATATATCCGCAGGCTGCATGTAGACGTATCAATGGTTTTTTACAATGGGTTTTTGACATGAGTGCGTTTTAAACGCTGTAAGTATAGAACTTCCAAGTCTACATTCTATACTTACTGCACACGAATCTTATTTTGTTCTATTAGCAGCAAAATGACAATCTCTTTGCTGGAAACTCATAGTTCTGGAGTGGATATGCTACTTGATGCAAATATAAAATCTTTTTGCTGCAAGCGGATTCTCTTCAAAAAGATTATCCTCTTGTGGCAAGAAGAAATCTGATTACTCATATATCAAGTGGATTATCCATTTGCTGCAAATATATTCCACTTGCTGCAAGAGGACTGTTCTTAGAGTGTAGATTTTTGTTCTCCCAGTATTATATTTTTCAATTGACATTGAACAATTAACTGAACAATATAATTTTTAAATATAGTTTAAATTCCCGATGTTCGAAGATTCCTTATACACCACCCACCCAGGCAGTAAAATAGAAAATGATTTCGAAATGTGCTCTAAAAGAAGTCAGATGTCCCACTTTCTGAGGGTTTTGTAAACATGATGTCATTAAGAGTTCTTTATGAATTAATGTTCAGAAATCCCTCAGAAAGTGGGACATCTGACTTCTTTTAGAGCACATTTCGAAATCATTCTTTTTTATTTTGCTGTCAGTGCAGAAAGTGCAACAGTAATTTTCGAATAATGAAGATATTGTTCTAGATAATTCAAAAGCAATTGAATCCAGCGATAAATTTGTGAACTTTCATCTTAAAATGGTGGAACTAAATTAGGGATGAACCAAATGGTACCGATGTCGTTATAAATTTATACAGAAAAAACTTGCAATACAATCTAAAACTCTTGAAGGTTAGTTAGGAACTTGCATCGTCTAATAAAGCGTAGAATTTATATTCGCCAAAGAACTGCAAAGAACGAGTGTCGATAAGGCCATCTCCTTATTAGGACTGACAATCTTGTAAAGCCGTTATGTACTGAAAATGGAAACAAAATTAACGTGTAAAGTTACAAAATACATTGGATTTTGATTTTCTAAACAAAGGTTAGTAATTTTTAATGGCTTATTGAGTAACAATGGTTAAAATATTCTCCCCAATGTTGGACATCCCAGTAAAAAAAAACGAGTCAGAATTATTGGAAATTATTTCCATTTGAAATTGGAATTCTATTTGTTGAACTTTGTGAATAATTACCTACTACCTCTTATTCTAAATCCTATTGCAAGAATTGTCTTCTTTGGTATGCTTCGGCATATACATTATAATGCAAATTTTTCACTATTGAAAAATGACGAATTTACCGAATGAAGCATTGACGTGAATGTTTTGAATTCCCCTGGATACTAGCAGCAATAGTAAAATGGGTGATTGCTTTCTGATTCTTCTAGAAGTGTTTTGTTAGAAATTGTCAATCATTCTGAATCCACGAACTTGCGAATGCTTCATAATTATTATTAATCCGCTGTTTAGAACTTTGATAATAGAAATTCATTGCCATTTTGAATTTTCGTCTTAGAGATCCACAATAAAAATATTCTGACACATTTTTTTGTTGTTATATAGGTCCATAGTTTTGGGGGAAATATAGTGACCGTGGCTATTCAGTAAACCATTAAAAATGACTCATTTTTGTTAGGCGAATCGAATCCTATGTATTTTGCAAAATTTCATTTTAATTTTTTTCCATTTTCAGTTGATTAATCCAAATAACGGCTTTGGAGGATTGACAGACATAACAAAAAGAAACAACTTACAATTTACAATTTAAATGGTATCGGGCGATTTAAGAAAGGCCCAAACAATGGCTTCTCCATCCTGTACAAGGAAAATCGACTCTTTTGATTTTTACTCTTTTGGAATAAAATTTGACTAAAATAGTTTTAGTGTGCATTTTCATAGCTAATGAGTTGAGTTCCATCAAAAACATCATATGGATCAAATATATTCTCCAGCAGCCCACACTTCTGTATTCGTGGATAACTCACAACAATGCTTCTTTACGACTTGCGTCTTTTTCTAAATAGAAACTAATTCAAAAAGTTATATATATATATAACTATATAGCTAACTTGTAATTGCACAAAATATATCAAGAATTATTGCGTATAATGATTTTACACGAATTTCAGACAATACAGAATACAAATTTCTAAGAAGAATAGCAGTAACAAAATATACCGAAAAAAATTAATAGTAGTCTGAAATTACCTTTCCGGTTTTACAACACGATAATTACAAGAATTTTTTGGAAATTACAATTTGAAGTTACGTTTTTTAATGACAAATATGGCTGTCTAAAAGCAAAAGTAAAACTAAAGTGCGTTCTAACTATAATTAACAAATTATGTTTCTTCTATGATATTTCATAAGTGAAAAATTCTTAACAAGTTTCTTGTTGATCAATGGACGATTATAAATAAATAACTTCAGTTATTAATGTTTCGGACAAAACATTTAGGCCCAGGTTTTTATTCTGACCAAAAATCAAGAAAAAACATTACAAAAAGGATACTGTTTATAGTTATTTACTATTTTAAATTCAAAAGTAGTATGTAAATTTCCGGAAAATTAGGTTTTTCAAAATGTAAATAAACGGCATTAGAATTGTTTTTTATAAAATAATTCTATATGTTTTCTTTTTGTTTGTTCCTCTGAATCAAAATAATTTTAACATTTTCAAACCTGAACGAATCATCGGTATTAGTTTTATGCATAGTTAGTCCCTTATATTTATCTACATCATCATAAACGTTCTTTTTGTGTTCATTGATTCTACTTTTTAGTTTGTTACACATTTTTAAGTTATGGAAATTAAAATTACAAAGACGCACAATAGTAGTTTTTATCTTATTTAGATGTACGAGTATCAATCGTTTTCAAAAATTGCGTTAATAAATATTACTGACGATTTTTAATTTAATATAAAAATAAATTTAATAAAAAATAACGTTTTCTATTTTCAGTGATCGTTACAAAGTTTTCGTCGATCTTTTCAATCTGTCGACTTTCCTGATACCCCGAGAATTGATACCACCATTAACGAAAACCATGAAATCGAAATTGTCTGTCGTCTGGGGCTGTTGGGATTCTGATGAAGAATCGAAATACCTGGAAAGTTCTCTAACAGATTCTTCATCATTTTCATCGTCATCCTCATCCGCAAAAGATGCGGATGAATGCTGTAAAAAATCTTGCGAGAAGATTCGAAAGGAATCGGAAAAGCCAAGTTTAAAAAACGGATCCGCAGATTGATGTGAAACATTAACAATTCGAAGTTGAAACAAAGTGCATAGAGTTATTAATTTTTATTGTTTCAATTATTGTAGAGCAACATGGAAATTTTAACCTTTGTAAAAAAAATATATATATAATTATTAAATATTGTCGTTGATGATCTAGTATAAATACAATTAGCAATTCACAAATATAAAAATATTTGGACATAACATATTTAGACAGCACATTTAGACCTTAAGCTCTTTAAACTAAACCTGAAGTAGAGTTTAATTTGATTCAACTATATATAAGCCGTATGCGTATATTTAATTTGTTGTATATGTAATTATATATCATCTCCAAAATACAGTTTCCTAACCTGTCCATAGGTCTTTCCCTTAAATAAAGAATATGAAATTGGTTATTTATGATGTAAAGTATTCCGCGATAGAATAATGTAAGATAATTACTTTAGTAACGAAATAAATTAAAGACATTGCAGTTCCATAAGGTATTTTAAAAGTGCCAAGCAATCATTTTGAAATGATAATTAAATGAAACTATGTTATAATTTGTTGAATGTACTGTAATAATTGAATACACAAATTCATGTTTTTAAAGGATATAAAGTTGAAAAAGTTGTTTATTGGGGTTGGTTACAGTTTTCTAGAAAATTTCATATTCATTCCAATTATTGGTTTTAAGTTATGGAGGTTTTAAGTTGCTAACGGTAAGTGAGGCTCGGTAAATTTCTTAGTATGAAAAGTCACTTTTTATCGGATGAAAATTCAACCAATGTACATATAGTGAATTCTCACTCTAAGAAATAAAGAAAGTAATTTTGCATTCCTTGATATGCAGCGAGATAAAAACTAAAGTAAAAAATCAATCATAACGTAAATCTAAAATAAATTTTTCTAATGATGTAAAAAAAGGGCTGCCATACCAAAGTTTCTTCTTCTCCTAAGAGAAAAATTATAATATTGTATTTTGTTTTTTCTTCTTCAATACGAGGTAATGCAAATAACGATGAGAATCAATGATATGTTAACAAATGAAATCTGTTGAAAAACAATTTAAGACTTTTACAATAATTTGAAATTTTAATTTTCAACCTTTTGCTCTTACACCCTTAGGGAATTTACAATATAAAAACTACACTTGGAGATGAAATCGAAATCTCAAAACCACCATAAACGCTTTTCTTGTGTATTTTAGTTTTCTAAAAATTAATTATTTATATACCTGTAGGTAAGATAGGTATAAGTATAATGAGTACTCAACTAAAGCATTCGATCTACAATAGAAAAAAAAATGTGGTAACCATTGAATTCTTTTTCAAAATAGCAAAAGAAGATCGCTTGAAATATGCCAGATTTCGGAGCCAACACAAAACAACATTATAAATAAGTTATTTTATAATGACTGATAGGTCCGAATTGAATTTTTAGTGCAACTATTCTTTTCCTTAAGAATATCAAATTTGTCCAGTCTCATGCATATCTTTCTTTCTAGTAACCGAAAATGGATAAGAATGCATTCATTTTCATGGCCGATTATATCTATATTGAATGCTTTTAAATAAAAAAAAAAAAGGTTTTCAAAATGATGAATGCATTTGAATACGCAAATAACATTTGTAAAGAAAATGTTATGCTCTCCAATAAATTGGAGTTCAAAAACGATCTTTCAACATGAAATTACATACGCTTTAAAGCAAAAATAACTCAATCTGTATTTTTATGGGTTTAATGATCCAATCCAAAAAATGTTTCTTTCTTCAAAACGAAATATTGAATGCCTCCATATTCAACATTACGGATTCAGAACAATCTAAGCGTATTCATTTCAATGCAAAAAAAGTTTTCTTTCAAAAAATAAACTTTGAATAAATTTGTATTCACTATTACGGATTCATAACTATCTAAGTGTATTCATATGACTTCAAAATTAGAATACTTGTTATATTTGTCAGTTTGCAATTTATGCATAATTGTGCATAATTCTTTAGAATTTGTATGGATAATCGATTTGAAAAAGTTACTTATGATCGTCAATTTCTTGGACATACAAAGATTAAAAGAATCCATACTTTTGTATTTACAAGAATTCGGGACTGGATTATTGTATTTCATATTATATATATTTGAATTAAAATCCTATCTTCGAATCCATGATTTTGTATTTGCAGGCATTCAGAAAAATTTTCAATTTTAATGATATTATTTTTGGATATGCACGGATTGAAAATTCGAATATTGTATTCTCCTTGATGTATCCTGCTGCAGATTCGCAGGGATTAAAAAAATTAAAACCGCGCATTCAAAAACGTTAAAATGAATCCATTTGAATCCATTTCCAATCCATGTCCGTTTGCTGGGGTTTCATTCCCAATCTGAGTATACAATCTAATCCAATCCGAGATAAGTTGAAATTTTTCTTAACTGTTTCCAATTCTACCTACATAATACGAAGAAACACTTAATTCATAATATAGTGAGGATTGGAATCGGATTGAGTCATGTACAGTCTCTTTGGATTCGGTCGATTCGGTCAAGGCAGCCCAAATGTCAGAATAAAACAGAGTTCAGAATGATTTCGAATTGTCCCAGCAATCGAGATTGAATAGGATTGGATTGAAAATTTCATTCATTTTGAATTCATACTTTGATTCCGTAAATATGTATTCAAATGGATTGAATTCCGAAGAAAGGAATCCATCTGTATTCAATTTTACGAATACAATCGGAAGCGTAATATGCCGGATTAAATTTCAAAAAAAGTAATCCGTCTGTATCCAATTTTACGAACATAATTACGAATACCGTCGGAAGCAGTATAAGAATACGAATAAATACAGATTTATTCAAAGTTTATTTTTTGAAAGAAAACTTTGTTTGTATTGAAATCAATACGCTTAGATAGTTCTGAATCCGTAATGTTGAATACGGAGGCATTCAATATTTCGTTTTGAAGAAGGAAACTTTTTTTGGATTGAAATGAATACACTTGGATAGTTTTGAGTCCGTAATATTGAATACGGATGTATACAAAGTTTCGTTTTTGAAAGAAAACTTTTCTTGCATTGAAATGAATACGCTTATGTAGTATTGAATCCGTAATGATGAATATATAGATGCATTCAAAGTTTCGTTTTTGATAGAAAACTTTTTTTGCATTGAAATGAATACGCTTAGACAGTTCTGAATCCGTAATGTTGAATACGGAGGCATTCCATGTTTCGTTTTTAAATAGGAAACTTTTTTTGGATTGAAATAGATACACTTGGATAGTTTTGAATCCATAATGTTGAATGCGGATGTATTGAAAGTTTCGTTTTTGAAATACAACTTGTTTTGGATTGAAATGAATACACTTGGATAGTTTTGAATCCGTAATGTTGAATACGGATGCGTTCAATATTTCGTTTTTAAACAGGAAACTATTTTTGGATTGAAATGAATACACTTAGATAGTTTTGAATCCATAATGTTGAATACGGATGTATTTAAGATTTAATTTTTGATAAGAAAACTTTTTTTGGATTAATATGAATTCAGAAAGTAACCTTTTTATTCGTATGAACGAATAGAATTGTATTTACGCATTAAAATGGATTCACCGTTGACCAAAGTATGGATTCAGAATGTAATAAATGAATCCAATTCTATACAACTCTATCCAAATTCGATTGCTGGGGTGCTTTAAAAGATGTCAGATGTCCCACATTCTCAGGATTTTCTGTGAATTCAGTGCATCGTTCCAATATATAAGAAAGGTAATAAATTTACAAATAAAGACAAGCGCAAGAAATACATTCGTATTTAAGGGTTCAATATTGATCTATACAAACTTTCGGCTATTGAGTATTTATTAATAGCAATGGGTGCTTGAGTATTATGTAATTACTTCATAGTAATAATCAATGTGTACATGTATAAAATAGTACAATACGGTACAATCTCTGGCAACACTATAATGAAATAACGGATTATGCGATGAGGTTGCTGGCAGCCATTTCGGAGGTAGAAAACTAATGCGGCATATCGCGCAACTTCGCCATCATAAAATAGAATTATTCGATTTTCCATGAACCTGCCTTGTTCATTATGTTTCAATACATTATGTTGAGTGCTGATACTTGATTCGCAATTCCTGTTAAAAATATTGTACGTCATCAATGTCCAAAAAATACAATTTTGATTAATTTTCAGTATACCAAAAATGAAAGATTTACTAAACTAATTATCAATTTGTTGATATGCATAAAACAATATATTATACACTTCATAAATGCTAAGTATTTAATAACATTACCACAGAGATGTAATTTATGTGCTCTTAAAAACACAATTTGATCTATGGTATCTCTAATTTCTAAGTCTAGTAAATTTTACTTAAAATTTTGCGTTAATTTATGATGTTCGTGCATAAATGACGGTGAATAAAAGGTAGTATTGTATGAAAATGTGTTATAAAAATTTGTTTAGGAAGGAATTGATTCTTTTACATCCAAGTAATAAAATTCTTCTCATAATTGATGCCGAAAATTTGTTCTTTAAATTTTTCCATTCCATAATAGTATACTATCTTATAAAAGTCTCCTTTCCATAATTAGATTTAATCCAGTTATAAAAATTCATTTTTTCTTATGCTCATGTAGTATTATATTCGAATAATTAATATTTTCTTCTTCTTTGGTTTTTCTTAAGTGAAATATCTCTTTAAAAAAGGAGATATTTCACTTAAGAAAAATTAAAGAAGAAGAAAATATTAATTACCACAGAGGTTTCCACCTATGGCGATATACAAGTATCCTTTGTCTCCGAATGATGTACCCCACGAGTTTCTTACAACATAATGGGGTGTTGAACCTGTCTTATCATATCCAACAATTTGAACAGCATGATTCAAAGTCTCGAACGAGCCATCGCAATGGTATTGAATCACACCACCAAGATAGTTCTGCCAAGACAATGCATTTATTGCTACTGCAACTGGTCCATGATGTGCTATCGTTGATAAAAGTTCTTCCTCAACACCAACGTAACTGCACAAAACATTAAAGAAACAGAGCATACGTTGGCAAAGTTTCTAATGATGTTGAAGTTTGCAACATTCGAGGCGAACGAAAACAATTTTTTGTTGTCGAACGAAGTTTTTTTCTTATCCTTGTCATATATGAACCTTATAAATGACAAAAATAAAATTTTCGAAAACTAGGGTGCTGGCGGAGGGCGAAAACAGACCCAAAAACCCAACAAAATCGCTCTGGAATCGCCATTTTCTCTTAGGGGTATGTTTTTATTTTTTAAATATTCATTAGATTTTTTTCGTTCGCCTCCCCACTTTCGATTTGATCCTGGCATAGAAAAATTTTGAAAAAATTACACTATGTTCGTTGTGAGTATTAATGAATATCAAAACAATACAAACAGACCCCTAAGAGAAAATGGCGATTTCAGAGCGATTTTTCGGGGTGTCTTACCCCCACTTTAGAGATGATCCTGGCGTAGAACAATTTCGAAAAAATTACATTATGTTTGTTATGAGTATTAATGAATATTTAAAAAATAAAAACAGACCCCTAAAATAAAAATTGGCGATTTCACAACAATATTTCGGTTTTTTGGGGTGTCTTACCCCCATTTTCGAGAGGATCCTGGCATAGAAAAATTTCGAAAAAATTACATTATGTTTGTTATGAGTATTAATGAATATTTAAAAAATAAAAACAGACCCCTAAGAGAAAATGGCGATTCCAGAGCGATTTTTCGGGTCTTTGGGTCTGTTTTGCGTCCTCCACCAGCACCCTAGTTTTCAATAATTTTATTTTATGTTCGACAAAAAAAAATTTTTTTTCGTTCGCCTCGAGCGATGCAAACTTCAACATCATCGTTTCTATTAGTTTTCTATAAAGTAATGAACGATACATTATGGCTTTTTTTTAAAAGTACAACTCACATCAGTATTAATACATTTAATTTTCAGGTAAGTTTATATTATCCAAATATAAAAAATTTTCAAAATATGGTTATTTCTATAGAGAAAAGTCAGAGAACTTCCCAGTAAACGCAAATTCATTGAAGGTCGATTCAAATTTATTCGTGATATCACGTTTGAATTAGCTTTCTTAATTTCTTGAATGAATTTCAATGAAAAAATAAATTTCAATTACTGTTAATGGTTAATAGTTTATGGAAAGTTGTTCTCTTCAATAATTTTGAATGGAAAAAAAGTGGAATGGAAAAAGTGTCATCTTTAATGAATTTCAATAAAAAATTGCAAATAGAACAGTTATTCCAATGAAAAATAGTTATCTCGTTTCAAATGAATTAATTTCAATAAATTTGAATTATAAAAAAGTAAAACATGAAACATATCTGAAGTATTTTCTCATTGAAATTTATTCCAGACGATGAAAAAACCTATTCAGAAATGATGCGGTGAATGAATTTTTGTTTGCTGGGTTGGACAGACTCATTGTTAGATTAGTTAATTATTTATCTCTTTATATTAGTCAACATTTAACGTTGTACTTACTTGTCACACGTAAAATTGGATATTCGTATCCCAACTTCAGATTTTCCTGATTCAATTCTGAAATACAATTTTAAAATATTCTTGTTATTTTAAAAATGTTAAAGTTGAAGTTCTGCGTTACAATCAGGCAGTGTCATTTAATTAATTACCATATTAAAACATTTAATTAACGCTACTTTACTGGTATTATGCTATTTATATTTTGATATACTAAATCTATTTTTAGTTATGAAACAATTTACTATAAAATGTTTCAAAAATATTTTCTTGTAAATATAAATAAGATACTTGATAAAAAAAACAATTACTTTTGAATCTTGCAAACATCGGTTGTCCTCGTTAACGGATAATCAACTTCAGGTAATATTTTGGTTTTTGAGGAGACTAACCAGGTCAGGAGACTACATATATCTCCACCTTCACAGCCAAAGTTACTATTTTCAGCACAATCAATCATCTACATGCAGAAACGAATTATAATACAGCATGAATATTGACATAATCGTTCAAAATTTAAATTTCAGCATATACCTCTTGAGTACTGAAAATACGTAAAGTTTTATTTGCAATAGCAAACATTGACTCAGCAGTTTCCACCGTACTGAATGCCCAACAAGCTCCACAATTACCTTGATTTTTAATGGCACTAATAACATTTTTTTCTCTCCAGTCAAATTTTAATGGCAGTGATTCTGTTGATCTTTTGGAACGAGTTTCTTTATATTTATGGTGATATTTTTTGTTATGTTTTTTACTACGCACTGGTAAACCGGGTTGCAAGTGAGTTGTAAGAAATTCATCCTGCGACATATCGGAAAATTTCGTCAAACCATAAATCGCACTGTCTTCTGTGCTCCGAACAAGATTCATTTCTTCAATGTGCCGTAGAGATTGCTGTGAAGAAACATTTTTGAGAAATATACAAATATTTTTACATTAAAATCAAGAATTTGAAATATTTATAAACAGAATAATAGTTAATGTATTCTTAAATAGTTAGAATTAGAAAGAAAAGAAACAAGGGTCAATAATTTGATGAGTTTTGTAATATAAATAATAAATATTTGGTAACGTTTTGACTCTGGTATGAGTCCTCTTCAAGGCTACGTAAAACAACGGTGGTGATTGTGTCTTATTTATACTAAATTAGGGGATATGAAGTTTTGTATGTGTTGGTGGTGTGGTACTAAAATAAAGGAACCGAACAAACTATGTATGAAATTAATATTAAATAATAGTCTTGGTATTAACGGTTCTTAAAAAAGTTGTGACAATTTCTTTTGAAGAAAGATAACACAAGAATTTTACGTTTTGGCCAATAATGAGGGACCTCTTCAGAAAATTTATTATTATTAAAATACAAAAATCATTTAAGTTTAAAAAACTATAAAATTTACAATATTATACAATACAAGTTTTGTCTTACCGCAAATGTTATGTAATGAGCAATTTGAAAAATTAGAAAAAGTCTGGTTTTGTAAGTGTTTGGGAGAAAACTGTTAAAATAAATAAACTATTATTATATTTTATTTTATATTCAACGTACCCATCCCAACCTCCAACGTTAAATAATGTAAAAAAAGAGAAAACTAATCACCTTATTATGAAAATTCTTGTTAGAATTATCTATTATGTCAATTCCATACGACATATATCTTAAATTCATTTGAATTTAACAATATGCCATGTACTGACATAGTGTTAAGTAACTATAACAAAAATTATTTTTTAGAAATTTATATAAACAACTGTTTTAGATAAAAGTGAATAAAAGACTTACAAAACTTCAGTTAATTTTACATTTTCCAAATCTTCATAGCAGTAGACATGTCGATAACTTAGACAATAAAATAAAATGTAATAATAGTTTATTTTAACAGTTTTATCCGCTCAAACACTTACAAAACCAGACTTTGCAATTTTTCAAATTGCTCATTACATAACATTTGCGGTAAGATGAAACTTGTATTGTATAATATTGTAAATTTTATTGTTTTTTAAACTTAAATGATTTTTGTATTTTAGAAATAATAAATTTTCTGAAGAAGAATTATTTAATATTAATTTCAAATGAAACGGTTAAGAAAATTAAGCACTTTTTATTAAACGTTGCATATCAAACAATGTATGAATTAAGAAGATAAGATGGGATTCATTACAGAAAGGGATAGTAAACTTCCAGTAGCTTTGATGTTTCGAAACAAACGTTGACGGTGTTCTCTTTTTTTATAAAATAATTTCCAAGGTGATCTCTTTTTCCATAGTTTTTTTCTTTTTCAAGGATTATGGTGTTATAATCAAAATCGTGTACAGTTTCAAGTCTGTCGTGGGTTAGACGTGTAAACTGTTCAGAGCTTTTTGCAAAAATGTTCCTCTTGTGTTCGTTTATTTGTGTTTTAAGAGGCTTGTACGTCTCCCAGTGAACGAAAACGAATAGAAAGTTAAAAATACGAATTGAAATGAATTAAAGTGAATTAAAATGAATTAAAAAGTGGATTCAATTAATAATTTTCATGCGTTTTAATTCATTTTAATTCACTTGATTTAATTTCAATTCGTATTTTTAATTTTCTATTCGTTTTCGTTTACTGGGCTGTCCGATATAAGATTTATAGCAATGAAAACAAGAAATGTTATACACAACTATACTTTTTCGTGGATTTTTCGTGGTTTGACGGGTGCAATATTAGTTTTAAAGGGGGTTGAGACTATACTTATAATTTGAGTTTTGAACATTTTAACTCTATTCTCTGAAAGTCCTTTTATACACTGTGAAAAGTAAATGTAAAATTACATTTCCGATTTTGTTGACACTTCCTATTACTATCGTAAAATTAGACGTTTCCAGTAAATAGCAAACGAAAACTGGAAATTTACCATAAACGTGCAAAATTTACAGAGGAAATCTCCGTACCCCGGAGGAAAAATCGTATATCCATTTTCTGTGAAATTGGGATAAAATTATATTTATATTTCTTATAATGTAATGCATTATTTCCTGAAAGAAAATATCTGAAATATTTGTTATTAGCTACAAACAAAAGAAAAATACTTTTATTAGAAATACAGTAAGACCTCTCTTATTCTAATTGCCTTTCTTATTCTAATTGTCCAGCCTCTCTTATTCTAATCGTTCCCTCACAAGTGTTCTCCCACTATCACACGAAAAGTCAACGAAAAATATTGTCCACCAATCACAAGCTCGCAAGCAAAGTAAGAAGGGGTAAGGGGAAAATTAGAATAAGAGTGGTCGGCGCCATCTTGAAAAACTTTACTAATTAGACTAATAGAGGTTCTACTGTACAGTGTTAATTTGGCTTAAAGAGCCGCAAATCCAAAAATAAATGTATTTTATTATAAAATCATATCCAAAGATTCCTTGTATAATGAAATACGCTGTATATTTTATAAAATTAATCGTTAAATTAAGTAATTTAGTTTTTGGTTAGAATCCCCTTGTGGAAAAATATTGCTGAAAAGTACTGAAAATGTGTTCCTGAAAATCTCTAAAAAATACTGATTTAATATCTAAATTGGGACTAGTATATTCAGAATATTTCAGAGACTTTCAGCAAATTGTAGTAATATTTCTGAAATATACTGAATATTTATCTGAATTTTACTGAAATATTTATCTGAATGTTACTAAAATATTTCTTTGAAAAATACTAAAATTGTTCTGAATTTTCCTGAATTACACTCAACTACTATCAAAATCACTGCACTAGAAGCGTTAGGAAATTTCAGCGTATTTTATCAAAATGTAGTAAGTTTTCTGAAATAAGCTGATATTTTCCTGAATTCTACTGAAAATTCTAATGTATCTTTTATTGAAAAATACTAAAAATCTCTTAATAATACTGATTTAATATCGACATTGGAACTATTCTTTTCAGGATAATATCATTCGATAAAATGTAGTAATATTGCTGAAATGAACTCAATATTTATCTAAATTTTACTAAGTATTATTTTGAGCTATTTCCGCTAAATTAATATCGAAATTGGTATTTTAAAACATTCATGAACTTAGTCGATTTTAATAGAATTTTGTACATTTCTTAAATTTGACTAATATTTCTGAAAATTCTAATGAAATTTTATCTGGAACAATTATTAAGAAATTGATTCGAATTCTTCATACAATTTTCATACAAAGAATTATGAGTGTCTTTCAATAAAGTTAATAAATTTGGTTAAAATTGACTGAGACTTTAAAAACCTTCTACAAGACCAATTTTTATATTAATTTAATGGCATTCAGGAAATTTAATAAAATCTTAATATTTTCTAGAGAAATACTTCACATTGTTATTTAGTAAAATTTCGAGTTCATTTCAGCAAGGTACATATTGCTGTATTATTTAACTCGGTATAAATACCCGAGTATTATTTTATATTAGTTCCAATTTCGAATAATATGGGTAATTCCCAATTCGTTCGAACTTTCGCGAACTCGACATTATTTGTTCGGGTACTTAATTTTCGTTCATATATTAAGGAAAAATTAGGTTATAAATGTTACATAATTCATATTAGATGTTTTCTTGGGATTACGGTTCAAATACACGAAAATAAATAACAACATATAATGTTTAGATCGAGCTTCGATATAAGCTACTTAATAATTAAAATTAACTAATTGACCAATTTAAAAATGCAATTTGTTAATGGTTTCAGATTCCCTCTAACGGTAAAAAATGAATCAAAATGCCTATTTGTCAAAAAATACGTTTCGTCCCAGGTCCTCCGCTGGACTCGTCAGTAAGACTATACGGAGGGTCCTGTCTTATACGTAATGATAGTGTTTAAATGAAGTTTTAACTATAATCTAAAAATGAAGGATTTTTTTAGAATATAGTGATATTGAGAGAAATGCATTATTTTGGTAATGTAATGTCATTACACATTGTACATCTCTTTAGGAAACCCAGTGACTAATTAATTGTAATTTTTGTTGCATAGCAACAATATAAAAATCTTCTTAACCGCTTGTATTTAAATAATTCATATTAGATGTTTGCTTGGGATTACGGTTCAAATACACGAAAATTTTTTAACAAATAGGCATTTTGATTCATTTTTTACCGTTAGAGGGAATCTGAAACCATTAACATATTGCATTTTTAAATTGGTCATATACCATTTCCATAGATCATCGTTTCAGAAACGGTAATTATCACATTTTTTGGTCTCTCAATTAGTTAATTTTAATTATTAAGTAGCTTATATCGAAGCTCGATCTAAACATTATATGTTGTTATTTATTTTCGTGTATTTGAACCGTAATCCCAAGCAAACATCTAATATGAATTATTTAAATACAAGCGGTTAAGAAGATTTTTATATTGTTGCTATGCAACAAAAATTACAATTAATTATAAATGTTACATAGATTATGTAAATCCAAAAAACAGGACTACCCTAAATATTTCTAGGACAAATCGGCATATAATATAAAAATAAAATTGAGAAATTTGCAGCGTGACTCTCTTATTTTTTGTTTAATTTTTACTTTGCCAAATTTGGTGCGTCGATTGTTTATGTTTGAAGTGGTAACGAAATGGTAGAATTTGGAGCACTAAATCGAATGCAAAATGTTATAAGTATGTGCTTTCAGTAGGAACGAAGTTATAAAAAGTCAAAGTGGCGTGACTCCTTTTTTCAAATTCCGATATTCATAGCCATTATAGTGTGATGTGGCCGGTATTCTAGAGAACAAATACAATAATTCTAGACGTGGTAGAACGATGTGCTTTCATTAGAAACTAGTTAAAATATAACTTATTTAAAAAATAACGAAACGTGCAACAAACTGAAAATGAATATTTTTTATTGGCACATCGTCTGAAGTCAGGAAAATTGAGTCAAATACATGTGTGCTCTATTGTTCAATATACTATTGAACTATGTTTTTCATGCCCCAATTATTTATTTGTTCTGTAAAAAGTTACATAGCAAACAAAAATTGAAAAATTCAAGAAAATACAATTATACTTATTAATGGTGCATTTTCCATTTAAATTCATTTTTAACGAATTTGTTCATACAAAACATTAAAAATAAATTGTAGTGTATTAAAATAAGTGCTAAATACTCAACATTATAATCGTAGACTATTTTAAAAAGTGAAAAACATTATTTAACAAAAAATCGCACAATTTCATATTCAGAAAAATGCTTTATTTATCGCGTATAAAATTCTTTTAAATGATTTTAAATGCTTTTTCACAAATTTAAACAAATATTGACGTTTTTTATCAATAACATATTTCAGTTTTGAACATTTTCGACCGATTTGATGATAAACAAATTTTTCAATTTATATAATTAAAGTTACTTTCTCAGTTTTTAAGGTAATGGTCACTCCGCAAGCACAAATCGGTGCTGGAATGAAGGCCAAATAACATCTATTTAATTGAGTTCGATTTCCAAAAGTTTCTTATATATTAAATTACTTTGACGTAGGAAAAAAATTGTGGAAAATAAAATTCTTACTTATTCGATTATTCAAAAAAGTTGTCAAAAATCTCACGTGTCATAACAAACATTACAAAAGTTGACATATGAAAATTACAAGAGTAAAATTCATTAAGATTTTTATTGCATTTAAACGAAAACAAATAGAAAGTTAAAAATACAAATTGAAATGAATTAAAATGTGGATTCAATTAATCATTTTCATGTGTTTTAATTCACTTGAATTCGCATTTGTAACTTTCTATTAGTTTTCTGGGTAAGCAAAACATAACCTCAAAATGCTCACTTGAAATCTCTCGAATCGCTTTTCGTATTCCGCAGATTCTTGTTTATACGGTTTTTTATATTTCTCAACATATTCTTTAAACAATTTAGCCTCGTCTTGAGAAGTGTCTCGACCGATACGTATAGGAACCGCAAAGAAGCACAGACTGACTATGCCAACAGTCGTCACAATTGTCTTCCACTCCATTACAAATTACCAGCATTTTACACGACTTTAGTTCCTTTTACCTACTCTTCTCGTGTAAATATTTTTAAATCTTATGCATTCTCATATTTCACGGAAATAACCGCAACTGCATCGACTTTCTCAAGATTAGATAAATCAGGAGTGTAGAAAACGGGAGCAAAGGGGCCCAATAGAAGCCTTAAAAGATTTCACAATCTCCGTCGCTTAAAGTAAGAAATCTATATTGATGTTGAGCGCTAGCTTATAATACTTTAATAGTAACTATTTTAAGGTAGAAAAGAAATTACAAATTAATTTTGTTCGTTTTATTAAAAACTTGATTTTTATTTCGACCAACTTTATACACCCTTAAACAGCTATCGGAACAGGTGCTGAGGCTGCCAAATCTTTGACGACTTTGACTTCAGAACTTGGTACTGCGAATACCACTTCCTTTTTAGGTGTAGACACTATAACATTATCCGGCAATGGTTTCTTTGGTCCAGTCTTGCCATCCTCGTCCCATGGCAACATGATTTTGACCTTGATACCCAAAACACCTGCAAACGACAAAGGTATTAATGAACGCTTCTTATTAGAGTATTTTTCTTAAAAACTTAATTAAAAAAGACTTGTGTTGAACGTTAATTAAAGAAATTCTTATTAAATAAAGCAAAATATTTTGATGAATTACTTTTAAAAAGAACTATTTAATAGAAAATTATCATTATTAAATGTCAAATTCTTTGTTTGAAGTGTAAATTAATTATTAAATGTTTATTTAACAAAATTACTGCGAGATTTACCTTGTCTGAGAAGAACGTGTCGAGTAGCGGTGTTAACATATTCGTTCGTGGGTTCTCCCGAGTGAATCATAAGTCCATCAACGAATTTCATCGACTTGGCTCTTTGTCCACGCAGTTTGCCACTAACGACAACTTCGCAACCCTTAGCTCCGGATTCCATTATGAAGCGTAAAACTCCATAGCATGCTCTAAACAAACGAAAAATTGTTTATGAAGTATTAACATATGTACCCAATTACAAAACTTTATTACATTGAAAAAAGAAGTTATGCAAACAAATAGAATTATTTATATTAAATATTTCAGAAAGTTTTTAAATATATGTTGATTTCTAAATTTCACAATAAATAAAGAGTTTAAAGTAGAACTAACCTTCGCACAGCGAGTCCACCGATCAATTTATATCGCAAAGACTCGGCTTGAGCAATAGCGCACAATCCACGAGTGGCAACCTTTTCAGCATATAAATCTACGCTCTGGTCTTTGAAGTTGAATCGCTTCTGTACAACAGAAGTTAGTTCTCTGATCCTTCTACCCTTTTCTCCCAAGACGGATTGGGTATGAGTGGCCATTAAGATGATCTCAGTCCTCTGTGGAGTAACTCGTACTTCCACACCAGAATATCCATCTTCCGCCAACTCACGAGTCAAGAACTCGTTAAGCTCAGCTTTGAAGACTCCATCTCCAACAAACTGTAAAAAGTAAACATTCTCAAATTAAGTATTGCCAAACAAATTGTTCACTTAAAAATAAAGCACTATAAACACTTTAGGGGCTATGAATAAAACACTTATAGGGAAACATCTGATTTTTAGGTTACGTCACGATCAACAAAACGTTTCACTTTCTTTAATGCTTCATCAACAGCACTTTTGCACATTTCTAATTGAAGGCGGATGTATCGAGAATTTAATTTTATATTTTTTGATGCACGCAAATCTTGCATTGCAGAGAATTTCCAAAAAACACATGACGTGTAGAATTGACTGAACGAAATCAGCCGCCAACGAATCCGTGCAATCCGACAATATTTTGAAAGGTAACGCCGAGGATTTTGCCCTGACTCTTTAGAAAATTATTCGGGGTATTCGATTCTGATAATATTTTTTAACTGGGTATTGGCAATAATATATTTTTTTCAACAAACCTTCCGTTTTTTCGAAATTGACCGAGCAGCCATTGCGTCGTTAGTCGTGTCGACAGAGAAAGAAGGAAAGGAGGAAGAAGAATCCAAAGCAGCCAGCGTCACTCACTGACTCGCGCATAGATGGCGCTGGAGTCGTCCAATGGAAACGGTTTTTAAGTCCCTCTATAAAGCCGTTTTTACACCAAAAAAGTTATGCGGACAAGTTAAAGGGGAATACCCGCAACGCTGTAAATGGTAAGATCGGTAAAAACATTCTACGATCTTTCTAAAATCGACGCCTGAGTCCAAGAACCTGCCGTACCTACTGTACCGTAAATTGGGGTAAAGTCGGCTATTTTTCATGATTTTTTTTGCTTAAATCCTCATGAGAAAACTGAAAATAATTATTGGTATTTTTAATATGTAATCTCTAACTCCTCTGTTTTCAGATCTATGTAATAGAAAAGAAAATTACTTCTTAGAATTAACGGTATATGACCGATTCCATTCAAAATCGGGCAGGGGCACTATGTTGACTTCTTAAAAATTATTTTCCATGAAATATGTTGTTCTTTAGGGCAAATAAGGTGACCCGTATTTTTTTGTTTCACGGAAAAAATTTTTTATTTTAAGTTCTGAGCAATTTCAAATTCACTCGTAAATCTGCAAATTCCAAAAAATAGGGAATAAAATTTTTTTTAAATGCTATATTTTCTACGGTTATTAATATTTTACTATTATTGCTAGTTCATATGGTAGTGTTATTGGTACTTTATCGATATCCAATAATAAAATTGAAAAAAATTGAAAAAAAAAACAAAATGGCGGCCATTTAAAAAAAAAATTAAAAATTAATTTTCTCAAAAACATCAGTTTTTTTTTTCTTCAATTTTTTGTTGTAGATTACTGGTAATATTAGTCACAAAAACTGAGTAGTCACATAGGCGCTAAACGAAGCTATTTGCCTGTAGAATTTTTTTACTGTTTTTCAATTTGAAGTACAATTTTCGTCGAGGTGGGACATATTTTATTTTATCTAAATCATTTAACAAAGGGAAATATGTCGAAAACCTAACATTCAATGACCTGATATTTTAAAAACCTGACACTCAAAAACCTGACATTTAAAAAAACCGACATCGTTTTTTTAGTTTTTTTTTTTACAAATTGTCGAGTTTTTATAAGTGTCAAGTTTTTGAAGAGTCCGGTTTTTGCATTTGCCGAGTTGCAGTCGCATTGGCCCCTTGTGGCCGCCAAATTAACTACATAAAACAATCGCATGCCGTGAATTGCGTCAAATTCGAAATTAAAACGTTACTAGTGAATTGAAAAATATCATATCAAGAACATATTTGAGACAAAAATATTGTAAAAATTTATTAAATACGCCAAAAATCCGACACCTCAAAAACCCAACATGAAAAAATCGGACTCTTTAAAATCTCGACAACTTAAAAAAAAAAACTAAAAAATCGATGCGTCGAAAGTCGAGAAATTGCTTGTTTTTTAAATTGTCGGTTTTTTAAATGTCGGTTTTTTGAGTGTCAGGTTTTTAAAATATCAGGTCATTGAATGTTAGGTTTTCGACATATTTCCCGTTGTTAAATGATTTAGATAAAATAAAATATGTCCCACCTCAACGAAACTTGTACTTTGAATTGAAAAACAGTAAAAAAATTCTACAAGCAAGTAGCTTCGTTTAGCCCCTCTGTGACTACTCAGATTTTGTGACTAATATTACCAGTAATCTATAAAAAAAAAATTGAAGAGAAAAAAAAAAGATGGTTTTAAGAAAATTAACTTTTAATTTTTTTCAAAAAATGGCCGCCATTTTGTTTTTTTTTCAATTTTTGTCAATATTATTATTGGATATCGGTAAAGTACCAATAACACTACCATATGAACGAGCAATAATAGTAAAATATTAATAACCGTAGAAAATATAGCATTTTAAAAAAATTTTATTCCATATTTTTTGGAATTTGCAGATTTACGCGTGAATTTTAAATTACTCAAAAAAAAAACAAAATTTCCCGTGAAACAAAAAAATACGTGTCACCTTATTTGCCCTAAAGAACAACATATTTCATGGAAAGTAATTTTTGAGAAGTCAACATAGTACCCCTGCCCGATTTTGAATGGAATCGGTCATATACTTTTTTGTCATCGCCGACATTTACCCCAAATCCGGGGAAAAGTCCGCTATCGTCATACATCGAAAAAGTAAGCTATTGTTATGAAACAAAACAATTTTCTAACACCATCGGAAATAAAATATGGCCATCTCATAAATTTCTAAGTGTGAAAACCCTTTGAGGCATAGTGGGGCCGTCAGTGTCCCACCTGTAAATAATTTTCTTCATGTAGGTAAATCAATATCTATTTCAATGATGGATTGAAATTTTGTACTCGGAGGTTTTCGAGGCCGCTAATTACCAATATGTTGTAAAAATCACAAAATTCAAAATGGCTGAACCAATATGGCAGACAAAAATCCGAAGTTTAATTCGATTTCGAAGAAACTCTGTACTTGGGGGGGTTTTCGGGGCCGCTGATTAAGAATATGTCGTCAGATTTTCGTAATTCAAAATGGCGGATGAAATATGGCCGGGCCAAAATCTGAAATTTGATTCGATTTACATAAAAATTGGCACTGGGGGTTTTCAATGAAGCTGATTATGTATCCATTCTCAGATTTTGGAAATTCGAAATGTCGGACCCGATATGGCGCCATGTTGATTTAGCCATTTTTAATTTTGAAAATTTGACTACGGATTCGTAATCAGTGCCCTCGAAAACCACCGAGTACTAATCGGATGAAAGGAAAAATTCGTACCGCAAAGAGTTAAGAGTGGAATTTCACTCTTAGATAGTAAAAACCAAGTCACTCTGTAATAAAGAGTTGCTCTTTAAGAGTGAAATACCACTCTTATAAATTTAGAGAGCAAATACAATATCTGCTTATGAAATATATATACATTCATTGACATTTTGTACTGTTATTTAACATTTTATTATAATTTCGTCTTTGTTTTATAAATTCGCCCCATGGCCGAATTTTCCCTATAAATATTACAATTTTAGAGAAATCGATATTTTGCGATATCTAATGATCTTATTGAGGTCCTTTTTTATCGTAAATTAGGTTGAAGATATAGACTATGCAATACACAATTTGATTTTATATAAAAAAATTTGTAGAATTATTTACTAGTGCTTTTCTCACACTATTTACTTTAGAAGCTAAATATACAGTCACACATAAACGACGTTTTTATTAAAATTTATCGATGAACTTGAGTCAAATAAACTGCAAATGATAGTTTGACATTCCTACTAACTAAAACAATTGTGTATCTTCGACTTTTATCTCTAGAAAAAGGATAATTAAATATTTTAAAATATCTAACATTATTACTTCTTTCCTGAAGCATGTACAGAAAAATTTGACTAATACTCATTATATCGAATTTTAATAGTTCGTATTTGCGATAACAAATAAATAACAGTTTTTAGAGAAATATCATTTATATATTTCAATTTCTGTTATATTCTTGCTGGATACCTCGAACACAGAATCTTTTTAAAATACTGACTAAATTAAATAAATATATAAAATACACATGATTCAATTTCTTGAGGAATAATAGTTTGAAATTTATTTTTAAGAAAACTAAAGAAAATATGTATTTAAGCAGAGAATATTGTTATAATATATCCATCGATTAAGAAATCCATAGTACTCTAAGCACTATTAATTTAGGCTGCGGTGTCGAATGCTCTAGTTTTAGTACTTTTATTCGGCACATTCAATTTTTTTGTGTTTACTTCAGTTTGTATATTGAAATAACACTGTTACGGAAATTGAATGATGAAAAAATCAAATATATTTTTATAATAAGATCAATTAATACTGGATAGGGTTTTTTAAGTACTGTAAATAGACGAGATAACAATGGTTTGTAAGTATAATTTAATTTTAATTAGTCATAATTTTACTAGACTTTGAAATATTTGTTGTTTCCCAGTATCGTTCCCAAAAAAGTTAAATTAAAAAAATCAGAAAAATCCTTAGTTGATTTGACTACTTTTTAACTATGCAAAGTGTTTCAATATGCCTCAATGGAATTTTCTAAGTTGCAGTTACGACCGTAAAGATGATAAATCAACTAAAAATATATGCTTCCATCATTTTGAATACTTTTTAATTTACTGGATAATCAAACTCCAGAAAATGTTTAAAATTTAGTAAATTAAATAATAAATAATTAAATAAATTTAAAATTTCGTTCCCTTAACTATATTTTTAGTTGATTTAACTCCTTTATTGTCGTAACTACAACTTGTAAAATTTCGTTGGGGACTTATTGAAACACTCTGAATAGTTAAAAAGTAGTCAAATTTACTATGATTTTTTTTTCAGTCTAATGTGTAATTAATGATAAATTTACTAAAAGAAATCGTCAACAAAAATAATCCAAAGAACACGTACGAAGCGCATGCATATAAAAACTATAACAATGACACTTCTATACGATGACAATCTATGCATATGTCTAGAAAATCTTGATTAATTGATTGATGCAATGCGGAAGTAGAATCACAATAAAATTCCCACATACAGAAATTATTATACGAAATGGCCCGCATCTTCGAATCCTTTTCCAAATTGGCCGCTTGTTTCTTGTCATTCACGAGATTGCCGCTTTTCGAACAGTTATCGAAATGGCCGGTTTTTCGAAAATTCCGCGAAATGACCAGTTATTCGAGCAGCGTTCGAAATGGCCGGTTATTCGAACTCATCACGAAACGGACGGTTCTTCAACACTGCGATGAAACGGCAGGTTCTTGGACTCAGGCTTCGAAATGGACATTTTACTAAATGCGGAAAATCATTTTTAATTTACACATTTTATTATTGATTACTTACCAGATGAAAAACTCACCTTAAAAACCCTGCAATGCTACTTCCGTTACTTCCGGTTCTCGACCATCCGTTTGAATCCATAAAAGTTTACCTGGGAAAAGGGACAATTCATATAGATAACCGGAAGTGCTAGAATTAATGTTGAATGTCAGTATAAGTATTAAATACATATTCTTAATCAGGTTAATAAAAAATAATTTTGACAATGATGCATTTTTTGTCCAGAAGCTTTTAAGAATCTATTAGTTTCTGAAAAATATAAAATGCAATAATGAAAAATAATGTTGTTGAATTTGAATAAATTGATGGCACTGATCACGAATCTGGTATTTTTAAAAATTCAAAATGACGAATTCATTATGCGAGTAAAATTTTACAAAGGTTATCGAATCCACTTGAAACGTATTGTTGGAATTTAAAGACTGCTAATAACAAATTGAAATGAGACATCAAAAATTTAAAATAGCAGATCCAACATGGTGGACGACATTTTTTAAATTAATTCATTAACCGAAAGACATTAATTCATTAAAAGAATTTCGAATTTTTCCATGAAATTTGGTATGCTCGAATCTGAGGTCGCCGTTTTAAAATTCAATATGGCGTTTCCAATATGGCGGCTACAAGCTATATGCTTTTAAAGCAAATTTTTTTCTGTTCGTGGAAAATGTCTAAAATTAGTTACTCGGGGGTTTTTGGGGTCGCTGATTACGAATCTGATCTAAGATTTTCCAAATTCAAAATCGCTGATCCAAAATGGCAGGCAAATTTTTAAAAATTCATCGGATTTGCTTGAAACTCGTTAGTTGGAGTTTTTTGGGGTCGTTGATTACGAATCTGATCTAAGATTTTCAAAATTCAAAATAATATATTGGAGATGGCAAATAGAATATGCAAAATGAATTTTAAACTTCCCTTGGCGGACTTAATTTTGAATATTTCATCAAATGAAATGGTTGACCTCCACCGTTAGTTCGTTAATTATAACGACCCCAGAGTGCACTACGAGGAGGTAGTGGGAGGATTTTGCACTCCATTTTTTTTCTTTTTCTTTTGTATTTATGATCCGTTATTTTGAATCTATAAACCAATACACACATCAAATTCATTTGATATCATGTTCAGATAAACACATTTCTTATGAAAAGAGATCTTTCAATATTGTTTTATTTCATCCATGATATGTTTTATGAAAAAATGGAACGCATGTTTCACAGTTTCTCGATATCTTAAAAACTGACTCTTGCCAGTCTTGGCACTTTTTGTTTGAAAACGGCTACCAGTAAAATGGTTAAATAAAGAATAATATCGTTTTTTGAGATTCAAAAATTCAGTGCCAATATGTAGAACAAAATCGTTTCCAAAATGGCAAAACACTTTTGTAAATTTTGATTCTCTTTTTATTTTGTCCGCTATATTGGAACTGTCATTTTTATTTGTTAAAAAGCAGTAACGGATTCGTAATCAAGAAGCACATAAATAAAAAAATAGTGAGTTTTTTTTTAATTTTTATTCATTTTTTTTGTTTATTTTATTGGCTATTTTGGATCCGCCATTTTGAAATACCAATGTTCATAACGATTCAAAGCCCAAAAAATTCGTCGCTCTAAGGGTTAACACCTAAAAGTACTAAAATTTAATATTTAAAAACTATTAATAATAATAAATATATATTACTTTATTCATGAAAGCTTCGGATAATTTTGCATAAAAAAATCAGATATTCCAATGTCAAAATGTAGTTACACATAACACACTGAACAAATTTTAGTGGTTTTAATGAAATTTTAGTTGATTCAAGTAAATTGTATCTTTGTAAATATAATATTTGATTCAATTCAAGTTTATAATAAATTGATTTTGTGAAGTAAATCTTTATTTGTTTCAAATATCTTATGTAAAGGAAGAATCCCATTTCTTGACTTACTGGAAAGTAGTAAATATTTACGAATTTTGAAGACACAATTTATTCCTTTTAAGTAAATATTTAATTGTTTAAAGTAGATCGCGATCTTCTTTTAAATAAAAATTTTGTTGTCAGGAACATATTTATTGAACAAGTCTTTTCATTTTCTGAATCTAAACATATGATTTCTTTGACGGAGTAAAATATTTCTTTTAAATTAATTACTTCTTTCAAGGAATATAATTCACTACCTTTAAGCATATTATTTCTTTGTTTCAAAAAATACCGTCTTGCTTCATGACAATGTTTTCTTAATGTAGGATATAATATACCAAGGAAATTATTTACTCTATATTTAATAGGAAATAAATCTTCTCTTAAAACAACGAAAATTTTTTGGAATCACAAACACTATTACTTGATTCAAGTAAATATATTTCGTTAAAAGAGGTAACTTTTTTTTAGTGCAGGATTTACAATCTCGCCCTAAATTTCAAATCACTTATTTTATATAAAATTACTTATTGTACAGTCCATGTGTATCTAAATATTATTGGGAAACAATTTTGCAAAATTGTTATTCTTTTTGTAGTTATTTGCATACAATATTTTAGTAACTTTTGTTTGGAACGTTTATACATCTGTTATTATGATCTTTTCAAAAATACTATACTGTATATCTAGGCATGAAATAGCGAAAAGTGCTCGCCGGTCTATAAAAGGCATGCGCGCTGAATAAACGTTTGGAAAAAATTGCAAAGAACAAAAAAATGTTGAAAATTTATTAAAGAATATACAAGATTTTTTGGGAATTTTTCGAAAATTTCATTAAATTAAAAACAATAAAAAATGTATTTCTTGCCCTTGTATATATAATATAAACATATTTTTTAATATGTTTTAATAAACGTATTCTTTAAATACTCAAAACGTACACACCGACATGTATTTCAGAATAAATAATATAAAACTGAATAATACAAATACTGTAAGTTGTATTTCTATATTTCAAGTGCCCAAATGATTAAATACATGGATGTAAACTTGACTCCGAAATTATAATAATGAAATTTGTCGTGGTTTCCTATGCTGGTATTAAAGCACAGTAGAACCTCGGGAATTCTAAATTCGGGACTTCTAAGGACCTCGCCACTTCGAAGTCACGTGTTACAAAATTTACGGAACGTGGTACACATATCGATAGCGGGGGAAATGCCTCCTCTACGTTACTGAAAATTACGCAGAACACATGCGCATTAAAATTAACTCCCATGAATTTAGAAGTCCCAAGGCTCTACTGTAGCTAAATAATATATTAATTAAGCTGCAGGCACGATTGCGAGAAAATTAACTTGTTCGTTTTTCGCTTTATTTGCATGAATTCAAACTCTATCGACAATTATTAAATTTATTTTTCAATTAAAAACTTTTTTCACAGACAGAAGAACACTAAGTTTTGTTGTTAAAGCAATTCATAGAATCATGAGTACATTGTAAAAAAGTCGTATTTTTTGGTATACTATAGGAAATATTATAAACAAAAATAGGATTAAATCTAGTCATCTTTATCCTACTACCTTTTATTATTGTCCATTTTTATGGTGTGCCATGGAAAACCACCTTTACGGGAAAAAAACCTACGCCGGGTACCGCAGTCGATAAAACATCGATTCTGTCCATAACATTAATAATGTGTAAAAGTATGAAAGATGACAATGACAATAATAGTAGATTGTGCAACTAGGGAGCAAAATAGGTGTTTTCCGATGAGTGCGAGTTTGACGCCCGAGCGAAGTGAGGACGGCATTTCGCACGAGTCTACAAATACCTATTCTCCCTTGTTGCACATACTATTTTCTCATACGAGGTCGTGCTATTTTGCTCCCTAGAGAGAGAATGTGTTATTTTGCTCCCGCATTATAGGGAGCAAAATCGCATTTTGCGTAAAGATTGTGAGGAAATAATATATTTGTATTAAATTTGTTGAATAACTTTTTTATATATTCACATGATAATTTTTATATTAATAAATTAATAGATTATCTTTCGATCACATCGTGTCAAGGAAAATGAAAACACTAATTAGCGGTTTTCGATGTTTCGACGTAAATTGCCGTCAACTTCAGGACTTTACAAGGCGAAACTCTAGCATTGTAAGATATGACTTACAATTTACGTCGAAACGTCGAACATTTCCTTGACACGATGTGATCGAAAGATAATCTATTAATTTATTAATATATTTGTATGTATACAAAATTTACCTAAAGATGTCTGACTACTTACATATGCGTAAATACAAACACGAAATTAAAATGCACAATGTCGATCGATTGGTTTGTTTGTGACATTTCTTCTAAATACAGTTTAGTATGCAAGTTTGTTTATGAATGATTTCTCAAAATAAAAAAATGTTTACATAAAAATCGCAGCACGCTACCACAATCGGTAAAACATCGCTTCTGTTCGTAACAAATGCTAAATAAGAAATGATTATTTTCATACAAATAAATAGTTCCATATATTAACATAAATGAAAACAATTACTGATATGCTATAAAACAATTAGCAGTTGTGCAATTATATTTCTTTTTTCGGAAAAACTACATTTTAATTTGTAAATGCTGTTTAATAATAAGGAAATAATATTATATTGTTATTAATAATACGAATAATTTCTAAACATTTTTGTTGAAATGTATTTATTTATACGAATTAAAAATATATCTATTAATTATTATATATTTACTTGATTCAGTTTACTCATAATATTATTTTTGTTTTAATCAGTTCAAAGTTTTTATTCTTACGATTACGTTGAACCAACACTTTAATTCGTAAATATGTCTTTAGTAATAGTTATTGCTTCAATCAATCGCCCGAGTAGAATTGGCCCGATTTGACCCCAATAGAAACAAATCGATTTGACTCGGGTTCTAGTCCGATCTTTCGAATTCGGAATACAACAAGGGTAACCGATCTTAACCCGGTCAGTATTTCAAATCTGGTCGGGCTGAAGTCGGGTAAACGTGACAAGTCCGGCCGGGTCCCGGATACAACCAGGGTAACCCGAATTGACTCCGGTCAGAGCCCGGTGGCAATTTCTACGTAGGTGGTCACAATTTGTATGAGTTTTTGAACAACGTCATACATGGAGAAAAATAATCAGCTGTATCAGCCGAAATATCCGCAGATTCTGCCGATTTCTTCCCTTAGGGAAAGCTTCTAGAATTCCATTAGAGATAGCCGATAATTTCAGCTAAAATTACTGAAAAATAACTGTAAATTCCAAACAGTATGAGTCAGCAAAACTGACGGAAAAGTCTGTAAATTTAGCCGAAATAAATCTGCTAATGTAGCGGATTATTTTCTTTTGTTAACTCGAGTTTCTACATATCTTCAGTTTTTAATTGTCTGTGTCTATCATACTTTCTACATTTCCTGAATTTTGCTCTTAGAAACAGTGAGTGCATAAGTGACTCCACACAGTGCATAGAAATTAATTTTTATATAGAGGCGAAACTCAACGCCTGTGGCGAAGTGGCATTCTCATATGAGCATATACACGTGCATACATACATACATACATGTATACATACGGAACGAGTGGAATTCGATTTCGATCGATTCGATTCATATTCATATGTACAGTGAATAATGACAGGATGAGGTTATGTAATAAGGGCGAATGAACTGCGACATCTTATGCATGTATCAGAGATTAGTAGGGAGATCGCTCAGTTCCCTGATTTACAGGCGACAGATTTGGTGGAATTCGATCGTCGCGTTGGATTAGATTTATCCGGAACTATGAATCGAAAAGGTGGTACATCGGGTAAAACAGATGCTGCAGGGGTAAAACAGAGCATCATTGGGAAGGCGCCTCGTAACGACGTTGCCGATTCAGCGATTGTACCGCTGCACCCCTTACCACCCATATTCGTTCGGTTGTCTTCGCCGGCGCTGAAACTTGATGGTACAGTAAAACCCCTCTTACTTGAACAGGGTCGAGCCAGCATTTCCCCTCCGACCCCGATTATTTAAACGCTTACAGTTGTCCCCACTCCTCGCGCAATGTACCCCGTCCGACGTGAGTAGCGCACGCGCATTGGAATTTGTATTCGCGTAAGAGCGAGTAGTGGGGGTAAGGGGAGGTAGAAATCGTTCAAATAAACGAGGTTATTTTGTTCAAATAGACGGGGTGTTCAAGAAAGCGAGTGTTCAAGTAAGAGGGGTTTTACTGTACTCGAGAGGGGAACGGGGCTCCCGGGGAACGTGGAAGTAGAAGGATCACCATGTGGACGCTAGCGAGGGGAGCGGGGCGCGTAAAAGTTTAAAACGAATGACTGCGAGCAGAAATTTAAATACAATTTATACAATATAGTTCTATGTAGCTAAGTGGTCTAAATGTCCGACTTGTAATACACGTTGAGTTGCAAACGGTGGGTCGCGTCCCTTTTTTTTAATTTAAAAAAAATTGTTCTTTATTTTAATAATTTTTTTAAATTATATTGAATAGTAATTTAAAGAATTGGCATGATATAAGTGATAAATAAATAAATAACTTAAACAATGTAATAATTTTAAATGGAACTTTGATTATGACGTTATCATACAATTTTAGGAAAGAATTTTCAAATTATTAAAAATTTACCAATGTGCGAAGTATAGCTATAAGGATACTTTCCAATTGGTATAGTACAATGATTAATTTCATTTAAAAGTGTAGATTTTTGTAATGTGCAAAAAATTAAATAAGGAATACAAAATGTCGTCAAACCGAATATTGGGAAATGTTTGTCGACATGAACAAATCTTTGACAATAAACAAAAAATTACAAAAATTACTGTATAACTTTTATTGTTATAGTTATGATTAATGTGATTAATGAGAGATAGAGAGAGAGAGTACATTTTCTACATGATTCAGCATGACACGATTTGCCTGCTCATAGTGGGATTAACGCTGCCTAGACAATGAAGTGGTTAAGCAAAAAATTAAAAGTGCCCTTTTTTCTGGAGATTCACTCATACAACTTAATTGAATTCTGGTTGTAACAAACATATATTATCAATATGTATTCGAGGAAAAGAGTATAGAAAAAAAAAAGATTTTAAATAAAGTAAAATTTGTTTTTAAATTCCACTCCACATTTACTCTTCACATTTTTTTATTTTTTATATCTAACAAATCCACGTTTTGAGTCGTCCCACAAAGGTTACAATTTCACACGTTCTTTCTCATCTTCTACACTTGTTATACTATAAACAAAAATACTGCCCAATGAAAAAATGAAATTCAGTCGTCTTAATATGCGAAAAGAATCAAAAGTTCACGTAAATAGTTATTTTTGTATCAAGGGCGTAAAATAGAGTTTTACGCCTCGACAATAGAACCCGAGAGACGGCAAAGCCGGCTCGAGGTTCATGAGGGTGAAAATTCTACGCCTGAGTTCAAACATTGTTTTTTGATGCAGTAGGCGTAAAATATTTTACGCCTCGATTTTGCGGACCTAAAATGCCAATTTCACGCCTCCGTGGGCGGAAAATTTATTTTACGCCCCAGAAGGCGTGAAATAGGGGTTTTACGCCTGCAAATGAGGGCGTAAAATGACTATTTTACGCCTACTGCATCAAAATAGTATTTTATTTATCAAATTTTAAGTACAGCATTTATTTACAAATTATTACTAGGTAGTTTCCAGAGTAGCTGAATACAAATTTCATACCAGAATTTTGAAATTTAATATGGCCAATTGACATTAAAAAAATGCATAATGTTGTAGATAATATTAAATTATTAAATCTACGTTAATTAGGACATAGGGATCTATTAATTGGTTTTTTGCTGGTCAACGACAATGACCAATGAAAAATGAATTAATTGAACCGCTTCACTGAATGAACGTACATTTCATCATTAAAAAGAATAACGTACATACATCTTCGCAGATCGTATAACATACAGCACGAAAGTTTACATCCAAATGTCGGGTTTCAACAAAATACGTCACTTTCAATAATTTCGTATGACATACTTAGTTCGTACAGAAATTTGAAGATAATTATTATTTGTTCTGAGCATTGTATAGCACAAAATATACTAGTCAGGAGACTGAGAACATAAAGCGGGGCGCGGATTACTCTTGATTCTTACTAAAAATGGTAAATGCATGTAATAACTGACACTAGTTTTAATTTATCTGATATATCTTAGTAATTATACATAATTATTGTAGCAGCGCAGTTTTTCATTAACTACGATATGTACCGTTTATAAAAAAGATATATATGGGCATTTTTCTAGAACTTTTAAACTTTATGTTGTCGCTCATTATGATACCATAAAAATTTTAAATATAACTTTGTAACACTACAGATCAACAAATTTTTGTTCGATTTACATGTAATAAGTGTTTATTACTAATTACAGATATGTAGAAAACAATGAGAGTAAATAAAAGTAGTGAATTTGCCTGTTTTTGGCGACACTCACTACATTTTTTCAGTTTTAACACTGAAACTTTTTGCACCTTTTTTTTTATGGTCTGTGGTTTTTTGTGGAAGTATTTGGGGATGTAAACAAATGAAAAATCCTTAACTTAATGATGTGCCTCACTGAGGAATAAAATGATATACCTTCAAACTTGCGAGATAACTTTTTTTTATAGTTGACAATTTAGCAATCAACCTTAGATAATTTTTTTCACATTCGTTTTTAAGAAACCACACAACAGGGGTACATTACCTATATGATAAGAAGTAATTTGAACCTTTGCCCGAATGTGTCCCACCTATACATAAAAAATGCGACCACGTCAAACTTTAAATTTCCAAGCGAAACTCACTTTAAAAAATCAAATTATTTAATGGCACATCTACAAGTACTTTGGAATCATTGTGATCTTTTCTCCTATGTTATTAAAGTATTTATAAATTTTGTGTTTTTTTTAATACAACAAAAAACACAATTTTTGACAATAATAAAATGATTATTCTTTACAAATCGTTTTAATTTTTTGGTATCCTTAATGTTAAATCATGTATTTGGATTTCAAATTTTAATGAAAACTGACTTTGGATCTGTAATCAGTGGCCTCAAAAACCTTAACATATCAAATTTTATAAAAATCAAAGAAATTTTGTAAAAATAGTCCGCCATATTTAATCCATTATTTTAAATTTGAATAACTATTAACCAGACGTTTAATTTTATATACTAGCTTCTAAAAATTAGGCCATAAGCAAAAGAACTGAATTTTTTATGTATATTAAACGTTACAAAACTAAAAACTAATTTTACGAGTAACGTAACATATGTTACATTAAAAATAAAAATACATTGTGTATAAATGAGTCACGCAAGGTTTTTCCTGTCATTTGATCAATTCTAAAGCCAATAAAATTAATTTCATGAATGTGCCTAAAAAAAAATGCAATTTTCTTCAACCTCAAAGTTTAAAAGTTCTAGAACAATGCCCATATGTATAGTTGAAAAATCATGGTTGGGGCATACCAGAAGAGAATTTTGGACCCAATAACGATTTGCATAAAATAAAATACTATTTACGTGAACTTTTGATTCTTTGCGCATATTAAGACGACTGAATTTCATCTTTTCATTGGGCAGTATTTTTGTTTATAGTATAACAAGTGTAGAAGATGAGAAAGAACGTGTGAAATTGTAACCTTTGTGGGACGACTCAAAACGTGGATTTGTTAGATATAAAAAATAAAAAACATGAAGAGTAAATGTGGAGTGGAATTGAAAAACAAATTTTACTTTATTTAAAATCTTGTTTTTTCTATACTCTTTTCCTCGAATACATATTGATAATATATGTTTGTTACAACCAGAATTCAATTAAGTTGTATGAGTGAATCTCTAGAAAAAAGGGCACTTTTAATTTTTTGCTTAACCACTTCATTGTCTAGGCAGCGTTAATCCCACTATGAGCAGGCAAATCGTGTCATGCTGAATCATGTAGAAAATGTACTCTCTCTCTCTCTCTATCTCTCATTAATCACATTAATCATCACTGTAACAATAAAAGTTATACAGTAATTTTTGTAATTTTTTGTTTATTGTCAAAGATTTGTTCATGTCGACAAACATTTCCCAATATTCGGTTTGACGACATTTTGTATTCCTTATTTAATTTTTTGCACATTACAAAAATCTACACTTTTAAATGAAATTAATCATTGTACTATACCAATTGGAAAGTATCCTTATAGCTATACTTCGCACATTGGTAAATTTTTAATAATTTGAAAATTCTTTCCTAAAATTGTATGATAACGTCATAATCAAAGTTCCATTTAAAATTATTACATTGTTTAAGTTATTTATTTATTTATCACTTATATCATGCCAATTCTTTAAATTACTATTCAATATAATTTAAAAAAATTATTAAAATAAAGAACAATTTTTTTTAAATTAAAAAAAAGGGACGCGACCCACCGTTTGCAACTCAACGTGTATTACAAGTCGGACATTTAGACCACTTAGCTACATAGAACTATATTGTATAAATTGTATTTAAATTTCTGCTCGCAGTCATTCGTTTTAAACTTTTACGCGCCCCGCTCCCCTCGCTAGCGTCCACATGGTGATCCTTCTACTTCCACGTTCCCCGGGAGCCCCGTTCCCCTCTCGAGTACCGTCAAGTTTCAGCGCCGGCGAAGACAACCGAACGAATATGGGTGGTAAGGGGTGCAGGCGGTACAATCGCTGAATCGGCAACGTCGCTACGAGGCGCCTTCCCAATGATGCTCTGTTTTACCCCTGCAGCATCTGTTTTACCCGATGTACCACCTTTTCGATTCGTAGTTCCGGATAAATCTAATCCAACGCGACGATCGAATTCCATCAAATCTGTCGCGTGTAAATCAGGGAACTGAGCGATCTCCCTACTAATCTCTGCATGTATGGCATATATGTTAAATGGAGTAGGCCTCGGGAACTGACTTCTCCAATTTATCCAATTTATTTCGTGTAACCAATTTATGCTTTTTTCGTATGTATATCCACAATTAATAAATAATCAATATAGGATAATCGATCAATTTTCGAATTTCGCACAGACCGCTACGCTCTCTGACGCTATCTTGCGCAATCTGGTTTTAGGTTAACCGTTACCGACCTTTCCGACCGTTACCGACTGAACACGATATCAAACACGATTCTTCGTATCCCAGGTAGCATATTTGAGTATTCCCGGTATTCCCTAAAGAAAAGTTATAGAAATGTTAACTTTTGTCAACATTTGTTAACATTTCAATAACTTTTTGTTAGCGGATGCTGAAATGTGCTACCTGGGATTGTATAGATTGCAATGCGCCAATTTACATGATTATTATATGTACAGCTAATGTTACACATTATTTTCTGTAACATTTACAGAAACTATCTCTGCAATATTTACCGATTCGTAAGGCTACAATAGCGGAATCGGAACAGCTAACACTGCGGATACTTTCGGCAATTCCAGCCGAAAATTTTAGCTGATATGAATCAGCTAATCCAGCGGAGTTATTTTTCTCCGTGTAGGGGAATAATCATAGGGGAAATTTTGTTCGTATTTCGCATTTATATATTGCATTTAAAAACACGAAGTTTTATTCTTGTTATTTTTACAAAAATATTTCTAATTAAAATTTAGTTCTGCATGGATAACCTCCTATTCGTCAAATCCTACCGAACAATCGCCTGGAAATCCGCAAAAATATCCAGAATATAACTACATACATTCTAAAAACTTTTCATTCTTAGTATATTTCGGAAAAAGTGAATAATTTTTTAGTTATATCGTCCAGAAGTTTTCAAATTAGCTTACGTTGATATCGCCTGAGAATGTTGTCATTTTATTTCAAATTTGGCACCATATTGGAATTCATAACGACTGACACTAAATTTTGACCTCGAAATATTGAAGAGCTACCTGGAAAGCAGTTTTCTTTACCACCCTATCGGCCCGGGTCGACTTGTGCTGGGAGTTGACCCAGAATTAACCGACAATTGACCGACTGCCGATTTTGGGTCAATTTTCAGTCGACTTTTACTAAATCGACCTAATATTGACCTAATCAAAATGCATTAATCGGTCAAATTCGTAAAAGACGCTTGAAAATCGACCGAAATCGACCGTAGTCGTCATTCGGTCAATTGCCGGTCAATTTTGGGTCGATTCTTTGCACAAGTCGACCGATTTACGGTCAATTTTCGGTCCATTTTCGGTCGACCCGGGCCGATAGGGTAAAAAAATATCTTTCGTTATTAAAGTAGCAGTTTAAATAAAAGTAAAAAAACTCTTGGTATTAATGGGTTAAAGTGTAATTTTAATCTAAGATCGCGCTCAGTTTATAAGTAATTGGTATAATGTTTCAGAGTCAGTCACAATAACATTATGTTAACCTTCATATAAAATTACCATTTGAATAAATTTTAACTAAGTTAGTTTTATTGCCACCAGGTGTTATCGCAATTTTTGACGCTTTGTTCGGTTCCCACTATGGAAATGGGTTTTGCATAAGAATTTTCTAAGATGCGTAGAGAGACAAGGCATATTTTTGGTATTGTAAGATAAGGTACATTATTTACCCATTAACGCCCAAGAGGTGATAAGATTTTCTTTAATCTGACTACATTAGTTATGAAAGCTTTGGACAATTTCAATTTCAAAGACATCTAAAAGAGTTCCTAATGGCTTCTTAATTAATGATTTTTTGTAAAAAGTCTAAAGTGTTCGACCGATAAGGTTAGGATTTTCACTAACAATAAGAACCGTAAATAAAAAGTGATTGAAATGATTTTTCGAAATTCGAGCCCTATTAGGGCAATTTTAATTACTATATAGACAGTATCATAGAAAATTCCAAAGACATTAATTGAGAACTGACCGAGAATTTTCAGAAATAAATAAAAATCGCTTATTTCCGCAAATTCTCGGTCAGTTTTCAATTAATATCTTTGGTATTTTCTAGGAAACTATTTATAGTGCTTAGAATTTCCTTTACAGAGCCCAAATTTTGAAAATTTTATACAGTCATCTTGAATTTACGTTTTTTAGTGAAATTTCCTACCTTGCCGGCGGACCATTTTAGAATCCCTTTAAGCGGGTTAATTATTATATGTACGCATACAATAATTCTAAACAATTCGTCCTCTGTTTAGTATTACTTAAATTTCAAATAAATAAAAATCATATGTGTATAATTATTACACATCTGTATAATATTACTTTTCGATACAAGGGCGTAAAAGTTTTTGCAACGAGATGTTTGCACAGTTTTATGTTTGACAAATGAACAGACGTTTTACAGCAATAATATGATATAAATCTTTTCTGAAGTGTGTCGTAAACAGATGTGATCAACTGACACCTAATTTCATTAGCTATAAAATGTTTCTATAATACACTTCCCGGTAAAAATTATGAGTTATGTACAAATTGTATATAGTTATGCGTAACTGTATAGGATATATTATATATAATGATATATACTTAATATAATTTCTATTCAATTTTATAAAATTAGTACATAACTTTATATAAATTTTTTTTATCCAGATTTTTTCTGATAAATCTTCCGAGAAAAATAGTTTACAAGTTCACTACAATTTTATGATAAAAATGTGCGTTCATGAAGAATACTTTAGTATTCATGAATAGTTTCATTAATAGCTTAAACTAAACTTTAGGGAGACATTCTGTGACATAAATTTTGTGGCATAAATTTATGTGTATTTTTTTCATAAAGAATACTTTATGACTACTTCTATCACAACTGTGAAATATCTCACATATATACGAATATTATAAATTACTTCTTAAAGAATACTTTATAAATACTCTTGTACAGTTTTAACATCCTGGCTGGTTGGGTTCCGTAATTCAAACAGTCATTCATAAAAATTACCTTTTGAAACCTTTTTGAATATTAAAAATATTGATTTAAAGCGGACATTAAAGAATTCTTAATGAATTATTTTTTTTAAATTGTGCTTATCGGGTTCCCTGGAATCCATTTATTTTAAAAAAATATTGGATGACATTAAAAAAAAACTTTGAGTCATCAATAAAAGTTGTTAAAATAATCATTTGTCTAATAATAATGTATGCTTTCTAAAAAAATATCATTAATAATGAAAACTAAGTTACTGGAAGTATTACAGACTATTTTTGCCAACATATATTTAGAGTCAGAACTACCTTTTGCTTACCCTTTTTAAAATATTTCTTACCTTTCTCGCAAGGTTATAATTTCTTTATAATTGCACATCATTTGTATATTTTTACATTTTTAGAAAAAATAGTGGCAAACTCTTTAAACCGGATTTACTGTCATCCGGAAAACTGAATTGAATTGAATTAAATTTTTGGAAAGGCTACGTTACTTGAAAGAATCAGCATGTTTTCTTGCGAACGGTAAAAAAAGTTACGTGTTTACTCTTTCCATGAGTGGCATTCATATTTACCAAACGAGTTTACAATACGTTTGTAAGCAAAAAAAAATGTAAATCATCTCATAGATTATTGGTGTTTCAGCTGGTTTGAGGATTAAATTGAGCAGTAGTGGTACGAATCGAGTAAAACAACTACAGTTACTCTTATTATAACATTTTTTTCTTGGGAAGAATACAATAAAAGTATAATATTTATTACCGCATACCTTTGAAATTCTTTAACATCATAAAAATCAAAAGTTCTATAGAGATATGCCCATATAATTAGGAATAATTTTTAAATGGGCATCTTAAATATTAAAGAATATTTACCACGAGCCCGTATACAATAATCAAAAACAGTCGGAGTAAAAAAAAATATTTGTATGAAAAGATTCATTCTATTGACGAATTTGTTTCTTCCACTAAATATCATAAGACAAAATATTATTGGACAAAATATCATGCCAAAATATCATAAACCAAAATATTATTGGAACAAAATATTATTTAGACAAATTATTATAACCTAACCTAACCTAACCTAACCTAACCTAACCTAACCTAACCTAACCTAACCTAACCTAACCTAAACAGTAATCAAATTCAAGGACTATAATGAATGTACACAGTGGCATTAAATAAATTCGTATTTGCAATGCACGAGTAATATCAGAAAATTTTCGATGCAATACTGATAATGATGTAATACTTAATAGGGATACGTAACCCGCTGCCAGTACTAAGAGGGTTGATGATGCCGTGGATAATTAGCAAATGTCCATTAACATAATTGAATACGAATATCCATCAAAGAATTTCCTAAAAAAACGTCAGATTTGCGCTTTCGTGTGTTTTTACATTGCACTGCATGGATGAAAAAAAAATTATTGTTCTTAAACTTTGCGCATAAAATGTGATTTTTTATATTTTAAAATGTTTTACTTGCATTTTGTATATGCTGTATAAAAAAAATATCTTACGGCAAATGTGGGAAATTGTTTTTTGTAACAATGTGAATACCGATCACTCATCGACCATTCGTCAGACGTTTACCCACTTTCGTCTCGTAATAAAGTAAAAAGGTTTTTTCCTCAGTATTTTAATTACGTAATATGCATCTCAATTTCCAATTAATTATGACCTATCATACCGAAACGTTCATTATGTAATAAAATACAATATATATATATAAATTAATGTTTAATTATAATTATTTAATATTTGGTTGAAGACAGTTAATTTTAAATATCTGAAAATCGTGAAATTGGAGAAACGACTTTTTGAGAGAGCGATTATTGGATAGTTAGATATTACAACATTGTTATTGTAGGGTTTAAATGCTATAGTGTCATGCCGAATTCATAAAAAATGAAGTACATTTAGGAGTTCATCAAATTCATTCTTTAGAATACTAACAAATTTGTGTAAAATATGTTAATTGCTAATCGAAATAATGTCGATGTTGAGAACATGAGTAATATTCTATTTATGAAAATTATGAGTGAAACTAATTCAATATAAATTGAACTGATTGTCTTTTTACATACTGTAATAAAATTCGTTAATATATTTTTAATGCATTTTAAAACTATGCATCCTGCAATAATAGATAAACACAGACTGCATAATTGTCTTTTAATCAAAAAAAGAAAATAATATCAACTGTAGAATGTGTTTCGCCTTATATTGTATTATCTAATCAGTTTTACGTATTATTTGTACCTTCAGGATGTTTGAGGTTTAGCCGATTACTAATCGGTTTCAAGGATGTAGAATTCAGAACTGTGATCGATTAAACAAATATTGGGTGTCTGCTATTATCAAGTTTTATTTAGGGATTGTATAATCACAGATTACGAAACCCGTTCGATTAATTGTCTGTTAAGCAATTTATTCATGATTTATTAATAATCAAATAGTACAAATTATATTAACAAAGTAGACGTCAATGTCATTCTGATGTTGATGTCATTGAATACTGCTTTGGGTGAAATATTTGAGAAATGATTTAAGTTAAAGCAAGTAAAGAATAATTCAAAACCATGTATTCTGCGCATCCAATGATTTTTTTTCTCGAAAGCAGAAATATTGCAAATACAGCCAATATTTCTTAATAATTTTGTATTTATTCTGACTTTTCAAGCTTATAACATTGACGGATAAATCCATTTATCCCATTAAAATGTTATCTAATTTCTGCTAATTAGTAACAAGTACTAAATGATATGTCTTCTGTAATAAGATATAATTTAATTGTATATAATAATCTTAACATCGTTGTTATTATAAAATAATGGTTTATTTAAGAAAATAGTCATAATTTTTTTAGTAAAATAAATTATTAAAGAAAAGGTATGCATCGAAACAAAAGCTGCATTGTGATTCATTTCCAAAAACAATAGACGTTATATGCATGTAACTTACGTATCTATAAACGTAGAACACCCTAGGGGTTTCCCTCTTCCGTCTTTATACGTCACACATACGTGCATTATATACATATATACATGAAACCACTTTTGCCGACTACGTCAAGAACATCGTATTTACTTATATACTCTTTGTAAAAGTGCGATAGTCATTAAATAAATCTTATTTTCTTAATTGTAAAATCAAAAGCATTAAACTTTTGAAAATTGGTTTTCATAAACAAACTGTACACTTGTAATTCCTCAATTTTATTAATGGAAAAATTAAAATTATAGTTCGAAATGCTAAGTGATAACTAGTGATTTGCACAACTGAACATTTTTTAACCATATTAATCTCAATTAATATTCTATGCACATGTGTGGCCTGGTTTTTCGTAACTAACTATGCAAAACTCACGATAATCTGTTATTCATTACGAATTTGATTTGTCTTTTAATATTGTACGTTCCCAGCAATCGAATTTGGATAGAGTTGTATAGAATTGTATTCAATTATTAAATTCTGAATCCAAACTTTGGTCAACAGTGAATCCATTTTAATACGTAAATACAATTCTATTCGTTCATAAGAATAATAAGGTTACTTTCTGAATTCATCTTAATAAAAAAAAAGTTTTCTTTTCAAAAATTAAATCTTAAATACATCCGTATTCAACATTACGGATTCAAAACGATCTAAGTGTATTCATTTCAATCCAAAAATAGTTTCCTTTTTAAAAACGGAATATTGAACGCATCCGTGTATTCAATATTACGGATTCAAAACTATTCAAGTCTATTCATTTCAATTAAAAAAAAATTGTATTTCAAAAACGAAACTTTCAATACATCCATATTCAACATTATGGATTCAAAACTATACAAGTGTATTCATTTCAATCCAAAAAAAATTGTATTTCAAAAACAAAACTTTGAATACATCCGTATTAAACATTACGGACTCAAAACTAACCAAGTGTATTCATTTCAATCCAAAAAAAGTTTCCTTCTACAAAACGAAATATTGAATGGATCCGTATTCAACATTACGGATTCAAAAGTAGCCAAGTTTATTCATTTCAATCCAAAAAAAGTTTCCTTCTTCAAAACGAAATATTGAATGCCTCCGTATTCAACATTATGGATTCAAAACTATCTAAGCGTATTAATTTCAATGCAGAAAAAAGTTTTCTTTCAAAAAATAAACCTTGAATAAATCTGTATTAAATATTACGGATTCAAAACTATCTAATTGTGTTCGTAAAATTGAATACAGATGAATTACTTTTTCTGAAATTTAATCCGGAAAATTACACTTCCGATTATATTCGTAAAATTGAATACAGATGGATTACTTTCTTCGGAATTCAATCCATTTGAATACATATTTACGGAATAAAAGTATGAATTCAAAATGAATTGAAATTTTCAATCCATTCCTATCCAATCTCGATTACTGGGCTCGTAGTGTAGTGACTCTCAAGATCAAACACGCAAAATGTCACATAAATATCTGAAAGTAAATTTTTGCGATGTTTAATGTCGAAGAAAAGGTGTTTGTAATTAAACAAATCGATCGCTGTAAGATATTTGTTTGTATTGATATTATCAAAAATCAATTTTATAACCGCATTTTTCGCCTACTCTTCTCTACTTTCATTGACTCTGAAAAATTAATATTTACGTATGAAAGTGCATTAAGGTAAACAAAATTAACCTTGATTGATGTTCTTGTTTGTATTGATATACCATATCAATTTTATGTATATACATATATGTGGCTCCACGTCTTTATCTCACATGACAACTAATCATACGACAAAATAGAACAAGTCAATTGATCGTACGACAAAATATCACATGGACAAATAACCATAAACAAAAATATCACAAGGACAAATAACCATAAATAAAAACCAGCTAAAAAGAAATTGGACATTACTCCCGGAAATTCATGTCAATCTTTTTCCGCCGCCTTTCTGCCGTTAGTACATTTTGGCCCCTCTGGTTTGGCGTCGGATATTTTGGCTTCGCCATTTTGGCATCAGACTATTTAACCCTGGTTATTGTGGCGAGAATTATTTTAAATAAAATTTTGTTTACTAAAATGGGGGAGAGAGAAATGGCAACGTCACGAAACTAACCTAATCTAACTACTCAGAATTCTGCCCACCACTAATAATGCTTAAAAACATATGCGTGCCCTAAAACTAACCTAACCTAAACAGTCAGAACTCTGCTTACTCCTATTAATTCATAAATAAATATGGCTGCACGGGGAAATTTGTAAATTTGTGATATTTTGTAAATTTGTGATATTTTGTTAATGTGATATTTTATCAATGTGATATTTTCTCGTGTGATTATTTATCCATGAAATAAAGACGTGCTACCATATATGTATATTATGATCTCAGTCTACATCTGTTAAAGTTGTCATGATATTTAATGAACATTTAATGTATAGTACATTAATTTTTCTACTGGCGTATAGTTATTATGTAAACATCGTGCAGAATTAATGTACATCTACTGGATATTTTTTGACAGCATATTTACAGTGTATAAGAACATTCATCAATAAATATTGACATCAGTTGCTGCTTTTCATTTCAGCAAACAATACAAATAATACCTATAGCTTCTAATTAAACGTTTGTATACTTTTTTTTTTGGTACTTTGAATATATTTAGGATCTTTGCTGATCTACGTTATAACTACAAAAAAATACGTATAATTAAATAGAACAATATGAAGTGCCGACTCTAAATCTTTCAGAAATATTCAGATAGGATATAAAACATATTGTTGAATGTACCATAGAGAAATAGTTAGATACTTTTAACCTGAAATTAATGAAACATCAAAGTTCAAAGATACAAGCTACATATATTATTTCCTTTGTATTGTTTGGGAAACAAAATGAAAATGATAGTTGCGTAAAGTTTATAGAAATGTTAGGTATAAATGCTGATTTCTTGACGTACCACATGTCTCCATTTATAGCGCTATTGTACAGGTTAATGACCTGTATAAGTGAACAAACTCCTAGCACATTGTAAAGCATTCTTATAGCGGTCGTTTGTAAGTTATACCTTCTTCGTAGTCAGGCTTACATATTTCTTGAATGAACAAATTAAATCTATAGTCAGTTCTGCATTAAATGCCGAATCAAATTTTAATCAATGAATTACTACACTTTTACATGTCGATAATAAAAGTTAGCAAATCCCATTCATGCGGTGGCAAAACAAAATATTTTTATTTTATAGAAACAATCTGTGACTCGGTCACACATCTACACATTTGCACGGGCAAAAAAAGCTCAGTTTAAAAATGTAATATAAAATTATCGAGTTAAAAATGCTAAATATATACCCACAGACTATACTCAACCATCTGCTTCTTTTCTTTAAAAAAAGAGCTAACTCCGAATTAAAAATAATACGAAACAAACCGCATTATGTGCGACATAATAGTAAATAAAAAAATTGTGGTACAAAAACAAAAGTGGTAAAACAAAAAGACGAGATTAATAATTAATATAAAACGCTACAGATCTTTTTGTATTTGCTGAATAGGAAATCTTGGCAAGTAAACTGTAAATGTATTCTCAATCACTACAAAAGTATCAATCACGGAAACCGTTCGAATAAATACTATTTCATTACGTGTGTCTAAAGCCGAATTTTATACACTCATTTCGAACATTCGCAATCAACATATATGAAAACGTACAAAAATAGAACAGTCAATGTTAATAAATGAAAATTCATGTATTATAAGTTATGTATTGCCTATTGACATAATATAAAACCGACAGGTCAGAAAACTGACGGTCATAAAGCCGACAGTCGAAAATCCAACAGTCGAAAGACAGATAAATCAAAAAGGCTAGAGACAAACCCGACGGTAATAAAGGAGACAGCTTTAACACCGTGCATATAATTCATGAATATTTATAATTATTTTAAATATAATATATTTAAGTTAATTTTCGTTTTTTAACATACTTATAACTATTTTTAATTTCTTCATTAGTATTTATTATTTGAAAATGACTAAAGTAGATGTGATATATGCTGTTTCTTTCACGTATGTACATTAGTGTTATTATTATTATTGTAACTTATTTTTATGTACGTTTTTGTTATTTATGAGTATTTTTAATTTTATCTTTTTTTCCTCTGTCGTATTGGAAAAGTTTTTGGTTTTCATTTATAATTAATTGTTTAAATCTTTCAAATTTATTTAAATATTCCTTTCGGTTTTTAGTTTTATTGTTCTGATAATGAAACTTGTCAGCATTTTTAGTATACAAACTTTCATCCGGTGGCGTCACATTTTTTTGGACAGTGCTATCGGGTTAGATTTATAATTTCGATGATCCCTTTAATTTCATTTATATTTTTAATTTCATTACCACATTCGTTTCTACATTTGCTTTCATATTCATTTTTATACTCGTTTTTGTATACTTTTTCATATTTATTTTCGTTTATAATTTCATTTTCTTTTCATATTCATATTCGTATTCATACTTATTTTCCCTTTTAAATTCATTTTTATTTTCATTTTCATTCCCATACTCTCTTGTAATTTTTTATTTATTTTTAATCCCATTTTTACGTGTAGTTTTAATTTCATTTTTCTCTTCATTTCCCTTTCTAAGCTCATTTTCACTTTCATATTCGTTTCCATATTCCTTTCCATTTTTAATTTAATTTTTATTTTTAATCACATTTTTAATTTCATTTTTCAATTTCCTTTCATGTTTATATGGGTGATTCTCCAAAAATAGGGCATTTTCAAGAATGAAAATTTTAACGTTTTTTTTAATGGATTGTTGCTTATTAGCACCAAGTTAAGTTATTGTTAAAGTAGTCACGCTACAAAATTATTTTAAAGGAAAGGGGAAGACTTTTACTATGACGCATTTTCATACGGCTGTATAAACCAACAATTGCTTATTAAAAACTTGAAAAAAATAACTCTAAAGAGTCAAAAACATAATGTACATATCTGATTTAGTGCATTTTTGTGAATAAATGAAAATTATTCATTAAGTAATAATTAAAAAATTAAGAAAAACACATGAATTTTTGAAGAAGATTTAGACAAAATAAATTTATTAAAGTTAATGTGTCGTTGGTTAGTAACTACAATGATAATATTATATTCATAATTTTAATAAACAATATTATTTCATAATAAACTTGATTCATAACGTTGTAACAAATCGTACCTGATACGCTAAATGTTTGATAACGACAATGAAGGTGACGACAATGAAAATTTGTAAAAAAATCCAATTTTACATATTTTAAACAATAATAAATTAAAAAACCAATTGCCAGTAATGTTTATTCCTTTAATCTTTAAGTTTTCATCGTTTTTTAATTGCTGTTTGTATCAAAATACCAAAATTAGGACGGGTGACGACAATTAATTTAATAAAAATACGTGGTATTTTTATACAGTTTTTACTTGTTCATGAGGTAAATATGTTCTCTTTTCAATTTTCTATGGAGGATTAGTAAAGTGTAGTGTTTTTTCTTTGATTTTCTCATAGGTTTTAGTAAAAAAGTTAATTATTTCCAGTTCATTTATACCAGTTTACGCATTGTCGTTACCTCATAGAAATTTCTTAAGACATTAATATTTCAATAATTATAAGTATATATATTGATTTAATTAAATATTATACAGAGAGAAATTGTACAGTTTGAGCTATACTATAGAAATATTATTTGAATAAATTAAAATAATTCGGTTTCTTAATAGCGCTAATATTTTAAAGTTTTGAACTTAGAGGTTTGGACATATAAAAAATGCTACTTTTAATCTTTAAATGTCATTTTACACCAGTTTTTTGTAACAAAAGTATTATTTTTTCAAATTAACATGGGCCAGGGATATTTCTTTAACATTTCTATCGAAATTTAATAATTTATTATCAAAGTTTTTGTAAGATATAACGTAAAGACACGAAAATGCCCTGTTTCCGGAGAATCACCCATATGTGTTTCAATCAATTGCAACCCTATTATACGAGTTTTATTAAGATAAATAGGTACTTTTTCATTTGATTTTTGATATAATTATAATTTGCCTAACTCACAGTACAAAGATATATTTGAATGACATGAACCATGCATACACTTTAGAATTTTCAAGAGATCAAGCAAGACAAGCATCATTTGCAAATTAAACATAAGTAAAACCATCATCAATTGTACCGGAGTAAAAAGGAATGATATCGATGACATCACGTAATTTTAAATGTGCGGTAGCCATCGTTTTTTATGTTATTAAGCAATTATTAAGAGTCGGTAAAATTTTATCGCGAAATATTGACCGAGAGATTTTCTCAGATCAGAATTATTAATAGTGTTATCATGGTGATCATCAAATTTAGCGCTAAGCAACCTATTAATCATTTTTCTTCGTCTCTTAATAATTTGTTTTTAATTTATTTCTTACATTCCACTTTCCAAGATGCGTACGAAAGGGTCAAGATACATAATATTTCTACAGTTCGGAGTAAAATTATTTTGTTGTATTATTGTTAGTAGCCTGAAGTCGAAGATTTTAACGTTGTAGAATTTGACACTCGAGAAGGACAGACTTAAGGCGAAACTAATCGAAACGAAAAATGAGATTTTTTTATCGGTAAATTAAAAATTGGGAAATTATTACAATTAAAAGTTGTTAATTCTCAAAAATGTTTGTTTTTGAACAAATGGTCCTTTCTCCTAATTAATCCATTATTTTGTTTGTATTATCGTTCTTTAAAAAAAGAAAGTATTCAAGAGTTACACAAATAGGGTGATCGGTCTCAATGTTAGATAATTAAACCTATCAAATTTTTAATTGATCAAATTGAGTTTATTAGTCTAAATAATTAAGAAGTCCCAGACTTAAAGGAAACTGATTAGAACAAAGTTAAGATTCGTAACACATTAAACACTATAAAAGTTCAATTATCGATAGTTCTTTTTTTTATATTATTATTTAAAAATCTTTATTTATATTATTGCTCTTTTGACAATAATCTTAATAAATTTGTTCGAGGCTTCCCGTTTATTTATAAGGTTTATTTTAAAATATAAATTTTATTCTCCTTTTTTTTTGTTCTTTTTATTTCAGTTTATATTATTGTTCTTTTGACAATAATCTTCCCGAATTTGTTCGTGGCTTCCCGTTTATTTACGAGGTTTACTTGATCTTTACTGTTGAAAATTCAACTATCGATAATTTTTAACATTTATTCTCTTTCATTAATCATTTTAGAATTTAAAAATCAATATACATGCATAATCTGGTTCTCAAGAATCCGCATTAATTCTGCTTTTATTTTTTCTGGGTTGCGGGCTGAGCTGAAAGCGAGGTTCGCATTCACATTAGTACAAAAAATATTTTTGCATACGCGTCGAACAATATTTTATGTTGCAAGTGTGTGTAAAATGCGCCAGAAAAAAGTGAAAAATGTATAAAATAATATTTTACCCACACTGTAATATAAACACATCTATTATTTACGTGATTTTTGTTTTGACAGCTCAACGTTGAATACTTTAAAGTGAGAATTTTAAATGCATTATAATTTATATGAAATTGTTATAATTTATCTATATTTTAACAGTTATAATTGTTATTATATTTTAGGAAAAGATTGTTTTTAGTGGTTATGTTCTGAAATTATATCCTTATAACAAGTATGTATATTTCCGAAACTACAACAGAAATTTAGAAATTACTGACGTCATAGTTTATAGAAAATATTTCTGAAGAGCGTAAATAAAAGAAAATAAAAACAAAACCTTCCACTCCGGCCATATTTCCTATACCGAGTGCGAAAGTTTTGTCATGTCTAGACAACTCCGAAGAATTATCCATATAACGGACAGGAACTCGAAGACTCAAGAACCTTTTTAGACCCTTAAAATTAGTTGCCCTTCTATTTTAAAAATATTTTGTTGTAATGGTGAGAAAATTGAAGCTATTTTTAATTTGATATTTTGTATATTTTGTAATTATATTGTACATTTTTGTTAGAAATCATACATTTCTGAAGAATTTGTTTATAGGAAGTAAATTTAGAAAAATATCACACAATAGTTTCGGTTAATAGAGAATTAATTAGTTTTGAATGAAAAAGAAATTAAATTACGTTTATATTTACAAATTTTTGTAGTAAACGGTCCTATGTTTTTTTTCTTCCAGACAAAAAGAAAAATGTGATTATTTATAAATGTTTCTGTTACATCTCAACGTTTAGAAAAGAGCGTTTCGAGTTTATGTTAATGCACAACTGTTTTATAAAAATTATTCAAACCACAGGTTTTTAATTCCCGAGCTACTTTACTGGATAAATTGATGAGGTTTTAAACCACGATACTGCTACTCGTATTGAAAATTGTTATTTTTTACTAACACATCTTTTATACAATTTGAAAAGCCTCAAAACACGTTGCTCTTTTTTAGTGTATATATTTTATATCAGTATTCTTAAGTTAATATTATTAGTACCTGCCTGAAAAAAGACGGAACGAACATTTTTTTTTTGACAACTACTACGTCATATTATGTTGATTATTCTGACAGTAATAAATAACGAGTGTTCTAATGAAGCGCGTCCACTTTAATCTACTAGTAATTTGCACTTATCTATTTTCATGATATAATCCATCGTTTATCGTTTGAAATATGCATTTATAAAATTCGAACTTCAGTTAGAATAAAATATTTTTACGTGACGTCAATAACACCATTTCTATATTAATTACAAAATATGGTTACCATATAATAAACTTGTGGTCATTTTAACTCAAATAATTTATTATTTTTTATCTTTCATTTCTCAGTTATTGCTTTACATTGTTGGAATTTTGTCAAATGAATTATTTTGTATTTAAAGATTAATAATTAATTTGCAAAAGCGTTTCAAAAACGTCGACAAGCCATAAATATTTAATAATTATTTTTATCTTAAAAATACACTTTTTCTTGATGAGTGCAAGTTACAAAAAAAATGTTGATCATTTATAAATTTATTTAATTAAACGTATACTTGTGTACATTTTTTATCAATTTGCAGTAGTTATCAACGAAGAATAATTAGCAACATTATTAAAGAAAAGATAATAAACCAACAGAATAAAGAAAAAAGTAAAGAAACAATTCTAGAAAGAAGCACCATTCTGTACTATTTTCTTATTAAACAAAATGTATACGGTTTATGAATTTTCTGTAACTGCATTATTTATTTAGTTATTTATTTATTTATTTAAGAAAATAATTTTCATTATTAATGATATTATTGATGAGAGAAAGCATTACTGTTGTAAAAAAAATTAAAAACTAGCAATAATAACATTTGAAAAACAACTTTTATTAATGACTCAAATTTTCTTCTTTTCGGCAGTTAACAATTTTTTAATAACGAATTAATTTTAACGAATAACGGCTAATTTTTTCTCAAAAAACATTCTCTAGAATTTTACCGTACGATATTTGCAAGTTTCTTATGTTAACGTTAAATATCTCTATTTAATTTTAAAAATATTATAACTTCACAATTTCGGAATAATTTTAGTGATCAGGTGAACATTTTGGAAAAATTCCTTTGATAAATATTAAGTTAATGAAACACACGATCATAATAAAAGTATAATATAAATCAATCCTTTAGTGTCAAAAAATGTTTCTAAGTTTTAGTCGACATTTTGGCGATCCTTGTCGTCATTTTTAAGACTGTTAATAACAAAAACATCAAAACATTTAATTGGAACACAGTTGTCCTAGTACAATTATTTAAATTACAACATTACATTACAATTCTTGTCTTAAGAAACTCGACCGACTATAAAATGACCCTCAGGTTCAAATCCTAACGCGTCGAATTTTTTTTAGTTCGATCCCGATTCTTTTTTTCTTTTGAGTAAAAAAATTTCAACCAAAAATCAGAAAAAATGTCCATTGTCACCATCAATGTAACAATTGGAAAAGTGTTTTGCAACAAATCAATTTTACTTATAATTATATAGACTAGATTTCAGGGTAGAACCATTGTAAAATATTAAGAGATATATTCTATTTTTGTTATTTATAAGCAACGTAACATATTAACAATTATATATATATATATATATGTTTATATATACTTTTATAAAATAGTATTAAATAAATATAAAATATAGATTTCTAATCTTGCCATTCTGTTATTTTCACAAATAAAATATTCAAGCATTTTAATATATTCTATTAACAGTGTCAGGAATTAATGAGATATAGCTATACCGAAATGGGATTCGATTTAAAGAATATATAAAAATAAATTCAGGTTTTCTTGATGTATCAATTACGACGAATTAGTAAAATTTTCCATCAAAATAATTTTAAGTAAATATCAGTTGTTTTTGTGATTTTGTAAAAATCTTTGTATATACCGGGATTTTCGTTAAAACTTGCTCACAGCTGAATGGAATCGTATTTATATTTTTTTCTTATTATGCTATATGCTATTTTCTTAAAATGTTAGTAACAAAAATATATAAATACGATTCCATTCAGCTATGAGCAAGTTTTAACGAAAATCCCGGTATATACAAAGATTTTTACAAAATCACAAGAACAACTGATATTTACTTAAAATTATTTTTATGAAAAATTTTATATATTCGAATGTATATTTAAGAAATAATTATTTAACAAATCATATGAAATGCAAAAGCATGTAAAGAATACAAAAATTCGTTAAACATTGAATGAAGTAACTTTTTTTCCAGTACAAGAAAAAGTATTGAAACGCTAAAAATTAATTCCACAGCATGAACAACAAATACACATGATTATAAATTCGGAATCCCCCGCTTTTGTATACTGGCTTAAATGCAATAAGTTCAAATTTAACATCTAGAAATATACATTGTAATGTAAATTCTAAGTTTCCAGACAGCAAAAAGAAAAGAGTTAAAAATGATTTCGAAATGTGCTCAAAAAGAAGTTCCATTTCCTGAAGGTTTTCTGAACATGAATTCATAAATATCTCATAATGACATCATGTTCAGAAAACCCTCACAATATGGGACATCTGCTTTTAGAGCAAATTTCGAAATCATTCTGAACTCTTTTTTATTTTGCTGTCTGGGTTAGTAGCAAATGCTATACAGTATACATATTAAAAGTAAAAGAATCAACAGTTTGAATATATAATATTTATCATGATAAAAAGTTTTCGAACAAAAAAAAATAAAAATTCTCTAATTGTTTTTTATTCTTTTTAGAAGATAGTAAACAATGATTACATAGAAAAAAAAGTCTTAAAATGGTTACGTCTCGAATTAATCACTGTAAAAGGCTTAATTTCAGTCTAAACTTGAGCCAATTTTGTTAAGTCAATATTTGCACTTAAAGTCTTACTTTCGGACAGCAAAGTTTAATTTTAGTCGAGATTTATGTTAAGTAAGAGAATTCTTATTTCGAACCTGAATATTGACTAAAAGTAAGTTTACAAAATTAAATACAAAGTTTTAAGCGCAAATATTGACTTAATTTAAGAAAATTAGCTCAATTTTAGACTGAAATTAAGCTTTTTACAGTGTTTAATTTTAGATGTAACAATTTAAAGACTTTTTTTCTGTGTAGAATTGTCTTTATGAAGCCTGAATGAAAAAAAAAATTAGTCAGAACTTTTTAACTTACATTTTTTTAGCTTTGATGACTAAACTAAAAGATATTAATGAATAAATATAAATTATTCCAACTTTTTCAGGTATTGAAAAACACCATGGTACTAGAAAATTACTACAAATTAAGTGTTAGAAATAATATTTCCTTCTTATATGAAAACATGTACCATAATGTAATAATAAATAATTAGAAAAATTAATGTATAAATGTGCAACCTTTTGTTAATACAAACTCATTAAAAAATGCGAAAGCCAATGAAATTTAATGAATTTATAATATAATAAGCACGTACTGAAATCAATGATTTTAAAACAATAGAAAATCATTAGTTACAGCTCTGTTGAATAGATTTCTACCCAGCAATCGAATTTGGATATAGTTGTATAGAATTGGATTCAATTATTAAATTCTGAATCCATACTTTGGTCAACGATGAATCCATTTTAATACGTAAATACAATTCTATTCGATCATACGGATAAAAAGGTTACTTTCTGAATTCATCTTAATAAAAAAACAGTTTTATTTTCAAAGATTAAATCTTAAATACATCCGTTTTCAACATTAGGGATTCAAAACTATCTAAGTGTATCCATTTCAATCCAAAAATAGTTTCCTTCTTCAAAATGAAATATTGAATGCCTCTGTTTTCAACATTACAGATTCAGAACTATCTAAGCGCATTCATTTCAATGCAAAAAAAGTTTTCTTTCAAAAACTTTGAATAAATTTGTGTTCAATATTACGGATTCAAAACTATAATTATGTTCGTAAAATTGAATACAGATGGATTCCTTTCTTCGGAATTCAATCCATTTGAGTACATATTTACGGAATCAAAGTATGAATTCAAAATGATTGAAATTTTCAATCCAATCGTATCCAATCTCGATTGCTGGGTATTGATATTTAGTGATTAAGAAAACCAATTAAAATCTATTAAGGTAGTTAGACCCCAGGATATAATATGTTAGCGAAAATATTTTAATAACACTTCCAGGAATAACATTTTTATTATGCATAATATTGTGACAGAGTTCGAGCGTTATTTTTCTTGAAAAAAATTGAAACTTGCAAAAATAATTTGATAACCAACTTTTCTTAGCGACTCAAATTTTCTTCTTATTTTCATTTAAAACTTTTCTAAAAATGAATAGATTTCAATGAATGACGGCTTATTTTTTCAAGAAAAAGATTCTCTACAACTTCATCGAATGAATTTCTTGAATTTCTAAAACTAGGGTCAAATATCTCCAATTATTAAAAAAAAATATATATTATTTTTTAACTTTTCTGAATAATTTTAGTGATCAGGCAAAAAAATTTGAGAAATGTATTCGGTGAAGTTGTAGAGAATCTTTTTCTCGAAAAAATAAGCCGTCATTCATTGAAATCCATTCATTTTTAGAAAAGTTTTGAATGAAAATATGAAGAAAATTTGAGTCGCTAAGAAAAGTTGGTTAACCCATTAAGTCCTGAATGGACGTTTTTTCACTACAATTTTCAACGGTTGTATTTAGTGTGAAAAAAGGCTCTAAAAAATTTGAAAGAAGACATATCTGACGTAAAATTAACTGAACTTTCAGAATCTGTTATTACATTTTTCAGAAAATGCAACCGTGAAAAACTATATTCGATTTTTTCAAAAAAATCATGCATTTTTCAAATGAATTTTTTTTTCATTTCGTCTTTTCACATTGAAATTGTTTCAGAATTCCTCTAAACGGTAAAGAAATCGTGTCCTCGAGACTTAAACTTTAAGATGTGCCTATGTCCATTTTGAAAATAAAGGTAAAAGCATCCAAAATGGCGGCCCAAACACAAAAAAATTAGCGAAAAATTCAGGAATTTTTTATTCAAAGACGATCGACTTTAGGAAAAAATGTTACAGAACAAAAAGTTCTTACAATTATTCAAAGAATACGCTGATTTTTTTTCAGAATTTTTTAAACACTTTTTTAATTTTTCAAAATCCCAAAATTTTGACAAATCGAAAAAGTCGTCAAAAAATTCTAAAAAAATTTTCGGGCATTCTTTGATTAATTGCAAGAAGTTTTTCTTCCGTAACATTTTCTCCTAAAGTCTTGTCGAGAAAAATTTCGAAAAAATTTCGAAAAAAATGGTCGAGAAGTTCAGGAATTTTTTATTTGAAAATGGTAGACTTTAGGAGAAAATGTTACGGAAAAAAAACTTCTTCAATTTCAATGTGAAAAGACGAAATGAAAAAAAAATTCATTTGAAAAATGCATGATTTTTTTGAAAAAATCGAATATAGTTTTTCAAGGTTGCATTTTCTGAAAAATGTAATAACAGATTCTGAAAGTTCAGTTAATTTTACGTCAGATATGTCTTCTTTCAAATTTTTTAGAGCCTTTTTTCACACTAAATACAACCGTTGAAAATTGTAGTGAAAAAACGTCCATTCAGGACTTAATGGGTTAACAAATTATTTTTGCAAGTTTCAATTTTTTTTTCAAGAATAATAATGCTTGAACTCTGTAACAATATCATGTATAATAAAACTTCAATTCCTGGAAGTGTTATTAAATTATTTTCGCTAACATATGATATCTTGGGGTCTAGCTACCTTAAGGTTCATTAAAAATCACTCAATGAATTTTCGTTTGCTAGGTGTAAAGGACACCTAACATTACGTCATACCAATTTAAGGGACGTTACATTTTGTCGGAGTACACGGATTGGTCAGTAGAAACATTTAAGTTTCAGGTAGAATGGGTAGAATTATGCACCCAATTTGGGAATATATACATAAGGCAGTTCGGTTTCCTATTTTCCTCATTTGGAAGTCTGAACGCCAGTGTAACGCATTTACTGCTAGAACGACCGTACTCATTCTCGAAACCCAGATTATATCAGGAATACCGTTCGATAAATAGTTGATCGGTTTGAACGGTAAAAACCCTACAGGAGGCCTGCTCTTCAATCGTAATAAAGAGGAGGAAAACATTGGATACATAACATTGAAGAAGGGGAACGGTGGCATCGTCGGCTTTTCTCGGTTCGGAAAGTCATTCCATCAAAATCTCAAGCGCCTCCATTCGGAATTCTTCGGTATCGAGACTAAACGACCCGAGCCTTTCCGGAGATTCCCGGAATATTTCGAAAGACCCGAAAGTGGGGAGACGCGCCGTAGCGCATGCGCATTTTTGAAAGCGTCGTCGAATCACGACACTCTCCTGTTCCGTCGGACATCTTCGTCCGAGAAGGCCGGAAACGTACGAAAGTGGCCGAGCCAGCAGGATCGTTGCGAGACGAAGTGGAACTGACTCAATTGGCTGTGTGTACAAGAACGGGCAGGAAGGCGCCATTTTAACGTGTTTACTGCGGAGTAAGTTAACGTTCCTCTTGGAGCTTGAACCAACGGTGTGTGTACGGTTTTCCAGAGGATCCTCTTCAAATTTTCCAGTCCTGGTAATGGCGAGGCATACCCTTCGACGTGCTGTGAATAAAGGTAAGAATAATCGCGTTTAAAAAGTGACGAATATTCTACTCCTCGGTCTTCCAGCTGCGGGTTTCGTTTCACAATGTGGTGCTTCGAATATTATCTCAGTCGTTTTCGGTTAGGTTGTGTCTGTGCAGCGACGGCATTTTCGGTGAAATTTTCGAGTTGGTGAAATGTTACGTAAGTGGAGAGGCCGCGAAGTGACGAGGAACTTCAAGGTTGAGGCTGTCAAGTGATTTCGGCTTTTCCCCGTGGCGGCCCTTTTTTTTCCTCCTAATATCTTCCCGCAACGTGTGATGCAATTTTTCATGGCGAATCTTTTCGCATGTGTTCGATTATCTTGTGCGATTTTCCGGGTAATTTGGTACATTACGCGTAATCGGCGGTGTTGATAATATTGCTAATGCGTCTTTTACAGAACTATGGGGGTTTTGAGGTCAATGCGTTTTTTTTTCAGGTTTAACGGTTTCTTTGTCGAGTTTCGCATGCATCATTTCTTAAAGTCTCTATGCAAGTGTTTAAAAGTTTATAAAAAATGCTTTTTCAATATCTCACATTCGAAAGAATTTATACTAGTCTATACACGTATTTTGGTTCGGAGCAATAAAACTGGCTTTTAAAAGCTTGTAAATAAACAAAGATTTTCAGAAATATTGGTGTTGGAGTCAATGACAAAATATTTAATTGAGCAAATGCATAAATTTGTGCAAACGACTTCTCCGTTATTTTCGTAAATCTTTTAATATCGAAAGTAAACAAAGAATTTTATAGACGTTTCGAGGAAAATTTGTCAACCTCGTCTTCAACGATACATTCCTCTCAGCTATTCGTTAAACTTGTGGTCGTTATTTACCTTTAAATTCCGTATTTAATATAAAGAAATCATCGAACAGTATAAACTAAAAATCTTGATAAGTATTTAAGTTTATGTTAAACATTCTTTGCCCGAATTCACACTTAAAATATCGTTTGAACATAAAATCGGAGTGACAGCGTTTTATTTTTATTCGAAAGGCGAAATTCATTATTACACGTCATCCGAATAAATTTAACCCCTTCACTGTATGTATAATATTTATTAATGTCTTGGGCAACTAGCCCCCAGACATTTAAAGAAATACAATTTGTACAATAATAAATACACGAATAAACATTTTAAGAAATTACAGATATAAAAATCATAAATATAAGTGGAACGTTGTTCAACTTGCTTCGCTACTGACTGAAATATATTAGAAATCTATTTTAATTTATATAACAACAATTTTAAACTCGCGAAATAATAATTAAGATCTAAGGACATCAATTATATATACAATAATTAACACATCACATTAGCCTAGCAGAAGACACTTGCGATTCATTAAAAAGTAAACTAAATAACCCTGCACGAAAAATAGCTATAGATGCTGACTGTTTTAAAGCATCTGGAAGGGTCTTCCAGAAATAAATCGCAGCCATCCAAAAAGAATTCCTATATCGATCTGTGCGACAATAAGGAAGACATGGTTAATTTCAAAGCGCAAGAATTAAAATTCGCATTTTCGGCTGTCGTAATGGATTCGCCATTTTAAATTTCAAAAATCGGATATCAGATTCATAATCAGTGACCCCGAAAACAGTCGTATACGTTTAGCCATTAAATTTCGTTGCCTGGACCCCATTCCGCACTATTAGTCCACTTTCTGTTTCAGTCCGACACTCGAAAGGGTTAAATTAATTTTAAAAAATGATATATTTTCCATATAGAATGCTATAAGTCGCAGCATAACAAGTGTACTTTAATCTGCATTTAATTGCTTTATATAAATATACTGTAAAAAAAGTCGATGCAATTATACAGAGAAAAAATGGAAATAAAAATATCATGTATACTATAAAACGGAAAAAATCAGTTCTACATTTACATGGCGCTGTTATATTACAATAATTCTTTGAGTTTTGTCGGAATTTTACATTTCCGCTGTAAAATTATATTGGCTCAGTGAAATGTTCCAAGTTTTGGTGTAATTTTTAGATCGGAATGATATTTATTTATACATTTATTTATTTATGAAACGGGTGTTAACCACCCCATTATACATCATTAAGTAGTAACAATGTACAGAAGGACCTCTCTTATTCTAATTTTCCCCTTACCCCCACTTACTTTGCTTGCGAGCTTGTGATTCGTGGACAATACTTTTCGTTGACTTTTCGTGTGATAGTGGGAGAAGACTTGTGGGGGAACAATTAGAATAAGAGAGGCTGGACAATTAGAATAAGAAAGGCAATTAGAATAAGAGAGGTCCTACTGTAATTAATTCGTTACAGCGACTACAGAATATATTAATTCAAATTATTACTAAAAAAAAACTATCAAGTTACTTATCCAAGTTACTTATCATTAAAAATTAATTATAAAAATATAAAACTTCAAAATAACATAATTAATAATCAAATTAAATAAACAATATGAAATATAACAATTATCACTCGTAAAATGAAAAAAATAATTCTCTACATTTATAAATAAAAAACGATATAGAGTTTGCATTAGTGATCTGATGTGGTAAGGAGTTCCACTTCTTCGTTAAGCGTACAACCGTCGAATTGAAATGATAGTTCGTATTACAATTACATTCAACTAATATTCTGGATGAGCGACAAGTGTATGGAACGGAACGATATAAGAAAAGTTTTCTAACATCCTCCGATAATATTTGTCCAAATAAAACCTTTCTGGTGTAAATACCGTCATTAACTGTGCGAATAGATTTTATTGTTGACAATTTGAAAAAAACAGAAGCATCATGATAGTCATCAGAACTGAATGCCATAGGGCGACCAATTTTAATAAGGAAGCGCAAAAACCTATGCTGCACAGACTCTAGTAACTTTATACCAACACCTGTATAGGGAGTCCAAATATGTGAGGCATATAAAATATTAGGTAAAACCAATTTCTTATATAATTTTATAATAACTGAGATGTCTTTAAAAAATTTTGTTGAACGAATAATAAAACCTAATTGTTTATATACCTTATTTACCACTATCTTGAGATGTCCATTGTAGCCATATATATATGCCAATAAAAAAAAAATATATAGATTTCCCAGTAGACTAAATCCTTATAATACAAGAAATCCACTGAGCTTAACTGAAGATGTAAGTAATACGAACTTTCTTTTCCACTCACCGGTAGTAAGATTGAGGCGTTTATGGAACTTACTTCCAAATTACCTATCATCTATCAACTCTAGCAGTACTTTTAAAGCTTGTTTACACAATAGAATATTAAACTTGAATTTGTAGTGATTATCACAAGTTAATAACTTAAATTGTATTTCTTTTTGTTCGATGTATACTTTTTGTATTTCATTTTTTGTAATTTGCGGATACATGTGTGTAAGCCAAATAACCTTATTTTTATAATGTAAAAGGGACTGATCTACATGATCATATTGTTCCCGTTTAATAAATAAATAAATAAATAAATAAATATATATATACCAATATATCAACTAAATATAAAATTAGATATGAATTTCCTTTTTGTTAAAAATATAAAGTCACTCAATAAACGAAATAGCACATTTTTGCGGTCATATACAAGGTCGTATACAATCTGTGCTTTTTTACATGAAAAACAATTGAAAATTACAAAGATATTGTAAAATTAAATTTATTTAAATTACACAATCGATGTAAAATTACGATTCCTACTGGTATTTTTATTTCCACCGTTTATGCTGTAAATTTACATTTCTATTGTAAATTTTACACGTTTATGGTAAATTTCTTTCTGTTTTCGTTGGATATTTACCGAAAACATGCAATTTTTCGCAAACGAAAGTATATAGGAAATTTCAACAAAACTATAAACAAACATAAAATTATAACAAAATTTTATACTTTTTCTTTTTTAGTTCTTTAAACAAAATTTTAAAGTCTCAGAAATGTAATTTTATATTGAAATTACTGAAACACTGAAAGAAATGTAATTTTACATTGAAATTACTGAAACACTGAAACAAATATAATTTTACATTGAAATTACTGAAAGAAATATAATTTTATAATGAAATTACTGAAAGAACTATAATTTTACATTGAAATCACTGAAAGAAATATAATTTTACATTGAAATTACTGAAACACTGAAAGAAATGTAATTCTACATCTTTTGACATTGAAATAAAACATTATAACAAAATTTTATACTTTTTCTTTTTAGTTCTTTAAACAAAATTGTAATAAGATATTTTTTGTCAGTCTTTAATATTTTATCTCATTTTAATTAAAAGTATGACTTAATATATCTGAAAGTTAGCGTTAGATAATAAAAAACTCGTTAATTCTACCTATAATCAAAATTTATGATAATAATGTAGAAAAATATAAGATTTTATAAGCATAATGCAATTAACATAATGTTATTCATTATATAAAATTTGGCAATTCATAAAATAATATCAGTTCAATTTAATTTTCATATTATTTTGTTTTTGTGGATGTGCTTTGTTTAAATGCAGACAGATTTTGTAACCTTCTTGTTTCATTAATTGTGCCTAACATTAATACAATTTATCATTCATTTTGCAGTAAAGTGGATAATATAAGATTAATATATTGATAACATCAAAAAAACATTTGGAATCAAAGTAATCCATCAATTACAAAAAATTATATAAAATATGAACAAATTTTGAAAATAGTATTTGCCAAAATTTATTTTTAAATAAATAATTAAATTTTGTTATTAAATACAGTTAGAAATTGAATCCTGCACATTAAAAACTAATTAAGTTGATAAATAACTTTTATGTTTCATATTTTTGTTCTAATTATTTCATATAATCAAATAACAAAATTATATAATGTTTTATTTACAAATTACTAAATTAAATTATTCAGTTCTACCTTAGTAGTAATTTAAAAGTATTAAAAGTATACTTTCTATAGAAGACTGTGTAAAATCGATCATTTGGGAATTAAAAATAAAACCTTATTATAATTTCAGCAATTAACAGCTGTTAAAGGACACTGTCAATGTGGCTCGCACTTGTTGAAAATAAAGTATAAAATAAAGATTCTCTCTTCCTACTGTCATTTTTTAATATTACCAAAATTTAGTTTCAAAGAAAATATATTTTTAAAAAGTCATAAATAAATACCTCAATTTAATTAAATACAAATGCTGTATATTCAAATAATGATTTCACTCAGTGAAATAAATAATTTCGCTAGATTTCCTTGGAAAAATAAAAGACTTGGTCAAAACAGTCGTTAATTGTTGAATATAACCGAATAATTAGTGATAAAATGTTAAATATTATGTTGACGATGATACATATATGTTAATACGATAAATGAAGAAAGTTTTAATTTTTTAATTACAGTTTGGGATTGAATTTCATGGATCTGGAATATTAAGGAAGCCAGCAACTTGAAGATAGAAAAATGGCGACATTGAGTAGCAGCGCGGCCTTGAGCTCAAAATCTCAAGAAATAGCTGAAGAATACATTTCTTCCCTTTCAGACCTTACCATTAATAGCAAACCTCTGATAAATATGTTGACAATATTGGCAGAAGAGAACATCGAACATGCACCTGCCATTGTACAAGCTGTAGAGGCCCATTTGCAAAAGGTTAATACTCAGATAAATTTTAAAGCAACCAGTTAGTTTCGTGATAAGAAATGAAATTGGTTGCATAATAAGTTGAGAATCAGATGATAGTTTTTGGTTTTAAAGATTGCTTTAACATAAAATTATTTTCGAAGAAAGCGTTTAGAAACGATGACGGATAATGTATTTACTATTTTGTGTACATTGCATTAATTAATTTGGGTTTTGAATCTGATTCCATGCTTTTAATTAAGAACCAATTTATAGGTTGTTCGTCAAGAGACATTTTCACCTTAACAAATTTTCTCGTAATATTTTAAAATATAGCATGAGTCTAATCCAGTTTTAATTTTTAGAAATAATAAGTTAGTTTAGTCTAATTAAATTAGGCTGTTTGGTTATTTCTACGAATTGGAAGTTCCGAGTTCTCGGAGGAGGAGATTTTTTTGCAGGAATTTTTTTCTCCAGCCATCTAAATGGACAATTTAGTGAGTTGGCAGCGAAGCACATCCATCATTTGAAAAAGACTTGGTTTATCTGTGATATGCACTATTTTATGTTTTGATATTGAAATAAATAATGATGATATGCAATACACGAGAGAATTTTATATGGACAATAAAGAGTTGTTAAATTATTTTGAAACATTTACACTGCCGTCGTTTGTTTCTCAACACTTTCTTCTATTCTCGCCAATGCAAAGACTGAGCAATATTCTTTACATTTATTACCTTCATATGATACATGAAGGTTTTTATCGAAAGTTTTATAACACTAGTTTTAATGTACGGTTCATTTACATTTAAAATTTTCCGAAATTAAAAGTCTTTGCACTGGTTCAAATATTCACTCGTATCTAACGAGAATCATAGCGGTTAGTTTTTAAGTGTTGCGAGTGTTACTGAATCAAGTTACACGTTATCGTCTTCTGCGAGCTTTTGAGCGAAGGAAATCGTTCAAGCGTCAGCTTTAATGAAGCATAAATTCGAACAAGTGTGTGAGCGTTGTGTTTTTATCAGGTGCGAAGCGAAGTCAAACTTCCGGTACTCTATCTCATCGACTCCATTGTCAAGAATGTGGACGGAGCCTATCTAAGCCTCTTCACACAAAACATTGTCAATACATTTTGCAACATTTTTCAAAAGGTAAGGTGAATTTTATTCTTATTAACATTTTTACTTTCTGCAGAAATTCAATTATTAAACTTTTTTTATATTTGTGTTTAAATATAAGTTATTTAACGTTAAATATGTTTGAATAGGTGGATGAAAATGTTAGAGTGAGTATGTGGAAACTAAGGCAGACATGGAACGAAGTCTTTCCTCCAACCAAGCTGTTCAATTTGGATGTCCAAGTTCAGAGCATTGACCCTGCTTGGCCAGTCTCGGCACCGCCTGTTTCTTCAAAATCTATTCATGTTAATCCAAGGTTTCTTTCATCGATGGTGAGTATTTTTATATAATTTCTAACATTTGGCTCTAGAACACGCCGGAATTAAAGAGAAAACAATTTGTAAAAATAAATTGTATTTGGACCCAAACAATTAAATCAATTTATTGATATTGATTATATACAATTGTTTTATAAATATGCAATAAAAGTCATTGAAAATGAATAATATTCAATCGGTCACATATATTTCCAAATAAAGGAAATATGCTCTTTCGTAATATGATTTCAAATTTCTGCTTGTTCTTATAGTTTTAAGTGTTATTTATATACGTTTCTCATTTAAAAATGTTAAATTTTGAGAGAAGAACATTTTGAGTATTCTTTTCCAATATTTAAATGTTATTTTCTATTTTTTTACAGAAAAATCCAGTCGTTAATAAGTCGACGAAAAAATATGATGTAAGTATTTTTTATTGCTATATAAGCATGCACAGCAATGGAGTTTCAATGTTTATTTCGTAATTTAACAACAAATAGCATTAAATTAAATATTTTAAAATTTACTGAAACACTGAAACAAATGTAATTTTACATCTTTTAGCATTGAAATAAAACATAAAATTATAACAAAATTTTATACTTTTTCTTTTTTAGTTCTTTAAACAAAATTTTAAAATCTCAGAAATGTAATTTTACATTGAAACACTGAAAGAAATATCATTTTACATTGAAATTACTGAAAAAAAAAGAAAGAAATATAATTTTACATTGAAATGACTGAAACACTGAAAGAAATGTAATTTTACAACAAAATTTTATACTTTTTCTTTTTTAGTTTTTTAAACAAAATTTTAAAATCTCAGAAATGTAATTTTACATTTAAATTACTGAAAAAAAAGAAAGAAATATAGTTTTACATTGAAATTACTGAAACAAAGAAAGAAATATAATTTTACATTGAAATTACTGAAACACTGAAAGAAATGTAATTTTACATCTTTTGACATTGAAATAAAACATAAAATTATAACAAAATTTTATACTTTTTCTTTTTTAGTTTTTTAAACAAAATTTTAAAATCTCAGAAATGTAATTTTACATTGAAATTACTGAAATACTGAAAGAAACGTAATTTTACATTGAAATTACTGAAAGAAATATAATTTTACATTGAAATTACTGTAACACTGAAAGAAATGTAATTTTAAAATGAAATTACTGAAACACTGAAAGAAATGTAATTTTATATCTTCTGACATTGAAATAAAACATAAAATTATAACAAAATTGTATACTTTTTCTTTTTTAGTTTTTTAAACAAAATTTTAAAATCTCAGAAATGTAATTTTATATCTTCTGACATTGAAATAAAACATAAAATTATAACAAAATTGTATACTTTTTTGTTTAGTTCTTTAAACAAAATTTTAAAATCTCAGAAATGTAATTTTACATTGAAATTACTGAAACACTGAAAGAAATGTAATTTTCCATCTTTTGACATTGAAATAAAACATAAAATTATAACAAAATTTAATACTTTTTCTTTTTTAGTTCTTTAAACAAAATTGATATTTTTGGTCAGTCTTTAATATTTTATCTCTTTTTAATTAAAATTATGACGTAATACATCTGAAAGCTAGCGTTAAATAATAAAAAACTCGTTAATACTGCCTATAATCAGAATTCATGATAATAATGTAGAAAAATATAAGATTTTATAAGCATAATGCAATTAACATAATGTTATTCATTATATAAAATTTGACAATTCATAAAATAGTATCAGTTCAATTTAATTTTCATATTATTTTGTTTTTGTGGATAATGTAAATATTTTAAAATAAACTGATTTTAAATAACTATCCAATTTATTTAATGTAACATTCCTCCGCTAATTATTAGAACTGTTACTTATTAGTATAAATATGTGATAACTGGAGGTAATTTTAAGATATTTCTACATATTTTGAAAATTCATTTGCCTCTGTTTAACGTTTGCGTTACAATGGTTATAGAAAATTATAATTGAGTACTTTCTCACTCACTTTTCTTAAAATCACAATAAACACGAGCTAATTAGTATATTTTTCTAAACAGAAAACATTGAAACAACATTGAATAATAAAAATTAAATTCTGTGTAATTTAGTATTATAGTTAAATTGAAAATGTTGATATTTCAGCCACAAAAGTCTGTCCAAACTGCCGTTCAGTTACCTTTGGAAGAGGCAGCCATGCGTGAACAAATATTGAAAAAGCAACAAGAATTGCTTGAATTAGAGAAAAAGAAACTGGAATTAGAGATGCTCCAAACTAAAGCATGTCTGGATCAACAGCAGAAGCAATTAGATAGACAAGGTCGAATTAAATCTAATACGGTATGTACTAAAATATTTTGTTTTACATAAATAGTGATATTAGTCGCATATATAATACTATCAATTCAAAGAAATAAAAAAGATTTTAAAATTAATGATATAATTGAAGAAACATTCAAATTGATAAAACCACAAAAAGTCATTTTTTAGCAGAAATAAACTTAAATTTACTTGTATTTAAATAAAAATTTGTTTCTCAATATGTATCTCTTTTATTTCAGTCAAAACAGGGAGCTACTCCGGAAAGAACCGCAGCAGAGAAGGCTATTGTTGCAGCCGTTACCAATCAAGCGACAAAAGTACTAGCGAAACAGGTAAATATTACTCCCATCCAGAAATATTTGAATTGTATACAATTGAACTTTGTTGATTAGAAATTAATGAAAAAAATCAAATAAATGTAAACTTGCGTCATTTAATAGAGTATTAACCCTTACCAGATCCACATTGGTCACATTGACCCGAACAATTAATTCTTCCGTAGGTACCTCAAAAATTTACATCAGAATTGAAGTTTATTCAATTTTTTCGCGGAAATAAACTTAAATTTACTTGTATTTAAAAAATTTCAAGATGAAAGGTTTAAGATGCTTCATGAATTTTTGCACTTTTTAACACCTTTAAAAAAGCTCAAATAGACCGGTGTGGATCCGGTGAACATTAAATTAAAAAAAGAAAAGAAAAATATAAATTTTTCTTTCGTAACAGTTTCCAGCAGCAGCAGCCTGTCTTTTAAGGGATCAAAAAGCCAGCAATGTTCGAATAACACCAGCGAGTAGTATAGCTGTGGCTTCGGCAAAGCCGGTATCTTCTCGAGATCCTCGGCTAAAGGCGAATCAACCTCCGACAGAACCTCAACCGAAAGTAGCGGTGACGATTCCTCAAGAAGAACCTAAGCAACGGAAAGTTGCGAAAGCAGAACGTGAACCTCAGGTGCAGCAACCAAGTCGGCCAGTTCTACAGCCGAAAGCTCCGGTAGAGGGTGTAACCAGCGAAAGTTCCTTACTTAATAGTAGCCCGAAGGCTCGTTTTCCTACTGAAATTCCACTCGAGAGTCAATTGCCAAACAAAGCTAAAGTTGAAAATGAAGTTCATGTCGAAAATACAAAAAATAAAAGTCTCGACAATAAAAGAGCAAAAGAAAGTCAAAAGAAAGACCATCCCCCACGCTCTAGTAATTATAGTAGTCATCACAAATCCGCCGTCCCAGTTTCGAGCAATCAGTCGAAGAGCTCTTCCACGTCGCCTACATCGACGTCGTCGGGCTCGTCGTCGAAGAGTTCCTCGACTGGCGGCTCTTCAAAGAGTTCCTCGTCGTCGTCCTCCTCTTCGTCCTCTCGAAAGGTAGGGAGCAAATCGCGTTCTAAGCAGAGTGCGTCTTCGGGCTCTCCGAGTAAGATTCCGAAACTCGAGAGTTCTCCACCGAGATCGAAAAGCGAAATCCCCTCGTCGCCTTCGCCGGACACTTCGGCCAAGTCCGGAGGGCAGCAGCAACGCAAAAAGATTAAGTCTAGAAAGCGCAGTCCGAGCCCGAGCTCGTACCGAATCCCCCGACGTTCCGCCGAGACCAAACCTGCCACCGGGCAGGGCCTAGACGAGGAAGAGCAGTCGGGGTCGCTGATCGTATCACCACCGCATCCTCCAGCTTTCAAAGAAATTCGTCAAACTACCAAGCAGCGCAACTACGTTCGAAGGAACAAGGAAATCGTAAGCCTCAGTCCAGACAGCAGCAGCGGGGATATTGAGATGGATGTTACCCCGACCGAGACCAATAAAGACGAGGATCTCAGAGCACCCATCGTCGTACCAGCACCCGCTGTTACTAAAACAGCATCCGAAAAGAGTGAGTTTTTAGCTGTTTTTGCCGCTATGTTATTAACGTGTGTTATTTACTCATTTCGAAAGTTTTTTTTATCATCGGTGACATTTCGATATTGATCTCACAAATTTCTGCTTTGTATTTAGCCATCTTCTCAAGATTGGAATGTTTATCAACGAATATGGACGTGTCCTCTTTTTTTTTCTCTTTTTTTTTTTTCTTTAGTTTATTGGAATTTTTGCAACACGGTTAGAAGAGAATAGGTTTTGTGAATGCAATCTTTAACGAATTCTTTTGCAGAAGAAGATTTAGATCTTCGTGTGCTACAACCATCCAATACGATTAAGAGGCAGCCTTCAGAACGTGCGGAAACTGGAAATGTGCCGAAGAAGACGAAAACTGAAAAGCTTGACGAGTGAGTACCTAAGATTTTCTTTTGTTTTTAATAAGAATAATAGAATGTAAAAAGACATGTACAATGTAGTATCGAGACTAAAATCTTTCTAACAAGTAAACCTACCCAAGTGTCACTCGCAGATGTTAATGAGACTTGGCATTAATATTTTTTTTATTTTATTATTTTATTTAACGGGTTATACCCTTTCTTATATACATAGTGTACATCAGTAAAAACAAACTTAAAAATAATAACAAATATAAATTCAAAAATTAGAGATAAAAATATCAAAGTGATAACAGTAATAAAATAAAATTAATTAAATTCATAAAATTCAAACTTAATATTCCGAATAATATTATAATTAGCAACCTCATTATCAAACAACCTAATGCTAGTGTTATGATTGCATAAGGAGTTGACCAGAGCACACATTCTATATATCGGTGCGTTTTTTACATAATTTTTTGCACTAAATGGTACACGGAAGGGATAATTAATTCGCAATGAGTATGTCTGGTCGGAAAAAGGCAATAAATCGTACAAAGAACTGCAGTGAAAAATATTTCGAACAATCTTAGAAATGCAAATTAAATCATCCACACGTCTCACTGATTGGAGGGATGGAATCTTGAGTTTTGTAGCTATTTCAGAACAATCATGGTTGTTGAAACTCATTGGCTGTCCTATTTTTAATGCAATATAGCGTAGAAATTTGTGCTGAATAGTTTCGATTCTTGAAATGCTATTCTTGTAGAATGGTGACCAAATGACAGACGCATATGTCAGAATTGGCCGTATCAGAGTCATGTAAAGTACGCGTAGAGCTTCACGATTGTTGAAAGCCTGAGTGAAGCGTTTAACAAACCCAAGTGTTTTCGATGCTTTATTAACTATAAAATCAATGTGATCTTTGAAAGATAATTGCTCGTCAAAGATAACACCTAGATCACGTACAGCAGGAGTCCTTTTTATGTATTCATGCCGATCCGTACAATAGTTAAAGATGATAGGTTTTGATCTTGTGAAGGAAATAATGCAACATTTGCTTATATTTATAAGCAAATTATAAGATTGCTGAGGAAGCGCATTCCAATCCCTCCACAGACGACTAATGGGAGAATAAAACCCAAAGTTAGACGAACTGTTAATTTCATCTATGATTCAGACCACCATACAGAATTTTATAAACAAAAGTTACATTATAATATATTTATAAACAAAAGTTACATTAATATACTAGATAATTTAGAGTAGTCATGATCAATGAAAGACGTAGGAGAATGAGATTTAAAAGAGAGAAACCGAATAAACTTATGCTGCAAGGATTCCAAATTATTTATATATTTCTTAAAGTTAGGTGACCAAATAACCGAACCATATGTAATATGCGGAAGGACAAGTGCTTTATAAAGGGGAATATTATTAAAATCTTTTGTAGAATGTCTTAAAAATCCCAAAGCAGAATAAGCCTTAGCTAAAATACTGTCTTGGTAAGGTCTGAAGCAAAATGACGAGTCCAGAATAATTAAAAAATTGAAAACGTCTGTGGAATGAAATGGATTTGCATTTTTGAATGTTAAAAGGTATTAGGTTATAGTCGGCTCAAAAAACAATTACATTTAAGTCCTTTTGAAGATTGGATGCATCAAGGAGAGATAGAATCTCAATATACAATTTGATATCGTCAGCAATTTGGTAGAATGTACAATGTCGTTTATGAATAGATTCTAATAAATAAATCAATAATATAATTCAAATGTATTTCTGCAGGTTATTTGGAAATGAAGATGTCGATTTACGAACTCTGACTAATCCAAGAGCCGGTCGACCCCCAACACCACCTCCCCCGGTCATATCAGGGGACGAAGGTAAAGACAGCTGGGCAAAATTAAAAACACCGTCAAAGACTGATCGTGATACGCGTTCGGAAAAACCGACACAATCGGATCGTGGTCGCGATCGCCTCGGTCGACCACGACTCGTTAACAAATCACCGGATGACCCAAAGGATCGTAGACGTGGTCAGTTCCGCGATGAGAGAAACAATGAAAGGAACAATGAAAGAAATATTGAAATCATCATGAAACAAGCGGCGGAGCAACTGAATCAGGGCCTGATTACGAAATTCCAGTACAATACGTGGATTCAGCAAATTTTACATATGAGCGAAGACCAAAAGCTACGACAGGCACAACGAAAAGAGAAAGAAAGCATGATGGTATGGGAAAAAGGCATTAACATCGATGTGGCGGACAGACAGAACAATTTCAGTCCCAACGAAGAGAACATGCGGCCAAAAGATCATGGAATGCACAGGCAAAACGGTCCACGATGGAATCCTTCGTGGCCGTGGGCTCATCCCCCAGGACCGTTTCAAGGACACTTTGGTGGCGACATTAGGCCTAACGCTCCTTGGCAGAATCATCCAAGACATTTCGGTCAGATGAGAGCAGACTTCACTCCACCCTTCCACGGAAGCTTCAATCCTAGAATGCCTCCTGGTATGGGACCAGGAATGGTACCTGGAATGGGACCCGGAATGGGTCCTGGAATGGGTCCTGGAATGGGACCTGGAATGGGACCAATGGGTCCGAACGGTCCTCCGCTAATGAACGGACCGATGAATCCCATTGGTCATTTACCGCATAATATGCCTGGCATGATGGTGAACGGTCCCATGAGGTCAGGAGAGGTTAAACATATTTCGCCTAAACCAGGACCAAATGCCGTACAAAATACATCTTCTGGGGTAACAACGACATCTCCGCCAAAGGAGATAAAATTCGAGGAGGATTACAATGCAAAAGGTGTTTTCGAGCTTCCACCTCCCGATCCAAAACTGATAGAAGAAATTATGAACGACAGCATGAAATCTATCAACATCGACAACAGCTGTAGAGATATTAGGTACTACGGAAATAACGGAGTAGTCTTTATGCACTGGGATGATCCAAGGGACATTGGGTTCCAGGACGGTACGAGAAGAATATTAATTGATGGAAAAGATACAATTGTTTGTGCATTTAATAAAGAATATCAAGAATTTATGTATGAAGGAGAAATTCATAGGTATGTTTTATTAAACTTATTGCATTTAATGTAATATATGTCTCTTAAATATGCCATTTAACGTGTTTTTCTTTTAATTAGGATGCGTCTCGGTGCACCCACCAGAGAACTTTACGTGGACGATAAATGGTACGAATGTTACTTCGGTGTTCCAGTCATGATTGACTTAGGAAGTAAAAAAGTTAGCGTTACAATCGAGGGTCCAGCTCCGCAAGTCAAGATCGGTCCTGTTAAGCGCATAGATCTAGTTGTCGCAAAGATAACGTTAATTATCGATGCAAAAAATATTGTTCCTATTTACCTCGATGCGAAACCTCAGATGTAAGTATTTTATTTAAAGCAATGTATTCTTTTGTAGCTTGGCCGAAATCTAAACACTAATTACTTTTACAGATTTGAAATTGAAGGCGAAAGACATACGCTGGAATTTATCGATGCCCTGCAGACAGTAGTGTTGAATGGCCGACCCTTCAAGTGCGAATATGGAAGTCTTCCGAAACCGATAATGATTCGCAACGAGAAACATTTCATTCGATTCTCAGTTTTGCCAAAAGGCATAGTCGCTGGAAAAGTTAAGATTAAGGGCATGAGAGGTGAGGTAGGAATCTCGCCTCCAGTTTCTCCTTGTCCGAATGCAACATCCGATCAACCTTCCATTTTGCCGGCAACAGCAGAACTGGATTCAAGTTCGCAAGATGCCGACAACATAAGCAAACCTGGTAAGTTTAATTTAAGAATTTCATTCGGTTATTACTGCCACATTTAAATAAGTTTTCGATTTTTCATTAAATATGTTCTCTTGCAGATTTGCAGTTGGATATGCTCGCATCGACGATTGCTCCAGCGATGGCTCCGACATCCGGGCTGTCTTATCAAGCCGAACACGTAGAAAATCCTCCAGCGGTTGCACCTCCTGCGCTGTTACCGCTAACGATGAATGAACTGTTCCAAAGATTGATCGAAACTGGAATCGTTCCTAACTTAACGGAACAAAAGAAGCAAGAGGAAGAAGAGAAGATCAAGAAGGAAAAAGAAGTTATTTCTGTTTCCTTCGATAAACCTGGAACTCTTAAAATGTAAGTTTTTTTATTATGCAACGTTTCGACCAATGTACAGTACTCCTTCCCTTATTCTAATTTTTTCTTTTCTCCTATTCTAATATTTCCACGCCTGACTGGACAAATTAGAATAAGGGAAGGACTACTGTATATTGGTTAAAAATATTGTTTTCTTTCGATGAAATTCAAATGAAATTGACCGTTTTGTTTATTCCAGAAAACAACCTACAATCTCAGCGGCTTTATATTCTGGAATGCAATGCAGTTCTTGCGGCGCGAGATTCGCCCCGGAACTTGCCACCAGGTACAGTCACCATTTGGACTGGCATTTCCGGCAAAACAGAAAAGAAAGAGATTCTGCCAGAAAAGCACATTCAAGACCTTGGTATTACGACGTTGGCGATTGGATCCAATTCGAAGAAATCGAGGATCTAGAAGATAGAGGTACGTAGAGAATTAATAGAGTTTTTAACCCATTAACGTCAAGTAGGACACTTTTTTCACTTAAATTTCAATAAAAAATTTCGTATGAAAATTCAAGTTCAAATAAATTGAAAGGTATGTGTCTTACTATTTTCGAGGTCGCTCTTTTCAATGCTGTTGTCAAAATTTAGCTATTTTAATTAGAAAATTAAATATGTCGATTTAAATGTCAAAATTACGCGAAAAATCGAGTGTTTTTTTTTTTTATAAAACATTTTTTTCTCATCGAAAGAATATTTGTTGTCAGAAAATTTTTTCATTAAACGTGGACCCAATAGTTACAGTATCAAGATAAATTTTTTAATAAATGTTTAATAATTAATAAATGTTTCGATCGTAGCTCAAAGTTGGTTCGAAACCGAAAAGCAATCTCAGGAATCCGAGGGCACAGCGGTGGAAGATGTTCCTCCCGAAGCTCTCCAACCCAGCGTGCCGACAGGCTCTGACGAAGATGCCAGCTGTCAAGTATGTCACGATGCGTTCGAACAATTCTATAACGAAGAGAAGGAAGAATGGCATCTGCGACCGGCAGTTAATTTCGAAGAGAAAAATTATCATCCGTTCTGTTTGGAAGACCATAAGGTAAGCAATATACAAATTTCTAATTATCCGAATAAAGTCAATATTGCAATTAAAAATGTTGGTTTCTTTTTTTTGCTTCCAAAAAAAAGGAGAAGCTACTAGTGGTACGTGAAAATTTGTATTAAAAGTACATTTTTTTTTGCATGTAAAATTGTAGCATTTATTTCTTTATGTTTCTAGTCAACATTTTGAAAGCTTTTAAATTCTTCCGTGTCAATAGAAAGGAAAGTAACATTTTTCTTTTTACTTTAGCGAGCTCTGGAGAAAGCAGCCATGTTATTGGAAGCGTCGTTGGCAGAAATCGAAGAAGAGAAAGCAAAGGAAGAGGAGGCTGAAGCTGCGCAAAATGTGGAATTAAAAATGGAAGATTCTCAAGTAGACGAAGAAATGAAGGAAGAAAAGATAATTAAAGAGGATAACGATGAAGATAATAAAGAGAATTTAGTCGCAAATGAAAAAGATGCAGAAGATGTTGTGAAAGCAGAAGTTACTGAAGAAAAGGTGGAAGTAGAAAACGAAACTAAAATGGAAATTGATACTGAAGAACCAACTCAAAACGAAGATATCTCTGAAAATAAAGAGGACGTCACCGAGGAAGAAAAAACCAAAGATGTCGAAAGTATAAGCGATGAAAGTGCATCTAAGAAGGGAGAAGACGACGAAGATAACGACACCGAAATAATAGAAAAATCCTTCGAAGTTATAAAAATCAAAGAAGAACCCGGAGATGTCGCAGACGATAATGAAGAATTACTCTACGCCAATGTAAAAATAAAGGAAGAACCTATGGATCCTGAACCAGGTAAAATTTTTAGACCAATTGTCAAATAAAAAAATAATTACACGATTTTTAGAATGTTCACATAATTAAATTTTATGATTTTTGCAGAAGTTGAAGAAACTGTAGTCACGGAAACAGCAATCGTAGACACGACACAAGTGGCATTAAAAAGTTCGATAGACGGTAATGTCGAACACGAGTCGACACCAGCGACCATCCCAGTAGTCCCATCGAAAATAAAAATAAATATCATGAAACCCCTGAGTACACCAAAGGAAACGGAGGAACTGAAAGAAAAGAAGGAGGAGATTGAGGATGAGAAAACAACCCCAGCAACACCGTTGGTTGCTGCCTCCCTAAAACCCGCTCTCCAGGGTCGAAAGCTGTCGAATTTGCCTCCCGTTGAAAAAGGCAGCGAGCTTTCCGGATTCTGTAGTATAATGTAAAAAGTGATGCAAAAGTGATAACTGCAAACTAAATGACTAATGCAAAGCGGCACTGGCAACTAAGCTTTAAAAAAGTGCACGTCGACTGATCAATTTTTCAGTTTTCGAAACGAAAATTCGAAACATGATCGCTTGTTCCCGACGTTTGATCAAGCGAGTCGGTGCTTACTCTTATGAAGAAAGAAGAAACGAAGACTGTAAATAGTTTTTTAGTTTTTTTAAGTTAATCGACGTTGCATTCCTAGAAGCGGGAGTGAATGTTACTTTTTTTTTCCCCCACCCCCTTTCGTTAATATGACGAACGAAACAAAACTACGAGTGGTAAACGCGAATTTTGTACGCGAGTTACGTGTGTGTTTGCGGAAGTATGTCTGTGCGTGCATGAGAGGGAGCGAGAGTACAAAAAAAAAAAAAAAACGTGCCACACGAAAATAATTCTTTCCGTTTTTACACTTAGCGTAAGGACGCGATTTACCTAATTTAAAAAGGACAAAACACAAAAGAGAATTAAGCGGCGAATGCTCAATTGTTAATATTGTACAGTTTCGAAAAAAAAAAAACGAATGCAATGCGTCAGCATCTTGTGTACATACGTAACGATCAATAATTATTCTACTGTTGATTCAGGTAGACGTTTAGAACGGCGATTTCAAATGTGAGAGCCTTACTTATCTGTACAAAAGGACTGTTATTTACGCGTTTAGTTTAATAAACTCATCTAGTTTTTTTTTCCTCGCAAAAGGCTCGCCTAATCGCAAAAACGTCGCACTTCGAAAAATGAAAGCGAAAAAGATTAAAAATTTATTTATATATTAAGAGGTCGAAGTTATTAAGGTCCTATCACTTAAATTTAATTTACTTCCTGCATATTATTATTCCTTTTCTCTCTGATTTTAGAGATTTCTTTGAAATATTCTATAGAAATAAAGAAAAAAAATTTAATAAAAAGCAACAAACTGTGTTATTTGTTACCATTGCCTTAGTCAAATTTTTAATACCTCTTTCGAGAAGGAAATTGGAACGACACCAGCGATGATCCTTGGAGCGAAGACCTGAAAGCATCATTTTTGTGTCCAGCAAAGTCGAACCTGCAAAATAATGGGGGTGGGGGGTGCACAATCCTTTATTCATATTTTGGATGGGATCAAAGGGGAGGGAATTGCATCTTTAATGTACGTGTCTAAAGTGTAAAGAAACATTTCAACACTTTTTAAATAATTTATCCACACTTTTGCTGATATCGATCACCGATAAATTCAGAACTTGGCATTGGCAGAATTGATATCCTAGAAAAAGACAAATAGATCGATACTATATTAATTACAATAATTCAAGAAAGAAATATACAGAGAATTAAACATTTACCTTAGATTTTTAGACGGACTTTAACAGACTTTTGTTCGAGAGTAATTTACTTCTCGGAGAAAACTTATTTCAAAGAAAATATTAACTTTTCCATGTTTTAACTTAAAAGCCGCCGTCATAAATTTAATCGTCAGCGAGATCAGTACTAATAACGAAGATCTTTACTCCATTGATTAGTATGATTTTGTAGGATAGTTTATCAACCAATACACTGAAGGGGGTCTTTTTTTTCTTAATGTCGCATATATTCTCGTTTGGAAGCGTCAAACCATGATAAGTTGATTTGTCAGCCTCATTTTATATCCTTCAGATATTGCAGATTCTTATGGTGAACCTATAACATGATTTTAACATTTTCTTCAATACTGCGCGATAAAGGCTTAATTAAATGTTCTATTCATGTATTCTGCACAAAAATACAGGAAAATATATTCTAAACACAAACTATTTTTAGAAATATGGAAAACTATGTTAGATATTCTCTTTTTGGATTAAGAGAATTGTTTATACAATTCAGCGTTTGGAAACGTCAATTTTTAAAACATTATTTAATGTATCGTAAGCTTTTTTTTTACCAGATTATATTATTGTATGTCTTTCATGCTTTACACTGTAAAAAATGGCAATGAATTTTACAAATCTGTTGTAATTTTCATTTCTACACAGAACTTTCAACTTAAAATACTACATCTAATATCGCCATACACCCGCATTATTTTTTTCCACTTTCTAGGACTATATAACAAACTTCTCGTTTAATTAGATGTATCAAAATGGCTTCAATAAAGTTATAACAAATAAAGAAAGAATAAAAAATTGTGAAAATGGCTGCGTGTTTTCGGAAAATTCTCAACTCTTAATTATATTTTTTGGACGCCCTTTCGTATTTATACTCTTCAGTTTTTCAGATAGTCATACGTATAGTATAACTATTCGTAGTAGCTCATATATGTGCCTATGTTTATTGCAAAGTTACTAGACCTCAAACATGCGTACCAATTTATTTTTTTTTTTTCATTTCTCAGAAGTGTTGAGAATTACTTGTGCGCCCTTTCAGATATCAACAAATTGTATAAAGTCATTTCATTTCTATAGAAAATTGAATGTTTTGCGCATAATCCGATAAGTGCGCTCTGAATAATGTGTGTACAGCAGCAATTACAAAGTCATAGTCTAAATCGTAAACGATTGCAATAATTCGATTTTTTTAATAGCACACGAAACCTACTAGATATTTTCAGTTCATACCAAGTGTAAATTGAAGTGTTCAATGTGCCTAACTAAAGAAAAAAAGGCGCGTTAAAATTCCGTGCACGCATCGGAAGGAAATAGCTCAAGATTATTTTCAATTTTTGTTAGATCTAAAAAAGAAATAAAATCTGTGTGCAGGGGGTAAAGAACTATACTTATAAGCTTTGGCAACCATTGAATTAAAATCTGTGGTTCATATGACCTCATCAGGCCTAAATTAAGGGTATTTTAAGGTGAAAGCAGTCGCTTCGATCCTGCAGCCTTTGGTTGAGTTCATTTTTTGTGAATCTGTCTTCAAATCTAATCAGATCGAAGTTGAGAAAAAGATATTTGTTTATATGCCTTTATATTCGTGAGATACAAATGTATTTTAAAAAAAAAATGCACACAAAATTATAATATTATGTAAGAAAAAATTTGATTATTTGTTTGTGTAAACAATATATTTGTTACTATTTTTATGTGTTTATCATTTTGTTTCTGTATTAATTAAATGTATTCACAGTTATTGTTATTTTTCCTTTGTTTTTACGACTGAAGTTTGTTAAACAATGTTCCAATAATTATGAAATAAAAGTACATTTTTTTTTACGTTGATGACATCATAAATTCTGCGCCCCAACCTTAAAACGATTAACGAATATTAAATGATCATCTCGTATGGTAACTAAAAGTGTTGAACAAAGCTGACAAGTGTGCTCTCATTTTTTTTTTATTTTTATTTTATTTTTACAAAGTCAAACGTTTTGTGGATTTGCCCATACGTCCATGTTCAACGTTGTAAAATTCCTACTAGAATTTCGGAATTTACAAAGTTTTATATGCGTCTCTATGTAGAATATGGTAAAATTACAATGTATCGTAATATTACCGAAGGTAACGTTGAGTTTTTATCTGTGAAGATTCGTTATTTTACAGCACGTAATTTTACCATGATATACGTTGGTCAAAATCAAGCCCACGCTGAACGTGGTAATTTTACCATTCGAGAGTAAAACTCGTAAAAATTAGTGAAATTATAACTCACAAACAGAAAACTTCAGACATTAAACGTTGGAAGATTACCATGTTTAACGTGGGCTTAATTTAGAAGAAAGAAAGCAAAATTTTAGTCTGTCGGGGTTTTGTAAACTTTATTTTCTTTTTTTACAGTGTATATATTTAGCGAAAGATTTTATCTTTTTTAATTTCAACTGTATTAACATTTATTAGCATTTATTGGAATGAATGTAATATACGTTTATTTCATCTTGTATTTAATATTTGAAAACTAGTCAAAACGTTTATGAAGCATTGACTAAATAAGGCGCAATATGTTTTAGGAATTTAATTTTTTACTATTTTCACTTTTTTCTATTATCATTAAAATGATTAAATACTGACATGGAGTTAATTATTCAGGATTTGAAACTTTTAAATGAAAGAAATTAGTTCGTCTTTTGATTATATAATTAATAATAATAATAATAATAATAATATTGTCTTTATTGTAGGTACATAAAACATACAAAAGGCGAGCCACAGCGCAAGCTGCTTTACAGTCTGACCTATAGTACACAGCTAAGACTAATAATAAAATATATAAAAATACATAATAAATAAATAATAAATAATAAATAAACGCCAAGTTAAAGATAACTCAATTATTTTTATTTTGTTCGAGACTAGAAGTACAAGTCAGTGACAGAAATAAAACGAAAAATAAATAATTGACAGAGAAAAAATAAAAGACGACAAAATGCTGAAAACGCTAAAAGTGGGAAAAGAATTTAAGTGTTCTGCAGATATAGGAAATGTTCTTTCAGCTTAGAACTAAATGCACTTTTGTCATTTAATAATATTCTAATTTCAAGGGGTAAATCATTAAAGGCCTTCGCAGCTACGTAAGAGAACGAGCCTTGAAATTTTGCAGTTGCATGTGCAGGATACTGGATTGTGTGCCAATTTCTTTACGAATTTGTTTACAATTTATAATTATTTGGTAATATTTTAATTCATTAAACAACAAATATTGTATTTCAAAGAAATTCTGATTAATACTTTAAAATATAATTAAATAAACAATTAAGTTTTTCTTGGTAATACGGTCCTCTTACTAATTCTGAAAAAAGTAAACAAAGAAAAAATGACGTAACTGAGATATCAGTTCACGTCTAGCGCAATAAATTATTCAGTACTTGTATATAAAAATTTTGAATCACCTACTATTGGATTTAATATTAAAAATCATCCCTCTAGCGCTTATAATTAGAACTATTGTTAAAATGCGTTTCGCACCAGGATGCCATGTTGTGCTCTTCAGCAGGGCTTATGGCATCCTTGCCCTGGACGCGATTTTTACATATAAGTACTGAATAATTTATTGCGCTAATTGTTAAAACTTAATTGTTTATTTAATTTCATTACAGCGGTCAAGAAATATACCTGTATTTACTTATTTACTTTAAAATGTACTTGAAGTTTGAGTTATTGGACCGTAGCAGCTTAAGAATTTAATCTCGAAACTGTAACTTTAACATCGTTCCATCCTTTACTCTCTTATGCAGTTAGAAAGGGATAGAACGACGCTAAAGTTAAAGTTTCGAGATTAAGTTCTGAAACTGTTCCTGCCCATTACAGTCAAATGAAAATATTTTTGTTTATTCATTTGTTTTGTTTTTATCAACAATGTGCCTAACATCATGAAAAATAAAAGTATACTTATGAATTGTCATTAGAATGCAATGATGATAACTTTCAGTATGTCTTTAAAATAGTTCAAAATTATTGAAAAATAAAGCATTAAATTCCATTTAAGGATATATTTATACAAATAATTATCTTATTCCCAAAATTTATGTAACATTTTATTACGATTTAAAAATTAAGGAATATATAATTACATTCACATAATGTAATTATGAAAATAAACTAAATAATTATATAAATTACCTTGTATTGATATAATTACGCAAATGTCAAACAAAAATAAATTATAGAATCGATTACTTTCATGTTCATTTTTTTTTGACATCGCTATAAAATTTATGTTAACGCTATACATTATTTTCTTTTTGCAGTAGTCAATTATGAAAAATAATATATAATTATAAAACATGTGATGAGCTTTGCACAACGGAATAAAAGGAATTTAGAAAATATATTGGAATTCGAAACTTTTCAATGATTAAAAATCACAATAATCATTGAAAATAGCAACAAAAAAGTTTTTTTCAACCGTCTTAATTTTAAATTAAATAATAATTAATAATATTTCTTGGGACGAAATGTATATTATTTACAATAGGCACTTGTTTCTACGATAGTCGCTAGAAGGACACAAAACCCATTTATATGTAAATCAATTTAAATACAGATATGAATATTCCAAAGTGAAGGTTTTGTCGCGATTATCATACAAAATCCGGCGATGTTCATCTTTTTACCATCTTCGTGTTTTCAATCGAAAACCAAAAAAATTATGTTAATTGAAAAAATTTTTTATATTATTAGTTAATTGACCTGTAACACCAAGAAATATTATTAATTATTATTTAATTTTCAATGATTAACTTCAAGCTTTATTTTTTTAAAATACCTGTGGTAATTTATTGTTTATAGAAAAGAATTAAAAGAGCATCTTCTTTTAAAGAATATAATAGCTACCTACCTCAAGAACAATTCGATTAGGATAAAGTAGTCTTTAAGTTATATACTCGATTGAATACTTATTATATCTTTACACCTATTTTATATCATTGTATATTTTTATATATTGTTAAGTCTCATGTTAGATTTTTTATTTTTATATTTTTATATTTTTATATCTTTATATTCTTATATTTTATATTTCTATTTAAATCATTTCTCCACAGACAAGTTCAATATAGAACTTACGTGTAAAAATTGCAAATTTGAACTTAATAACATCTATGAATGTATATAACGAACTATCTACAAATGTATAGACAATTGTAAATAAGTCATAAAGAAATGAATAAATTACAAAAAAAAATATAGATGAAAGTAGAAACTTAAGTACATTTTCTTATCATAATTTAAAAATTCTGTATTAAATCTTTATTTTTTTATATCTTAATTCTGTATTAAATCTATACTTTGATTGAAAGGCTATTAAGTCTTTCAGTGTAGTCGTATTTTTATTTTTATGTTTATTATTATATTCGTTTAGGCGCATATGATTTGTATTTTTTAATTTTTAATTTGTTATTTTTGTCGTTCTTATAAAATTATATTATTGTACGATACTTTTCTGTTTTCTTTTTGTATTAAGGGCATCAATGCCCGTAAATAAATAAATAAATAAATGACAGATTAATAAATGTGCCGTCACACCAAGAAACATTGAATTATTTTAAAAGCGGCAAAGAAAATTTTGTCTTATTCTCCTCTATATGGAGAATTATATTTATATAAATGACAGATTGTTAATAAATCTTAAATTTTTTTGTTATATTATCGAATGGACATTATATTGTTATTGTGGAATTTCATTAGTGGAAGTAAGAAGCTTTTTCGGCAGCGATTTGCTTTCTTTCTCATTTAAAAAAAAATTGTTGTTTTTAATCTGGTTTCTTCTCTCCTTTTTTTTTCAGCATTTAATACGTCCGGTATGATACGTTAATTGATATCCTGACTGCAATTTACTTCGATGTTTTATCTTATATTTATATTTTTATCGTGATTTGTTGTATGCGTGATTATCGGTAATTTGAAATCACTTTGAATATTTGTTCTTTAGTTACGCGCTTAACCCGTCCGTTGTATGTTTAGTTTATCTATAGGAATATTAATATGTTACGTAGCGCTACTTTATATTGTGCGTTCATCTACTGTCTGTTAATGTATTTTTGTATCATTATTATTGATGTAATCTTTTAATTTATTTGGTCTCAATTATGTTTGTTCTTTATAATATTTTTTCTTGTGAAGGTCAGTCTGTAAAACAACTTTTTTAAGTTGCGGCTCGCCTTTTGGCAATGTACACGGTTGCTTGATCTGTATATGTTTTATTATTTTGTTTGGCCAATAAAGACAATTTATTATTATTATTATTATATATCTATTATATTATTATATAGTAGTAGTAGTTTATTATGCTTCCACATTACATGTGCTTACATACACTTCCATATCAATTCTCTTAATAATCAAAAATACCCAAGTTACACGAAACCAAAATACGAAAATATACACTCCAAAAATATAAAAATACAAAAATGCCATTTACAGGATACAGCAGGCAGCCGGCTTACTATTCCGGCAATATATAATTATTAGGTAACCGGCTATATATTATTACAGTAGGTCCTCTCTTATTCTAATTAGTAAAGTTTTTCAAGATGGCGCTGACTTCTCTTATTCTAATTTTCCCCTTAGCCCCACTTTCTTTGCTTGAGAGCTTGTGATTCGTGGACAATATTTTTCGTTGACTTTTCGTGTGATAGTGGGAGAAGACTTGTGGGGGAACCATTAGAATAAGAGAGGCTGGACAATTAGAATAAGAGAGGTCCTACTGTATATACCTTAATTTGGTTACGAATGTAATTTTTTAAACACGTAAATTGACAAAAGAGCACTTGTCCTAATAATCTGCACTAACAATATCACCTGAAGAATATGCTAATACATCTTGTGGATTTTTCAGTTTTATAATATTTAAAGAATATTTTCGGAGAAATCTTATATGAAATGTATTGCATATTGTTATTAGATAAATAAGGTTTTCTAACTTTGATTATTATTTTTTAGTTTTCATTATTTCTTTTTAGTTTGTGTATATTTGCTTACTTTGTAATCAGATTCTAAAATCATACATTAGTTAGCCAAAATGATTTTAATATTCGGTATTCCCCCAAGGACAATCATGTACTCATAGGCTTCGAGGAAAACCGTACATCCGAAAAAAACTATAAAAAATTATTTAGGAACTCGAATTGGCAGAGCTGACTTAACTCGAGTGATAACGTAATATTACGATTCTTTTATAGACATGGCCAATTTCAAAGCGCAAGAATTAAAATTCGCATTTTCGGCTGTCACAATGGATTTGCCATTTTAAATTTCAAAAATCGGACATCAGATTCGTAATCAGTGACCCCGAAAACAGTTGTATACGTTTAGCCATTAAATTTCGTTGTCTGGATCCCATTCCGCACTATGAGTCCACTTTCTGATTTTAGTCCGACACTGCGAAAGGGTTAAATATCGGAGAAACGAAAGGAAAGTGAAGAAACAGTCCTCTAAATTTACTGAATAATAACTAAATAAATTTAATAAACAAAATGTCAGGAAAAAAATGTTGTGTGCATGTATACTACTATATTTATATGTATACTACAAATAGTTAAAAATTCTATTAAAACAATTGTCTGTAAGGACAAGTAATTGTTAACAAAAACAGCATTGTCAAGTAACTGTCGAGAAATTACTGATTTGTAGCTAAATAAGGTAAGTATTCCGTGTGCACAGATTGGTTAGTTGTCTTATATCTTGTGTTCCAAAAAAAAAGTTAAATTAAGCAATGAATAGACTCGGAAAACGAAAAAATAAAAGTAAATTGAATTTGCTGAATTGGACTGAAAATGCTTTATGGCTATTGACGCCATAATTGCGATTTAAAGAAAGTGATGTTAGCATGTAGACCATAGTAAAAACACAAGTCTTTTGGAAATGATTAAACAATGATAAGAACGTTACAAAATGTAGGGGAAACTGTTATCAATGGAAAATCAAGATAAAAAAGGAAATTGCGCCGAGATTTCTAACCTGCAATTTTGTATGTTTTCCATCCAACATTCGTGTCGGAAAAATTCGAGAACTTCCGTCGGTTCTCGATCCAAAACTTACATAGAAACGAAAAACAATTGAAAAACGCGAAAGCTAAACGACCAACGAGTCAACAAAAATAGCAAATCGTGGCGGCCATTACACATATTAAAGAAAGTAAATTTGACGGTCCCTTCGATTTCCTCCCCGTTACAAGGCACAACTCCCATTTTCCTTCACGAGGTCAACGTCAACGTCAACGGTCGTAAGAGCGACGCGCGCAGCGACATACATATGTGCATTTTGGTGCACACATACACAAGATAGTGCAAGTGCATCCGACTTCCGGAAATATTTGTCCTAAATAAATTTATTTTCGAAATATCGGAATATTTTCAAATAATGATATGCAAAATTCTGAATTCTATTTAAATTTATAATTATGTGAAATTGTTGCATCAAATCAAAAATGTAATGAATGTTGATATAGGGCGTAGCCACTCGAGTTCCTCTGGTGTTTCTTCATGGAAACTAAACATGTGCACCGTAATCAACCAATCCCGAGAGATTAGCGGACCGCGAAAGTCAAATTATGGAAGAGTTGTGAGACGGGTTCTGTTTTTTAGCTGCAATTTTTTAATGGGTGAACGAATTTAAAAAATGCAAAGATGATTTGAAAGGTAATTAAAATACGCAACTTTTTGGGAATATGAAATAGTGTTTTGACCATCCAAAAAAATGTTATGACCAATTTTGTAAAGACATATTTTTATGAAAAAAAAAAAATTGACACTAGTTGTGAGGGTTCTAGAAGAAAAAAGCCCAGGAAAAAAAAGACTATGAAAAAAGACCGCAAAAAAGAGCCCAGGAAAGAATAACCCTGGAAAAAGGAACCCTGAAAAAAAAACCTGATAAAACAGCTCACGATGTGAAGTCGACAGTACAATTAAGTAACTTCATTTAAAATAACTTAACCTAACCTAACCTAACCTAACCTAACTAACCTATAGGTTAGGCTATAGCCTAAGTAAAATAACCTAACCTAACTTTACTAACCTAACCTAACTATACTAACCTAACCTAAACCCTAACTATTTTTCCCAGGGAATAGACTCCGAGAACCCTTTTATCCTTTTAACCTACTCTAACTAAGATTAACGTTTGTACACCGTACGATGTTTATTTTTTTTTTTTTACTTCATTTAAAATAACTAAACTTAACCTAATCTAAATTAAACGAATCTAATCTAACCTAACCTAACCGCAAGGGGGAAATACATGTAAACGCTTGTATTTTAGGATTATTTTTTCCGTTTTTTTCCAAGGCTGTTATTTCCGGTCTCTTTTTTCCGGTCTTTTTTTCCGGGTCTTTTTTTCAGGGGCTTTTTTCCGCCAACCAGTTGTGAGACAGTAAACAAGATTTATTGAAATTTGAAAAATATGTAACATAACTACCATTAATATAAATAAAACATTATTTTAATTTATTTTAAAGGTTTTCTGTCTTCTTCATCCACATCGCTGTCGCAATGTATACATTTAAATTGCTTTTGTAGACATATCTAAAATTACGAGAAAACGAGCCAGTCCAACAATAAAATAATGTTTTATTCAACAATTCGATGTAATAAAGACATAATCAATAATGAATTTCATTGCGAAGCAACGAGAAAAATTTTGTCTTAACCGCTGACATTTAAACTATATTAAATATTTACTAGGCGTGACGGTTCGTCGATATGAAAGTAAATAGAAATAACCAAATACATGTATGTATCTCGAGCTTAAATATAAGCTTTTGTATACACTATAAAATAATAAAACATTACGAAATTTTGAATGTTATCGCATCTGAATTGGTTAACTATTATAAACTGAAACACGCTTTTGCGCATTTCTATTTATTTTCATATCGAAAAACCGTCACGTCAAGTAAATACTTAATATAGTAACATAATAAATATACAGGGTGTCCCAAAAGTTTGGAAACAGTCTTGTAACTTTTGAAAGAAAAAAAATTTTTAAAATTGCTGAAACACGTGAAACAATTTTTCAAAAAAGCTATCTTTTTTGAGGGGTACCCCCCCCCCCCCAAGCACGAGGGGGGATGAATACCGTAAATGGCAACATGGGTCGAGTGGGGGCTCATTTGAAAGGTCTCTTCAATTATTATGAACACGAAACGTAAACAATTCGATTTGTTAACGTGTAATCTTTTCTTTTGATGCAAGGCAGTTACTGCAAAAACACCGAAGCTGTTAATCATATTTCTTATATTAGTTCTCAACACAGTGTACAAAATCATTTCAGAAATCTAATTATTGATTTGTGCCAAATTAATAATTTACAAATTAAATTAATTGAAAACGGTAAGTACAGTCCATTTTCTATTATTGTTTCGTCCATATTTCACGATGCCACATTGCATTTTGTTAATTTGCAGTTAAAATTTATTTTTTTTTGTCATTTTCAAAATATTGTCAAATTTTAGTTATGAGACACTGCGTGTCACTAGTTGCGAGACACTTTTCTCTTTGCTAGAAATCGATTTTTAAACCCTTTACAATAACAAAGTATTGTCATTATACAGGGTTTCCCAAAAGTTTGGAAACGGTCTTGTAACTTTTGAAAGAAAAAAAAGTTTTAAAAATGCTGAAACACGTAAAACGATTTTTCAAAAAAGCTATCTTTTTTAGGGGTTCCGACCCCCCCCCCCCTCCGGGGCGGCGAGGTGCACGAGGGGGGATGAATATCATAAATGGCAACATGGGTCGAGTGGGGGCTCATTTGAAAGGTCACTTCGAGACGAATACAAAACACTGATCATAGATGGCGTTACAATCATTTATCGCCGAATTATTCATCGTTTGAAATTTGTAATCTCGGAAATCAATATTCGGATCCAACATACCACACAATATTTGTAGCGATTAAAAATGCCTAAGCACCCTCCTCTTTTACACGGGCTTGGGACCGTCATAGGCAGAGTTTTGCTACTTTTTTTACATTTTTTCTATTTTTTTTTTTTTAATTTTCTTTCGTTTTTTGTGTTTTATTTTCTATAGTATTGATCGCCGTTTAAAAAGTGTATTTCAAAATAATTTATTTCATGTGCTCAAATTGAGCACCTTCCTGACACTGCCCCAGTCTTAAATAGAATTCGTCCAATACTTACAGCCTCATATCTCTTGAAATAAGATGTACTTCCTGGATTATTCGTCCTCGTAGTTCTTGCAAGTTGGCGGGTTTGGTCGTGTATACCCTGTCTTTGAGGTATCCCCACAAGAAATAATCCAATGGAGTTAGGTATGGTGATCTGGGTGGCGATTCGATGTAACCATGTCTTCCCATCCATCGCTGTGGAAATGTTTCATCTATAGGAATTGTCGAACCGGTCGCGGTGTCACATAATGCGGTATCGCACCATCTTGTTGAAACCAAACATTTTGTATATCATCATTGTAGATGTTTCGTATTGCAGGTATAACTTCATGTTGAAGTAATTCAAGATAAATGTTTCCATTTAAATTCCCGTCAATAAAAAACGGTCCGACAATTCCTTTTTCACAAAAAACTGCCCATACATTCAACTTCTGAGGCCATTGTGTGCGAATATCCGACATGAGGATTTTCATCACTCCAATATCGGAAATTATGACGGTTTACTGCACCGTGTAAATGAAATGTGGCTTCATCGGAAAAGATAATACGATTCAACAGAGTATTATCATTATCAAGGCGCTGCATAAATGTATCGCAAAATTCAACTCTTTTACCATAATCTACTTTTCTGAGTTTTTAAGTAAATTTTATTTTAAAAGGATGCCATTTCTCATTTGATAGTAGACGATGAACACTCATTCTAGAAATACCGATTGCCTGTGCCGCTTTCCTTACACTGACATGTGGATTTTCTACAAATGTTTGTAGGGGAGGACGGGCGGTCTGAATGCGAATCATTGAAAAATGTAGCGGCTTCCTCGTAAGATCGAGTCAGATTTCTGCACCCGCGTGCAATTAATATTTCTATTCGCTCACGTTCACATAAATTCATTTTTCCTTTTTCTAATAGATGAAATATTTTTGTACCAATAATAATATGAATAAAAATATCAGTAGAAAATAAAAGTAGAGTCGGAACTCACTGTTCTGAATATAATATTTGGTATAACGAATATGTGGCGAAAAGCTTCTTTAATATTCCAAATGAAAATCCATTCCTCTAACGGATGCAAAACGCAGGATAGCGAAAGTCACACCTGTAACTAGCGGCGAAATGAGGAACTACAAAGCGAATATTTTCTTGTGGGGATACCTCAAGGACAGGTATACACGACCAAACCCCCCAACTTGCAAGAACTACGAGGACGAATAATCCAGAAAGTACATCTTATTTCAAGAGATATGAGGCTGTAAGTATTGGGCGAATTCTATTTAAGACTGGGGCAGTGTCAGGAAGGTGCTCAATTTGAGCACATGAAATAAATTATTCTGAAATAAACTTTTTAAACGGCGATCAATACTATAGAAAATGAAACACAAAAAACTAAAGAAAATTTAAAAAAAAAAGAAAAAAATGTGAAAAAAGTAGCAAAACTCTGCCTATGACGGTCCCAAGCCCGTGTAAAAGAGGAGGGTGCTTAGGCATTTTTAATCGCTACAAATATTGTGTGGTATGTTGGATCCGAATATTGCTTTCTGAGATTAGAAATTTCAAACGATGAATAATTCGGCGATAAATGATTATAACGCCATCTATGACCAGTGTTTTGTATTCGTCTCGAAGTGACCTTTCAAATGAGCCCCCACTCGACCCATGTTGCCATTTATGATATTCATCCCCCCTCGTGCCCCTCGCCGGCCCGGGGGGGGGGGGGGGGTCGGAACCCCTCAACAAGATAGCTTTTTTGAAAAATCGTTTCACGTATTTCAGCATTTTTTTAAACTTTGTTTTCTTTCAAAAGTTACAAGACCGTTTCCAAACTTTTGGGACACCCTGTATAATGACAATACTTTGTTATTGAAAAGGGTTTAAAAATCGATTTCTAGCAAAGAGAAAAGTGTCTCGCAAATAGTAACACGCAGTGTCTCATAACTAAAATTTGACAATATTTTGAAAATGACAAAAAAAAAAATAAATTTTAACTGCAAATTAACAAAATGCAATGTGGCATCGTGAAATATGGACGAAACAATAATAGAAAATGGACTGTACTTACCGTTTTCAATTAATTTAATTTGTAAATTATTAATTTGGCACAAATCAATAATTAGATTTCTGAAATGATTTTGTACACTGTGTTGAGAACTAATATAAGAAATATGATTAACAGCTTCGGTGTTTTTGCAATAACTGCCTTGCATCAAAAGAAAAGATTACACGTTAACAAATCGAATTGTTTACGTTTCGTGTTCATAATAATTGCCTGTCTCGTAACTAGTAACTCTCCCCTACATATATTTTGTAAAAAGCAAAGTTGAAAATGAATGTTTGCCCACATACTAAAAACTTTTATGCACAATATATGTGTAATATAATGCAGACTTGTACCGAATGGTTCTTTATGACTTGTGTACAACTGTTATAAATAATTCTTTTAAATTTTTAAATATAACTATATCTACTGTAAAAAAATTGAACGTAATTTTGCAGTGAAAAAGTGGAAATAAAAATACCAGTGAAAATCGTTGTAAATTTACAGTGATATTGCAAAATTCCTTCATTATCGATATAATTTTCTATATGCACTGTAAAATGGAAAAAATCACTTCTATATTTACACGGCGCTGTAATATTACAATTGGACTGTAAAATTCCTCGAATTTTGTCGGAATTTTACTTTTCCAATGTATATTATTGATCCTAGAGGATCACTAATGTATATATGTCAACAGCGCAACAGCGGTCGATGAGAAGTAAATTAATCAACATTTTATAAAAATAAACTACAAACTATAAATAAATTGCAATTTTACAAATAATTTAACACCAAGTAGTAATAAAAACTATGTTTTAAATACCCAGCAATCGAATTTGGATAGAGTTGTACAGAATTGGATTCAATTGTTAAATTCTGAATCCATACTGTGGTCAACGGTGAATCCATTTTAATACGTATATATAATTCTATTCGTTCATACGAATAAAAAGGTTACTTTCTGAATTCATATTAATCAAAAAAAGTTTTCTTTTTAAAAATTAAATCTTAAATACATCCGTATTCAACATTACGGATTCAAAACTATCCAAGTGTATTCATTTCAATCCAAAAATAGTTTCCTTTTTAAAAACGAAATATTGAATGCATCCGTATTCGACATTACGGATTCAAAACTATCCAAGTGTATTCATTTAAATCCAAAAAAGTTTCCTTCTTCAAAATGAAATATCGAATGCCTCCGTATTCAACATTACTAATTCAAATCTATCTAAGCGTATTCATGTCAATGCAAAATAAGTTTTGTTTCAAAAAATAAACTTTGAATAAATCTGTATTCAATATTACGGATTCAAAACTATCTAAATGTGTTCGTAAAATTGAATACAGATGGATTACTTGTTCTGAAATTTACTCCGGCAAATTACGCTTCCGATTGTATTCGTAAAATTGATACAGATGGATTCCTTTCTTCGGAATTCAATCCAATTGAATACATATTTACGGAATCAAAGTATGAATTCAAAATGAATTGAAATTTTCAATCCAATCTCGATTGCTGCGAAGTATGGAACTAATTTTGAGAGCGAGAAAGAGAAAGAGCGAGATACGTATTATCCGCATGTAACGATGCACACAATACATATGTAACATACAGCATGCAGCGTGTGTACTGTTATACACTACTTTTCGAAGTTCCTTATATACAAACTTGCCGAAGACTCGTGCGCTTGCGAGAAACTCGGTCGGTAACTCAAATTTGTTATAAAAAAATTCTCTTTTTATTTCTTCTTATACACTATAAGTATAATTTCGTGAGAACTTTCGAAAAGTCATAAAGTACACTTTTTTCAAAATCTGTGCTTATTGGGACATTACTGCAAACTGAATACTGATATGAAAATTAGTTAAAGTTTCCATTGGTTAAGTATTATATATATTATAAATATTTATAACTTGTATTAACTTGTACACTAATAAATACATGTTTTAAGTTCAATTATTAAAATAAGTTTTCTGATATAATTGAGTACCCGGACTCAAAAACGCCTTAGCCAGTCTGACTCGTCGTGAGTAGTAACAGCCATTTCTGCAGTTTTTTGCATTTCTTACGAAGGCTCCCCTGGACACAATTTTCATCGAATCGGAACGAGTAACGACTCAAATTAAAGATGTTTTCAATACCTATAACTTTGTCACTGGCGGCACATTGCTATCTATCAAGCAAAACAAGATAAATGCAAAAAACTGCGAAACTGGCTGTTACTACTTACGATGAGTCAGACCGAGCGGCTATGGCGTTTTTGCATCCCAACACTCAATTGCGTATGTAAGGGGTCGTCCATAAACCACGTGCCGTAAAAATTAAAATACGACATACAAATAAAGCTTTAATTTTACTATAAATATAACCATCTTTTATTTGAGTGTACGGATGATATTGTTCGCATCACAAAGAAAAAAGCCTTTGCGCAATTGACAAGTAGATTAATTTATATAATCTATTATGTCAAAATAATTTAATTTTTGAATAAAGGTACAATGGATAAAAAAAACTATCAATAAAATTATTAAAACGCTTGATTATTTCTAAACAACGATTACAGCATTACAGAAATAGTTTTGTAGTATGCCATGCAAGATATTTTATTTTCTCAAAGTACAAAATGTAGTCCAGTAAATACACTAAGTAATAGTCACAGTCTGATCAATGTGCTTGCTTGTGATAAAAAACTACAGGGATTTAAAACTGCGTGATAAGTTTTGTAGAAATATAAAATTAATTTAGATTATCTATTATAATTTTCATGCCATATTATTAATCGTTTTAACTCAGAGTCGAATTTGTTACTAACATAAAAACGAACAAATTGTGCTGTCACTCATTTATGTGCCCCTTTTAAAAATGATTCTATATAGGTTTAATCATTTTCACTTTAAACGTGATTATTTTCAAAATTGCCTTTTTTACTGCGGCACACTTAAAATAAACAATATTTTTAGTTATTTCTTTCTGTGATCATTCTCAAATTTCATACTTGGTCAAAAAATTATGACGGCATCTTTAGATTTTGCAAATTGGTGAGCACCATTCTTCCCGGATGGCTTTACTTCAACGGATCTTCGTTATACGATTTGCAGAGGGTTTTAAATACATTTTAATAATTCTATTCTAAAGTTTGATAGGTTGATGATTACAAATCTGAATTTAGAAATTTGAAATTCAATATGGCGGACCCAATATGACGGACAAAACTATCAAAATATAATCCAAAGTGGGCGAAAATCGAAGATCAGTGGTTTTTGCGGTCGCTGATTATGAATCTGAAGGTGAAATTTTGAAATTCAACATGGTGAATCCAATATGGCAGACAAACTTACCAAATACGACTTAAATTTGACAGAATTTCACATTAAGAGGTTTACGAAATCACTGATTACGAATCTGATATAAGAATTTTTAAATTCACTACAGAGAATACAGTGTTATAGCCATTACAAAAAATAAAAATTTACATCGATTAAGATGTAAGTTGAGCACTCCGACAGGACTGAACATGAATTTCCCCTCGGATAATCAATTCAAACTGGCGGATAGAATGTGGCAGATTCGAATTTAAAATATGACTTAAATTTTTAAGCCGTTGATTATGTATTTGAAATCAGAATTTCGTGAATTTTCAGTTATTACATCTGAGAAAAAAATAGAATCCACAAAGAGTGCAAAAAGTATGACCGCGAAACTCCTTATAAGAAAAAATAATATTAATCGGGTTCCTCTGTATATTATACACAATTACAATAAAAATGAAATCGTTAATTTATCAACATATTATTATTATTATCATTATTATTACTATGGACATTTTCAATCGATTTTTTTACATTTTTAATCTTCACAACTGATTCGTAATCGACGACTTCAAAAATCCCTGAGAACCTAGTTTCATTTAAATCAAGCAATTTTTCGTACTGTAATCCGCCATATTGCGTCCACCATTTTGATTTTCGAAAATCTGACAACATAACCGTAATCAGCGATCGCTAACATCATCCACCAAAAAAAATAAATTTCATTAAAATCGAGTATTTTTTCACATTTTATCCGCCATTTTGTATTTTGCACTCACGCTGTGTCATAAAAATTGTGCACGCGCATGATATTCACTTCATGTAGCAATAGCCTGAATATATGGTTAAAAGGAAAAAAGTGTGCCACAAAATAAATTCCAAAAATGTTTTAGTGCCAAAAATTAAAAGTTCCGTGAATTTGCCCATGTATACATGAATTTAAAAAAATTTTTCAAATTTCAAGTTACTTAAGAGATAAGATGAAAATATTAAATAGTTTTTATGTGCTATTAAAATAATCGAATTGTTGAAACATTAAAGATGCAAAATAAAATAAGTGAGATTCGCATGTTCTTGGTCTAATAATTTCTTAATGAGCGTAGGCACATGTATGAACTTGTAGGTACAGTTACATCAAAGGAGTAACTGTCTGAAAAAGTGAAGACTATAACGAAATTGAAGGGGCGTCCAAACAAAAAATCATTATGAATCGAAAATTTTACAAAAACTCGCAGCCGTTTTCACGACCTTTAATTTTTCCTTTTTTTCTAAGTTTATTAAAAACATTTTGATACATCCGTTTGAATGGAAATATTGATATATAGATATAGAAAGTAGAAAAAAATTATGCGGTTATTATATCGATTATAAATATAATATTATTCCATAAATTGTTACGACTCGCTGAAAGTTAAAGGTTTAGTGAATTTACCCATATATGCTAAATAAATGCACATATAGTTTTAAACTTATATTTGCCATACATTGAACAGTATATATTGCATATATTTTCAACGAATTTTGTTTTCCATGCGGGTTGATAACAGTAAGAATTGAAGTAATGAATTGGTAACTGTTGCAACTTTGACAAGACAATAATGAACCGATTATAAAAGTACATTTTTCAAGATTTACTAAAAAGATCGTGTTATAGTAAGGATACGCAAACCCGTTAGATTTGCAAGAGCTACAGTGTTATAATACTAATACGTTTGTCCAAACAGAACCTCATGATTTATGGCAATTCTAATCCCTTTGAGCTATGGTATCTTCGGAACTTAAAATAATGTATACAATATTATGATACACAGAAATCCATAACGTGTTAAACCCCACGTATTTTCTGTTTAATTTCTCGTCATTTGATGAAAAATATTTTCCATTTTTCGTAAATAAAATTTTACCCCATTATTTTTTACGTTCACTCCTATAAGGTTCTATCCAGCGCACAAATGATAATGACAATGAAAATGAAAATAAAACAGAAAGATTTTTTTTTTCATTATTTCGTTTTTCTATTTTTTATTGTGATTTAAAAAGTAGAGCTATTAATGCATGTTACAATGTTTAATATATCGCCTCAACGTCACTAAAGCCATATTTTGTAATAATCCGAAAATCTGTATACGGGATAATACCTTATTAGACCACATTAGGTGAATAAGCTTAACATGTGTCGAATATATGGTAACAAAAAGGTAGTATGAATGTATGTAGAACATAAGCGTGCCACGAATTCTGCCCTATTCTATTTAATCGGCATGGTTTATCAACTTTATTAAATGTAACGCATAAAGTGAAGCGTTTAATGAAATACTTTCATATATTTTTAAATACGACGTCAGATAAATTATTCCCTGAATTTAGCAGTTTAAAGTTTAATATTAGTATTTCAAATTAATATTTTTCTATTTGAATCAAAATGTTTATAATGGTGTTTAATCTGGATTGTCGGGAGATTATCACAGAAATTGAGTTATATTATTGTAAATATATTTATTATAATTTGGGAATCAGTAGATATCGTATTAATGTGTAACATTTTTTAACGATTTTAAAACTTTTATAATCTCCACTATGAACCGAGTAGTAACAGTTAATGTTTTGACATGAATAAATAAGATTATCTTACTTAGTAAGGACTCGCACTCCTGCATTTCAGTTAAGATGATTTATAACTATATGTTTACACCGATGACAGCAGATGATGTTGTTCCCTTCGAATTTATTAAAAGGTTGCTAGTAAATATGTGAAATGTACATCTTCATACCAAAACTCTAGGGAAAAGCAATTATTTTACCTCTCAGGTTGGAGAAGGTTGACGTCCTAATCCTGGTGTGTTCAGCAGAAGACATGTTTCTACTGGAAGAACAAGGGATGCATACTAAAATGCTTTTCTACACTATAAAAGTGTAACATTTGAAGTTGGGAAAGGAACCGCTAAATCCGCCAGAAACTTTAAGCATCACGATCTGAAGAGAAAAATCTTGAATACAATAGTTAATAAGTAGAAGCAAAATTTGTTACTTAGTTCGTTAAATACAATTTATAACTAAATAAAAATGAAAGTATTATTATTAAAAGTACTACTTTTTGCAATTCATTGCCATCATTGAGAAGTTAAAATTTTATTTTTACTTTACTCAGGGCATTTGTAACATTAGACCAAAAATTTATTTATTTTTAACAAAGAACATGATTTTTATTTAACTATAAATTTAAAAAGTTCATATTTTATATTCGATTGATTTTGTAAAATACAAATGTATTTAAACTGTACTTTTCAATTATATATTACCTACTAATATAAATAAACGAAACACTAATTTCTAATTTTACGTTTTACTACTTAATTCTGTATCCAAATGTCATTGTCATTACTGAAATAATAAAATATGAAATGCAGATAAACATTTTTTGTATTCTCTCTAAATCTGACCTAATACAAAAATTCTAAGATAAATAAAAAAATGGATTACGTTATTTAGTCAATTTTTCATTCACAAATATTACACAAATATTAATAAATTAGTAGGAAATAATATTTGACTAATGAAATAGTAGGTTTTCACATTTTATTAGTAATATTTATTACTAATTAAATGACCCACTGTTGTTTATTAGTTTTCGACTATTTATTCAAGCTTAAAAAGATGATTTTACTAATGGACCATGCTTTGAATCTATTTTGTAGTTTACTTGATAAATAAATCATATATTAAAATTAATCGGTTGGTGTAAGTTACACTAATGCAAGTGTAAATCAAATAGTATCGTTATATAGATTATCCATTTTAATACAATTTTAATTTTTAAGGCAAATCCGATCTTCTTAGCAGTAAAGTACTAAGGGATTAACCTTTGGATTTAAGTTTTGTGTGTACTGTAAACACCCTACATATTAAATATAATTTTTTATCTTATACTCCAAATATTTGAAAAATTGTTTCGTACAACTAATTTGCATTCACAATCAATATATAAAAAATATTAATAAATAAGAAGAGTTCGACCCTGCAATATTTCATTTTTGTTTGGACTTTCGTACTGGTTGGTGTTGAAGTTGTAACACCCTGCCCCTTTTTTCGGGAGTGGGAAAATCACATGTTCATGTTTGACATTTCTCATTCGACATTCAGAATCCCAAAACAGGCCGCGAAAAGTCTTAAGCTAAGACCTTCCAAGTGCGATTTCCCAGTGTCAACTTTACCAAAAACGACTAGTTTTGGCCACGGACTTGGATCAAGTGTAAGTTTTTAGTGCTATATTACTAATTATTTTTATTATAATGAATGTTTTTGATGGTGACTTTTTTTTCGAAAAAAATATCTGTTACAATTCGACAGATTTTCAAAAATATTTCTCTCTGGAGTGTCGATTACTTTCTTTAAATTTTCAATATTTTTTAACTTAGATAGTCATCCGTTATGTATTTATGCAAGCCTCATTTACTACGATATTTTTGTGAATTTGCGAAAATCGATTTGCTATTTTTATTAGTATACTTTAGTAATACTAGAAAATCAACATTATCGTCCATACACAATTTATGCATACAAATATTATTATAAAAACAGATGAAAATCATCAGAAGATTTGAAATATTATTTATTAATTAACTATGCTGTCGTCCAGTTTTAGCATCACTGAAAATCAAGTCGACATTTTAACGTTTAATTCACTTCTAGATAAATTATTTCTTACATTCGGTGGTTTATCCTCAGTTTCACTGGCTTTTTCTTTTAATAAGTATGTTATATTATGTATTATTATTTGCAATTACTAATTTTAACTCCGAATAATTATTTTTCATTCAAAATTAGAAATAATATTAATCTACGAAAATGGAGGGTAAGGAGGTTTAAATATTGTTTACGGACTCGATGTGTATGTAAATCAATGAAAATAATTATTTTATAAAAATGTGAAAAAAGAAAAGTGAGGATTCAAATTTAAAACTAAGTAACTGATAATCTGATAATCAATTATGTTTATTACCTTTACTAAATGCTCATTTTCAAGCACACTAAAAAATACCAAGAATATAGCCTGAGTGTAATTGTGTACAAAATTTTACTTGATTTGGAAATGTAAAAGTATTCCAAAATAACTTTCTCGTTTCGACCATAAATTTGAGTAGTTTTCAGAAAATTCTCTGTAATAATCATACAGGATGTATACATACAAATAAGTAAAGATTTTTTTTACGTTATGTCAAAATAAATAAAAAAAGGGCATTCAAAATATAAGTATGAAACAAATAATTTTTTATAGTTTTTATCTAAAAACAAGGTAACCAAAACAAATTGTATTATCAGTACATAACTCTTAGTAAGTTAGGTTAGGTTTTCGTTACGTGAAAGCTAATAAAACAACAATACAAAAACAACTACATTCAGGATTTGATAATTTAGACGTTTATATACCATAACATTATGCTTGTAGTAGTTCATAATAATTAATTTATTCAATATTCATCTTAGGTTGTAAAAAATTAATATCAAGAAAAAATAAGAAATCAGCGAAAATGTCTTCAAACTTCAAATCTTCATGCTGCCCAGTTTTCAGTTGTTTTTTCAACCGCTCAAATTCAACAGTAAAGAAACTGTTCAAACTTAGAGTCGTCGATGACGATGAGAAATGTGTGAAAAAACAAATTAAATTATTGCTTAAATATTTAAAGCATCAAAACGGAGCAGTTGATGAATTACAGATGGCACTAAGATCATACGATATTTCTACCGGATGCATTTTAATTCCAAAATTAAGGTCAGAAAATCGTCGAAATATGGCATATACATACTGTCGCCTTTGGCGATGGCCAGATCTTGAATCTGACTCTGAGCTCATTCCGCTTGATGTGTGCCGATATTCATTCACTGACAAAGATATCTGTATCAACCCTTACCACTATAGAAGAATCAGAAATGAAGTGGTTCCTCCACTTTTTGTACCAAGACTTCCAAACTCTCAGAACAACAGTAATGACGATTCGGAATCCTATTCTGAATCTAGTGGGCGCGGTTCTATTGGATCCAATGATCGTGCTGACTCCAACGATGAGGACATCAGACCGGCACCTATCGAAGAGCCCAACCGGATTCTTCAGAATCAACATTTTTCAACCGATTCTGCTGTAGATATTCGTGCAATCCACGAATATGTTCCGGTTCATTTCGAGGATCCAAAACATTGGGCCTCGATCGCATATTATGAATTCAATTATAGGGTTGGGGACGCTTTCCCTTGCCTTACGCATTCTGTGCTCGTGCATGGTAATTCTCATGAAGACAAAGAAGATACATTTTATGTCGGCAAGCTAAAAAAACCTACACCGTATCCATCAACTAAAGCCACCAAAGCACTCATTGACGGGGGAGCATATATCTATTGCAGAGGAGGTGATGTTTATGCAAAATGTATATCGAATTCCCCTATTTTCGTGCAATCACTATATTGGAATAGATACGATCATAACACATCACCCACCATTATCAAAATCAATCCGGGTATATCTCAAAAAATTTTTGGTAAGAAAGAATTTGCAAATACTCTCTCGGCACGTACGGAGTCTGGCCGAGACGCAGTGCTCGAACTCACGAAGGGATGCACCATTAGGTAATTTTAATCATGACTTTTATATATTGTAGAGAATACTAATATTAAATACGTATACTGATTATATTCTTTTATTTTCTAGAATATCGTTCGTGATAGGATGGGGAGAGGGTTATCCACGACGTGACGCAACGGAAACTCCATGCTGGATGGAACTTCATTTACATGGTCCTTTGACGTGGATCAACAGAGTTCTCACGCAAATGGCATCATCCAATGCCAGAATTCGTGCTTAAATTACTGGTAAGTGTATTTGATATTTGGACGGGTCTCAAAAATCATGAAAACCATCCTAAAATTTTATACATCGTTTAAAGGACTATAAAGTTTGTAATTATAACCGTGCTCAGTCAGCAATGGACATTCGATGGACGTTCATATTATTTCGTCCATTTTACGTTTATTCCTTCCAAATAAAAAATGGAGATAAGTATTTGGTCTGCAAATTTATGATGTAAACTGTATTTAAGTTCATTCGCATCCTTTTTACGTCCAAATTTGGTCCCGTCCCGTCGTGTGGACATAATATGGACGTATCATGAATTTCACAGATATGCATCCTCAGCCTAGTCGACCTACTTTGGACGTACATTGGATGTCCATGCTAATTCGATAGCCGCTAGTAACTGATTGAATTTTATAATAGAATTTAAACAAATTGAAAAGGCTGTGTACATGTCATAATAATGTCTCTTATTGCATTTCAGAATACTTAGCTAATGGCTAATGGACTTGCCTAAAATCAGCATGATCTTAAAAGTATTATTAATTGGAGATGGAATGTTCGTTGATTTACAAAGCATTCACAGCAAAAATGATTATGGATGATCAAATGAAAAAATTGAATATAATGACTTTAAATCGTAGGGCACAACCGATGTTGAATGATGAAACTATGATTTTTAAGGTTAATTGTGTAAAAACAAGATATTATTCTTTTTTGTCTACGTTCTTATAAAATAATAATATTGTGTAAATTTTTAGGTGTATATAATAGGTATATAAATTAGTGTAGTATATTAAGTTGTATATACAAGTGTAAACATGTAATCATAAATAAAACGATATCGAATGTTTTCTCAAATTAAATGCGAGTCGAATTTATTCCACTTCAGCGACATTTATCTTATATTTAAAAATGAACTTCTTTAACCCATTAACGCCTGAAATGACAATTTTTATACTTCATTTTCAATCAAGTATTTCGTACCAAAATCAAAGTTGAAAACAACTGAGAGGTACGCATCCTACTGTTTTCGAGGTCGCTCTTCAAGATTCCAAGGTCAAAATTGAGTTTCAGCGATCAAAAATTCCAATATGGCGCCGAATATGAAAAAAATTTCCAAAAAATTGGGAATTTTTTATTCTTATCAATTTTTTTAGAGCTATTAGAATATTGGGATTTTATTGAAACTTTGCATAATGGTGCATAAAATAGTTGAATTTTTAGAAAAAATATACCCTACATCATTCTAACGAATGTGAAAAAAGCCGCAAATATAAAAATAAACAAACTACAAGCATTTATTTAAAAAAACCATGATTTTTTTAGTTTTTTTTTCACATTTCGTTATTTTTTATCATTTCCCGCATTAGAATATCTCAGATGTGTATAAATATCGTGACAAATATGTTTGGGATATAAGATAGGACTAATGAAAAAAGTTAATTTTCAAAATGGCGGCTCAAAAATTACTACTAACGTCGATTTTTTTTTCAAAATCATAATGGCGTATACTCAATCGACTGACGCGAATGAAATGACTTGAAACTTGGTACACGGGGGTTTCTGGAGTAGCTGAGTCCAAATTTAAAGGTAGTTTTCAAAAATTCAAAATGGTTCTGTGGAATTCCTTATGCATTGTGTAATGCTTAAATTCACAGTGGTGAGTTATTGCTTAAGTTGGAGTTTACGCCCAATCTAGCTTCATTTCTAGATTACGCAGTTCATTGAGTTAGGTTATAACTGAATTATTTACTCATTGAAATCAGCACTGTCTCACGTACCAAAACATGATTTCGAACTTTGGCTCAGGTTATAACCAAGCTGGATAATTGTTTCAGAACGATGTTCCTGTATGAAAAAATGAAATAGTTGGAAACTACTAACTAGATAGTCAGAGACAGTCATCAAATTTTATTAATTTTACTGTCTAATTAGTGACTTCGACATATTAGATAATCAAGCCTACTATTCATATAGTAAAACCAACTAGAAAATTTATATTTTTCCGATATTCTTGAAAATATTTCTTGACTTCGTGCACGGAAGAAGAAGCACTCAATTTAGTGCGCGAAGTACAGTGCGCAAATGGGTTACTTCGCGCACTATTTTTAGTTTAAAAAAAATCAATTTCGCGCACGGAGTTGAAAAGAAAATGTTATAACGTTAAGTAGCTTTAATTGAATGAATAGTTATATGAGTTCTATTAATATAAGTGCCACATAAGATCACACAACTCATCGATAACTAAGCAATAACAAAAAATACAAAAACCGTTTTGGCCGTTTTTCTATTTGACTTTTTGCAGCTAAATTAGGAAATTATTGAAATTACAAAGTGTGTATGCCTAAATATTTTAAACATGTATTGTTTTGTTTTTAAACACAGGCTACGAAAAAATACGTTATCAATATTCAGCAATCATATTAAAATTGTCTCTCTAGATGAATGATCACATAATTGTAAACAAAACGAAAAAAGTGGGTGAACGTTTTTACAATTATATCTATTGTTCTTTGTATTTACGATTTTCATTTGTATTAGTGTTGATTACTCCCATTATTCGAAATTGGTAAACAAACAATAGGTTTGGAAAGGCTTCTGGTCTGTGTTTTCGCGAGTCTTGTGATTTTCTGGCAGTTAAGCACGTTCGTGAAAACTATGAACGTATGATGAAATATCCGAGTGATCCGGGCTAATTAATAATACTTTCGGATGCAACAAAGACGGAGATACATTCTAGTCGAAATTTAGAAAAACATTTCTGTGCATCGAATCATTAGTGTTCTTGTGCAAAACAAACATGTTAATATTACATTATCAATTAGTATAAAACTTACCAGTGAATTTGTAAATATAAAACACTGCAATGATTATATCTATTACTAATAATTTTTAGAGACTATTGCAATTTTTAAGCAATTGGTAGGATAAAATTTATGACTTAAATTAAAAAGTGGGATATTTACGTTTAGTTCGAACATAACATAGTTGTGTCATTTAAACTCAAATATACATTGTTACAATTTATATTTTTCATTGATATTACATTCGCATTTTACTACAAGAGAAAAATAGCAAGACATGTACAAACATCAACATGTACAAGCGTCTATGTGTGATATTTGGAGTAACCGATTCGAGATGGTAAGTTTACTATGTATTTTAGCGACATTCCCTCCAAATTAGTAAAAAACTAATAACGACGGAGTAAAAAGTTGGCTACTGATTGAATTAGAAATCATTTTTACTAATAAGAGGTAAAAAAAACTTTATCAATCAAAATTTGTATTTAATAATTGGTTAACTCTTTATTAGTAAAAACGATTATCAATTTAATTAGTGGACGACTTTTCCCTACTAGTTTTTACCTAATTTAGATTTGGAAAGTTGCGTTTTCTGCTACTTTTTCTTCCAACTTAGCAAGTGCAAACGTTCGTCTTTAAACCAATCAAAGCAGATCAATTGTTTATTTATTCAATTAATAATCAATTAAAGATAAAATAATAATAAAATTAAATCATTTACATACTCACTAGTAAATTGCATACAAAACTACTGAATTGGTGCTGTTTTGTTGAACGAATCTTCACTCAATATTTTAAAAACAAACAAAATTTTTTTAAATTAAACAAATTATTACACTGCTTCGAAGTAAAACAAATAATTCTTTCATTAAAAAAAATTGTTTGATTAAACCCGTTTTTTTGAAATAAATAAATTTGCAGATTAATCGAAAGAAATAAATTTTTGGTTAAAAAAATATTGTTTTTATTTAATATCGTTATTTCTGATATTAATAACAATATTTTTGATATTTTATAAAATGATTTATTGAATTTATTTTTTGGTTTAAGAAAAATTACTTCTTGAATTTAAGACGATGGTTTCTTGTTTTGCACACATGATGACATTTTGTTCAGAAGATTACCATGCTTTATATTCATAACAATAAGTTTTTAAATTATTCAAAAAATGAAATTTTTAATAGAAAACGAACCTCATTAAAACTGTTTTAAATTTAAAAATAATTCTTATTCATTTATTATGACAAAATAATTTTGGAGCACAAATCATTTCAAGAAATAATTTGTTAAATTCAATTAATGATTTTAACTTACAAAAAACACTAACAACTTTTTTGTAACTTAAACTAGTTTCTACATTATGTTTAAGAAATTAGGACAAAAAAACTATTTTCCAAATCTAATTAACCGTTTCTCTGAGTGTTGACTATATTCCATTAAAAAAATATTTCCAATTTATTCTGAAGCTAAACAAAAAAACTATCTTTAACGAAATATTACGGATGTTTTTTTAAATAAAGATGTATATTGTGAAATTATTTGTTAGTGAAGAAACGCGAATATCCTTAAGTATAGGCATAAGTCTCATAAAATACTCAGTACCAAACTATTAAATATTTTTAGTGCGGGTCTAAGTATACAGAAACAAAAAAGTGTTAATGATGATAAAAAAATATCAAGAAAAAAGGTTGTAAGAAATTGTAATATTAAAATTAACCATTCTTAATACGTTACTTCTACAATTTGTAATATGGTCATAATATACCATAGAATAACAATATTTCGCTCCTTATTCTAATACGGATGCGGTTTACTGCATATTTAAGGATCGGGGAATATTAAACGGAAAAATATCATTCTCTGGTTAAATATAGTAAATAGTAAATTTATATTCTCTGTAATCTCGTATTTTACTTTTTTAAAACTAGAGTTAACAATAGTACATTGTGCAATTAGGGAGCAAAATAGGTGTTTGCCGACGGGTGTGACGCCTGAGCGTATCAAGGTCGGCAATTCGAATAGCATTGAATGTCATGCCAGACCCAATTTAAATTTTGCACTAATTAAAAAGTTGATGATTTAATGAAAATAAAATTTTGTTGTTATATATTTATTTTACGTATATCTGTATAAGATCTGTAAAACAGCTTTCGCTGTGGCTCGCCTTTTGATATTATCAACAAAGACATTATTATTATTATTATTATTATTATTATATTAATTCCGAAGTTGACTTTCGTACAAGAGATAACAAATAATTCGTCTTGAGTTATTGTATCTTAATAACCCAACGGTCACGAAGGACCCAAATGTTTTATAAACGTTTCATCCATGTTGCAAACATTTAACGTTTTAGGAACATTTCTGGAACGTTTTAAAAACGTTTTAGAAACATTCGGGACTTTCGTGCCCGTTGGGAAGATACAATTTATATACAATTATGAATATACATATTTATATGCACGCAATCCAATTAATAAAAATTTAAAGCTGTGTAAGGCAAGTCAAATTTTAACGCGACGCTACGACGCTAACGCTAACGATAAAATATCTTCTAAAAATTATCAATCACAAATGTTCGTGTTCCTAAACGTGTTTTGTTACGAAAACCTTTTTTTCACTATTTTTGTCTCATTTTAAATGCACAGAAAGATATAAAATTCTTACTTCTGTCTCATTGAAACAAATTTTTTCTCGCAGTGAATAATCCTTATCCGATTTAAGCAGTGTATCAGTAGTACGATATATACTTGCAAGTACCTATTCTAACATTTTGGATCTTCAAGATCGGGCGATCAGTTTCAAGAAAACATCTACGTATATGTACGGAGATGAATGTCATTTATCCTAGGTATCTTCATAATTTGTCATTTTCGCTCACAGCCACCAATAAAACATTCTGAAATGAAAACATGTGTTATTATTAGATGCAAGTATTTTGATGGTCGCTGATAAAACGGTATAATAGATGTGACGCTCAGAAATCTAGTCGAGATAACTATACTATGAATCTGAGAGTTCTATTAGTGCATGCACAGTATGGATCAATAAAATATCTGTATAATACACTTACCAAACATTTAAGATAATACAGGGCAAGCTTCCTCAGGTGCTCCCATATGTTCGAGAGCACTGTGGATCCACTGCAAAGGTCCATATAAATGAATTTCCATCCAACATGGTGTCTCTGTTGCATCATGTCGGGTAAAACCCTCTCCCCATCCTTTCGCAAACGATATTCTAAAACATAAAAGAAATATTGAATAATCTCATTGAACATTGACTTAAATGCATATAGTTTCAAAATGCAATGTTTATAATTGTACCTGACAGTGCATCCTTTAGTAAGATCGCGCACAGCGGCTATTCCAGTATTCGCGCATGCAGAAAGGATCTTGCCGAATTCTTTTTTTTCAAAAATTTTGTGTGATATGCCCGGATTTACTCTAATTACCGCAGCTGGTTTACTGTTATCGCAATGGTTCGAGTATAGAGCCTGCACAAAAATTGGAGATTTCGAAAGGCATTTGGCATAAACATTACCGCCTCTGCAATATATATAAGCTCCATCGCCGATAACTTCTTTAATAGATTTTGTTGATGGATAGGGATTGGCTCTGTTCAGTTTCCCAATGTAAAATGTATCTTCCGTATCAGCATGCGAGTTCCCATTCACAACAACGGAATGCGTGTGACACGCAAATGCTTCGCCAACTCTAAAATTAAATTCATAGTAAGCAATCGAGGCCCAATGTTCTGGATCCATCAAATGAACTGGAACCAATTCATGAATTGGTCTAACATCAACTGCGGAATCGGTTGAAGACTCGTATGCTGGAATTTGCCTAATGTTATTAGGCATTTGTACTCTCCTAGGTCTAACGACTTCCTCGCTGTTATCGCTTTCGTCGGTAGATTCCATTGAACCACGTCCACTTGATTCGGAAGAGGATTCCAAATACTGATTGTTATTATCAATATTATCGTTATTGTTATTGATATTGCTGTTACTAGGGAATGATGGAAATTTCGATAGGAGAACTGGAGGAATGACTTCGGCAGTGATTCTTTTATAGTGATGAGGGTTGACGCAAATTTCTTTATCACTGAATGAGTATCGGCACAGATCCAAAGGAATCAACTCCAAGTCCGATTCGAGATCAGGCCAACGCCAAAGGCGACAGTACGTGTACGCCATGTTTCGACAGATGTCATCTGGAGTTTTATTCAACTTTTCTTGTCTTAGTTTCGGAATTAAAATGCAACCGCACGAAGTACTGGGCGAGGACACTGCCAGCTCCAATTCAGCAATTGCCCCATCTTTTTGATTTAAATGCTTCAGTAAAACTTTAATTTGGTTTTTGGCCCATTTTTCTTCATCTTCACAACGTCGTAATTTCAGTAGGTTTTTTACCGCTGGGTTCGAGCGGTTAAAGAGGCGACGAAACATTGGACAACATGATGATTGGTTGCTTGATGACATCTTAACGATTTATCTCCGTTCGTTCTTGGGTAATTTGAATTAAGAAAGAGTTGTTAACCTATATTGGATTTTAAAGAAAATTATTATTAAATGCATCATGTCAGAAGAGTATAGGTAGTGTAGTCTGTATAACTCTTCGAAGTAAGCTAGTGTACTTAAGGCGTCTATGGCCTGTAGTAACGTGACTAAAAAACGGACATTTGGACTTTTTGAGGAGTTCCCAAAGACTTTCTTAGGAGGATTGAAACTATTATCACGAAAAAATCTCCGAGGATCGATAGATCCTCTTGCAATATCGAAACTTTAAATAAAAATTCATCTGACTAATTTAGATTCCAAAGTGTACGATTAAATATATCGCATACAAAATGAGTAAACAAATATTTTGATTAATTGCAGCATTTCATTTCAGTAAAATAACAAATGTGAGAATAGTATTTTTAAAAATCAGCGATTAAAGAGATCGCCATCTTAAATCTGGTTTAAATTCATATGAAATTTCAATAAATTAAATTCATTACACTCTTTTCATAACAACAAATTCACTCATCACATCTTTTTCACTGACTTTAGCTCAATGTTTATAATATTTGTTTTAGTCGATTAAACTGCTTTTAAAGAATTTAATAAAATAGTTACATTTACATTTATTGAATGAAGTTGAAACTCATAAAGTATTCAGAAAATTCATAAAGAAAAGTATTCAACTGAAATGAGTCATTATACTAAAGTGAAATTAACAAATTACAATTTCAAATTTGGCTGTAAGAAACAGAAAACATGCAGATTTATACAATGTATTTAAATCTAGAATTGATTAAGAATATATGTTGAAACATTATGTCCGTTTTTTCAAATTATGAATAACTAAAAATGATGACTTATTAGGAATCCAACATCACAAAGTATTGACAAATTTTTTAAAAATATAAAAACAACGTAAAATATTGGCAAAAAATTTTCAAATTAAGTTCAAAAAGAAAATTTGACTACACATGAGATAACTTACCGTCGATAATATTCCGTTGTACTCTTCCGAACTGACAGCTCCTACGTTAACTTGAGGATTGGAAATGACACTTTAAACTAAACACTAGATTTTGGTACGATCTTTGTTGGGTCTCTAAATACTGAAGTTCTGAAGGGCCATACTTAAATATGGCATGGTTTTCCCACTCTGAAGAAAAGGGGCAGGAATTTGCCATTTTAACTGACCCAATGGTTTACAGTTGGCAACACAATGCTCCAGTTATTGTGATGAATTTTTGAAAATTGAAACCCGCCTTCTTCACCCCTTCTCCTCTCAATTATATATCGTTTACATATAGCCTATTGTTATTACGAAATGTTTAACTATTTAAAATAAATAAAGTGGAGTCATTTAATAAAAAAAAGTTTATTTTTCATACTTTTAAACATTGTGAAAATTGAATTTATTATAATCTTTATCACTACAGTTCTTTACGTTCACTAGCTTATCAATATTATGATGATTTTAAAGAAACAATCCTCTTACGTTATAATGCTAAGGAGATTACACTTAACTCTTTTAAACCTAACGCATGTGGATAATCTATGTGGAAGACCTGCAGTAATGTTTACTATGATTAGTAGAATCGTCACCATTAGATTAATTTTAATCCATGACTTAGTTTCAAACAAATTTTAAGATATTTGTTACATAATCTAATCACTAAATCAAATCTTTGCATTTGTAACAACCTACACGTTCTTTAATACATAATGTAATTACAAATGTTACTTGTTGTTATTTTAATTCTGATGGACGCATTAATATTGAAATACAAAAATTAACTATTCCCCCTGTAAACGTTTTTTTGGCACCCATTACCTGCGAATTAAGTTTTTCTTGTTCAATGAATTACAAAAGATCTAACAATTAATGTGTACATGGTTTAAATCTTCTTTTTAAAATACAAATTATAAACAATTTAATTTTTTTATTTGTATATACTCAAAAAAGAGCCCAGACAATAGTGACCGTGGTATGTGGGTTAGGTTTAATTAAACTAATGATTAAATGCCCGGGAAAAAATGGATTATATATAATTATATACAATTTTTGATACAATTAGATCCAATTATATATAATAATATATAATTATATATGTTAATATACGATTATATACAATTATATACAATTTTTGATACAATTAGATCCAATTATATATAATAATATATAATTATATATGTTTATATACGATTATATACAATTATATACAATTTTTGATACAATTAGATCCAATTATATATAATTATATATAATTATATATGGATTTTGGCCGTATATAATTATATACGAAGCCGTCAATTATATACAATTATATATGCTAATATATAATTATATATGTTTATATACGATTATATATAATTAAATACGGCCAAAATCCATATATAATTATATATAATTATATATAATAATATATAATTGGATCTAATTGTATCAAAAATTGTATATAATTATATATAATCGTATATAAACATATATAATTATATATTATTATATATAATTGCATCTAAATTTATATATAATTATATATAATCCATTTTTTCCCGGGTGGGCAAAGTGTCATGCAGCAAAGTTAAAAACAAAGCGTTTTCATGTGAATTTAATTTCATTCACATTAAACTACTAAATGTAACTTAATGCATAATTAAAATTATCAATGTTCTGTAAAAAGTACTAGTGCCACATCGAAAATAAACAATTTTATTTTTACTATATTTGTAGATTAAACAAATGCAGAATAATTTTCGATTTTTATAGTTTTTTGATATCTTGCGCATTATATATTTCTAAAAAAGCAGAGTAAATTAATGAAAATGAAAACGGAGTCTAGGATACTGCAGAAACTAATTTTTTTTTTGGCTTATATCATTGCACACATTACAACATTATGTTTACTTATTTAAAACCATGTTAATTTGTATTTAATAAAAATGTATTTTTTGTAAAATATTTGGAACTTTCAAGTTTATTGAGTTACTAATATGTTTAAGATTTATACCTTTAAATCGTGATGTTTACTATATTTTCTGGCATTACGATTATCCTTTGTGCTTAATCATTTTACTATTGTATTTGGAAAAGGTATTTTGTGTTAAAATCGTATTAGCCAAGTACAAGCGTGCCGCATTTGCTTATTACTAGTATTAACCACCATTCCTTTCCTAGTAGGAGTAAAGTTATGTTTCTTTTAGAGATACCGTATTAACGTTCATTTCACGAATTTAGAATTGACATTTTCATAAATTCAAAAAGAGTGTCAACTGTTAATGGTGTAAACTTATAAATAAACCCAAGGATAAAATATATAAGCATGATTGTAAAGCCATAACATAATAGTGAAAAAATCGTTACTTTTTATTCAAAATAACGGTGCTGCTATTGGTATCACAATGTGTACTCCATAATAAGTATACCACTATAATATTTATAAATTATACGTAACCCACGTCTTTTAAAAAATTATAAATAAAAATTATTGTAAACCTGAGTAGAAAAATGTTGAGTAAGAAATTTACTACAAATTTCGTTGTTTTCATTTTAGAAGCTTCGAAACTACGTGAAATGTGAATATGTTAAATGAATGAGAATTATTACAATAATAAGTAATGTAATAACTGAAATTTCGACATTCGAATAAGTATTCCGAGGGATCAGAGGATTGCATTGTTTATCTATGTATTTAATTTTCCGGGGCAGTAAAGATTGATGGTTAGTACTACTATTGTTTAACCTACTAGCTACAATACACCCCTTTGCTACTAAAAGTCTGTCAGTAAAATAAAGAATACGATAAAGAATGGTTTCACATCTTTTACATATTAATTAGTTTATTTATTTAATGTTGTATTATTTAATATCATATTTAAAATCTTGTTCCTTTAAATAAACAAGTAGAAATAATTTTTTTTTAATGTCATCCAAGAAATAATTGTTGAAAACTGCCAAAAAAATTGCGACTAAATATTGTAAAGTTACACCAGCCATCTGTCATTTTCAAGTTTTTTTTGTTGTAATTTCAGACAATTTGCTGGAAGCGTAAAATATTTTCTTACACTGTGTGTTATATTTTACGTTTATTGCACTTTTAACAAATGTGAAAATTAAACTAGCCTCATGATGAACAAAGATGGAATTGCAATCTAAGATTTTAAAAATTGTTTCAAACTTTATTTCTTCGAAAGATCCCAGGTTCAAATCCCGGCTTATCTGTGTAAACAGTTCGACATTCATTTTTCTTCAAAAATAAAAAATGGTAAATTTTTTTTTCCATCATTCACCGTTGTGATATTTAAAAAAATTATTACAATATCTATATACAATAACTATGAATTGTGTAGACGACTTTCTGACCTCAGACAAAATAACCTTGTACAATTTTGTAAAAATATTAGATTGCAATTATATATTTGTTTATCATATCTTGCATCTAAGTACCATTTATTTAATTAATTGAGTATATCAAACTGGCGATGAGGTTTCGTTACTGTGAGATGTAGTATGCGTTCTGTTAAATATATTAATTTGTATATTTTTTATAAAAAATTACGTTAAACACAGATAATGTTATCCAGTTATAACTAATTACTCTTTTTTTTCGAGTCATTAAAAGAATTAAAAATGATTGCAGCATTGCATTAAAAATCATTGCATTTTTTGGGTACGGTTACACCTAGTAATTCGGTCACTAACAAAACTATGCTAATGCAATTATATTTTTAAAGTATTACGTCATAAACAAAAAAAAAATAGCAGTTTTTCGAGTATACAGTCGCATGTAAATGATATAGGATAATACCGTATTGGCTTAAAAAGACGTGAGCCCTGTTTGACGTCAACATACTGTAGGTGTATAAACATATGATACATCTATGTCAGCATATGGTATTATAACGGTGGATACTCAAGTTTATTCAAGCTACTTAAAATTATCACTATAGGTCACAGTTTTCGACGCTAACCTTCCTAATGGCTTAAAAAGCTTTAGTATATTATTTACCTAGTCCATAAAGTTAAATTTTTCGTATGAGTTACATACGATAGTATGAAATTCCATACTGCACATGAATGTTTCGATTTGTCCAATTTTCGGTATGTCTTTTGAGATTTTCTCATATAGATTTCTTAAAATCAATTGAAAAAGTTTGTTTTTACAACTTTTTCGGTTGATAAATTATTTGAGAGATACGTCCCAGGTAGGGTAAACGTTTATTTTTCGCCCTTGACTTAAAAAAGTGCTATTATCTTAAATCTATATTATACAAAATTACGCCTGTCTGGTGACAAAATGTTGTGTAATGTGCGATACGTCAACATATTGGATGTAAATCTGCTGTTAACTATACTGTACTTTTAATTGCATAAAGTTGATTAACATTAAATATAAAACATGCTACATTTTTTTACATTTTGTATTTTTGTATCTGGGTGTAAAAATTCAGATTTAACCTATTCATTCATGAAAAATAATTTATTAATTGTTGTTTTATTACGTGGTGGCGAGTATTGTTTTATTTGCCGTATTGCTTATATGCTTCAAATGCATCCATAAAGTATAATTCTAATAGATTCTCTTTTATAAAAAATGACGTCCAATATTACGTCCAATATTACGTCCGAAGTGACGTCTAATGATATTAAGAATGTTACATCAATTTGAGTCACGACGGACGTCATTTTTTTCAATAGGGTAATAAGTCTTGTCAAAAGTTCAATTAATTTTTTTGTTGCGAAATGACCCTTAATAAACAGTATTAGGTTAAAATGTTAAAATTATTTTCTGATAAGCCACAATTTTAACGAAAGCCTTATGAACAAGTGTCCTACAGAAAATTTAATTGAGAATTCAATACATTTGTGAAAACGGATAAACATAAACGTTTTTTATAAACATTTAATAAATTTAAATAATATTTGAATGTTGATTTCAATAACCTCTTTAAGGAAAACTTTCAAAAGCTCGGGGTCCCATATAAGCAAGAGAATCCGCACTAATCCGAATTTGTTTTCACCATCCATGGAACAACCACAATTTTGGCGCGTGTCTTCATTTTCTCTGCATCCAGGTATGGAGGCAAGTGTGAAGGCAGATCTAGTCGTAAATTTAAAGGGTATTTGTCTTAATTGTTTAATTTGCTCCGGTTAATCCTCTTTAAGCACTCTAAACATGCAATGTGTAATAAACGAGAATACGGTACATTTTATAGTTTTTAGTTGTATAATTCTGCATATTTCTTTTTCGAGTATTTACAAAAAAGATATGAAACAAAATTTAATTTATTAATGAGCATTTACGAAAAACTGCTCTTCAAGATTTTAAACTTAAAACTATAGTTGCCACACTGAAATATTAATAACAATCAGAATATTTATTTTATATAAAGACTAATAAAAAAATACATGAACATAAGTACGCTGAAACGAAAAAATAGAAATCTGTATTAAACAACAGAATCTCTGTAGTGATGGTGCTATAGATATCAAAAAATAAAAATAAATCACAATACTAAATAAATTAAAATATAAACGGGTTTTAAATAAAAAATTTTAGATGTTTTAAGACTTTGTTTGGTTTTATATATATAACAATAATGTTGAAAGTATTGAGTCTAATGACATATAAATTTGCTTCAGTTTTTTTGAACTAACTAATAATTTTTAAAGTGATTTTTTATATTATTGTGATTTGCTGCTTACTTATCCTATGACGAGAATTGGGGATATTATTATAAACTTTTAAAAAATCAAAATATTGTTAAAAATTAATTAACATTAATTTAAAACTTTAAAAGCTAATTTTATTTTCTTAAAATATGCATGCAGTTTTATGTAATATTTGAATTTTCAGTTTTGCCGATATTATTTCATTATTAATATTTATAGACTAACATAAATTTTAATTTCCTCTAAAATATGTAACCTTTTTCGTTACTTTACCATGGTTAATTGCACATTGGGCTGGGATTTCCAAGCCCTTCGTATTGCTCCAATAATATTGAATGGGTATTTTTTCAGAACGGTTCCTTCTAAAGAATGCAGGTAAATACATGTGTTTACGATTGACAAACCTTTTTTCGTTTAAATTTTGTAATTTTTTATAATTATTTCTCATTTTAAGTACTTAATTGCTTTTGTTACAACGTCAGAAACTTACTTTTGTTTAATATCTGTAAAGTTACAACGTTAATAATGTTTAATTTGTTTGTATGTAATCAGTATTAAAAGGGAATCAAATCAATAATTATAATGCACAAATGTTTATTGATATGCATACTATTGTTATAAATTCTGAAAAGTATCATTTTTAAATAACAATTAACATTTTTAAATTCAATTACTGTCTAAAATTAAAGAAAAATCAAGGCTTTTGGACTCGTTGATATCAAAACCTGTAGTTTTTCTAAAATTTTAAATGCTGAAAATTGAATTTTTATACTTTGAAGTTTTTCACTAATGTCTTAAGAATATTTTGGTCTTTGGAAGCAAAATTTATGTACATTCTTTTTTTCACTGAGGTTTTATAAAAAATAAGTTTTTTTAAAACCTCATTACGTGATTGTGTTTACTTACACTTTTCAACCTCAATACTCGTTTTTTTTACTTTATTAAAATTTCACGACATAGCACAATTATTTTGTCCACACAAAAAGCTGCGATGTTCAAAGTGTTTTCGAATTAACTACTTTCTGATGTTTTGTAACAGGGTTTTTACTATGCAGTTGTTTCGTAGTTCTTAGTTTATTATATTTAGAAGACAAAGACATTAGCAGTTTGAATTTTTTTTTCAAAGAAAACATTTGAAAGGGAGTACTCCACATTTTTTGGGTAGTAAACCAAAATTAAATGGCTGATAAAGTTTCAAAAAATGTTTTAATTGCGACAAAATTTGTCACTCGGAAGGTTTTCTTAAAGTTTTTTTATTGTATAGTTTAGTTTCTTATGTATCAACAAATTATATTTTTTATGTCAATAGTAGGTTTTCAATAAATATTTTTTATACATTTAGTATAGTAAAAGATCTTAGACTATTGAGATTATGTAGTTTGTGACAGGATACAAAAATGTTGGCATTAAACGTATAAAATATGAACAAAAAATTACAAAAGATTGAAAAGAAAAAGGTGTTATATTCAACACTATGCCGAAAGGATTAAAAACTAAACCTTTTCCAGATAGAATGGGTTGAATATATTGTTTCAAGAAAAATCTTTCTCACACATAATAAAGTGACGTATTATACTGCATTTCCTAAAGTAACTGATAATTTATAATATTCTATCAATTATAAAACCATAAAAAATGAATTTTTTAAACGTAAAACATTAGTTGATCATTATTTTAAAAAAATATAAATTTATTTGTAAATTACGAAACATCGTATTCGAATATGAATTCTGTTGTCTATATTGTTATTATTTGTTTGTAAACAATTGATCCTATTATTTCGCGACCTCTTACAAATGTCTGCGATTGATTAAAATCAAGATTGTATTATTCAATGAAGTCATACAGAATTGTATATGAAAGAGTTGACCAGGTTTTTTATTTTATTTTTGAATCGCAGATAGTTAATATATTTAATTAATAACGAAATCATGCGAATGTATTTTTAAAAAAAATGGTACTTTTATAAAAACAAGCTTGGCAACCGAAAAAATGTATGGCTTTACAATTGGGTCGGTTTTTGTTAATTAATACGTCTGCAGTGAAAATTCACTCTAAAAGAGTGAGAGTACAATAGAATGAGAATACAATGAGAATGATGCAATCTCCATAAAGAAAGACTTTCCACTCTAAGAAATATAGATCGTGAAGTATAACACTAATGAAACGCTTTAATTGTCATATTGTACAGATAAATGAATAAACTTTAAATTATTTAATTTGTTTGTTTAAATTATTCCTACTAAACATTGCAGGATCATTAGGGAGGAAAGGAAACGAATGCAAGTTTGCATACCCACAGAAAAATGGACATGGATTGGTAGTACTCAGAAAAACGAAACCTGCCCCTTCAAGTAGAAGGGGAAAAATGAACATACTTAAGAACAACACATTCGCTACTTTACTAGTCAGTTACCCTAAAATACCTTCAAGATAATCTTGGTGTAAACTCAGTGAAGCTGGTATAGTTCTGTACATTGGAATTTTTGCTTCATTACAAGACGAATACCAACTTGCCTACGAAATGTAAGTAAAACGTCTATTTATAACAATATTAATATATAAACGACAGGATTTTTTTAAACGTCAATGCAAACTTCCGAAGAGTTTCCAAAATTAAGTGTACAATGTATGTTGCGAAATATGCATTTTATTGATTGACAACATCATAATACATGGACATAATATTTGTTTATTTATTTGTTATTCGGTTATATCAACAATTATTCATATGTCGTAAATATACAAAAAATTAAATTGCATAAATATTAATAGTAAAAATTTAATTTCCATTTGTATTTTTCGAACAATCGCTGCGAAGTCCTGGTCAGTTTAAAAAAAATGTATTTCATTGTATTTATTGTTCTATAAGTACAATAACTGTATATGTAAATAATTGAAATATACTAAATGACACTGGATTACAATAAAATGTCGAGTTTTTTTATTTCAAAATTCAGATATTGTTTTAGTCTCAAAATATTTTCCATACGTTAAATTACATAAAAATAAAAGTGTTAAAAAATTGATTGTTTAGCATTTTTTGAATGAATATTAATTAATAGGAAATATAACTCAATGAATTAAATTTAAAAAATCTCGTCCCCAAATTGGATTCCTAATTTGAATGATCAAAATTGAACTTTTTGAATGTTAGTTTGAAACTAATTGAAATAAAAAAACTTTGCGCTTTTTTTGTAACCCAGTAGTATAACTTTAAACTATGCTATTTACATTTGCCAGCTAAAATAATGACAAAAATTGTACTAAAAAAATCGAATTTTTAAAATAATACGCGTATTGTTGTGTAACAAAAATTTATAAGATTGTTTATAACTATGCATTCCATGGATTTTCTCACGGAACGTTAATTAATGCTTAAATTAATCAATAAAGTTATTGAGATAATTACTTACCCACTAACATCAGTTTTTTGTTACTGTGTTTCTTTTCAAAAAAATAAATTTTGCCTTTTCGTATATTATTTAAAAATCGTATGATTTAGTCGTTATTGTGTTCTATATACACATTTTCTGCCACTTTTTTTTTTGTTTATTTAGCTTGCACATTTCAAGTTGATTCTAGTAAATATTAATTGATTAAACATTATTACAGATGAACAACCACGAAAGTACGTCGCTGACATCGATGATTAGGCGATTGTTCTCTTTTAAAAATCCTTCAGTGAAGAAGTTTTTAGAATGGAAACAATGCGATGATGAAATAGAATTCACGGAACTCGCAGTTACAAATTTGGTAAAAAAGTTAAGACATCATCCAGGTGCCTTGGAAAATCTGGAGCAGGCCTTAAGTTCTCCCGGGATTCCTAGCAAATGCATTACACTTACTAAAAATAAGGAAGCTGCTATCCGTGAAGTACAAGAAGGTATGCTTCCGCACGTCATTTATTGTCGAATTTGGAGATGGGGTGATCTTCAGTCTCAACACGAACTCAAATCTATAGACATGTGTGAAAATCCGTACTCGGAAAAAAGCTCCGTCATTTGTATCAATCCTTATCATTACAAAAGAGTAGAGGGTCCAGATTTGCCATCGGTGCTGATACCAATGAATTATCAAGCCTCAATGATGAGCTCACAGGCCACATTCCATCAGTTAAATCAGCCAGAAAGAATGCCTATGAATATGGCGTATTCCGATCATCATCAATTCGTGGAAGACAGTGCCAACAACGTTAACAATTTCGCTTATACTAAACATCACACCGTGCCTCATCCATCATCTCAACATCACTGTAATCCATCATCTCAACATCACTGTAATCCATCATCTCAACATCACCGTAATCCATACAGACCTCAATCATCGACTTGCACTGGCGAAGGGGTTCCCATCAGTTATGTGGAGCCGTCCTATTGGGCCTCTATCGCCTATTACGAATTGAATTGTCGAATAGGAGAAAAATTTAATTGCGCACCATTGTCTGTGACTGTCGATGGATTCACTCACTATTCATTTCCAAATATTGGTAAACAAGACAGATTTAGCTTAGGACCGCTAACAAACGTTCGCCGTATCCCAAACGTGGATATTACAAGAAGCCACATTGGCAAAGGTCTTCGATTAGTCTACACGGGTGGCGAAGTTTTTGCTGAATGTCTCTCGGATTATCCAATATTTGTACAATCTACAGTTTGTAATCTAATGAATGATTTACACCCGGAGACTGTAATTAAAATTCATCCAGGATTCCATTTGAAAATTTTTAATAATCAAACATTCGCCATGATACTCTCGAACGCTGTGTATGAAGGATTTGAAGCCGTTATGAACTTAACGAAGATGTGCATGATCAGGTAAGTTATTACTATTTTCAATCCTAATAGTAATATAGTCGAAACTTTATTCTACTTTATTTACATTTCTGTTTTTGGTCTGAATTCTATAGATCAACACTTTAAATTTGAGTTTACATGAAAATTTCACCTTTGCATGATACCACTGTTATCGTTTTTAACAAAATCTTTTTGTATTTTATTCTAGAATATCTTTTATAAAAGGATGGGGAAGCAGCTACAATCGTCATGACGTAACAACGACACCATGCTGGATCGAAATACTACTTCATGGTGCACTACAGTGGCTAGATAGAGTAATCACTCAAATGAATGGCCCTGCTAATGGAATAAATTCAGTCACTTGATATAATTTGGTAAGTTATTCAATCAATAATTATTTTTTGTAATTTACAATATCGTATGTAGAAATAATAAAAGAACGTTACATTTGCAGATTACACAAAGGAAAAACAAGGCAAGCTTGGAAAGCTCATCCTTGAGTTCAATGCTTGTGGTCAGTCATCTGCTCTTACCTATTAATCTACCGCAAGACCATTTAAAAGTGGGTACAAACTGTAGATTACTGGCATATAAGGAAACTGCGATCGGTGAAACATGCTGATATTCATTATGAAACATTTCAAAGATTTATTTTAAATTTAATTTATATTAAAATTCAAATTTAAAAAAAAAATGTTAAACTATTGAATGAGGACAACAAGTTGTTTGCTTGAATTGTTAATCATATTATAGTATTTTACACGATTATTGTATCATAAAAACAAAATAAAATGATGTTTCTATCTATTAAACCTTTTTATGTCAAAAATTGTGTCAATAAATTTATGTACCCAAAAATTCGGAGAATGTATCAATTGTCCTTTGACCCCTAGTTTTTGTTTCTTCGTCTAGAAAAGTGTCTGCTAGGAATTGAAAACCATGACATTCATGAGTGTCTTGATCAATACATCTTATCATGAATGAAAAATCAATAATTTTAAACTACATGCTGCTGTCAAATCAAGAACTAAACAATATAAGGAAATAAGATACAGCAAATTATCACAAGTTCATAACAAAGGGTCTAGCAGGAGAAGAAGGTCCAATCTGCCCCAGCAGGGATTCAGATGAATTAAATTTTATCCTTTTCTATGTCGAAAAATAGTAATTTTCAGAAATTGTCAACTCCCTATCCCCAAAATTGCGCTCGCTATAGGCAAAAACGTGAATTTTATTTTTTATTTCGTAGCCACACTATGCAATCTTTACAGAAAAATTCATGAGTGTATATAATATTAGAGCGTAGCTACGAAAAATTTTTCAAGTAATTTGACCTTATAGAAACTTTTTAAAAAATTCATAAAAAATTCAAAACATGTTTTCTCGCATTTAAAAAAAACGCCTTGAAAAAATTCAAGAAGATGTATTTTAGGCCAATCTATATGGTCAATTTTTTTTCAAATTTTTAAAAGTGGTGCCATAGTAAAAAAAAATAAAAACGGTATTTTTCTCATTTTTTTCGCTCAATTTCTATCAAAACGAAACAACTTAGGGTGTTAAATTATAGTTCTAGAACTTTCTCCTGTACAAAAATTCACTAGCTGTTGAATGAAACGAGTTAGAGGCGAAAAACCGCAAAATAAGCATTTTTTTCTCTTTTTATCGGCTCTAACCTGAGAAATATTCATTTTTGGTCAAAGTGTTTTAAAGATAATTTGTAGGGCTTGAAATTAGCTTCAAAATTGGCTGATATATCGTTGTCGAAACTTAAGTAGAAGCCAGTTATACTCTCATATCATTCACGTACGTAAATTATTTTGTAAAATCACCTTTGTAGTAACGTAAAATTAAAAATAAAAACTGACGTGTTTTTCTATAACATGCATAATGGTGGGGTTAAGTAGTTGAACATTTACAAAACTTATTGAATTTTTAGAAAAAAAAATACTTCCGAAATTAATTTGGTGACTTTTCATCTCAATACAGCTATATAAAACCTTAAAATAAACAAAAAATAATAGTTTGATCCGGTTTTTTGGTGGTATCTTGGCTTCTGCTTAAGTTTCGACAACGATATATCAGCCAGTTTTGAAGCTAATTTCAAGCCCTACAAATTATGTTTAAAACACTCTGACCAAAAATGAATATTTCTCAGGTTAGAGCCGATAAAAAGAGAAAAAATGCTTATTTTTTCGGTTTTTCGTCTCTAACTCGTTTCGTTCAAAAGCTAGTGAATTTTTGTATCGTTTGTTGTTTCGTTTTGATAGAAATTGAGCGAAAAATGAGAAAAATACCGTTTTTCTAATATTTAGAGGAACCAAGTGCCTAATATTGGGAGGGACTAATGTAGTTTTTCGGATATAGTGCTGTGTAAATACATTTGTCTGATGTGGTTGCGTGCTTAAGATTTTTTATTTTTGAAATTTAAAAAAATTATTTTTTATTGTTTACATGTATGTATGGGTGTTAGTAGATTTTATATATTTATCAAATATTAGTATTAATCGTTTTTACATTGTTCTAAATGCGTTTTAGGCGTGTGACCACATCACTTAAACCGTAATTAGATACCCGAAGATTCTGAAAAGATTGTAATGTTTCGAATGTCCATAAATCTGAAAATAAATCCAATCCATCAATGAAAGCTTCACGAATCTCCAAGTAATTGACACTGGTTGAAAAATGAATAATGCAAAGTTCTATGTATAAAGTATGGATATAAATTATTTTGTAATTCATAATAACCTAGTTTTTCCAGGTTAATTTCAGACTTATGAAAAATACCTACCACATAGTGCAATTAATATCTTACCAAAATTCTAAAACTGAAGCAAAAATTAATAAAATATTCCTAAAATATTTTATAATCTAATGGATGAGGGTTCAAAATTTAAAATGAAAAGTATTCCAAAAGTATATTAATCCGAAATTCGAAACCCTGAACTGAACAAACATAAAATATGCACAAATCTTATGGAAAGTGGCCCTCAGTTAAATTTGTTCAAACTGATCTATGTTATAGCTTTGGATGTTCCGATGAAAAGTCCCCAATGCCACAAGGCTGAAATGAATAGTTTTTTCTGTATGTGCATCCAAATAACTAGTATTTTGCTATAAAAAATAATTATTTTCAGGCCGTGTGGCCATGGAGACTTTTCATTGGCACATCAAGAACTATAACATACATCAGTTTGAGAGAATTTAATTGAGGGCCACAAAAATTAAATTATAAATTATTGGGGCGGAATTTGATTGTCTTTTTATTCATTTTTTCATTGGAATTTCTTGTTTGCAAAAGGAGACAGAATAAAGTCTCCGAGCCGTAACATTTAACATAAAATATTTTGCTTGATGATTTCTGGACAATATGGCATTTATCACAATCATTTGTTTTAATAAATTCCAATGATAAATTAATAAGCAGACAATATCTGTACCGCTCAAAACTGTATAGCAGCCATTCTCTGAAAATGTATTTATAATACTATCAGATATAACAACTGTAACTATTTTTATTAGTTACGTTTTATAATAACTACAAAATTCAAATTATATTAAAATGTAAAACATATTTCATATATTAAAGTAAAAATTTAATGGTTGTCGAATAAATCAATACCGAACTTAGAATATTTATTGGCGTTTAAAGTACTTTAATGAATTCATGTTTAACAGATATTGTTTCCTTCAACATAAAAAAAAATATATATCCGCACATTTCTCATTCATTGCATATCGTTACATATAAATAATCATTTTTCATTTAAACAAAAATTATATGTTCGTAACATAAATCACGTATCACTCTAAATGAAATTGTTTGACTCATTGATCACACCGTCTTTGATATAATTATCCGCATTATTTTAACGTAACATTAATTTTCACTTTAATATTCTCTTCAGAAGAAAGTCAAATAAAGAATAGAGAATATTAATTTCAATGATCAAAATATTTGTCAATCGATTCACACTGACATGAAATAAATGGATCATAGGAATGAAGAATTAACCGGTACACATTACACGATTAAAACTTGATCGACTTATCTGGTACTTCGCCGATGTTGCAGTTGAATGTCCTTATTCTTCTGCTCGTATGTTTATTTCTCCGATATAACATGGTAAACATCAAATAGGTCGAATCTTGAATACCCAGCACTCGTACGGTCGAATTGATTAAATTAAATGCACGGATTGAATTTCCAGCGCCGATGACCATTGATCCAGGGCTCCATACATCCAAGAAATAATAAAACCGGGGGAGACTATTCTTTTGAAGAGTTATAGAAATTGGGAATATTTCGACTCACCCAGACTTCGACCGCATGGTCGAAGTTCCAAAATCACGTCGCGTTGTTTTATTCAGTTCGCCAAACTCGAAATTCTGTTGAGATCGAAGTTGGTTGCCACCGTAAATGATAATTTAATTATTACTATCTTTCTTTTCTTTTTTTAAATAGCATACACGATTTGCACGTGTCTGCGAATTCGATCGAAAAACTGGAGATCTTGGTCGTTGACAACCCATTCGTCAGCGTGAATCCTGTCGATTGTGTCGTTGCCGCTTGCGGCGTCACCTCCTATCCCACTCTATCAAAATTTCCCACTCTCTGGTCCGTTATGACGCATTTACAAAATTACAATAAACGAAACGAACTTTTCGGTATATTTCTAGACGCGTGTGATTGGTCGAGCATTTGCCTAGTGCTTTCTTCGCTTTTACATTTTATGGGATAAAATATCGTTACACATATCCCCCTTTGCTCAGCAGATCAACGCATGTGATGAGCAAACTAATTTAAATCAAACACATTCAATACATTTTAATTTCATACCAGCTCTCTTACAATTATCGGTACGACAAACATTCATACAATAACAACAAATCGATCTTATAAGCAAGCAACGCAATGAGATCATTTGAACATTAAATTATAATGGGCTGAACATACTTTCGTAAGGACAAACGGTTATATATACCCTTTATCTTTGCGGATTCGCCTTCTTCTTTTAATTCAAACGAATTTGGGCCAAAATTTCGCGAAATTATATAGGGACCCTCGTAAAGTTCAAAGAACTTATGCGTCATACCGTCTAACGCACTAGATATCCTCGGAACACGCAATAACACTCTATTACCTAACTCCAATCGGACCTTGCTGATGGACTTCTGACCTCGCTTGCGTTTGACAAAATTCTTATTCAAATTATCACGTGCTAAACAAAGTTTCATTTCTTTACTAATTTTCTCACTTTCCGGAAATTGTATAACATCAAGAATTTTGTCGTGAGGATCCTGTCCGTAATGCAATTCAAGAGGTGTAAATCCTGTACTTGCGTGTGTGGTCACATTAAACAGATTTTCAATTTTCACTACATATTTTGCCCAAGCCGTATGACGCTTAGACGTGAACGTACGAAAGAGACGTCCCAGCTCCCTCATCACCCTCTCAGTCGGATTGGACTGGGGGTGTCTAATAGACGAAAAACCAACTCGAAGACCTAACTTTTCTAATGCTAATATCCATTTAGGCGAATAAAACTGCGACCCATGGTCAGAAAGAATACGCGAAGGTTTTCCTACATTTGGAATGTAGTCGTTAATAATCTTATTTAGGGCAACTACAGTAGTGGCCTTCTTCATTGGATATAGTTTAACTAATTTCGTGAATGCATCTATCGCTACAAGAATAAATTGCACCCCTCCAGTCGACCTAGGTAGAGGACCATAAAAGTCTACAGTTACCAGATCATTAGGCGCAGACGCCTTTACCATCAAAAACTCACCCTCCATTGAGTATGTTAGATACTTTACTCTTTGACAGATGTCACATGACAAACATACCTTTTTAACATCTGTATTCATTTGCTTCCAATAGAAGTAGCGTTTAAGATGGGTCAACGTCTTATAAGCCCCGAAATGACCCAATTTTTCATGGACATGTAATACAAGTTTCAACTGCAGACATTTAGGGACCATCAATCTCCAAGTCGACACATCTTTACATCGCATAAACCATATATTCTTATACTGTGCAACTTCAACTTTATCTGATGGTTTCGTAACGAATTTTATTAATTGTTCATCATTCGATTGACTTTTCATAATATTTTTAAAATCGGATAATAATTCTTTACTTAATTCTAACATACATATTGATACCAGTGAACCATTTTCTACAGAATCATCTTTCAGATCGATATTATGTACAAGAGATGAAACACATAAACGATTTTGAGAATCCTGACAAAACTCTCTTTCGGGGTTGCGACTAAAGAAATCAGCCACTTTATTGTCACTACCTTTACAGTGTTCCATTGTATAATCATATTCTTGCAACAAAATAGACCAACGTGCTAACCTTGCCGATAGGAAGTTTGTACCTTGCAAAAATATTAAGGATTTGTGGTCAGTTATAATTTCAAATTTACGTCCAATTAGAAAAAAGCGAAACTTAACAACAGCATAAACAATTGCCAACAACTCTTTTTCCGTCGTCGTATAATTGATTTCGGGTGCTTTAAGAACACGACTCGCTACCGCGATGATCTGATGATCTCCCTCATTATTAGTTTGAAACAATACCGCACTAACTCCTTTATCACACGCATCGGTTTGTACCTTAAACATTAAAGACAGGTCATAGTGATTTAAACAGACGCATTCAGCGAATCTCTTCTTAAGCACCTGAAAAGCATGTTCATGGTCAGATGTCCACTCCCACGCTGTTGCAGTACTAAGCAGATTCCTGAATGGGTCTATATATTTCGCATGACCTATATTGAATTGTCGGTAATACGTACAAATACCTAAAAACTTTTGTAAGTCTAATTTATTGTGCGGGGACCCAAAATCAATTATAGTTCTCAATCGCTCATTATCAGGTGTTATACCTTTAGTCGTTAAATTGTAACCTAAAAATTGAACTGACGGTTGACATAATTTCGCCTTATTCAACTGCAACGTAAAGCCACAAATTTTTAATCTCTGCAAAAGTCGTTCCAAATTATGTAGGTGTTCATCAAAAGTTCGCGATGTTAGAAGCAGGTCATCAATATAATACGTTACAAAGTCATCAAAATCAGTACCCAGTGCCAAACTTAATGCTCGTATGAATGCGCCACCAGCAGTCTTTAGGCCGAAAGGTACGCGACAAAAATGATATAAATTGGATCCATGTAAAAAAGCTGTAAAAGGTCGCGAACTTTCTTCCAAATCGATCTGCCAATACCCATGAGTCATATCGAGGACAGAAAACCACTGGGCCTGATGATGCTTCTGCATCAATTCGGCGATAATCGGAGGACATTCATTGTCTCCTTCAATGGCATTATTTAATGACCGCGCATCCAAACATAAACGAATACGCCCATCTTTCTTACGAACGATTCTAAGTGGGTTGCAATATTGACTAGACGATCTTTCAATAATCCCTGCTTTTAACATATTTGCAATTTCCTCGTCAACTGCCTTACGATGTGCCAACGGTACTGGATAAGAACGTTTTATAAATGGTCGATCATTAATAAGTTTTATTCTATGTTTATAAGTTATCGCTCGACCTGGCAAATTAGAAAAAACACTCTTATACTTCTCAACTAGTTTTAATATTTTATCAATTTCATACGAGTTCAAATGATCAAGTTGTTTCCTGCAAATTTCGAGTGAGAGGTTAAAATTATCATCTTTCTCAACTGATTCAATGCCAACCTGGCAACTATCAACTTGTTCATCCGAAACATCGCGCGACATTTCATTATCCATTTCGATAAAATCATTATTTATTTTTTTACAAGATTGAATATCCTCGTCATCTAAAAGACGTTTATCATCTGGATCAATATGCACATCAACAGTAACAAATACTTTGTTATTATTTAATGGAATTATATTATAATCTAATAAATCATGAATGAGACTTGATTGAGTACGATTTTTATCACAATTATCATTATCATTTTCAATAATTTCATCTACGGTATGTATCATTTCAACCGGATTACTAACATCATCAATAATTTCATCTACGGTATGTATCATTTCAACCGGACTACTAACAATATTTTCATTAATTTTATCCACGGTATGTATCATTTCAACCGGACTATGCAAAACATTTTCATAACTCAAGTCTTCTCTATAATCATTATTAATTATTGTCGTATCTGAACACATATTTTTCTCATTATTCACAGAAATTTTACCTAAATAATCTTTATCCCCCACTTTCGAGCAACTATCTATATTCGCATCACACCCAAAACGATATTCACCTTTGGAGATAAGATGATTTTTAATATAAATACATTGACTATCATAATTAATCAAGACATTATTTTGATAAAGCCAGTCACTGCCTAATATTATTTGCGATGATAAAGACGGTACGACCAAAAAAATAAAACTATATTTGGTATCAGAAATATAATATTCAATTGAAATTTGCCTTTTTATTGATAGAGACTTTTTTCCTATAGCTGTAATTAACTCAACATTAGATACAGGCAATTCATCTATGTTTTCTTTTGCTCTTATCTCATTATATAAAATTTCAGAAATACAGGTTACTTGACTACCTGAATCTATTAATGCATCAATATTTCTGCTACCAAATTTCATCTTAAGATAGGGACACATCCCATTCCGCCTTCGAGGGGAAGAGAGCCGGCACGTCACTCCCATTGCCTCCTCGTGTAGGTCCATAGCAAAATCAAAAAATTCACGGCACGAAACGGGACCTTGTACGATCGGACCGCGTTTCAGTTTAAATTATTATGATTTGTAGCAACATTATTTTGCGTAGGAACAAAGGGAATCGCGTATGAATTTAAATTACATGGGGGTTGTACAGATAAATTAGGTGGAGGTTTACTAAAATCAAAAGTTGTAGGCTGCTGCATATTTGGAACAGGTAATTGTATAGAAGAAACATTTGAATGTAAATTATTTGCACTCTGGTTATTTACGGTACGTGTTGCTTTATTATGATTCCTGGGTTGATACGGTACATCAACAGCATTATTTCGATTATTCCTAGAACGGTTTGTATGAATAAAACGAACTTGTTTCTGCTGATAATCATTTCTATTGTTATTACCATTTGACCAACCGTTCCTTTGTCTTTCCGTATCAACAAAAGAATCATTTGTTCCCTCTAATTGCGATAATGCCTGTGTGACTTTGTCAATACTTGTACAATCGACAACTGCCAACGAACTTCGAATTTTATACGGAAACTGTTGAATAATTTGAAAAATTATTTTATATTCAACAAAATCAGAATTTAATAAACGAGCCTCACGATATTGTTTATAAAAATAAGCTAAAAAGCTACCGTCAGTTTTCGTATAACGCTTTGATTCCCATTTTTGTTGAAATTTATATTCTATCGGAACTCTATAAAATTCCCTTTTAAATTCTGTCTTAAAAATTTCGAAGTTCGTTATCGTCTGTTTTTTAAAAGAAAACCAATCACGCAAACGGCCATCAACAAAAGTTTCTATTGCAAGCATTTGATTCGCACCTTTTATATTTTTTAATTTAAAATAAGTTTCTAATTCTGCCAAAAATTCTAAAGGATTTTTATCCTCTTCAAAACGCGGTAATTTTATATCAAAATTCATATTCGGCATTTGATTAATTAAACCATTCCACGCAACCATCATTTCATTATTTGTTAATCCCCCTACTCTGGTATTTGAGTCGTTATTTAAATTTTCATTTTGATTATTATGCGTTTGTTTTTCCCGCTCAAATTTTAAACGATCATTTTCTAAAACACGTTGTGCTTCACGTAACCTTTCCCATTGAACGTCAATAGTTTGATCTAATTGCTCTTGCTCACCCATATTATCAGATTGAGCACTTCCAGATGGTGGAGGCGTACGTTGTACCGACATTTTAACTTTACAGGAAACAATATCTCGACTATTTTCACCAATATCACAATTAACAAGGTCTTGTTCCAATTTCCTACGTATTTTATGAGGCAATACTCTATTTAAATATTTGTCCTGCTCAAGTTCAGACAAATTTTTTAATTTACCCCTAGTTATACGAGAACTAAACATTGAAGGTCATCTTATTTATTCACAAACTTTGCATGTATTTGCATGTTAATACAAAAAAAAATCTAATATAAATAAAATTCAAAAAAAAAAAAACAAACAAAAAAAATAATAATTTTAATTCATTGGATATTATTATTTTTTCTTTTCTTTCTCCTTTAAATCATTTGGAAATAATTAATTTTAATCATAGATTTTAATTGTAAATATATTGTAAATAATACATATTCAAGCACTCAAAACAAAAATATTAATACACATTAATTAAATGAATTTTAATAAATAATATTCCAATCATGTATATTAAAGATTTATTCCGAAAACTTGTTATTAATTTATCATATATGAAATCAAATCTATTGTATTATTCTTTCATGACTATTTGCTTTAATAATAATAAACATCAAGTTAGACATTCATTGTATGGAAATAACCTTGTTATTGTTTTGAATTATATGTTACTATTATCAATTTAAATATTTATTATTCACCAAATTCAAATTTCTATATTACTTATTCGATTTCCACTTTAAATTTTATAATATTTTATATATATCAATTTATTTACTTATTTTTTTTAAATTAATCAAAAAATCAGGGTGTTTCATGCCCCACGTTGGGCGCCAATTTGTAACTATTTTTATTAGTTACGTTTTATAATAACTACAAAATTCAAATTATATTAAAATGTAAAACATATTTCATATATTAAAGTAAAAATTCAATGGTTGTCGAATAAATCAATACCGAACTTAGAATATTTATTGGCGTTTAAAGTACTTTAATGAATTCATGTTTAACAGATATTGTTTCCTTCAACATAAAAAAAAATATATATCCGCACATTTCTCATTCATTGCATATCGTTACATATAAATAATCATTTTTCATTTAAACAAAAATTATATGTTCGTAACATAAATCACGTATCACTCTAAATGAAATTGTTTGACTCATTGATCACACCGTCTTTGATATAATTATCCGCATTATTTTAACGTAACATTAATTTTCACTTTAATATTCTCTTCAGAAGAAAGTCAAATAAAGAATAGAGAATATTAATTTCAATGATCAAAATATTTGTCAATCGATTCACACTGACATGAAATAAATGGATCATAGGAATGAAGAATTAACCGGTACACATTACACGATTAAAACTTGATCGACTTATCTGGTACTTCGCCGATGTTGCAGTTGAATGTCCTTATTCTTCTGCTCGTATGTTTATTTCTCCGATATAACATGGTAAACATCAAATAGGTCGAATCTTGAATACCCAGCACTCGTACGGTCGAATTGATTAAATTAAATGCACGGATTGAATTTCCAGCGCCGATGACCATTGATCCAGGGCTCCATACATCCAAGAAATAATAAAACCGGGGGAGACTATTCTTTTGAAGAGTTATAGAAATTGGGAATATTTCGACTCACCCAGACTTCGACCGCATGGTCGAAGTTCCAAAATCACGTCGCGTTGTTTTATTCAGTTCGCCAAACTCGAAATTCTGTTGAGATCGAAGTTGGTTGCCACCGTAAATGATAATTTAATTATTACTATCTTTCTTTTCTTTTTTTAAATAGCATACACGATTTGCACGTGTCTGCGAATTCGATCGAAAAACTGGAGATCTTGGTCGTTGACAACCCATTCGTCAGCGTGAATCCTGTCGATTGTGTCGTTGCCGCTTGCGGCGTCACCTCCTATCCCACTCTATCAAAATTTCCCACTCTCTGGTCCGTTATGACGCATTTACAAAATTACAATAAACGAAACGAACTTTTCGGTATATTTCTAGACGCGTGTGATTGGTCGAGCATTTGCCTAGTGCTTTCTTCGCTTTTACATTTTATGGGATAAAATATCGTTACACAACGTAATTACAACTTTATTAACATGTACCTATGTAGAATACTTAAAACTACAACATATGGTTGAGATGAAAATTTTTAGTAGATGTATGGACTAATATCATCATAAAAACACAGGTAATATGATATTTTTCAACTATTTCACTGCTTACTTAGTGAACATTTTTGGGTTATTATAAAAAAAGTACTCCATTGCGATCAAGTTTGTAAATGAATAGCATCTTCGTCTCACCCATCCCAAACATGTGCCCCTTATGGAAAACGAAAATGAAGCTAAAAGTTGAGCGTAGCTGAGTTTTTCAGAAATTATATTTGATTAATTCCAGCATTTAACAATAGTATAGAATCGAATGGGTCAACCTCAACTCAGCCACCATTGAAACCGACTACCATCGATTTTGTTCGTGATTTTTTTTTTTGATAGATCTGGATAAAATAAATATTGTCGATTTTTAAAAAACTGAAAATGTTCAAATGTCTATAATTCTGTTGCTACTAATAATCGTAGAGTAAAAAATAACAAATGGAATTGTTCGTCTCGAAATGTACTTTTATATAGGTACAATGAAAAATTTGTTAATGATTTGTTTAAGTAACAAATTTAAGATTTTTGCCAATGAGAAATTTTTTACTACATTCACAAAAAAAAACTGCAGAAAATAACGATCAATTCGCTGGATCATACAAGATAGCAAGCAGTTTCTTTAATGTTTTACAGAATTAAAAATTTTGTAACAATCTCAAGATTTAGCTTATTGAATTTCCAATTCCCGATGTTCCTCGTTTTTGTATGTTTTCGATGTCTATTATAAATTCAAAATATATTAATATAATTCGGAATTTTTTAATTAATTATATAGATGTTTAATTTTATTCGAAACAACCTCTTGCCAACAACCTTTAAATAAAATTGTGGAGTAAATCAACTACCTCTAATTTTTAAAATATTTTCAAATAAAAAAATATTTTTTAAAGTATTATCATTTGGCTAAAACATCACAATAAATCATTTTTGCTTTTGTATTACAGTTTAGATCCACTCGATCATACAACAAATTTCACATACTTAAGTGTTTCACATAAATATCAAAAAAATTACTTTTCAATAAAATTCATGGATTGCAAAATATGTTGTAAACTAATAATTTACACATAATTTTTCTTACTTTTTACAAGCACAGAAACGTCGTAAAAACAGTGCGATAAATGTTCCTTTAATATTTTTTTCCATATTAAAATATTAGAATGTTCAAAGAATTGTTCATATATAATTTATTTTTCAGAACGTTGCACCATTACATATTTTATTTTTTTGATTTTCAGACTTTCAGAATATTTTTTATTTGGAATTTTGAACCTAACCATCTGATGAATGAAAATCACAATCTCTTAACAAAAAATAAAAGAAATTTAAATATACTACGGTAAATCCAAAAGTGTCAAACTTGATGTAATAAATTAAAAGAAAGATTATAAAACAGATGTATCCAACTAATCAATTTAGTCAATTTACGGGGATCTTAGAAGCAAACATTATCCCAAAAGAAGGATTAAAAACGGGTTTAAGTAGAATTAAAAGAGGTACAGAAAATACTGCATTTGTCTTATTCACACGTATTTTTGACTTCTTTTAAGCCTTTTCCATTTACTGTTTATACAACAAAGTAGGGAAAACGCACACCTTGTCAAGATGTTGAAATGTTGACACTTATTCACATTTATCTACCTGCAATGTTTCATGTGTATTAAAAGTTTTGAAACTTGTACCGCTTTTATATTTGTTTAAAATACTACTTAAAAAATCAATCGTTATACTTTTCAATATTTTTTAAGGTAAACGCACGATCAAATACGTTAGTTTATTAATTGCCGATAGAGTCGTTTGTCACCTCTTTATCATATTAAAAGAATTTATTTAGTATTTTGAATTCAATTTTGTTGCAACTTCTGCTCTTAGAGTTCGTAACTAATTTTTATAAATTAATTTTTATATTGACAGTTATGGAATTACTATAATTTTCAATTTCATGAAAATAAGCGATTCATGAGTATTTTCACATTGTAAACAACTTTGAAATACGTCAAACGGGTGCCTATCGTAATCGAAGAATTATAAACTTGTTTTTTATAGACATAATTTATGTTTTAATTGCTACATAATTATTCTTCTCAAGAGTATGCATTAAAAATGTGCTCAAAAGTACGTGCACTAAAAAAATAATGATATAGAATAGGTACTAATCTAACTATTTGCGTTTATGCCTATCGGACTTAAGATTTTCCAAGATTTCCCTATCGGCGTAATTTTTTAAGTAGATTTGGAATCAACCCAAATGAAATCGGTCAATATTCGGTCGAATTAAAGTCGACATGACCTATACAAAACTAATCGGTCAATTGTCTGTCCAATATTCGGTCAATTTTTTCACAAATCGTCCGTCGACTTACGGTTAATTTTCTAAAATCGACCAATTAAATTTTGGGTCAAATTCCGGTCGACTTTTGAGGAATCAACCAAGTAATGACTCAGTCAACTTTATAAAAGTCAACTGAAAATCGACCAATGAAAATTTGGCGTCGACTCATGATCCACTTTTACCACATCAACTGATTATTTTCGATTATCGACTAATCAAAAAAATACCTTTCGATAAATGTTCGATCAACTTTGTAAACGTCAGCTGAAAATCGATCAATTAAATTTTGGGTCAACTCACGGTCGACTTTTACTAAATCGACCGATTATAGGCTCAATCCAAAAACCGTCGTTCGGTCAATTTTCGATCGACAATCGAAAAAGTCGACCGTGAGATGACCCAAAATTTAATTGATCGATTTTCAGCTGACTTTTACAAAGTTGATAAAAAATTTATCGAAAATTATTTTTTGATTAGTCGATAATCAGTCGATGTGGTAAAAGTGGACCATGAGTCGCCTCCAAATTTTCATTGGTCGATTTTCACAGTTGACTTTTATAAAGTTTACTGGTCGACTTTTTCGATTATCGATCGAAAATTGACCGAAAATGTCTCCGACACTCGACCAATTTTCGGTCAATTTTGCGTAAATTCTTTGCACAATCGACCGTCGATTTTCGGTCGATTTTTGATCGTTTTACGGTCGAATTTCGATCCACTCGGGGCGATATTGTGGTACTTCTGAAGTTAGAAACTCGTCTGTATACTTCAGAGAACTGTGCAAATTATTGTACCCAGCATTTTTTATTTTTTATATTCCTTGCAGTATTAGTAAACGAGTAGTTACCGCTACATTTAGTTAAAATGCTTTTGTATTTCTCTCAGCGTACTTTTGAAAATCATAACCCCATCTTCACCTATTTTATTTTCAACTTTATCCCTTTAAGGGGGTTCTAAAGTGGTCTGCAGATAAGGTGGAAATTTCACTAACAAATCTTAATTAAAAATGAGTGAATAACATTGCCAAAATTCAGGCTCTGTAAAGACAATTCTAATTATGTACTATAAACGATTTCCTAGAAAATACCAAAGAAATTAATTGAAAACTGACCAAAAATTTTGGGAAATAAATAAAAATCGCTTATTTCCAATCATTCTCGGTCAGTACTCAATTAATATTTTTGATATTTTCTAGGAAACCGTCTGTAGTAATTAGAATTGCCCTTACAGAGCCCGAACTTTGAAAAAACGCTTCAGTAATCTTTAATTTACGTTTCTTAATCAAAATTGCTACGTTATCGATCGAGCACTTTAGAACCCCCTTAAGGGGATTGTAAAGTGGTCTGGCGGTAAGGTGGGAAATTTCACTAAAAAACCTAAATTACAAATGAGTGAATAACATGTTTCCCAATGCAATTTCCAGGTGAAAGTGATGTTAGAATGAAAAATAAATTTTTAAGAACCATGCTTTTACAAAAAACGTGTATAACTTTTTTGCTTTTCATTTTATCGAAATTTTATTGAAAGATTCTGAAAGAGCATACAGCTTTATGTCAGAAATAGTGGGAGTAACATTTTTCTAAATGCTTTTATATGCAAATTGTCGACGTTTAAACTGATGCTCAAAATGTGTCCGTTTATAAATAGTGCTAAGATATTTTTGTTGTAACGACATTTTCTGTAAAGTCTATAGTTTTCATGAAAATCAATTATTAAACTTTTCTGTATTTTAAGACCAATAATTTATTTCCTTGAAAACTTATATAGGCTTTAGAGAACATTTTCTTAGAATAAAAATATCTTAGAAGTATTAAATTAACCTACTCAAATTTTTAAAATAACTTTTTTCAAAATTTCGAATTTTCGAATTTTTGAAAAATCAAGCAGTGTATTATTGCATGATGATAAAATTTGAGAGAATTCTTTGACTCATTCCAAAGCATTATTGTTCTTAGAAAATTTTTCTCTAAAGTCTATAGTTTTTAAGAAAAAAATGGTTAAGTTTTAAAAAGAATTTTGAGCTTCTAGGCGCCATTTTGGGAACTGCCATCTTGAATTATGAATTCAGATATGGTACATTTTAATCCTGGGGTCCATGGACGCGATATTTTCGACTTAGGTATGTTCCCAACGCCATTTCGAGGTGAAAGTGATGTCTTTGTGAAAAAACAAAACGGAAAAATTATGTTTTTTAACAGAAAAACGTGTATAACTTTTTTGCGGTTCATTTCATCGAAATTTTATTGAAAGATTCTGAAAGAGCATACTATTTTACGTTAGACACAGTAGAGCTCACATTTTTGTAAATGCATTTATATACAAATTATCAATGTTAAAACTAATGCTGAAAATTCGTCCGTCTGAGCGTTAATGGGTTAATATGACTAGAATTTCACAAGTTGTCTGTACAGTACGTACAGTAAAACCCCTCTTATTTCAACTGGTCATGGTTGTCAAGGTGGCCCCGACCCCTCTTATTTGAAATTTCCCCTTACCCGCTTACTCTACTTAACGCTTTAATAGTGGATGATAATATCTGATATCTTTTTATTTTTGTTAGTACATATTTTAGAGTTGAATTACATAAAATATATATATAATATATCTGAAAAATGTGTAGAGAATTTTAAATTTGGATAAAAATGTAACGAGAGCACATAACTCGTGCTTTTATGTGATAAATAAAGACTGCAACCTTTCGCATTTATTTATGGTTTTAAATTTACATTATGCACTTTATTACATATAATTATGTATCAATCATTTTTTGTTTCACAAACAAATACACTGTGATTAAAACCGAAATGAATATAGGAGACAATATTTAGCCCAAATTTGCAAATATGATTAATGAAAGCTTCAAATCACTTCAAATTTAGTACTACGCTGCTGATATTGGATTTGTTTGTTATTTTGCAAATGAAAGACTTTTTTGTGGAGGTCTTGAAATACACATCATTAAAAATTGACAACATCCTAACCTTCAAATGTGCACTTTTATTTTACGAAATTAACAGCTTCTCGAATAATTTGTATGATGTAAATCATGAGTTTGATGCAAAATTTTAAATTAATTTGAAATTTCATTACATATCAGTCTACCGACTATAGATGTTTGCGAATTTAGGTTAAACGGTATTTACACTGTACAACATTGATGGTGTAAACACTGTAAACTCTATCGAGATGTTCGAGCGGTGGTGGGGGAAGGCCTGAGGGGAAACGATTCAAATAAGAGGGGCAATTGAAATAAGAGGGTTCTACTGTATTTTCTTTAGAAAAATTATTCGAATTGCACAAAATGAAATTTCTTCTTTACCGACTGTGGATAAATAATTGAAGTTGAAGTGTGTTTCTTGGTTTATTTTTGGATATTTTTTCAAATATTAAAAAATTCTTTTAATTAATACGTTTCAGCAGTAGATGTCGGTGTTCGTAAGTTTATTTAATCTTGTGTTTCTTGTAAAGAATTATTATATTTTTTGTAAAGTGAAACTGATTTTCAAAAACATACCTTCCTTATGAACGTACAGTAGTTCTCCCCTTATTCTAATTTTCTCCTCTCCCCCACTACTCAAATTCTTGTTTCACTTTTTTCTCCAAACATTCAACATAAATAAGTACCTTTGCCTTTATCAAAACATTCAACGTGAATAATTTACATACAAACCACTGTGACACATCGATCAATTTACGGATGTGTACAAATAATGTTATTTAGGGGTTATGTTTTCATTCCTCCTATAAGGCATACGCATACATACATACCGTACCTATACAGTGGCCCCCATCCTAAGTTATACTATCCAAAGTTATGTACCCGTCCTAAGTTATATCACTGTCTCGTCCAAAGTTATATTAGCCTCTTCCCCTCTATCCCCGCCATATCGTTTCGCGCTTCGTGAATCGTGATTCGAATTACAGGTTATGTTATATGTTTATATGTATAACAAGCATTGTTACAGTGGTGCGAAACAAATTATTATCTTTAAAAATTTTAATTTTAAACTTTCAATATAATTTCAACTGAATATTTCGTTTAATAGAAAAATGGGGAAAAAGAAAATAGAATACACGGAGAGTCCAGAAGTTCGATTATTTGAACTTTTTCGGCGAATGTGAGCCTTTTCACCTCTGTTTCTCTCTGTCTTTTCTAAAATATACAAAGAATGTTAAATTATTAAATATTTAAAGAAAACGAAAATAAAAAGTCCTGTAAAAAGTTAGGTTATGCCGGTTTACTCGGCTTTTCGGGTTGGATGCGGTTGAGGCAGTCGCTTGTTGCTGATTTTCGTCGTTTTCCATTGCTCCTTATCACAATGCTTCTAATCACTCTTAATTATTGTATGTGCAGTATGTAATGCCGATTTTCTCCAATTTCTTTTTACACACGTGTTCAGAATTTCAGATGGACACAATATTCGGCAAACCTCGGAACGCTTCGCTGCACATACACTCGCAACGGACATAAACGAAAATACGAAAATGGGGGAAGTGAGGGGATATTACTTAGGACAAACATCCGCCATTTTGAAAGAACTGACTGTATAACTTAGGATGGGGACCACTGTACATATGTACTTACATTCTACACGTGCACATAAAGCGGTAGGCGGGGTGGGGAGAACGCGTGAGGGGAAATATTAGAATACGAGAAGGGAAAAAATTGCAATAAAGGTACGTTTTCATGGAGCGGAAAATATCCAGATATTTTTCCCCCTCTTAGCGTAATTGCAGCTAGATATGCGCTTAAATAGTTGGACTGTGCCGAACTATTAGATATTGGCGGGATTTTAAAATTGAATTTCGTAATTGGTATAATTTGGGCAGTTTATATCTTCATATTTATTTTGTATAATTACTTAAATCTACTCAAATAATAAATATTTACATTTTTATCAAGGACATTATCGTTATTCTCGACATTTCTTTAAAATTCCATTCTTTGATCTTTCGCGCGATCATCATAACCTCAAAATTGCAAAAATCAAAATAAAACTAAATTATTTCTATTTTTCTTTCTTTTTAACGATTCCAGACAAGAAAGAGAAGCAAATATAAAACGATTTTTCATAAATTCAGAAAACAGGGCTTTTTATGCATTAATTTTTGTAAATAGAATTTCAAATTATATATCCAGATATTTTACGCTCCATGAAAACGAGGGAAAGGCGATTTTGGTCAGATAATTATATCCCGGCGATTTCGTGCAGGTGGGGGTGAAAAGATGGTAGAGTGGGGGAAATATCCGGATATTTTTCGCTTCATGAATTCGGACCTTAACCCTCTGAGTCACACATTTTTCCTTTTATCGAATTTAGCTGAAATTTGTTACTCGGGGATTTTTGAGGTCGCTGAATACGAATTTGAGGTTAGTTTTTCGAAATTCAAGATGGCGGATCCAATATGGCGGAAAAAAATTTAAAATATAATTCGATTGGGACAAAAATTGCGACTCCGGGGTTTTCAAGGTAGCTGATTACGAATCCGAGGTTCGTTTTTTTAAATTCAAGATGGCGGATCCAATATGGCGGACCAAAATTTTAAATATAATTCGATTTAAAATATAACATCTTATCCATAATCAACATAAAATTCATATTCAGTGAGGCTGAAAATTCCCTAACACGCGTTTTCATAAAGAACTCTCGCTTTTTTACATCTTGCTCACAGCCATTTTGAATTTCGTAAAGCTGATATTGGATTCGTAATTATCGACTTCGGAAATCCCCAAATACGCATTTTCACCATAATTCGCGCTTTTTTATATTTCGATCACCGCCATCTTGGATCCGTCATTTTAAATTTCGTAAAACTGAAATCGGATTCGCAATCAGCGACCTAATACGCATTTTCATCAAAATTGGCGATTTTTTACATGTTTCTGACCGCCATGTTGAATCCGCCATTTTGAATTTTGTAAATGTGACACAGGATTCGTAATCAGGGACCCCAAAAACCTATATACCCCGAACTTCAAGTCATTATCTTTCAAAATAGCGTCAAAAATGAATTCTTTCCAAAAAAACATGATTTTTTTGTGTTTGTTTATTTATATAAAGTAAACAATAAACAATTATGTATTTTTAGTCATGTGGATATGTTCTTTAAGTACTAAGGTAACAGAAAATAGCAAAAAGACCGATCGGAATACGTTAACTTGAACGTAAATAATAAAAATTCAAAGAAATCGAGGTAGTAACGTGGGTTACTACCGTGACTCAAAGGGTTAAGAGACGAAATTATAATAAGGGGAGAACTACTGTACTTTTGTGATCATTTTCCAAAAAAAAAAAAAAGATAAAAATAACTAGTTTATTGTACATATTAAAGATTTATTTTTGAGGATTTGAATTTTTGCCGCCATTCCCCGATAAGATATAAGGGAAGACACGCGCTTTTTCGCCCTCGTCACTTCCGATTCGTCACACACGGAGACGAATAATATATGTACATCATAAACGTCTCGACAGCAACGGGGATTTTCTCGACGTCGAGGTATCGAAGTCGTGTCAACAGATGATGAGGGCGAAATTGTATATTTAACAATTATTGTAAATCATTGTACTATTGTTATTACCTGTTATAAGGCAAACGAAACGTAGACCGGTAAAGAAAAATGGCAAGCAGCGACAACGAGAAGGTCGCTGCCCAGACCGAGAAAAACGAAGAAAATCACGTTGACGACTCCGAAATCTCCGAAGAAAATGGTCAACTCATCCCCGCCACCGAAGAAGAGCGCGACGATGTAAGCATTTACAAAATTTAAATTTTTGAAAAAAACACATTTTTTTTAAGAATCAATTTCTATTTTTGTCCTTACTGATCAATCTCGCTTAAGAATTTCAAGTTGACAAATGAATTTGATTTTATTTCAGTCGAATGAAGAAGCGAGACAACCACCACCACCTCCGAAAGCAAGTTTTGCGGAATCTTTCATCTCTGTCACAAAATCATTGATCATTCGTGGCCTCATCATTTATGCCATCAGTTCATTTTTCCGACGACCAGCCTCGTACGATACGTCAAATCCAGCTAGCCCGGTGACACCTAAAACCGGAGCTTTCAACATTTTCGAAAATGGAACGATCTTCGATCTTCACGTTTACCTCTCGGAAGAACCGGTATTTACGAACTTTAGCGATACAAACGCAAGAATTTGGTTCAATCCAGGACTTATATACGGCGACTGGTACAGCGGAACAGAAAACGACGGCAGTCGTACGTTAACTCATACTTTTGTGCCGTCTGAAAAACTGTTGAATAACGGCTCCATTTATATGCATGTGTATGTTACACGAAACGGCAAGTCGCCCGATCCTGCAGCGGACAAGAGCATCAATGCTCGTGATGAAGTTGCGTACAACAAAAAGATGCTGAATAAGTTTAAAAGAATTAGGTATCAAAAAACTCATAATCTGTTGACTGGAGAAACTGCAGCTAGTTCCGAAGTTATTGAGGTTCGAAACAATTTTTACAAAATTATAGAAAACTAACCTAATCTAATTTATTTAAGACTGTTAAATATCCTGTTTTAGAAAGCAAAAATAATGGACCAGGAAATTGTCTCGCATTGGCATCCAAACATCACCATTAACTTAGTTACGGATCAAACTGCTTGGGTGTACGGTCAAGTTCCACCTCCGTTAGATGACTGTGAGTTTACTACATAAAATAAAATTAGTATGCTACCCAGTAAACGACAACGAATAGAAAGTTTAAAATACGAATTGAAATGAATTCAAGTGAATTAAAATGAATTAAAATGCATGAAAATGATTAATTGAATCTACTTGAATTCATTTTAATTTACTTGAATTCATTTTAATCCACTTTTTAATTCATTTTAATCCATTTATTAATTCATTTTAATCCCCTTTTTAATTCATTTTAATTCACATGAATTCATTTTAATTCAATTTAATTCACATGAATTCATTTTAATTCACTTGAATTCATTTTAATTCACATGAATTCATTTTAATTTACTTTTTAATTCATTTTAATTCACATGAATTTATTTTAATTCACTTGAATTCATTTTAATTCACATGAATCCATTTTATTTCACTTGAATTCATTTTAATTCACTTGAATTCATTTTAATCCACTTTTTACTTCATTTTAATTCACATGAATCCATTTTATTGCACTTGAATTCAATTTAATTCACATGAATTCATTTTAATTTACTTCTTAATTCATTTTAATTCACATGAATTTATTTTAATTCACTTGAATTCATTTTAATTCACATGAATCCATTTTATTTCACTTGAATTCATTTTAATTCATTTTAATTCACATGAATCCATTTTATTGCACTTGAATTCATTTTAATTCACTTGAATTCATATCAATCCATTTTTTAATTCATATGAATTCATTTTAATTCACTTGAATTCATTTTAGTTCACATGAATTCATTTTAATTCACATGAATTCAATTTAATTCACATGAATTCATTTTATTTCACTTGAATTCATTTTAATTCACTTGAACTCATTTTAATTGACATGAATTCATTTTAATTCACATGAATTCATTTTAATTCATTTTAATTTATTTTAATTCACATGAATTTATTTTAATTCACTTGAATTCATTTTAATTCACATGAATCCATTTTATTTCACTTGAATTCATTTTAATTCGCTTAAATTCATTTTAATTCACTTGAATTCATTTTAATTCACATGAATTCATTTTAATTCACATGAATCCATTTTATTTCACTTGAATTCATTTTAATTCACACGAATTCATTTTAATTCATTTTAATTCACTTAAATTCATTTTAATTCACTTGAATTCATTTTAATTCATTTTAATTCACTTGAATTCATATCAATCCACTTTTTAATTCATATGAATTCATTTTAATTCACTTGAATTCATTTTAATTCACATGAATTCATTTTAATTCACATGAATTTATTTTAATTCATTTTAATTCACTTGAATTCATTTCAATTCGTATTTTTAACTTTCTATTCGTTTTCTGGGTATTATTTTGAATGATATACAACATGATTGTGTTTTTCAGCTATCAAGTTTTCACTTAACGGAAGGTCCTATAAGCCTGTAATTTTTTTAAACGAGTTTTGGAATATGCAGCGCGACTACCATCCATTGAACAATACCATTGAAAAACTTGAACTATGCTTAACGTATCAACCGCTATCTCTGTTAAAGTGGCAAATTTATTCCGCCCAGACCATGAGGAATCAGTGGCTCTCGTCTGCTCTGCGTAAGTAACATTTTGCAGTAAACGGTAAAAGAATCAAGAATTTTGGTTACGTTACATGGTACTTTGGATTTTCTTGTTGACTTCAATTCCAGATAATTAATACATCATTTTTCGACAAAAATGAAAATCTTCTGTGGAGCCGTTTTTGAAAAATGTCGATTTAAAGATTCAAAATGACGAAACGTCAACTTTTCTGGAAGAAATATTCATTTGAGAAAAAATCTCATAAGATTAAATTTGTAGACATTAAAAAAAGGATTTTTATACATGTATTGTTAAGTTTTTTTACACTTTTCACTAGTTTTTTTACTCTGTGTGACAATATAGTACTTTATTATTGCCAAGGTTGGTATGCTTTAAATTTTGATCAAAACAATTGGTAGCCGTAATCTTAACAGGTGTCATGAAACTATCATTATAACTTTATTAATTAAATTAAACCTGTTATTGTGAGCTGAATAGTGAAAATGTTTAAAAGTCGAGACTTAAAGTGTGCCTACTATGTTTACAAAAGAAAAAAGATATGTATCCTATAAAAAATCAGTTAAAAAATGAAAAACACATGCAAAAAGTTACTTTTTTTTCGTTTTTCTCATAAACTATCGATTGTAGAGAACAATGATACAAATACAAAAAATGTCTTTTTTTTAATATCTACAAATTCCATCTGACGAAATTATTTCTCAAATTAATATTTCTTGAAAAAAGTTGACTTTTCGTCATTTTGAATTTTTAAATCATTTTTCAAAAACGGCTCTACAGAAGATTTTCTTTTTGACGTAAAATGAGTTATTAATGATCTGGAATCGAAATCAACAAGAAAATCCCAGAACCTTTAGATTAAATCGGTTTAAAAACACCATGGTTAATTAAACCTTTACAGAATATTCCGAGGATGAAGACGACAGCGATCAAGACACATTCAAGGAAACTTTACTCGAAACTAGTCCATACCTTTTAGCCATGACAGTTGCAATCTCGATATTGCATAGCGTATTTGAATTCCTTGCATTTAAAAATGGTACGTACCAGACTTTTTAATTTAAATTTAAAATATTAAAAATTTCTTGTTAATTTTTATTATAAATTACAGATATTCAATTCTGGAATAACCGGAAGTCTCTGGAAGGTTTGTCAGTGAGATCTGTCTTTTTCAATGTATTCCAGTCGTTGATTGTACTTTTATACGTTCTGGATAACCAGACAAATACCATTGTGCGTATCAGCTGCGGTATTGGTCTCTGTATAGAAATATGGAAGATTAATAAAGTTGTTGACATCGATGTCAATCGAGCATCTCGAATCTTCGGTATCATTCCACGAATCACCTTCCAGGATAAGGGTTCGTACACCGAGTCTTCGACAAAGGAATATGATAATCTCGCATTCAGGTAAAACATTTTTACTATCATTAAAGTTTTTTGGTTCACTTCGTAGTAATTATTACTAAATATGAAGATTTAAGGCTGTAAATGAACCAATCAGATCCATCGAACCCTTTCGATTCCCGGCCTGTCGAATCTTTCGAGTTTGGCCCTCCATTTTTTTTTCGAAAATCGAGAACAATCCAAAAAACAGTTTCGTAAAAAATTCCATCCTTTCCATCTTTACGAATTAAAATTTTCTCTGACATATTTGCAACTCTTCTAATGAATCCAGACGAGTTTCTGGCTTTAGAAGCAAACGTTAGAGAAAATTTAAAAAATTAGTAGTGCAAAAATACCATCTGATTGGTTCATATACAGCCTTAAATCTTCATATTATTTTTACTACTTTATACTAAGGAATAATACTAATTTTGATGCTTACTTTAAATATATCCGAGGAATTCCACAGTACTGTTAACAGTTGACCCTAAGAAAAATCAAATTTTTGTTTTGATAGCACATCAACCAATCTTATACATTTATAGGGCCACAAAGAATTAAAAAAAAAGCTTTACCACTCATTTTTTAACAAAGTTATTTTTGTAAATTCAAAAAATGTAAACATAACAATTTGTAACAATTACAATGTGATACAGAGACTGAAAAAAGTATCTGTTAGACTATTTTCATGTATTTTTGTCTCCTGATTCTGAAGATGATAATAAAAATTATCGATCATGCATAGTTAACCCATTAACGTCAAGAAGGACACTTAAATTTTAATCAAAAATTTCATATGAAAATCCAAGTTGAAATAAATTGAAAATCTTACTATTTTCGAGGTCGCTCTTTTCAGTGCTGTTGTCAAAATTGAGCTATTTTAATTAGAAAATTAAATATGGCGATTTAAATGTCAAAATAACGCGAAAAATCGAGTCTTCTTTTTTATAAAACATGTTTTTCTCATCGAAAGAATATTTGTCGTCAGAAAATTTCTTCATTAAACGTGGACCCAATCCACGAAATTTTCTTCATTAAACAATAGTTATAGTATCAAGATAAATTTTTTAAATATTTAAAAACTAACATGGTGATCACAAAATGGTTTTTCTTGAAAACTATAGACTTCAGTAAAAATTTTCTAAGAATAAATACGTTTTAGAATGTGTCAAAAAATCCTCTCGAATTTTTTCAGAATGTATTGTTACAATTTTTTATTTTTCTAAAATTCGAAAATTCGAAATTTAAAAAATAATCATTTTAAAAATCTGAAAAAATGTGAGAGTATTCTCTGACCAATTCTGAGATTTTTGTTCTAAGGAAATTTTTTCTAAAGTATACTTTTCAAGAAAAAACATTATTTTTCTAGATTTCAAGACTAGTAATTCTTTTTCTTGATAACTGTAGACTTTAGGAAAATATCCTTAGAACAAAAATGTCTTCGAATTGGTCAAAGAATACTCTCAAATTTTTTCAGATTTTTTGGACGACTTTTTTAAAAATTTCAATTTTTTGAATTTTCGAAAAATAAAAAATTTTAACAATATATTCTGGAAAAATTTGAGAGCATTTTTTGACTCATTCTAAAACATATTTATTCTTAGAAAATTTTTTCAAGTTTTCAAGAAAAACAATTGTTATGTTATAATTAGAAAATTGTCATTGGAGTCGCCATTTTGTGGTCACCATGTTAGTTTTTAAATATTTAAAAAATTTCTCTTAATACTATAACTATTGGGTCCACGTTTAATGAAGAAATTTTCTGACGACATGAAGAAAAAAACTCGATTTGACTTTCATTTGTACGACTTTTCTGCGAGTACTTGCAATGTTAACAGTTCGCTGGAATTCCTCATACACGAAAGACAATTTATGAACAAAACAATCTGTTTTCAGATATTTATCCTGGGCATTATTCCCGTTGCTCGGTGGTTATGCCATCTACTCTTTGATGTACCTCGAACACAAAGGATGGTATTCGTTTGTGTTGAACATGTTGTACGGTTTCTTGTTAACCTTCGGTTTCATCATGATGACGCCACAATTGTTTATCAATTACAAAGTCAAGAGCGTGGCTCATCTACCTTGGCGCATGATGTCGTACAAGTTCCTCAACACTTTCATCGACGACATATTTGCATTTGTCATCAAGATGCCAACGCTGTACAGGCTGGGTTGCTTCCGTGACGATATCGTATTCTTCATATTCCTGTATCAACGATGGATTTACAAAACCGATCTCTCGAGGGTCAACGAATTCGGATTCTCTGGCGAGATGGAAGAGAAAAAAGGAGACAAGACGCAAAAAGCCATAGAAGGAAATGCGACTGAGAAAAAAACAAATTAATGGATAACAAGTGATAAGAATGGTGTGAAAGTTCAGTCTGCCGACTGAGAAGAGCGAAGGGGGTTCATAACATATTTTTTATTCCAATCAGTGGATCGAAGATATGAATTCTCTTCACGCGTACCGTGCCAGTTTAGTGTTGGACGGAGTGAGGAAACCGGTTTATTAGAATGGATGCATGCTTCCAGTTCTTTCACTTAGGACAATTAATACAATTGTAATCAATGATTGGTGCGTTTTACTCAGTTTCTACTCGGCTTGACTGGACGTAAATCAACGCGCATTGTACAGTACGAACTGATGTGATTAGCGATATTTTCTCCACGAATTGTCTTGGAAATTCCAATATTTGAACTTTTAAGACAATTTGGCAATCGATCCTTAATTTTCATTCGGCATTGCTATATTTCCGTTATAAATTTAATATGTCGTTAATTTGTGAAAAGTGTAACCGTTAATTTTGACAACGGATTAATCAAAAGATTGAAACGAAACCAGATGTCTAGTTTTCAAGATTAAAATTAATTTCTTTATAATCTTCCGATTTTTAAAAATAGTATAATTTGTCTTCTCTATGGCACAACGTATTTTTAATTACAAATCATGTAGAATGTCATCTAAGAGCACAAAGGAGCTTGCCGAAAACCATCTCAATTTCTTATTTAAGTGCACACTACGAAAGGATCGTCTGCATTTTAAATTACGTAAAAAGTATCGGAGATGTTTTCCCTGATCATGCATAATAACGCGAAAATTTGAACGTTGTTAAGTATTGTTGTAATGATAAGTTATGGCTTTAATAATATAAATAAAACTGTATATTGATATTGTATATTACCACGTTTTTATTAACTCGTATTCTTGTCTGTCTGTCTTTAGGATAGCCCAAAATTGCATGACAATGCATTCCTTTACCGTTTATTACAAGTTTCAATCAGTTTTAAGAACATTTTTAGCAAATTTAAATTTTATATGACAACAAAATAAGTTTAAAAACAAAATGCACTTATTTTCCGTTCTTGATTGAATCTATACATTCCTTTATACTCGTTTTTCTTTCCTTGTTTTGTCCTTTAACATTTAGCGGGGGGGGGGGGCCAAGCATTTTCCCCCCTTCCTCCGTTGCGCTTGTCCTTTGTTTTCTTTTAGCAATCGGGAAAAGTCCTCCAGACTTCCACTGATGTCATTAATTTGTCTATATATTACTCGTCCACGACGGCAAGTGGAGCACACTGAGAGAAAAATAAAGTAGAGCCGGCCTGCCATACTAGCCAAAACGGCTTTTGCCTATCAGGTAGATAATCGAGTTCGAACAAATATAATAAATCGGGTTATAAACTTCACTTTAAACTTCAGTGTAATTATATAAACTTTTTTCATATACAAAATGAAAGCCGTAAAGTTGTGTTGCATTTTGTGTCCTCCTGGATTTTAATGGGTTAAAATCAAATAAAATGAAGTCAAATTAATTCGTAAATATTGAAATTTCTTAACTGCTAAATAATGTCGTGTAACTTTTTAAAGAACATTCTAATACATAAAATACTAAAAATGAAAATTTGTCTTTATTTTAAAAATGTCACGTTTTGATGTCATCGAAACACTATGTAGATGTAGCGCTTAACCGTAAAATAGCGATTAAAATTAGAAATCGAGAAATTAAAAATTATTTTTTTTTATATATACTTTTGTTACATTATTAAGCATATTTGTGCATAATTTTAAGACTGTGTGTTTATTTATATGAGTTGTAAAGGTCGTTAGAGGTGAAAAAATCAGTACTTTTTTCATTTTATAGCTTCCGTATCAAAAATGGTGCAAGATACGCCCAGAATGCACAGAATCTTTTTGGTAAAGCGCAAAATTTCCTACAAAAAAGTCAAGGAGAGCCCTAGTAAAGTTAATAGGTAAACCACAAATAACGCTAGAATTTCATTTTACAAGTTAGCTAAATCTTTTCTAAAACTTCCAACGTTGTTCGTGGGAAAACTAATAACTTTAGACTAGGGCTCTCCCTGACTTTTTTGTAGCACCATTTTTTATACGGAAGCTATAAAATGAAAAAGTACTGATTTTTTCACCTTTAACGACCTTTACAACTCATATAAATAAACACACAGTCTTAAAATTATGCATAAATATGCTTAATGATGTTACAAAAGTATATATTAAAATAAATTATTTTTAATTTCAAGATTTCTAACATTAATCTCTATTTTACAGTCAAGAGCTACATCTACTTGGTAGGCAAAAGCCGTTTTGGCTTTTTATTTTTCTCAGTGCAGTAGTGAATTAGTGTCATATATGCGGAAATCTTTTGAGACGTGAACTTTTCATTAAAATAATTTTTTTTTTTGAAAGTTTGTGGCACACTCTTTTTTACCGTCAATTATCATTTGTTAGCATAATACGTGACTCATATTTCTGAATAGCTGCCCGATAGAAACTTAGACTTAATTCACATGAATTCATTTTAATTCACTTGAATTCATTTTAATTCACATGAATTCATTTTAATTCACATGAATTCATGTTAATTCAAATGAATTCACTTTAATCCACTATTTAATTCACTTGAATTCATTTTAATTCACTGGAATTCATTTTAATTCGCTTGAATTCATTTTAATTCACTTGAATTCATTTTAATTCACTTGAATTCATTTTAATCCACTTTTTAATTCATTTTAATTCACTTGAATTCCTTTTAATTCACTTGAATTCATTTTAATTCACATGAATTCATTTTAATTCAAATGAATTCATTTTAATCTACTATTTAATTCACTTGAATTCATTTTAATTCACTGGAACTCATTTTAATTCACTGGAATTCATTTTAATTCAAATGAATTAATTTTAATTCACTTGAATTCATTTTAATCCACTTTTTAATTCATTTTAATTCACATGAATTCATTTTAATTCACATGAATTCATTTTAATCCACCTTTTAATTCATTTTAATTCACATGAATTCATTTTAATCCACTATTTAATTCACTTGAATTCATTTTAATTCACTGGAATTCATTTTAATTCAAATGAATTAATTTTAATTCACTTGAATTCATTTTAATCCACTTTTTAATTAATTTTAATTCACTTGAATTCATTTTAATCCACTTTTTAATTCATTTTAATTCACATGAATTCATTTTAATTCACATGAATTCATTTTAATCCACCTTTTAATTCATTTTAATTCACATGAATTCATTTTAATCCACTATTTAATTCACTTGAATTCATTTTAATTCACTGGAATTCATTTTAATTCACATGAATTCATTTTAATTCACTTGAATTCCTTTTAATTCATTTTTTAATTCACTTGAATTAATTTTAATTCACATGAATTCATTTTAATTCAGTTTTTAATGAATTTTAATTCATTTTAATTCACATGAATTCATTTTAATTCATTTAAATTCACTTGAATTCATTTTAATCCACTTTTTAATTCATTCTAATTCACATGAATTCATTTTAATTCACATGAATCCATTTTATTGCACTTGAATTCAATTTAATTCACATGAATTCATTTTAATTTACTTCTTAATTCATTTTAATTCACATGAATTTATTTTAATTCACTTGAATTCATTTTAATTCACATGAATCCATTTTATTTCACTTGAATTCATTTTAATTCACATGAATCCATTTTATTGCACTTGAATTCATTTTAATTCAGTTGAATTCATATCAATCCATTTTTTAATTCATATGAATTCATTTTAATTCACTTGAATTCATTTTAGTTCACATGAACTCATTTTAATTCACTGGAATTCATTTTAATTCAAATGAATTAATTTTAATTCACTTGAATTCATTTTAATCCACTTTTTAATTCATTTTAATTCACATGAATTCATTTTAATTCACATGAATTCATTTTAATCCACCTTTTAATTCATTTTAATTCACATGAATTCATTTTAATTCAAATGAATTCATTTTAATCCACTATTTAATTCACTTGAATTCATTTTAATTCACTGGAATTCATTTTAATTCAAATGAATTAATTTTAATTCACTTGAATTCATTTTAATCCACTTTTTAATTCATTTTAATTCACATGAATTCATTTTAATTCACTTGAATTCCTTTTAATTCATTTTTTAATTCACTTGAATTAATTTTAATTCACATGAATTCATTTTAATTCAGTTTTTAATGAATTTTAATCCACTTTTTAATTCATTCTAATTCACATGAATTCATTTTAATTCACTTGAATTCATCTTAATTCACTTGAATTCATCTTAATTCACTTGAATTCATTTTAATTTACTTCTTAATTCATTTTAATTCACTTGTATTTATTTTAATTCACTTGAATTCATTTTAATTCACATGAATCTATTTTTATTTCACTTGATTTCATTTTTATTTCGCATGAATCCATTCTATGGGCACTTGAATTCATTTTAATTCAGTTGAATTCATATCAATCCATTTTTTAATTCATTATGAATTCATTTTAATTCACTTGAATTCATTTTAGTTCACATGAACTCTTTTTAATTCACTGGATTTCATTTTATTAATTCATGATGAATTAATTTTAATTCACTTGTATTCATTTTAATCCACTTTTTAATTCATTTTAATTCACATGAATTATTTTTAATTCACATGAATTCAGTTTAATCCACCTTTTTAATTCATTTGAAATTCACATGAATTCATTTTAATTCAAATGAATGCATTTTAATCCACTAGTTTAATTCTCCTTGATTTCAGTTTAATTCACTGGAATTCATTTTAATTCAAATGATTTTAATTTTTAATTCACTTGAATTCATTTTTATCCACTTTTTTAATTCATTTTAATTCACATGGAATTCATTTTAATTCACTTGAATCCTTTTTAATTCATTTTTTAATTCACTTGAATTAATTTTAATGGGGGGGGGTGGGGGGGGGGGGGGGTGGGGGGGGGGGGGGGTGGGGGGGGGGGGGGGTGGGGGGGGGGGGGGGTGGGGGGGGGGGGGGGTGGGGGGGGGGGGGGGTGGGGGGGGGGGGGGGTGGGGGGGGGGGGGGGTGGGGGGGGGGGGGGGTGGGGGGGGGGGGGGGTGGGGGGGGGGGGGGGTGGGGGGGGGGGGGGGTGGGGGGGGGGGGGGGTGGGGGGGGGGGGGGGTGGGGGGGGGGGGGGGTGGGGGGGGGGGGGGGTGGGGGGGGGGGGGGGTGGGGGGGGGGGGGGGTGGGGGGGGGGGGGGGTGGGGGGGGGGGGGGGTGGGGGGGGGGGGGGGTGGGGGGGGGGGGGGGTGGGGGGGGGGGGGGGTGGGGGGGGGGGGGGGTGGGGGGGGGGGGGGGTGGGGGGGGGGGGGGGTGGGGGGGGGGGGGGGTGGGGGGGGGGGGGGGTGGGGGGGGGGGGGGGTGGGGGGGGGGGGGGGTGGGGGGGGGGTGACATCATGCCAGTTGAATCAAAATAGTTTTTACGATTTTTAAAGTAATTTTCAATGGTTAAAATGATACTTAATTGTTTTTAACTTCTTCAATTACTATATAAGTTTAGTATATACATACATATCCTAGGGAATCCAAAAGTATTGAGTCGTCAGAACAACTTTCGAGGAAAAAAAGTTTCAGACAAAAGTTTTAGGATATTTTCTTACCTGTGCTACCGTGATCCTATATTTGACCTCGACCATGATCTAAAAGGTCGTTTCAATGGGATCACAATGACTTTTACAAATAGTAACCCATATTTTTTAGTGCATTTTTAGTGTATCTTGCACTGTTTTCGATACGGAAGCTTTAAAATGAAAAAAGTACCAAGTTTTTCCGTTTCAACAACGTTTATAGATCATTGTAAATAATTATTAATTTCTATATCGTCTAGAAATTATGAATAAATATTCTCAAAGGTGCACTCAAATTGGATCTGTTCAGGGTTGGGTAAGTTAACTTTTTGTTTTAACTTAGTTAAGTTAAAGTTAACTCCATAAAATATTAACTAAGTTAAGTTAAAAGTTAATACGTTATTTACTTAATTGAAATAGAAGTTAAGTTAACTGGTAAAAAAGTTAAAAGTAAAGTTAAAAGTTAAAAATTAAAAAAATAAAAGTTAAAAAGTTAAAAGTTAAGTTAAAAAGTTAAGTTAAAAGTTAAGTTAAAAGTTAAATTAAAAGTGAAAAGTTAAAAGTTAAGTTAAAAATTAAGTTAAAAGATAAGTTAAAAGTTAAGTTAAAAGTTAAGTTAAAAGTTAAGTTAAAAGTGAAAAGTTAAAAGTGAAAAGTTAAAAGTTAAGTTAAAAGTGAAAAGTTAAAAGTGAAAAGTTAAAAGTTAAGTTAAAAATTAAAAGTTAAGTTAAAAGTTAAGTTAAAAGTTAAGTTAAAAGTTAAAAGTTAAGTGAAAAGTTAAAATTTAAGTTAAAAGTTAAGTTAAAAGCTAAAAGTTAAGTTAAAAGTTAAAAGTTAAGTTAAAAGTGAAAAGTTAAAAGTTAAGTTAAAAGTGAAAAGTTAAAAGTTAAGTTAAAAGCTAAAAGTTAAGTTAAAAGTTAAAAGTTAAGTTAAAAGTGAAAAGTTAAGTTAAAAGTTAAAAGTTAAGTAAAAAGTTAAAAGTTAAGTGAAAAGTTAAAAGTTAAGTGAAAAGTTAAAAGTTAAGTGAAAATTAAAAATTTAAGTTAAAAGTTAAGTTAAAAGCTAAAAGTTAAAAGTTAAAAATAAAAAAAAAAACTTAATTATGTTAAGTGAAAAGTTAATGATCTAAAGAGTAACTAAGTTAAGTTAAAATTAATTAATTTTTTAACTTTTAACTTAACTTTTAACTTTTCCACTACCCAACCCTGGATCTGTTTATAAACATTTTCTTTTTAACGAATTCGAATTGTAACCGTCATTTCAAATTCGTCAGAATCTATGCGGTAACTACTACTTCCCAAAATGCTGTCGCATTGACTTAAAATTTCTTTCCGTGTAGAACAATATTTTAAACAACTAACATAAAACAAAATCAAGATAGGGAAACCAGGTGTTTTCAAAACACTGTAATTTTAGATGTAATTAATAATTATTCCAAATAATATGTAATTATTCTAATTTTTTTAGAATCGTTTCGTAATTACGTTTACTTTGGCGGATTGATCCGTTATTTCTATTTGTGTGGTCAAAAATAAGGGTTACTATTTATGAAAGTCATTGTGATCCCGAAATGACCTTTTTGATCATGGTCGAGGTCAAATATAACATCAATTCAAATCAAAATGCATTCCTCGAAAGTTGTTCTGACGACTCAATACTTTTGGATCCCCTAGGATATGTATGTAACGGTTATTAACTTTTCACTTAACTTTTAACTTTTAACTTAACTTTTAACTTAACTTTTAACTTTTAACTTAACTTTTAACTTTTCACTTAACTTTTAACTTAAATTTTAACTTTTAACTTAACTTTTAACTTTTAACTTAACTTTTAACTTAACTTTTAACTTAACTTTTAACTTTTCACTTATAATTTAACTTAACTTTTTAACTTTTATTTTTTTAATTTTTAACTTTTAACTTTTTTACCAGTTAACTTAACTTCTATTTCAATTAAGTAAATAACGTATTAACTTTTAACTTAACTTAGTTAATATTTTATGGAGTTAACTTTAACTGAACTAAGTTAAAACAAAAAGTTAGCTTACCCAACCCTGAACAGATCCAATTTGGGTGCACCTTTGAGAATATTTATTCATAATTTCTAGACGATATAGATATTAATAATTATTTACAATGATCTATAAACGTTGTTGAAACGGAAAAACTTGGTACTTTTTTCATTTTAAAGCTTCCGTATCGAAAACAGTGCAAGATACACTAAAAATGCACTAAAAAATATGGGTTACTATTTGTAAAAGTCATTGTGATCCCATTGAAACGACCTTTTAGATCATGGTCGAGGTCAAATATAAGATCACGGTAGCACAGGTAAGAAAATATCCTAAAACTTTTGTCTGAAACTTTTTTTCCTCGAAAGTTGTTCTGACGACTCAATACTTTTGGATTCCCTAGGATATGTATGTATATACTAAACTTATATAGTAATTGAAGAAGTTAAAAACAATTAAGTATCATTTTAACCATTGAAAATTACTTTAAAAATCGTAAAAACTATTTTAATTCAACTGGCATGATGTCAAATCAAGGCAGAAAAAGTAGGTATACTTAAAGCTCTGCAACTTTTGATGTAAAGGATAAAAATGATTCCGATTGTTTGAAAATTGTTCGTAATTACCTTCACTTTAACTTACTTTGGTATAACTTTTCTCAGAAATGCCCAGGAAAAAGTTAATCAACCATAAACAACGACCATAATTTTTTCCCCTTTTAGGTAACTTTAAATGACCCTATATTTTTGGAAATATATTAAATAACGAAAAGTTATTACACTAGTTTTGTAGATAATTTTCTCCGCTTCAATTAATTCCTGAGCCATTTTAACGAGGAAACTAGTAAATGAGCCAGATGCAAAAAAACCTGTAAAAACGACTCGTTTCGAGCTATGTTCGAATGTTGCTTCGTATTTCAACATTGAAAATGTACTAATCGTTATGGGATTACTTTCCTAATACAAAATATCGAATTCAAATGAAATATAATTATGTAAAAGAAGTATTGCAAGGAAATTGTTTGAAATAACCTAAAAAAAATATCGAAAATTTGGGATATTTTTTGTTTCCCTCCGACGATTTTTTTAATTTATGGCTTAAAATAACCATGGGACCTTGCTGAAATGATATCTTAAAAGTTTTGACAGAACTGAGAGAAATTTCTTATTTTAGATTATGTTTTTTTGACTTATAAATATCAAAACCATTTATTCGTAAGCTCAAAAAATGGAAAAGTATCAAAAAGTTAAAAAAACAAAGATTTGTACTGACTTGTCGAGATGTACTTTAATCAACGACGAGAGCAAGAAATTGTTAATCTTCGTAACGAATCCTTTTTCCTTCAGAGATTTGGAAAATTTATTCAACATTTCTTTATCGTTCATTTCTGCCACCCTTTCCAATAACGAACTTGCTAATATCGGTCTTTCGACATCTTTATCTTGGCATTCCATATTCAAAGCGTTCAAAGCATCTGAAACCGATCAATAAGTTTGAACAAGATCTTATCGATTGAAATCTTTGAAAAATCATTAAACTGTTATACCGTCTATTCGTCCATTATTTATGAGAAGAGTTGCATACTTCAAAATTTTGGCCCTGTCTAATTTTCCGTTAGGATTTTGTTTATAAAATTCATTCATCCAGAACTCTGCTTGTTCCATTTTTCCTAAAACTGAATAGATGTCGATGAACTTTGCACACATGGATTCGGTGAATTGGAAATTTTCCTTTTGCAGATCCTAATACAGAAATAATAAATTGAATACTTTTCACGGTTGTTTATAAAATCTGATTATTAAAATAACTAACACTAATTAGCTTAGTGATCTTAGCTTCATCCATGTTGTTGCAATAAATGGTAAGTAATTTTTTTTGAAGTGTATCGACAGGTTTGTTTTCTCGTAGTCTTTCAGCGATAAGTCGTTCTACTTGGTTAACATCCTAACGATAAAGATTAAGAAATATTACTTTTATTTATTATAACTTACTTGTAAAAATCACTTACTTGTACAATTTTCACCCAATATGTTTTTTTGGCTTTGATAGGCGCAACAGCCAATTCCCCAGAAGTCAATTTTTCTAAATTTTGAGAAATTTCTGGTGTTAAATCATTCTTAATTTTGGCACGTATTTTATCCGCCGTTTCCGTCGTTATGGACATTCCTTTTTCCACTAATTTATTTACAACCTAAAATTTACTTTTATGTACCCACTTATCATAAATTTTTAATAACCGATCTTACCTCGATGATTTGTGGTGTTCGTTCCAGAGACGAACACTGCACCATATGCATCAGAGTAGCATTAAGGAATTCGTCAGGAGTAGCATGTTCTGCTTCTAGCTTTAAATCGTTCTCTAATTTTTCTGACATATCGTTATAAATGTAATGTAAAATGTTAACGAAGGATTCGGCATCGCCGGATACTGCAAAGGCAGAAGTTATAGGTGGTCCTATGATTTTTGTCATGTAAGGTCCTGGTGTCTTCGAAACTACAAATCGCAATGTGATTAAGACATATTTCATCATATATTTTTTATTTACTTACTATATTTAAAAACTTTTCCAAGTTTGTTTAGTAAAATGTAATAAAGCAATATCGAATGCTTGATCGTCATCATGGGTATTTTTAACTGCATCAGAGTTGACGATATTTCGTTAAAATTCTCTCCTGAATATGGCATGAAATATTCTCGTAGTGTGTCTATCCTTGGAATAATTTTGAAGTCGTTTACCATTGCGCCCAGTGTCTTCAAAACACCTAAATAATATAACATTGATAAAAGATAGAAAATATTTTAATTTTGTAAACATCAACTGTTTATCAAACCTTCGTAGTTTCCTTGAACCCTTCCGTAAGTTAAGAGCACTGGATAGAAAAAGTGTTCGCGAATTTCCCCACCGTCTCTTTTCCATAAGGTCATCATGTCCAAACTCCAGACTGCACCTTTCCGGATACTCATTTCCAAAGCTATTTTTCTAGCATTATCGTGAATACCCTCCGTCTCCATAGTTTGACACAAGTTGTAAATCGTCTCAAACGGCTGTGACAAAAATCCAATTACAAACTATTCCATTTCAGTGTTTACGAAAGTCACTCACCACTTCGTTGTTAACTAGTTTCCTTATGAAAAATACTCCAGTATTCTTCGGTCCACTTCCCTTTGTGTTTGGAACTAAGGAAGTTAATAGCTTGTATGCAACGTCAATTTGATTTATATCGATTAGCTTGTAGATGGTCTGAATAGCGCATCGGTTGTAAAACATCCCACGAGCCATTCCACACAGAATCTGAAAGAGCTCGCAGTTAGCAAATCTTTTCATCTTTTTAATAGCGTAAGTTTGCTTACTTCGTCGATGTGCTGTATGTGACCTTTAGCCGCTAACGTGTAGAGGACGCTGAGCATTTCGTAATCTGTAACAGCGATGTCGTTTTCTTCGCATTCTGTCAAAGTTGTCTTTATTTTATCCATGTTTCCTTCCACTGCATATGCATTCATTAGAGCTGCGTAAGTGGCAATCTTTGGTTCAATTCCGGCATCTTTCATAACATCTAACATATTAACTGCACTCGCAGTGTCCCTGGAATCAAAATATTCGTACTCTGACTAAAAAATGTTGACATCAAAATATTTAACAATATTTTTTTCCTTAATTGGCACATCAAGTCCTTCCGATGTCAATTTTCTAAGTATGCATGCCTTAGAAATAATAAAATTAATAGCACTCTTTATGGTTGTGCATAAAAGACAAATTAAATAAAAGAATTATTTTGTTGAAAATCAAGAACATTTCACTTACGAAAGAGTCAGAAAAGAAAGAACGATTTATTTATTTTTATATTAATACACAAGCTTGGAGATATGACATTCTACAGTTGGAATTGATCTAATTTTGGAAAAGAAACTTCAAAGCTACTTAAGGAATGGAAAAGCATTAACAGCAAGTTAGCGGCATCAATTACGAGAAGAATATTCTTACTCAGATGTAAATCAAATAATTTCATAATACCGGTTTTCATTCACCTATAGGGGAGGACGGGGCTAGGCGGCGAACGGAGTAAAGCGGCGAATCTTAAATATCTTGAACAAAATAACACTTAGGCTCATATGTCATTAACCATTTTTTGTATCTTGTCACCCTCCATATTTGGAGGCATGATATTTTATTTTTCATTTACTCACCGACGTTTTTTAACGACTATTATATTTTTGTAATTTCGAAATTCATTTTTGGCTTTCTCTTATTTTTCAAATATACCTCAAATAACACTTTTTTAATTTAATTTGAAGTCCGTATAAGTAAAGAGAATTTAATGTAGTTTATAATGAAAAAGAAATTGTTTGTGTTTTACTTATTCGTTGCTGAGATATTGTGTCTCAAAGTCAAAAACATGCATCGGGGTAGAGTGGCGAAAATTTCTCGGGGTAAAGTGGCGAATTGTTATTCGTTGTTTATCAGTAGATATGAATGACAAAGCGCTTTCTTGACGTTTATAAATTAATTTTCCGGATTAAGGAAATTATGTCAATACAATAGTTCTTCTTATAATCAAAATAAACGGCAGTATTGAATGGAATGTCGCGCCAGACCAGACGTCTTTTATAATAATTCGATAATTATAGTAAAGTTTTGTTTGGTTTTCATTTATTTCGGAAAAAATGGTTCGGAAATATAAAAGAAAAAGTAAAGCACGCGATTCAAGTATAATAATTAGTGTTCTTAAAGAAGTTGAAGCAGGAATGCCAGTTTTTGCTGCTGCTCGTCAATTTGGCATCCCGGAAACAACCTTGCGTCGTCATCGAAACAACAATACAAATACAAATAAACAATTCGATGAAAATTTAGTAGATGCTGATACAGAAGCGGTAGCATCAACGCCAAATTCGGAGCAATCGATGCCAATTACATCCGAACAGGAAAAAGTTACAGGAACAAAAGAATTCTTTATTCGGCCTCATGGTTATCATCGGGTGTGTATTTTAATAGCGATTTTCGAATTCTTTTAAAATTTCTTTCTAAATATTGATTTTGTAATTTTTAGCTTGTGTTCACACACGAAGAAGAATGTTCTCTAGAATCGTATATGTTGCAATCTTCCCATATTTATTATGGCCTGTCAGCTATCGAAGGACGCGAACTAGCATTCATGTTTGCGAAAAAGTTGAAAAAAAATTCCTCTAAATTGGACACGAGATGAAAAGGCTGGACCTGATTGGTTTGAAGGATTTTTGAATCGCCATCCAAAATTATCATTGCGAAAGCCAGAAGCCACTAGTTTAGCGCGTGCCTCTGCATTCAATCGTGCCAGTGTGTCTCTATTCTTCAATTTATATGATAAAGTTGTGAAAAATATTTCTTTTAAACCACAAAACATTTGGAACGTCGACGAGACAGGTTTGACAACGGTTCATAAGCCAGATCGTGTCGTGAAACAAGTCGGCGAAATAACGTCGAGCGAACGAGGAACACTTGTTTCAATGGCATTAGCTGTCAATGCATCTGGTGATAAAGCACCACCGTATTTGATTTTTCCGTGAGTACGAATCCAGGCGCATTTTTTGAATAGCGGTCCAAATCCTTGTTGGGGAGGTTCAAATCCTTCAGGATTTATGAACAGCGATCATTTTCTTGATTTCGTTGTAAAATTCCAAAATTTCACGCGAAGTTCAATTGCAAATCCCATTCTGTTGTTTTTGGATAATCACGGTTCACATCGTAGTCTCCAAGTGTTAAGATTTTGCCGAGAAAACAGCATTTATATTTTGTCTTTCCCGCCACACTGCAGCCATCGCATGCAACCTCTCGACGTCAGTGTTTATGGACCCTTTAAAACCGCTGCAAATCAATTATGTAAAGACTGGGTAAAATCTCACCCTGGCCGTACAATACAAATCTAAGATTTGCCTGCAATTTTTGACCAAGCTTTAAAAATTGGTGCGACAGATATCAACATAATTTCTGGTTTTCGTGCAACTGGAATTTGGCCATTGAATCGTCAAATTTTTCAAAATATTGATTTCATGCCAAGCATGACAACTGATCGACCAAATCCTACAAACGATGTTGAAAATATTCCACTAGCGATCGACTTAGAATTGCCACAAAATCGGTTACAACAATCGGTCAATTTCGAATCAGATGTTGAAATGGAAGAAGATTCTCCTTCCAGTTCATCAACATCGGTTGATCACTCTGTTCAGAGTTTTGAAAACGTGCTCGAAACCATAAAGCCGTTTCCTAAAGCACCGCCGCGAAAAAGTATACGACGTGGTCGAAGGCCAGGAAAATCCACAATTTTAACGTCTGACGAATCGTTGGCAGAAATTCAGTCAGAACAAGATGGACGCGAAGCAAAAAAAGAAGTTGCAGAAAAAAACAAATAGAGGTACCGAAACGTAGCAGCAAGCGTCGCGCGACTGCCGTAGTCTGCAGCTATGCGGAATCTGAATGATTGTTATTTATTTGTTATATCTTTTGTTGTAGTTTGTATTTAATATGTGTTTAATAAACACACATGCATTTTCTCTTTATTTTGTGTTATTTTTCTTAAAAACGCTAAAAATGGAGATTCGTCATTTTACCCCAAATGATTCGCCACTTTACCCCGGTATCGCCGTTTTACCCCGGGATTTTAATATTTTTTAAAATAGCTACAGCTGGGTATCAATGGGATGTACGCCAATAATATCATACGGTAATAATAGGCCATAAAAAGCTCTATCATATGCTACTTTACGTAATTCGAAATTCGGAATAGCGAGTGATATAGGAGACATTTAAAAAATCCTCGTCGCCTAGCCCCGTCCTCCCCTACAAATTAATAAACATAAAGACCTAATTACAGATTACAAATTCAAACTTTTAAAACTAGAGATACAAGATATTATAGAAGAAATTACGATTTTAAAAGCACAAAAGTTACATATATGGAGAACAATAATTCAAAAACTACCAGCCTCTATTTATGAAAAATATTTTTTTAATGAATATATTCAGTTCAATCTCAAATTAAATTACCACAAGTCAAAATTAATAAACAAATTTTACAATCTACACAAATAAAAAAAAAAAAAAAAAAATCAAGATTGTTTTAAATAGTGTTGATTTTGTTTGTTAATCTCTTTATATTCTTTAGTGGGACGTTGATAAAAGACTCTTTTATTTGTTAATAAAGTTTTCTCGGCAAGACAGTTCCAATTGAATAGTTTTTTTTAAGTATTCAAAAACAGAATGTTGAAAGATTAATAACGCAGTTAGATGCGATTGTAGAAGACTCACCCAGATTCAGCATGGCCTCTGATTAAACAGCTAAAAATATTTTCATTAATCGGGAGATCGTTTTTACTCATGTACTCCAAAATTTTTGTAGCACCTTCTATGTCACCTTTATTACAATAACGCATAACTAATCTTTGGTACGTGACACGATTAGGTTCAATGCCATCGTTCTTCATTTGTATTAAGAAATCGAGTGGAGAAAAATTATAATCGACTTGCAGGTAAGCTTCCAAGAGAGCATTGTAGTGTGATACATCCAAGTTAACATCTGAAAATGGAGACAAATTATTATTGTTTTTTTTTTAATAATATAAACTGTAGAAAACGCTGAAATATTAATACTAGTTTTAAATCTTCTCCTAACTTTAATGATAATAATAATTAAGTATTATTATATTGTTATACATTCGTAATAATAAATATAATAATAATTAACTTAATTATAAAGAGCATTTAATTAGGACAATCTCAAACGCAACATCTGCATTGGAGTTTCTGAAATGATCTACCAGAGATTTTCATAGTATACCTGCAATTATCTCAATATTCAAATCAATTGTATTACCCAGTCTTTTATATTGTTCTCCAATTTGGTCCCCTCATTATGCGCAGGATATTAGAATCTTAGAGTCTGTCTTACATAAATTTATACGTTATTTAGCTTATAAAAAAGGATCACCAATGAGTATTATTGATCACGATTATTCCTCTTTGACAAAGGAATTTAATGTGCCCTCCATTAAATCTATTCATAATAGATTTGATTTAATCAATACTTTTAAAATAATAAAAGATATCATTAAGTGTACCGAATTGAGACAGTCCTTTCCTTTACGTCAGATTTCTTACAGCATTCGTTTTCACAGAGGTTATTAATTGAGGAGGTTAATCGATCGGATATCGAGTATTCTGCTGTACCCCGGAAGAAAAGTCGTATCTCCATTTTCGGTGAAATTGGGATAAAATTATATTTGTATTCCTTATAATGCAATGCATTATTTCCTGAAAGAAAATATCTGAAATATTTGTTATTAGCTACAAAAAAAAGAAAAATACTTTTATTAGAAATACAGTATTTCTGGTATAATTTGGCTAAAAGAGGCGCAAATACAAAAATGAATGTATTTTATTATAAAATCATATCCCAAGATTCCTTGTATAATGAAATATCCTGTGTATTTTCTAAAATTAATCGTTAAATTAAGTAATTTAGTTTTTGGTTGGAATCGATTTATTGGCGATACGTCAAAATCGAAAAAATGGAGATACGACTTTTCTTCCGGGGTACGGCAGTATTATGCTCCTATAACTCGGTTGCGGAGAGCATGGAACTCACTTTTGCCTGATGTTCGAGAACTGGAGTCACTATCGATATTTAAATCTCAAATTTTTCTAATGTTTTCCACTTTTGGATGAATTTTTTATTTTATGTTAATTACATATTTATAGGTAGCCATTTAATTAGTTATCTTATTTTTCTATTTTTCTACTGTATTATTAAGTTTCACCTAATGTTGTTATTGTATTTTTTATGTAATAGGCTTTTCGCCGTTGATTCTAAATAAATAAATAAATAATATATAGACGATAACATTTTTAAAATTATGTACTGAACTTTTATTACTTTTTGTACCTAATAGTGTAGTTGCACAATTTTTCTTTTTTGTGTCAATCAATAGACTATATATGATTTATATAATATAGTTTTATTCGTTTAATATATAAATTGATTTCCATAAAAAAAAAATTTAGAATCATTAAAAACATTCTATCTTAAAATGGCTACCCCTTAGCATTAATTAATCGGTGTATAAAAACGTGGTTACAACATTTACATTCAAATAGGGGAAGACGGGGTAATTACGACCCGGTGGGTAATTCTGACCCCCTGCATTATCTCGCTTATGACAAAACATAACAACGTGTTATGCATATTGTTTGAAATACAAATGAATATTAATATTTTTACTGCTGGCGGCTATGTTTTTATTGTATTCTGAACCACGTGTCAGCAAAGTTTACGTTTTGAAATGTGTTATGTTAGAAAGTTCTGTGCCAGTAAAGTTGGAAATTGAATAGGAAATTAAATTGCAAACGAAGGAAATATAAGTACTTTGGCTTCTAAAAAAAAAAACGAGTATTCACACTGATAAAATAAGTAAAATTTTACATTAAATGTAAATTTTATTGAACAGATTTTGTGGGGTAATTCCGACCTCCACTCCCGTGTTACCATAACGCAAATCACTTAACTTACGTTTATGTCATTCTCATATCACAAATGAGTTTATAATACACTATCAACGTGGGACGAGTAAAATAAATAAACTCCTACATCATTTATCTATGCGTATTTACTGATTAGATGTTTACTCACTTAAAATTTGTTAATACTTTCAATATTACAAAATACATCTTCAATCCATTGCTAAACGATCCTGACAGTTTCTATACTTCAGACTACATTTTAGTCAGAAATAATGGGGGAGGTCGGAATTACCCACAGTTTTACACAGTCTGAACAAATTTGATTTATTTTTTCAATCCAAGTATACCTACGAACTAAACTTACCAGGATTGTGATCGTTTCGATAAACATTTACCCATGTAATACACTTTAAGAAAACATCCCGTCCAGATTGATTAAATAGCAACTTCTACCTCTAAAATGAATTTTGCTTAGATAGGTCGGAATTACCCCACTTCCCCTAATATTAACATAACGAACAACAGTGACGTACTTAATAAAACAGTAAGTTTCCCGTATATGGGTCATTCTTCAAAAAAGTGTAAAATCAACGTATTTTTTTGGCACAAAATAAAAGATATTAAAATATGAGATAATATATAAAATTATAAAAATTAAAATTTAAAGTTGAGATATATTCATTGGCTTGCTAATTACGTAAATAGAAGTAATAATGCAGCAGCCATCGATATGCATGAAATATGCAAGTAATTTAATTTGTTAATGGAAATTTTATATAAAAATGGCGAAATGTTCACTCTTAGCGAATGAGTGACTCATAAAGAGTAAGAATAAAAATAGTAACTTAATTACATTCATTTTATAAAACTCAAAACAGTTAAAATTATTATGGAAAATTAGAAATTGATATGTTTAGTTATTTTAGCGATGTAAAAAAAAAGTTTTGATTATCGCATATTACTGACGATGCGCGTTTAATACTAAAAGTAGTAGAAAATTGATGTTAAGTTCAATAAAAATCCGTTCTATCACTAATAAGAACGGAATTTCCATAAATCACTACAATTGTCCAGGAGGTTTACATGACAGGGGAGCTTACATGTCAATGTATTAACCATGTTAACATAAGAACAAAATAAATTTCGGTCAAATGCACTTAAGAGTTTAATCTTTTCTTTATATTATAAGATATTACTCGCTTTCTTAACATGCTAAATTAGCGTCGCAAATATGACAAGAGGCTTACAAGGAATAAACGTACTGGCCTTAGTTCTAACAATATTACTAAATTTGGGTTTAAATTCGTTTTGAAATCAGTAATATTATACACACAATCCATAGTCTAAAAGTAATCGAAATTGTAAAACGATTGTCTGTATCTACATTGAATTTTTTTTTGTACTGCAAATGGTATGTATTCTGTACTTACATTTATTTTTTAAAACATGTGAACATATTTTACAAAGCCATAACAATTTTCAGGAATGTTATAGTGAAATGTTCACAGCACTGTTTGTTTGTTATAAGTAAAACAGATCGTAACCACTTTTAAACAAATTTAATCATTCACATGAAAGAGAATGAGAGAGATCGAAAACGTGTTATTTATACCTGGAGTCAGCCAGGAGGCTTACGTTTCTGACCTTTAGCAGTATGTCAAAATTTTATCATGCGATTTGAACAAATTATCTCTTTTGCAATGTTTACATAAAAGTATAAGACGCAAGAAAAAAAAATGTTTAAATTCCATTATTTGGATAAAATATTAACGGAGGACATAAAATTACACATTTCTGGAGAATGATCCATATAAAGGGGCTTATTCAGAATTTAACAAAAATTTTTAAAACTCAAAATATTCTAGTAGTTGCAACACCTATTAAAACAAACATGTTTTTTACGTGTGAAATTTTGCTCCAAAAATCTGTCATTAATGTCATAAAAGTCCATATAAATTCACTGATAGTGTAAAACAGGATCGTCTAAAAGGACAAATTTTAGAAGTCACGGATCCGTCATGTATCGAAAAATGTTTGCACGGGACGTTCATTAATTTCTTACAAATTTCTGTTTAATAATGAATATCTATTTTAAAATCAGGTGATGGGATAGTCGTGCGTAATAAGGTCGAGTTACAATTATACAGTCCGCTTAGCCTTTTGAAGCATACATCTCTCTCTCTCTCGGACTCTCGCGGAAAATAGCTGCAACTGGTTACTCAGGGGTTTTTGGGCTCGTTGATCACGAATCCGGACTCAGATTTTCAAAAATCAAGATGGCGGATCCAATATGTCCGACCAAATTCAGAAAAAGTTACTTGATCAAGCTGAAGCTGGGTACTCGGGGGTTTTTAGGATCACTGATCGCAAATCCAGCCTCAGATAGCGAAAATTCAAAATGCCGATTCGAACTTGGCTAACCAAATTCATGAAATCAATGGTGATTAAGGTTAAAAAATTAAAAGATCCGGTATGTAACAACCGCATTCAGCCAAAACCGGAGACACGAACGAAGAGGACGTGGTAACTATTTTTTTGAATTTGGTCTGTACTGGATCCGTCTTGAATTTTTCAAATCTGATGCCAGATTCGCAATCTGCGACCCTGAAAACACTGGTATATCATAGGTTGCAAAAATACATTAATACTTCTTTATTGAAAAAAGTGTAATTTTTCAGTATTTATATATTTATATAAACAAACTTGCAGCAAATGTTGACTAATTGCACATAATTTCAGGTTCTTTGACATGTTACGATATTAAAATAACAAAAAAAAAAACGAAAAAACGGTGAGGAAATAGGTGGTATAGATTCTATACCACCATGCCGCAAAGGGTTAGACGAGATAGAATTATACAGAACGTTTTGGCGAGATAGAATTAAAATTATCCAAAAATATCTTTTAGATAGAATCATACTAACTGTTCTTCCGAGATACAATCGTGTTAAACTATTTCCTGAAATACAATTATATTGCTAGGAGGCGTCGAACTGTATTATAATCGAATTGTCAGCTAACTCACTATGTCACAACGCGAACGACCAATGGCATTGCGTTTTCGGTCGCATGAAAAATTCAAATATTTTGTACTTTTTAATTTTAAAAATATGGTAATATTAAAAAAGCAATTATCAGTGCTATTGCATTTAAAATTACGTAAATTTTGAAAATACTAACAAAAATTAACTTGAAAAAATGGAATGTATTCAATTATTTAAAAAATTCATGTTTGTTTAAATGAAATCAACTGCAACTGATATTGATAAAATTAAACTAAGAAATTAAGTGATTGTGTTATTTATTATTGCATGTGAATATCTTTTACAATTTATTATCTTATGATCTCAAATCTTTAGGAAAAACTTCTTTGAAATGTGGGGAACAAATTTCTCGCTTGAAGTTTTCTCAATTTTCCACTAAACGTAAACTGGCCTGCACATGAAGTTGGGCAATAGTGTTTTTCGGCATTCTTCAGTTTGAACTTAATTATTATTAAACAATAGATATATTTATATATTTTCCTTATTTTATAGATTTTGCTATGGTATACTGCGTATGGGTATTAAATTTTAAAAAGTTCCACCTGTAAATGACGAAGATACAGCAATTTATGTTTTAAAATATAATTAAATTCACAAAGATTATTTTTTCAATTTTTCTTCATTATGTATCATTAAAAATATTGATTGGACAAAAAAAAAAGTGTTTATAAAAAAAATGCAGATTGTTATTCTTAACAATCTTATCGCTGTAGAATATTAATTTTTTTCCTTCAATATCGACGAGGGCCCAACTACTTTCATAGGTTTGAGCACTCGTTGAGTTTTACGATCTGGGAGTTCAATTATATATTTTTAAATTAAAACGTTATAGAAGCTAAATGATATTAATTATACAGACTTGTATTAACATTTCTTTTGATGATAAAATTACCACAAAATACTTAAGTTAATAACATCGAAGCTGAAATTTGATTATGTTGCGTAAATATTCAAACTTAAAATTTTCAAGTTAACCTTAAAAGAAGAAGTAAAAACTTCTTTTAAAAAGCCTAAACTTGTGTTCTGTATCGTGTGTTTATGTAAAAAGTTCATACACTGAGAGAAGTTTGGTAATCGGGGACTTCAAAATTTTGAAATTCTGTTGTTCAAATTAAAGTTGAGGTATCTTAATACGAAAAATGAAGTTTAAAAGTTTCATAATGGTAAAGTACGTCTTAAATAATGTTTTGAACTCAACCAATACCAACTTGTAATCGTGACACTTCTAATTTGGTGGAGAGGCAGTTCAATGTGCGTTGAACTCTTAGAGGTCCAAAGATGGGCGCCTCACACGCCCATTGAACCCGCGGCACAGCCACGATGTGTGCCGTCGGAAGCACAGATGTCGTTACTGCATTTTGGACGGATCGACATATTCTTAAATGAACTACATAATATCCGAAATTACTATGTAAGTCAATGGTAATTCATAATAGAATATTTGAACTATTCGTTACCATTTACTTTCATAGTGAATTTAAACATTACACAGTAATTTTCCGTAAAGATTTGTCGAATATCCTAAAATGGCAGAAATGCTTTTTTTTTTTATATTATAATATAAAAAAAAGATATAATATAAAATTTCTTTAAAAGTCTTCAATACACTGAATTTCACCGTAAAAAGTAAGAATTCAGCCACTCTCCTGAAAGTCACACTCATTTTATACTAAAGTGAAATTTCGCTTCTTACTAAATCCTATAATGAAAATAATACAATACTTTAGTGAAAACATCAATAGACTATATAATGCATTTTTATTAATTGTTGTTGCTGTTTCTCATTGTTAAAAAATGTTTTAACCCTTAGCGTCACGGTTGTGACCCACGTTACTACCTGGATTTCTTTGAATTTTAATTATTTACGAACATATCCATATGACTAAATATACATAATTGTTTATTGTTCTCGTTATATAAATAAACACAGAAAAATAATTACTTGAAATTTGGATTGTATAATTTTTTGTTGCGAGATGTAGTAAGACATGAATTTTTATGAAAATGTATTTGATGAATTTCGTAAAGCTGACATTGGATTCGTAATCAGCAAAATCGAAAACCCCGAGCATCGAGTTTCAAATTCATTGAAAAGAAAAATGCGTGACTCAAAGTGTTGAACAATTTTTTCTACTTCTAGAGGTTCTAAAGATAATCTTATAATTTTTGTGGATGTTTTAATTTTTTGTGCAAGTAGCCAAGTATTATTAAATAGTATTATTGAAAAAATGCGATGCGAGATCTCAGTGCCACGAATGGTGAAATTGGTACTTCTACCGATGGGCGTCTGAGACGGAGCGTCACGCATCAAACTATAGAGCTCTGGGCGTTCAATGAAACGTTGAACTATTTAATGACTAGATTGGACATGTACCAATACACTTTTAGAGGTGTCATAATACAGACTGTTATTGAAGTTCTGTAGTAAAAATTTAGTGCTAGGGAATCTCACTTTTTGACTTCATAAAGTTCAATGCAATGGGACTAGGGATATTCGAAAAACCGTTAAAGTTTCCAATTACCAAACTTCTCTCAGTGTACTTTAGGTCTAGCCTACAACTTTCCTTTTCTTTTTGTTATTACATTTTTGCCCAGGATATTTAATTTATTTATTTTTTTAGAAAATTAGAACATTGTATATATAGCGCTATAACAATAAAAAAAATAAAGTATAACTAAAATAATATGAAACTAAAAATTTAATGAACTGGTTTCAAATCGAATCAATGTATTATTTATCGCTTTTTGTAAGAAACTGATATTTATCAGCATTTTGAATTCTAAATCGTTTAAAAATGTAAGTACATCCTTTAGGTTTATGTTTAATCTTTACCAGATATTAATGCGATTAAAGCATGAGAAAAAGATACAATTTTTTAATGTGTCATATTTTATAGTTACGTTTTTAACATTTTAGTTTATATTTATGTTACGTCTGTACTATATTACATTTGTTATATTTATTACTAATTTCAATAAACAATTTTTTATTTTAACTTATTTAAATTTAGTATAAACTTGTAATTTTAATTTAATCATTTGTTTTTTCTGTTTTCTATACTCAAAAGAGATTTAAGTTAGTATAACCTAGTTTTAAATAAACAATGACTTACTTAAAGCCCTAAAGGAGTTCCACACATCCGCAATGATCTTTTCCCTTTCTTTCGGAGATTCGACAGCAATGGATTCGCCGCAGCAACGAATCAAAAATAGTGCTTGCGCACTGGATGCTTTTCCACCTAAAATAATTGATATGAAATAAAACTTGTAGATATTTCAAGTACAAAATTACATACCAGTTTCAAAGACTTTAAGTAAATGTTTTATATCACTTATGGGGATCTGTACATTAAGTCTTATATCTTGATCCAATTTTTTAAGAGATTGATCAATATCGGATGCAGCCTTGGCTTTATTAATTTTTGGTGCATAAAAAGTTGCATAATTTTTGGAGCTAGAATGCAGAGAAAAATTTGTGAAACATCGAGTACAATTGAACCGTTTTTTATTGAAAAGTAAGTGATATACCGGCTAGCAAAAAATGCGTTAGCATGAACTTCTGATCCATGATTTACTGTCTTGCCACCACGAAGAAACAGAGTATTTCTGCAAGCACTGATTGATCTTATATGTTTTATAGATCGTAATAAAGTTGCCATTTTGAGGAACTTATTTTATCCGAGGTTTATGATCAGGCAAGACGCGCGATTCTCAAATAAGGGTAAAATTAAAAATGTGGTTGCTCAACTTGTGTAACACTTAGCCTAAAATCTAACCAATACAGTTCCATGTACCGCAGAAAACACGGGACTTGGAACCGCAACCACGCACGTGTAGTGCCTCGTGGGAAAACTCGCGTTGCGATTTTCGAGATAGTAGTTCCCTCTAGTTCATCTAGTTTACATATTTAGTTTATTTCTAATTGTTCTATATTTTTTATTCCTGTTACATACTAAACGGTAAAATTAGTATTCCCGGCTAAGACAAGTGGTTCATCCGTTCATTTCCCTCAAGAAACGATCGCGTATTTTCCGTTACGTAATATTAGTTCTAAATCATTTTGTAGATTTAAAGGTTGCTTTAGTTCAAAGAAGTTTATTAATGCGAACATCGTAACTATTAAGCCATGGAAAATCGTATTCCATCAGTTTTATTTTGAATTTTTAATACAGTTTTCTACCTTACCGACGGATAAATCCTAAGTTCTAGAATTTTCATAGCGGCATAATGGGCAAATCCACAGAACTTTTAACTTTTCTGTGATTCAGTGATATACGGAAATAAATATGTTCACTATTAAAATATATTTAATGTATATATATTTCGTTTTAAACACATTTAAATAATATATCTGGACGATATCGAGTCAATTAATAAACTCAGACACTTCCCAGCAAACGGAAAGGGATTGGAATTTTGAATTCCGTTGAATCCCTTTATTGAAGGTATTGGATGGAATTCACTGGAAAGAATAGTTAAATTTGCAATTCCCACGAATTCCAAGGAATCCCTGAGAATATTGATGTAAACATTATAGGTTAGGGAATTGAATGGAATTGCGCGGAATAAAAAATTACAATTTTAATTCCTGACAGTTCCAACGATTCCATATTATTTTAGGTTAGATTAGGGAATTCAATGGAAATGCGCGGAATAAAAAGTTACGTATCAGAATTCAACGGAATTCACATGTCTCGCGCGTGAATTCCTATAAAGGAATTGGAAAATTGACAATTCCGAATGTGCAATAAAAGAATAAAAGATAAAAGGCCTTAATCCCGTTTCGTTTACTGGGTTGTTACAGACGTTTCCGAATTGAAAACCGAAAAATTTAACTTGTGATTCTTACAAATTATTTAAAACTGTGATATGCTACATATTTTATTTTCTCAAAGTACAAAATGTAGTCAAGTACAGTAGTCCTTCCCTTATTCTAATTTCCCTTATTCTAATGTCTTCCCTTATTCTAATTTTTTCTCTTTTCCTATTCTAATATTTCCCCTCACGCGTTCTCCCCACTGACGTGAGTTGACGTGTGCATTTTCTAAATAAAAATAACGGCGCATGCGCAACAAAGGAAAAAGAGACAATAGTGAGACAGCAAATTTTACTAGTGGGGGAGAGGAGAAAATTAGAATAAGGGAAGACGGCCGCCATCTTGCCTGACTGGACAAATTAGAATAAGGGAAGGACTACTGTAAATACACTAAGTAATAGTCACAGTCTGATCAATGTGCTTGCTTGTGATAAAAAACAACAGGGATTTAAAACTGCGTGATAAGTTTTGTAGAAATATAAAATTAATTTAGATTATCTATTATAATTTTCATGCCATATTATTAATCGTTTTAACTCAGAGTCGAATTTGTTACTAACATAAAAACTAACTAATTACGCTGTCACTCATCTATGTGCCCCTTTTAAAAGTGATTCTATACAGGTTTAATAATTTTCACTTTAAACGTGATTATTTTCAAAATGGCTTTTTTTACTGAGGCACACTTAAAATAAACAATATTATGAATTATTTCTTTCTGTGATCGCTCTCAAATTTCATACTTGGTCAAAAAATTATGACGGCATCTTTAGATTTTGCAAATTGGTGAGCACCATTCTTCCCGGATGGCTTTACTTCAACGGATCTTCGTTATACGATTTGCAGAGGGTTTTAAATACATTTTAATAATTCTATTCTAAAGTTTGATAGGTTGATGATTACAAATCTGAATTTAGAAATTTGAAATTCAATATGACGGACAAAACTATCAAAATATAATAATAATAATAATAATAATAATATTGTCTTTATTGTAGGTACATAAAACATACAAAAGGCGAGCCACAGCGCAAGCTGCTTTACAGTCTGACCTACAGTACACAGCTAAGACTAATAATAGAATATATAAAAATACATAATAAATAAATAATAAATAAACGCCAAGTTAAAGATAACTCAATTAATTTTTGTTTTGTTCGAGACTAGAAGTACAAGTCAATGACAGAAATAAAACGAAAAATAAATAATTGACAGAGAAGAAATAAAAGACGACAAATCGCTGAAAACGCTAAAAGTGGGAAAAGAATTTAAGTGTTCTGCAGATATAGGAAATGTTCTTTCAGCTTAGAACTAAATGCACGTTTGTCATTTAATAATATTCTAATTTCAAGGGGTAAATCATTAAAGGCCTTCGCAGCTACGTAAGAGAACGAGCCTCGAAATTTTGCAGTTGCATGTGCAGGATACTGGATTGTGTAGCCAATTTCCTTACGACAAGTGGCTCTCGAGCTACCTAGCATCTTAATCCTTAGATAAAGATATTCTGGAGACTCATTGGATAGTAACCGACATAGCAAAGAAAGAATCTGAATATACATTTTATTTTCAATTTTTAACCAACCGGCTTTCCTAAATGCAGGAGTGATATGATCGTATTTCCTTATCCCGAACGAGTATCTTACACACGCATTTTGCACTGCCTGAAGCCTTCGCCAGTTATCGCCATTCAGACATGGACCATAAACCGTAATGCAGTACATAATATGAGATATGACTAGCGACTCACATAATTTTAATTTTATTTTGGTAGGCAAAATGCGTCGGCTAGGGAACAATTGGCGAAGTCTCAAAAATGCAGCTGAACACTTTTTTGCAACATTAGTTGAAAAAGACCAATTGGAATCAATCAAAACCCCCAGATTTTTAGCCACTTCAACTATTGGAAGGACATTTCCTTTAATTATTATTCCACTTTCAACCATGTTAACTTTACTAAGACGATTGGAACTGCCAACTAAGAGAATTTTTGATTTATTAGAATTTAAAACTAATGCATTATTGTCCGCCCATTCTACAACCTTGTTCAATTCTATATTAAATGTTTGAAACGCTTTATTTGTCTCTGTTATTGGAAAAGACATCAAAGCCTGCGTGTCATCGGCATATGTTTTTAAATTAATAGTAGAACAGCTATCATAAATATCAATTGTATAGATAATAAACAATAGGGAGCTTACTTTAGCTCCCTGAGGACAACCACTATTTATAATCTAAAGTGGGCGAAAATCGAAGATCAGAGGTTTATGCGATCGCTGATTATGAATCTGAAGATAAAATTTTGAAATTCACAATGGTGAATCCAATATGACGGACAAACTTACCAAATATGACTTAAATTTGACAGAATTTCTTTTTTTTTTAATTATTATAATTATAAGAAAAAAATAACGTTAATCGGGTTTCTATGTATATTATACACAATTACAATAAAAGAACAATCGTTAATTTATCAACATATTATTATTATTATTATTATCATTATTATTACTATCGACATTTTCAATCGAGTTTTTAAATTTTTAATCTCGACAACTGATTCGTAATCGACGACTTCAAAAATCCCTGAGAACCTAGTTTCATTTAAATCGAGCAATTTTTCGTATTTTGGTTCGCCATATTGGACCGTCATTTTGAATTTAAAAAATCTTCCGATAGATTCCCCTGGTGAAAATTTCCCTAAAATCATATGATAAATCATATGAGATTTTTATAATTTCTTTAATATCTTAGAGGAATCCAGATGATTGTATCATTTTCTCATATTATTATTATTTCTTATAATTACATGAGAAATCACATGAAAAGTTTCCGGGATCAACTGATATTTTAAAAATCTCATATGATTTATCATATGATATTATGAACATTTTCAGTAGGGTCGTAGTTAGTGGCTTACAAACTCCGCAGGAACCGAGTTTTATTTACATTAAACAATTTTTCGTACTGTAATCCGTCATAATGGCGTTCACCATTTTGAATTTCGAATATCTGACAACATAACCGTAATCAGCGATCGCTAACATCATCCACCCCAAAAAAGAAAAACAAATTTCATTAAAATCGAGTAATTTTTCACATTTATCCGCCATTTTGTATTTTGCACTCACGCCGTGTCATAAAAATTGTGCACGCGCATGATTATTACTTCAGAGCGATAGCCTGAATATATGGTTAAAAGGAAAAAATTGTGCCACAAAATAAATGCCAAAAATGTTTTAGTGCCAAAAATTCAAAGTTCCGTGTACAATTTGCCCATATTCCATACCAATCCTACACCGACGTGAAGTTGGCCCGGAAGTATAAAATAGAGCAACAAACGACAGTTTAAAAAATTTTGCACCCAATTTGCTCCGTCCGAACAACTTAATTGTAAAAAAGGCTCCACTTATTCTTTTTTTTGTAAATAAAAGGTTGTCAATGAGCTGAATCCAAATCTGGCCGCAGAATTGTTCCATCACGTCTGAATTTTTAGATATCCTAACCTAAAAGTGCAAAAAACACTGTTTTCGCTCATATTCAATAAGTTTTTATGGGGGAACAAAATGCTTGGTAATACTTTGACAAGAACCATATTAAAGCACCCAGCAAACGGAAAGGGATTGGAATTTTGAATTCCGTTGCTTTATTGAAGGTATTGGATGGAATTCACTGGAATAGAAAAGTTAAATTTGCAATTCCCACGAATTCCAAGGAATCCCTGAAAATATTGATGTAAACATTATAGGTTAGGTTAGGGAATTGACTGGAATTGCGCGGAATAAAAAATTTCCATTTTAATTCCTGGCAGTTCCAACGAATCCATATTGTTTTAGGTTAGGTTAGGGAATTCAATGGAAATGCGCGGAATAAAAAGTTGCGTTATCAGAATTCAACGGAATTCACGTGTCTCACGATAAATCTCGAAAATTTATGAACCGATCGACTTGAAATATTACAGACATCTTTTAAACATGTTTTACTACTGCTTGAAGGAAGGATTTTTTTTTCATCACTTACAATTCAGTTTACAGGGTAATATGTGGCTAAATTTAGAGCAAAAATGCAAATAAATTGCAAAGAACGCCAAAAAAATTCAAGTTTCAATTTTTTTTTAAATCCTTCGTTCAAGCAGTAGCTATACTCACATACTAATAGAAAAATTTTGGTTTTTTGATTTTAGATAAAATTTACTCAAGTTAGAGTGACTACCGCGAGGACACTTTTTTTAAGCTGACGTTACTTCCGGCGCTGTCAACGGCTGAATTTTCAATATTTTTTAATGAAAATTTTTGTATATGATCTTCACATTATATACATATATGTGTAAAAAGAAAAAAAATACTAATGTTATACCTTCAAAAAAAAAATCGAGAAAAACGACCTTATTTTGCGTCACAAAACCCATGTAACCCCTTAAATCTAAAATACGCTGAAAATTTTGACCCTGTCGAAATTAAATCTTTTTATGTGGTTAAACAGTTATATTTATCCTTCAAACATCCCAGACAGCAAAATAAAAAAGAGAAATCAGAATGTGCTCTAAAAGAAGACACATGTCCCACTTTCTGAGGGTTTTCTGAACATTATGACATTATGTGATCTTTATGAACTCATATTCAGAAAACCCCCAGAAAGAGGGACATCTGACTTCTTTTAGAGCACATTTCGAAATCATGTTGAACTCTTTTTTCTTTTGCAGTCTGGGAAGCCTTCTCAAAATACATATTTAGTGAATTTTTCTATGAACGTGTGATTAGAACTCAGTTCCATTACATCCACGGCATTCTTTGTATTTTGGTGCGCTGAAAACGAATATCGTCGTGAAATTGTCTCCCTATACAGCACATACCTCTTAAAGAGGCCATCCAGCTCAATCCAAAGCTATCGCCGACAAGACCTCCTGAAGAGGTCTGAATTATGATAATCAATAAAACGAGCTCTTAAAATGTCTTCCTTAGGACTTCTTTAAATTATAATCTCGAAGAGGTTTTATGTTTAAAGTCTTAAACCTATCTCATTTTGGACCATCTCTCTTTAGTAAAGGGTTACTCAGAATTATGATCTGTATTTCTTCCAGAGACACTATATGTAGGTGGCTATTGAATTAAAAAATGACATCACGCGATATTTAGGGGAGAGGATCCCATACCGACCGGGAAAATAGTAAAGGTTATTACTTCATAATAGATTAGAAGCTACAATGACAAAATAAGTGCTTTTACGATATTTAGCAAGCGTCATCACAATTTTGTATTATTATTGCATTATCCCCATTTTATTGAATGTAATCACCATCTAATATACATATAACTACAAACCGTAAAAAGGAACTCAAGTAAAAATTATGTAAATTAATAATTAAGGTACAAAAACAGAATCTATAGTTATAAAAAATTTGCTTTTCATTTATATTATTTATTTTATACGCCAAAGGTCTTGTAGAGCTTTTAAAATCGACGCATAAGCCTTCTTAAAGATCACTTTAAGAGCTGATTCTTATAAGTATTTAAAACATCTTACAATTGTGAAGACTTCCTCAAGAGCTCTCCAAGATGTCTTTTTGCTGTTTGGGTTAATACTGAACTCCTAATAATCATATTTTTATTAATTACCTTTTATTTTATTTATTTCTCATCATTTATACCCTTTACAAAGTTAAAAGTTATGATTCCTTATTAATAATTGTATCTAATTATATCTAAGAACTAGTATATTATCCTTCTCTTTGGTAAAGAGAATAAGAATCTACGGTTAAAATAATACGTGCCGAATTGTCGTTCGCCAAATTATATATTCTATACTTATTGCAATTTGTATGATCAATTCTTAAAGAAAATATATTTGGCTATCATTTGTTGCCAGAATTTGCAAACACTATTTTATTGAGCGCAACAGTATACATCTATTATATCGTTATGTCTTAATATATATGATAAAAAGAGGTCATTGACCTGAGAAACGGAATTTAATGTTAAATTTAGTGTAGTTGAAATTTCTGGATAATCATGGGAAAAAGAATGAAGTGGTTTATTAATTTGAGGGTAGCATGTCTTAAAAATGAATGTTCTTTCAATTCTATCTTTTTTAAATGAATTTTATATTGGCACACATAAGTGAATTAGGGCTGACTGCTACTAAATAAAGAAAATTTTTTGCTACTAATATTAGGTCGTTAATAGACGACTTTTTTAATAACGAGTGGCCTAGTAGAGAATATTGAGAATTTATGCAGGCTCTCTACCTCGAAAAGGAAACACAAACTTACATATCATATCTTGCTAATATATCATTTCGATAAACAATCAAGAACCAGCAAAATCATCCTAGGAAAAAATTTGTTACAAAATTTATTCATTTATGATGTTGTTTGAAAACTCATTTGGATTTGTCGAAGACTTCACTTTTGCTTGCATCTCTTTATCATCGGTGTATTAAATTTAAGTGCGATTTTCTTATTATGCCCTTCTTCATTCAATTAATAACTTTATTCACTTCTTCTTTAAAATAGCAGATTGTTATGGTGCATGGTCAGCATTGATTATAATATATCTAAGATTTACATTTTCTAACTTTTGAAAATCGATGAAACATGTTCCAAATCTATGTCCAAGACTCTAAGTGGTCTAATTTTATCACTAACGGATATATAGGTAAAATTAGCGATGTCTAAGTCCATGTTTTTTTGTAGATTCCATCAATGTTTCTTCCATTTATTATATACTGCTACGAATATCATTGACAGAGGTAAATTTTGATTTAGTTCTTTGGATTCTCGATCAATTCTGCGACTTCTGTTAAGTGATCTACTTTGGAACAGAGTTTATTAATCGTAGAAATCAGGAATGACTTTAATACATTTAGGGCAAGCCTCACAATAAACGAACAGATGACTAAAAACGAAACACGAGCAACGGAACTGTAGCGAGTCATTTTTAATCCGAAAATTAACGAAACTGGGATTGAAAAGGACATTTTTAATACGCTTCAATTCTGTTTCAGTCATGAAGATAATAGCATTTTATAATATACAGCATCTGGATGCACATGAATCCTAAAAAAATGCAATGTCAAAATACGTAAAGTAACAAATGCATTTTAATACAAGAAAAAATTAATATCGAATTATGAATGCATTTTATCGCACATTTGTAATTTGGCCTTTTTTCATTTTAATGCACGTGAATAAGAAAATATTAAGGGGCGGTACCATCTCGCTGTTTTAATCAAATTCAGTATTACCGACACCGTATTTCATTAAAAAAAAATGTTTGAAGCAGAATCTACAATTACTATTTTAATATTGTTTTTATAAATATATACTCCTCGCGGTGTAGAGAACAAAATTACCGAAGGTGTAACCCATGTAATGAAAGAGGATGAAAATCCGAAGATTTTACACAAAAATTTAAGGGATTCAGATGAAAGAAAGTTTGAGAAAAATCAGCCCTGACTAATAACGTCTGATCATTTGAAAGCTGATGCAAAGAAGAATCATCCCGTATTAAAAAACTTTGGTATCGGTGCAATTAAGAACATACATTCAAAATGTATTTGAATATAGTATGCCTATAATTTTTGTGATCCGCATATCACTGCGTCGAGTCACTTTTTTAACTAAAGCAAAATTACGCTGTTATTCCTAGAGAGGCTCGGCCGTTTAATAGTGTACCCATTACGGCCAAGCATGTCCATTAATTTCTAAGTAAACACCTTAACAAATATTCTACGTTGCAATTTACACAATTTTTGAAAATGTCAAATAAGAATTTAAAAGGTCTTTGTACATAATTTTTTGAAAGATTTCGGAACGATCCAAATTCAGAACTAAAATTTTGATGAAAAGAATGCTAGGAATGAAAACTTCTTAGAATTCATCAAATCGAGGAATATTCAGGATTTTTGCCAAATTTTTTGGGTGACACTCCCAATCGTTTTTTGAAACTGTACTTAACTTTTAAAAAATTTACGACAGACTTGCATCAAATTATAGTATATTCCCTGAAAAATTTCCAGATTTTTTTTTTTTTACAATTTTTGCCAAAAGTTGGTGGTTTCCAAAAGCATCACTTTTTAATAGTTTCGTTACGTCATTCTGATATGTAATGCTTCAGAATGATCCTGAATACTTCTTAAAACCATCGAGATTCGCAATGCTTCTTAATCATTTTTATAAAGGAATACACTTCAAGAAGGATACAGAAGCATTCATATCCTTTTCAGTGAATCATTCCGAATTCTTTTTATTTATGAAAATTTTCAGCTGAGTTTTGACGTAAGATTTTAAAAAATAGGGGCGTCCTCGCCCACAGCCTTCTTTATTATATTATAAGCATATATACCTAACTATAACCGGCCATTTGAGGAGATATCGAGCCCAACATTGAAATGAGATATTTGGAATTGCTGTAATGCTGATTACACGATACTCCATGGTATTACTAATAAAACTTATTGGAACGTTTTCTAGCAGAATTTCAATCCATACGTTTTTATTGGAAATATTTTGTACACACTAGAATACGCGAAAAAATGTTTACACTTTTTTCAAAACGGCAGCTTTAATTTGTCTCATTGCCAATTTTTATCATCATATTCGTAAACAAGAGCCAAAAATACCTTAAATGGACCTAGTATAATAATTATTTGGATCTTATAGTTTTGTAAAAGTTCGCTCTTGTCAAAATCATAACGTAAGAACGACAAGCATCCGCCATTTTAATATAAAGTGAAATCATTTTCTTCAAGATACCATGTCCAATTTCAAAAAGAAAGTACAAGCTCAATACCAACATTTAAGTTGAAAAATATTTTCGGTCAATTTCTTGGCAAATTTAAACAAATTTGTTTTCAATAAGAGTACTTCATTTTATGAGAAATTGCACGTAGTCTCAGTTAAATTCTATAATAATTGAAAAATAGGTATTCTAATTTTAAGAAATTCCAGGGTTGGGTAGTGGAAAAGTTAAAAGTTAAAAGTTAAGTTAAAAGTTAAAAAATTAATTAATTTTAACTTAACTTAGTTACCTATTAGATCGTTAACTTTTAACTTAACTTAATTAAGTTTTTTTTTTTAATTTTTAACATTTAACTTTTAACTTTTAGCTTTTAACTTAACTTTTAACTTTTAACTTAACTTTTAACTTTTAACTTTTAGCTTTTAACTTAACTTTTAACTTTTAACTTAACTTTTAACTTTTAACTTAACTTCTAACTTTCAACTTTTAACTTAACTTTTAACTTTTAACTTAACTTTTAACTTTTAATTTAACTTTTAACTTTTAACTTAACTTTTAACTTTTAACTTATCTTTTAACTTTTAACTTAACTTTTAACTTAACTTTTAACTTAACTTTTAACTTAACTTTTAACTTTTAACTTAACTTTTAACTTTTAACTTAACTTTTAACTTAACTTTTAACTTTTAACTTTTAACTTAACTTTTAACTTAACTTTTAACTTTTAACTTAACTTTTAACTTTTAACTTTTAACTTAACTTTTAACTTTTAACTTAACTTTTAACTTTTAACTTAACTTTTAACTTTTAACTTTTAACTTAACTTTTAACTTTTAACTTAACTTTTAACTTTTAACTTAACTTTTAACTTTTAACTTAACTTTTAACTTTTAACTTAACTTTTAACTTTTAACTTAACTTTTAACTTAACTTTTAACTTTTAACTTTTAACTTAACTTTTAACTTAACTTTTAACTTAACTTTTAACTTAACTTTTAACTTAACTTTTAACTTAACTTTTAACTTAACTTTTAACTTAACTTTTAACTTTTAACTTAACTTTTAACTTAACTTTTAACTTTTAACTTAACTTTTAACTTTTAACTTAACTTTTAACTTTTAACTTTTAACTTAACTTTTAACTTTTAACTTAACTTTTAACTTTTAACTTTTAACTTAACTTTTAACTTTTAACTTTTAACTTAACTTTTAACTTAACTTTTAACTTAACTTTTAACTTAACTTTTAACTTTTAACTTAACTTTTAACTTTTAACTTAACTTTTAACTTTTAACTTAACGTTCAACTTTTCTACCAGATAACTTAACTTCTTTTTCAATTAAGTAAATAACGGCCGGGGAACAAAGTGCCGAAAATCAAAACGCCGAAAGGCTAATATTTCGATATTGCGTGAGTCCAAGGTATTTTAATTTACATTCGTTTTGCCAAATTTTCAAAGACAAAGTGAAGAAAATCACGCTAGAGCCATGCTATATCGAAATTTTGGCCTTTCGGTGTGTTGATTTTCGGAACTTTGTTCCCCGGCCTAAATAACGTATTAACTTTTAACTTAATTTAGTTAATATTTTATGGAGTTAACTTTAACTTAACTAAGTTAAAACGAAAAGTTAACTTACCCAACCCTCAGAAATTCACTAATCATGACGTCATGGTCGTCATTTATTGAAAATATTCAAAACATATTTTACCAGAATATTCTTCACATTTGTTACTATCAAATGTTTCATTTTCGTTGAATTCAGCAATATGGACCACAACTTTAATGTTTATTTTTCATGGAATGACTCCTTTATAATAAAACTAAAAGTTATTTTAACTTACAAAACCTAAAAATAGGCTCAAATCCTAAATAGATATGACGGATCTTGACAACAAAGCCAGAAACATTTAGAGTAGTCGACAAATTCTTGCAATTGTAATATTATTTTTAAATTGTGTTGCCCTCCACTTAACCCTCTTTTGAGAGTATCCCAGCTAGCATTTACGGTAGCGTCTTTTTTTTATGTCAAACCGATGTTACTGTGCCATCACCAAGACGTCATAAGTCCGTCATAAATGACATGTCTTTTTTCAGACGTCCTAACCATGTCTTAGACGTTTTTAAGACGTCTGCAAAAAGACATGTCAGTTATGACGGACTTATGACGTCTTGGTGACAGGACAGCAACATCGGTTTGACATAAAAAAAAGACGCTACCATAAATGCTAGCTGGGATAGTTTTGTTTACTTATAACGTTAGTATTGATACTAAATTTTCCTGAATTATTAATGAAACTGGTCGAACATTTATTGTAGACTATAGATTTAATTACAGATATTTTTATTATTTATAATTTCTATTAAATTATATACTGAATCCGCCATTTTGAAATTGTAATTTTTATCCCGAATTCGAATGCAGCGATCTCAAAACCCCCGGAGTAATATCCCAAATAACAGAATAAAAAAACAGTTGAGAATGATCTCATAATGTGTTTTACAAGAGGTCAGATGCGTCAAATTATGAGGATTTTCTGAGCTTGAGGTTGTAATGATCTCACAATGGTATCAAGTTCAGAAAACCTCATAATTTGACGTATCTGGCCTTTTGTAGAACACATTATGAGATAATTCTGAACTATTCTTTTTATTCTGCTACCTGGAATGTGTTATGAGTTCCATAACTTTTTAAATGTAATGTCCGCCATATTGGATTCTGCATATTCGATAACGGATTCGAATTCAGCGATCCAAAAAACCGTCACATAACAAATTTCAGCTCAATTTAATGAGTTTGTAAAATCATTTTTAAAATTTGTTTATTGCTAATATGTTGTAAACAAATGCCCATTTGCAAAAAAGAAAAAACACCTGTCTAATGGATTTCAATACAGAACAACATATTTCATTGATCGTCGGAAGACAGTTAACCTCTTCATATGGTACAATAACTCCAGGTCATACTTTACCTCATATTCTTTAAGGGCCGGGTTTTAGGAGTGACCTGAAAAGTTTAAGTTTCATTAAAAAACGGAAATTAAAGATGATTGAATAAAATTGTCAAAATTTGGGCTATGTAAAAACAATTCCAACTACTATAGGCGGTTTCCTAGAAAATACCAAAGAAATTAATAGAGAACTGACCGAGTATTTTCGGAAATAAGTGATTTTTATTTATTTTCGAAAATTCTCGGTCAGTTTTCAGTTAATGTCTTTCATATTTTCTAGGATACCGTCTAAAGTAATTATAATCACCCCTATATAGTCCGAATTTTGAAAAATCGATTCATTCATTTTTTATTTATGGTTTTTTGTTAAAATTCCTAATAAGTAAGGAATTACTGAATGGATTTTTCAAAATACTGCGGAGACAAATGGTTAAAATAAAAATTAAATATAAAAAAGGCAAAAAAAAATTAATAAATAATGAAAATAATTAAAAAATTATAAAAAGCTACCAAAAATTTAAAACATTTTAAAAAGCCAAAAAAACGGGGTCAAAATTGTTCTGCAACTTCCTCGTGGTTGATCCCGGTAATTACAAATATGTAGGCTAATTGCAGGCAGTACATTTTTAACGTACATTATTAGTCCGTTATAAAACAGAACTGTTGTTTCAAAAAAGACATCGGATTCATAATTAGCATTCCCTAAAATATTAGAATCGTGATTTTTTATGTGTATAATATTCTACATTTTTCGTCCGACATACTGTTATTTCCATTTTGAAAAACTGATATCGGAATCGTCAGCAACTACTACAATCCGAAAACCTCCGAGTAATGATTCTTGTGAGCATAACATTTTTACGTATTCTCATCCGCCATATTGGATCCGCTATTTTGAACTATGAGAAAATAAGATCAAATTCGTAATCCGCAACTTCGAAAACCCCCGAGTACCAAGTTTCAAGCAAATTCGATTAATTCTGATAAATCACTCTTGGATCCGCCATATTGGATCCGCTGTTTTGAACTTTAAGCAACTGACATTAGATTCATAATCTCCGATCTCGAAAATCCCTATCAGTAAATATAGTAAGATTAACCGAAAGATTCAATCAACTTAACTCTACATTTTTCACAGGTCATAAAAAAGGATGAATTTTTTGAACTTCAAGGGGTGGTTTCTACCCTTAAAAAGCTTTATGGGGACGTATAAAAAAACACATATCCAATATTTTTCGATCTTTTTCAAGAATGCCAAGTCTCATTAAGATCGGCTCGTGACACTTGGGTAGGTTTACTTGTTAGTACATTCAATACTATTAAAAAAAAATTATTTCAAAATTTTCCGCCATATTTTTTGTAATAAATTAAATTTTATTCTTACAAAACGTAAAAAATCAATTTTTTCACAAAATTCAAAAGAAATATTAAATGAAAATTAATGAAACAATACATGGGTTTCTTTTATTATAACTGTACTGATATGCGTAATAAAATTTTCTAAATTCAAGATGGCAAATCCAATATGGCGGACGAAATTTTTAAAAATTCGTCCAATTGGCCTCAAACTTGTTACTCTGCGGTTTTAGAGGTCGCTGATTACAAATCTAAAATCCATTTTAAAAAGAGTCATAGATGTATATAATGTACACTGTAAAAAATGACGGCGTAAAATCACTAGTCTCAGAGACGGTAATTTATATAACTGTCTCTCAGAGTAGTGAAATCACTAGAAAGTTGTAAAATTACACTAAAATTGTAATTTTACATGATCGGATGTCGTTGCAGGTTAGGATTTACAACGGCTGCTGTAAAATTACGAGTTTTGTAGTAAAATTGTTATTATTGCAGTAAAATCACATCAGTGTAGTAAAATTACAGTAAATGAAGTAAATTTATTATACCATTGTTTTTTTTTGTAGAATTGCAGGTTATAAACACACATTTGGTGGTTATAAATATATAAATATTTATTTTTTATCATTTAAAATACATAGTCAACAGCTTGTAGCGATTTTCAGGTAGCGATGTACATAAATATATATATATATTTTTTTTTTGGAACTGAAATAAACGTTTTTTAAATGACAATTCAAACATATAAATAACCGTACAATTTTTGTAATATACGTATCGATTAAATTGAAATAAACTATGTTCTTAACGTAACGCTTAAACGTAAGAAACTGTACAGTTTTTGTGATGTACGTATATTCAACTGAATAAAAAAGCTTCACTTATATTAATAATACTAATCATGTTTGATCACTTTTTATAAAAAAAAGATGCCTTCATATCACATTTTTATGCGAATTAAATTTGTTTAAAAAACACATATATTACCTTTTTCTCACAAAACACTGAACAAAACTTCTGAAAAAACCAAAAACGGTCACTCGCGCGCAAATGATGTCATATTGCAATATGGCCGCGCCGCAAAATATGCATTGTGAATATTACTAGAAAAAGTGTATTTTCACAACATTTAATGTAATTTTACCCTCCAACAGTAAAATCTCAATGTGTAAAATCACTACTTTCAGAGACGGTAATTAATATAACCGTCTCTGAAAGTAGCAATTTTACAATATTTACAGTAATATTACACTTTTGATGTAAAATCACTAGTAATATTGTGCAGTAAAACCCCTCTTACTTGAACAGGGTCGAGCCAGCATTTCCCCTCCGACCCCGTTTATTTGAACGCTTACAATTGTCCCCACTCCTCGCGCAATATACCCGTCCGGCGCACAGAAGGCTAGCCAGTAAGAAAAATGTTCAGAAATCGCGCTTCCCCTCAGTTTTCAACGAAAATAAACGTTTGACACGTCATTTTGTTCCTTAGGAGGTGTACTAAATGAATCCGTTTCCCTCAGGTAGGCCATTTGCAGTGTCTTCGCATCAGAGGCGAACCAAGGTTACCTGTGCACATGTATTCAAAGATAAAATTAAAGTCACCAATGTTTTAATTTCTACCGCTTGAAATATCTTCATTTGCGACAAATAAGAACACGAATATGGTCTAACCCTACCGATTATGTGTACTGCACCCCAAAACTACCCCCTTAGTAATAAAAATGTCCTAAAATCATCAATTAGGGGTAGTTTTAGGATGCAATGTTATAATAAAAAGGAGGGTTGAAATTTATTCCTAAGGCTCAAAACAATAATTGAAATGGCAATGCAAAATTAAAAAATTTTTGTTTTATTGGATGAATGCTTGGACATATTTTTATAAATTACGGGTAGTTTTAGGGTGCAATATAAAAAAGTGGAATGGGTGAAATGGTTTAGTATGCCTTAGAACAATAAGTGAAATTGCAACGTAAAGTTAAGATTTTTTTTTATTGGACGAATTTTAGGACATTTTTATTACTTAGGGGGTAGTTTTGGGGTGCAGTACACATAATCGGTAGGGTTAGACCATATTCGTGTTCTTATTTGTCGCAAATGAAGATATTTCAAGCGGTAGAAATTAAAACATTGGTGACTTTAATTTTATCTTTGAATACATGTGCACAGGTGACCTTGGTTCACCTCTGATGCGAAGACACTGCCAATGGCCTACCTGAGGGAAACGGATTCATTGAGTACACCTTCTAAGGAACAAAATGTCGTATCAAACGTGTATTTTCGTTGAAAATTGAGGGGAAGCGCGATTTCTGAACATTTTTCTTACTGGCTAGCCTTCTGTGCGGCGTGAGTAGCGCACGCGCATTGGAATTTGTATCCGCGTAAGAGCGAGTAGTGGGGGTAAGGGGAAGTAGAAATCGTTCAAATAAACGAGGTTATTTTGTTCAAATAGACGGGGTGTTCAAGAAAGCGAGTGTTCAAGTAAGAGGGGTTTTACTGTATTTTCACATCTTTCAGATTGGTAAAGCGCTAGTGTAATCTTACTATTGTGCTGTAATTTTACACAATCATTTTTTACAGTGTATCTTTACCACAACTATGAGGCACTTGTTTCAATTTCAAGATTATAATAAAAATCCTACTTAAAATTGATGTATAAAATAGTTCAGTTATGCATGAAAAAGAAATTCCCGCGTAAGCAATGGCCTCTGCGCCGACGCAGGCGACTGCGTCTCTTGGAAGGCTCCTGATTGGTCAGTTGTGCGGCAGTGTTCAATCGTCTTCAATTTTCATGCCGAAAAGTCGATAACGCCGCATCGCATCCACGTTCGTTTCGTCGTAGAATCTCGAGAAATTGAAGTCGTATCGATATACAGATTTCGTCCTTTTTGGCGCCTCGTATAGTCGTTTTACTTGGTCGCATCTCGTATCGCACCGTGGTAACCGCGTAAAATTAAAATTTCGCCGACGGTGATGCGATGGCCAACCACCTCCTGGAGGCGCAGATCGCAATCGACAAACGGCTGCGGTAAAGGTTAACTTTTCTACAAAGAAACCGCAAAAGCCCAGCCACCAAAATATTCCCACAATGGAGAAGCAGTTGGGAATTTCGCCGATCGTGAAGAAGAGCCTTCAGGACTCTGAACACGAAACGATAGAGACCGTCAACGAGCTCGATGCCGAAGCCGAGGTCGAGGAACTCGAACCCAAAAACATACACACGGTCTTGGCAAAAATCATGGAAGAAAAGCACACATACACCTACAAAAAGTTAGTTGTGCCAATGTCGATGCGAAGCATATATTGGAAATTCTTTGGATTTCCAGCCACCGACGACGGTGATATCCTCACCAAAGTAAAAATTGTTTGCATTATCTGTAAAACGCAGATTGCTTACAATCGGAACACAAGTAATCTAAGGATGCATTTGCAAAACAAGCATGCCCAAGAGTTGCACGAACTGGAGGCGGCGAGTCCTCCACGAAAACAAGTTTTGACGCAAGAAACTAAAGATCGTAGAGCTCAAAAAAGAATGTTAAAAGCTGCTCTCGCTGCTTCAGGCTCGCAACACATCTATACCACAAATACTGATGGCACTGTACAAATAGACGGAGACATACAGTTTGTTACAGACCCTAATATTAATTTGTCAGGTATCGAAGAAGATATTGACGGAAGCGGTAAACCATTACGAGTAATGATTAAGGGCGGTTCGGTACACGGAGCAACTTCGACCGGAAATAATCAAAATATTGCCTTCCTCGTCTCTGAAGACAGCACTGTACAGCAACAACATACGCAACATGCGGTCGATGGTAAAACTGTTTCGGATGCTATCGCAGAGTTCATTATTATGGATTTGCAGTTACCTGAAGTCGTGGAGGGAAGAGGGTTTCAAAGACTCGTTGCGACACTCAGATCACCTTGCGAGATACCTAGTAAAAGTAAACTTGAAGATGAGATTATTCCAAAAATTTATGACACTTTTAAAGAATCGATAGCAGCCAGTTTCACTTGCTTGACGAACGAAGTTAGTCTAGCTGTCGAGGAATGGAGATCTAATTCCGGCGAACTATTCTTTACGTTTTTAATGTTTTATCAAAATCCTGGAGATGTTGTTTTGGAGTCGAAGATTCTTGCTACGCTTCATGCCCCTTACGATTGGGACGAAGTACAGTGGGGCATTGTTGTGGATGGATTGTTAATCGAGTGGGAAATCAAAATTGAGAAAGTTACCGCAGTTGTAGTTGGAACGTCAAGACAAGAATTGTTCAATGCGTTACTAGCAAAAGGGTTATCGATCGTTCCCTGTCTCCTTCACACTTTACAAATTTGTGCGCAAGCATGTTTTGAAAATCCGGATGTTGCGCTACTTTTAGCCAAGTGCAGGGCGGCTATTGGGACTATAATTAGCCATCCGGATGCTGCTGCTGCGCTTGCGATGCAAGAACAAATTCTGGAACTTGAAGAAAATGCGCTGGTAATGGATTACCCTCCGGTATGGACTTCGACTTACAATATGTTAGAGCAGTTGGCTGTTCGCCGTCAAACGGTCAGTTCTATTTTGCAAAGCATGGAAGGTGTCGATCAAGATTTAATTGATCTATCGAACGATCAGTGGCAAGTTATCGAAGACTTAGTTAATGTTCTTGATCCGTTTAAAGTAACGATAATGACGTTAAGTGAAGAAAAGATGCCTTTAATATCTTTGTTAAAGCCATTGCTATGGCAATTGGTTTCGTCGCACCTGAAAGTAAAGGAATCCGACAACGAAACCGCACGATCTTTCAAGGATTCCTTATCGGTTATGTTGTGCGAACGATACTCTGACCCGAACGTCAGTCTTCTTTTGCAAATTGCCACAACCTTAGATCCACGGTAAGATTACATTATTTTACCACTTTTTTAATTCACATCTTTTCTGTCTAGTTTCAATGCTTTCGAAGCAACATTCAAAAAATCTTTTTACAGTTGTAGAGGGGGCTTTTTAGTAACGAAAAGGATAATAAATGCAATTACGTAAAATTATTAACAAGTATAAATAAATAAATTTAAAAATTTGTACATTCTTGAGAAAGAAATCGTTTTTGAACGAACTAAAAGGTAAATTAGAACCACATTGGGTACTCGGGGGTCGCTGATTACGAATCTGGTCTCGGATTTTGAATTTTCAAAATGGCGGAAACAATATGGCGGATGAATTTTTAAAAATTCATCTGATTTACTTGAAACTCGTTATTCAGGGGTTTTTGGGGTCGCTAATTACGAATTTGAAGTCGGTTTTGAAAAATTCAAAATGGCGGATGAATTTTTAAAAATTCGTCCAATTTACTTGAAACTCGTTACTCGGAGGTTTCTGGGGTCGCCGATTACGAATTTGAAGTCGGATTTTGAATATTCAAAATGGAGGATCCAAGATGTCCGATCGAAATATGAAAATGTACCCGATATTGATGAAGCTATGTACTCGGGGGTTTTTGGGGTCGCTTATTACGAATCTGATCTCTGACTTTTATATTTAAAATTCCGAGTACATAGAGTATCAAGTTTTATCTCTATCAAGTAAATTTTTACATTTATGTCGGCCATCTTGGATCCACCATTTTGAATTTACAAAATCTGACTTCATATTAGCAATCAGCGACCCCAAAAACCCCCGAATACCAACTTTTGTAAAAATCAAGTAAATTTTTTATATTTATATCGGCCATCTTGGATCCACCATTTTGAATTTACAAAATCTTATTTCATATTCGTAATCGGCAACCCTGAAAACCCCCGTGTTTTCAGCTGTTTTCCGTATAAAGAAAAATGTGCTCCGCAAAGGTTTAAGATACTTATCATGATATCAATTGTGCATCTTTTATTATTTAGGTTCAAAGAAGTTCCTTACGCTACAGATGACGATAAGAAACTAGTCGCAACACCAATAAAAGAAATGGTAACGAAACTTATAGAAGATGAAGGAGGAGATATGTCAGATATAAAATTAGACGACGAACCTCCAAATAAAAGAAATAGATTATCAGGTATTACATTTTTTATCTCACAGAAAAATATACAATGCACTCGAAGAGAAATTTCTGTTCAAACAAATTTCTTTCTGTATAATTACCATTGAAATTCCAACAAATTAAATATAGACTCTTCTAAAGGTATGGAAATGTTACTCGGGGGATTGTGCGCAAACAAACGTGGAATGTCAGCGGAGGAAAAGGCAGATTTGGAGTTGGCGCAATATCAGTCAGAATCTACAGCACCTTTGGATTACTGTCCGTTGCAATGGTGGGCGAAGGTATCGGCAAAGTGTCCAAACCTCGGGAGGATAGCAAGTCGCTACAATTGTGTACCAGTTTGTTGTGCTCCACCTTCGCGGATTCCAGCAGATATACAAATTTTGCATGACGCTAAACGTGCAGCTATTCCGCCGCATTTGGTTGACAAACTTTTGTTTCTGCATGGAAATCACACGATTTAAGGGTCGTGTCGAACACAGAAAATCGAAAATGGAATAAATGCGATTGAATTTCGAAATTGAAACATACAAAGCAATTTTTTTAATTATTAGTCATTCAGAAATAGTAAAATAGTATTTAAAAAATGTTTCAACTGTATTTTCTTGAAATTTTATGGTAGTCAACGAAGAGTTTCTTTCTTCATAGCCGAATCTTTTATTTTGATGTTGAAGACGAAAGAAAAATTGCAATTAATCCATTTTCGATTCTCAGTGTTAATAGAGCCATTTTCAGAATGGCAGACTGGAAATTTATCAAAACAAGTGATTTATCAAAACAATGTAAATATATTAGAAAATATCTAGTGCTCATAAGCAAAGCCGATATGTTTTAATATCGTTTAGACACATACATGTAAGTAATATATTTAGTTAAGTCTAGTATAAATGGCATTAATCATATTAATGAAGAGCTACATTCAAAGTAAGTCGCATCTTTAGCCTAGTAGTGATTTGAATTTTAGAAATTCACAAAGTCAAATTTTAAATTATGCAAAATATCTTGGAATCGGATCATAAAATCAGAGAACAAATGCAGATGATTTTAACGGGCGATTAAAACTGTATTTGTTTGGATTTTGAAACATTTGGAAGCATATGTGAATATATATATATATATATTTTTAGGCATTTGAAAATCGTGAATTTGGCTTCTCAAATGTCAATGATCTCATACAATTGTATATTTCTATTACAATGCATTAAACGTCTGCAATCAGAAAGACTATAAATATATTTGTATTATTACATTCTTAGATTATACTTTACCTATAAGAATGACTTATACAGGAACATTTTTTAGTGATTTTAGAGTATTTTGATATGAAAAACCACCCTAAAAACAAAACTTGGCAATTTTGGATTACTAAATTGCACAAACATGGGAAATGTATAGTAAAAATCATATACTAACTATTAAATATCAGCAACTTTCATTATAGTTTTCCGTAATTAAAAGATTATAAAAGTTATAATCGTTGCTTATTTGTCTTTATGGAATTAACGGATGTATAATGTACACACACAAAAATAAATTAACAGCTTTTTTTTAACAGGATTTTTCCATTTTTTTTAGCGTTTTTTTAATTTAATTCAACCCAAAAGTTAATCTACATTGCAATTTTCTTTTGGAATTACTTTGGGGTTGTAGACTCATGGTGGCCACCGTCAGGGAAAACCGGGAAATCAGGGAAATGTCAGGGAATTTCAAAATTGGTCAGGAAAAAAGTAAATTGTAGACAAATCTTTAAAAAGTGAAAAACATTATTTAACAAAAAATCGCACAATTTCATATTCAGAAAAATGCTTTATTTATCGTGTTTCGCATAAAATTCTTTTAAATGATTTTAAATGCTTTCTCACAAATTTAAACAAATATTGACGTTTTTTATCAATAACATATTTCAGTTTTGAACATTTTCGACCAATTTCACCAAAAACCAACAATTTTGAGAAAAAAAATAATCTTAAATAAAATATATTTGTGGTACTGCTCAGTTTTAAACGTTCTGGTACATTGCAACAAAAATAAACACGTTTAACAATAACAGATTTCGGTATTGAATATATTCTAACAGATTTGAATAAAATTTAATAGTTTAACAAAAATAAATGCAAACAATTTTATATTTAAAGATATTTATCTTTCTATAAAGATACTTTACAGAATATTTCAAAAATATTTGCCATACTAATTCTCTATTTAAACAAATATTTGTATAAATAAAACCTTTTGAAAATTATAGAAAACTTTCATAAATTTTTTTAAATCTTCAAAAATCTTTGAAATTGCATAAAAAGGCTAAAAATCGTAGAAAAATTTTTTAAATGTTGAAAACAGCACAAAACTCCCAAATTTTGAGAATATTAATTTGTTTAAATGATTATTTTACCATTTCTATTTTAAGTAGTTGATATTTGTCCAATAGTATTTGAAAAATATAAAATTTATCGCAATTTTTTGTTATTGTCAAGATTCGTAAGAATTTTGACAATACTTTGAATATACTGTCCAAAATCGCCTAAATTCTAAAATTTATCAACATTTATAATTATTGTCTAACATATTACCGCAGAACTTGACATTTTATAACAAATTTTGACAAAGAACCCCCAACAAATTTTCTACTATTATTTTGAATTAAACACGAAAAAATCCGCAGGAACATGAGTTTTTTTTCTGGATTTTTATAGATAATATGTTTTAGAATATACTACTCGTTGTTGATTGAAAAAATAAAGAATTTATTGAAAATGTGTAGCTGTTTTTAAAACATTTTTATCCGTATTGTTTATTTTTAATAGATATCATCAAAATATTGGTCAGGGAAAAGTCAGGGAATTTTTTTCCGAGAAAAACGCGGCCACCATGAGACTGATTATTTTAAGCCCAAAATGAAAATAATTGGGGGTGAAAAACTGAAATTATCTTGATTTTTCCATTCTTTTTTGCGTTTTTTTAAATTTAATTCAACCTAAAAGTTAATCTACATCGCAGTTTTCTTTTGGAATTACTTTGGGGAGGTAGACTGATTATTTTAAGACTAAAATGAAAATAATTGATGGAGGGAAATTGAAAATATCTTGATTTTTTCATTTTTTTAGCGCTTTTTTTAATTTAATTCAACCTAAAAGTTAATCTACATTGCAGTTTTCTTTTGGAATTACTTTGGGGAGGTAGACTGATTATTTTAAGCCCAAAATGAAAATAATTGGGGGTCAAAAACTGAAATCATATTAGTTTTTCATTTTTTAAATGATTTTTAACATTTTTTTTCTTAGAAAACAAGTTAATTCAGTTTATACAAGTAGCAATCCATTAAAAAAATTTAAATTATTAAATTTGTTAAATTTTTATGAAAAAATCTAGTTTTTCTATGGTTTTGTGAAATTAACTCATCTGTTATGCACTTAACACTCAAATCGGCAAATAATAAATTAAAGTACATGGAATTTTTTGTACAAAATGAATAAATTCTTTTCTTTAATGACATAAATATAAAAAAAATATAATAAAATATTTTTAAGGGGACTTTGTTTCGAACAATTTTAGATAGATAAAATCAATTCATGTCTAATCTGCCGTACCCCGGAAGAAAAGTCGTATCTCCATTTTTTCGATTTTGACGTATCGCCAATAAATCGATTCTAACCAAAAACTAAATTACTTACTAATATTATGTATACATTTGATAAATGTAACATTTAAAATGTAAAATTCTTGACCGCTTGTATTTAAACATATTGTGCGTATACTCGGTGTGACGGTCCGTATGTTATATGTAAAAAAGTAAACAAGTAGAAAAAACCGTAAACAGACGAATTGCGATGGCAATATGCGTCTGGCGCTTTGATAACAGATCTTCTTGTGTGTTAAATTTTTGATTCACTAGCTTTTAGATATTGGATTAATATAATAAGTATCCCTCTTGCGATAATAATTTAAACTATTGTGAACATGCGTTTCGCACCAGGATATCGTAATGTGCTCATCAGCAGGGTTTACGACATCCTTACCTTTTTTCTACTTGTATACTTTTCTACATATAATACACGGACCGTCACACCGAGTATACGCACAATATGACTAAATTACTTAATTGAACGATTAATTTTAGAAAATATACAGGATATTTCATTATACAAAGAATCTTGGGGTATGATTTTATAATAAAATACATTCATTTTTGTATTTGCGCCTCTTTTAGCCAAATTATACCAGAAATACTGTATTTCTAATAAAAGTATTTTTCTTTTTTTTGTAGCTAATAACAAATATTTCAGATATTTTCTTTCAGGAAATAATGCATTCCATTATAAGGAATATAAATATAATTTTATCCCAATTTCACCGAAAATGGAGATACGACTTTTCTTCCGGGGTACGGCAGTAATGGCATAAAAGCTATAGAATTTTAAACCTTAGAATACTGACGGTTGCCATGGCAGCAAGTAACTTTTTATTTATATTGTTACTTTTCAATAACTGTGTGCTTATCAATTAAAATGCCTAAGGCAGGAACACATGGTGAAAATCGTTTAAAAGTGTGTTCATTGTATTTTGGAAGAACGAAAGTTATGTTGCCAGTGCAAGGGAAGTTAAAAAGTGACGTAGAGAAGATGTATGAATATGATCCATATGATGAGAGGTTACCTAATGCCTCGTCTACCACCCCAAAGTAATTCCAAAAGAAAACTGCGATGTAGATTAACTTTTGGGTTGAACTTCGTCCAAACTCACCGAGACGTACATATTGATTATTAACTTGTGCGTCAAGTGAAAGCAGGAAAATACCAAAAATAGAAATTGTAAAATGAAGTTTGTTTATTTTGTTATAAATATTTCACGATAATGGTATAATTTTAACGCCTTTCCAATTTTCACAATACTTTTATGGTAGATTAAGCTGCTTTTGCATCCAAGACGTTCCTTCATAAAATCTAGGATCTCCAATGCGAAGAGAGGCTCGTTTACAAAAATAGTAATAGAAAACCGCAACTAGAAATATATTTAATGACATTAAATAGGTATGCATTATTTTATAAATAATGAAGTACTCGCATTTTTGTGAGTATCAAAACACATACTTTTTGTACAAAAATTGGCATTCAGTCAAATTTTTTGCAACTTTGCAGTTTAGTCATTTTCGACCTCCTGAACAAAAAATCTATATGGCAAAACTTAAAGTAATTTATTTATTTATTTATTTAAGTTTAAAATATAAAATAAAAACTAAATATCACCGCTTTACAACTTTTATAAAAAGAGGGTAAGGATCCCTTATTTCTAAGTTCAAGTGGAGCTTCATTCCACAAGCGACGCAATCTACATACCGCAGAATTACACTACCGGCCAAAAGTTCGTGAACACTCTGAATTTTTTAACTCGTCAAATAATGCATTCTATCTCCGAATCCTTAACGATAATGTAAAACTCATTGAATGTCTTTTAAATACACAAATAAAGCATTCAATTGGTGCATTTAGTTTTACTTCAGACGTTATAGTTTCGCAGTTGTCAAATTTTAAAAATGTTAAAATTTGCCATTCTTTTCTTTTGACTTTTAACACTAACAAAAAGTGTAATAAATTTTTCTGTATATTTCCAATTTTTGACTAAATACTATAATTCAAGAGCTTTGACATAGCTCTTGTAAAAAGTACATACGATTTTTTTTGTCAGAGTAACTATTTTTTTGAGTTATCAACTTTTTGCCTTTTTCCAAAGAATTCTGACAAAATGAGGTAAACTGCCAATTTTCAAAAAATCATAACTCAGGAACAAAAAATCGTATCGACATTTCACAAGAGCCATTTTAAAGCCCTTGAATTGTAGTATTTAGACAAAAATTGACTATATGCAGAAACATTTTTTAGACTTTTTGTCAGTGTTTAAAGTCGAAAGAAAAAAGGCAAATTTTAACATTTTTAAAATTTGACAACTGCGAAACTATAACGTCTGAAGTAAAACTAAATGCACCAATTGAAAGTTTTATTGTGTACTTTAAAAGACATCCAATGAGTTTTATCATTATCGTTAACGATTCAGAGATAGAACACATTTTTGATGATTTAAAAAATTCAGAGCGTTCACGAACTTTTGGCCGGTAATGTATACATAATATTATTTTGGCAACTTTCTTCAAACACCGGACGGTACTGTCTAACATTATACTGAACATTTCTATAAGAGAGTAAAGAGGAGACATTCTCCAGTTTGCCGAAGTATGTGAGTACTGATTGCCAGTACTATATTATGGTATTGAATGATTACAACCCGGAGTAAAAATATAGTAGGCAAGTCGGAATTCTCTACCAGTAAAATACTTGGTACTAATTGTCAGAACTCTTAGGCACAATTGAACCAGTACTGACTTTTTGAGTCAAGACAGTTCTAACAAACAGGCCGAATCAGTAATGTTCTAGTAAGTATATAAGGGTTGAATCAATAATGGTTCTGCATTGTTAATCAAGTACTAAATTCAATATTTATTGATTATCAGTTGTGTAACAAAAACGACGCTTAAATATTATACGCATCAAATTAAATATATAAATCAGTAATAATTCGTCATATTTTTTACGATTTTTTACTATGAAAGTTCATTACCATGTTGGGGGTGGTATTCACCAACGCCAATAACTCCGACAATCAATACTAAAGGGTTACATGCCAGTACTGATAGAAGATATTAAACAACTGGGAATCAGTACATATCAGTACTAGAAGATAGTATTGAGTTAGTCACTACTGACGTACGGTAGTCAGTACTGGACAGCGGTAGATTTAATGAAGCCAAATAAAATGTACCTAGCTAAAAGTACACAATTCCAGTTATGAACTGAATAAACAGTAGGGATCCATATTGAAAAATCATGACAAAAATAACTTAATGGATTTTCAGTTTTATAAGAAATAAATCTAAGAAATCTCCTCTGTACTGATTCCAGTTTAAAAATATGAGTTTTTGTATATGGTGACCAAATCATTGACCCTTAGTGCGGTCTAACTAAGGTGTTATATAATTTAATCATAGCGGTAGTATCAGTGAAAGATCGAGTGGTTCTCATGAGAAATCCCAGCGATCTAAAAGCTTTACTTGTTGCATATTGTAAATGCTCAGTAAATGATAATGAACTATTAATAATAAAACCCAAATCTTTCACAGAATTGTGAAATGACTGGATTTCGTGCTACAATTGATATAAGTTAAAATTACAGAATACTTAAAACCTAACTTTCTAAGTTTAAATTAACTTTCTCCTCCGTCTATTAGAAAAATGCCACTTAATATTGCAAGTTGGAGTATGAGGAAAAAACTTCTTTTTTGTAAAAGTCGTCAACTTCGTTGGATCCGCCATTTTGATTTTTTGAAACCCTATTTCAGATTTATGTTCAGTGACCCCAAAAACCTTATAGAAACATGTTTAATGCAAAAAAGAGTTCCGTGTTGAAAATGTCGCTAGCCACATTGGATCCGCCGTTTTGATTTTTTGAAATCTAACTTAAGATTTGTGTTTAGCAACATTAAAAACTGTATAGAAACATGTTTAATGCAAAACAAAGTTCCTTTTGGAAATTGTCGTCAGCCATATTCGATCCACGATTATGATTTTTTAAAATCTGATCTCAGATTTATTATGTTCATTAGTGTTTCGCTACCTCACCATTCGTTGTGTTATAATTTTTAATTGAATTCGCTTCATTTTACATTAGACAGAATAAACATCAATTCAATAAACATTATTCAATAATTTGAACTTTTATCAACTGTAGCTCAAAATCCAGTCGTTACTTTAAGTTTTGTCATATAGATTTTTTGTTCAGGAGGTCGAAAATGACTAAATTTGACTGAAAGCCGATTTCTGTGCAAAAAGTGCGGGTCCTTTTCATTGAATTAAGGATTAAGGGGAGGAGCAATCCAGAATTGTGGCCCTTGATTTTTATATGTTACACTTTTGTAAATATTGTCATTTGGTACCATTTTCTTCCTAAAATGAATGGTATTTAGTAACAAAAAATTTTTTATTTTTCCATGATTTGGAATATTTATTTTTTGAAATATGTGACATAATAACAAATCCATGCGAGAGATTGTTTAAAATGGAAAGAAATACACGTACAAATTTTTTTGATGGAAAATATTTAAAATTGTGAGAGTAGTTCAATTTTTAGTATTTTATTTTCAACTTTTTATATGCCACATTTTTCAATACGTTTTCGTATAGTTATCAAATATAAATAATATTTGGAATCTTCAAAACTTTATTGTAAGTTATTATTATTTAATTTCTTTTTGTATACGTACACATATGTTATACGTAGATATGTATAAAAAATTCTTACTTTTTTTCTTACTTCGAAACAATTCTTACTTTTTTGTTTTTGATAATTTGTCCAATTCATTTACAATGAAAGTATTAGTATTTTTAGCAATATCGATATTTTGTGCAGAATGACAAAACAAAACAGCCAGGCGCATTATTTGACGCAGTATATACTGATCTTTCAAAGGCATTTGATAGAGTGGATTTAAACTTGCTTCTGCATAAAATTAAATCGACTGGTATTAAAGGCACATTACTAGTATGGATTGAAAATTACTTGGTAAATAGAGTTCAAATAGTTAAATACAAAAATTATTATTCTAAAGAAATTCAGGTAACATCTGGAGTCCCACAAGGATCTCATTTGGGTCCACTTTTATTCATTTTATTTATTAATGACGTGTTGTTAATATCACGTAAAGCTCATATGCTAATATTTGCTGATGACATTAAAATATTTTATGATATAAAATCTTTAGCAGATGCAGTTTCTCAGCATGTTGTGCAATTAATGGCATGACTCTTAATTTAAATAAATGTTACTATGTCTCCTTTTCAAAGTCTATGAAAAAAATAAATTCACGGTACTCTTTGCTGGGTCAATCTTTACTTAAAAAGTCAACTATTAAAGATCTTGGTGTAATATTTGATAACAGAATTACTTTCAATGATCATATAAAATATGTCGTTAACAAAGCGTCAAAAATGCTGGGTTTCCTTCAAAGAACATGTGGAAACTTTAAACAGGTTAAAACCATACGCTTACTGTATTTGACACTAGTCAGACCAATTTTGCTTTACGCATCTTCAGTCTGGTTACCTATATATGAGGTTCATTTTAAGGAAATAGAGAGAGTACAACATAAATTTTTACGATATGCTGCATTTAAATTAAAAAAGCCTCTTCATCCTTTTGATCATGATTATACTGCAATAGCTATTGAATTAAACTTGTCTTCCTTAAAGTCGGTGTATCATGTAAATGATCTCTGTTTATTATACAAACTAATTCAGACAGACATCGATTGTCCTTTTATGCTAAGTAAAATAAATTGGATGGTACAATCTATTTCCACAAGAAACCCAAACATTTTTTCTTTGAAAACACCTCGTACAAATTATGTTAAAAATGCACCCATGTTTCGAATATGTAATTTAGCAAATTTAAATTCACCACACATTAACCTGACTGAAGATACATATTCTAATTTTCAAAGATGTGTTAAAACATTATTATACAGATTTATCTAGAAATTTCATTTTTATTTTTATATTGATTACGGCCATTTATTTTGTAATATGTTTTGTAAAGGGTTATAACCCGTTGATGATGAAATAAATAAATTATGGACTGAGTGCGAAGACAAGAGAAGCGGCTAAGCTTGAGTCTGAGGGTGTAACGTCCAGGAATGTTCTAATCATTAGTTTTGTATACAGATGAAAATAATTTTGTATACGTAACTATATATAAAATATGTGTACGTATGCAAACAATTAAATAATAACTTACAATAAAGTTCTGAAGATTCTAAATATTATTTATATTTGATAACCATACGAAAACTTATTGAAAAATGTAGCATATTAAATTTTGTCGATGCCAGAAAGTCGTATGTTGCTCTAAAAAGTTGAAAATTGAACTACTCCCACAATTTTAAATATTTTCCATCAAAACAATTTGTACTTGTATTGCTTTCCATTTTAAACAATCTCTCGCATGGATTTGTTAGTATATCACATATTTAAAAAAATAAAAATTCCAAATCATTCGCAATATTTTATATTTCTGGTTTTGGGCGTTCACGCCCGTATGTTTAATAAAATAAAAAAAAAAAAAAAAAAAAAAAAAAATAAAAAAATAAAAATTCCAAATCATGGAAAAATAAAAAATTGTTTGTACTAAATAGATTAGATTACCCACTGTCCAGCAGATCGCAATGTAAATCGCGAGTGAAGACGTAAAATGTCAATTAAAATTCGAAATCCTCAACATTTTTTTTTCTATACATAGGTATACTTTTCTTATGTCATTAAGAATATTTCTACATAATTTCTAGACGATGTGGTTATTTATATTATTTTTATATGATTTTTTAAAGTCACTACTTTTTTCATTTTAAGGCTACCGTATCGATTACCGTGTTAGCTACGACAAAAAAGTCAGTGAGAGCCATAGTCTAATGTTAATATGTACGGCATGAAAAACATCGGAAGTTATTGAAAAAATCATTGAAATTTTAGAACAGAGATAGTTATCTTATTCGTGACGTATCTATTAACATTAGACTAAGGCTCTCAGTGACTTTTTTGTAGGAAATTTCGTGCTCTACAAAAAAGGTTGAGTGCATTTTTGTCGTATCTAACACGGTAATCAATACGGAAGCCTTCAAATGAAAAAAGTAGTGATTTTTTCACTATTAACGACTTTAAAAAATCATATAAAAATAATATAAATAACCACATCGTCTATAAATTACGTAGAAATATTCTTAAAGACATAAGTAAAGTATACCTATTTATAGAAAAACAAATTTTGAGGATTTCGAATTTTAATTGTCATTTTACATCTACTTGCGACTTACATCGCGATCTGCTGGACAGTGGGAAGCTGTTTTAGCTCGACACTCTGGCTGGAGCGACGTTCTATTTTTTTTCTGTGTAGTTATTCTAAAAGAATTTTTGTAGATGTCTGTACAGAAGTGTGATATGACAAATTTAGACATTTGATTTAGATTCAAGGAATTTACCACTTCATAATTTTATTTCGGGCATTGAGGAAGGCATTTCAAAGATAAAAAATGTCACGGACAGTGAAGGAAACATTGTGATTGATAAAAAAAAAACATTTTTCGAATTGACATGCATCTACATCCTTTTTGAACAACACGTTATAGCGAACAAATATCTCATGGTTCGTTAAGATAATTTTGAAGAGGGCAACAATAAATGGCCGAAACATCAATCGACGATATCATTGTTTATTTAATTCCGTCCATTTCGCCAAGAAATTCTTATTTCGTTGATATTTTCATTCCAATGGATAAGCAATAAAACCACTCATATTAAATTTAAATGTAGTTGTTAAACGATTTGAGCAACATACACTACCGACCAAAAGTTTGTGAACGCTCAGAATTTTCGAACTCGTCAAATAATGTGTCATACCACCGAATCCTTTGAGATATTCAAAAAACGCAAAGGAAATTTTTTTAAGTACAGGAATAAAGCTTTCAATTGGTGCATACAGTTTTACATCAGACATTATTTTGTCTTAGTTGTTGTAATTTCAAAATGTCGAATTTTGTAACTTTTTTCTTCCAACTTTTATCTTTCACCGGATGATTAATAAATTTTTCTGGATATTGCCAATGTTTTTGTAAATACTACAAATCAAGACCTTGAAATTCATTTTTTATAAAAGTCGCTGCGATTTTTTGTTGCAAAGTTAAAAAGGGTCAAAAGTTCGTGAACATGCAGTTTATTCATGTTTCGCGAATCGGAATGATACGATTCCTTAAAAATGATACAACATATTAAATTTTATAATATAATCATTTTCTGCTAACTTATTTTTCGAATCAATGGATTTTTCGCTGCTACACGACCGTTTAATCCACTTTCGACGATTGTGAAGTTTGTCGTCCGAACGAAGTGAAGGTAACAATCACACTCGTCCGAGATCGATATTTCGCCCATGACAAATAATGTATTTTTTTATCCGATTGTCGTAGGACTCTATAATTCGAGGCTAAAAAAAGAGGATAAAAAAGTTATGTTCCACTAAACATGCTTACCTGAGTTATTTACGTCATTTCAGCGAGGTACATTTTGGAGTTTTGAATCGCAGTTCACATTTAAAAAGTGAATTTTTTATAAAATTTGTAAATGTTGTACCATCTTTAAGGAATCGTATCATTCCGATTCGCGAAACATGAATAAACTGCATGTTCACGAACTTTTGGTCTTTTTTCAAAGAATTCTCACTCAACGGATAAAATTGGAAATTTTCAAAAAATCGCAGCGACTTTTATAAAAAATGAATTTCAAGGTCTTGATTTGTAGTATTTACAAAAAAATTGGCAATATCCAGAAAAATTTATTAAGCATCCGGTGAAAGATAAAAGTTGGAAGAAAAAAGTTACAAAATTCGACATTTTGAAAATACAACAACTAAGACAAAATAATGTCTGATGTAAAACTGTATGCACTAATTAAAATCTTTATTCCTCTGCTTAAAAAGATTTCGTTTGCGTTTCTTAAATATCTCAAAGGATTCGGTGGTATGACACATTATTTGACGAGTTCGAAAATTCAGAGCGTTCACAAACTTTTGGCCGGTAGTGTATTTCCTCATGTACTAATAGAAAAAGTTCGATAAAAGATATGATGGTCTAGACGATGTAAATAAGGAATACAGTTGACAAGAATGAAAATATTTCCTTCAAAATACCATTAATTTTAGGAAGAAAATAGTACCAAATGACAATATTTACAAATGTGTAACATTATTATTATTATTACGATCTTATTGGCCTTATTAAAATAGTTACAACAATAAATATGCATATAAACAGATATGCCAAAAGGCGAGCCACAGCTGATGCTGTTTTACAGACGGACCTCATTTATAACATAAAAATCAAGGGCCTAAATTCTGGCTTGCCCCTCCCCTTAACGTTTTAAGAACTTTTAAAGTGCAACTTACCTGTTCTGTGGATAGAAAAAAGTGAATGAAAACCCTTGGACCAATAATGATTTAATGGAGAGGCCCAGAGAACAGTTAAATGCCAAGAATGTAGACCAATGCTCAAAACGATGTAAGCAACACAAATTAGAAGCGTCATACGAAATCTAGTGTACAAAAGTTGAATTAAGCCAGCCTGAAATAAATCGAATATTTATAATTAAATACAAAATTTGATCATCATAAACAAAGATCAAAGTTTTAAAAACACATTTCTAATTTACCTGGAAAATGTATGTCGAAAAGAAGTTAGCCAAAAGAATCGTTAAGGCAATGATCAAGCAGAAATCTTGAATTCTAAAAAAAGTTATTAACACGCATAAAACTAAATGTTTTAAAAGTATTTTTAATATTATTATTCAAAGTCTTACACGTAAAGAACAAGAAAATCAGCCGGATGAATCCTTGCAAAACTTGAAAATGAATTAACACCAATATCGTATAATAGTAAAAGGTACTGTAAAAATATGATTACAGAATACTGTCTTTGGGTTAATATACCCATTTATAAACTCTTAAGCCAATATAAAATAAATAATGTGAACGAGAGGTTAATCATAAGAAAATATGTATAATTTTGATTCATGTAGGTTCTGTTTTTGAAATCTGATCGAATAGTTGCCATGACAACACATAAAATCCTGATTGGTTACTTTAGATGTTTTTTATTGGCCAAAGAACAGTTCCAATTGGTTGACAGATTTGAATTGAAATCACCCAATAAACACGCCTAACTACTGGTTATCCGATAGATGACTTTTTTAAGTCATCTTTTTGTCTTACCTTTAAGGTGTCTTTAAGTCACATGTGCGTTCCTAGTTACCTTTCAAACGGCAACTAAAAGGCAACCTTTTTCAAATATACCGGGTGTGAGTGCGTGAGAATGGAACATAGACTAGGGACTTTTTAGGCTATACACCAATAATCTGGTTAAATTGTTAATTTAAATGGTTAAACTTTCTTAAAAGTGATTACAAAAGAGTCAATTGTCTAAATTCAAACTTTATTGTATGAAAAAATATGCTATATAATACATTCATAAAAATTTGGTTTACAAAGGAAATTTTATTTTATTGCAAGATCAGCATATTTTTTTTGTACTACAAAAAGATACTCGTGCATTGTAGGTAAATTGGTTCTTTTAAAACGTAAATCTTACGTTTACTACAGAATTAACCCTTTGCGACATACATTTTTCTTTACATGGAAAACAACTGAAATTTGTTACTCGGAGGGGTCCCTGATTACGAATTTGGAGTCATAGTTTGAAAATTCAAAATGGCGGATTCAATATGGCGGACGAATGTTTTACAATTTATCGGATTCGCTTGAAATTTGTTACTTGGGTGTTTTTGGGGTGCTGATTGCGAATCAGATGTTAGTTTTAGTAAATTAAAAATGGCAAATCGATTTTATCAGCCAAAAAGTTTGAAAACGACTTCACGTTACCCGTTATTATTTTTACCAAGTTAAAAATGGCAGATCAAACATGCCGGCCAAACATTTTACAAACGACTCCAGTTATAAAATTCCGGATTCAATGGATTTGGCAAAATTAACGTTGGATTCGTAATCAGAGATCCCAAAAACCCACGAGTAACTAATTTTGTTAAAAATGAGACATTTAAAATTTTTTTGGTTCGACATATTGGATCCGCCATTTTGAATTTGGTGAAACTAACATCGAATTCGTAATAAGCTACTCCCAAAACCTCCGAATAACAAATTTTGCTGAAAATGAGGCATTTTAAAATTTTTTGGTGGTCATATTGGATCCGCCATTTTGAATTTGGTAAAACTAACGTTGGATTCGTGATCAGCGACCCCAAAAAACTTTATAAATAAATCTAAAGTAAAAAAAATCTTGTGTAGTTTGCAAAAATGAATTTATTAAAAAAACGCGGTTTTTTCAATTTTATTTGTTAATAACAATTATAATAATAACACTAAACGAGAAGATTATTTTTTTATAATAATATTAGTTCTATATAGGAAATGGAAAAAGATCTCTTCCCTGTACCTTTCATATTCTGCGAGAAAAGTAAGGAAATGTGAATAAATCTAGGTGGTAAAACGTATGTACCACTATGCCGCAAAGATTCATCAACTTTCTGTTGACAATTTTTACATTCATATTTTAGGTTAAACATGAATTCCCCTATGTTCCATTCTCTCGCACTCACCCGGTATACATACGCTTAAATGCGCATGAAAAGTGATAATACATATAGTTATCCGTCAGATATGTTTAAAAGATAACTCTCGGATAACTGAAAATTGTAACTTTAGGTTACATTATTAAAAATTGTTTCTCAACGTTAACATGTTTTGATAAATTTATGGGCCGTTAGGTAGCGAACTGTAAAACTTTTTCGCAAGTACAATAAAAAAAAACAAGGGATTCTAAGTGTATGTGGTACATACATTTTTTAAAAATATTTTTCATAAATCTGAAAATAGTCACCTTTTAGACAACTTATGTACAACAACTAATATACAGTAGTCCTTCCCTTATTCTAATGTCTTCCCGTATTCTAATTTTTTCTCTTCTCCTCACGCGTTCTCCCCACCGCACCTACTACAGTAGTCCTCCCTTTACGTTTACTTCCCTTAAGTTTTGCAAGTTTCTTCCCATATGCTTTGCCGCGCATGCGCAGGGCACTCAGAAGGGTTCAATATATCTATAAATATACTTCATGAGTTATACTTAAGGGAAGAAGCCGCCATCTTGAAAGTCCAAATGTAAAACTTAAGGGGAGGACTACTGTACTTTCCCTCGAAGCACGTATGACATAGCTGCGCATGCGCTGCGAAAGAGAAAGAGAGAGAAAAAGCGAAATACAGTAGTCCTTCTCTTATTCTAATTGGTCCAGTCAGGGAAGATGGTAGCCTTCTTCTCTTATTCTAATTTTCTCCTCTCTCCCACTAAATGTTTGCTGTTTCGGTTTTTCACTCTCTTTCTCTTTCGCAGCGCATGCGCAGTTATGTGTCATATGTGCTTCTAGGGAAAGTAGTAGGTGCGGCGGGGAGAACGCGAGACGAGAAATATTAGAATAGGAGAAGAGAAAAAATTAGAATACGGGAAGACATTAGAATAAGGGAAGGACTACTGTAGCAAACATTTAGTGGGAGAGAGGAGAAAATTAGAATAAGAGAAGAAGGCCACATCTTGCTTGATTGAACCAATTAGAATAAGAGAAGGACTTACTGTATGTGTTTGTATTAATGTAGTTTTTGTTATTATTACCAGTTGGCGCTGTTCTCTAACTTATCACCTGCATATGAATTGTACGTTTGAGAAACATTCAGAAAACGTACGAAATGTTACCAGAGAAAATATTGCCAATAATTTTGTCACTATTTTTTAAAGCACGTAACGCGATTGGCTGACGTATTTCCGTAAATTACTAAAGGTGTTTTCTAGGGAATACTAGTTACGGACCTTCTGCGTTTCTATGTTCCATCGGAATACGGAACGTAACCAGCAAGGTGAATACGGAACGGACGGATCATCGAAAACATCGGCCATTTTTGCGTTTCTCACGTTGACGACGTCGTCGGGTCTTTTGCTTTCTTACAGCCAAGATGAAGTAAGTGGCTGTTGATGTGTTGAAAAATAAATCCAATTATTTCATAAACATCATTAACATTTTATAAAATTTAAATGAATAACTTGAATCTTTAAACTGTGATGATTAACAAAATTTTAATATTTATAGGATTGGATTGTGCGGGTACAGCGGATATAAAATATATCCGGGCCATGGCAAAACCATGGTCAAAGTTGATGGAAAGGTATTTTACAATAACATAATTATATTAACGTTTTTTTTTTTTTATTACGATACATTTTTATTCTGCTACATTAACCTAACTTTTTTTTACAGACTTTTACTTTCCTCAACTCCAAATGTGAATCTGCCCATCTTATGAAAAGGAATCCTAGAAAAGTTACATGGACTGTACTTTATAGGTGAGTTTTGTTAAATTTTTATAATTCTATGAAAACTTTGACTAATTTACTCCAATCTTTTTTGCAACTTTTGTGTTGACGAATGCCATTCTGTATAGTCGGTCATTTATTACAAAAGTTCAATTTCACACTTGAATTCGTCACGGTATAACAATTCTCTTAATGTTCTATGCGTTTCTGAAAAGGATAGATGGAATCGTATATCTCCAGCAAACCGTGATATTTATTGCATTATAGTGAAACAATTTGTTATCGAGTACTATTTATGTGCTCTTAAAATTACATATATATGTAAAAATATATAAGAAATAGACATCTGTTCCTCTGGCACAATTTTCAATGTTGCGTTAGATTTCAGTTTGTCTTAGATTAACAAAGGGCTGCTTCACCCAGAATTGTGTAAACAGTAAATAACATTGTCTGGCTTTGCGGGTCCAAACAAAATTGTAAAACTATACATATACTGAAATTTAAATGACGCTGAAGCAAGCAGCAGATTCGCAGCAGCGGATTCAAGAAAACTGAAAATGGATAATTTCTTATTAAAAATTACTTGCATTTAAACATTTTTAGACAAATTTTATATAATTAATCTGTTTTTGGCAATTTTAATGGCTGAAAACCATAGTTTTTTCAAATCTGCTGCTGCGATTCTGCTGCTAACTTCAGCGCCATGAAATTTAAAGAACATATTTAATATGAAAATTCTTTGACTGATTCTGACCATATTTTACCATTTTACAGGCGAAAGCATAAGAAGGGTGCTGAAGAAGAGCAGACGAAGAAGAGGACGAGGCGTGCACAGAAGTTCCAACGAGCAATTGTTGGTGTGTCGCTTACTGATATTTTGGCCAAGCGTAACATGAAGCCAGAAATCCGTAAAGCTCAGCGGGATCAAGCAATTAAGTGAGTACCTTGTTATTTTAAGTACCACAAATCAAATCATTTTTATCGTCTTAATTGTATTATAGAATATCTGTTTTAATTGATGGAATCGTATTGAAAAGAAGTAAGAAAAATGTAGACATCTGTTCCTCTAACATAATTCTTAATTTTATGTTAGATTTCAGTACGTCTTAGATTAACGAAGGGCTGCTTCACCCAGAATTGTGTATAATGTTAGTAACATTGTCTGGCTTTGCGGGTCCAAACAAAATTTCAACTTTGATAATACTTTAATTAAACTACAGCACATAGTTTCTTAATACATTCAAAAATTATTTGTTTATTTTAATTATGAACTACAGTGGCCCTCTCCTTATTTTAACTTTTCGAGTCAAGGAAGATGGCGGCTTCTTCCCTTATTTTACCACTTCCCCTCATCCTCACCACTGGCAGTACACAGTAAAAAATCGTGTTGTAAAATGACTACTCTGAGAGTAGGTAATTTTTCCGACCCACTCTGAGAGTAGTAAAATCCCTAGGAAATTTGTGAAATTACTACCGCACTTGTAAATTTACATAGGCGGATAGTAATTTTACATATCTTGAAATACCAGGTTAACATTTACATTGAAATTAACAAGCACTTGAGTAAAATTACAATTTGCCTTGTAATTTTACACATTTTATATTTTCGGGCATTGCAGGTGAGGTTAGGTTATCTAATCTTTTGTATATTTCACTGTTAACTTGTAAATTTTGAAAAATATTGTTGGGAAAAGGATATCATGGAAAATAAAATTATATAGTGCATATGTGTAAGGATTGTATTAAATACTTTATTTTATTTCTCTTTCATGGCATGTTTTTCTTTTACTTTTTTGTATAAAAGCCGTGAATATTTAAATAAATTAAATTATTAAATAAATAAATACATTACCATCAGTTTCAAATCTTACAATTAAACTTTGCAACTTTAATTTTGTACAACCCTTTTCTTATTTGATTCAGTCTCGTTCCGCTTTGAGTCTCTATAGCACTTTTGCTACTGCGAGCGTAAATTTACAATCTCGAGTTGAATTTTACTTTATAAAATACAATTCTGAAAATAGTAAAATTACTGCTCTCAGACTAGGTAATTTTTACGACCCAGTCTGGGAATACCAATTTTACAACTTTTGTGTAATGTTACTATTGCACTGGTACAATATCTGGCCAAATAAGGATATTATATTTTTCAGAGTCGTGATTTTACACTGCTGCTAAGTAAAACCGCGGTTTAATTTTACAAATCCCTAGTGATTTTACAAAGGGAGTTTTTACAGTGTATGAGAGAATAAAAACCGAGAGGAGATATAGTAGCGTCTTTCTTCACCTGTATGCGCAAGCGCAAGCAGCAGTCCGCACTCTTTTGAACATTTTCAAATGGCGAATGGAGGGGGAACTCACGAGGGGAAGAAGTTAACATAACGGACGAAAGAAAGTTAAAATAAGGGGAAGGCCACTGTATTAGAAATACAGTATTTCTGGTATAATTTGGCTAAAAGAGCCGCAAATCCAAAAATGAATGTATTTTATTATAAAATCGTATCCAAAGATTCCTTGTATAATGAAATACGCTGTATATTTCCTAAAATTAATCGTTAAATTAAGTACAGTGGCCCTCCCCTTATTTTAACTGCGTCCTTTATTTTAACTTTTTTTCGTCCCTTATGTTAACTTCTTCCTCTCGTGAGTTCCCCCACCATTCGCCATTTGAAAGTATTCAAAAGAGGGCGGACTGCTGTTTGTGCTTGTGCATGCAGGTGAAGAAGGACGCAACTATGTATATCTCCTCTCTCTGTTTTTATTCTATCATACTGCAAGTGGTGAGGATGAGGGGAAGCGGTAAAATAAGGGAAGAAGCCGCCATCTTCCTTGACTCAAAAAGTTAAAATAAGGGGAGGGCCACTGTAATTTAGTTTTTAGTTAGAATCGGTTTATTGGCGATACATCAAAAATCGAGAAAATAGATAAATGACTTTTCTTCGAGGGTAGAATAGTCTAAAATTATATATGAAATAGTCTATTTTGGTTAAAATGCTATAAAAACTAAAAAATATAGCTTTATACAAAGATTTAATGATATCATTGTTTTATATTTTTGTTTGTTTATATTTCAGAGCCGCAAAGGAGCAGAAGAAGGCATTAAAAGCCACTAAGAAAGCTGCTGCTCCAGTAAAGAAGAAGGTCACCATCCAGAAGGCAACTAAAGTACAGCAGAAATCTGCCCCGCGAGTTGGTGGAAAGCGATAAAACTTCTATTATAATTTATATAAATAAATAAAGTGGAAACGCTATAATTAGCATTCAATGAATTATTTTATACCTATCTCATTCTTTAGTAAAACATCTTTATTTTACAATTTTTACAGAAACTTAATTCAGTTCCATCTGCTACGTAAATTGTTACGTTGACTTCGTAAGCCTAATCCATTAACGCACAAGAAGACAAATTTCATCAAAATTTTCGGAATATTTCTTGACATTTTTTTAAAGAAACTACATAGTAAACTGAAGAAAATGGCGCTTCGAACGATTTCTTATCTATTTTTGTTGATGAGTTACAAATTTGAAATTTTTTGATGTTTTTTTTTGAAAAATTCATAACTCGTGAACATGAAGAGATAAAAATCGTAAAAAATTCAAGAAAGATTTTTTCGATGAATACTATAGTCTAAAAAAATTTGCAACAAAAATTAAGAGGGTGACGCATTTTCATCGTCGATTTCACATGGAATGCCCTATATATACTTGGGCATTATATACAGGGTGTCCCACGGCTCAGCGGACATATTCAAGGGACTAAAAGTACTCAAAAAAATAAGACGAAAAGTCCTCGTGCACTTTTTATAAATTTTTAGTTTTGACCTAATAGTTATCGGATGGGCAAAGTCGAAAAATTGCGTTTTTTCGAATAAATTCGATTTCTCGTAAAATATAAAAAGTTATAAACTGGTATTATACGTAATCGGGGGTTTTTGAGATCGCTGATTACGAATTTGTCGTCGAAATTCCAAAATTCGAAACTTTAGCCGATTACTGCGAAAGTCAGTAGTAGGAGATTCTAGGGGTCGCAGATTATCAATATGTTGTCAGAATTTCAAAATCCAAAATGGCGTATCCAATATGGCCGACTAAATTTCGAAACTTTATTCGTACTTGGGGGTCTTCGAGACCGCTGACTATGTATCCGTTGTCAGATTTTCAAAATTAAAAATGGCGGATCCACCATCAAGCCATATTGGATCGGCCATTTTAAATTTTGGAATTTCGACGACAAATTCGTAATCAGCGATCTCAAAAACCCCCGATTACGTAATAGCAGTTTATGTAACTTTTTATATTTTACGAGAAATCGAATTTATTCGAAAAAACGCAATTTTTCGACTTTGCCCATCCGATAACTAGGTCAAAACTAAAAATTTATAAAAAGTGCAAGAGGACTTTTCGTCTTATTTTTTTGAGTACTTTTAGTCCCTTGAATATGTCCGCTGAGCCGTGGGACACCCTGTATATATATACAGGGTGATCCTTTTGTCTATGCTAATCGGCTAAGAGTGGATTCCTGAGTTGATTCTAAGTAACTTTTTCCTGTTCCAAAATTGGATCTGAGGCTCAGAAAGTGAAGAGCCATTGAAATTTAGAAAAAAAAATTCGTTTTTTTGCAAATACTCGGCTTCTTTTCAAGTTATTGCAATGAATGAGGGCTTATTTTCAAGCTTTTTTTAAGCCCTACAATTCATTCCTGAGAACATTTGTCCTGCGGTGAATATTTCTGAAGTTATGGCCTCGAAAATGGTAAAAAAGGCTAATTTTTGCAGTTTTTCGCATCTAACTCATTTCGCAAAATAGCTATCGAAATGTCAAACTAGAAAAAGTTGAAGAGCTTGAAAAGACGAAGAATTTTAATGAAAATTGAGTCCGCGGGAACATTTTTCATGTCGTAGAATTGACGAAAAACCCACATCGTCAGTACCAAACGCGTTTTTCGTCAATTCTACGACATTAAAAGTGTTCCCGCGGACTCAATTTTCATTAAAAACGAACATATGAGGGGGCACATTCTTCGTTTTATCAAGCTCTACAACTTTTTCTAGTTTGACATTTCATTAGCTATTTTGCGAAATGAGTTAGATGCGAAAAACCGCAAAAATTGTCCTTTTTTACCATTTTCGAGGCCATAACTTCAGAAATATTCACCGCAGGACAAATGTTTTCAAGAATGAATTGTAGGGCTTAAAAAAAGCTTGAAAATGAGCCCTGATTCATTGCAATAACTTGAAAAGAAGCCGAGTTATTGCAAACAAAGTAATTTTTTTTCTTTCAATGGCTCTCCACTTAAATTCTGAGCCTCAGATCCAATTTTGGTACAGGAAAAAGTTACTTAGAATCAAGTCAGGAATCCACCATTAGCCGGTTGGCATAGACAAAAGGATCATCCTGTATACAGGGTGTCCCATTTTAAGTGTCCATCCCAAATATCTTGAAAATAACGCGTTGTACAAAAAAATGTTTCAGACAAAAGTTTCAAGATTTTTTCTCTGGGCAATTTAACGGCAACCTTTATTCGACCTTGGCCATGACCTTAAAGGTCATATCGAGGTCAAATTCAATTTTTTTAAATGGGAACCTCAATTTTTTATTGCAGATTTGGAAAGAGCAGGAAATTTTACGTTCAGGTACAACCTTGTCCATGTCCGGGACAACAACCATCAAGATCTTTTCAAGGTCAAAGTTGTTTTTTTAACGGGAATTCCATTTTTTATTGTAGATTTGGAAAGAGTTGACAGTTGACGTTTGAGTATGACAATGTCCATTCCTGATCCACGACCTTCGAGGTAATTCCAAGTTCATAGTTGTTTTTTTAATGTAAATCCCTATTTTTTATTGTGGATTTGGGAAGAACGGGATATTTTATGTCCGACATGATAGTTTATAATATGCTATAGTAACCTTCTATAAAGTATAGTAAAATTATGATTACTTTCACTTAAGAAAATGTCAGAAAAGAAAAATCAAAATTAATTCTATTTATTGGATATATTATTACATAAATAATAGACGAAGATGAATTTCTTTAATTGGATACAATCTAATTATGGAAAGGAGACTCTATTGTTACTAAAGGAGTGGAAAAATATTAACAACAAATTAGCGGCATCTATAATGAGAAGAATTTTCTTACTCAGATGTAAAAAGAACAATTTCCTACCTAAGCATATTTTTTCTAATAAATTCACACATAGAACGGAATTTTATACACCATTGCACACACACAAACATCAAGAACTTATTCAAAAATACAAGATTAAACTACTACAACTGGAAATCACGGATACAACACAACAAATCACTTATTTAAGAGCACACAAGGCACACCTATGGACTTTAGAAAATTATGATTACTTTCACTTAAGAAAATGTCAGAAAAGAAAAATCAAAATTAATTCTATTTATAGTAACCTTCAGATGATAAAATATTCAAATTCTAAATATTGTCCAATATTGAATCGTACTAAAACTGTTTCATCGTTGCATGTATTTTGTTCGTATTACCAAAGGTAACCCGACATAAAAGAGGGATAAATCTAACAATAAACTTCAATTTTGCAAAAACGACGAAAAAGACATGACTTTTATTAGATTCTTACTTATTTTAAAAACAGCGAATCTACGTAATGGTGGATAAATAATGTTTCCAAAAAACGTAACACTTAAATTTCTCTATAAAAATGTTTTAGTAAACCATCAAGCACGTGTATCGGCGGTTGTATCCATAGTTATTACCATTTAAATGTTCCTCAAAGAAATTTGGTCCCACAGTGTAATTATTCACAATGGGATTTCCGTTAAAAAAATACTTTAACCTTGAAAAGATCTTGAAGGTCGTTGTCCCGGACATGCCCTACTGGAAGTAAACGGATTCAAACGGATAGAAAATTTGTATCCGTTTGAATGCCCACTTTGCATTCTTTTCAATCGGTTGTTGTCCGTCAAAACTGAATATACGTTCTGGATCCGTGGAATGGAAAATTGATCCGCCTCAATCCGTTCTGATATAAGCCTGTCGAATCCGTGTCTATCCGTTTCTATTTGCATAAATACTTTCATCCGTCTCAATCCTTAAAAACTGAGTCAATATTTATCCGCATATATCCGCCAGCGTATACGAAAATTAAACCGCGGCAGTCGTCGAGAAATATGATCGAAACGTATAGGCTCGAAAACGGATCGGGACGGATAAAAGACGATATATGCGGATTGGTAGACGGATAGAAATCCGCGGATCACGACGGATTAGAAATGTAATTTGCGAATCGCGGATATACGCGGATAGGAAAGTATTGGAACGGACTCGTGTGCGATCCGCGGCAGACGTCGGGAATAAATTAATGTTGGACGCGGATACGGACGGATTAGTCACGGATAGCCTTCGGATACAAGAGGTTAAAAATGTATTGTAACGTTATCAAACGTATATAAACGGATAGACAAAGTATTAATACGGATAGGGTTTGAATCCGTTTACTTCCAGTAGGGTGGACAAGGATGTACCTGAACGTAAAATTTCCTGCTCTTTCCAAATCTGCAATAAAAAATGGGGGTTCCAATTTAAAAAAAAAATTGAATTTGACCTTGATATGACCTTCAAGGTCGAATAAAGGTCGTCGTTAAGGTAGTTAGACGAAAATATTTTAATAACACTTCCAGGAATAAAATTTTTATTATGCATGATATTGTGACAGAGTTCGAGCGTTATTTTTCTTGAAAAAAAATTGAAACTTGCAAAAATAATTTGATAACCAACTTTTCTTAGCGACTCAAATTTTCTTCTTATTTTCATTCAAAACTTTTCTAAAAATGAATGGATTTCAATGAATGACGGCTTATTTTTTCAAGAAAAAGATTCTCTACAACTTCACCGAATGAATGTCTTGAATTTCTAAAACTAGGGTCAAATATCTCCAATTATTAAAAAAAAATATATATTATTTTTTAACTTTTCTGAATAATTTTAGTGATCAGGCAAACAAATTTGAGAAATTTATTCGGTGAAGTTGTAGAGAATCTTTTTCTCGAAAAAATGAGCCGTCATTCATTGAAATCCATTCACTTTTAGAAAAGTTTTGAATGAAAATAAGAAGAAAATTTGAGTCGCTAAGAAAAGTTGGTTAACAAATTATTTTTGCAAGTTTCAATTTTTTTTCAAGAATAATAATGCTCGAACTCTGTAACAATATCATGTATAATAAAACTTCAATTCCTGGAAGTGTTATTAAATTATTTTTGCTAACATATGATATCTTGGGGTCTAGCTACCTTAAGGGGTCTGTCTAGTAACTCACTTTTGAAAAATCGGTTTTTTGTTTTTTACTTTTTTCGAAAGTAAATATATTAAGAAATATTGTGTGATAAGGAATTTTGTACGATCCAGGCATCGCTGACTAGGTGTAAGTAATTTTTTTTTAAGAATTTCATGTAAAAAAAACTTTAAACGCGTTTTTCTCGAAACAACGCTTTTACTCGCCTTGTTGATGAAATTTTCGAAACTACTCGACCGATCCTTATGAAATTTGAACCACATATTCTTTAAACCTATCGCTATGTCCCCTATACATTTTTTTCAACAATTTTGAATTTAACTATATTATTTTTTCAAAAATCGGCGAAAAAAACCGGTTTTTTGAAAATTTTTTGTTTTTTCTTCACCATTTTTTTATTTTTTAAAATAATTGAACAAAATTTACAGGGGACATTGCCATTGTCATACCAAACCTAAAGCACTTTGATTTTTTTGTTTCAGACAACACAGCTCCGAGATTTTATCAACAAGGCGGACCTACCTACTTTTCGAGGTGTTGCGTTTGGTTGACGTTTTTCGTCATAATACATGTATAAAATAAAAGAACAACATTTTTTTATGTTTTTCAAGAGTGCATTTACTAAGCCTAATAACTTTTATATCATTACCTTTATCCAGTATCCCAAGAAATAATCACGAAAATCGCGTTTTTTTCGGCGCGAGCTACTAGACAGACCCCTTAAATTGCCCAGAAAAAAATCTTGAAACTTTTATCTGAAACATTTTTATGTACAATGCGTTATTTTGAAGATATTTGGGGTGGACACTTAACCCATTAATGCCCAAATGCTCAGAAAAATTACACCAACTTCAACGCTTATTTCCAATATGAAATAAATTTCGAAAAAAATCAAACTTACCAGATTCTACCATTTTCGGGGTCGCTCTTTCGAATGGCGATGAGAAAATTTAAAAAAAGTCAACATTTGTCTATGATTTTGACATATATATTAAAAAAACATACTTTTTTCAGTGCGCTTTTTTTACAAATATCGAGTTTTCAATACAATATCGTGCTTTGAATGAGCTAAAATATACTAGAATAGTGCACTCGATAGTTATACTTAAAATATACACTGGTATGCATTTGAAATTTTGCGATGTCAGATCCAAAATGGCCACCGCAGTAACGAATTTCTATTCAAAATTTAACAATTTTTTTTCTTGAAAACCATACACTTTAGAGAAAATGTTCTAAGGACAATTTTGTTTTAGAATGAGCCAAAAAATACCCTTGAATTTTTTCAGAATGTACTGCTACAATTTTTTATTTTTCAAAAATGCAAAAAATCCAAAATTTTCAAAAAGTTTTTAATAAATCTGAAAAAATTTGACAGTGTTATCTAACCAATTCTAAAACATTTTTTATCAACAAGGCAAAAATATTAAACTTTTCTAGATTTCAAGACAAATGATTTATTTTCTTGAACACTGCTGTCTTTAGAGAAAATTGCTATAGATAAAAAATGTCTTAGAATTGGTTAAAGAACACTGTCAAATTTTTTCGGATTTTTTAACTAACTTTTTGAAAATTTTGGATTTTCTGCAGTTTTGAAAAATTGAAAATTGTAACAATACATTCTCAAAAAATTCAAGGGTATTTTTTGGCTCATTCTAAAACAAAATTGTCCTTGGAACATTTTCTCTAAAGTGTATGGTTTTCAAGAAAAAAAATTGTTAAATTTTGAATAGAAATTCGTTACTGCGGTGGCCATTTTGGATCTGACATCGCAAAATTTCAAATGCATACCAGTGTATCTTTTAAGTATAACTATCGAGTGCACTTTTCTAGTATATTTTAGCTCATTCAAAGCACGATATTGTATCGAAAACTTGATATTTGTAAGAAATGCGCCCTGAAAAAAGTATGTTTTTTTAATATATATGTTAAAATCATAGACAAATGTTGACTTTTTTTAAATTTTCTCTTCGCCATTCGAAAGAGCGACCCCGAAAATGGTAGAATCTGGTAAGTTTGATTTTTTTCGAAATTTATTTCATATTGGAAATAAGCGTTGAAGTTGGTGTAAATTTTCTGTGCATTTGGGCATTAATGGGTTAAAACGGGACACCCTGTATATATATATATATATATATATATATATAATGCAAGCGTGCACATTGCGCGAGAAGTGACATGCGTGACGTTCCAAATCTTGCCTGGTGACGCACATGACGCGTGCAAGTTTGAGCAAGTTTGATAAGCTCATCATAATGTGTCTTTTTGATAATTTTACTGTTCACGACCATCGACAAATGAAAAACCGCTTGAAAATAAAATTAAAAATTAAGGATGGAAAAAATCAATAAGTCTTAGATTTATAAATGTTTACATTAAGTTGTTTTAAAAGATAATGAGTGCTATTGTAACAACTTGTAATGGAACACTTCAAACGGTTCTTGGAAAAAAGAAAGTAATGATATACAGCGAATGGCTTAACGATAAAGTTACAATTATTTTATTAGCCGAAGGACCGGTAATAGGAGTCGTAAGTCTTTCTCTTTTCATTTAACATACAAAATGTACTATAATTTTAAATCCCATTCATTTTTGACCCTTTGAGGGATGAAATTTAAATGGCCCGCATACCTAACCTAAGAAGTGTAAATTTTTATGATATAAATAATATAAAAAACGATTTTAATAATTTAGAATCGTAAAACATTAATTTAAATAATAGATTTATTTATATAAGCATAATTTAGAGAGCAAGTTCTAATCGTAGAAGTGCTGGTTCAAATTTGATTTTAAACTTTTCTTGGAAATTTAAATACCCCATCTCTAACCTACAAAAGTGAAAAATTGTATACAAAAAACCTTTACATTACGCCAAGTGTTAAATGCGTTTTGAAAATATCAGTGTAATAAAGTTCACAAAACAAATCATAGAAAATAGAAGAATTTTACAATATGAATTTTTTTTTAACATATAAAATAGCGTCTATTCACCAAAGTGAGTTTGTGTAATTCTGTCTATTTGTGTCAATAAATATCTATTGTTATCGTATTATCCATGTATAAACAAAATTGAATGCATAATATATTAGATGAAGTTATCACTCGTAGAATTCAATGAATATTGTGTAAGATATTATCGATCTAACCGAGTTGCGTAGAGATGGAGTAAATTTACCAAATGTTAGTTTTGATGTTTCGACAACTATTGGCCTCATCAGGAATTTTTATTTTATTTTTTATTACACTAAAACAAAAAATACAACGCACTTGTAAATATTCACAATTATAATAGTACAAACTCTATTTTTTTAAATTTACCGTTGACAAACCGTGTATATGTCAGTATGAGCAGATATTGATCACTGTCACGTAATACACACTTTGTAGCGTAGAAACAATGGTGTTTATAAATTTCATTTTGTTTTAGTGTAATAAAAAATTAAAATAAATGATGAAGACAACATAGTTGTAGAAACATCGAAAATTAAACTTACAGTTATTTAATTTACTCCATCTCTACGTGACTCGGTTAGATCGATAATATCTTACACAATATCCAAATACAAACTCCTTTTACATTTACGTACATTAAATAATCATCGATAATGTAAAATCTGACATTTTTGTACAGTTTTTAGTATTCAATTATAAATTTGATTTATACGATTGCAAAGTTGCAAACAGAATTTTAACACTTGCGTTACAATAGGTTTCGTGACAGTTTGATTGTAAAATTGTAATGTGTCATTGAAAACGTTATATATGTAATCTGCAATTTATAATATTAATATAATTTATATGTTAATGCTGAGTATATATTATATATTAAATTGAAAATAAGTATATATAAAAATATATGTTAATTTATTTTTTCTATATAATTATGATAAAAGTATGTAGTTCATAATCCTATGAAAATGTTTGCATAAAAGTAATTACATAATTACAATCCTGTGCTTTGTTTAACTTAAATCGTTATATGATTTATATGATATGACAGAAATGTAGCATACATGGCAGTTTTGAAGCAAGGAAGTTCCTTTGACAAAAACGACAAAGTGTGATGTCTTAAAATTGACAGAAATATCACATATCCATTTGATTTGATATCCTAACTGATCATTAAAGCGAGATATCTTTAAAAATATATCGGCGAGTATCAATAATGTAATTTTTAAAGAAAAATATTGGTTTTTCGAAAAAAGTTTCAGACAAAAGTTTTTCATATTTTGAACATTTTTTGTGTTATACTTTTTTTTTTGTTTAATTGGAGATTTTAGGTAAAACAATTGGTAATGAATTTTACATAACTGGCGGTTTATTTTGAGTGACTTTGAAAAGACTGAGGTTTTTTTTCGTTATAGCGTTTATACAAAATAATAATTAATTTTGGAAAAAGGATCTAAAATTATGACATATGCTGATAAGCGAGTTAGAAGTGGTATTTAAACTGCAGAATAATATTTACAGAATATATTATAATCTGTATTTTACAATTTCGCTCGATACACGAACAGCTATTTTCAATAGTTTTTGAGAAAAATGAGAATTTGTGACGTAAATATGACAAATAAGTAAGGCTACATGAAGTGGTTCACGAAATCACTACTAACTAGTCGTTTTTTAAAACTAATACACATGGGCATTGTTCTAGAATTTTTAAACTTTATGTTGTCGCTCATTATGATACCTTAAAAATTTTAAATATAACTTTGCAACACTACAGATCAACAAATTTTTGTTCGTTTTACATGTTATAAGTGTTTATTACTAATTACAGATATGTAGAAAACAATGAGAGTAAATAAAAGTAGTGAATTTGCCTGTTTTTGGTGCGCGACACTCACTACATTTTTTCAGTTTTAACACTGAAACTTTTTGAACCTTTTTTTTTATGGTCTGTGGTTTTTTGTAGAAGTATTTGGGGATGTAAACAAATGAAAAATCCTTAACTTAATGATGTGCCTCACCGAGGAATAAAATTATATACCTTCCAACTTGCGAGATAACTTTTTTTTATAGTTGACAATTTAGCAATCAACCTTAGATAATTTTTTTCACAATTTTTAAGAAACCACACAACAGGGGTACATTGCCTATATGATAAGAAGTAATTTGAGCCTTTGCCCGAATGTGTGCCACCTATACATAAAAAATGCGACCACGTCAAACTTTAAATTTCCAAGCGAAACTCACTTTGAAAAATCAAATTATTTAATGGCACATCTACAATTTAGCTTCTAAGTACTTTGGAATCATTGTGATCTTTTCTCCTAAGTTATTAAAGTATTTATAACTTTTGTGTTTTTTTAATACAACAAAAAAAACACTTTTTGACAATAATAAAATGATTATTCTTTACAAATCGTTCTAATTTTTTAGTATTCTTAATGTTAAATCATGTATTTGGATTTCAAATTTTAATGAAAACTGACTTTGGATTTGTAATCAGTGGCCTCAAAAACCCTAACATATCAAATTTTATAAAAATCAAAGAAATTTTGTAAAAATAGTCCGCCATATTTAATCCGTTATTTTAAATTTGAATAACTATTAACTAGACGTTTAATTTTATATACTACCTTCTAAAAATTAGGCCATAAGCAAAAGAACTGATTTTTTTATGTATATTAAACGTTACAAAACTAAAAACTAATTTTACGAGTAATGTAACATATGTTACATTAAAAAAAAAAATACATTGTGTATAAATGAGTCACGCAAGGTTTTTCCTGTCATTTGATCAATTCTAAAGCCAATAAAATTAATTTCATGAATGTGCCTAAAAAAAAAAATGCAATTTTCTGCAACCTCAAAGTTTAAAACTTCTAGAATAATGCCCATATACCAGAAGAAAGTCATAGTAGTGAGGAATAAGTCACATAAATTTAATTGCAAAATATAAGTTTTGCTTCGTTATAAAGAAATGAACTTTCCAGGACCTTTTTTTCAAAATTTCATTTGAAAAATATTTTATTTGTGGGTAAAAAAAGTTATTTTTTTAAACAAATTAAAATTTAAACAACTTTTCCACCTTCATAAATATTTTTAATACTTAGAGTTTGTTTTATATTCACCTAGCATTTAATTTATGAAATAAAAAATCGATACCATGATGTAGTTTGTTTAAAAATGTCATTTTTGTTTGCGTGCTTTATTGAACAATCAATATTTTAGCTAGTTTACTATAAATCTTTTTGAAATTTATCAGAAAATTTCTTTGTATGCTAAGGAACAAATATTTCACTGAAAGTTGATTGAGTCAAAAATATATCGATAAATGTCAATAATGTCGTATTTTTGGAAAAAATTTTGTTTTTAAACAAAAAAATTGGAGACAAAAGTTGTAGATTTTTAAAATAAAGTGTGAAAAGTATATGTAAAATTACATATCTGAGTTTTTAAAATTTTGTTGACATTTTCTATTACTATCGTTGTAAAATTACATGTTTGAAGTAAAAAAATGAAAAGGGAAGGAAATTTACCAGAAACGTTTAAAATTTACAGTCAAATATAAATTTACAGCGCAGAAGGTGGAAATAAAAATACCACTGGTAATCATGGTAATTTTACATCGATTGTGTAATTTTAAAAAATGTAATTTTACATAGCCTTTGTAATTTTCAATCCTTTTCATGTAAAATTACAAGCACAATGTAAACTGGCTCTAATCGTCGACCACTGCTGTGCTATTGACCATAAGAACTGATTCTTTCCGATTTACAGTGCACATGTAAAATTACATCGATAATGTAGAAATGTTACTACGTCACTCTAAATTTACAACGATATTTACAACAATATTCACTGGTATTATGAGTTCCAGCTTTTCACTGTAAAATTACATCGCTTCTGCTATGTTCAATAGTATTTGAGAAAAATGAGAATTTTATTATGAAATATCTAAATAAGTGCTTGTTTAGTAAAGCGTAAAAATAAGAATTAGGTTTATAAAAAAACTACATTATGGTAGCAATTTTTTATTTCACAAATTAAATGCTAGATGAATATAAAACTATTTCTAAGCATTAAAAATATTTATGAAGATAGAGATGTTTAAATTTTAATTTGTTTATAAAAGTAACTTTTTTTTTACCAACAAATGAAATATTTTTCAAATGAAAAAGCTTAAGTATTAAAGTATAACATGTCACTGACATACACAAAAAATTTCATTAACTTTGAATGATTCGTTTCATGAAATTTTAAAGAAAAAAGTTCCTAGAAAGTTAATTTCTTAATAACGAAGCAACAAGTTAATATTTCTCAATAAAATTTGTGTGACTTATTCCTCACTACTATGATGTTATTTTGGTATATTAGTTTCAAAAAACGACAATACTTGTTAATTTCGTGACCCACTTATTGAAACCTTACCTATTTGTGATATTTACGTCACTAATTCTCATTTTTCTCAAAAACTATTGAAGATAGCAAAAAAAGTATAGTACATAAATGTTAAAAATTTGAAAATCTGTAACTTTTGTCTAAAACTTTTTTTTCGAAAAACCAATATTTTGCCTTAAAAACTACATTATTGATACTCGTCGATATATTTTTGACGATCTTGCTTTAATGATCAGCTAGAATTTCAAATCAAACGGATATGTGATATTTACGTCAACCTTAAGACATCCCACTTTGTCGTTTTTGTCGTCATTTTGCCTTGGAACTTCCTTGCTTCAAGACTGTCATGTATATTACCATTTATGCACATCCAAAAAATACATATCAATATTAATTATTATTATAAAGTAACGATTACAAATTACTAAAGTAAAAATAAAATAAATATTTCTATATTTCTATATTGATTTTATTCTGAGAATATATAATAACCAAAGTATTCAATACTACACGTTACTATCATTAAATGTTGTATAATTTATCTAAATTTCAGATAAATGATTGTGACGTTGAACGATTTGCAAAAGAAGTATCTCAAACAAAAGAAGATTATTTGCATCAATTAAGATGTATATTTTCTGGAGAAGACACAGACATAGAGTTCGTATTAAAAGATGATATATTGGAGTGGAGCCGACCATATTGGTCACTTGGTCAGACCACAGTCGGTCCATTATCTGATGTGAATATTCTTACAAAATATTTTAGTAATCTTGCAGAGCAACATTTAAGTATTAATACAAATAATAAACAATCACCAAAATGCACTCACAATACAAATAATAATATTATAAGTTCTAAGTTAGAAACTATGATCCGTCTAAACAACGATTTCAAAAAAGACGTGTATAAAAGAATCCTTCCTATTTTAAATGCAAAAAAGAAAAGGATTCGAGAACTCCAAGAGCAGATACGTAAAATAAATATAAGAAATAAAAGTAAATTTGATGCCACTACAGATGAGAGTGGAGAATCCGAGGATAGTGCAATATCAAAGCGTAATATAAAACATTTAAAGAGAAAAAGATTGAAATCACTAACCATTAATAGTGAAGACAAAATTCTAAAGGTTGGAATTGAATCAAATTCAAGGCCATCATCGTGTAAGATATTAAATAGTAGAATAGAACCAAATAAGGCAGAAATAAACAACGTAGAATCAAGTAAAAAGGAAATAATCCAGGAAGGATCAACGAGTAAAAATTCACAACCAGAAACTGATGCAACACCAGATCTGGTATTTTCTTCCGAAGAAAGTGAGTGTGAAATACATTTGGAGGATGAAGAAGATGTACTACATAATAAAGTAACGGAAAGTAAACTTAATTTTGAAGAAGAAGCTTCGGAAGATGATCTTTTTTAATTTTACAATAAGTTTGTATAAAATTTTAAATGGAACTTTTTGAATTTAACTTTAAGAGAAATCTAAAGAAGTATACAAGCATCAGATGTTTATTGTTATTTTTGAGAATCTAATGTTAATTACTTTATCTAGTCGATACTGAGAATAGATATTATTTCTATTTGTATATTATATGCATGTATATGTTTGTGTGTGCGGGCAATGTAATCCGTTGAATAAGAATGAAGTGTTTTTGACATGAATAAATTAAAACAAAAGTTTAATGAGGGTGACTTATTATTAATTTGTTTGCTGCAGTTAAGGTTTTTATTTTACTTTTATTTATTTATCCCCTTATTTTAGTTTCTTATCATTTTCTATTATAATATATACATCATAATACAAACACGTCATGCATAATAGCATTAGTAATTCATTGTAATTGCTGAACCACAATTACTGACGATTGCCGAGGGCTAGTCTTTCGTGGCAGGAGCGATTTCTTTCTTGAGCATGGATAACTTTGTTAACGCAAGATCTCTCCAAGCTCGCCTCTCTTGTAGTTTGTCAAGAGGGCAAATTACATTCAGTTGGTTACTAATGTCTTCTGCTACTTTCCCTTCGAATTTTGGAGTCGGACCAAAGGTTTGGCTTACGTCGAAAATACTGTTCTTGTACGTCTCGCAGTATTTTTTCATACCTGAGATAAAATATAAATCCATTGATCAATGCATAATATATTAATTATGATATAAAATTAAAGTAAAAGTTTCAGAATAATTAAAATATGTTTATAAAAAGATCTAATAGTAATCTAATTTATATCATTAATGTCATACCTTCGGCATTAAGATGAGCAGTTTCAAACGCTCCGAGAAAAGCATAACGCATTCCTAATCCTTCGCTCATTACAGTGTCAACATCCTTAACGTCCACAACACCGTCAGCCACTAAACGCCAAGCTTCATTCAGGATTGCATACCTATTAATATGACATTTGAATATTGAAAGAAAGAACTTTTTTAATAAGATTTTTGTTTAAGGGCATGTTTTAATACCAATCCATCTCTCATATTTTAAATGTCAAGTTTTATCAACTTACTGTATTCTGTTGAGTATAAAACCATCGATTTCCCTGGTAAGAACTACCGGAGCTTGACCAATTTCTGTCATTATTTCTTTCGTTTGCACTGGAATTTCTGGGCGCGTCCAAGGAGCAGGCACCACTTCCACAAGAGGTACGTAGTACGGTGGATTTACCTACACAATTTCAAGAAAAGTATAAACTAATTGATAATATCGAAACGTAACAAAAATGATGAAAGATTAATGATTCTATAAATTCCATTCCATTAAATGATACAGAACATTGTTTTATAAGTTTCTTGACAAAGTTTCTTAAACAATGTAGAATTTGCTTTAAGATAGTATAATTGTGAATTTTTATATAAATTTAATTAAATCATTGAATTAATCCTAAAAATCCTAAAATTGAATTTATGTTTATGATTTAATCGTATTCGAAATTAGTTACAGTTTCAATGTTTCTATGTCAGAAGTATCCGTAGGACTGATTGAAAGATTGATACATAAAAAAAGTGTTGAATATGTGTTTGGATATATCTATGTACACTTTTTTAATTAGTGATAGAAAGCAAGAAATGTGTACTTTTTCTTATTTTTTTTAAATTAAAGTAATAAATTGTAATGTTTTTTTAATGCTTAATGTCATGAAGACTTTAAATATTTCTTATTATGCTGTGTATTTTAAAATAACAGAATCTTTTCAATTTTTCAAACCGGCAAGGTTTTTATTCCCATTATGTATGGAACAAGTTTGTTCTTTACAATTATCTTTTTTGGGAACACTCGAAATCAATTTAATGACTTTCATTAATGGATAATAAAAGAACTGTTTTCGATATTGAAAAGAAATATTTCTCGCATTTTGCACTTGACACTCTCTAACCATATTAAAAAAATCTATGTGGATTCCATATGGATTCCATATGGATTTTCAATGTGGATTTCCATATGGAACGATGTGGATTCCATGTGGATTCGACTGGATTCCATATGGATTTTTGGTGTGGATTCCATATGGATTTTCATGTGGATTTTCAACGTGGATTCCATATGGATATGTAAGTGGAATATGAATTCCATGTTGATTTTTAGTATGGATTCGTTATGGATTATTTTATGTACATTCCGTATATAGTTATTTTAATGTGGATTCCATATGGATTTTTTCATATGGATTCCATATGGATTTTTTATGTGAATTCCATATGAATTTTTGACATGGATCTTCATGTGGATTTCCATATGGATTTTCCACATGGAATCTACGTGGATTGATGTGGATTCAAAATGGTTTGTTACATAGATACTACGTGGATTCCCTATGGATTTTTATGTGGATTCCATATGGAAATCCACATGGAATCCATATCAGAAATCCATATGGAATCCACATCAAAAATCCATATGGAATCCACATAAAAAATTCATAATGAATCCACATCAAAAAACAATACGGAATGTACATAAAATAATTCATAAGGAATCCATTTTGAATTCACATCAATCCACGTAGACTCCATATGGAAATCCACATGAAAATCCATGTAAAAAATTCATATGGAATTCACATCAAAAATCCATTTGGAATCCACACAAAAAATCCATATGGAATCCAGACGAACCCACATGGAATCCACATCAATCCATATGGAATCCATATGGAAATCCACATTGAAAATCCATATGGAATCCACATGGATTTTTTCAATAGGGAAATTAATTAGAGTGAAAATTGAGCTACTCTTATTCATTTTACTCCATCAACCCAGACAGCAGAATAAAAAAAGCTCACAAAGAACTCTAAATTTTATCTAAAAAAGGTCAAATTACCGACTTTCTGAGGTTTTTCTGAACATGAGCTCATAAAGACGGCATAATGACATCGTTAAACGAAGAGTTTTAGTGAACAAAATTTTTTAAAAATCATATCCCACTTAAAAACAATGAATTTGTTTATAAAAATTAAATTTTGGAATTTTAATTTACTTCTTCTTAAAGCGAAAAATACAAATACGAAACTTTCCTTTCTTAGAATATTTTTTGTATATCGGTTCTGACCTCTTTTAGATAACATTTAGAGTTATTAGCATTGTTAGCTTTTTTATTCCACTGTCTGGGTTGGTGGAGTGAAATGTCCCTCTTAATAAAAAGAGTGGCTTAATTTTCACTCTAATTAATTTAGAGAGTCACAAGTGCAATATGCGAGAAATATTTCTTTTCAACATTGAAAACAGTTCTTTTAATATCCATGAATGAAAGTCATTAAATTGATTTCGAGGGTCCCCCAAAAAGATAATTCTAAAATTGTTTCATACATATTATGTAATGGCAATAAAAACCTTGCCGGTTTGCATAAAAATTGAAAAGATTCTCTTATTTTGAAATACACAGCACAATAAGGAGTGAGTTTTTTTTCTTTCACGCTTCCCAGACAGCAGAATAAAAGAAAAAGCTCACAATGAACTCTAAATGTTATCTAAAAGAGGTCAGATGACCCACTTTCTGAGGTTTTTCTGAACATGAGCCCATAAAGATGTCATAATGACATCGTGTCAGAAAAACCTCAGAAAGTGGTTCCTCTTTTAGATAACATTTAGAGTTCATTGTGAGCTTTTTTTTTATTCTGCTGTCTGGGAAGAGTGAAAGAAAAAAAAATTACTCTTAGAAGAATGAAATATCACTCTAGACAGAGTGAACATTTCATTCTTCGTGAAAGAGTGACTCAATTTTCACTCCAAGGAATTTAGAGAGCACGAATATAAAAGTAATTCCTTTTAATCGATTTATTTTTACTTGGAAAGGAATAACAAAATTAGCATTTAAGAACAGGCTGTAAATGTCTACAATTTGAGAATATAATGCCAAACGAACTTATCTACACTTTTCTAGCAAATACGTCATTAGCATTACAACAGGCGGGATTTCCCACATAATTATCTGAACGCTGAACCTCTTACTTGATTTTTCTTTTTTATGCATCTGATGCTCGAATGATTAGACATATTTTCATATCGATTTTCTAAACAATTTGTAAAACATTCATAAAATATATTTTGTAACTACCCAAACAGCAATATATGGAAATGTGCTCTAATGGAATTCAGCATGAGTTCGTAAAGAACTCGTAATTACATCATGTTAAAAGAAAACCTCAGAAAGTGGGACACTGACTTCTTTTATAGCACATTTCGAAATCATTTTGAACTCTTTTTTATTTTGCTGTCTGTTGTTCTCGGGTAATTCCATTATGTCGATTTACAAGTCAAGATTTTTTTTCGGTGGCATATTTTTTGTCTTGTTCTCGACACAAAAATAAAATATACGTGTTTTTTTATTTTAATATGATATATTTTTTTATTATGATTTTTCAAAGTTTTAGATGTTATAAAAACGCTCCATTTTCAACTGCCTATAACTAAAAACTAATACAATATACAAAAAATATCCTAAGGGAGTAACGTTTCTTATTTAGGTGAACTTTACGATGAAGTAAAAAAAAAATCTAAAATTTAATTTTTAATACATATAATTGTTATTTATAATAATATTTAAAATTTTGTTAAACTACCACTGTGAAATTTTCGCAGTATCTTCTACATAGTTAAATGAAAACTTGTAATGAAAAAATGTTTTAAAAAATCATGTCCAACTTAAAAAAAATGAATGTTTTTTTTTCTTTATTATTTTGAGTCGCACTTTTGAGGTCATTAGCGACTGTACATATCAGATAAAATGTAGTTTTACATCAGTTTTACATTAATTTTCTTTTTTTTAATTTTACTGAAGATGTTGATTCTTTTTAAATATATTGAAATAACTTTGCATCGTTTAAGCATTCTGTCAATGTTGTTTTGGTAAATTAAAAGTTCTTCGGAGGTCTTGATATGCTGGGAAGATGTACCAGTGTTCTGTTGATGTATATACTCCACAGAATTTTGAATAAATTTAATATAAATTTTATTTAAATATAAAAATCTGATTAATTTTATTTAAATGTAAAAATCTGATTAATTTTTATTTTAATATAAAAATTTATAATTAAAAATTTGCCAGCAATAGCGGTTAAACATTAATTACGAATTAATAAATTTTAACTTTAATTAAAAATGTTTAATTTTAAAATATTATAAATTTTAATGTAAAATTAAATTTATATAATTTAAAATTATTTAATTATTTAAATTTATTTAATAAAAATTTTTATGAATGTGTTTATAAAAATTAACAATTATAAGTATTAAAAATTAAATTGTGGAATTTTAATTTACTCCATCGTAAACTTGATCAAAATATGAAATTTTCATCCCTTAGAATATTTGTTGTATGCTCTATCGATTTTGAGGTATAGGCAGTTTGAAAACGGAGCGTTTTTATAACATCTAAATCTTTGAAAAATCATAACTCAAAAATTTCAAATATCATATTAAAATTTAAAAAAAACACGTATATTTTATTTTTGTGTCTAGAATAAGAAAAATGCCATTGGAAAAAAAAATCTTGAGTTGTAAATCTGACGTGGAATGACTCTATTATATTGATTTTCACTTTTGAAAACTATTGAAATTTAATGGAAAGAATAGTATTGTTAACTATAAACTTGTTAACTAAAATGGTTCACTGTATTAGTACAGTATTTAAGTTAAATTAACTCACGGGGTGAGAAACGATGATTTGCCCTCTGTGTTTGAGCTTCTCACTGAACAAAGATGGTCGGAAAGTCGAAGTAGATGAAGAAAGTATTACATTGTCATCTACAACTTTATCCAATTGTTCATAAACCTTCTTCTTTAATTCAAGATTTTCTGGTACACATTCCTGAATTAATTTGGCACCCTTTGCCATTTCACTCAAATTTGAACTTCCTGTTTATGAAAAAATATTAAACATTAATTTAAATTGTTTTAGTAAGAATTAAATTTTTTTTTTTTGGCAATTATAAATTATAAAAATTAGAAACTGAGATGTACATGATTGTTATTAAATCGAGGACTTTAGATAATAATTAAATAACTGCATACGATAACAAAAATAAATTGAAATTCATCCAACAGAGATTGATAAAAATATATAAAACCACGATTATTCTTATCTACGCATTCAATAATATTACGTCCAAACATACAATCCGTAGGCCGTGGATTCCCCTTTATAATATTGTTAGATTATTTCGATTAAAAGTCATAAGTCAATACTGCTGAAGTTCAATTTACTAGCAAGCAATAAGCTAACACATTCATTCATTTATTGAAATTAATGAATTTGAAAAACCCCTACAGGGATTACTCGAAAAATATTTTAATCACGCTGTTAGATATTGTGGTAGAGCTGTTATAATTATCATTGAGATAAGCTGCTTACGTGAAATTGTTAATTAATTACATCGTAACAGTAAAGATATTATGCCAACATTACTACAAAATCTACGATTGCTTGAAAATGTTGCATGCATTACATTCATAGATAACACTTTTGGTACATGAAACAAATACAGAATAATTGCGTAATTATTACAAATTTCTACCTTTTATAAGATTGAACTGCTCGTCGGCGCTTAGGTCACCTCGAAGCAAATTTTTTGCCTCCAAAGATTTTAGTTGTTTTTTTATATCATCTAAGGCATTTGTGATTTGTTCTTGAACAATATCGTAAATTACGACATTATACCCAACGCCAGCAAACAGCATGGACCAACTGCGTCCGATCAATCCGCTAAAATGAAGCACATTTTATCATTATATATTAAGTATATTTTATATTTCTATTAACCCATTAAGTCCCAAAAAGGCAAAATTTTATCTTACGTTTGGGCTCAGGAAACTTTGTGAAAAAGTAAGAAAATCTTTTGGAAAATATCCAACCATATTATTTTTGGGTACGCTCTACACGATAGACTGCTTTAAAAATTTCAAAACTTTGATTTTCAATTGTTGATTAACAATTTAAAAAAAAAGATGTTTTTTTTAGAAAAATTTTTATTTAATCAACAATTTGAGTGGGAAGGACATTTCTTTTACTCTCGCAAATGTGCACAAAACATCTAAACTTTTCAACCAGCTTTGGTTTTTTATCGTCCGATATTTTTTTAACAAAATTGCGGCCTAAAAACGAAAGCTAAAAATGAAACTTTCATTTTTTTTTTTGAGTTTTTTTTCATTGGAATCGTGTAAATTAATCAATTATTTCAGTAAAGATATACTTAAATATAGCATTATTTCTAACAATAACTATAAAAAATATATGAAAAATAATGTTTTTACGTTTTTAAAAAAAATAAGCAGACCCTTAAATTCAACGACCTCCACGCAGTAAGTGTCGGGAATCGTTGTTCAAGAAAAAAAAATAACGACTAAGAGATGAAAATTAAAAAATGATTAGATTTGCTTGATTCCCTAAGATTTGTTCTGAAAATATCAAAATGCAAACCAATATTTCGAAAATTACCGATATTCAGATTATTACATTAATTCCTGTTCAAATAATGACAAGAAACCGTAAAAAAAACGACTCGTTAAAACCTTAAAAAGATTATTTTTCATATTTTACCCTTTTTAGTTATTTTAAAAAAATATATTATATTTAAGTACATTTTTACTGCAATATTTTAATTTACACGATTCCAATGAAAAAGTCATAAATAGTAGTGAAATTAAAGTTGGATGTTTTAGCTTTCGTTTTTTGGCCGCCATTTTGTTTAAAAAATCGTACAATAAAAAACCAACGCTGGTTGAAAAGTTTAGATATTTTGTGCAATTTACGACAGTAAACAAAATTTCCTTCCCACTCAAATTTTTGATTAAATAAAAATTGTTGATAAAAAATTACATTTTTTTTAATTGTTAATCAACAGTTGAAAAACAAAGTTTTGACATTTTTAAACCTTACTTTTTCACAAATTTTCCTGAGCTCAAACGTAAGATACAAATTTTGCCTTTTTGGGACTTAATGGGTTAAATTATAACAAGTAATAAAATTTTTCAGGAAAAATAATTAAAGATGAATAGCTCTTTCCATTTTCAATAATAATTCAGTAATATGACAACTGGATTACTTGATGATAGTTACATTTATGTTTAGTAATTGATGTTAATTAAATAGGGCTTAGGATATATTAAAAGATTTCCCTGTAAAAACTACAGGTATAGGAAATAAAATGTTTTCTGACGTGTTTCAAAGACGATTTGTAGGTAATTTATGTTGCGTAATATATGGAATCATGTGGTGTAAGTATTTTTATGGGTTTTTACTTATGTAATCTGTTAATTTGTTTTCTATTTTAGTTCGAGCATCACAGAGACAATTACATAAGCTCCAAGATGTATTTTATTAGAAAATTATGGAGTTATTTTGTTTAATTATTCTTTTACGCTTTAAGATAACAGTGTAAATATTTCTGCTACTCTAAAAATCATACGTGCATTAAATAATCCATTATAATATAATGATTAAATGTGTACTTGAAAATGCATACATACTTTTTTACTCTCCATAATTTGCGCTAAATATTTTGGAAGTGAAGTGAATTTCTAAGTAGACTTATGCGTAGATATTAATAAGATATACATAAGATTTCTAAGAAATTATTATTTTAAGTGTAATATAAGTAAGACTTCTTTAAGTGCTCGGTCTTCCTGACTTCAACAGCTTTAACTTTTTAAAGTTTTGGGAGATGTATTTGAATGAGCCCTAGATGACTTCTTTATACGTTTTTTTTTTTGGAAACTTTACGAGTGGTTAGATCAAATTTTTTAATTTCTGAAAATATTCAGATTATAGTAAGTTTTTAACTATTTATTTAGTTAGATAGTTTTTTATTGTTTTATTGTAATACATAATAGTGCTTGAAATTGTACGAGGCAAACACGTGAAAAATTTCGTTTCTTATCCAAACAAATTCATTTTTTGGTGCCAGAATTTCTAAAATTATTCGATAAATAAACTAAACAGTAATTGATGTAAATCACCATGCACCTGAGTTTGTGAGATTTCAATGATCAATCTTCGTTAAAAGACGAAATCACAAAAAAGGATCAGAAGAAGTTATTTTACAATATAATTCAACTTTTTGATAAACACTGAAGAGGAAATAAATTAATTTACTCCAATTGAAAAGTTATTTGATTCGGACAGTTTGTTAACTGATGCATATGTGAATACATTAAGAGCATTTAACTTATGCATCAGGAAGAAATGTTTGCTTACTTTCAATAAAATCAAAGAAGATGTACAAATTTATTTACTTCTGATTTGAAATCAAAATTCGTCAACAAAATACAGGACAAAATATTTCGAAAACTTAAAATTGTACGATGTCTCCTGTGACATTTAAAGGATCCTGCAGGGAGATGACAATTCTTTCTTGTCTTTAGCTTTATTAGTAAGTTCAGAGCTTTTAACTAAAATTATAAACTTAGTTTTGAATTTTTTATGTATCGAAGATCTTATAATAAATTGAATAAGGGTTTATTCTACTAAAAAAACATTTTGTTGAAAAGTTGCTATACTCTTTGGTTTGAGCGAGTGTTCTATGTTAACTAGTATTAATTATTTAGGAAAATCCTGATGCAGCTGAAGAATATATATTTTCAAGAATTGGAAATATTTAATTAAAATACATATAATTAATATATATGGGTCATTCCATACGAAAAGGCAAACGGCTGACTCCACTCGTAGTTTGCATCAATTCCAATGGTACAGAGCTCAAATTGTAGCATTTTTTATATAGAATCGAATCCCGTCTGGTACTTTTTAAAATTTTCAAAATGGCGGCCTCCACAGCGCCATATGTAACATTATTTGACGATTTTTGTTGTTTAAACTTTCAATAAATTTACTGTTTGTAATTAAAATTGCCCAAACATATTCTTCTTATGTTTTTGAGGTCTCCAAACATGACTATGTGGTCGAAATAAAAAAAATTCAAAATGGTGAATCCAAAATGGCGGTCACATTTTGAACAATAGACTGGATTCATCTGAATCTTGATATGTGGAGGATTTTCGGGTCGCTGAAGTGAGATTTGTGAACAAAATTCAAAAATTCAAAATGGCGAATCCAAAATGGCGGCCAAATTTTAAAAAATTGACTGTATTCTGCTAAATCTTGTTATTTGGGGATTTTTGGGGTCGCTGCACTGAAATTTTTGATCAAAATAAAAAATTAGAATGGCTTATCTCAACTTTTTGAATGTTAGTCCACCATCTTGGATCCGCCATTTTGAGTTTTGAAGAACTAACATCGAATTCGTAATCAGCGACCACAAAACACCCGAGATTCAAGATTCAACTGAATCTAGACAATTTTTAACGACTTGTCTGCCCTTATGAATTCGTTATTTCTAATTTTTTTGTTTTGATCACAAATTTCAGTTCAGCGACCCCAAAAAATCCCTAAATATCAAGATTTAGCAGAATACAGTCAATTTTTGTTTAAATTTGGTCGCCATTTTGAATTTTTTAATTTTGATCACAAATCTCACTTCAGCGACCCGAAAAATCCTCCACATATCAAGATTCAGATGAATCCAGTCTATTTTTCAAAATGTGACCGCCATTTGGGATTCGCCATTTTGAATTTTACATATGGTAACCAAGTAATGTTACATATGGCGCTGTGATGGCCGCCATTTTGAAAATTTTAAAAAGTACCAGACGGGATTCGATTCTATATAAAAAATGATACAATTTGAGCCCTGTACCATTGGAATTGACTACGAGTGGAGTCAGCCATTTGCCTTTTCGTATGGAATGACCCATATGTATATATACATATTTAATACATTAAATTAAAAAATGGCTTTAGAGTATTTATCAGTGAAACGATATGAACGATAAATACATTGATCTCAAGTTAAATTCTTAATATTAGCAACGAATTTTCCTGTATAATGTTGTTTTGTTTGTGAAATTGGGTGGACTATGTCCAATCTATTTTCAATTGATAAAATCTCTTTCAGTAGACTTCTGTCTATTAATTAAGTTTACGGTCCACAACGGGCAACAAATTCGGTGAAAAACGAGGACCAAAAAATTAATTAATGGAACCGAAAAATGTCCAATAAATATTTCTTGATTTATTTAAAATATTCGAAGTAACGGCAAAAAACATCTTGCAATTTAAGTTAATTTATTTTTATTCAAAGATCCGCTTCCTAAATTTTAATTTGTCACACACTACTATTAACGTTAAACTAATGTCAAATTAGTTATTGTATATTTAAATACTTTATTACTAAAATGTAATACTTAAATTTTACAAATGTACTAATAATTTTTGACTAATTTAAATTTAGAGAGTGATTACAAAGTAACAATTTCTAATGACCATTCTTGATGAGTGTCGGAATAAATAAAAGGATTTTTCTTAGGACAAACTGATGTGAGGTATATTTCACTATAGTAAAAGTATTTAATGAGACTTTTAGCTGTTTTGCATGGTCTATATTTATTTTTCTTGTCATTAGTTTTTTATAAAATTGTGGTTCATGTAAATTATTTACATATATTAACTGCCTTTTACGCCTTAAAGTTTAAATCGAGTTGATAATTATCACTTCTAATTGCACGATGGAATATTTAATATACGAAATGTAATAAATAATCCCGTTAGATATTGTATTAATAGTGATACGAATCATTAATCGTATGATATAGAATGTGAAATAGCAATGTGGATATTTTTACACAAATCATTATGAAATGAAATTTTCCAGAAATTTATCTATTTACAACAAAATACATAATAAATATCCAACATTTTGTAAATGGCATAGAGATTCCAAAGCACACGAGAGACATTTATCATTTTAAGGTCTACACTGTTCGAAAAATTAAGTTTGTTAAAACCGTCGCTTTAGTAGCTTTAAGAAATTGACCGACTCAGTTCTGATCACAAAAAAATGATACATTATCACAAAATTTTTATGAATTGCTAAATTCATGTTAATTCAACCTATTAGCAAAGTTTCTTTTTGGTATCATTTCTGTACTAACAAATATTACTAAACAATGAAAAATAGAATCTTCCCAACGGACACGAAAGTCCTGAATGTTTCTAAAACGTTTTTAGAACGTTCCAGAAACGTTCCTAAAACGTTTTATGTCTGCAACATGGATGAAACGTTTATAAAACGTTTCGTAAAAGCTGCAGACATAAAACGTTTTAGGAACGTTTCTGGAACATTCTAAAAACGTTTTAGCAACATTTGGGTCCTTCGTGCCCGTTGGGTTATTCTATTTCTCAAATATATTACAAGTATGCAACATACGAATGTATGATAAGATTATGCCTGATGAACTATTGGTTGTTTACGCCCGATTGTTAATGATCCAGCAATAAATAAGTTTTTAATATTTTAGAATTAGTTCAAAAATATACATTAACGAAAACAATTTAGATACGTTATACGGAGAACAATTTTCTTCGAAATTTTACCAGTTAAAATGGTAATTTTCGGCCAGACTTGTGGAATGCAGAAAATTCCCATTCATTTATCCTGGTGAAAATTACTAGATTTTATTGTAATTTTTACTATCTGAGAATTCATTTTTATCAGAAACAATGGAAAATTTTGTCATTCCGCAAGTGTGTCAAAAAATGACCATTTGAAATGGTACAATTTCCGAGAAAATTTGTCTCTATGGACACCATTTAAGTACATAAGAAATACTGCAGGATATTTACAAAAATAATCGCATTTGCTGTATTTCATAATCTTCCTGTCATTTCAGATTTATCGAACTATGCGTCTGCAATTCTTGAAATCCATTTTAGATAATGAAGAATATTATCAAGCATCTTTTTTAAAATAAGTACCTAACGTAAGTCGATACCTGTCAAGTGCAAAAAAGCAGAAGAGATGACAATTGTTGTTTTATAAACGTCGATGCAATTATAATTTCTTCTCGAAACTACATTTTTTAATTTTACAGAATTTCTTTAAGGTCTTTCATTTCTCTAATTATAACCAATTGATATTCTCTAATTATAACTCTTTGAACGTTCGTAAGATGTTTTCACTGCTCTAAAAAACTTTCTTTGTTAAATTGGATTAAAATGCACGGAATTTAATTTTATATATTAATATAGGTCATAGAGTTAATCAACTAATTTTCATTTTTAGACAAGAATATCTAATAATAAATGAGAGTGCGTTTATAACTGTGTATAAATAAAATAACAATTATTAAGACATAATAATAATTGATAAAATAAATGTCTAAGAATCAATACAATGGAAAAATCTCGAAATACAAGTACGGAAGAAAAAAAAATAAAGCTAATATAAGATTGTGACATTAAAGATAATATTAAGTTCAAAAAGTTCCACTATTAAACCATAGTATAGTTTACCTACATACTTTAAACGCGATCTTTTCATAGATAATGTGTTATATTACTGACACATATCCACACGTAGATAGGGAAAGATGTGAGAGGTAAATTCTATGCGTGTGGTCTAAGATAATAAATTTCGGTTATGACATTAACACAACAAAAACATGTCAAAAAATGAACCATGTAAAAATGAAAGTACCTTACGTTTAAAATGTCTAATATATAGTGTTTTAGGGTCAGTGAAACTTTCTATAAACAAGAATTTAGACATCTCTAGTCGTCTGTAGGCTTACATTTTTATTCAAGAAAGAATAATATTGTATTTTTTGTATAAAAATGGAAGTTTATTATTATTTTACACAAATTAAATTTTAATAAAAATATAATCTGCATATTAAATAATCTCCGGTTGATATTCAAACACTCCACTGAAAATAGTTATGTTTTCAAGTAAATATTTATTTGAAATTACAAGATTTTTTTGAAAATTGCTGCTATTAATAAACTAGTTCATATCTAGTAAAAACTTTTTAAATGTGTGTAATCCCAGATCCACTTAACATACTTTTGCACATTGCGAACAAACTTAGGAAAATAACACGCTGATAGTGTCATTCAAATATACGAAGAAACTTTTTTTTTCGTCACAACAATTTCATACTATCAGTATTTAACTTATCAGTTACTATCCTATATTTGTTTCCAGTACATACTTTCTATTGCAGAAACTATTTGCGTTCATTATAACATGAAATCTGCTGAAAATTTGGTAACTTCCCTTACACTATTTATGATTTTGTATTTATGTTGTGTGAAGAACAAGTTTATTGCCCGGACCAACAAACATTGGCGAAAATGTTTTCTATCGTTGTAAATACTCATAAATCAATGATTTGATGTATACCGCAATTTTAAATTTATCCTTTGTGCTTACATTTAAAAACTACTCCTTAGTATATTCTTTAGCATTTTCTTTAGAATAGACCATTAAAATAATTACTTTCTTTTTTACATAGTATTATCAATTACTACAAAATTGGCACTTAAAGTTGCAATTTCTACACATTTTTAGCAATAAATATGATATTTTTTGTTACCTTCCGACAATCCCGATTTTTCCCTTTTTCTCAGCCATTTTACCAAGAATCGAAAGTGACAGCTCGTTAAAGGAAGCCTGACTGAAAATCGATGTGAACTGAAGCCGATCGACAAGATTTCACTTCGTCATTCCTTACTTCTAGTCTCGAAGGCTTCCAATCGTCTTGCCTCCCACTTTTACAGCTTTGATAACGAGTTTGTGTAAGATTTCCTCATCTTGGATTATTCTCCGCATACAATTAATATGATAATAGATTTGTCAACAGTTAGAAAATACAAAGTTAATCGTTATAAATGGTCATCATACTAAAAGTTTATCTAATTTAAATTTTTTAAATTGATCATAAAAAGAACAATTCAAGGTTAATGAAATTTTCTGAAATCAGATTTATAGAAAAAAATAACTTGAATGTTGTGTAAATTTTATAATTGACACCCATAATAGCAAATCTGGCTTTGGAGTTTATGGAAAACGTCTTATTAAGTTACTTTAGATTTGTAGTAGTTTGAATGAAATTCAAGAGCACAAATAAAATCTGGTCCATATAGACCAGGAGCTGACAGACGTTTTGGGGAATGATTTTTGAAATTCATCAAAATAGTTTAATTAAAAATAAGATACTTGTGAACACAAAAAAAAAATTTCTAGCTACGGCCTTGACCCCAGGTACCACTGAAATATTTTCACAATATCTCTAGAATATTGCATTCGCTGAAGAAATATAGTGGATAAAATATTTAGAATATTCTCAATGGAAATTTAGCTGTAAATTATATATTATATAGTAATGTTAAATTAATGTAAAATCATGTAGTAATATCCAATATGTAGATATTTTTGTAATATAATATATTTTTACTGATTTGTTGATTTTTGTCTAATTTTTGCCTATTTTGTGGGCTCTTTTGCTGAATATATATTTATATTGATGTCATAACCACCGAGGTTGTCCAGAAAATGGAATAAACCGATAAAAAACAAATTCCTTCGTTCGAAAATTTGGATTGAAACGCACTAATTAATCACTTTTTTGAGAATAATATTTTTGGATGAAGATTGATCCAAATAAAAATTTAATATTAGAAAACTTGGATAGACACACATAACTTACTTTTTTGAAAATAAAAGTTCTCCTCTTGGCATAGAGTATTAATGGTTTTTGCTATGAAAACTGAATTCTCAATTTATTTACCTTAAATTTAATTTCACACATACAGATTAAGAAAGAATCGAAAATATTACATCCTGAATCCGAAAAATACTATTCATCCAATGACACTATAATATGCAGCTATTTTTTTTATTCTGCGAGATTTTTTCAACGTGCTCGAAAGTCAAATGTTTCAATATTTGCTTTAAGGGGTCTACCCTAATTAGAACTTTCAATAAAAGACAGTTTTTCAGAATTTTTTAAATAGTTTTGTAATATAAATATTGATATACAAGGTATTACACTGTATTAATACACTATCAAAATGCATATAAAAATTATTTTTTTTTTACATTTTAGTAAATTTCATACATGAAAATGATAGTTCAAAAAAAGTCCTAAAGAAAGGTTGATGAAATCTCTAGGATGAATGATTTGAAACCAAAAAATTAAACGGCGTTAGATTCAGTATGTTAATAGCTATAGCGCATATATATCGAGCGATTTTTTATTTTTTTAAAATTGACAATGGCCGACATTTTTCGAAAAAAAAATTTTTTTTTACCGTTTTTGGCAAAAGAAAAAGAGTTAAAATTAAAACTTAAAAAATACCTCGATATGCGCTGTAGTAGTACAGAATGTGTGGTAAAAGTTTCATAAGGATCGGTCGAGTAGTTTCGGAGATTTTATCAACAAGTCATCGGAAAACTTTGTCGATAAATCGGAAAAAATTCTTCATACCGTTCATTTTCACTTTGGAAAAATGAAAAAAAAAAAATCGTTTTTTTGAAAATTCTAATTAGGGTAGACTACTTAACGCCTAAAAGGACACATTAGGCCTTTCAGTTTCAATCAAATATGTAGTATAAAAATCAGTGTTGATGAAAAGTACTTAACCTACTATTTAGGAGGTCGATCGTCAAGAGGTCAAAATTGAGTTTCAGACATCAGGAATTCCAATATGATGCCAAACGTGAAAAAAAATTGGCGAACAATTTAGAAAATATTTATTCTTACCAATATTTTTGAAGTTATTAGAATGTTGAGATTTTATATCGAAAATATGGATAATGGTGGATAAAATATATGAATTTGATGAAAAATTTCTGTTTTTATACCCCACTGTAGGGTATCAACTTCAATGAAGATTTCATTGAAAATTTTATGGACGCTCAAACCACAAAACTATGAGCTTTTTTCAAAAAATTATAAGAATGATAAGTTCTTATAAATTATCGAAGAATGTACTGGAATATTTTCAAATTGCTTATTTAAATTAAAACAAAATAAAAGGTTTAAATATTTGAGATATTCTGAAAAAATGTTGGTACATTCCTTGATGAATTTTGATTTTTATTTTGATACAAAATATTTGGTTGAAATTGAAAGGAAAAAGTGTCCTTTCAGGCCTTAATGGCTTAAAATCGTGAAAACACTTAGATACCTTAAAACTATAGGTTTATTTAGGGTATCTTGCAAAATAACATTTTTTTATTAATACGTAGAAAAAATGAAGTATACTAAATCATTACAAGTGTCCTTAAATTTGGGAAAGAGTACATAAAGAATGCAAGAGTATTCTATATATCATGAACTAAATTATGTATATTGCACTTGGTGTAACTACTTCTCAGGCAGAAAGTTGATCTCGCGAAGAGCTCAGAAAGATATCAGAAAAAATTTCTGACCTCGTTAAGAAAACTCAAAATAATATCAGAATTATGTCATAATGTGGTCAGATGACTCACTTAAAGTTGTCATTTTGGTAATGGAACGAAGACCTCTTAAAGAGGTCATATTTTTAAGACATTAATCAAAATGATATCATAATTGTATCATAAAGTGTTCAGATGACTTAAAAATATCATGATGTTATTCGTCTAAAAATCCCTTAAAGAGATCAAATTTCTTAGAATTTAATCGGCCTGAGCTAATCAACACTTGTAGGCTGGTTTTAACTGGATTTCAAAAAAGTTTGCGTTGCAATTTACAGAGCACTATTAAATTCTCATTTGTGCAATGTAAACTACGTTGAAAAACAGTTAAAATAACCCTACAAGTATTGCTTAGCTCTGGGTGATTAAGATTTCAGAAATGTGACCTTTCTGATTGTAATATAAACCTTTTTATTTCATTAGACATTTTCTAAAAAGGTTAATATATAATTATGTATTTTATTTTTATACCAACAAAAAAGCAACTTAAACAATGTTATTTTTTATTTGTTTATTTATGTATATTTATTTTATTAGAAAATAAAGTTTTTTATTGCTATTTATTTTAAATAATAATTAATTCGTAGTAGTTTTCTTCTTTCATCAACCTCTCATTCATGTATGAATATTATACATATACATAGGTATGTATATTGGCCCCCATTTTAATGTAACTTTAACTACATTATATGTTTATTTCTATAAAATTTCTTTTCTGGACATTATTTATGGATTTAAATTTTCTTAATTAATAGTAATAGTATTCATTTCAAATTTTATTACTAAATTATGACTTCTTTATGATAAAAATGTGCATAAATATATGATATATTTAATATGATCACGGTTTGCCGCATTTTGACCACATTATGACATCATCTCAGCAAACCATAAAGACATTAAAATTAGGATCTCATTACGAGGACTTTCTGAAAAATCTGCTGTCCGAGTTTTCTTAAACCTGCACTTGAAGATTTGATCTATTTTAATTAATGAGACCGTGTTATTACGTTGAACATCATTTCGTATCTAGTTAAATCAGAATTCAATTATCAGGCAAATATCAGTCTTAAGTTTGAAATCATTCTTTTTCTCTCCCGACGAAAAGTCACTATTTTTTTATTATTTGCTGCGTTTTAATTGGATAAGGTGGGAATCAGTGTTATCGCAAGCGGCATTAATAAACAAATGACTTTCAGTTGGTACCCCTATAATCTTCTATCTCTCTCCGACAATTCCCCACAGTCGAAAAGCCCCATTTATCAGGTTTACTACTAGTATCGCTTGTTGAACACGCCGATTACGATGATCCGAAAAGTGGTTCTGAAAAGAAAAGTTGAATTAGACTTAAAACAAAAAATAGAAAAAGTTTTACCTGTCACATCAAAAAAAGAAGAAATAATTTTGGTGTCTAAAGACCATAGAAAGCGGCAAAAAGTTTGTGAATTGGATGACAAAAAAGGCGCTGGAAATGACATCGTTCACGATGAACGTTCGATCGGTATGAATAAAGTTATCGTATGAATTTTTATGAAACTCTTTCAACTATCATAAAATGCATTTTTCCATCGTATATGCACTGACAAAAAATTTGCTTATTTTTGTTTTGAGTATGTTGTCTCTCTCCCTCCCCTCTTTTCTTCTCTGTATAAGTTTCTATTTTCTTATCTTCTGTCATGGGAATGTACGCGATTAAATATTATCATTTCACACTTTTTATTCTTTCGTTTTTCGATATTTCTTATGTTTGATTGGTATAATCGTAAAGCTAAATTCATAATATGTTTCTATATCAAATTATCAGTCCAGGCATGACATTAAAATATTAAAAATTGTATATGTTATTACAATATAAAAAGTCTATTTAAAAGTAATTAACACGTGCATGAACTGTAATATTACTTCTGAAAACTAAATGATAATTCGATGGACAGGCAACCAGTTATAAATCAAGAGGTTCATAAATTGATACACGAGTAATGATCCTAAAAAATAAGGTGTTAGAAATAATATAGCCTCCAAAATGATTGCAATATAAATCTTCGAGTATTGTTTGAAAAATTATTTGTAATTCGATTATTATAATATCGATATATAATATGATGATTTTTTAAGGAGGTTCACCAGGTACCTACCGAGTCAAATGTGGAACGGACGCCGATATGACTTCGGTGGTATATGCTTTCTAAGACGTTGCCGTCCGTCAACATAACCAAAAATGACCCTTTTAGCTATTTGTTTATTTTATTTCTCGTCTCTAAAGGTATGAAGAGACGTATTTCTTTCTGCAAATAAAATCTCACAATTTTTTTTATCAGCAGTATACATTTTACGAAAAACTCAATGTTAATTCAATACGAATTTCATGAATATATACATGTTCCCATAAAACTCAATGTTCAAGAATCGTGAACATTTTTATTAATTTCTCTGCTCTGAAGGTACCTAGGGGCTTGAAACTTTGCAGGCATTAATTTCTTTCATTCTTTAACCTACTATAATTTTTTCGTTAAATTCTCAATGTTAATTCTTTGACCTAGTGAACCTCCTTAAATGCTCGAGAAAATGAAAAGTCAAACGAAGAATTGAAAAAGTGACGATCGGGCAGGGCCACCGGCCACTGTTTCAGAAATTTCTGTAGATCTCCAGAAATTGATCGTCAACTTTTCATATCGTAGTTCAACTTTTTAATTTCTGAATATTTAAATAGACTACGACGTCATATTTTATATCGATATTATAATATTCGAATTACAAATAATTTCATCGAGATCGTCACCATTTCGAAGGGCCTTTACACAGTTTTCCTAAAAGGACACCTTCATTTTAAGAGGTACCCCCATTCGGGTGTGCAATGGCGTAGGGAAAACTGCAGAAAACCCCACCTTCTGCTTTAATTATGACCCACCTAAAGAAATGCTAAATAAACTTAATATACCAAAGAAAAAATGAATAGTTTGTACAGTCTAAAACATGTATATGGATAATAGCGTTCTTGTGAATAAATGTTTTAAATACTTTTCTAAGTATTTGTTATATGTAATATTGTACATGACCATCCAGGTCCATACATAATGCAACTACTTCTCGATAATAAATGTTTTATTGTTTAATTGGTTTCATTTAGAAGAGTCTTGAAGCTGACGCGTAAACATTAAAAAACTGCTATTCTATTAGATTTCGGTTTGAATTACCCTACATTCTGTTAGTTACTACACATCATCTACGTATTAAGAAATATTATTTACGGTTCGTAAATTGAAATTTTAAAGATTTTAGAAAAGTCCACCTCTACATATACTCATTTGAATTAAATTTTTGAGCTCAAACCTCCTCCCCCACCTCTTCCTTCCATCATGCATATACAGTAGGACCACTCTTATTCTAATTAGTAAAGTTTTTCAAGATGGCGCCGACATCTCTTATTCTAATTTTCCCCTTACCCCCACTTACTTTGCTTGCAAGCTTGTGATTCGTGGAAAATATTTTTCGTTGACTTTTCGTGTGATAGTGGGAGAAGACTTGTGGGGGAACGATTAGAATAAAAGAGGCTGGACAATTAGAATAAGAGAGGTCCTACTGTACAGTAGAATCTCCTTTTATTTCAACTCCTCTTATTTCAATTGCCCCTCTTATTTGAATCGTTTCCCATCACGCCTTCCCGTATAACCACCGCTCGAACATCTCAATACAGTTTTCAGTGTTTACACCATCAAAGTTGTACAGTGTAAATACAGTTTAACCTATATTTGCAAACATGTATAGTCGGTAGACTGATATGTAATGAAATTTCAAATTAATTTGAAATTTTGCATCAAACTCATAATTTACATCATACAAATTATTCGTGAAGATGCTAATTTCGTAAAATAAAAGTGCACATTTCAAGGTTAGGATGTTGGCAACTTTTAATGATGTGTTTCAAGAACTCCACAAAAATTGAAAAGTCTTTCAGGCTGATCAGTTTGTGCGTCTTATTTTAAAGCGCTTCCACCAGTCCTTACACTTTCCACAAATAGATATTAAAAAAAAAGTGTTAGTAAAATGAAACAATTCGCTGCAAAATGTAAGTAAAAGAGAGAAACGTTTGAAATATTATTTAATTTATTTGTAATTTATGTTTCTTACACATTTTTCTGCGATATTAATTTGTACAAAAAAATGTATAAAAGAAATTTAAGATATATTATCTTGTATGTGGAGTTTTCGATGATATTTTTATATAACATTTTTATCGAATAAATGTACATAAATTCAATGTTTAATATAATTTTTTATTATTTTTTTTTAAATTTGTCTTTATCCTACAAATTTTTGTAAAGTATAGATAAGTAAATAATCATTTAAATTGACCTAAGTCCCAGAGATAAAAATTTTGCTGTTTTCTGAATAAAATAACGCTAACCTCTAAAAATGCCATATTCTACTCTTGTATAATATTTTTTTATAGACACGAAAAAAAAAACAATCGTAGCACGAGCACGAACTTACGTTTGCTGTAGTAAACAAATGCAATTTTGACCAATCTTTAGAAACTTGGAAATCAATTTTTATTTATTATATAACAAAATTTTGTAGAACTATAACTCGGACTTATTTAAATCCATTTAATTTACTATTAAATTACTTTATTTACTTCGACTTCATAAAAATATGACCGATAGCGATCCATTGCGAAATAAATAAATTAAAAGTATATAATTGAAGTTCATGGACTGATTTGTTATGACAAAATATTTTCATAATTAATAAAATTAAGATAGAATTTCAAAAATAACTGTTACTTTTGGAAGTTTCTCTAAAGTCATAATATAAAAAATAAATTGATTAAAATTCATATTACTTGATTAATGGAGAGTATTACGTTGTTTTCTCTAAATAATTTAATTTATTCTGTACACATTTTTCATCCATTTAATTTATGAACAATTATATTCGTAATCTACACATTAATGTACGTAATAAAAAATAACATCATAACATAAAAAACAGTATTTAAATATTATATAAATAAGTTAGAATTTCTCCGTTTTATCGGTCAATAAGAAAGGAAAACAAAATAAATAATATGTTTAGGGTTTCGGTAAAAATGTAACAATATCGAAAGTGGAGAAACTATTATCATTTATTTTAAAACACGGTGTTTATTTTTAGCAATTAACTTCTACCGGATTATGTTCGTAATTACAAATAATATTGTCCGAAAACAGTGATATCTTCATCGGAAGATCTGTATCTTATGTACTTTTTTTGGAGTTGAAAACATTGTCGACAATACGGAGATTCCCTCATAATTCAATTTTACATTTCTCGGAAATTTTAAATCAGATCATTGAAGTCACGTTTATATTATAAGTGCACGTTCACAAGTAATATCAAAGTTATTTCCAAATATTCCGAAAAATACTATAATGGGAGGTTTTATTTTCGATGTAATTTTTTAAGCAATGTTATGACTTCTTTTGTGTAATTAGTGATCACTAATTAGTACAACGAATTGCTATTTATTGTTTCAACAAGGATATATATAGAAATGGTAAAATTTGATATAAAATTGATATTGCACATTGAAAAAAACGACGAAATTAATTTTGACAAAAAATCCAAAATCATTATTTGATTATGATTATACTCAGTATCAATTCATTGAGTTTATTTAATATAAAGTACTAATTTTCTCCCGTGTGTCCATTATAACTCCATTATCTATACCGACAGAATTCAAGAATTCCCTTTTTTCGTTTCATACGTGTATCACAGAATTGTTTTATATTTGATTTCTCTTCGATATTCTTCCAGTCTTATTGTTTCGTATATTTAAATATCTGAAAATCTGTTTTTAAATGTTAGACTTAGCAGCTTTCAAATTTCTTTTCAAATGCTTTATTTCAAAATTGAAGTGAAGGGCTACCATAACGAAATTTAAAACACTTGCAAGTGTTCTTATTTCGTCTGAATCTAACTCGTAATAGACTCATGTTTCTTTGTAGATTATCTAACAATAACACACCATGGCTCCAATTCCCAACTTTAATGAAAGGATTTGAATAAATTTGAATTTATCTTACGGTTTAAGTGTTAGTCACTAATAGTGTTGAATTTTTGGACGTTCAAACAAGAAACCGTAGCTATGGATTCATACCAATATTAAGATAGATAAATAAAATGAAATTCAACAATATAAGATGTAATTTTTTCAGTTGATTCCGGTTCTTTTTTATCTTGTGAGTTTTTATTTGTGAATAAAAATGAAAAATGTATGTTTACTTTTTAACAGATTACAATAAAGCCACTCCTCCCCTACATAATAGCACACATTTAGATACCATTACCCCCTCCCGCGCCATTTATTAATAGCATATACAAAAAAATGGTTGAAGTAAAGAATTAAAAGTAATTTTAAGATTTTAATACCATGTAGTTTAAATTTTCATAAAATTACGTTCCTAATAGGATTGAATCAGGATTTATGATATTGAATCCATATAATTCGTTTTCGAACGTAATTAAACTCATTTTTTCCATTCAGATTCATATGGATGATTCTCTTGAAATGAACAAATTTTAAATTAAGTTTTTATACTAAAAAAAAATGGGATAAAATCACTCAGAGAAAAGATTTATTCAAGAAAATAGTGTTTTCTAATAGTTTGCGGGAAATACGTATTTCCCGTGCTAGTAACGAAATGTACTATTATGTGACTCCCTTTTAAATTTTAAAAGTAAAAACTGTTTAAGATTACGAATAAGATTATACTTTTGCATATTTCTGAATCAGAACGATAAAAAATATATTTGTCAGAACTATACCTTTTAACTGATAAATACTTACCAATGACATCCTTTACAACAGTATTGGAGGAAAATGGATTAAACAATACATCATTTCATATGATCCGTATATAATTTGCATATTATAATTACATAATTTTTAATAATTGCAGATAATAGTTTTGGGTCAAACTGTGAAACAGCAAACAACTGTTCACCATGTGTATCTCGACTATTGCTTAATGTTGCATTAAAATTGAATAATTTAATTGTCAATAAATTTAAATAACACAATAATCCCTTCTAAATTCTGGTCCAGTTATGAACGTGCATTCATTAATAACAACTAATAAAATGTTAAATGCATTCTAACCAAAAATTGTTTTCCTATTTCAAAAGTTTAGTTTTCCTATTGCAAAAAGTGATGTTGAAAAAAATTGGAGAAAAATACAGTTTAATCTCTTTCTTTCCAAGCGGCCACGAATTTTACTTCATTTTGAAAGGCATCATTTTTAAACGCTGAAATATTTTATCGATCATGGATATTCTACTATTTTTGGATATTGGATTTATTTCCTATGGGCTTAGTTTTTGTTTTCAACGTGTCCTTTTTTTAATAAGTAGGTGTAAAATTTAAAAAAGCAGATAAAATAAAGAAACGTTGTTATAAAATCTTTTGCTCTTTTTCAATTATCGATCTCGATTAATTCACCTTTGGATCTGGTGAGTTAATTTCGAAAAGTAATCTTATTTGGTATATGCTCAAAATTATTGATGAAATTGGCATATTGGGGTGAAAAATGTAATATAACGATGTCAATAATCAGGAAAATTAACATAACACAACAGGCATATCATTAGATACATTCCAATATGGCGCACTGAAAAAAATTTCCTAATTTACTTAAAATAAGAAAATATTTTCTTAATTTAAATAAATATTTACCTGTTATATAAAATCAAATTAATATTTAGTTGAATTAACAAACTATTTTTCTATTTTAAATAAATATTTTGTTACGACTATTCAAGTAAATATTTACTTGAAATTAGGAAATTTTGTTTTCAGTGAGGCATCACAAAATGACGTACCGTTAAAAATATATAATGGTAAATTAATACCTTCAATAAAATAATTTTCAGGTTCAGCAATTAGAAGAAATGTTTTTTATTCAAATCGAAGATAAAATTATTCAACATTAATTGTTTTATTGCAATTTAATCAGTTGGAATACTGATTATATATTATATTTATATAAATATAGATAAAAATATTTATATAAATATTTATAATATTATTGCTTTGTTAATTTTGACTAGACTGTACAATTTACAATTTAAGAATTTTTATGAGCATTGATTAATTTATTAAAATTGGAATGATGATTCTAGTGATGCAATATTTGGATTTAATTATAAAGAAATGAATTATTAAATTTGTATTATGTATGAATAAAGGAACCATATGAAAAATGAAAATAAATAAAAATAATGTTGTGTTCTATACACTGGACTAAAATTACATTTATTATTGAAAGTAATTTGACATATAAAATAATCACAAATATCCTAGTAAACGAGAAATTATTAGGATGTATTGAAAATTTAATCATTTTTAATACTTCGGAATGTTATATTTCTGTTAGTATTCAAAATGATTTACAAGTGTTTTTGCTTTCCGTGTAAAAATTTTACTTTTATACCCTACATCATTTTAACGACCTCAAAATGTCCGAAACAATGAACATTTTTTGGAAATTTGCCGGACGCTCTGAATCAAAAACTCCGATCATTTTAAAAAAAATGATAAGAATGAAAAGTTCTCAGAATTCATCGAGAAATATCACGGAATTGTTTTAGATTTTTTTGATGAATTTTTATTTCAAAATTTTTTCAAAATTGTAATTTATTTTCGAAAAATTTAGTCTATTCTGTCATGAATTCTAAGAGTTTGTTCTTGCATTTTTTCTAAAAGTTGATAGTTTTTGAGAAAATGAATTTCAAACATTATAGCATAGATTTTTTGTCTCGAAAACTATCAACATTTGGACAAAACTGAAAAGAACAGAAATTTCTTAGAATTCATCAGAGAATACAGTAATTTTTTTTCATAAATAATTTACAATTTGGAATAAAAGTTAAAAAAAACTAAAAAAATTGCGTGATATTTCTCGATAAATTATAAGAACTTTTCATTCTTAGCGCTTTTTTAATAAAGCTCATAGTTTTTTAGTTAGAGCGTTCAGAAAATTTCCAAAAATAGTTTATTTTGAGGTCCTTAGAATGTAGTGTGGTATAAAAGTAAAATTTTTTCTTAAAATTGAAATATTTTATTCACCTTTGTTCAGAGTTTCAATACAATCCTGATATTCTAATGGCTCGAAAAAAATTGGTAAGAATAAATATTTCCCAATTTTGTTGACATTTTTTTCTAATTCGGCGCCATATTGGAATTCCTAATGGCTGAAACTCAATTTTGAACTCGGAATCTTGAAGAGCGACCTGGAAACAGTAAGATATGTACCCCTTAATTTTTCTTAACCCATTAAGTCCCGAATGGATATTTTTTCACTACAATTTTAAAAAATTTCAGAATTTTGAAAAATGAAAAAAGTGTTTACAAAATTTTGAAAACAAAATTCAGCGTATTCATTGATCAATTGTAAAAAATTTTTGTTCTGTAACATTTTTTCCTAAAGTCTATTGTTTTTGAATAAAAAAATCCTTAATTTTTCACTGATTTTTTTTGTGTTTGAGTCGCCATTTCGGATCGTTTCACCTTTATTTTCAAAATGGGCATAGGCACACTTTAAAGTTTAAAGCTCGAGACCACGATTTCTTGACCCTTTAGAGGAATTCTGAAACGATTTCAATGTGAAAAGACGAAATAAAAAAAGTTCATTTGAAAAATGCATGTTTTTTTTTTGTAAAATCGCATATTGTTTTTAACTGTTGCATTTTTTGAAAAACCTAATAGCAGATTCTGAAAGTTCAGTTAATTTTACGTCAGATACGCTTAATGCTAAATTTTTTAGAACCTTTTTTTTACACAAAATACACCGTTGAAAATTGTAGTGAAAAAATGTCCATTCGGGACTACATGGGTTAACTTCGATTTTGATACGAAATACTCGATTGAAATTGAAACAAGGAGTGTCCTTTGGTCATTAATGGGTTAAATAAGAAATTAAAATGATTGAAAATAGGAAGTTATTAACGGAGGCCAACATATTGCATTCAACCCTAAAAAAGTGAATACTTTGGCACTGCAGTAGAACCCCTCTTATTTCAACTGGTCATGGATTTCAAGATGGCGTTGACCCCTCTTATTTGAAATTTCCTCTTACCCCCTTACTCTACTTAACGCTTTAATAGTGGATGATAATATCTGACATCTTTTTATTTTTGTTAGACATCGTATATATTTTAGAGTTGAATTATGTAAAATATATATGTAATTTATCTGAAAAATGTGTAGAGAATTTTAAATTTGGATAAAAATGTAACGAGATCACAACTCGTGCCTTTATGTGTTAAATAAAGACTGCAACCTTTTGCATTTATTTATGGTCATTTGTATCTGCATTCGAGTGTAGAAATAAACATTTTGAATTTACATTATGCACTTTATTACATATAATTATGTATCAATCATTTTTTGTTTCACAAACAAATACACTTTGATTAAGACCAAAATGAATACAGGAGACAATATTTAACCCAAATTTGCAAATATGATTAATGAAAGCTTCAAATCACTTCAAATTCAGTACTAAGCTGCTGATATTAGATTTGTTTGTTATTTTGCAAATGAAAGACTTTTCAATTTTTGTGGAGGTCTTGGGATTGGGATTGGAATTTTGAATTCCGTTGAATCCCTTTATTGAAGGTATTGGATGGAATTCACTGGAATAGAAAAGTTAAATTTGCAATTCCCACGAATTCCAAGGAATCCCTGAGAATATTGATGTAAACATTACAGGTTAGGTTACGGAATTGATAAAATTGCGCGGGATAAAAAATTACAATTTTAATTCCTGACAGTTCCATCGAATCCATATTATTTTAGGTTAGGTTAGGGAATTCAATGGAAATGTGCGGAATAAAAAGTTGCGCATCAGAATTCAACGGAATTCACGGAATTCACATGTCTCACACGTGAATTCCTATGAAGGAATTGGAAAATTACCAATTCCAAATGTTCAATAAAAGAATAAAAGATAAAAGCCCTTAATCCCTTTTCGTTTACTGGGATCCTAACCTTCAAATGTGCACTTTTATTTTACGAAATTAGCAGCTTCTCGAATAATTTGTATGATGTAAATCATGAGTTTGATGCAAAATTTTAAATTAAATTGAAATTTCATTATATATCAGTCTACCGACTATACATGTTTGCAAATTTAGGTTAAACGGTATTTACACCGTAAAACTTTGATGGCGTAAACACTGTAAACTGTGGTGGGGGAAGGCCTCAGAGGAAACGATTCAAATAAGAGGGGTTCTACTGTACAAATAACGGCGCATGCGCAACAAAAGAAAAAGAGATAAAAGTGAGACTACAAATCTAAGTAGCGGGGGAGAGGGGAAAATTAGAATAAGGGAAGAAGGCCGCAATTTTGCCTGACTGGACAATTTAGAATAAGGGAAGGACTACTGTATGTAATTGGTGCATTTACCCTAGTTAAAGTTCAAATCGTGAATTTTTCCAAGTATTTTGAGATTGAATGCGTTGTATTCAATGCATTTCATATTGTTGGGTTGTACAAAATAAATATATATATGTAGATTTTTTTTTCCTGTATCACGTGTTTGTTACCCTGTACGCCCTGGACTGAAGGGCGAACGTTTCTATTGGATATGAACTTTTAAAGGACGTTATCGTTTTTGTCCTGTTGAACGGAGCCTTTGCTGGAAATCCCCTTGTATGTGTGCAAACTCAGTCAGCTGTTGCCTTCCAGCTGTATTGTGTGTTACATACATAACCAAGTTTTGATTTTTGTCAATTTTTGTATGACAGAAACATAAATATACCTCCGTGCCATAGAAAAGTAGGTATAATTTTGTTTATATATCCATATTTTATATTATTGCACAACATATTTGTGAACTGTATGTTCAATTGTATACATAAGTACCACTTGGCGCGAATCGTTGAATATAGAGTGCCGGAATAAAAAATAGTAAAAAGTAATTTGAATAAAGCTTCCTATAAATAAAACAAATTATGTATGATTCGCGTGTGAACGAACATATGTATTTATTATCTCAATACGTCATAGTTTTCCACGAAAACTCGTCGCTGGATTGGCCAGAGATTTCCAATCGAGTTGGGAACCGGGGAAGAACCCGCCGCGTTTTATCAAGGTTACGATTATCCTGGTTTGACGATCGAGACAAACTAATTACTCACCAGTCTGTTTTACACACTGCGCGTAACGGCACGTATCCATTACGTTAGAAATAATCCGTGTTAACTTCTTTAAAAAACGAAATTCAAAGTTTACCTATAGTGACATTTTTTAAATTTATTATTTTTCAATAATGCCAGACGCTTATGAAAACATGAACGTTTATCAAACCTACGCAGCTTGTTACAAACAAGATGCATATTACGCATACCCACATGGTAATAATACGCCGTAGTTTTTTCCTCTACATCAGTGTAATTTTACATTTATAAAAAATGGAACATTTTATTCGATCTGTTACAGATCCGTACATGATGAATAGTAGCGGGAGCTATAGTCCACATTCCATGGACTCGCAACATACTATCGAAGCAGTATCGCCAAGTTCTTTTGACAATTCGCCCTCGAGGACTGATAACATTTTTCAAGAGCTTGAAAATGCAGTATGTGAGTACCGTTACAAATTTATTATATGTAAATCTTTAAGGCGTGTTCAGGATTCAAAACTTTCGTCAAAAAGGTAAGAAATATTGTGAATCCTATGTACAACGACCTTGTCTTAAATTTCACTTTGTATGGTGCGAAAACAATGGTGCAAAAACCATACAAAGTTAAATTTAGGAAAAGGTTTTCTTATGTGAGATTAGCAAAATTACTTACTGTTTTAAGTTTTTAATAAAATTGTAAGCCCTCGACACTTCTATAACGTTAATATTTAGGTATTTAGCACATTTTTAATTACCCAGTAAACGAAAAAAGATTCAAAATTTTTAATCCCTTTTTGGTTAGTATTAAGAAATCCATGCGAGAGATTATTTAAAATGGAAAGCAATACAAGAAAAAAGATTAAAAGTGATTCAAAATTTTTAATCACTTTTTTGTTGGTATTGAAATTAAAAAAATTGTATCTTTTTTAATCCCATATAATCCGAAATGAATAAAAAAAAAGAAAAAGCTGATTCACTTCGAGAATCGAACCGAATATAAACTAATTTATAGTTGAACAGTGAAAAAGCGCTGTAAAAGGCGCTTTTTGGTTAATCTTGAAATCATTTTTAGATTTATCTTTTTGAATATTTTTATGCGAACTATTCTGAAGATATTTATCAACACTATTGTTCTACATCTTTATTTAAAAGTGAGAGAATCACTTGCTAACTGTGCAACTATAAATAAAGATTATTTATTTAATACTTTCATAAGCCGATTACTTTTTTCTTGTTGCCACATTCTGTTGCGCCTGTGAAGTTTATCAACAGTTGGTATTGAAATTAAAAAAATTGTATCTTTTTTAATCCCATATAATTCGAAATCAATAAATTAAAAAAAAAAGCTGATTCGCTTCAAGAATTGAACCACAGTCCTCTGCACAGCAAGTTCGAAGCGCAACCACTCGGCCACACTCACTGCTGTGAAATAATAAAAAAATAATGAATAGTTGAAACAGAAAGTAGATTTATTTTTCTACGTTTTTATATAATAACATATTCGAGCAGGCTAAATTACATTAAATACCACAATTCACAGCAAAATTTCACTGAATTATTTACTTTAAAAAGAATCGAAACAAAGAGTTGGTCTTTTTCTGCATGTATATAAAATAACAGAAATACATAAAACATTTTTTTAATCTTACTTTTCTCGCTCGAAAATATGTTGTTTCAAATTTTTGTTATACGATACAAAAGTTAATTTACACATTTTATGAACTCGTGCATCTATTCAATGATCATTATTTACATTTTTAATAACTTTATCATAATAATAAATTCAGTATTCACTGAACACAATTCCAAATTTGGTATCCGTTGCATAATCGAATGTCCTAAAAATGTTCGGATGAATTTTTTTTCAAGTGTACGTAAGTGTTCATTCAGTTGTAATAAAGGGTCAATTTTGCAGCTTTCCTGAGAGTGTACAATGATGTTCGTTATCAGATTTTTAAGTGTCTTGTAACATTTCCATTGCTGTATGCAATGTCATAATTTTCAATTTGACGGACATTCAGATGTATTGAAGTCCGAAACTAATTACTGCTGCAAGGACTATTTAGGTCGAAAGTTGCCAATAAATGTTAATTCGATATCCAGGTGTCTTTAGTGTGCACTAGTACAGTCAGTGAGATCGCCTTAATTTAGATTTATACTCGTAAATGAAATCTTCAATACATCTGAATGTCAGTCAAATTGAAAATTATGACAATGCATACAGCAATGGAAATGTTACAAGACACTTAAAAATCCGATAACGAACATCATTGTACACTCTCAGGAAAGCTGCAAAAATTGACCCTTTATTACAACTGAATGAACACTTCCGTACACTTGAAAAAAAATTCATCCGAACATTTTTAGGACATTCGATTGTCCAAATTCACACTTAGGTTACACTTTCGTTCTTGTAAATGTCATTTAAGAGTGCATAAAGTGTTCATATACATTTTATGAATGTGTAAAACGCTTCTGGGACACTTCGTGGCCACTTCAAAGAGTGTCCCATTTTCGCCAGGGAAAATTCAATAAGTCAAAATTCTTTTCATAATTGGGGTTTTATTGGGATTAAAAAACATTCCAATACCTTTTTTGAAAAAAATGAGGTAAAAACAATCAAATTTTAATCTCCATTAATCCTCTTTCAATACCTTTCAATCTTTTTTACTGGGTAGTAAATACAATTTGTACAGTGCTCTATATGGTTTCTGAATCGTGTTCTATAGTATTTTTTCGACAGGGATGTTTTGAATAATATGTTTTTAAGGTACATGATTAATGTGACTTGATGTATCTAAATTTTATCTTTCGTTATAATTATTGTTTCGATGTAATTATTAAGTATCTATTTAGATATTACAGTTATGATTATTTGGAATGGGTACATAATTCCTTATTGTATAACTCGCTGCTTCACAATAATAAGTTTTCCTAACATCTTGTACTTTCGAAATTTTGAACAGTTTATTTGTAGAAAAGAGTTTATTTTTTAATAACATGGTTTTTAGTACTTTCTTTTGTAATATCTCCAAAGGTTTATTTACACTGTTACTAGCTCTTCCCCAAACTAGGACAGCATAGTTTAATATAGAATTAAATAAAGCATAATAAATTTGATACTTTGAATTATAAATTCTAAATAGATACTTAATAATTACAAGAATTTATCATTCAAAGTATCAAATTTATTATGCTTTATTTAATTCTATATTAAACTATGCTGTCCTAGTTTGGGGAAGCGCTAATAACAGTCCAATTAAACCTTCGGAAATATTACAAAAGAAAGTACTAAAAACCATGTTATTAAAAAATAAACACTTTTCTACAAATGAACTGTTCAAAATTTCGTAAGTACTAGATATTAGGAAAACTTTTTATTGTGAAGCAGCGAGTTAAATTTCAGAAAAATGAATCCATCTGTATTCAATTTTACGAACACAATTACGAATACAATCGGAAGCAGTATAGGAATACAAATAAATACAGATTTATTGAAAGTTTATTTTTTGAAAGAAAACTTTTTTTGCATTGAAATGAATACGCTTAGATTTTCTGACAATTTATTTAATATAGACATTGACGGAGATATTATTTCTTTTGCGGATGACACTGCAAAATTTATTTACTGATACTTCATTTTATAAAGTAATTCATAAAATCAAAACAGATATTATGAAACTCATAAACTGGTTCAATGCAAATTTTTTAACAGTAAATATTGATAAGACTAAAATCTTACCCTTTGGCTACTACACTGATAGTATCCCTACACTGGATGAAATCACGGTCCTTGTGGACTCCATACAACTTAGCACTCATAGTGCCAATTCTGTTAAATATCTAGGACTAGCAGTAGATAGGCATTTTCGATGGAAAAATCATGTAGATGACATAATGAAAAAGCTATATCTGCCATACGCTTTTACCAAATTGCGCAACTTTTTGAATTTACATCAATTGTATCAAATTTATTATGCTTTATTTAATTCTATATTAAACTATGCTGTCCTAGTTTGGGGAAGCGCTAGTAACAGTGTAATTACACCTTTGGAAATATTACAAAAGACAGTACTAAAAATCATGTTATTCAAAAATAAACTCTTTTCTACAAATGAACTGTTAAAAATTTCGAAAATACTAGATGTTAGGAAAACTTATTATTGTGGAGCAGCGAGTTATACAATAAGGAACTACGTACCCATTCCAAATAATCATAACTGTAATACACATAGTAAAAACAATCTTATGATGCAATGTCCATTAAGAACTAAAACTATCGGTCAAAGAGCATTTGACTATGTCGGTTGTAAAAATGTTGCCTTTTCAATTCAGATTACCAAATAAGAAATTTAGATTATTAAAAATAGAAATTGTGCATAATATAAGAGAAATGGATTTCAAATCTCTCAATTCAATGTTAATACCAAGTGTAGTTTAGTGGAATTATGCGATTTCAACCTATGATTTACCATACAAAACACTGCTTTTATTTTCTTATTCTTATTTTATTCTCATTTTATTTTACTAAATTATTTTATATTATTTTATTTTATTTTTGTTATGTTAATTATTTTTTGTTATTGCATGCAGTCTAATAGACTGCAGTCAGATCGTGGATGAGTATTATATATACTTTTGCAATGCATATTGAGAAAGAGTTGCGATGAAATGTAACGCATACTCTTGCCTAATGTATAAATACCTGAAATATATTATTATTATTATTGTAATAATTAGTATTTACAAAAACATATTTATAAATGTAAATGTTCACCTTTGAGAATACATTATTCATATTTTGGATGAATCCAATGAAAATATATAGTAATTAATTCAATAATATCCAATTATTTCTTGTTTTTTAATGGAGTTGCCGTTTACAATTTATTGTACAGTAATATTACACATATTGGTTTTTTCAAATCATCAAACCAACTTAAAGTACTTCTGTTCATTAAAGTGGCAATTTCTTATGTACTTTACCCTTTCCCTACGAAAAATTATAAGTAGGATTCTTGAAACAAATGCTTTATAGTTGTCGTAAATGTACATTATGTACATCTATTAGTGATACAAGTATCGTATGGAATATGTAAAGTTTTATTACATGAAAGAATAGTATATTACGATCCTAGGCCAGTAAAAAAGAAAGTGCTTCAGATCACATGAAATTGTTGGCCGAGGCGAAGCCGAGTCTGACAAACATGTGATCTGAGGCTTTCTTTTTATTGGCCAAGGGCCGTATACTATTTTTCTGCTCGACGATAGCCAGAAAACCGCAACTTCGTTTCCCGCAGCGGCCAGGAAGTTGCGGTTTCTGGCCGGAGGGCAGAAAAATAATTTAATTGGTAGTTTTATGAGCGTATAATTATGAATGTTGGAAATGAAAATTACATAAAAATCTCATCACAATCAGGCCAATTTTCATACAAATCTCAAATATTGTTGACTTGTATTTCTGTAACATAGTGCGAGTCTATACGACATTTATATGAAATTTGCAAGGTACTTGTTTTAAATTCTCATGAATGTTTTTTTAACACCTTCTTTCTGCAAACCAAAGTCGTTTTCATCCGGATGTTTTTATATTTGTCGAAAGACTGTAAAGAGTTTAAACCTTTGTTATGAAATATGTTTAAAAAAATTAAAAACAGTTTTGTTATTTAAAAAATGAAACAGTTAAGGGTAAATTCATTTGTTTAATTAAAGGCCTGAAATAAAGCTATGTAATATACCTGTTTATAAAATATTTAATACAATAAAATCATGGTTCTAATTTTAGAATTTCACATTTTTAATGTTTTTCAGTATTATGTAATTTTTCTAGGAAAAATTGTATTTTAATTTCTAGACCGTTTTCTTGAAAATAAAAATTAAAACATAAGTCTTGGTGATGTACGGTCCTTTCTATTAATCCAAATGCATGGATAAAGTAAACAAGTCATTGTGAAGTTCTAATTAACTCGTTCACCAATTTTAACCATGTGCTCATAATGCCGACTGTTAGCACATGGTTAAAATTAATAATAATATAAAATTAATAATAATATAAAAATTAATATTAATAGTTTGTTCAAAATTCAAAAACTTAGAGAATTACCAGAACTTTCTAATTATGAATAAAATTTGTCTGAAGAAGGCCCATATTAGTGGCAGAAACTTAAACTAAAGTGTCTTAATAAAACCTCGATTCCATCCTGAGGATTATTAGTCAAAGGACACTAAGACTAGGGTTTTAATTTTTATTTTGAAATTCAATGTTGTAAATCTTTGACAAAATGATGTAACTGACATACAACTATTTCAGAAGAAAATAATTTTAAAAGTAGATTAGATTAGAACTTAGAAAAATCGTTAAATTGCAATTATAGTTTTTTATTTTTATACAATTTTAACATTTATATTTGGCATAATTGTTATTTTTATTTGTAAAGTGTAAATCCATTTATTGATTTAACGATTTTGTAATATATGATATAGTGTAAAACATTTTCATCAAGGTTCTTGTTCGTGATAATATATTGTGAAAACCAATGTTAAATTTTAATGGCTTCTGAGAATTTTAAGTTATTATTAGTTGTACAAAAAAACAAATATTTCATTTCTGACAATGTTTAGTTTTGAGAAGTTTAAAATTATTATACCAATGCTTCTGATTAATATGTTTTTCCAATTTTTTGTATCTTACATGAAAATTGTAAATGTTTAAATGTTGTCTTGAATAATGCAGCATTTTAATATGTTATTCACAGTATATAATATTAGCTATAGTTAAATTAGTTTTATTTGCAGAAGCGATCTACAACTTTATAATTAGGTTAATTTTGTACGCTTTATGTAATTAAAGTCACAAACTATATTCTTTTAAAAAATTCTCCCCAGATAACACATGATATTCTACGTATATTTGAAATTCATATGAAAATTTCCTGTGAATATCCGTAATATTCTCATAATAAAAGTTCGTATATCCTATATAGATTATGAGAATATCCAAAACAGAATATTATATTTATTTCGAAATTCGTATATTAGCCGTATATCCCAAAGTCATCCTGAATTTCCTACACATACACGTTAAGTATGAACACACCTATCGTATATCCTGTATATATTCTCAGAATATCGAAAACAGAATATGACATGAGACACATTAGCACCTTTCTCGCAAGTGGTAACAACCGAGTCCGGTACGTATATTGGTAAATCCACAGAACTTTTAACTTTACGCTTTAAGAAAAACATTTTTTTTTTTTCTGTGGCACACATTTAAAATCAACCTGAGGCCACTCCTAAACATATAAAATGTAAAAAAAAAACGACACGTTACGACTTTTAAAGGATTGTTCCAGCGCAGTCAGGTAAAACGAGACCTAAAATTATATCTTCGAACCAAACATATTTCTGTACGCGGAAAACAGATGAAATTTGTTACTCTGGGTTTTTTAAATTACTGGTCACGAATCCGTCAACAGATATTTAGAATTCAAGATGGCGAATTCAATATGGAAGACCGATTTTGTAAGAAGTTACACAAGCTCAAATTGCGTATTCGGGGGTTTTCTTTCTTTTTGCTTTTAGGTGCATAATATACAAATTTTAGCAGCAAACATTTATTTAAGTCGATTAAAGGCATTACAATCCCGGCAATCCTGAAAAAAAATTTTAAATAGGTATAACGTAAGTTGTCATTAGTACCATATTTATTCATTCTTAAACAGAAAAAATGAAGCAAGGGAGATGAAAAACAAAGCGACCCCGAATACACAGTTTCAGCTGGTTCAAGCAACTTTTTAGGAATTTGGTCTGCCATATTGTATCTACCATCTTCAATTTTTAATATTAGTCAACGTATTTATGATCAGTTACCAATAAAACCCGCGCGTAACAAATTTCAGCATTTTTCCGTGTAAAGAAAGGAGTTTGTATGAAAGAGGTAATTTCATGTCTTGTTTTACCCCTGAACATCGTATTGTGTTTATAGAACAAGTTCAGAGTATTATTATGACAGCTAAAACAATAAATTACGCCAATAATCGAGGCATTTAATTGTGTATAGTTCGTGTGCCTGACAAAAGTGTCATTTTTCAACAACAGTTACGCAGGAAGGCTATAGGTTGTAATAGGCACAGAATTGAGATGAGACAAGGCACACCTTATTCCTTGGAATACATCACTTATTATATCATCAATTAAAAATTTCCAAAGTATGGAGCCATAATATTGTTTGTTCCAAAAGTTATTGTTAGAAATTAACGAAAATTCCATTTTCCATAAATCTTCTGCACGCAACTTTGGACGCATGTCTTTCTTATTAGGCGATAGGCACACTTATTTTTCAAGTATCTTTGGTTTTTATAAAGTGCCATTAATCAACGACATGATTTTCAAACGAAAAGAATACACGTTCCAAAAGTTACAGAACAAATTATTAAAAAAAATACGATTTGCACGCAGCAGTTTATTCAAATTTTATGAGCTTTCGTGTTTCCTTTGGGTTTTTAATCAACTATCATGCAAAACAAATAACTGTACCTTGAAAAGCATATCCTTTTTAGTAAATTGTAATGTTTTATAAATATTTCTGTACAGCTTATTTACGTGAATCTTAAAATAACATGAAAGTCAAAAGTTCTGTGGATTTGCCCATATAAGAATCGACCATCCTGAGACAGACAAGTACATCGATGCCTGTCAGAAAGTCTGATAGTGTACTACCATGACAAAGATGTTACAAGAAACTTCGAAGTGAATAAACTTAAAGAGGCCCAATCTGAACATGTACGTTTTGTATAACCTCATACTCTCAAGGGGTGAAATGTTTTTTATATTTTGTTAAGGATAAATCGATTTTTTTAACTGTAATCTTGTGGTTAGCCAAAAAATATATTACAAATATATTCAGAGAGAAGCACAAAATATTTTATATTTGGTTATTGAAAATTTATGAATTATATACTATGTATATTCTCAGAATTTCATGAATAATATTCTGAGGACATCGTGAGAACATATTTTGGGCGGATAGAGGAATATTCTGAGTATATTCTCTGAATATCGCTACATTTATTTCAAATATCCTCTGGGTACAGATACATTTTACTTATTACATAAGAAGACTATACAAACAACATATATAAAATACAATTACAATATTTTATAAATGAAAATTCTTATTGAGTTTATTTATTAAGTGGAAAAATGTAGTTGTATACGGATTCATATCATTACGTAATAACACCTGTTTCTGTATTTGTAATAAAAAAATATAGTTTTGTTAGACTTTCAATAAGACTTTATTATTGTTAAAATTACTGCCTTTATCAAAAATACTACATTCCGATAGTCCAAATTTATTATATGCTGATAGTAATAAATAGTTTATTATTATTATATTAAATACATAATAAATTTAAAAAATATTAGACTTGAATAATGAGTGAATAGTTTTCAAAAGTACTTTTCCATACCGACAACAAACTTAGTATTGGTGTGTATCGCTCATTTATAAACTATAATATTGCAGGAAAAATTATAATATTGGAAAAATGAAAATTTAAAGTAATGGAGAGGAAAAGACAATAAGGAAAAATTATGTTTATTTAAAAAAAATTATAAGTTTCGAAAAATACATAAGTTTTGACCCTGACACGGGTCCTCTTCAGTAAACAAATACGAAAATCAAAGCAAAACTGCCTTGTATTTATATTCAATGCTGGATGAACATATGTATAAAGTTGGTTTGTGATACCGAGAATAAATGCAAGTATTTAATTTGATTGTGGAATTATTTAAGTAAATATAACTGAAATTTTAATTCTGTGTAAAAACATTATAGACTTCCGTTAGGTTTGACTTTTCAAGTCTTATGTTGATGGTGTTTTTTTTCCTTTTTTATAAAAAGGTATTCAACATGGGTTCTTTTTTCCCAATTTGCTTCTTTATTTATTTATTTATTTATCTTCATTAGAGGCAAAAATATTATTTTTATGTTCTTTTAATCGCACTTCTAAGGGCCATCCTGTTTGACCAATGTACGAATTGTTACACTGTAAACAATGAATTTTGTAGATTACTTCTCTTTGTTTCTCTGGTGGTAATTTATCCTTTCCGGGTTTAATGTTCGCAATGTTGGTTTTAAAAAGAGAGAAAACCATTCGGGTACCTCTGTTCTTAAAGATTTTACCAATTTTCTCTGAAAGTCCTTTAATAGGAACAACTAATTGTTTTAATGCTTTGTAAATCGGATACTACGCTATTGTTTATTATTTTATTAAAAGAATATAATCTTTTGTTAATGCACTGTTCAAATTAATTTAATAGGATATCCATTTTCTAGTAAATTTTTTTTTAATAATTTCTAGATTTTTTGGGTGAAAATCAGAAGAGGATAATTTAATGGCGCAATCGATTAACCCGTAAATCATACCTATCTTATACGAGAAAGGATGTACTGAATCAAAATGGTTATTTTTCCAACTATTATTTTTCCTGCCATATTATAGTTCCCAGTAAACGAAAAAAGATTGAAAAGTATTAAAAAGGGATCAATTGGGATTAAAATGAGACTACTTTTAATTCACTTTGTTCAAAAAGGGGATTAGAGTAGTTTTGAGTTCTAGTAAATTCCAAAGTAGGTATATAAATTGAAATTATTGAATCCCTGTGAATCCTCCTCGAATAATCGTTGTGAAAATCAACGCCCTTGAATGCCATAACTGGGATTGAAAAACGTATGTTTCAATCCCCGTGAATTCCACATCTGTCAGTATCGTTTAAATACTATTTTTGGAATTAAAAATTCCTTTCTTGGATCCCCTTGAATACCATTTATTACCAATATTTGAATGAATCCCATTTAATACAAGATATGGGATTTAAGATTATATTCTTTGAAACCGTTGAATACTATCGATTCCCAATTCCAGTAAACGAAAATTGATTGAAAGGTATTAGATGGAGATTAATGGAGATTAAAATTTGATTGTTTTTATCTCATTTTGTTCAAAAAATGTACTGGAATGATTTTTAATCTCAATAAAACTCCAATTATGAAAAGAATTTTGACTTATTGAATCCCCTCAAATGCCGTTCTACAAACGGCCATCAAAATGAATTCCAACGAATACAAGATTTTGAATTAAAAAATATCTCATTGAATCCCCTCAAATTCCTCCCATTAAAAAATACCATTTAATACCAAATATCGCATAAAAGAATGTATTACTGAATCCCCTCGAAATCTATCTACCACTTCAAAATTAATTCCACTGTATTCCATATTTGGAATTCAAACTCATTTTAATGAATTCCCTTGATTAACCATGGCCCTAAATTAATTTTGAATTCCAGCCCAGAATTGCAAAAGATATATTATGGATCCTCTTGAATACCAACGATTCCAAACATTAAAACTTATCCCAACGGATACCAAATTTGGAATTGTGTTCAGTGAATACTGAATTTACTATTATGATAAAATTATTAAAAACATAAATATTGATCATTGATAGATGCATGAGCTCATAAAATTGTATGTAAATTAACTTTTGTTTCATATAACAAAAATTTGAAACAACATATTTTCGAGCGCGAAAAAAAGATTTAAAAAATGTTTTATGTATTTATGTTATTTTATATACAAGAAAAAGACCAACTCTTTGTTTCGATTGTTTTTAAAGTAAATAATTCATTGAAAATTCGCTGTGAATTGTGGTATTTAATGTATTTTAGCCTGCCCAAATACATTATTATACAAACACGTAGAAAAATTCTCTACTTTCTGTTTCAACTAAAGTATTTGAAGTGACTAAAAATTTTGAATCACTTTTAATTTTTTTTCTTTTACTGGGTTTATAAAGGACCAATACGCACCAACATTAATTTTGATTTATTACATATTGAACAGTCGAGTATTTGCATAACTGTATTATGTCAAAAAACTTATTGAGACGAGGTTATTATATCTCCATTTATTTTACAATTTCATAATTTAACAGACCAAGATCTCGGTTCACCCCAATTACAAATTGTCGTACAACCGGTTGACAAATTTCGATTTCGATACAAGTCAGAAATGATGGGGACACACGGGAGTCTCTTGGGGGAAAAACCGGATAGAAGCACCAAAAAAGAAGCTCCAACGGTGAAGGTAATTCGTAAAATTATTCTCACATTTCACCGCTTTGGAAAACTTACATTTTATTTTCACAGCTTCTCAATGCCCCACTAATGGGTAAAGCGATAATACGTTGTACATTAGTAACATCGGATGAAGATCGTAGAATGCCGCATGCTCATCATTTAGTCATGAGGCACGGTAATGACGACGAAGACGATCCACATGAAATTGAAGTTTCTGAAGAAAATAATTATACCGCGGCGTATGTGAAACTTATCAGTTTATTTTATTTATGACATATACTAAACCAATGTTTATTTAAAATTTATTTTTACTTTTAGTTTTTGTGGTATGGGAATTATACATACTGCTAAAAAGAACATAAAAGACGAATTAATTAGAAAAAGAAATCGTGAGGTCATTGAAGAAAAAAATAGACAGAAGAGAGGTTCTACGTTAACAACTCGAGAAGAATCTGAGGTAGATTTCAAATTATTTCATTCTTAATCTGTAATTAATTTGAATTAAAGATATTAATTTTAATTATACTCTTCCAGATTAAAAGTGAAGTAGAGGCTGCTCAAAAGTGGATGAATTTGAACAGCGTTTCATTATGTTTTCAGGCTTTCGCATATGATAATAGCAATACATTAAATCCGATTACAAAACCAATTTATTCACATCCAATTAATAATTTAAGTATGTTAAACTACACGCTCTTTTGCATACTGCTGACATCAGTACTCGGTTAAACATTTATTAATATTTGTTGTTTCCAACAGAGAGTGCATTAACCGGAGAATTAAAAATCTGTCGAATTACCCAAAACACCAGTTCTTGCGATGGCTACGAGGAAATTTGGATTCTGGTTGAAAAAGTTGGTAAAAGTAAGTAAAATTGATTTTTTATTTATTCTTTCATTTTCTACATTGGTTTTTATATTTCAGAAAATATTAAAATTAAATTTTATGAAGTTGACGAACACGACAATGAAATATGGTGCGATTATGGTAGATTCTCTGAACTAGACGTACACCACCAGTATGCAATCACTTTTCGGTAACTATCAGGTTTTATTTTGAGATGTAAAATGTGTATTAATTAAACAACATTAAACCTTATTTGTTAATTACTTTGAATAGAACACCTCCGTATAAGGATAGAAACATTACAAGTCCGAAAGAAGTATACATAAAGTTAGAACGTCCCTCCGATGGAGAATGCTCTAATAGTATTCGATTTACATACAAGGAATCCAACAAAGTGTTATGTTAGTAAATACAGTTATTACAATCTTTATTGTTAACAGCTATTTTAAGACATTAATTGCTTTTTTTAGCCAACAAACGAGCTAGGGTGTCGGAAAGTTCAGAGTTACCTCAGGTTACCTTGACGATGAATGTACCAGAACCTGTTCCTGTGGTCGACTGTTTCATGAACATGAACTACAACGCCGAGTTCATGCAAATAATGAACAATTTAATGAACAGCGGACCTACACCTCCTCCAGAGGAGTTACGACAGTGCATGAATGATATCAATGTTGAAGGTAGTCGAATGGTTTTTACTCTTTATTTCATTGCCATTTTAATGATCGTAATTCAAGATATCTTTTTAGATTATATGAATTTGTTACCTCATACAAACTCATACGAAGGACAACTGTGTGCAGACAGCGACGTTGGTAACAATGTAAGTGACAATTTGTTGTTATGTTAATAGGGTTTTAAGATGGGCTTGATTTCTTCAATAAATATAAATTTTATGGGCTCTGCCTATCAATTGAAAAAAAAATGTCTTCTTTCTTCATGAATTTAAAGACACTATCACTTTTTAAAATTAAGAATGTATTTAAAATTGAAAACATACAAAATAATAAAACTTAAAACTCTTTAAGAAATATATACAAAAAATTAAAATTAACTTTTTGTAACTTCAGGAGTCAATAATTAAAAACTTTTCAGGAGTCTTTTAAAGTTAATTTTAAATTTTTGTATATATTTTTTAAAGAATTTTAAGTTTTATTTTTTTGTATGTTTTCAATTTTAAATACAGTCTTAATTTTAAAAAGTGATAGTGTCTTTAAATTCATGAAGAAATAAAATTTATATTTATTGAAAAAATTTGTTGTTATGTTAATATCGTAGGATAATATAATTGTTGATGTTTTACAATATTAGGCTCACCATTTTGCACGAGATAATGTTGGAAAAGCTATAAATATCCTTAAAGAAAAACAAGATTCCGCAGAATCAAAAACGAAGGTATTAGGTTTGCTGAAAGAATCAACGGTTTACTGCGACACTCCGCTGCATTATGCTTTAAGACACGACCAAACTGATATTGTCAAATGCATTCTCCAACTTATTGCCAGTGATTTATCTGCTTTCAAAACAATTTTAGATTTACAAAATAGTTCGTTCAAGGTAGGGTAGTTTTACACGTGGTTATAAAATATAATATTTTCGATATGCTTAATTCAATATTTATTGTCGTAGACACCTTTGCATTATGCAGCGTTGCAAAATCAGCCAGATGTTGTGAATGCTTTGCTTAAACTTGGGGCTGACCCAAATATATGCGATGAAAATAACAACTCACCGTTACACGATGCTGTACAAGGTATGTACTTTTAGTTATAATCAATGAATAAAAATTCTTTAATTCTTGTGTGTGTTTAAAAAAATTTCCTTTTTTTAAAACCGGAGTATTTTTAATTTCTTGACTAAATTCTCTTGTTTGTTATATAGTGGTGAGTAAAAATTTGTATGATGTGAAAACTTATTATAATTCTTTTAATAGTATTACAGCTTCTTTTCCAAATTGTAATTTAATCCAATATTAGAGACTCATGTCTTAATACCAATTGAATTCGTAATAGTCAATGAATAAAAATTCTTTAATTCTTCTCTGTTAATTTCATAAGTGAAAATTTCCTTTTTGTGTTTTTTTAAAATTGGAGTATATATGTACTTTTAGTTACAACATATAATTCATATTTATATGAATTCGACACGATGTATTAAAATATTTGTACGCTCGAATTTGATTAAGTGTTAATCAAATTTCTTGCCAGCAATCGGAAATGCATTGAAATGTATTGAAAATGTTGAATGCGTTACAATACATTTGAATGCGCTATTTGATCTTAAAAGTATTGAAAAGGATTGAAATGTATTAAAAATTTTAATGCATGGCAGTATATTTAAATCCAAAAATAATTCCAGTTCATACATTTAATGAAAAAAAAAATTCGCATCGACCGAGTAATTACTCGACCACCTCCTTGCTGTAAAAGATGATGCGAAACTAACAAATAGTTGAAGCATTTATGAATTGTGTACATAAAAATAATATGCTAAATTTATTACCATATTTTACATTTTTTTTAATAATTTGCTTATCGACTTTTGAAAAGAAGGAATGCAAAGATAGTAGATATTTTTGTTGGTAAAATAAATATTGTAATTTTTTTTTCTAAATTACGCAATATCTTGAAAACGGTACGAGATACGTGAAATTTGACGAAATTAACATAAATCAGGGGTACCTTGGTGCGATTATTCGAAGCAACTGTATACATGATTCGAGAATTTTCGAAATTTTCGATTTCTAAATTTATGAAATTTTTTAATTGTGTATGTCAGCTGAATCATCATGGCAAAATTTCATCAGATTTCACGTATCTCATACCGTTTACGAGATATTGCGTAAATTTGAAAATAAGTGTCAGTTAGGTGTCCAATAAGTGTACAAATACATTTCATTTAGGTGTACAACACTTTTTGGACTCTTGTGTATTGAACGCTTAAATAAAGTGTACCATTTCCGACAGAGCACTGCTAAATTTCATTGGAAATTTGTTTAAAATAAACATTCCAAATTTTGAATGAAAACTCATTTGTGGCTTTTATTTTCGAAAATAACTTTTTTGTAATTGAAATGAATAATTACGAAATGAACATAATTTTAATATTTTTTCACTTCAAAGCGGAAGTTATTTTTTGTTGTAGATTCATTTGTATTAAAATGAAGAATTATTACGAATTTGTATTCAAATGAATTCACCACACTTTAATTTTCATATTGATTTATTTTAAACTGATTTGGATTAAAGCAGGCATTATTTTGCTCAGTTACGTATTGAAATGGATTCATTAATTCCGGTAATTAATTGTTATTATTTAGGGATTCGTATTAAAAAATTATCATTTCAATCTTCATTTGTATTCAGATGGATTCACGACTTTTGCCTTTTTCGAGTATTTTTAGTAGTTTTGGCAACGATATTATATATGTATTCATTTGGATTCATTTGGATTCATATTAAAATAATAGTGAAGTATTTTTGGATTCGAATGTATTCGAAAATTTCAAATAGCGTATTCAAAAGCGAAAAATTAATCCAAGTCAATACATTTCAATACAATTTCGATTGCTGGGTTTTCAAGAGTGAGGGATTTATTTTATTTCTAGAGGGAGTTGCCGTTTTGATATACTGTATAGCCTTCCCATTTAAAAAAAAAACTTTTCATGATAAATACATTTACCTTGCCACGGCGTAAGACATTTAATTTACTTAATAATTTGTGTAATTTTATTTTTACTCTGCTAATTTATCTTTTATTCATATGATTTTTTATATTTTACATTTTATTATAATGGTGTATTATTTTATTTTTTTAAGTGTCAATAAATTTCTGAAGAGGTCATCAACGGCCGAAACGTAAACTAAGTGTAATAGTTTATTTAAAAAAGTTAACAAAATTTGAAAAAGAGAATCCTCAACTTCAATTCGTATACATACATCGTTTTCTATCACAAAGACTTGCGGTTTTAAGATACAAAAAATATGTCGATAGTAGACAAGATATGATAAAACATTACGATCTTCAGATAAGCTGGCACATAAAGATAAAACGGAAAATGAATACTGTTTATTTAAGGTTATTTCTGATATTGGGGATGACGCGACTGTGTTTTATAATATACAAATGAAGTTCTCGGGTTATAAACATATAGACGAGCAGTTTATTTGTATCCCAACTGAAAAAGAATTGAATCCAGAATCTGTCCATTTTCGTATTGAATACGTTTCAATTCTGTGTAATCCTATAGTAAATAAATTTAAAAAAAACTGTTCCAACCGAGAATTGAACCCCAAACTACAGCTATTGTTGTAAAATAAAGTAAAAATAACGAATAGTTGAAACAGGGAGTATTTACTAGATATAATATATACATAGTTTGGTTTATAAAAAGTGCATCGAAGTTTTATTCCATTGTTTGATAATACTTAAAAAAAAAATAGATATGTGGATACATTATTGCGTCGTGTCATCACATTTAAAATTATTTACAAATTGCATGGTTCAAGTAAATTAATTATTTATCAGACTGATCAGTTTATTGACAATTTTAGTAATAATATTATTAATAATCATGTAGATCGCAAATTCATAAATATTAGTGTAAATTTAAAAAATAAAGTAATTACTCAGAAACGAATGCTATTTATCAACTACATCTTCAAAATTTAATTCGCTCGTCTAACACTAATTGGCGAATGCAGTTATAAATAATATGGAAATGCATTTTTGGGAAATGGATTAGATTCTATCCTGTACTGACTTCCATATATATTATTCACTAATATCATTGTAACATTATGATTTCAAGTGTACAGAGGCTTCATTATAATGTTCATTTTTAGATTCAGTTTTCATTTCCGTTTGAAATCTGCATTATATTTACGACAATAATACTACATTAAACTAACATAGTTAAATTAATATACTGCCGTAGTGTTACAAATCAATGGACGAAAAAATAATAGAATTAGAACCCCGTCCGTTAGATAATAGATTTTACTCTAGGATAGAACTCTTTCTAGTACTTTCGCGCCCATTGGAATTCGACCGGATGTATACGTCATATTTCAACACGTCAACATTTTGACGAAGTATTGAAAAGAATTATCCTTGCTTTATTGAAATTCGGCAGAAAGTATAGTGTCGAACTGAAACGCGTCGAAAATTAGACGAAGTATTGAAAAGAATTATTATGGCTTTAAGTAAATTCGACCGGCCGTATTGGATCAAATTGAACCACGTTAAAATTTTGACGAAGTATTGAAATTAATTATCAGCTTCAATTATGGCTTTAGTGAAATTTATTCGGACGTTGTGCAGCAAATTAATATTATTAGTTAAATTTCATTTTGGAATTGATTCGAATTAAATGGAAGTTCTTCTATTCTAAAATGCCGCATTGTATCGTATTAATGGAATTAAAACGAATTATATAGAATTAAAATAAAACAATTTCAATTCGAAAATGGACACATTCCAGATTGAAAATTTGTTTACAGTTGTTGATATTATAAATATAAAAAATCTGAAATATTTACTTATCGCAGCATGCACTTTTTAAAAATCGATCAATTTGTAATCTTGTATAAACACAGCTATAAGAAACACATTTATGAGAAAAATTTTCAATTAATTAAAATAAACTTGAAAAAAGCAAAAATATTCAATTAAATATTCTTGGTTTGAAAACGTCTTTAATTTAAGGTCAGATATCCCTTGTAGAAAAATATTGCTGAAAAGTATTGAAAATGTGTTCCTGAAAATCTCTAAAAAATACTGATTTAATATAAAAATTGGGACTAGTATATTCAGGATATTTCAGAGACTTTCAGTAAATTGTAGTAACATTGCTGAATTTTACTGAATATTTATCTGAATTTTACTAAAATATTTCTCTGAAAAATACTAAAACTGTTCTGAATTTTCCTGAATTACACTCAATTACTATCAAAATAACTGCAGTAGAAACGTTAGGAAATTTCAGCGTATTTTATCAAAATGTAAGTTTTCTGAAATAAGCTCATATTTTCCTGAATTCTACTGAAAATTCTAATGTATCTTTTATTGCAAAATACTGTAAATCTCTTAATAATACTGATTTAAAAATTAATACTGATTTAACCCATTAAGGCCTAAACGGACAACATTTTGAGCACCAGTTTAAACGTCGATAATTGGCATATAAAAGCATTTGGAAAAATTTCACTCCCACTATTTTTGACGTAAAATTGTATGCTCTTTCAGAATCTTTCAATAAAATTTCGATAAAACGAAAAGCAAAAAAGTTATACACGTTTTTTGTTAAAAAACATGGTTTTTAAATATTTATTTTTCATTCTAACATCACTTTCACCTCGAAATTGGTTTGGGAAACACGTCTAAGGTGAAAATATCGCGTCCATGGATCCTTAGGATTAAAACGTACCGTGTTCTAATTTGAATTTCAAGATGTCGACTCCCAAAATGGCGCCTAGAAGCTCAAAAATGTTTTTTAAAACTTAACAAATTTTTTTCTTAAAAACTGTAGACTTTCGAGAAAATTTCCTAAGAACAAAAATGTCTTAGAATTGGTTAAAGAACCTTCTCAAATTTTTTCAGATTTTTTAAATGACTTTTTTAAAAATTTCGATTTTTTAATTTTCAAAAAACCAAAAAGTATATCAATACATTGTGATAAAATTTGAGAAGGTTCTTTAACCAATTCTAAGACATTTTTGTTCTTAGCAAATTTTCTCTAAAGTCTATAATTTTCAAGAAAAAAATTTGTTAAGTTTTTAAAAAGATTTTTGAGCTTCTAGGCGCCATTTTGGAAGTTGCCATCTTGAAATTCAAATTAGAACACGGTACGTTTTAATCCTAAGGGTCCATGGACGCGATATTTTCACCTTAGACATGTTTTCTAAACCAATTTCGGGGTGAAAGTGAAGTTAGAATGAAAAATAAAGGTTTAAAAACCATGTTTTTTTACAAACAAACAAGTATAACTTTTTTGCTTTTCATTTTATCGAAATTTTATTGAAAGATTCTGAAAGAGCATATAATTTTACGTCAGAAATAGTGGGAGTAAAATTTTTCCAAATGCTTTTATATGCAAATTATCGACGTTTAAACTGATGCTCAAAATGTGTCTGTTTAGGCCTTAATGGGTTAATATTGACATTGGAACTATTGTTTTCAGGATAATGTCACTCTATAAAATGTAGTGATATTGCTGAAATGAACTCAATATTTATCTAAATTTTACTAAGTATTATTCTGAGTTATTTCATTTAAAAATTCTGGAATTGTACTGAATTTGTCCGAATTCCGCTAAATTAATATCGAAATTGGTATTTTAGAACATTCAGAAACTTAGTTGATTATAGAATTTTTGTACATTTCTTAAATTTCACTAATATTTCTGTCATTCTAATGAAATGTTATGTGGAACAATTATTAAGAAATTGATCCGAATTTTTCATACAATTTTCATACAAAGAATTATGAATGTCTTTCAATAAAGTTAATAAATTTGGTTAAAATTGACTGAAACTTTAAAAACCTTATACAACACCAATTTTTATATTAATTTAATGGCATTCGGGAAATTTAATACAATCTTAATATTGTCTAGAGAAATACTTTACATTGTTATTTAGTAAAATTTTTGTTGTATTATTTTACTTAATATAAATACCCAAGTATTATTTTATACAAGTTCCAATTTGGAATATGAAATCTGTATTATTAACAGTTTTTTGGAAACATATAAGGGATAAATTTGTAATTTTTTAATCATTTCCTAAGAACATTATACAAAGTTTCTGAATAATGCTAAAAATACATGAAATTATCTGAAAAAATTTAATAACAAATTACTAATTGCTATAGAATATTTTTAGAGAAATTTAGAAAAATTCAGTAACTTTAAGTATTTGTGCGAAAAACGATTTTTTTAAATTTTCTGAAAATACCTGAAAGTTACAAAAAAAGGTTCTAAATTTGTATTGTGGCTTCTATCTATTTAAGGGGAGGCACCACCTTTAATTCAGCTCTATGAAATAAACCTTTAAAAAATTCGAAAAAATTATTTCTTTAGTAATTTTTGACGTAGAATTCAATGGTGGTAGAATAAAAATTGTAACAAATTTTTTTACCTATAAATTTTAGTTCCAAAAAAAATTTGATTGTTATAAAATAATGCCTCTACATTTTTCCAAATTAATTTAAAAATTCAAAAAAATTAGGGTGAACGTAGAAACACATTTTCTACAACCTCTCGTATGGATTTTTCTAAATTACGATTTTTTTGAAAAAAAAAAAATTTTTTTTGGGAACAAAACAATTTTTTTAAGGGGCAAAAAAAATTTTGCATTTTTTATTTTAACACCACTGAATTCCACGTTAAAAATTACTCTAGAAATAATTTTTTGACCTCTACATTTTAGCGCGCACAAAATTTTTTTTTTTCGAAAAAATGCTTCTACATTTTTTAAAATTAATGTACAAATTCAAAAAAATTAGGATGAACATAAAAACACATCTTCTACAACCTCTCGTATGGATTTTTAAAAATTACGATTTTTTCGAAAAAAAAATTTTTCTTTTGTGCCAAAAAATTTTTTTACAATTTTTATTCTACCACCATTGACTTCTACGTCAAAAATTACTAAAGAAATAATTTTTTCGAATTTTTTAAACGTTTATTTCATAGAGCGAATTAAAGGTGGTGCCTCCCCTTAAGTAAAATGTAGGTTCTTTCATTAAGTTTTCAGTATGTTTTTAACATGTCAATGTAATTTCAGCAATTTTCAATAACATTTTACTGAAATTTATTCTAAATTTGTCTGAAACTATCTACACTTACATGCTGAAATGGAGTCCCAATTTCGATATTAATTCAGATTGAATTTCAGCAAAATTTGATCGTTTCAAATTTCATTATTTTTTTAGCAATATTTTTCCATGAGGAATTTTAAGGAAACTTGCAAGAAATAAATGATAAAGTTAAATTTATATTTTCTGATCTGATGATTTTTAGGATCTAATTCAGGACCATGCGTCGATGCTTTGCTGTCGAGCACACGAATAAAAGTGAAGGTAGATGTGTTTAATGAAAATGGATGGTCAGCATTACACTTGGCTGTCAAGGCAGGATCTTTGCACTCGGTTCGTTCATTAATAGAAGCAGGCGCCGATGTTAATTTAGGTGAAGAAACTTATGGCAGAACCGCTCTTCACATAGCTGTCGAAGGTGGTCATAAAGATATCGTTGCCTATCTTCTAAAAAATGTAAGATTTCAATTATTTTAGGAGTGATTGGATGAAATATTCAAAGAGAATATATTTTATTATTTATATACTTCTTTTATATGATTTTATTTAGACTAAAATTGACGTGAACAAAAAAAATTATGGGGGTAATACAGCTCTGCATGGAGCAGTTGTCAGTCGAGGTGGCTCACTTGCAAAAGAATTATGTGAACTTTTGACAAAGTACGGTGCCGATCCTACAATTCAAAACAATAATAACAGCGATGAAGAGGATAACGACAGTGCTGAAGAAAGTATCGTACGTATATGCTTTGGTTATTTTACATTTATTTGATATTAACCAAAGTCTTGTCTAATACATGTTTTTATTTTTATGTGATAAACAATTTGTTACACAAATATTTATAAGTTTGAACAATAATATAAATTAATAACTGCGATCAAAATGTGTTATATAAATGCAACTTCTTATTTACTAAGTATATAATACTAACATGAATATTCAAATGTTTTATAATAGAAATAAGAAATTTTTCAAAAATTGCAGATCATCAACTCGCCAATTGCACCTGCAGGAAAGAAAAATCAGACTCCGGTAAAGGCTGAATTACGTAAGGAATCAGAATACGAAGTGGAAGACGTAAGGACGGGTAAAACGTGTTTGGATCTTGCTGCAGATAATTATCAGGTAAAATTTACTAATACATTAGTTTTAAATTTACTCTTAAGATAAATTATTAATCAAAATTAAAATGTAGTTTTTAAAATTCCTTCAAAGATTAATAATTTGTCGATCATCTCGTGTCATAAAAATAAATAAAAACACAAATTATATTTCGACATCCAATGTATGTCATCTTCAGGAATACCTGACAGTGAGAATGTGAATTTATTATTTTTTAAACAAACACTGTATTTGGTACAATAAGTAAGAAATGTACCATCTATTTTAATACATAACATCTATTTTAATTTAGTTCTATTCCAAGAGAAATTTTTGCTTTAAATCTGCAAAAAGATCTTGAATCTATTATTTATTTATTTATTTATTAATTTTACACGGGCATTATTGCCCTTATACAATGATAACAAAATATTGTCGCATAAACGAATCGAAGTATTTTAATAGAAAAACTTAATGAATAAACTTACAAAACTAAATAATGTAAAGAAACGTTGTGTTAAACAACTTACATAATAATATTATAATACTAATCATTGGCAAAGACTAGATTTAAGATTCAAAAGATCAAGGATCATAGAAACGAAGTTGGGATTGCCTACAACTGGTAACAAACCCAGCAAACGAATCAGAAATACATTACGGAATTGTGCAACACAAATCAATTGTTTTTAAATGTAGAAAAGTGCAAAGCTTTAAGTTTTCATAAGTCGATCTCCTTTACTAATAATTCTTATTTCATTAATAGACAGTGCATTGTTGATATTAATTCTTATAAAAATCTAGGAATTATATTTAATAGTAAATTATCATTTAGAGACTATTTAGTTAATGTTACAAATAGAGCTTTGAAAATGCTCGGATTTGTAATACGATCAACTAAACACTTTAACGATACTAAAGCTATAATTTACATTTTTAATTCGCTACTAGTACCTAACTTAACTTATGCTTCTCCTATATGGTCATCCTATCTAGAATGTGATATCAAACTTCTTGAATCTGTGCAAAGAAAATTTCTTCGTTATTTATCATTCAAGTCAGGTAACCCTGTGGATTACATGTCTCATTCTTATTTAATACAATCTAAATTGAGTAATTTTTATTCATTCTTTCTTACAATATTTGTACATTTGGTGTTATTATGATGACTTGAGTATGAAAGATTAAATTGTAAGAAGTTAAATTCTCACGTAAGTTCTACTTGGAACTTGTCTGTGAGAAATACTATATGGGTGATTCTCCAAAAACAGGGCATTTTCGAGAATGAACATTTTTTTTTTTAAGTTACTGTAAATTCGTTTGTTTTAAAGGGTTGTTGCTTATTAGCACCAAGTTAAGTTATTGTTAAAGTAGTGCATTTTTGTGAATAAATGAAAATTATTTATTAAGCAATAATTAAAAAATTAAGAAAAACACATGAATTTTTGAAGAAGTTTTAGACAAAATAAATTTATTAAAGTTAATGTGTCGTTGGTTAGTAACTACAATGATAATATTATATTCATAACGTTGTAATAAATATAAAGTTTAATTTTGTGGTTTTTTAAATAATATTTAAATAAATGTCTAAGAGGAAGAGAAATATAAATGTTATTTATGATTTGAAAAATATTTTCTGCTACGGGTTACACTTTGTTCTTGTTTCGTACCTGATACGCCAAATGTTTGGTAACGACAATAACGGTGACGACAATGAAAATTTGTAAAAAAATCCAATTTTACATATTTTAAACAATAATAAATTAAAAAACAAATTACCAGTAATGTTTATTCCTTTAATCTTTAAGTTTTCATCGTTTTTTAATTGCCGTTTGTATAAAAATACCAAAATTAGGACGGGTGACGACAAGCTATAGAAATATTATTTGAATAAATTAAAATAATTCGGTTTCTTAATAGCGCTAATATTTTAAAGTTTTGAACTTAGAGGTTTGGACATATCAAAAATGCTACTTTTAGTCTTTAAATGTCATTTTACACCAGTTTTTTGTAACAAAAGTATTATTTTTTCAAATTAACATGGGCCAGGGATATTTATTTAACATTTCTATCGAAATTTAATAATTTATTGTCAAAGTTTTTGTAAGATATAACGTAAAGACACGAAAATGCCCTCTTTCCGGAGAATCACCCATGTATATATACATGTGAATAACAGTATCAAAATATTAAAATAAATTTATAGAATATATATAAGTATAAGTGAAAAGTTATGACAGTCATATAAATTACGCAAGAAATAGAAAAGTAAAAATTAATAACATTAAAGTTGTTTTGAATCATTAACGATGAAGTGATGGCATAGATTATAGAGTCTTAGATTTAACTCTTCTAGTTATAGGACTTGAGTGTTTTGTAAAAGAAGATGGTCTCTTATAATCTTGAAGAAAGTTCTTTGGCCAATAGTTGTTCTTCTTACTGGTGTTATGGCAAATACTTTAATATTCCCACTGTTCATTCAATTCTTAAAAGGTTATATTAGGTCGTCTGCTATTTCAAATGCTTATTTTTATATAATCAATATTATTACCCATGTCGTTATCCTAAAGTGCTTATCGAGAAACCGTGTAAATCTAATCAGTGTTATAACTCTGTGGTTTTTCGCCTTACTAGGCAATGGATATTAGTATTAGAGACCTAGAATCTCAGAGATCCTTTGCAATTGCGTGTAAACAGCGTTTAATTTCATATTATGATTAAATTTTTCTTTTACCCTAACTCTAAACTCAAACGTCTTCTTATTGTTATAGATTTTATAAGCATTGTTTACTTTTGTTATTATGTTAACCCTTAAAACGCCCTGGGGGTACTGGGAGACCCCACACATAAATATTACATTTTTTTCCCTTCTAAAGATGCACTTTTACAGCATTTTTTATCTTAAAGAGCTACATTTCAAGAGGCACAAGTTACATTTTTAGGACAAAATATTGAAAATTGGCTGAGTTACGATTTTTTTTGTGACAAACGTCACTTTTGTAGTTCATTTTTTATAACGAGCACCAATAATTTTTTTATCAAGATAACTTATCTACGCGGTAAAGTGATACTTGGAGAGTATCCAGTAATTTTATTGAGACGAAATAACGAAAACTACTGTCCACGCAGGACGATATTATCTTCGGATTGGGGTCTCCCACGACCCCACATGGCGCTTTGTGTTATTTTTATATAGGGTGTCGCTTTAAGGGTTAAAGGGCGATTAACGCCCGTGTATATATTTTTTTTTTAATAAAAAAATTCATTTTTTGCATGAAACGTTAGATCAGATAACAAAATTGCTTCGTCAAATTGTACATCATTGCAATTGTTTATACATAATACAAATTTTTAAAAAAATTATCGTACGAATTGTTTTTTAACCACAAGAATATTATTAAAATATAGTTATTGAACCTCTTGGAATCGAAACAAACGACGGACAAGTCATCAAAGAATAAAACAATAGAAAAACAGCCAACGGAGAAACCATCGAAAGATGTATTAATAGAAAATATAAAAGTCGAAGTAGAGGATGAATCTGATTCGGATACAGAAGATGATACGGAGCTTAACGAAGAAGAAATAGAAAAGTTAATTGAAATTTTAAATCGAACGTCCGGATGGGTGAAACTTGCTGAAAATACTGGAAATGGTTTTACCGTCAGGTCTCTTAAGAAGAGTACGAATCCAACGATGGTTCTTCTTAACAAAATAAAAGTAAGTAAATAGCTTAATCTTTTTTCATGCTCTGACTCTTTCGTAAGTGAAATGTTCTTGATGATTTTTCTTTTATTTTATGTCAGATTTACTTGGTGTTAATAAATTAGACAAAAATACAAAATAATAGAAATTACAATATAAAAAAATAAATATTTCTGAAAAACTTTTCATAATCTTTTATTCGGGTTTTATTTGGAATTTAATTTGATTTTGAATTTTATGTATTTGATTTTGTTTCTGCTTACCTGTAGGATTTATTAACACCAAGTAAATCTGACATAAAATAAAAGAAAATTCATCAAGAAGTAAATAGCTTGTTTATGAAATTCATTTCAATGTACAATATTACGATAGTACAACTCTTTGACATTTTCATAATCAAATACAGAGAATTTTTTGTTAGAATAAATTAAAAGTGATTTTCTATAATCAAATATTTCTACCGAACCAAAATTTTAAATCGTACAGCTTTTCATTTGTTTCATTATTGAATATGGCAGAATTTTATTTAATTATTGCCAAACTGTTAGTTACACATACAATGCAAAGGATTAGTAAAATGTAATAAATATTGTTTTTTTATTACAGTTGAAAGAAAATGGATTATTTGTCCAACGTATGCGAACAATTTTGGAGTCGCTAGAGGAAACCGAAGCGGTCGATGTCTTGAAGAAAAGAAGCTAATGTTTTTTTTTTGTGCTAAACGGCGCGCTTTTTTGATTTTGCATATAAATCGTGTTATTTTTGTAAATAGATTTATGAATACACACTTGTTTATGACGATTTTTTAAGCGATCTACTCTCTTTGAAAGGAGTGTATTTCGTTAAAAACAAATTCTTCGCTTATAGATATTTTGTAAAAGTTACGTTTATAAATCTGTAAGAATTGTGAATGTATATAAAGTAGCATTAGATTGTTTTTAATAAACAGCAGGGTAAGTTTATTCTTTATAAATTAATGTGTTTTTAAGGTTATGTGTAAGTCACTTTTTTCGACGGTAATGAAATAAGTAATAACACTAGTTTACCAAAAAAAAAATTTCATTTACATTCAATGCTATATTTTTTTCAAGGTTTATTTAGGCCTACAAAACAAGAAAATCATGGGAAAATATTTTTCTACGGATAGGATTTTGAGCAATGAATTTTAAAAATTTTGAGAAAAATGAAAATTTAAAGTAAAAACTCATTGCGAATGATATTAAATATGTACAAATCCTTTTTTCTAATATTAAAAAGAAAAATAAATGAATTAAACAAATTAGTAGGCACAAAAAAACAGAAAAATACAAAAAAGCCCAAATTTGCATTTTTTACGATTTTAGTAAATTGATGATAACTTACGTATTAATCCATGGATTTTAATTTCTAAGTAGCGTTTTGTGTTCACAAAAGGGCGAACTATACGTAAAAAATGAAAAACTATACATATTTTAACGATTTCTATATGTTTAAGGCGATAGAGTGAATTTTTTTTTTATTTTTGGCCAAAAAAGGCAATTTTTTTTTACATAATTTGGCCCATAACTATAAAACTATTAATCCAATCACAATATAATATAAGAAGAAGTTGTAGGTGAGGAAATTATCTTTAATTTTGCCTACTTACTTTATGCAATTGAGTACTTTGAACCGGAGATATGGCCTAATATGTGTTCCTATCTCAGAAAAAAACGAAAAAAATTTTCAAAAATTTATTGCTCAAAATTCTATTCGTAGAAACAATTTTTCCCATGATTTTCTTGTTTTGTAGGCCTAAATAAACCCAAAAAAAATATGGTATTGAATGTACATTTTGGCTGTAAACTAGTGTAATTAATAAATAAAAAATCCTTTGCAAAAACCACGTTTTTATAAATGGACTAAAAAAGGATAAAATAATTTTTCCCATCCACACAGCTCACTAATACCATACCGAAATAAATACGCAATAATTTTTCATTTTATTAGGAAATAAAATATTTGTAGGACTTAAAATGGAAAATGTGGGGCGCAATAGAAGTAACAGAAATGACTAGCATGCCTAAACTAGCGTGTCATATTGTTCATTTAAGCCTAAGTTTCTCATTTGTTATTGTTCGTTTTCCATTTTAACCCTTTTCGTCCCAAAAGTCCGGAATTTGGACACAACTTTCAACAATGTAACTTTTGTTCCAAACAGAGTTAAAAAAATTGAAATAAGTAAAAATCGATTGATTTGGACCATCTCTTTCAAATACCGTGGTCAGAATTGGCCAAAAATTATAAAGAAAAAAGTTATGATCATTTTTTCGAAAAAAAACTGATTTTTTCGACGTTTTTTTCCCAATAATTGTGTTTTTTGACATTGAAAAGGGTAGTGCTGATCATTGCAAAACATACTAATCGCGTCTTTTTGCTCCGACCATTCTTCTCCCGTCGGATTTTTTTCAAAAAACAAAATGGTGGCTTCAAGATGGCGACGGGAAGTTGTAAGTTTGGATTTTCTCACACAAATATCAATTATTTGACCGTTTAACGGCTCGAATCGTGGAGAATTGCAATGAAAAAGTAATTATTTTTCATTTGTGACCTAAACTCATCATGATTTATTCATAACCTTAAATTAGTTAGAAACAATGGGTTTATACCGATTATTTGTCTAATTTTCACACAATTTTCGACGTTTCCGTAACATTACTTATGTGTGAAATTAAAAATGACCATATTCCCTTATAACTTATTATTTATCGGTTTATAACCTAAAAATTTAGTACAGTTTGACTTTTTTTATTTTTAAAATACTTTTCTTCATTTTTTTTTAATTTTTATTTTATTACTTTCAATTTCTTGTATTCAAAAAGACACGTGGAGGCAATGAGGAAATATTTGTTTTTTATTTTTGTGTTTTGTTTTGTATTCTGTAAATCAATATCGCTGTACTCAATTTGTAGGTTATAAACAAATTCTTCATAGGTCACAATCATAAGTGGTCATTTTCAATTTCATACGTACGTAGTGATACGAAAACGTCAGAGATTGAGGGAAAATCAGACAAAATATCGGTAAAAACCTATCGTACATGACTAATTTGAGGTTATGAATGAATCATGATAGGAGTAAGTATTCACAAATGATAATAATTACTTTTTCATCCCAGTTCTCCGTGATTTGAACCGTTACACAGTCAAATAATCAATATTTGTGGGAGAAAATGTAAAATTACAACTTGGAGACGCCATCTTGAAGCCGCCATTTTGTTTTTTGAAAACAATCCGACGAAAGAAGAATGATATGAATAAAAAGACGCGATTAGTACGTTTTGCAATGATCAGCACTGCCCTTTTCAATGTCAAAAAACGCAATTATTGGGAAAAAACGTCGAAAAAATCAGTATTTTTTTCGAAAAAAATGTACATAACTTTTTTTTCTGAAATTTTCGGCTGATTCTGACCACGGTATTTGAAAGAGGAGGTCCAAATCAATCGAGTTTTACTTATTTCAATTTTTTTTAACGATGTTTGGAACAAAAGTTACATCGTTGAAAGTTGTATCCGAATTCCGGACTTTTGGGACGAAAAGGGTTAAGTCTTACAAATATTTTATTTCCTAATAAAATGAAAAATTATTGCGTATTTATTTCGGCATGGCGTTCATATTAGTGACCTGTGTGAATGGGAAAAATTATTTTATCCTTTTTAGTCCATTTATAAAAACGTGGTTTTTAAAAAGAATTTTTTATTTATTAAATATTTTCTGCTTTTTAGTTTTAATAGGTCAAATTTTATAATCGATTTTAAACTATTACATTTATAAACAATCTGAAAAGAGCAGTTTCTCTGGTGTCTTACACCGTCTAGAATTGTTAAGAATCCTGATGAGGTTTTCTCACGCCAGAATCCGTGAACTTTTCAGACGTTCAATTAGAGGGTTTAAACGATACAAAATGATGTATGAAATAAGTGTGCCATTTATTAAATGCGAGATACCAGACTATTCACAACTGTAACTGCATATTCACTTAACTCACAAAAGTCGTAAGTATTGTTGCGATACTCTTTGAGCGTTCATTATTTCGGAGTTTCGGACAAAAACTTAACATTTTTAGTTCTCGAGGAAACGAATGGTAGGTGGTAGAATATTGTGCCTCTTAATATATTTGCGGAATCGACCTAGGAATATGAAAAACGTGTGCATGACTTGTTACCAAAAATTGATTTTTCATTAAGCACAACCAATCAGAGGCAAATAAATACATCTATTGTTGTGTGATTTTGTCCTTATAGCTGTAAATGAATGTGTGAGGGAAGTGCTAACCTCTAAAAATAGTATTAGGGGTTCAAAGTGGGTAATTTTAGAGGGAAAAATATGATAATCCTTTAACGTTTTAAAGTATACATTTTCCATTACACGGAAAACATCTGAAATTTGTTACTCTGGGGTTTTTGGGGTCGCTGATCACGAATGTGATCTGAAAATTGAGAAATTCAAAATGGCGGATCTAATATGGCGGACCAACTTCGTAAAAAACCTATTTTATGAAGCTAAAATTGAGAATATGATGCGAGATTCGTAATGTACGATTCTGAAAACATCTGAATACTCACTTGCAGCTGTATAAAATACCTTTTTACTAATTCGGACCACCATATTGGATCCGCTATTTTGCATTTTGAAAATTTTAGGTCAGATTCATCATCAGCGAACTCGAAACATACATTTTTCTCTGACACCCGATGTCTGGTATCCTGATGGAAAAATAATAAGAGAAGAAAACGATACCGAAAAGTTTCCAGTAGGAATTAAAAAAATCAGAAAAGGTACGAAAATATCGGAAGTGAAACAAAAAAAATTGAAAACAAAAAAGTGATTGTACAGGCAAACCAGTCTCATTTGTTGTTGTTGTTTAATGTTTTTTTCGTTTACATTGATATTGATATTGATATTTATTGCGCACATACAGTAATGCAATGTAGTACATTATCATACATTAATTCTAACTATATATGATTATTATAACACATAAATAATATTTCCAGTATGCAATTTAATTGCGTGTACGTTAGCAATTTAGATAAATTTTTCGCAAAATTTATAGGATGCTTGAGCTTAGCTCGTCTGCATCCAGATGTTATATCATTATATTGTAAAATTAATGGCGTAATAGTTTTCGATGATGTTCTTGTGCTTGTGAAGTTCAGTGTTATCCCGTAAAAAACTTCCATATATCAGGTCTATTTAGTATCCAGCTTTTGTTTGCTTTGTCTTTAGATCTTAACTGTCTTATTTTGGTTTTCCTATCTTATTGTAAATAATAGGTGCAATATATAAAAAGGATCTTCTGCTGCTTGTTTTTCTCCAATTTAGAATTTTTGCAGTTTCTCTATCGTGGATACGCGTCTTCTTTAAAAATTTCTCTGGTTGAAAGTAACCGCCCTTTATATATGTTCTTAAAGCTGTGTAACAGTAGTGTTGTCTAATGTTCATTATTTGAGCTTGCTTAAATATTTCTGATGTAGTAATTTGATTCCTGTAATTACTGTATATTATTTTTAAGACTCTCGATTTTAATGATTGAACTCGTCGTATAATTTTGTCATATGCACCTCCCCAGGCAACAATTCCATATGTCAATATTGATTCAAATATTGTAAAATATATTGTGCGTAGTGTCTTAATATTCATTATCCTTTTTAACCTATAGAAAACAAAAATTAGGTATCGAAGTTTGTTAATAATAAGTTCCATATGTTGAGTCCATTTTAATCTATAGTCAAGCACTATTCCTAAATACTTTATGCATTTAACTATTTGGAGTACTTGATCGCTTTGTTGATGGCCATTATTATTTAATTTAATTTCTCGTATATTTGGAATACTGTCAGCATAGGAACCGAAAGTTATTAGTTTTGGTTTTTTTTATATTAACTGTTAGTAGATTTGCTGCAAACCAGTTCTTGACCTTTATAAAGTCCTCCATTATAACGAATTTCAATAAATTTTTAAATTTGATTCTTCTTATGTTTAGTTGCATTGAACCTTCTCCCACACACACCCAAATAAATATTTTTTGAAAATATCTGTCATATTGGATCCGCCATTTTGAATTTTGTAAATTCGAGGTCGGATTCGTGATCAGCGACCTCGAAAACCATCGAGTAACAAATTTCAGCTGTTTTCCGTGCAATGAAAAATGTTGTTCTCTTCAGGAGTACTAGTTTCTAGTCTAAGTTTCTATCGGGCAGCTATTCAGAAATATGAGTCACGTATTATGCTAACAAATGATAATTGACGGTAAAAAAGAGTGTGCCACAAACTTTCAAAAAAAAAAATTATTTTAATGAAAAGTTCACGTCTCAAAATATTTCCGCATATATGACACTAATTCACTACTGCACTGAGAAAAATAAAAAGCCAAAACGACTTTTGCCTACCAAGTAGATGTACCTCTTAACGGTAAAATAGAGATTAACGTTAGAAATCGTGAATTAAAATGAATTCAAGTGAATTAAGATGAATTCAAGTGAATTAAAATGAATTCATGTGAATTAGAATGAATTAAAAAGTGGATTAAAATTCATTAAAAACTGAATTAAAATGAATTCATGTGAATTAAAATTAATTCAAGTGAATTAAAAAATGAATTAAAAGGAATTCAAGTGAATTAAAATGAATTCATGTGAATTAAAATGAATTAAAAAGTGGATTAAAATGAATTCAAGTGAATTAAAATTAATTCATTTGAATTAAAATGAATTCCAGTGAATTAAAATGAATTCAAGTGAATTAAATAGTGGATTAAAATGAATTCATTTGAATTAAAATGAATTCATGTGAATTAAAATGAATTAAAAGGTGGATTAAAATGAATTCATGTGAATTAAAATGAATTCATGTGAATTAAAATGAATTAAAAAGTGGATTAAAATGAATTCAAGTGAATTAAAATTAATTCATTTGAATTAAAATGAATTCCAGTGAATTAAAATGAGTTCATGTGAACTAAAATGAATTCAAGTGAATTAAAATGAATTCATATGAATTAAAAAATGGATTGATATGAATTCAAGTGAATTAAAATGAATTCAAGTGCAATAAAATGGATTCATGTGAATTAAAATGAATTCAAGTGAAATAAAATGGATTCATGTGAATTAAAATGAATTCAAGTGAATTAAAATAAATTCATGTGAATTAAAATGAATTAAGAAGTAAATTAAAATGAATTCATGTGAATTAAATTGAATTCAAGTGCAATAAAATGGATTCATGTGAATTAAAATGAATTCATGTGAATTAGAATGAATTAAAAAGTGGATTAAAATGAATTCAAGTGAATTTAAATGAATTAAAATGAATTCATGTGAATTAAAATGAATTAAAAAGTGGATTAAAATTCATTAAAAACTGAATTAAAATGAATTCATGTGAATTAAAATTAATTCAAGTGAATTAAAAAATGAATTAAAAGGAATTCAAGTGAATTAAAATGAATTCATGTGAATTAAAATGAATTAAAAAGTGGATTAAAATGAATTCAAGTGAATTAAATAGTGGATTAAAATGAATTCATTTGAATTAAAATGAATTCATGTGAATTAAAATGAATTAAAAGGTGGATTAAAATGAATTCATGTGAATTAAAATGAATTAAAAAGTGGATTAAAATGAATTCAAGTGAATTAAAATTAATTCATTTGAATTAAAATGAATTCCAGTGAATTAAAATGAGTTCCAGTGAATTAAAATGAATTCAAGTGAATTAAAAGGAATTCAAGAGAGTTAGTGAAATGAATGAATGATAAAAGGAATTCAAGTGAATTAAAATGAATTCAAGTGAATTAAAATGAATTCAAGTGAATTAAAATGAATTCAAGTGAATTAAAATGAATTCAAGCGAATTAAAATGAATTCCAGTGAATTAAAATGAATTCAAGTGAATTAAATAGTGGATTAAAGTGAATTCATTTGAATTAACATGAATTCATGTGAATTAAAATGAATTCATGTGAATTAAAATGAATTCAAGTGAATTAAAATGAATTCATGTGAATTAAGTCTAAGTTTCTATCGGGCAGCTATTCAGAAATATGAGTCACGTATTATGCTAACAAATGATAATTGACGGTAAAAAAGAGTGTGCCACAAACTTTCAAAAAAAAAAATTATTTTAATGAAAAGTTCACGTCTCAAAATATTTCCGCATATATGACACTAATTCACTACTGCACTGAGAAAAATAAAAAGCCAAAACGACTTTTGCCTACCAAGTAGATGTACCTCTTAACGGTAAAATAGAGATTAACGTTAGAAATCGTGAATTAAAATGAATTCAAGTGAATTAAGATGAATTCAAGTGAATTAAAATGAATTCATGTGAATTAGAATGAATTAAAAAGTGGATTAAAATTCATTAAAAACTGAATTAAAATGAATTCATGTGAATTAAAATTAATTCAAGTGAATTAAAAAATGAATTAAAAGGAATTCAAGTGAATTAAAATGAATTCATGTGAATTAAAATGAATTAAAAAGTGGATTAAAATGAATTCAAGTGAATTAAAATTAATTCATTTGAATTAAAATGAATTCCAGTGAATTAAAATGAATTCAAGTGAATTAAATAGTGGATTAAAATGAATTCATTTGAATTAAAATGAATTCATGTGAATTAAAATGAATTAAAAGGTGGATTAAAATGAATTCATGTGAATTAAAATGAATTCATGTGAATTAAAATGAATTAAAAAGTGGATTAAAATGAATTCAAGTGAATTAAAATTAATTCATTTGAATTAAAATGAATTCCAGTGAATTAAAATGAGTTCATGTGAACTAAAATGAATTCAAGTGAATTAAAATGAATTCATATGAATTAAAAAATGGATTGATATGAATTCAAGTGAATTAAAATGAATTCAAGTGCAATAAAATGGATTCATGTGAATTAAAATGAATTCAAGTGAAATAAAATGGATTCATGTGAATTAAAATGAATTCAAGTGAATTAAAATAAATTCATGTGAATTAAAATGAATTAAGAAGTAAATTAAAATGAATTCATGTGAATTAAATTGAATTCAAGTGCAATAAAATGGATTCATGTGAATTAAAATGAATTCATGTGAATTAGAATGAATTAAAAAGTGGATTAAAATGAATTCAAGTGAATTTAAATGAATTAAAATGAATTCATGTGAATTAAAATGAATTAAAAAGTGGATTAAAATTCATTAAAAACTGAATTAAAATGAATTCATGTGAATTAAAATTAATTCAAGTGAATTAAAAAATGAATTAAAAGGAATTCAAGTGAATTAAAATGAATTCATGTGAATTAAAATGAATTAAAAAGTGGATTAAAATGAATTCAAGTGAATTAAATAGTGGATTAAAATGAATTCATTTGAATTAAAATGAATTCATGTGAATTAAAATGAATTAAAAGGTGGATTAAAATGAATTCATGTGAATTAAAATGAATTAAAAAGTGGATTAAAATGAATTCAAGTGAATTAAAATTAATTCATTTGAATTAAAATGAATTCCAGTGAATTAAAATGAGTTCCAGTGAATTAAAATGAATTCAAGTGAATTAAAAGGAAACAATTAAAAGGAATTCAAGTGAATTAAAATGAATTCAAGTGAATTAAAATGAATTCAAGTGAATTAAAATGAATTCAAGTGAATTAAAATGAATTCAAGCGAATTAAAATGAATTCCAGTGAATTAAAATGAATTCAAGTGAATTAAATAGTGGATTAAAGTGAATTCATTTGAATTAACATGAATTCATGTGAATTAAAATGAATTCATGTGAATTAAAATGAATTCAAGTGAATTAAAATGAATTCATGTGAATTAAGTCTAAGTTTCTATCGGGCAGCTATTCAGAAATATGAGTCACGTATTATGCTAACAAATGATAATTGACGGTAAAAAAGAGTGTGCCACAAACTTTCAAAAAAAAAAATTATTTTAATGAAAAGTTCACGTCTCAAAATATTTCCGCATATATGACACTAATTCACTACTGCACTGAGAAAAATAAAAAGCCAAAACGACTTTTGCCTACCAAGTAGATGTACCTCTTAACGGTAAAATAGAGATTAACGTTAGAAATCGTGAATTAAAATGAATTCAAGTGAATTAAGATGAATTCAAGTGAATTAAAATGAATTCATGTGAATTAGAATGAATTAAAAAGTGGATTAAAATTCATTAAAAACTGAATTAAAATGAATTCATGTGAATTAAAATTAATTCAAGTGAATTAAAAAATGAATTAAAAGGAATTCAAGTGAATTAAAATGAATTCATGTGAATTAAAATGAATTAAAAAGTGGATTAAAATGAATTCAAGTGAATTAAAATTAATTCATTTGAATTAAAATGAATTCCAGTGAATTAAAATGAATTCAAGTGAATTAAATAGTGGATTAAAATGAATTCATTTGAATTAAAATGAATTCATGTGAATTAAAATGAATTAAAAGGTGGATTAAAATGAATTCATGTGAATTAAAATGAATTCATGTGAATTAAAATGAATTAAAAAGTGGATTAAAATGAATTCAAGTGAATTAAAATTAATTCATTTGAATTAAAATGAATTCCAGTGAATTAAAATGAGTTCATGTGAACTAAAATGAATTCAAGTGAATTAAAATGAATTCATATGAATTAAAAAATGGATTGATATGAATTCAAGTGAATTAAAATGAATTCAAGTGCAATAAAATGGATTCATGTGAATTAAAATGAATTCAAGTGAAATAAAATGGATTCATGTGAATTAAAATGAATTCAAGTGAATTAAAATAAATTCATGTGAATTAAAATGAATTAAGAAGTAAATTAAAATGAATTCATGTGAATTAAATTGAATTCAAGTGCAATAAAATGGATTCATGTGAATTAAAATGAATTCATGTGAATTAGAATGAATTAAAAAGTGGATTAAAATGAATTCAAGTGAATTTAAATGAATTAAAATGAATTCATGTGAATTAAAATGAATTCATGTGAATTAAAATGAATTAAAAAGTGGATTAAAATGAATTCAAGTGAATTAAATAGTGGATTAAAATGAATTCATTTGAATTAAAATGAATTCATGTGAATTAAAATGAATTAAAAGGTGGATTAAAATGAATTCATGTGAATTAAAATGAATTAAAAAGTGGATTAAAATGAATTCAAGTGAATTAAAATTAATTCATTTGAATTAAAATGAATTCCAGTGAATTAAAATGAGTTCCAGTGAATTAAAATGAATTCAAGTGAATTAAAAGGAATTCAAGTGAATTAAAATGAATTCAAGTGAATTAAAATGAATTCAAGTGAATTAAAATGAATTCAAGTGAATTAAAATGAATTCAAGCGAATTAAAATGAATTCCAGTGAATTAAAATGAATTCAAGTGAATTAAATAGTGGATTAAAGTGAATTCATTTGAATTAACATGAATTCATGTGAATTAAAATGAATTCATGTGAATTAAAATGAATTCAAGTGAATTAAAATGAATTCATGTGAATTAAGTCTAAGTTTCTATCGGGCAGCTATTCAGAAATATGAGTCACGTATTATGCTAACAAATGATAATTGACGGTAAAAAAGAGTGTGCCACAAACTTTCAAAAAAAAAAATTATTTTAATGAAAAGTTCACGTCTCAAAATATTTCCGCATATATGACACTAATTCACTACTGCACTGAGAAAAATAAAAAGCCAAAACGACTTTTGCCTACCAAGTAGATGTACCTCTTAACGGTAAAATAGAGATTAACGTTAGAAATCGTGAATTAAAATGAATTCAAGTGAATTAAGATGAATTCAAGTGAATTAAAATGAATTCATGTGAATTAGAATGAATTAAAAAGTGGATTAAAATTCATTAAAAACTGAATTAAAATGAATTCATGTGAATTAAAATTAATTCAAGTGAATTAAAAAATGAATTAAAAGGAATTCAAGTGAATTAAAATGAATTCATGTGAATTAAAATGAATTAAAAAGTGGATTAAAATGAATTCAAGTGAATTAAAATTAATTCATTTGAATTAAAATGAATTCCAGTGAATTAAAATGAATTCAAGTGAATTAAATAGTGGATTAAAATGAATTCATTTGAATTAAAATGAATTCATGTGAATTAAAATGAATTAAAAGGTGGATTAAAATGAATTCATGTGAATTAAAATGAATTCATGTGAATTAAAATGAATTAAAAAGTGGATTAAAATGAATTCAAGTGAATTAAAATTAATTCATTTGAATTAAAATGAATTCCAGTGAATTAAAATGAGTTCATGTGAACTAAAATGAATTCAAGTGAATTAAAATGAATTCATATGAATTAAAAAATGGATTGATATGAATTCAAGTGAATTAAAATGAATTCAAGTGCAATAAAATGGATTCATGTGAATTAAAATGAATTCAAGTGAAATAAAATGGATTCATGTGAATTAAAATGAATTCAAGTGAATTAAAATAAATTCATGTGAATTAAAATGAATTAAGAAGTAAATTAAAATGAATTCATGTGAATTAAATTGAATTCAAGTGCAATAAAATGGATTCATGTGAATTAAAATGAATTCATGTGAATTAGAATGAATTAAAAAGTGGATTAAAATGAATTCAAGTGAATTTAAATGAATTAAAATGAATTCATGTGAATTAAAATGAATTAAAAAGTGGATTAAAATTCATTAAAAACTGAATTAAAATGAATTCATGTGAATTAAAATTAATTCAAGTGAATTAAAAAATGAATTAAAAGGAATTCAAGTGAATTAAAATGAATTCATGTGAATTAAAATGAATTAAAAAGTGGATTAAAATGAATTCAAGTGAATTAAATAGTGGATTAAAATGAATTCATTTGAATTAAAATGAATTCATGTGAATTAAAATGAATTAAAAGGTGGATTAAAATGAATTCATGTGAATTAAAATGAATTAAAAAGTGGATTAAAATGAATTCAAGTGAATTAAAATTAATTCATTTGAATTAAAATGAATTCCAGTGAATTAAAATGAGTTCCAGTGAATTAAAATGAATTCAAGTGAATTAAAAGGAATTCAAGTGAATTAAAATGAATTCAAGTGAATTAAAATGAATTCAAGTGAATTAAAATGAATTCAAGTGAATTAAAATGAATTCAAGCGAATTAAAATGAATTCCAGTGAATTAAAATGAATTCAAGTGAATTAAATAGTGGATTAAAGTGAATTCATTTGAATTAACATGAATTCATGTGAATTAAAATGAATTCATGTGAATTAAAATGAATTCAAGTGAATTAAAATGAATTCATGTGAATTAAGTCTAAGTTTCTATCGGGCAGCTATTCAGAAATATGAGTCACGTATTATGCTAACAAATGATAATTGACGGTAAAAAAGAGTGTGCCACAAACTTTCAAAAAAAAAAATTATTTTAATGAAAAGTTCACGTCTCAAAATATTTCCGCATATATGACACTAATTCACTACTGCACTGAGAAAAATAAAAAGCCAAAACGACTTTTGCCTACCAAGTAGATGTACCTCTTAACGGTAAAATAGAGATTAACGTTAGAAATCGTGAATTAAAATGAATTCAAGTGAATTAAGATGAATTCAAGTGAATTAAAATGAATTCATGTGAATTAGAATGAATTAAAAAGTGGATTAAAATTCATTAAAAACTGAATTAAAATGAATTCATGTGAATTAAAATTAATTCAAGTGAATTAAAAAATGAATTAAAAGGAATTCAAGTGAATTAAAATGAATTCATGTGAATTAAAATGAATTAAAAAGTGGATTAAAATGAATTCAAGTGAATTAAAATTAATTCATTTGAATTAAAATGAATTCCAGTGAATTAAAATGAATTCAAGTGAATTAAATAGTGGATTAAAATGAATTCATTTGAATTAAAATGAATTCATGTGAATTAAAATGAATTAAAAGGTGGATTAAAATGAATTCATGTGAATTAAAATGAATTCATGTGAATTAAAATGAATTAAAAAGTGGATTAAAATGAATTCAAGTGAATTAAAATTAATTCATTTGAATTAAAATGAATTCCAGTGAATTAAAATGAGTTCATGTGAACTAAAATGAATTCAAGTGAATTAAAATGAATTCATATGAATTAAAAAATGGATTGATATGAATTCAAGTGAATTAAAATGAATTCAAGTGCAATAAAATGGATTCATGTGAATTAAAATGAATTCAAGTGAAATAAAATGGATTCATGTGAATTAAAATGAATTCAAGTGAATTAAAATAAATTCATGTGAATTAAAATGAATTAAGAAGTAAATTAAAATGAATTCATGTGAATTAAATTGAATTCAAGTGCAATAAAATGGATTCATGTGAATTAAAATGAATTCATGTGAATTAGAATGAATTAAAAAGTGGATTAAAATGAATTCAAGTGAATTTAAATGAATTAAAATGAATTCATGTGAATTAAAATGAATTAAAAAGTGGATTAAAATTCATTAAAAACTGAATTAAAATGAATTCATGTGAATTAAAATTAATTCAAGTGAATTAAAAAATGAATTAAAAGGAATTCAAGTGAATTAAAATGAATTCATGTGAATTAAAATGAATTAAAAAGTGGATTAAAATGAATTCAAGTGAATTAAATAGTGGATTAAAATGAATTCATTTGAATTAAAATGAATTCATGTGAATTAAAATGAATTAAAAGGTGGATTAAAATGAATTCATGTGAATTAAAATGAATTAAAAAGTGGATTAAAATGAATTCAAGTGAATTAAAATGAGTTCATGTGAATTAGAATGAATTAAAAAGTGGATTAAAATTCATTAAAAACTGAATTAAAATGAATTCATGTGAATTAAAAAATGAATTAAAAGGAATTCAAGTGAATTAAAATGAATTCATGTGAATTAAAATGAATTAAAAAGTGGATTAAAATGAATTCAAGTGAATTAAAATTAATTCATTTGAATTAAAATGAATTCCAGTGAATTAAAATGAATTCAAGTGAATTAAATAGTGGATTAAAATGAATTCATTTGAATTAAAATGAATTCATGTGAATTAAAATGAATTAAAAGGTGGATTAAAATGAATTCATGTGAATTAAAATGAATTCATGTGAATTAAAATGAATTAAAAAGTGGATTAAAATGAATTCAAGTGAATTAAAATTAATTCATTTGAATTAAAATGAATTCCAGTGAATTAAAATGAGTTCATGTGAACTAAAATGAATTCAAGTGAATTAAAATGAATTCATATGAATTAAAAAATGGATTGATATGAATTCAAGTGAATTAAAATGAATTCAAGTGCAATAAAATGGATTCATGTGAATTAAAATGAATTCAAGTGAAATAAAATGGATTCATGTGAATTAAAATGAATTCAAGTGAATTAAAATAAATTCATGTGAATTAAAATGAATTAAGAAGTAAATTAAAATGAATTCATGTGAATTAAATTGAATTCAAGTGCAATAAAATGGATTCATGTGAATTAAAATGAATTCATGTGAATTAGAATGAATTAAAAAGTGGATTAAAATGAATTCAAGTGAATTTAAATGAATTAAAATGAATTCATGTGAATTAAAATGAATTAAAAAGTGGATTAAAATTCATTAAAAACTGAATTAAAATGAATTCATGTGAATTAAAATTAATTCAAGTGAATTAAAAAATGAATTAAAAGGAATTCAAGTGAATTAAAATGAATTCATGTGAATTAAAATGAATTAAAAAGTGGATTAAAATGAATTCAAGTGAATTAAATAGTGGATTAAAATGAATTCATTTGAATTAAAATGAATTCATGTGAATTAAAATGAATTAAAAGGTGGATTAAAATGAATTCATGTGAATTAAAATGAATTAAAAAGTGGATTAAAATGAATTCCAGTGAATTAAAATGAGTTCCAGTGAATTAAAATGAATTCAAGTGAATTAAGATGAATTCAAGTGAATTAAAATGAATTCATGTGAATTAGAATGAATTAAAAAGTGGATTAAAATTCATTAAAAACTGAATTAAAATGAATTCATGTGAATTAAAATTAATTCAAGTGAATTAAAAAATGAATTAAAAGGAATTCAAGTGAATTAAAATGAATTCATGTGAATTAAAATGAATTAAAAAGTGGATTAAAATGAATTCAAGTGAATTAAAATTAATTCATTTGAATTAAAATGAATTCCAGTGAATTAAAATGAATTCAAGTGAATTAAATAGTGGATTAAAATGAATTCATTTGAATTAAAATGAATTCATGTGAATTAAAATGAATTAAAAGGTGGATTAAAATGAATTCATGTGAATTAAAATGAATTCATGTGAATTAAAATGAATTAAAAAGTGGATTAAAATGAATTCAAGTGAATTAAAATTAATTCATTTGAATTAAAATGAATTCCAGTGAATTAAAATGAGTTCATGTGAACTAAAATGAATTCAAGTGAATTAAAATGAATTCATATGAATTAAAAAATGGATTGATATGAATTCAAGTGAATTAAAATGAATTCAAGTGCAATAAAATGGATTCATGTGAATTAAAATGAATTCAAGTGAAATAAAATGGATTCATGTGAATTAAAATGAATTCAAGTGAATTAAAATAAATTCATGTGAATTAAAATGAATTAAGAAGTAAATTAAAATGAATTCATGTGAATTAAATTGAATTCAAGTGCAATAAAATGGATTCATGTGAATTAAAATGAATTCATGTGAATTAGAATGAATTAAAAAGTGGATTAAAATGAATTCAAGTGAATTTAAATGAATTAAAATGAATTCATGTGAATTAAAATGAATTAAAAAGTGGATTAAAATTCATTAAAAACTGAATTAAAATGAATTCATGTGAATTAAAATTAATTCAAGTGAATTAAAAAATGAATTAAAAGGAATTCAAGTGAATTAAAATGAATTCATGTGAATTAAAATGAATTAAAAAGTGGATTAAAATGAATTCAAGTGAATTAAATAGTGGATTAAAATGAATTCATTTGAATTAAAATGAATTCATGTGAATTAAAATGAATTAAAAGGTGGATTAAAATGAATTCATGTGAATTAAAATGAATTAAAAAGTGGATTAAAATGAATTCCAGTGAATTAAAATGAGTTCCAGTGAATTAAAATGAATTCAAGTGAATTAAAAGGAATTCAAGTGAATTAAAATGAATTCAAGTGAATTAAAATGAATTCAAGTGAATTAAAATGAATTCAAGTGAATTAAAATGAATTCAAGCGAATTAAAATGAATTCCAGTGAATTAAAATGAATTCAAGTGAATTAAATAGTGGATTAAAGTGAATTCATTTGAATTAACATGAATTCATGTGAATTAAAATGAATTCATGTGAATTAAAATGAATTCAAGTGAATTAAAATGAATTCATGTGAATTAAGTCTAAGTTTCTATCGGGCAGCTATTCAGAAATATGAGTCACGTATTATGCTAACAAATGATAATTGACGGTAAAAAAGAGTGTGCCACAAACTTTCAAAAAAAAAAATTATTTTAATGAAAAGTTCACGTCTCAAAATATTTCCGCATATATGACACTAATTCACTACTGCACTGAGAAAAATAAAAAGCCAAAACGACTTTTGCCTACCAAGTAGATGTACCTCTTAACGGTAAAATAGAGATTAACGTTAGAAATCGTGAATTAAAATGAATTCAAGTGAATTAAGATGAATTCAAGTGAATTAAAATGAATTCATGTGAATTAGAATGAATTAAAAAGTGGATTAAAATTCATTAAAAACTGAATTAAAATGAATTCATGTGAATTAAAATTAATTCAAGTGAATTAAAAAATGAATTAAAAGGAATTCAAGTGAATTAAAATGAATTCATGTGAATTAAAATGAATTAAAAAGTGGATTAAAATGAATTCAAGTGAATTAAAATTAATTCATTTGAATTAAAATGAATTCCAGTGAATTAAAATGAATTCAAGTGAATTAAATAGTGGATTAAAATGAATTCATTTGAATTAAAATGAATTCATGTGAATTAAAATGAATTAAAAGGTGGATTAAAATGAATTCATGTGAATTAAAATGAATTCATGTGAATTAAAATGAATTAAAAAGTGGATTAAAATGAATTCAAGTGAATTAAAATTAATTCATTTGAATTAAAATGAATTCCAGTGAATTAAAATGAGTTCATGTGAACTAAAATGAATTCAAGTGAATTAAAATGAATTCATATGAATTAAAAAATGGATTGATATGAATTCAAGTGAATTAAAATGAATTCAAGTGCAATAAAATGGATTCATGTGAATTAAAATGAATTCAAGTGAAATAAAATGGATTCATGTGAATTAAAATGAATTCAAGTGAATTAAAATAAATTCATGTGAATTAAAATGAATTAAGAAGTAAATTAAAATGAATTCATGTGAATTAAATTGAATTCAAGTGCAATAAAATGGATTCATGTGAATTAAAATGAATTCATGTGAATTAGAATGAATTAAAAAGTGGATTAAAATGAATTCAAGTGAATTTAAATGAATTAAAATGAATTCATGTGAATTAAAATGAATTAAAAAGTGGATTAAAATTCATTAAAAACTGAATTAAAATGAATTCATGTGAATTAAAATTAATTCAAGTGAATTAAAAAATGAATTAAAAGGAATTCAAGTGAATTAAAATGAATTCATGTGAATTAAAATGAATTAAAAAGTGGATTAAAATGAATTCAAGTGAATTAAATAGTGGATTAAAATGAATTCATTTGAATTAAAATGAATTCATGTGAATTAAAATGAATTAAAAGGTGGATTAAAATGAATTCATGTGAATTAAAATGAATTAAAAAGTGGATTAAAATGAATTCAAGTGAATTAAAATGAGTTCATGTGAATTAGAATGAATTAAAAAGTGGATTAAAATTCATTAAAAACTGAATTAAAATGAATTCATGTGAATTAAAAAATGAATTAAAAGGAATTCAAGTGAATTAAAATGAATTCATGTGAATTAAAATGAATTAAAAAGTGGATTAAAATGAATTCAAGTGAATTAAAATTAATTCATTTGAATTAAAATGAATTCCAGTGAATTAAAATGAATTCAAGTGAATTAAATAGTGGATTAAAATGAATTCATTTGAATTAAAATGAATTCATGTGAATTAAAATGAATTAAAAGGTGGATTAAAATGAATTCATGTGAATTAAAATGAATTCATGTGAATTAAAATGAATTAAAAAGTGGATTAAAATGAATTCAAGTGAATTAAAATTAATTCATTTGAATTAAAATGAATTCCAGTGAATTAAAATGAGTTCATGTGAACTAAAATGAATTCAAGTGAATTAAAATGAATTCATATGAATTAAAAAATGGATTGATATGAATTCAAGTGAATTAAAATGAATTCAAGTGCAATAAAATGGATTCATGTGAATTAAAATGAATTCAAGTGAAATAAAATGGATTCATGTGAATTAAAATGAATTCAAGTGAATTAAAATAAATTCATGTGAATTAAAATGAATTAAGAAGTAAATTAAAATGAATTCATGTGAATTAAATTGAATTCAAGTGCAATAAAATGGATTCATGTGAATTAAAATGAATTCATGTGAATTAGAATGAATTAAAAAGTGGATTAAAATGAATTCAAGTGAATTTAAATGAATTAAAATGAATTCATGTGAATTAAAATGAATTAAAAAGTGGATTAAAATTCATTAAAAACTGAATTAAAATGAATTCATGTGAATTAAAATTAATTCAAGTGAATTAAAAAATGAATTAAAAGGAATTCAAGTGAATTAAAATGAATTCATGTGAATTAAAATGAATTAAAAAGTGGATTAAAATGAATTCAAGTGAATTAAATAGTGGATTAAAATGAATTCATTTGAATTAAAATGAATTCATGTGAATTAAAATGAATTAAAAGGTGGATTAAAATGAATTCATGTGAATTAAAATGAATTAAAAAGTGGATTAAAATGAATTCCAGTGAATTAAAATGAGTTCCAGTGAATTAAAATGAATTCAAGTGAATTAAAAGGAATTCAAGTGAATTAAAATGAATTCATGTGAATTAGAATGAATTAAAAAGTGGATTAAAATTCATTAAAAACTGAATTAAAATGAATTCATGTGAATTAAAATTAATTCAAGTGAATTAAAAAATGAATTAAAAGGAATTCAAGTGAATTAAAATGAATTCATGTGAATTAAAATGAATTAAAAAGTGGATTAAAATGAATTCAAGTGAATTAAAATTAATTCATTTGAATTAAAATGAATTCCAGTGAATTAAAATGAATTCAAGTGAATTAAATAGTGGATTAAAATGAATTCATTTGAATTAAAATGAATTCATGTGAATTAAAATGAATTAAAAGGTGGATTAAAATGAATTCATGTGAATTAAAATGAATTCATGTGAATTAAAATGAATTAAAAAGTGGATTAAAATGAATTCAAGTGAATTAAAATTAATTCATTTGAATTAAAATGAATTCCAGTGAATTAAAATGAGTTCATGTGAACTAAAATGAATTCAAGTGAATTAAAATGAATTCATATGAATTAAAAAATGGATTGATATGAATTCAAGTGAATTAAAATGAATTCAAGTGCAATAAAATGGATTCATGTGAATTAAAATGAATTCAAGTGAAATAAAATGGATTCATGTGAATTAAAATGAATTCAAGTGAATTAAAATAAATTCATGTGAATTAAAATGAATTAAGAAGTAAATTAAAATGAATTCATGTGAATTAAATTGAATTCAAGTGCAATAAAATGGATTCATGTGAATTAAAATGAATTCATGTGAATTAGAATGAATTAAAAAGTGGATTAAAATGAATTCAAGTGAATTTAAATGAATTAAAATGAATTCATGTGAATTAAAATGAATTAAAAAGTGGATTAAAATTCATTAAAAACTGAATTAAAATGAATTCATGTGAATTAAAATTAATTCAAGTGAATTAAAAAATGAATTAAAAGGAATTCAAGTGAATTAAAATGAATTCATGTGAATTAAAATGAATTAAAAAGTGGATTAAAATGAATTCAAGTGAATTAAATAGTGGATTAAAATGAATTCATTTGAATTAAAATGAATTCATGTGAATTAAAATGAATTAAAAGGTGGATTAAAATGAATTCATGTGAATTAAAATGAATTAAAAAGTGGATTAAAATGAATTCCAGTGAATTAAAATGAGTTCCAGTGAATTAAAATGAATTCAAGTGAATTAAAAGGAATTCAAGTGAATTAAAATGAATTCAAGTGAATTAAAATGAATTCAAGTGAATTAAAATGAATTCAAGTGAATTAAAATGAATTCAAGCGAATTAAAATGAATTCCAGTGAATTAAAATGAATTCAAGTGAATTAAATAGTGGATTAAAGTGAATTCATTTGAATTAACATGAATTCATGTGAATTAAAATGAATTCATGTGAATTAAAATGAATTCAAGTGAATTAAAATGAATTCATGTGAATTAAGTCTAAGTTTCTATCGGGCAGCTATTCAGAAATATGAGTCACGTATTATGCTAACAAATGATAATTGACGGTAAAAAAGAGTGTGCCACAAACTTTCAAAAAAAAAAATTATTTTAATGAAAAGTTCACGTCTCAAAATATTTCCGCATATATGACACTAATTCACTACTGCACTGAGAAAAATAAAAAGCCAAAACGACTTTTGCCTACCAAGTAGATGTACCTCTTAACGGTAAAATAGAGATTAACGTTAGAAATCGTGAATTAAAATGAATTCAAGTGAATTAAGATGAATTCAAGTGAATTAAAATGAATTCATGTGAATTAGAATGAATTAAAAAGTGGATTAAAATTCATTAAAAACTGAATTAAAATGAATTCATGTGAATTAAAATTAATTCAAGTGAATTAAAAAATGAATTAAAAGGAATTCAAGTGAATTAAAATGAATTCATGTGAATTAAAATGAATTAAAAAGTGGATTAAAATGAATTCAAGTGAATTAAAATTAATTCATTTGAATTAAAATGAATTCCAGTGAATTAAAATGAATTCAAGTGAATTAAATAGTGGATTAAAATGAATTCATTTGAATTAAAATGAATTCATGTGAATTAAAATGAATTAAAAGGTGGATTAAAATGAATTCATGTGAATTAAAATGAATTCATGTGAATTAAAATGAATTAAAAAGTGGATTAAAATGAATTCAAGTGAATTAAAATTAATTCATTTGAATTAAAATGAATTCCAGTGAATTAAAATGAGTTCATGTGAACTAAAATGAATTCAAGTGAATTAAAATGAATTCATATGAATTAAAAAATGGATTGATATGAATTCAAGTGAATTAAAATGAATTCAAGTGCAATAAAATGGATTCATGTGAATTAAAATGAATTCAAGTGAAATAAAATGGATTCATGTGAATTAAAATGAATTCAAGTGAATTAAAATAAATTCATGTGAATTAAAATGAATTAAGAAGTAAATTAAAATGAATTCATGTGAATTAAATTGAATTCAAGTGCAATAAAATGGATTCATGTGAATTAAAATGAATTCATGTGAATTAGAATGAATTAAAAAGTGGATTAAAATGAATTCAAGTGAATTTAAATGAATTAAAATGAATTCATGTGAATTAAAATGAATTAAAAAGTGGATTAAAATTCATTAAAAACTGAATTAAAATGAATTCATGTGAATTAAAATTAATTCAAGTGAATTAAAAAATGAATTAAAAGGAATTCAAGTGAATTAAAATGAATTCATGTGAATTAAAATGAATTAAAAAGTGGATTAAAATGAATTCAAGTGAATTAAATAGTGGATTAAAATGAATTCATTTGAATTAAAATGAATTCATGTGAATTAAAATGAATTAAAAGGTGGATTAAAATGAATTCATGTGAATTAAAATGAATTAAAAAGTGGATTAAAATGAATTCAAGTGAATTAAAATTAATTCATTTGAATTAAAATGAATTCCAGTGAATTAAAATGAGTTCCAGTGAATTAAAATGAATTCAAGTGAATTAAAAGGAATTCAAGTGAATTAAAATGAATTCAAGTGAATTAAAATGAATTCAAGTGAATTAAAATGAATTCAAGTGAATTAAAATGAATTCAAGCGAATTAAAATGAATTCCAGTGAATTAAAATGAATTCAAGTGAATTAAATAGTGGATTAAAGTGAATTCATTTGAATTAACATGAATTCATGTGAATTAAAATGAATTCATGTGAATTAAGTCTAAGTTTCTATCGGGCAGCTATTCAGAAATATGAGTCACGTATTATGCTAACAAATGATAATTGACGGTAAAAAAGAGTGTGCCACAAACTTTCAAAAAAAAAAATTATTTTAATGAAAAGTTCACGTCTCAAAATATTTCCGCATATATGACACTAATTCACTACTGCACTGAGAAAAATAAAAAGCCAAAACGACTTTTGCCTACCAAGTAGATGTACCTCTTAACGGTAAAATAGAGATTAACGTTAGAAATCGTGAATTAAAATGAATTCAAGTGAATTAAGATGAATTCAAGTGAATTAAAATGAATTCATGTGAATTAGAATGAATTAAAAAGTGGATTAAAATTCATTAAAAACTGAATTAAAATGAATTCATGTGAATTAAAATTAATTCAAGTGAATTAAAAAATGAATTAAAAGGAATTCAAGTGAATTAAAATGAATTCATGTGAATTAAAATGAATTAAAAAGTGGATTAAAATGAATTCAAGTGAATTAAAATTAATTCATTTGAATTAAAATGAATTCCAGTGAATTAAAATGAATTCAAGTGAATTAAATAGTGGATTAAAATGAATTCATTTGAATTAAAATGAATTCATGTGAATTAAAATGAATTAAAAGGTGGATTAAAATGAATTCATGTGAATTAAAATGAATTCATGTGAATTAAAATGAATTAAAAAGTGGATTAAAATGAATTCAAGTGAATTAAAATTAATTCATTTGAATTAAAATGAATTCCAGTGAATTAAAATGAGTTCATGTGAACTAAAATGAATTCAAGTGAATTAAAATGAATTCATATGAATTAAAAAATGGATTGATATGAATTCAAGTGAATTAAAATGAATTCAAGTGCAATAAAATGGATTCATGTGAATTAAAATGAATTCAAGTGAAATAAAATGGATTCATGTGAATTAAAATGAATTCAAGTGAATTAAAATAAATTCATGTGAATTAAAATGAATTAAGAAGTAAATTAAAATGAATTCATGTGAATTAAATTGAATTCAAGTGCAATAAAATGGATTCATGTGAATTAAAATGAATTCATGTGAATTAGAATGAATTAAAAAGTGGATTAAAATGAATTCAAGTGAATTTAAATGAATTAAAATGAATTCATGTGAATTAAAATGAATTAAAAAGTGGATTAAAATTCATTAAAAACTGAATTAAAATGAATTCATGTGAATTAAAATTAATTCAAGTGAATTAAAAAATGAATTAAAAGGAATTCAAGTGAATTAAAATGAATTCATGTGAATTAAAATGAATTAAAAAGTGGATTAAAATGAATTCAAGTGAATTAAATAGTGGATTAAAATGAATTCATTTGAATTAAAATGAATTCATGTGAATTAAAATGAATTAAAAGGTGGATTAAAATGAATTCATGTGAATTAAAATGAATTAAAAAGTGGATTAAAATGAATTCAAGTGAATTAAAATTAATTCATTTGAATTAAAATGAATTCCAGTGAATTAAAATGAGTTCCAGTGAATTAAAATGAATTCAAGTGAATTAAAAGGAATTCAAGTGAATTAAAATGAATTCAAGTGAATTAAAATGAATTCAAGTGAATTAAAATGAATTCAAGTGAATTAAAATGAATTCAAGCGAATTAAAATGAATTCCAGTGAATTAAAATGAATTCAAGTGAATTAAATAGTGGATTAAAGTGAATTCATTTGAATTAACATGAATTCATGTGAATTAAAATGAATTCATGTGAATTAAAATGAATTCAAGTGAATTAAAATGAATTCATGTGAATTAAGTCTAAGTTTCTATCGGGCAGCTATTCAGAAATATGAGTCACGTATTATGCTAACAAATGATAATTGACGGTAAAAAAGAGTGTGCCACAAACTTTCAAAAAAAAAAATTATTTTAATGAAAAGTTCACGTCTCAAAAGATTTCCGCATATATGACACTAATTCACTACTGCACTGAGAAAAATAAAAAGCCAAAACGACTTTTGCCTACCAAGTAGATGTACCTCTTAACGGTAAAATAGAGATTAACGTTAGAAATCGTGAATTAAAATGAATTCAAGTGAATTAAGATGAATTCAAGTGAATTAAAATGAATTCATGTGAATTAGAATGAATTAAAAAGTGGATTAAAATTCATTAAAAACTGAATTAAAATGAATTCATGTGAATTAAAATTAATTCAAGTGAATTAAAAAATGAATTAAAAGGAATTCAAGTGAATTAAAATGAATTCATGTGAATTAAAATGAATTAAAAAGTGGATTAAAATGAATTCAAGTGAATTAAAATTAATTCATTTGAATTAAAATGAATTCCAGTGAATTAAAATGAATTCAAGTGAATTAAATAGTGGATTAAAATGAATTCATTTGAATTAAAATGAATTCATGTGAATTAAAATGAATTAAAAGGTGGATTAAAATGAATTCATGTGAATTAAAATGAATTCATGTGAATTAAAATGAATTAAAAAGTGGATTAAAATGAATTCAAGTGAATTAAAATTAATTCATTTGAATTAAAATGAATTCCAGTGAATTAAAATGAGTTCATGTGAACTAAAATGAATTCAAGTGAATTAAAATGAATTCATATGAATTAAAAAATGGATTGATATGAATTCAAGTGAATTAAAATGAATTCAAGTGCAATAAAATGGATTCATGTGAATTAAAATGAATTCAAGTGAAATAAAATGGATTCATGTGAATTAAAATGAATTCAAGTGAATTAAAATAAATTCATGTGAATTAAAATGAATTAAGAAGTAAATTAAAATGAATTCATGTGAATTAAATTGAATTCAAGTGCAATAAAATGGATTCATGTGAATTAAAATGAATTCATGTGAATTAGAATGAATTAAAAAGTGGATTAAAATGAATTCAAGTGAATTTAAATGAATTAAAATGAATTCATGTGAATTAAAATGAATTAAAAAGTGGATTAAAATTCATTAAAAACTGAATTAAAATGAATTCATGTGAATTAAAATTAATTCAAGTGAATTAAAAAATGAATTAAAAGGAATTCAAGTGAATTAAAATGAATTCATGTGAATTAAAATGAATTAAAAAGTGGATTAAAATGAATTCAAGTGAATTAAATAGTGGATTAAAATGAATTCATTTGAATTAAAATGAATTCATGTGAATTAAAATGAATTAAAAGGTGGATTAAAATGAATTCATGTGAATTAAAATGAATTAAAAAGTGGATTAAAATGAATTCAAGTGAATTAAAATTAATTCATTTGAATTAAAATGAATTCCAGTGAATTAAAATGAGTTCCAGTGAATTAAAATGAATTCAAGTGAATTAAAAGGAATTCAAGTGAATTAAAATGAATTCAAGTGAATTAAAATGAATTCAAGTGAATTAAAATGAATTCAAGTGAATTAAAATGAATTCAAGCGAATTAAAATGAATTCCAGTGAATTAAAATGAATTCAAGTGAATTAAATAGTGGATTAAAGTGAATTCATTTGAATTAACATGAATTCATGTGAATTAAAATGAATTCATGTGAATTAAAATGAATTCAAGTGAATTAAAATGAATTCATGTGAATTAAGTCTAAGTTTCTATCGGGCAGCTATTCAGAAATATGAGTCACGTATTATGCTAACAAATGATAATTGACGGTAAAAAAGAGTGTGCCACAAACTTTCAAAAAAAAAAATTATTTTAATGAAAAGTTCACGTCTCAAAAGATTTCCGCATATATGACACTAATTCACTACTGCACTGAGAAAAATAAAAAGCCAAAACGACTTTTGCCTACCAAGTAGATGTACCTCTTAACGGTAAAATAGAGATTAACGTTAGAAATCGTGAATTAAAATGAATTCAAGTGAATTAAGATGAATTCAAGTGAATTAAAATGAATTCATGTGAATTAGAATGAATTAAAAAGTGGATTAAAATTCATTAAAAACTGAATTAAAATGAATTCATGTGAATTAAAATTAATTCAAGTGAATTAAAAAATGAATTAAAAGGAATTCAAGTGAATTAAAATGAATTCATGTGAATTAAAATGAATTAAAAAGTGGATTAAAATGAATTCAAGTGAATTAAAATTAATTCATTTGAATTAAAATGAATTCCAGTGAATTAAAATGAATTCAAGTGAATTAAATAGTGGATTAAAATGAATTCATTTGAATTAAAATGAATTCATGTGAATTAAAATGAATTAAAAGGTGGATTAAAATGAATTCATGTGAATTAAAATGAATTCATGTGAATTAAAATGAATTAAAAAGTGGATTAAAATGAATTCAAGTGAATTAAAATTAATTCATTTGAATTAAAATGAATTCCAGTGAATTAAAATGAGTTCATGTGAACTAAAATGAATTCAAGTGAATTAAAATGAATTCATATGAATTAAAAAATGGATTGATATGAATTCAAGTGAATTAAAATGAATTCAAGTGCAATAAAATGGATTCATGTGAATTAAAATGAATTCAAGTGAAATAAAATGGATTCATGTGAATTAAAATGAATTCAAGTGAATTAAAATAAATTCATGTGAATTAAAATGAATTAAGAAGTAAATTAAAATGAATTCATGTGAATTAAATTGAATTCAAGTGCAATAAAATGGATTCATGTGAATTAAAATGAATTCATGTGAATTAGAATGAATTAAAAAGTGGATTAAAATGAATTCAAGTGAATTTAAATGAATTAAAATGAATTCATGTGAATTAAAATGAATTAAAAAGTGGATTAAAATTCATTAAAAACTGAATTAAAATGAATTCATGTGAATTAAAATTAATTCAAGTGAATTAAAAAATGAATTAAAAGGAATTCAAGTGAATTAAAATGAATTCATGTGAATTAAAATGAATTAAAAAGTGGATTAAAATGAATTCAAGTGAATTAAATAGTGGATTAAAATGAATTCATTTGAATTAAAATGAATTCATGTGAATTAAAATGAATTAAAAGGTGGATTAAAATGAATTCATGTGAATTAAAATGAATTAAAAAGTGGATTAAAATGAATTCAAGTGAATTAAAATTAATTCATTTGAATTAAAATGAATTCCAGTGAATTAAAATGAGTTCCAGTGAATTAAAATGAATTCAAGTGAATTAAAAGGAATTCAAGTGAATTAAAATGAATTCAAGTGAATTAAAATGAATTCAAGTGAATTAAAATGAATTCAAGTGAATTAAAATGAATTCAAGCGAATTAAAATGAATTCCAGTGAATTAAAATGAATTCAAGTGAATTAAATAGTGGATTAAAGTGAATTCATTTGAATTAACATGAATTCATGTGAATTAAAATGAATTCATGTGAATTAAAATGAATTCAAGTGAATTAAAATGAATTCATGTGAATTAAGTCTAAGTTTCTATCGGGCAGCTATTCAGAAATATGAGTCACGTATTATGCTAACAAATGATAATTGACGGTAAAAAAGAGTGTGCCACAAACTTTCAAAAAAAAAAATTATTTTAATGAAAAGTTCACGTCTCAAAATATTTCCGCATATATGACACTAATTCACTACTGCACTGAGAAAAATAAAAAGCCAAAACGACTTTTGCCTACCAAGTAGATGTACCTCTTAACGGTAAAATAGAGATTAACGTTAGAAATCGTGAATTAAAATGAATTCAAGTGAATTAAGATGAATTCAAGTGAATTAAAATGAATTCATGTGAATTAGAATGAATTAAAAAGTGGATTAAAATTCATTAAAAACTGAATTAAAATGAATTCATGTGAATTAAAATTAATTCAAGTGAATTAAAAAATGAATTAAAAGGAATTCAAGTGAATTAAAATGAATTCATGTGAATTAAAATGAATTAAAAAGTGGATTAAAATGAATTCAAGTGAATTAAAATTAATTCATTTGAATTAAAATGAATTCCAGTGAATTAAAATGAATTCAAGTGAATTAAATAGTGGATTAAAATGAATTCATTTGAATTAAAATGAATTCATGTGAATTAAAATGAATTAAAAGGTGGATTAAAATGAATTCATGTGAATTAAAATGAATTCATGTGAATTAAAATGAATTAAAAAGTGGATTAAAATGAATTCAAGTGAATTAAAATTAATTCATTTGAATTAAAATGAATTCCAGTGAATTAAAATGAGTTCATGTGAACTAAAATGAATTCAAGTGAATTAAAATGAATTCATATGAATTAAAAAATGGATTGATATGAATTCAAGTGAATTAAAATGAATTCAAGTGCAATAAAATGGATTCATGTGAATTAAAATGAATTCAAGTGAAATAAAATGGATTCATGTGAATTAAAATGAATTCAAGTGAATTAAAATAAATTCATGTGAATTAAAATGAATTAAGAAGTAAATTAAAATGAATTCATGTGAATTAAATTGAATTCAAGTGCAATAAAATGGATTCATGTGAATTAAAATGAATTCATGTGAATTAGAATGAATTAAAAAGTGGATTAAAATGAATTCAAGTGAATTTAAATGAATTAAAATGAATTCATGTGAATTAAAATGAATTAAAAAGTGGATTAAAATTCATTAAAAACTGAATTAAAATGAATTCATGTGAATTAAAATTAATTCAAGTGAATTAAAAAATGAATTAAAAGGAATTCAAGTGAATTAAAATGAATTCATGTGAATTAAAATGAATTAAAAAGTGGATTAAAATGAATTCAAGTGAATTAAATAGTGGATTAAAATGAATTCATTTGAATTAAAATGAATTCATGTGAATTAAAATGAATTAAAAGGTGGATTAAAATGAATTCATGTGAATTAAAATGAATTAAAAAGTGGATTAAAATGAATTCAAGTGAATTAAAATGAGTTCATGTGAATTAGAATGAATTAAAAAGTGGATTAAAATTCATTAAAAACTGAATTAAAATGAATTCATGTGAATTAAAAAATGAATTAAAAGGAATTCAAGTGAATTAAAATGAATTCATGTGAATTAAAATGAATTAAAAAGTGGATTAAAATGAATTCAAGTGAATTAAAATTAATTCATTTGAATTAAAATGAATTCCAGTGAATTAAAATGAATTCAAGTGAATTAAATAGTGGATTAAAATGAATTCATTTGAATTAAAATGAATTCATGTGAATTAAAATGAATTAAAAGGTGGATTAAAATGAATTCATGTGAATTAAAATGAATTCATGTGAATTAAAATGAATTAAAAAGTGGATTAAAATGAATTCAAGTGAATTAAAATTAATTCATTTGAATTAAAATGAATTCCAGTGAATTAAAATGAGTTCATGTGAACTAAAATGAATTCAAGTGAATTAAAATGAATTCATATGAATTAAAAAATGGATTGATATGAATTCAAGTGAATTAAAATGAATTCAAGTGCAATAAAATGGATTCATGTGAATTAAAATGAATTCAAGTGAAATAAAATGGATTCATGTGAATTAAAATGAATTCAAGTGAATTAAAATAAATTCATGTGAATTAAAATGAATTAAGAAGTAAATTAAAATGAATTCATGTGAATTAAATTGAATTCAAGTGCAATAAAATGGATTCATGTGAATTAAAATGAATTCATGTGAATTAGAATGAATTAAAAAGTTGGGGGGGGGGGGTGGGGGGGGGGGGGGGTGGGGGGGGGGGGGGGTGGGGGGGGGGGGGGGTGGGGGGGGGGGGGGGTGGGGGGGGGGGGGGGTGGGGGGGGGGGGGGGTGGGGGGGGGGGGGGGTGGGGGGGGGGGGGGGTGGGGGGGGGGGGGGGTGGGGGGGGGGGGGGGTGGGGGGGGGGGGGGGTGGGGGGGGGGGGGGGTGGGGGGGGGGGGGGGTGGGGGGGGGGGGGGGTGGGGGGGGGGGGGGGTGGGGGGGGGGGGGGGTGGGGGGGGGGGGGGGTGGGGGGGGGGGGGGGTGGGGGGGGGGGGGGGTGGGGGGGGGGGGGGGTGGGGGGGGGGGGGGGTGGGGGGGGGGGGGGGTGGGGGGGGGGGGGGGTGGGGGGGGGGGGGGGTGGGGGGGGGGGGGGGTGGGGGGGGGGGGGGGTGGGGGGGGGGGGGGGTGGGGGGGGGGGGGGGTGGGGGGGGGGGGGGGTGGGGGGGGGGGGGGGTGGGGGGGAAGAAATTTGCGCGCATGCGCAATATCGATATTAAGTAAAGAGGTTTTTGAGAAATATTTGTTCTACGATATCTTTGTGAAAGACGTCTTTCTATTAGCGCCAGAGATTAATCTCTGTCGGCGAGTTGCCGGTGTAATATTTCACCTAGTACAGTAGCACCCCTCTTTTTTTTACTGCTAAAGTTTTTCAAGATGGCGCCGACCCCTCTTATTTCAATTTTCCCCTTACCCCCACTCACATACACATAAAATTTGTGGTTGTATAAGCTGAATATCGAGATATGCGAAATCACCGATATTTAGAAATATCGATATTCACATCGGGATATTTTACGTTCTGTTTGAGCGTTGGGGGGGGGGGAGGAAGACGCGAGGGGAAACGATTAAAATAAGAGAGGTTGGACAATTGAAATAAGAGGGGCAATTAAAATAAGAGGGGTTTTACGATATAACTTTTAAAGTACATACAAAATGTATTAACAATATAAATATACATTTCAAATCTTGTGACGCTTTACATATTTTAATTTACTGAGTACAAAATACGAATTTGAAAAGTGGCTATCCTTCATCGAGTGGCAATATAGAATAATAATTTCTAATATTACATTAGTAATGAAACAAAACGAAAAAAATAAAAAGAGACTACTTATACGCATGTTTATATATATATCTCACAAAAATGACTATGTTGTATTAAGAAAACATTTTTACTATTATCACAACGATAAGGATCGTGAAAAACAGTTGAATAATAGGCAAATCAGACGCCATTGAAAACCTCTAACGAAATTACAGCCTATTTTTTTTTTGTTTTGTTTGCTGAATGTTATGTGTTTTTGAAACCACTATTATGCACATTTAGTGCAATGTACATTAATGTAAAAAAATAATTCTGTCTGACCTTTCTAAATCACTTATGATTTCTAAATCTTGCACGCAGCAGACATTTTTAATAAGCAATTAAGCACTAATTATATATGAAATGTAGCTTAAATCAGTCTCTATATTTTGTTGAATGCAATGGTATTCTGAATCGGTAAACAATGAAATTTGGCGCCATTTTAAGCTACGTTGCGTGCGCGTCATTGTGACGTGGCAGGTTTCACAAAAGAGTTTGTGAGTTTTTGTGTTGTAGATATGTGCATTATGTTCATAACTCGTAAACACTTTGGAACATCATAAGGTTTCGTTTTTTTACGTCTGCAAAGGTAACTTGATTTCTTTTTTTATAATTCTCAAACTAGATCAAGAAAAGTTAATAAAACGTATTATAGTCACTTAAAAGTCGGTTAATTTTTCTTATCTTTCGATTTAAAGTACATGAAGTCACGAATGTTTTGATCTTTGCAAGAGACGTGGTCCATATGTGAATATTTCAATGACAGTCTCATAGTATATACATATATATACATGTATATATATGAATGCATATATATCTCGTTGATAAATTTATAAGAAGCGAAAAATTACATAACTTCACTCAGATTCTTATAAATAGCACAATTTGGAGTTAGGTTAGCACTGACATCGGTGGTTTTTTTTTTAAATTTGACAGATGACATCCATGGGAGATAACACAATGGGTGATGTTTTCCATCCAGATAATCAACCAGCTTTGGAGGATTTTACGATGGTTGATGAAAGTGGGGACCGCAACAGGTCGCCTGTAGACAGTTCCAGAGATCTTCTTGAATCAGAGTCCGGCAGAAGGGACGCTCCAGACATTGAATCGAAGAATGCAAACGAAACGCATCAAACTAAGGAGATACTAGACGTCAAAGAGGATCGTAAGTTTGATTTAGTTTTCGTATGTTCTTAAGTGAAGCACTAGTCGTTTCTAAGGTTTCCAAGCCGTGCAACCTTAATTGGATAAAGGCAGAGCTTGAATACTTTCTTTCTTGTTTTTAGTACTTGTGGAATTATGCGCAGGCATTACATGAACAAGAAAAAAAATACTAAAGTTCAAGGTGTGTGATACGAAAACCTTGGAAAATGGGTTTTCATAAACTAAATTGTGTAATTTGGTAGTATATGTTTCAGCAATTTGTGATCTTTGGACAAATCAAATACATGAAAAAATTATTTAATATGTTTTTTAATTATTCAGAATTTTATTTCTATTTTGTTTGTACATATCCCAACAACTGTAAAAGAATAGAACAAACAAATTTTCAATCTGGAATCTGTCCATTTTCTAATTGAAATTGTTTTATTTTAATTCTATATAATTCGTTTTAATTCCATTAATAAAATTTTAAAATAGAAGGACTTCTAAATTTTAGAATAGAAGGACTTCCATTTAATTCAAATCAATCGAAAATGAAATTGACTCGTTTAACCCGTTTCGTCCCAAAAAGACAAAATTTGTTGCCGGTTTTCGTACTGCTTAAGTTTAGAGATAACTCTGAGAAATTGTTATAAAATGGAAGTTTCCGATAGTCATCTTCCCAGTTTTTCATTATGGCCACTTAAGTGAATGAAAAAGTGAATGGAAAAAAGTAAAAACTTTTTCAGTAAACGTCAATTTTTATTGCGAAGGAGTTTCGGAATCGTGTCAGGCTTCAAATTCCTGTGGCATAATGAGTTTTACTAAAAATTTGTCAATATTAAGATTTGAATTACAAAATGGCGTCCTTGCAATGGCACTATTAATTTCGGATTTTTTTTTTCTTATTTGCTTTTTATTAAAATTTTTTTGGTATTTTGTCGTGTATTATGACGAATATGTTCTTCTGGATTATTTTTGAGGTTGATGAATACAAATCCGTTATTAAATTTGGGAAATTCAAAATGGCATATCCAATATGGCTAAACGAAATTTAAAAAAAAATTATCTGGTATTTCGTATATAGAAGGTTTCGAAGTCACATTGGATCCGCCATTTTGAATTTGCAAAATTTAATAACGAATTAGTATTCAGTCCCCTCAAAAACAATCTAAATCAAAAACTATCTACAAGATGATGATTTAAAGTTGTATAGAACCGTAACGACAAACGATGAAATCAAATTACAAATAGATCTAGATAGCATCTCAAACTGGTGCCTAGCAAATGGATTACAGCTAAACCTAACAAAATGCGTTAGTATGTCATTTAATAGAAGTTCGCCAAATCCACCCTCGACATATACTATTTATGGCTCGACACTGAAGGGTGTCACTTCCCATAAAGATCTGGGGGTTGTATTCGAGTCATCCTTATCATTCCATCGACACATTGACACAATAACAACCAAAGCATTTAAAATGTTAGGATTTATCCGGCGAGCCACAGCTGACTTCCGTACGACTAGCTCCATCATAACACTATATAAAACGCTTGTTGTTTCCATCCTTAATTATGCATCCCCAATTTGGTCGCCATATCTAGCTTATGAAAAATCTAAAATAGAATCTGTTCATCACAAATTTCTCCGATATCTAGCCTATAAATCAAACTCACCTATGAGCCCCTATGACCACAACTACCTTCCAATCTCAAAAAAATTTAAACTGTATTCCTTACAATCAAGCCGCGAACTGAACGATGCAAAATTTGGTTACAACATGGTAAATCGAAACTTTGATTCGCAAATAATAAACAATTTAGTGGAAGAAAGGAGATCGAACTACAACCTTCGCGACCCACACTCTGTGACTGAGTCGTGCCACTCTCTAAATTGGAGTTTTTTCGCTACAATTCCAAGGCTGGCTAGACTCTTTAACAGTCTTCCCCCCACAGCTAAACGGAGTCCAACAATGAATAACTTCATCTCTAACACAAAATACATCCTACGATATGAGAGTGATCCCTAAAAAAGTTAAGTCAAACATAAATTACCCACTCAAAACGATATACAGACATCATCACTAACGAATGTACTATCTTATATACAATATTATCTAATGTATAAAACTATTCCTTAATTCATGTCGCCATCGCTAATGTATAAATACTGTAAAGGGTCTATGACCCGTATATTTTTCAAATAAACAAATAAACAAATAAACAAATAAACAAGATATCAGAAATATTTTAATAAAATGCAAAAAATAACAAAAATTCGAATCAATAGTGCCATGGAGAGGACGCCATTTTGTAATTTAAATCATCACATTGACCAACTTTAAGTAAAACTCATTATGCCACAGTATTTTGTGGCTGGACCCTAGCCCAGGACTGCTTTGCAATAAAAATTGCCATTTTCTGAAAAAGTTTTCACTTTTTTTCACATTTTCTTCCATTTAAGTGGGGATATTTAAAAAATGGAAAGTGATATCGAAAAACGGACTTCAGATTCGAAAAGAGCATACCCAAAAACTGTAGAAAACCTGCATTTCATAACAATATCTCAAAGATATCCATAAACTTACGGAGGATGAAAACCGGCGACAAATTTTGTCGTTTTGGGACGAAACGGGTTAACTAATAATACTAATTTGCCGCACAACGTCCGAATAAATTTCACTAAAGCCATAATTGAAGATGATAATTAATTTCAATACGAGTTCAATTTGATCCAATACGGCTGGTCGAATTTACCTAAAGCCACAATAATTCTTTTCAATACTTCGTCTAAGTTTCGACGCGTTTCAGTTCGATCCTATCCGTTCAGACGAATTTCAATAAATCAATTCAACACTATACTATCTGACGAATTTCAATGAAGCAAGGATAATTCTTTTCAATACTTCGTCAAAATTTTGACAATTTGATGTATACATCCGGTCGAATTCCAAGATACTAAACAGAGCGAAAGTACTAGACAGAGTTCTATCCTAGAGTAAAATCTATTATCTACAGGACGGGGTTTTAATTCTATTATTTTTTCGTCCATTGATTTGTAACACTACAGCAGTATATTAATTTAACTATGTTAGTTTAATGTAATATTATTGTCGTAAATATAATACAGATTTCAAACGGAAATGAAAACTGAATGAAAATGAACATTATAGTGAAGCCTCTGTACACTTGAAATTATATAATGTTACAATGATATTAGTGAATAATATTTATGGAAGTCAGTACAGGATAGAATCTAATCCATTTCCCAAAAATGCATTTCCATATTATTTATAACTGCATTCGCCAATTAGTGTTAGACGAGCGAATTAAATTTTGAAGATGTAGTTGATAAATAGTATTCGTTTTTAAATAATTACTTTATTTTTTAAATTTACACTAATATTTATGAATTTGCGATCTACATGATTATTAATAATATTATTACTAAAATTGTCAATAAATTGATCAGTCTGATAATTAATTTACTTATGCAATTTGTAAATAATTTTAAATGTGACGACACGACTCAATAATGTATCCATATATCTATTTTTTTTTTAAGAATTATCAAACATTGAAATAACACTTCGATGCACTTTTTATAAACCAAACTATGTATATATTATATCTAGTAAATACTCCCTGTTTCAACTATTCGTTATTTTTACTTTATTTCACAACAATAGCTGTAGTTGAGTGGTTATGGTTCGGAAGTGCTGGGCGGGGGACCGGGGTTCGATTCTCGGTTGGAACAGTTTTTTTTAATTTATTTACTATAGGATTACAAAGAATTGAAACATATTCAATCCGGATAGATTCCGAATTCAATTCTTTTTCAGTTGTTGGGGTACAATGAATAAGAATTTTATATTGAAAACAAATATTGTTATTAAATTATTTCTATGTTTAAAACAACATTTTTTTAAATATCAGGAAAGACCAAAAACATAATGTCTTTAAATCAGGACGTCCTATGTCGCGCTTTGACCATAACTACAGTGATGTTGCTGTAAAATTTAACTTCCCGACGGTCAAATCATTACACTCTTATCACGATGTATCCATAGTTTTTCGCATCTTAAAACTTTCCCTAGGCACAGATCTATCCCAACTTTTTCCGTATGGAATTACATCACATTCGAGCCGAAATTCGTGGTTAATTTATGAAACAATATATAGAACTAATTACGCGTTCAATGCCTCCATTCCCAGACTTATGCGTTCATGGAACATTCTAACTGCGGACAATCGTGATTGTACTTTCTTATGGTACATTCAAGAGATTGTCGTCGGCTTATTTGCTAAGATTCTATTCATGATAGTCGTTATGTTTTATGCGGTATTATAGCCTGTTTTTACTCATAATGTTGTTTATATGTGTGTATGATTTTAAATATAGCTGTTTAATCTTAAGTATAGATTTATGTTTTTATGTTTACAATAGATGTATGTTATTCTTATAGTATTAATTATTGTACGTAATGTTATACATGTATATTATTAAGGACAGAAATGTCCATTTATAAATAAATAAATAAATAAATAATGTTCTTTTTTGCTCCAAGAATTTTATTGATTTTATTTTCTAATTTTTATTATTTATATATTTATTTATTTAATGAAAATATATTGGTCATTTAAGGCTTTACATGTATGTGACAAGAAGCAATTTAAAACTAGCATATATTCTATAAATTTATTTTACAAAGGTTATGGAAGTGTTCAAGGTGTGCGAATTGTACCCAAATCTTTTCTCAATCTCACCCATCCAATTTTTGTAAGAAACATGGAAAAATTATGCACCATGGTCATACGAGATACAAATCAGATCCCACGTTCCTGCAATTCTGTTACCATTTTGCAATGCAAACTAAATTTGGTGTACAATTGGAGTACAGTTCAGCTAGCTAGAAAACTCCCTATAATTTTGTGCCGATGATAATCTCTATATCGGTAATCATAAAAACATGTATAAATCTTATGCAAAATTGGCAAAAACATTAAAATCTGTTACAATATGCTATAAAAAAATATGTATATATCTATAGAAATCTATGTACAATTTAATAGGAAATGTTGGAACACGACCCAATGCTGAAAACGCGGCAAAACACAACGTTGAAATACCTGGGCCGAATTCATCACCCCATATTGACTTCGATAACAATTTACCTCCCACAGTGAAACTCCTGACTACACCAAATGGTGGAAAATTATATTTAATAGGAACGGCACATTATAGTCTTCAAAGTCAAGAAGATGTTTCGACGGTTTGTGTCTTTTCAAAGAATCTCTCATTAACATAAGGCTTCGATTAATTTTGTATAATTTTTTATTACAATTATAACAGTGCACAATTCCATGTTGACATTACTTAAGAGTTGCCTCTTATTTTGCACAAGCTTCTGATTTTTTTATAATGAAATAGGCAACATTATTGAAATCCAAGTTAAAATAAATTATTATTCATTACTTTCAGATAATTTCTTTTAATCAAAGAATAGATTGATGAATAAATTAACCCTTTCAGTCACGCATTTTTCTTTTCACTGAATTCGCTTGAAAAAGTTACTCGGTGGTTTTCGGAGTCGCTAAATACGAATTTGATATTAATTTTCAAAAATTCAAAATGGCGGATCTAATATGGCGGATAAAAAATAAAAAATTAACGGAATTCGCTTGAAAAAAGTTACTTAGGGGTTTTCGGGGTCGCTAAATACGAATTTGATGTTAGTTTTCAAAAATTAAAAATGGCGGATCTAATATGGCGGTCCATTTCTTGTAAGGAATGATTATTCAGAAATTTTTACAATGAATTTAAAAATAAAATCCGGGACGAAAAAAAAGACCACTTTCCTTACAATCACCCATATATGAGAGTCAAAAAAGCAAGATTAGGTTCCGTAACTAAAAGCGAAATGCGAAATTTTTCTCAAGCAAAAATTGATTATTTTGATAAAAATTGATTATAAATAGTATTACGCCATATATAACTACATATAATTATACGTTTTTACATATGAATATGCATAAAAGTATACACAATCATATAAATTTGTATATGATTATATATAATCTATCTTACCTGGGTTGTAAATAAAAAGGCTTCCATTTTATACTGGTTATCGGACAAGTGCATAATTCATATATAAGCGTCTTCCATTTATATATTCGCCGTTTTGAATTCTCAAAATCTATTCTCATTGTCGGTCGTATTCAACAACCTCAAAAATCCCCGAGTAATTCTTTTCAAACGAATTAAGTAGACTTTCAATTTTTTAGCCGCCATATTGGAACCACCATATTGAATTTTTGAAAACTAACAACAGATTCATATTTAACGACCCCGAATACCTCCGAGTAACTTTTTTCAAGCGAATTCCGTCAATATTCAAATTTTTGTCTGCCATATTGGATCCGGCATTTTGAATTTTTGAAAACTAACAACAGATTCATATTTAACGACCCCGAATACCTCCGAGTAACTTTTTTCAAGCGAATTCCGTCAATTTTCAAAATTTGGTCCGCCATATTGGATCCGCCATTTTGAATTTTTGATAACCCACATCAGAATCGTAATCAGCGACCTCAAAAACGTATAAATAACAAGTTATCCGTTTATGTTTGTAGGGAATTATTTTTCATGAACGCTTTTTTTTTTCAAAAACTACTTATTTTTTGTGGTATATTTTTCTTTATAACTAATTAACTATAGTATTTTAATATGTGCGATGTCTTGCATTTAATAAATAAATGCCTTAACTATGTAGAAAATGAATCACGACTTAAAAAACATGAGAGACTGATTTTTAAATGTGAAAAAACTAAGGAAGAAAAGGTGGCACACTGTGACGGAAAGGGTTAATAAATCTGTAACAAGAAGTTTTAAATTTTATATATCAAAGAGAAAACCTATTTAATAAAAACCTGAAGCATGCGTTCCTCAGCAACCATAAAAGAATGTACAAATTTTTAACCAAATTAAATATTAATTACACAGGTCAACATGGTTTTGTTGTTGCGAAGCTGTGGGTTATTTCGGACGTAATTTTGTGCGTAGAATCAGAATCCGAAGTCAGAAATGGTCCATCACGTCAGGCTTTTGAGATATTTGAGGTTATTTACTCGAAAAACGCATTTTTTTGGTATTTTTGAGGTCATGTATAAAAGACACAACATTTTTAAGATTTTTTCCTTTTGTTGGATCATGTGGTACTATACTTTTTCTTTAATATGGGATGCGCAGAATTCCATTACGACTTTTCGTAGATACGCCAATTTGAAATTACGATATACATGTAAACAAGTTTACCTTGAAATGCTCTTGGAGAATAAGCTCAAGGTCAAATTCAATGCCATGAAATCTATATAAATATAAACAACTATATAAAATATGGATGCTAATAACTAAAATCACGTTTCAGTATTGTGACTGTTTTTTGGATAATGTTAATGGAATATATCTCGTAATTTCAAGATGTCCATAACTTTGTAAGAAAAAATCTTAGTGATTGAATAAAACCTCATTTTGAAGGGTAAACATAGTACTAAAACATGCAAATAGTACAAAAAGTAAAAAAAAATTGTTGCGAACTGTATGTAACCCAGTAAACGAAAACAAATAGAAAGTTAAAAATACGAATTGAAATGAATTCAAGTGAATTAAAAGGAATTCAAGTGAATTAACATGAATTAAAAAGTGGATTCAATTAATCATTTAATCATTTTCGTGCGTTTTAATTCATTTTAATTCACTTGAATTCATTTCAATTCATATTTTTAATTTTCTATTCGGGAACCTCAAAAATAGAAAAATAACGCTTTTTTCGAGTACATGACATCAAATATATCAGAAACCTGAGGTGATGGACCAATTCTGACTTCGAGTTTGGATTCTACGCATACAATTACGTCGAAAATGACCCACAGCTTCTCAACAACATCCAAGACCCTCCCTTTTTTGTAGCCCTGTGTTATTTTGAAATAAAGTAGTATTGGTTGTACGGTCTGTTGACAATAAAAGACAATTTTTAGTTTCACGTTTCGGCCAGAATGATGGCCCTCTTCAAAAATTTATTATCTACAAAATATTTTACAAAAATATACTTATGCATAAAAACAAAAAAGAAAATAAAAATTAAAAACTTACAATAACGTTGTATGAGTGAAAATTCCCGTTATTTAAAATATTATTATTAAGTAAATGATTCGGAAGGACCTTATTTTTTAAAAAAATTCTTTGATTGAAAGTTTCCTTAATGAATTAGTCCATTCCGTTAAGAGATCACAACAATGACGATCATATGTTAGAAAAATCCAACGTCGGAAGCTAATATGTTTGTGTCTTATGGATCCATTAAAATTATCTATATTATTAAAGTTCATGTTGAATTCTTGACCGCTTATTCAAATAATTTGAAATAAAGTAGTATTGGTTTTCGAACATATGGTCGTCATTGTTGTGATCTCTTAACGGAATAGAATAATTCCATTCAAATTCCAATCAACTCCAATAAAAAAATAAGGTCCTTCCGAATCATTTACTTAATCATAATATTTTAAATAAGAGGAATTTTCACTCATACAACGTTATTGTAAGTTTTTAATTTTTATTTTCTTTTTTGTTTTTATGCATATGTATATTTTTGTAAAATTTTTTTGTACATAATAAATTTTTGAAGAGGGCCATCATTCTGGCCGAAACGTCAAACTAAAAATTGTCTTTTATTGTCAACGGACCGTACAACCAATACTACTTTATTTCAAATTATTCGAATAAGCGGTCAAGAATTCAACATGAACTTTAATAATATAAACCTGTGTTATTCTTAATGTTACTGAATTTTGCAGGTAATTCAAGCGGTCCAACCTCACACAGTGTCAATTGAGCTTTGCAGAAATCGTGTACATATCTTAACATTAGACGAAGAAACAATTTTAAGAGAAGTTCAGGATATTAACATGAGTGCGTTTTCATTCTTTCTTCACAGTGAGCTTCGATCAAGTTTAAATAAAAGTATCTTGCACATCGCAGATTTCTTCTAGGGTCTTTTTGGGATTTCCTAACAATTATATTGAGTTTCCCCCTGGCGATCATTTTCGTTGACGGCTTAAAGTAATTGTTAGGAAATCCCAAAAAGACCCCAGAAGAAATCTGCGATGTAAATTAGGTCTAGATGCTATTTTTCTGGAAATATTTTCTAAAATCTTAAAAAAGAATACAAAAAATTGAGTTATTTTGAGTTTCCCCCTGGCGATCATTTTCATTGACGGCTTAAAATAATTGTTAGGCAATCCCAAAGAGATCCCAGAAGAAATCTGCACAATACTTTTATTTAAACTTGATCGAAGCTCACCGTGTCTTTCTATAAAAGTATTATGAATTTGTTTGGATTTTTATAAAATAAAAATTATAATTGCATTATATTTTTCAGATAAAATGTGGAATATAATTAAAAATAATGGTTTTGTCAACGGTATTACTAACTTCCTCATTATGTATTCCTGTGCGAATCTAGCGAAAACACTTGGCGTTGCACCTGGTGGCGAATTTCGACGAGCATTTCTTGAGGTAAAAGAGAATATTATACGAGTAGAGAACCGAGCCATATTAAAAATTGACTCCGATTTAACAGGCAAATAAAGTTCCCAACTGTAAAGTCCACTTAGCAGACCGACCAGTAGATATATCACTCGGTCGAGTCATTGCTAAGCTTTCGTGGCCTCAGACAATTCGTGTAACTTGGAAGTTATTGACGGACAAGGAAATAGTTACTAAAGAAGATGTCGAACGATATAAGAAAAGTGACTTGATCGAAGAACTCATGGCGGAATTGGCCGGAACTTTCCCTGCCATAAAGGAGGTATTTGTCAGAGAAAGGGACCTTATACTAACTCACTCCTTTCAGATGATTTGTGCCAATTCTCCATACCCAGCACGAGTTGTTGCTGTTGTGGGCATTGGCCATTGTGACGGTATTATTTCCAATTGGGGAAAGGTGACAACCGATCAAATTGAGACATTTATGATGTAAGTATTAGAAATAATTGATATTAAATAATCGCATGTTTAATTTTCGTTACTTTAAGGTTATGTTTCTAAACTCTCTTTTCTGTAGAGCATTGCAAATGAGGATTTTGTGTATGAAATTTGAACACGTTTTTTTGTGAAATTTATTCTAAAACATTTTAACCCTTTAACCCCGACAAGTCTTGAAATTCTACTTCAACTTCTTAAGTATATAAATTGTACAAATAATTTTTTGTTTTTTTTCTAAACTAACGTATTTAGACGTTTCAGAGGTCGCTCTTCTCGATTATCGGGTTTAGAACATTTAAAAATAAGTCTTTTCACTAGATTTTTTATGTTTTTTGTAAAAATATCGTTTTTTTATATTTTTTACATACATCCAAAATGGCGGCCGCAATGACATTTTTTTTTAAACGTGACAAATTTTTATTTTTGAAACTATAGACTTTAGAGAAATTTTTCTCAAAACAAAAATGTCTTTTAATTGGCCAAAGAATACCCTCAAATTTTGTTAGAATGTTTTGTTGCAATTTTTGGTTTTTATATTATTGATTAATAATCTTGCTAACGTTTATAAGTTCCGATGAGATTTGATAGAGGAAAATAACAAAAAAAAAATTTTTAAAAAACACAAAAAAAATTATTCTCAATGTTCGTCTACTTCCTCGCGGTGAGAATCGGGAAACCTTGAATACTTGAACACTAACGATGTAATGCTATTACAAAAAACATTAAAAATCTAGTTGAAAGATTTATTATTAAATTTTCTAAACTCGAAAACCAAGAAGAGCGAACCTGAAAACGTCTAGTTACGTACCTATCAAGAGAATTTTCTCTACAGTCTACAGTTTTGAAGAGAAAAAATGATCAGTCTTGAAATCTAGAAAAGTTTAATAATTTTTTTCCTCCAAAACTATAGACTTTATAGAAAAATTTGTTAGAACATATTTGACTTAGAATTAGTTAACCCATTAACGTCAAATGTGCACATTTGCTCATGCCCACTTTCAACGCTGTATAGAAAAACCCAATCGGTCAGAAATGATCATGCAAACCATGTTTTCTGATAGATTTTTTGAGGAACTTTCAGAATCTGGGGTGAAAATTTCGAAAAAAAGATTGTTTCAGCCTCATTTTTGCAATTTTTTGGGAAAAAACGTGAAATTTGTTAGATTTTTTTTTTGAAATCCAAAATTTTCACAGGGAATCCGTTGAGCTAGAGGTCTAAAACCTTCAGAAATCGTGCACAAACTATTTTTCCTTGAAAACCGTACCCCTACAAACATCAAAAATCAACTTGGCGAATCCAAAATGGCGGCCGAAAGTCAGAAAAAATAATGAATTAATGATTAATATTTTTCTCGAAAAGGAATCGCTTTATAAAAAAAAAGTCACTCTACAAAAAGTGCTTAGAATCATCTAAAGAATACGTGTGAATTTTTGCAGGACGTTTTGGGAAATTTTTAAATTTTTCCGTAAAATGGCCAGAACCAAAAAATCGACAGTGGCCCGAAACATCTTGGAAAAATTCACACGTATTCTTCGGATGATTCTAAGCATTTTTTGTTGTATGAAACTTTTTCTGACTTTTGGCCGCCATTTTGGATTCGCCAAGTTGATTTTTGATGTTCGTAGGGGTTAAGTTTTCAAGGAAAAATAGTTTGTGCATGATTTCTGATGGTTTTAGACCTCTAGCTCATCGGATTCCCTGTCAAAATTTTGGATTTCGAAAAAAAAATCTAAAAATTTCGTTAATGGGTTAAAGAATACTCTCAAATTTTTTCAAATTTCAAAAATTTCAAAAATTTCGTTTTTTTGAATTTTTGAAAAACCAAAAATTGCATCAAAACATTTTAAAAAAATTTGAGGGTATTCTTTGGCCAATTCTAAGACATTTTTGTTCTTAGAAAAATTTCTCTAAAGTCTATAGTTTCCGAGATAAAAATTTGTCAAGTTTAAAAAAAAAATGTCATTGCGGCCGCCATTTTGGATGCGCCAAGCTTTAAAAAAAATTGTTTTCCTCCACAACTCTTTAGTACAACTATCGGGTCCACCGATTACACAGGTCTGCACGGATTTATTTTTTTAAATATCAGAGTGATTTTCGACGTATTTTTGTGTGCTGAACACGAATCTGAAGTCGAAAAATGCCTATTGCGTCATGATTTAGAGAAAAGTGGGGGTAAAGACACCAAAAAATGCGTTTTTGGGTGTTTTTACCCCTAATTTTCTCTGAAACCTGACGTGCTACAGACTTGAATTTGTGCACAAATTAAAGCTTGGTTCTTCCCCTACAAAAATCATACGATAGTTTTAAACAAAATTTCATAGTTTTGAAAAAACAATGGTTTTAATCTTGCTACTTCTAATGATTATGATGAAAATGCAAACAAAATCGAATAACCGCTGGTATTACTAATGGCGAACAAGAAAAATCCATGAAGTGGTGATTTTAAGATCCTAAGTATATTTTTTAATTTGCGGCCGCCATTTTGGATTCGCTATTTTAAATTTTGTGAAACTAACATTGGATTCGTCATCAGCGACTCAAAAAACCCCGAGTACTGATTTTCATGAGGTTAATTTAAATTTTTTATTTTTACGTCCGCCATCTTGGATCCGCCATTTTGAATTTTATAAAAGCGACACTGGATTCTTACACACCAACCCCGAAAACAGTCAAGTAGTGGTTTGTATGAGCTCTGCTCAATGTAGTTAAATAATTTGCATTTTCATCATAGTCACTAGGAATAGCAAGGTTAAAACCATTTTTTTTTTCAAAACTATGAAATTTTTTTTAAAGAAGAATCAAGTTTTAATTTGAGCACAAATTCAGATCTGTTGCACGTAAGGCTTCTGAGAAAATTAGGGGTAAAGACACCCAAAAACACACTTTTCTCAAATTCATGACGTGATAGACATTTTTCGTCTTCAGATTCGTGCTCAGCGTACAAAAATACGTCGGAAATCACTCTAATATAAAAAAAAAGTGAATTTTGCAGACCTGTGTTACGTGCATTAGAAGCCGGTGGAAGCGCAGAATTTTAAAAAAATTTGGATTCATTGAGGAAAAATGTTGTAAGAAAACAATATTTTTACAAAAAAAAACATTAAAAATGTAGTGAAAAGACTTATTTTGAAATGTTCTAAACCCGATAATCGAGAAGAGCGACCTCTAAAACGTCTAGATACGTTAGTTTAGAAAAAAACAAAAAATTATTTGTACAATTTATGTACATAAGAAGTTGAAGTAGAATTTCAGGACTTCTCGACGTTAAAGGGTTAAACCAGGTTGAAATTTACATAATGATAATGAATATAAATTTTGTCACAGTGTACCTCCGCCATCGTTGTCAACGAAACTCATAAAATTCACGCTGAAGGCATCGGTAATAGGTGCAGGACTCTACGTAGGCTACAAACTGATCCCGATTCCGAAAATCATCCCGCAAATGGTAAAGTCAATTTTGAAGGTCAGTGTCGCACACTAGGACTTGTTCGCTGCTTTCGAACCCCTCAAACGGCATAGTCCTTTATCAACGAGATTCCTTAACTCTGTTTTGTGCTGCTCACGCCCAAAAGTTCATCTATATTATTCTTGGTTTTCTCTTTGATCCATGATCAGTATGAAAACCGAGGATGAATACGAACACGTAACCTCGGATGTTATGTACGTGACTGGCAATATACCAGGACCTGGAGTAGATGTGGAGGAATTTGAGTCGGAATTCGCAACCGGTTGCAGTTGCAAGGATATTTGCAATTTCAACTGTTCCTGCATCGGAGAAATGCCAAATTATATCGATGGATGTTTAAATGTGAAGCCAGATCCAATAATGGAATGCCATTCGAAATGTGAGTGTTTTAAAAATCCAAAATGTGGGAATAAACTTGTACAGTTTGGTCCTGCGACGTGTCTCGAGGTAAAGGCTGTTGAAGGCAAAGGTTTCGGACTCTATACGACTAAAATGATCAAGGGTGGCAGTTTTGTCTGCGAGTATGCTGGCGAGGTGATTGGTATCGATGAGGCGAAAAATAGGATAGAAAAGAATCTAACGGATGGTAGCATGAATTATGTCATCGTGATATCTGAATATTTTGGCGGTAAAAAAGTGATAACGTGCATCGATCCTGGGTTTTTCGGGAACATTGGACGGTACGCAAATCATAGTTGCAGTCCAAATGCAAAACTGGTGCCTGTGCGCACTGGGTCGTTGGTGCCAAGATTATGTATTTTTACTAAGCAAGATATTTTTGAAGGAGAGGAAGTGACTTTTGATTACGCTGATGGAGTATCCAGCAGCGGTCACAGTGGCACACCTTGTCTGTGCGGTTCTGACAACTGCATAGGTTTTCTGCCACATTGTCCATTGTGATAATTTCATATTCGAGCGTGTTCATATAACAATGTTTTGATTTTTTGAAGGATGGCATTAGTTATATAGATCAATAACAGAAGGTCATTGTGGTTTTTACTTTTCGTTTTAATTCTCGCTATATGACATTTAAAAAAATAGTTGACTTCAGCTTCAAAGACTATATTTTATAGTTTCCATAATTTTCAAATAGAATTACTTCTTCGGAGTAATATATGTATACATACTAGGATTAAATACTCTTATTCATATTCAATGCCTTAAACACTTCGAGCTGAACGTTTAAGCAATTCATTGACTCCATTATGTACGAGCATCACAGTTTTAAAACAGAAATTGTCCGATATCAAACTTTTAAAATATTTACTTTTTATACTCTTTCCATCCAATATGACAAACTTTTTTAATAGTCGTGGTATTATAAATATTGGAAAAATGATGTACAAAGAGAATTCTTGTCAGATTATTATGTTAAATTTGACATACATATGTGAATAAAAGTTTATTAGACATTATGGAAGTTTCTTGTTCGGTACAGATTGAGAAGACCCACCAAAACTTCTTCATTTTCGATAACTGGCGAGAATTCGAATAAGTATCGAATGTAGCGGTTTGTTACGTGACTTATTCTGTATAATAAATATGTAATTAATTTAGAACTTGACCATTTAATTAATAAATAAACAACGGTTCAAAGAAACTTTGCATTCGGCAATTTCCCTTAAAATGTAAATAATTAAAGAGTGATTAAAAGAAATTATATTGTGGAAATATTGATTCATGTTTTAATTCGCATATAATCCAATTGTGTAATAATTTAATTTAATTTATCTTTGAATGCTTATATCAGATGTAAGTGTTTTTAATTCTTTGCATTGCACATTGACGAATATAACTCAATTAGGGTTACTTCAAAGACATTTTTGTAAGAATGTCGGCTATTTCTTATTTGTCACTTTGAATTTTGATATTTAGTTTCCAGTTTCGTAATATCAAAAACCTCCAATGTCCAATCGAATCCATCACCTCGTCGATGTTTCGCCACAAATTGCTATACTCTGAAATGCTGTGATTAGAACTCTTAAAATGCTCAAATAGTAAAAGAAGCGAAGCGTTTTAATTTTAAATACTACTGTACACTTTCGTTTTTAGCAGCCTGACAGTTAATATCAATAGCCCAGTAAAACTATTCGAAATTTTATGAAATGGAAAACAAATAACAAGTCTGAAACTTGGTGAAGAGTCTTATTTTAGGGTTCGATTGAACATACTAAAAGTCTGTATATGTAGATGCTACTTTGGCTTGAAAAGAGGGTGGGAACATTCGTAACAGTGGCTTTTTCGCATACTACACTGTAAAAACTCCCTTTGTAAAATTAGTATGGAGTTGTAAAATTAAACCACAATTTTACTAGAGAAAGTTTAAAATCACAACTCTGAAAAATGTAAAATTCCTATTTGGTTAGGTATTGTACCACTGCAATAGTAATATAACAACAAAGTTTTAAAATTGCTATTCTCAGAGTGGGTCGTAATAATTACCTATTCTGAGAGTAGTCATTTTACTATTCTGAAAGTTGTCATTTTTACTACTTTAGAAGCAGTAAATTTACAAGATTAATGTAATTTTACTATTCTGGAAGCTGTAAATTTACAAACTCGATGTTAATTTTACAATATTCCTCGGGATTTTACTACTCTCAGAGTAGTAATTTTACAACAGGATTTTTTACAGTGTAGTTGAAAAATATTAACTACAGTAGGGACTCCCTTATTCTCTAGACATCTCTTATTCTCTGGTTTTAGGAACTCTTATTGCATATATTCCCCTTCGGTCGGCTGCCCTCCTCCATTGCCTCCTAACCTAAAGGTCCGAATTCACGAAGCGTAAAATATCCGGATATTTCCCCCACTCTACCATCTTTTCACCCCCACCTGCACAAAATCGCCGGGATATAATATCTGACCAAAATCGCCTTTCCCTCGTTTTCATGGAGCGTAAAATATCTGGATATATAATTTGAAATTCTATTTAAAAAAATTAATGCATAAAAAGCCCTGTTTTCTAAATTTATGAAAAATCGTTTTATATTTGCTTCTCTTTCTTGCCTGGAATCGTTAAAAAGAAAGAAAAATAGAAATAATTTAGTTTTATTTTGATTTTTGCAATTTTGAGGTTATGATGATCGCGCGAAAGATCAAAGCATGGAATTTTAAAGAAATGTCGAGAATAACGATAATGTCCTTGATAAAAATGTAAATATTTATTATTTGAGTAGATTTAAGTAATTATACAAAATAAATATGAAGATATAAACTGCCCAAATTACCAATTACGAAATTCAATTTTAAAATCCCGCTAATATCTAATAGTTAAAATATCCAGATATTTTTCCCCCTCTTAGCGTAATTGCAGCTAGATATGCGCTTAAATAGTTGGACTGTGCCGAACTATTAGATATTGGCGGGATTTTAAAATTGGATTTCGTAATTAGTTTAGTTTCGATAGTTTATATCTTCATATTTATTTTGTATAATTACTTAAATCTGCTCAAATAATAAATATTTACATTTTTATCAAGAACATTATCGTTATTCTCGACATTTCTTTAAAATTCCATGCTTTGATCCTTCGCGCGATCATCATAACCTCAAAATTGCAAAAATCAAAATAAAACTAAATTATTTCTATTTTTCTTTCTTTTTAACGATTCCAGACAAGAAAGAGAAGCAAATATAAAACGATTTTTCATAAATTCAGAAAACAGGGCTTTTTATGCATTAATTTTTTTAAATAGAATTTCAAATTATATATCCAGATATTTTACGCTTCATGAAAACGAGGCCGGGCGTTTTTCGATCAGATATTATATCTCGGCGATTTAGTGGTGGGGACGGTAGACGAAGATAGAGTGGGGGAAATATCCAGATATTTTTCGCTGGCATGAATTCGCACCTTAACTTTCGCGGCTGAGCGAATCTCGAACCGTTGTCGACCGTCGACCACTAAGAGTGGGGATAAGGGAGACCGCTACCATTTTGAAAAATCTGCAGTATGCAATAAGGGAGACCCTACTGTACTGCTTAACTTACGTCAATTTATGTGTAAGAATTGAAGCTTATGACATTCTGAATGATTTCGTTTCTTATTTTTGTTTCTACCACCAATAGAAGCCGAAATATAATTTTTTTTAAACATCGGTTATTTTACGACGACACCGAAAATGGATATGCGCAGCGCATTTATCGGTAATGTATAAAAAATAGGATCTCTACTCGAAAAATGATGTAAGAAGTTGTAGGTTATGCAATTAGGAACAAATTCTTTTTTGATATACTATGCGTAAAATTTGATTTTACGCACCGTTTTTAGTGCGTAAAATCCGATTTTACGCACTACTGCTGACCGGGGCTCTATCGTGCTGCCCGGCTGCGCCGGGCACTCGTGCGCCGCGCTCATCACACGTGCGTAACATCATATTTGACCCACAAAAAACGGCGCACAAATTTTACGCATAGTATATCGAAAAATATCGTTCGGCACGCGTGCGTAAGAATTCGATTTTACGCACCGCCCTATGTAATCGCATGTTAAAAACGATGCGTAAAATCGTATTTTACGCACTAGTATCGAAAAATACTATTTTATTCGTCAAAATTGCTCGAGATATGATGTACCTTCTGGCGCCAGACTATTTGATCCTGGTAATAAAGCATAAAAGCATATGTGTGCCTTAAAATTAAGGGCTTATGCAAAAGCTTATGCGAGAAAAAGCCTCGTTTTTGTGAATTTTTTTCAAGTTTTTGTTTTATCTGATTGTATTCTAATACATTACATATTATTAAGTACAGTAGTCCTTCCCTTATTCTAAGGTCTTCCGTTATTCTAATTTTTTTCTTTTCTCCTATTCTAATATTTCCCCTCACGCGTTCTCCCCACCGCACCTTCTACTTTCCTTAGAAGCACATATGACATATAACTGCGCATGCTCGGCAAAAGAGAAAGAGAAAGGAAACGCGAGACAGCAAACGTTTAGTGGGAGAGAGGAGAAAATTAGAATAAGAGAAGATGGTCGCCATCTTGCCTGACTGGACAAATTAGAATAAGAGAAGGACTACTGTATGTATTGAAGTACAGTGGTCCTCCCATTATTGTAACCATTCAAGTCAAGGAAGACGGCGGCTTCTTCCCTTAATTTAACGCTTCCCCTCGTCCCCACGACTGATAGTACGAGAGTGTATTTATTAAGAATCGATGGGCGGTGGAGAAATGAAACGCGCGATTTTAAATCAGCTCCAAAATGAAAACGAATAATTTATTTCGATTAACCTGCGGCGGCGACGATATTTCTCGTGTGGAAATCGCGTTCCGATCCGATCGAGTTCGTTAGATGGAGTGAGGCAACGGAGGAGGTTATCACGTCGTTTTTTGTTGCTAAGCAACACAAACCTAGGGGAGGGATTTTCATCTTACTCGTTTCGATCTATAATTTATCATCGAGTAGTCGAATATCGTGGACGAACGCCATCTTTCCTGGCGGTATTTGAAAATCGTTCAAACGGCCCTCGTTCCGAACCTCCGAACTTCTTGTTCACCAAAAGGCCAGCACTGGTACGAAATTGGAGTCCACGGTAGACCACAAGGTCAAAGGGATCCAGTTCCCCGTGCTCGGAACCAAATGGCTACTATCCATCCGGAAGCGAATCATGCGGCCGAAATGATAGATATTCGACTATCCACACGCTTTTAGATGGATCAGATTCAAAGGGGTTTTTGAAATAATTGGTTCGCACCGGTGTAATAATCGAGACTCCTCTGTCGCCTCGAAGTAACAAATCGGTGTTTTAAATGTTTCAACGCATGTCGCCCGATATCGTCGCCGCAGTTGAAGGGTCCGTACATAAATTCCTATAGGCACCCTTCTGTGCGTCTGCAGCCGACTTCTGTGAGGAGTACCCCCATTCGGGTGTGCAATGGCGTGGGGAAAACTGCAGAAAAACCCACGCCGGGTACCGCAGTATAGATAAAATCGGTTCTGTCCGCAACAGTATGAGAGAATATAAACAGAGAGAAGACTTACAGTAGAACCCCTCTACATTGAACAAGGCGTGCAGCGTTTCCCCGACAACCCCGTTACATTGAACATCCCTTCCCGTCCACTTGTCCTCAGTATTCCGCCATCTTGCCGCATGACGGAATGACTGCTGCGCATGCGCGAGTGCAACTGCCAGCTGAAAATAACATTACAGTGGGAGTAAGGGGAGGAAGAAAATGTTCAATCTGACGGGGTGAAATCGTTCAATCTAGCGGGGTGTTCAATGTAGAGGAGTTCTACTGTATAGTGGCGTCCTTCATCACCTGTAAGCGCAAGCGCAAACAGCAGTCCGCACTCTTTTGAATGTCGACTGATCCTACAAGCGCATGACGAATGGTGGGAGAACTGACGAGGGGAAAAAGTTAAATTAAGAGAAGAACTACTGTATATATCAAAAAAATTTCATGCAAAAATATTCAGTGGGGGCCTGATGGCAGCCATTTTCCTTCCCAGTCTTTTTATCGAGGCGTGTTGCGGTGTACACGATAACTCGCGAAGAAATCATCTGAAATCATGGAAACAACAAATTTTCATTAGTAGATGACTTTTGCGAGGTAACAACGTTCCGATAAATTTTTTTTTTTTTTTTTTTAATTCGCGGGTACGTTCAAAAGTCAAAATCGCGATTTTCACTATAAACGGGCGGCCATTTTATATCTGTAAAATGAAAACAAAAATGAAAATCGGGAAAATAAAAACGTTGTGACCTAGTATTGTGTGCTTAGAAACTGTGTTGAAAATTTCAAAAGGATCGGTGCGATAGTTTTTTAGTTCTGACGTACACCGACTTGAAAAATGACATTTCGAAAAAACGCGTTTAAAGTTTTACATGCAATTTTGTATCGTAAAATCGTTCGAAACTTTTTTTTTCAACTTACATAGAATCGTCGATTCCTGGACCATAAAGAAGGTCTCCTGATTCAGCTGCCAAGTTTACAGCTTCCCGCTGCTCGTTTCGACGACGCGTTCGCTCTTCTTTCGAAGTTGCAGAATGCGCTCCTGTGCTATCAAGTTGTGAAGCAATTCATCTAATGTATCGTGATCCTTTCCTGCTGCTGAAACCCTCAAATCCTTTATCAGTCCGATTAGCACTTGCTCCTTCGCCTAAGTTGCGTTTGCTATCGATGCAGCCTTTCTTACGCGTTCGGCGTCCTGTCTTCTTTGGTACTCATGGGCACTTGGACCAGTGGATACACCCATCTCGTATAAAAAGGCTACACAAGAAAACATTTTAGGTGACAACAGCTAATGACTCAGGCTATTATGGCCGGAGTCGGTTAAGCCGGTGCGACGAGTCACAGACGCTTTAGGACTCGGGCAGTTTCAGCCTGAAAGCGTTAAGGAGTATAGACGGTTCGGCGAATAAGCTGTCTTTACCGGAGTGAGGAGTCACAGATGTGCATCATATACACATCACATATCCACAAGGAATGTGCAGTAAAGGTTAGGCCTCTGTACTCCTCACTCCGGTAAAGACAGCTTATTCGCCGAACCGTCTATACTCCTTAACGCTCTCAGGCTGAAACTGCCCGAGTCCTAAAGCGTCTGTGACTCGTCGCACCGGCTTAACCGACTCCGGCCATAATAGCCTGAGTCATTAGCTGTTGTCACCTAAAATGTTTTCTTGTGTAGGAGCGCATATGTGCCTTCATTGAATTGACATGCAGCAATATTTGCTGTGTTTCTTTGCTGTGTGAAGTTTCTTCGGGGTTATTTCCCATATGAGATGATTTAGGCTCTCGTTGTTCTGCGTGAAACCTCCAAGACACCTTTCTGAAAGCGCGTGCTTGCTTAAATTTTCGTACACTGGTTTTAATGCATTTAAAACATTAGGTGGGAGTGGAGCGTAATCGTGCCGGAATGATTCAATCTCATCAGAGGCCAAAGCTCGTTGCTACGCGCACCACGAGTCGACGCCGCACAGTGGTGACTTTGGTTAGGACGGAAATTTTTTTTTCAAAAATAATTGAATTTCTATTTTATGTCCTCATATTCTTAATCAGCGACCTTAAAACCCCCATATAACAATTTCCAAGTAAAATGGCATGTAGAAAATAGACACGGGTCAATATAAATTTGTAAGCAAAGAATACATGTCGAATGTTATTACTTAATGAGAATATTTACTTATACAATTTTATAACTGTTTATTTCGAAATTTTGGCAGTAACTCGTTCAAGTACAATTTAAAATACTTGTTATAGATTTGATATTGATGAGGACATAAAATAGAAATACAAAATGGCGGACCCGATTTGAAAAAAAATATGCAAATCACAATGAAATGAGTATCTGGGGGTTTTCGGGGTTCCTGATTAGGAAATTGAGATCGTGATTCAAAAATGTTGGCAGTGTCTCGTTGAAGTACAATCTATAACGAGTATTTAAACAAAAAATTTGTTACGATTTATTGACATTTAACCCTTCGCTAGTATTTAAAAAAAAAAAAAATTTCCGTCCTAACCTAAAGTCACCAGTATGCGCCGCTCGGACACTTTTCATGCCGCGGATTTTCATTTGTAGAGCTGTAGTGGTAGAAAGTTGCCCAAACAGCGTTTTTCATGTTCTCTACGGAATCACAATTTCTTGTGATGGCTAATCCGTAGTAAATTGTTAGCTTGTCGTCGAGTTTGGCCATCAGCTTCCCCTTCAGCTTCGTTTTCGCTTCTTCGACAGTATTTTTCACTGTAATGTATTTACGACCCTAATTAGAGGGAAGGACGAATCAATAAAAGCACGCTATTAAGTAAGGAACTAGATATATTGAGAAGTAACAAAAGGATACGGTAAGGCTACAACGATGTGTCTCAGCGGACGGTTGAGTTCCGTTGGTACGCGGCTGGCGACCAATCACGTGTGATAGCCGATGCTATAGCCAATCACAGATAGCACATTCCTCCACACTTAATTTGAACTTCCGGCACTAATCTAGTATCTGTCGTGGTTTGATTCTTCTTCCAGAGCGACGTGGAACAAACGGAGAATGTACTTAATTCACGGTATTTGCAAATGATCTATTTATCGGATGAGTTACAGGCGATCGGCTTACTATTGTTATCTTTACTTTTATTTCCAGACTCAAGAATAAAAACCAAAGATATACATTGTCAGGTTAACTTTATTTTCTTTTCTTAAATCACTTAATATACGTTTCTTTCGTCCTGGATGCGATGCGAGTGCGCGTTCCGTACCGAGTAACCACCTTTTCCGGCCAACATGTGCTACCGACCATAACCTAAAAATTGTCTTTTCGCTACCTGCGAGTCCCTCGATTTTTCAATCACGACCCGTCCCTACTTGCGACACGATCACGCTACCTGCGTATTGAATATCGGGTGAATTTATCAAACTTTTCCGCCGAAACCACGTTCCGATGGGAGCTTCCCATTTCACGTCCGCTCTCGATCGCGATACCTCCGGAAAAGCTGGTCTTGACGATAGATGCGCGCTCGTATAAGCTTCCTTTGACTATCCCTACTCACAAGCTATCTGCGCATTTCGCAATTACAATTAAGTTGCGCATCGTTTAATTTTTAGCGCCAACACTCGGCCATCCTGAATTCAATCTGCCTCCTTCTCCCGCGTTGCCGCGCGACCGTCCATCCTTTCCGGATACGCGACTCACGCGCCAACTATTTTTTCGACGCTATACTATTTTTCGGTTCCTAACATTCGGCCATTCCTGTGTCTTTTTGGTCCTACAAAATCTTTGGTTCCGTCAATACAAATTATGAAAACAAACATAAATATAGATAATAAAATTCTCTCAACACGTATCGTCATAACGCTTCGGCTTCCGTATCGTCCGTTTGGGTCGTCCCAATGGTTCGTTAGTGCACTCAACCGTTCTCTTGTCACTTTCTCTTTGATTCGCACTATCTTTAGCTTCAAACCCGTCCTTTTCATATTCGTCGGCAATTCTAGACTCTATTTCGTCATCTGTTTCGTCCTCGCTATCAAATTTCCCTTTCCACAATTTCAACTGGCTCACGTGAGCGGTTGTGGGAAGCTGACATTTCCTTTCGCGAGTCAAATTTGCAATACGATACGTATCACCAGCGAGAATTCGGTCCACAACATAGGGACATTTATTTTTAAACTGCAACTTAGTACTCATACCAGTACACACAGGATTGACCTTAACGTAAATTATGTCACCTAAATCGAATCTTACATTTCTATTTCGTCGCTCATCGTAACGCTTTTTAGACTTTACTTGTTCAGAAATAATCTTTTCGCGCGCTTCATTTCTTAGTTCGGTCGGTTCTTTATAAATTTCGTAAACTACAGTAAGCTCTCGAATTAGCCCGTCGTTAAAGCGTGGCAGACATCCATAAAGGAGTTCGAAAGGAGCTCTCACGGTCGATTTACTTATAGTGATATTTAAATCCCTTTCTATTTCGCGAACCTCTTGTTCCCAGCTAAGGTTTTCCCCTCCTTCCGTCCTTATGGCCATCGCCGGAACCAACACACGGTTCACTCGCTCAATAAGGCCATTAGCCTGGGGGTGACGACTCGAATTAAAAGCGTGACGAATTCCATGCTTATCGCACATATTTCCGAAAATGCTGGAATCGAAAGCTTTTCCGCGGTCCGATATTATACGCACCGGCGCTCCATATCGCTGTACAAAACTTTCCATATGTCGTGTCGTTACCACTGCACTAACATTTTTCACCGGAATAAGCGTTACAAATTTCGTTGTCGAATCGATTAACTCGAAGACGTACTTACTTCCCTTATTTGATGTTATAAAAGGACCCACATGGTCTACATGTACCGTCTCGAATGGTCTATTTCCCGGTGGTGTAGGGTTTAACGGGTTTAACTCCCCTGCCGGCTTTCCTGTTTTTCCCTTTGCAAGAATACAATGAATGCAACGCATGATATGATTCCGTATGTATCTTCGCATTCCCGAGAAATGGTAATAATGGGACATTCGTTGGACCGTTTTCTCCAACCCGAAATGACTCGCTAAATCGTGGAATATTACCGTTATTGATTTTCACATGTACTTCGGTACCACATATACTTCAATTTCTTTATCATTCAATTGTTTACGCTTATACAATATTTTATTTACAAGTACAAATTCGGAGACTTCTCCCATTTCGGTTTTCGAACGCGCATTAATGGGTTTCGTCAAAATGTCAATTTTCCGTTTAAGATTTTCGCCCATTCTCTGACATAAGAGGATTTCGTCCTCCCCTGATGTAAGATGGTACACCCCCTCTTCTCTTAAATCGCTCGAATCACAGTCTTCCGTCAGGGCCCTCGATAGAGCATCCACGTGTTTCATTGACTCACCTTTTCGATGCCTTATTTCAAAATCATATTCCGATAACATTAACGACCACCGTACAACTTGCGGATTACTAGTCTTGTTTTTATTTAAGTATACTAAGGCTTCACAATCTGTAACCACTACGAAAGAACTGACAATAAGAAAAACACGTAGACGCTCGACCGCCCACACGATAGCCATTAACTCGAGATTACTCGAATGGTAATTTCTCTCCACATCCGATGTGCGCCGACTGACAGCATAAACGGGGCGCATCGTACAGTCGCGTTGCTGCTGGAACAATATCGCTCCTAACCCTTCCGAGCTCGCGTCGGTATGCAACTCCGATTTCGTCGCCTTCGGATTATAAATTGCCAATACCGGTTCAGATGATAATACACCTTTTATTAACTCGAAAGCATCTCGATGCTTGTTCGTCCAAACGAAACTTTCACCATTACGAGTTAACTGGCAAATCGGAGCAATAACCGAGGCGAACTTGGGCACGAAACGCCTAAAGTAACTTGCCATGCCAATAAAACGACGAACTTCGAACACGTTATAAGATTGGTAACACTTTCATTTAATAAAGGCATATTCATTTTATTATTACAACATTAATTGAGACGTTGATAATCCAGGTCGATATGTGATTCTTTTTATTTTATTAAATATGTATATATATGTCAACTAACATTTAATATGTACACCACGTTTATTCATCGAGAAGTTAAATTTCAAATTGGAACATACGTATAGAATTCTCAACAAGTTAAACCTGAGCGCAGAAAGAGAGGAGAGAATCATACCGAACTTGCTCGTTAACACTCAAATAATCACGCAACTTAACACAAAACAAACATTATGATAAGAATAATAAGCTATTTTTCAATACGATCCTTTTTGGATATATCAAGTCAAAATTTTGTCTCCTTTTGGAGTCTATTATATAAAATTGCACTAATTCAAACCTTGCCACTAAAATCTTGCTCCGTTTAACGATGGATGAATTCACAGGAAGTCGAATTGACCAAGACATAACCTCTATCCATCGTTGAAATGGTCTCGTGCTCGTTGACTCTTCTATTAGATATAGAATTCACTCCTGATGACCAACACGTCGAAGTCCACAGTGTTTTTTTCTTGAAAACAGACCTTTATGAGACGTGGAACAATGGCATTTTGCTGATGATTCGTTATGCCAACTGAAACGATTCATCCAGGCACATCGGGGAACGCACACCACGATGACCAATTGGAGCTTATATTCTCAGGAACAAAGAAATTTACCGCTTTGACCTGCAAAATTCACGGTCCTAAATGTCATTTTCCCTCCATCGTCAGAGAAAATAATCGACACTTTGATTTTATTCTCACCTTAAGCCAGCAGAAACTCCTTGTTTCCGTTTTCGGTGCACGTGGCACATTAAGGTTAGGTTTGATTCGTGAATCCCAATTTCTTCCTTCCGACTCATTCACTGGACATTAAACGTTAGAATAACGCGAAATCACCTTGCACGTGATTTGTAGACACTAATTATGTCAGCAAATTCAATTCTCTCCTCTTTTAACAAGATGTCCACAAGGCGTCCATGGCACAACAATCCAATCGTCTAGTCCCAGGGAATGGCGAAAATGGAAAAGAGGGCATTTCCTCCTGCTCTCCCTTTTATAGGTTTCCACCTGTCTTGCCAATATTCTTTTCATGGCGATGAATATTTTCAGCAAACTTCTTCACGTTCTCCTTCTCGCGACACTGTTACGTCCAGCGTCGAACACAACGGAGTACAAATAATAAGAGAAAGAAGTTTTTAAAATTTATAATTCGTCCCTCTTACCTTGGGACGACCGGGATGGTGGAGAAATGGTGAAATAAAATATACAATTATTATTATCATTATTATAATTTATATTTTAGGTACATTACAAAATATTGGAAGATAGTATGATTTTTGGAAAGGATACTAGGGAATAATTGATTTGGGGTTCAATTAATTAATAATAAAAAACGTGGTTAGATTGATACTTTAAAGTTGGTACCTTAACGAGGAAGCATCCAACTTCAAGTATTTGTTTCTAATCAAAAAAAAAAGGAATAAGAAAAGAAGATCCCTTTTGTTTCAATACCTCGAGGTTGGTACCTTGACGACGAAGCGTCCAACCCCAAGCCTTTGAAATAGGATTGGTTTAAAAATCGAATGAATCGAACAAGTCTTTAACAAGACAACAAATTAAGAATCGAACAAGTCTTTAACAAGACAACAAAATTAAGAATCGAAAAAGTCTTTAACAAGACAACAAAATTAAGAATCGAACAAGTCTTTAACTCAATACCTCGAGGTTGGTACCTTGACGACGAAGCGTCCAACCTCAAGCCTTTGAATTTAGATGAAAGAATTTTGTTCAAATAATTAATTTAATACTCGAAGTTGGTACCTCAACTAGAAGCATCCAACCTCAAGTTTTTAAATTAATTTGGATTGTTCTATGGAATAAGGAAAAGAGGAAAAGGAAAAAGGAATTATCCTGGAAATCAAAAAATGGTAAACAAAATTGTATAATTATAAGAAAAAGATTAAAATAAAACGAACCTTACAAATTGCTTACTCGTCAGAGATTATTTGGGTCCAACTTTAGCTTCGACTCTTCAAATTAACTTCAAACTGTCGACTCTCAGACTGTCGACTTTCGTACTAAAATTTTTAAGTAAACTTTTTAACTAAACCTTTTAACTGAAACTTTTGAACTGACTTTTGAAAATAGGTTTTCCTAAATCGTCACCTCGGTTAGAGATCTAGGACTTCTCCCTCTCTATGCTCATGAGATGAGAGTCAAAAATTGTCTATGTCAAGATTGGACGATAGAGAAAAAGGGGCAGGGCTTATGCCCGGAAAAGTGGGGAAAAGTGGATATGATGTATACTATCTTCCCTTACAATATAATATTATAAACTTATTGACATAAGTCTAATTATACGCTGACAATGAATTTTATTAGTAACGCTTCTATAATTAATGGTTAATTGATTATAATAGTTGCAATGGTAATTGTTGGTATTACTAAGAGGACGTGACGTCATTCGGGACAAAAATTATTTAGTCTTTTTAGTTTTCCACATGTGTTCGACAACAGGAAGTGTTCTAGCGGTATAAGATATTTTTAAGTTTATTATGGGATAATGCTTCGGCCGTTGGCTACGGTGGATCGTGTGATCGAAAACTGATCTACGAACAATCATAAATTTACACGAAACTCGAGAGGGTTCGCGGCATTTCTACTACGATGATGCTCGACATGTATCTCTCGGCCACATGTTGCAAGAAGCTTATCTTCTGGTTGTCGAATGTTGGAAAATAGTATATTTCCTTTTTTTTTAATTTTATTAGTAACAGCTGTGCAAGCTAGAGAAAGATGAAACTCTGGGAAAACTAATTTTTGTTAGAACTAAAAACGTCCCACGTTACAACACATGTTTTTCAGAACACACATTCCTTCGTTTACATGATTTTCTCCTTTCGCGTTTTCTTTCTCTCTCTCTCTTTCTCCTACTATTTCCACCAATCACAACATTTCGACAATCATACCCGCACTTCATACTTGATACATTTTCCACCACTCCGCCTACATTAGATTTCATTTCTATTTACATCCGCATGTTCTATGCCTCTCTCTCTCTCGCTCTCTCTCTCTAAATATATGCATATATATTTACAACACAATCCTTAATGTCGATGTATATCCTAGCGGATCGTTATTGTTCTATACACATGTTCGGTGTATGCCTGCGTTCGATTGCTACACCACTTAGATTTCGCTCTCTCACGCACACCTATTATCTAATTGCTCGCTCGCCTTCCTACATGTACCGACCTCGTCAGCATGGACTCGAACCCGCTAACGTCGGCACATGCTGTCATTACCTTACTATTCTATATCTTACATTATTATTATAGTTTTCTTTCTTGTTATTATTTATTTATTACATATATTTTTTATTGCACGTTGCATCATTGTTATTAACTTATTATATATATTCTTTTACAATAATGTTTACTTCTGCACGTTCGTTCCTAATTATATTTCTATACATACTATGTATATATAGTTCTCACTCCGTGATGCTACAGCTATTTGGCCCGACAGCTAAGATATCTCGCTCAAACATTCACATCCATCCTCACATGCCCCATTCTGACACAACATTACCGCTATACATTGTCTGCTATTCTGACCGCCCACACATTCGATACAAACAAAATAGGTACGATACGTAGACCGGTCACTGAAATCAGGGAACTGAGGATTCTGAGCCAACTCGGAAATGTTGGAAATGCTGAATCGTTTTGCTAACAGCAAAACGGAACGATTTCTCACCTCCACTCACACATACTCCAACTGTTTCTCAACCCCTTTTTGAACCACAAAAGGGAAGGAAACTTTTTCTTAACGTGACACAATTCCCTCCTTTCTAGCACTCCTTCTTCTTATTTCATGCATGAGCGCTTTGGCACGGGTCGAATGCCACGCTCAGAACATATTGCATTTTTGATCCACCTTAACACACGAACCACAACCGTTTCCCGAAAAGGCACTTCAGCACCATTTCACTAGCTTGAATCTTGATAAAGGATGGTTCTCCGCTTTTGGAATGGAGCAGATTCCTTCACCACGTCTGATGTTGTTAATGGGAACTGGAACACGTTGAATAAATTGGTTGGTCTTGCCTCGATCCGTTATGATTCTCCAATTTCAAAATGGAGCAATTCCTTCACCACGTGTGAAGTCGTTAAGTGGAACTGGAACACGTTGAATATTGGCGATCATGCAGCTTCGTCGATTCGAGAATTCTGAAAGCACACACATTGTTTTTTCCCACTGCCCTATTCAAACAGTCTTTTCTCCCTTTTATTTGTTTCATCTTACCCCGATGGGGACTTGTCGAAGTTTTCCCAGGCCCCTTGGCCACGCGGTTGTTCCTCCTTCGTCGTCGTGTCGTATTCCTTCCGTACGTCTGTTGCCCAGGTCATCAAAGCAAGAGGACGATTCCTTGTCGATTCCCTTATTTATGCTTTCGGTCACTAACCTTTTTTGACTATACACGCTATACACACACCACGCCTCGCCACGGGGCGTTCCGTCAGCTCCCGCGAATTCGCGCGCAATTCAAATAACTTCCAGGGAAGTTTGAATATGTGACCGTCACAACTTATCGCTTTCCAAAATGGCATTTTTCCAATTTAAGTGTCGAACCCGCCTTTATAAGTGCCTCAAAAACGAGTTTCAGTCGGGAGATCATTTCTGCCCAATCGCGTGCAATTACCAAGATGTCATCTAGATAGTATAACAAAACTTTATTTCGTAAGTGACGCAACGCTAAGTCGATCATTTTCGAAAAATTAAACGGCGCATTCATTAACCCGAAAACCGCCCTAGTGAATTGACCTGTTTCAGCCGGCGTTATAAATGCGGTTTTCTCGCACGCATCCGCGGTCAGTGGCAGTTGCAAATAACCGTGCGCGAGGTCCAACGTTGCAAACAAATTCGCGTCACCTAATACCTCTAAGTATTCATCAATACTTGTTGTAGGGAAATTCACAACACGTAGTTCCACATCGTCCGCTGTAATTTCATCGATCCGTACATTTGCTGTCACTACGTCACATGATTCACCACATTGTCTCCATTTCCAAATCCTCGTAATTGGCCTGGTCGGCGAATCAAGTCCATTCCCAATCCAAGGACTTTGGAAGCCTCTATGGTACATGTCGAGCTCCCTGCATCGATCATGGCCCTGACGTCCGCGTCATTTAGTTTAATGTCTTTAAGGGGACCGTACACCACTTTTGCGTGTTTTTTCAACATTTATTTATTGCTAGTAAAATGTACCGAATCACTGCGCTCTTTGTACACAAATTAACACAAACATTGAGGAATAAGAAAAATTTTTTTATTTTTTATTCGGCCCTTAATCGCGACAAAATGGCGGCTGAAGGGTTTGTCCGAAAAAATCTGGTCGTCATGATTACTCGGCTCCCAAACGTCTGGAACAAAAAATCCAAAAAATTTCTTAAAATATATGTCAGTGGCTATGGCATGAACCACTAAAAATTAATTTTTGAAAAAAATGACAAAATGGCGGGGGTTTGATTTTTTCACCCCCTTTTCACCCCTAAAACGGTAAAAAAGGGGGTTAAAAATGGATGTAAAATTCTTATAATGGTTGACACGATAGCTACACGTCTGCTGAATAACCCCTGAAATTTTCAGCCCGATCGGTCAAATAATTTTTCCAAAATCGTGTCGGCCAGCTCGAAAAACGTTGTTTTGAGAAAAACGCGTTTAACGTTTTTGTACGTAAAATCGATAGTATAAAGTGCCTTACTCTCACTCAGCGATGCCTGCTCCATACATCAATCCTTCCTCATCCTCGTAGGCTTCGTTTAGAGCTACTCTCTGTAGTCTGACATCACTTCGATGTTCTTTTGAAGCTTCCAGGCTACGTCGGTTGGAGAAGGTGATGCGATTTTCGTTGCGTCGCTCCACGAGAGAAACTGCATTTTTACCAATGGTAATTCCCATCGTTTCCATGATTTTCAACAATGGTTGGAAGCCCTCGTTGAACGTACAGGCAGCACAGAAGGCTGCAATCTCGACGATTTTTTTCCGACGAACGAATGTTTTGGAGCTAAGTTCCAAGACATGAATTGTAACTTTCATTACAATTTTGAGTGTCGGCCCCAAGGCACCGTTTCAGCAAATCATCCGTTGTGAGGTCTTCATAAATTTTTCTGAGTAGAGGTTCAATCTCGTTGTCTAACGCGGGGGGATGTTTGAAAGTATCCAACTTTCCATTGGCCTCTGAGACACGATACTTGCACCAGGAATCGGCTCCTTCAGGACAGTTGTTGTGTTGAGGTTTGCTATCTGTCGACAATTTGTGGAAAAAAGTAGCCCAAATAGCTTTTCTCATATTCTCCACACAATCTGGATTTCTTCGCACAGCCAATTCATAATAAGTCGATAACTCTTTCATGACTTTATTAGTCAATGAAGCGGTTTTTTGTTTTGGTTTTACGATTTTCTTCGCCGCAGATTTTCTTAACGTTGAGCTTGATGTTGTACTTGATATTTTTTTTAGTTCTTCTTCCAAATTTTTCATTAACTTTTTTTGTCGTGTAAGTTCAGTTTTGACATCTTTTGCTTTTTTAAAAACGCCTTTTTTTACATGTAAAACACACTCTTTCTTCTGTATATTTAATGCTGTTCCATAGGGTTGTATGTCTTTTAACTGTTTAAATGTTTTGGTGTCGCCATCGCCTACATAATTTTCATAATAAACATCATATAAACTTACAGATCTTTGAAACATTTCAATAACAGCATTTACTTCCATCAATCCAGCACTGCCTTCATGATTAATAGTGCATTTTTCTTTATGTTCCTCGTACCAAACATCGTACTCGACAGTATCTTTCTTGCCATTCCAAGTCGAACATCCAGCGCATACACTTGATTTTACAACATCAAGAACTTTTCCGGTGTACTTTCCAATCAAAGTTGCCAAGCCAATAAGAGAACAAAAGCCACGTCGAGCCCAAGAGCCATCACCAGAAACTGTGAGACGATTCTTGACGTTACCAGCTGTCTCATTTTTTACTTTCTCTTCTTCGACCGCATTTTGAAATACTGATTCCGTAACAGATTTTGCTGCTATCCATATGTTCTCTACAATATCATAATATGATTTTTTGCCAAATCCTGTGCCGATGTCCATGAAGCCGCAAAAATTACTAATGCCTTGAAATCCAACATCGATTAACCGCATTGCAAAAACGAGTCGACGATTTATTTCATATGTCTGTCCAATTTTCGGACTGCTTGGAATTCGATTTTCATTTTCACATTTACACTGCACGGCTAACTGAAAGCCTAAACCTTTTTCAGCGCGTTTTAAAAATTTTATGAAACTTTTGCACGTTTTACAAATAAGAAGGTTTTGTAAACTCAAAAACATAACGAAGTCCACTACAACGTACTGAAGCATTGGATCGTATCTACAACAGCATCTTTCTGATCCGTCTTCGTATTTCCTGTCGGACGTTCTCTAATCTTCCGGTTTCCACTTGAACCTGTCCATCGGCCACCATCTGTCCTTGCAAATGATTTCATTGTTTGCTCAAAGGCAATTAAATTATGCAACAAATCATTCTCATCGATACAATGAGTTGACAAACAATGCGTAGCCATGTCTTTTGAGTGTAATCCCATAGCCAATTGTTGCTTAAATTCAGCAAATTCTAATTTCAAAGAATTACACAATCTCAATTTATCGTAATAATACGCCGATAAATTTTTGTCATGACGTTGACGTCTATTTTCATTGTAGCAAACAACTCGGTTCTGCTTACTACAGGTACAAACGATTTTATCGCCTAAAAGTTTCGCTGTAGACTCGAGTTGGTTCAACCACAATGTCGCATTGGCAGGACCCTCCTGCCCGTCGAAAAATCCTATGGACTTACTAAAATCCGGTAACAGACGATTATTCGATCGCTTCCCCTTCTGCAATTGTTGCAAAAGTTCAGAATTTAAACGCAATATTTCAGTCACTTGCATTGTCAGAATATCTGATGCACTATTCGAAACAGGAATCCCTTGGTCATTTCTAAGCGCTTGATGAGAATTCGGGTTCGCCCACGTGGCGCGTATCTGATTAATTCCGGACCCGTTATCGATCGGATTCCGTTGCGCGTGCACTGGCGACGATGTATTTCCCGAAGCGGCACTTCACCCACTATTTGCACCGAAAACGGTGTTGCCACTATTTGCGCCTAAAACGGGATTGCCACTATTTGCACTAAGCACAGTGTTGCCACTATTTACACCTCCAAATCCGTCCCGAACGCCATCGTGGTTACTACCGGAAGTGTTCCCATGGCCGGAAATTAATGGCGGTTCCACGCGGTTTTCCACCTCGTGCTCTATTTCCATGTCGTCCGCACGTAATCCTGTGGATCTTAAGGGGGAGTAACACCTTTGCGCGAGAAATTCGCCCTCTTTTTCGTGAATTTTTTTAGGCTTAAGAAATCAACGAATTCAAAATCGGTCTTTTGGGTTTATATTTGTATACAACTAACGTGACAAGAAAATTTTTTTGTGTAAAAAAATTTGAAACATCGTCCTGGGCAGATCGTCAAAGAGGGTCCGTCTTCGCCCGAGTTGTGAGTCGGCGGTCCAGATTCCGGCTGACTGGTGTGCTCTGGAACAAAAATCCAAAAAGATTCATTTTCTGTGATAGATTTGCTATCGAAGTACGTAGGATTTTTTAAAAATATTGATTTTTGCGTTTTTGGCAGAGAAATTTGAAAAAAGTGACTTTTTTTCACTTAAAAATCACGAACATTTTTGAGCGTAAAAAAACTATCAATTCAATAAAAAAAATCCTATGTACTTCGATAAAATATGTATTTTAGAATAGAATGGGTCTAGCCTGAAGTCAATCCGATGAAAATTCAAAAAGTTACGTGGACCGCCAATTTGTAAAATGGTGTTTTTCAGAAAACGCGTTTAAAGTTTTGAAAGACGAAAACTTGTAATAACTCAAAACTCACCGTTAATCTGCCATTCCTGCACCATATATCTGTCCTTCTATATTGTCAGCTTCATCGTCGGCAAGTTTTCTCGTCGATGTATGTTGCCTACGAGCTTCCTGGGCCTCTGAAGTGATGGAGTTCTCAGCTGCCGAAATTCGCTTTGAGTCGCTTGCCATGCAGAAGTTGTAGCATTTGTTACTAATAGGCAGTCCTAACATTTGCATAATTTAATTGCATTAAATGTAGACCCTTTTTGGCTACTGTAAACTCGTTTTCTCGACATATTTATTTCAATTTTTGATAAAATGAATGCGAATTGACGTGCCGACGCCGGTAATATAACCGAAACTGTTCGTTGGAAACACGTGGTGGACACACGAAATAGAAAGTAATATGACTAATATACGGTTTTCATTGAGAATGTCATCAGGTGCCATCTACAATACACTTACCGAACTAGCTAGAACTGAAAATTATCGATAGGTACGTTACAAAGACGGAATATTCGGAGAGCGCTCGGAGGCACTTTATGCGCTCTGTGAACCTATGTACATAAATGCTAATTCTGAAAAATTTTCAGTACAAACTTGTCTCGGAATTAATAATATCTTATTCTACATGCCTTAAAGAAGCATTTTAGCGAAAAAATTTTTTGACAATTTTTGAAGCCTCAAGGGTGTTACTCCCCCTTAAGCGTCGTGCTTGACTTCCTGGTGCTCCTCAGGTGAGGATCAGCGCTGTTCTTCGCGCCAGCCAGCCGGATATTTGAACGGCGACAAAGGTAAGGACGATGGCGAAAATGTTGCCAGGTCGCTCGCAGATGATGGTGCCGAGGATCATATCGACAAAGACGACTCCTACGGAGACAGCAGTAAATGGGTCGCCAAACAGATGATGGTGTCGATGACCCTGACGATGATGACGACTGCTTCGGAGACAGCAATAACGACAGCGACACGACTGCGACCCGACAGGACAATTTGACTGCAAAAAGGAATCCCGACACGTTATATTAACGTTCGGTAATTTATTTCTTGACTTCTTACCCGATCGGCCCAATTGCCGCACTCTCGGCCGAACCACACGCGGTCGCCGCTCTATTAGGAGTCCGAGCGAGGAAAGCGATGCGGAGCCTTCCGAACCGGCCCTTTTAACCATAGAGATATAAGAATAGAGCACGCAAGTCGTATGCTAACGAATGACAGGACTGCGAACGCAGATAGAAAGAGAGCGATGCAATAGTGCACGTATGTGTCATTGTCTAATCGCACGATGAGAACCGAGCGCTGGCGGAGCAAGGCGAACCCAAACCTCCAATTCTCATCCCCTCCCACCTTTCTAATTCTCCCCTCCCAGTCACACTTTATATAGTACCTTTTTGATGTCAATAGCAGATCATCGTGTGGTCAAGTGGTTGTGTCGTTTGTCGTTCCATTTAATTTTGCGCGTTCGAATCCCGGAAAGGGAAACTTTTTTTTTTTTTTTTAATAAAGTATGCATTATTTTAATAGGAAATATATTTATATTAATAATATAAATTAATAAGTATATTATTAATGAAATTTAATTAGTAAAGTTATTATTATTATTTATATTATTATCATTGTTATGTTAATTATTTTTAAATGAATATTATTATATTCTTGTATAATATATATTTATGATAATATATAAAATCACGAATAATTTATAAAGTATTAGAAAAAAAAATACACGTGTGTGTATATAGTCAATGTACATTATTTTATTTCGATAAAAATGACAAAATTATGACATTTATAACATAACAAATTTATGTGTAAATAAATTATGTAATAAATGTTGTCGGTAATATTGTTTAATGTAATAATTAATCCAATTTAATGTATTTGAATTATATATTCTATTTCTTCATATTCATATATAAATTTTATATTTTTCTTACAAACGAAATTTATTAATATTCATTATTATTTAAAATGTATTATTTAAATGAAGATGATAGCCTATCTAAGAAATCCACAAATAATAAATAAAGTAATGTAAAAAAAATTGTATTATGCAATAAATTATCCCTTTAATATTATTACAAAATGTTTTAATAAGTTTTAAGGCAATGTTATATTTTATGTTAATAAATTTAGTTATGTCAATAACCGACGAATGAAAAGTATTCTGCTTAAAATTAATTATAACATTTTTTCAATTTTGCATTTGAGAAGAATAATAATTTCAATAGTTACTATTACTTTAATATTAGATATTATATTATATATTGTATTCACATTTTTTAATTAATTCATTTATTTTTTGTATTGTTATTATGTAATGGAATACAAATAATTAAAGTAGAATATATTTATTATTTCAATAATAAGATGACCTCCAATAATTTATAGAATTAATTTAATATATGTAATTGATTATTGTATTATTAATTTATTTATAATTTGATCAGTATTATCATTTGAAGTTTATTTTCTGATTTTTTATTTTAATAATGATTAATTTTTATTTCAAAAAATTTACTAGATTTGAAACATTTTTACAAAACTGCGCTTATCTCAGAAATTGGAACCAACAAAGTGGGCCCTTTCAATGGGGACGGACACATACAATATTTTACGCATTATTGTTTAGTATTTATGAAAATCATTTATTGCAAAAATTAACATTGAAATTATCGTAGCAATAAAAAACAATTATTATAATTGAACATTAACAAAACATTTTATTATTCATAACGTGAAATATACAGAACATGTATCTATCGACGACAATAGGACAACATGTAATAGACTGTAAAAATAGCAATGACTGTAATTTGTACCTAATATTACAACATGTAGCAGTAACAAAGACATTACAGACCTTTAAACAGCGTCATTTTATCATTGTGCATTCGCACTCGTTCCTTTTGATCATTCAAAATTTTACCTTCATGTTTCAATCTGATATCTATATACTTTTCAATAATTAATACAATTAATTGCATGCGATGATCCATGAAAGGTTCTTGCTCAAGATAATGATTATTATCGTCTAAAATGGAAGTAGGAAGAGTCTGTAATGTTTCTGAAACTATATTCTTATAAGTATTCTTGATAAATAAATTTTCGCTTGAACGAATGATTTTTTCCGTACATTTGCATATAAAATTTACATCGTTTGATGCAAATTGTAAGCCTCCACGATTTTTTAACGTAATCAATGTTGACGTGCAATTGCTTGAAAATCCGCTTAATAAATCGCAACACATTTCACAATGAATTTTACGCTTAAGAGTGCGCACGATCGAACCAGCCGTATAGTTTATTATTTCGTCTGCGTATTCAGAAGAACACCAATTACTTTGAGACCGATTATAATTATGTTCAAAAACGTGATAATTAGTTTTGTTCAATAACTGACGTACTTCATCCGAGCTAAGTTTATTTGTTCGAGTTGATGTTTTAGAAGTTTTTAAATAAACAGACTTGTCATTAATATCGTTACTTGAATCGTTATTAACTTTGGTGTTATCTGAGGATTCATTTTCTTCGCAGTTACCTTCAGAAATAAGTAATGTGTTATCGAGTGGAGAGCAGTTTGCAGAAGAAGAAATTAATACGTTTAATTTATTAAGCAGTAACTTTTTGTAAGCAGACTTAAACTGAATTGTAGTTGGATTGTTGTTGTGTCCGTTCATTCGTCTTATTAACGAAAAAAACATCTCGACATGATCTTGCGATAATTTATAGCTTAACAAATATTCCACAGTATCATTATCTAATAAATCTTTGGCAAGCGCATATAAATTTCTTAAACATATTATAAATCCAACAAAACCTGTTTTCACGGAATCGCAATCAATGACTGATTTTCGCACACTTTCATTAATTGTATTTTCATTTTTCGATTTTTTTATTGGTACGTTTATCTCCAATCGTTCGATGTATGAAATATATTCGTCAATTTGTTTTTTAATCTTTGGTAACGAATCTTTGGTTATGCCACAACGACCAGGAGTCTTACAAAACTTATTTCGAACATTCAGTAAATCAAAAATATCATTGATTTTTTTACAAAAGTTAGCTGTTGGTAGTGAATTTTCGAAATTCGGATCATGTAAATGAAGTTCGTTAAATTCCAAAGCTACTGACGTACTGTTACTTAGCACTTGTGCAGCTAAAAAAACCTTCATCTTCTCTTTATAAAAATTAACGTGCCTATTTCGTATTTTGCTTGCACAATGCAACTTTTCATTTTCTTGTTTGCTATTTAATTTTTTTATAAATTCCCATCTTATATATTCATTACCATTATAAATTATCGGGCCTTTAGTCGCAAAATAATTTCTAACTAATTTGAGACAATGACACGGATCATAAAAGATATATACAGGTTGAGACGTTACTGGATGTTCGAAATAAGGTTTGAAGTTTGCATCGCGATAATTTAAGTTTGCCCCTAAAGATTCACATGCTGTTTTATGAGCCTTATCGCCATCGAATGTAACATCGGTTACATTGATTGTCTTGTCATGCAATTTGACCAGCAACTTTTTTAATAAAATGGATTTTTCGTTCCCATCTAACGAGTTGATTAAGTAATAAGCTACCGGCGCTTTAAATCCTCCATTTACGTTGACTAGCATAAATACTAAAGCTTTAGTAGCGGTTTTCTGATCCTTATTTTTCTGTACGTCCGAATTCACGTTCTTCGAATCTGGAATCTGGTTTTGGTTCTTGGGGTCAGATTCTTGGTTCTGGTTTCCGTTCATGAAGTCTGGTTTTTGGTTTTGGTTCTTGCAGTGTGTTGTCTGGTTTTGATTGCTGAGGTTTGGGTTCTGATTCTCGATGTCTGATTTATTGTTTTTGCGATTTCTTTTTTGTTCTGTACGATGTGATTTCCGTGTTTTTATATGGGATTTTTTGTTTTGATTATTACTTAAATCATTTGATTCAGAACCGAAGTCAACAAGACCTTTCCATGAATGTGTGTTTTTATCCCATTCCCTATGTTCTTTAATATGCATTTCGTCAAATGTAACATTAAACACCAAGTTTTTCCCTCTTCTCGCTTCTTTTTGAACGATAGTTGCAACTTTATCTACTATCTCTTCTGAAATACCTGGATTAAATTCTTTGGAAGAAATCCAACGATTAAGGGTTTTTGCACATGGTAAGCATTTAAGGAAACTCTGCCTGACGGCTTCGTATGCAGCTGGAGAGTGGAAATGAAGTGTTCTTGCAAAGTTTTTAAGACTTTCAGGGAAAGGAGCTGTTGGTTTTTGTACTTTCATGCGATTAATGACGGCTTGAACGTGTGGTGGCAAATCCTAAGTAATACAGACAAATCCACATTACAATTTATTTATTTATTATACATATACAATACAATAACTATACATATTATGTAATATTGAAATAGATCATTAGCGATTGTAATTACTGACATTCAAATTGATTATACGAAGGTACATATGTGCAAAAATGTTTTTGTAAATTGTACAAATTTGTATATATTACAGATCGCAGGTGAAATATTCTTTATGTAAAGTACTGCATTTCCACAATATTCTTCACAATATCAGTTCCACAAATAATTGTTGATGGTAAAAATAAAATCAATTTAACGGCATTATGACAGTATTTTACAAAAACATTATAAACAAAATAAAGTTATAAAAAAATGTTATACATAATTTTAAGAATAAATGTTATAATCTAGAAATTACATAATTAATTTTTGAAAAATAAAAAATTTGAAAAATTAAAGTATACAATATTTTACTGTTGGTGCAATTTATATAAACGTAAAAACAAAAAGCAAAATGCACTTTCTATTTTCTCAAAATTATTCCAACTAAATAATAACCTTTAAAAAATTTGCAGCATCAAATTCTTCCTGTTTCCTTAATTCGTCTATCATATTCTTCAAATTTAGAATCTTCTGTCGTTGTCGAAAGTTTTTACTGCGAGCAGCTGCTGTTTTCGATCGATGACAAGTCCGATAACGAAGAAAACGGTTCCAAGCCTCATCTGACACAAAGTCTTCTCTGGACATATACTTTGTTTCTAATCCATCCATAAATCTAATTCTTTTTGGTGGAATTGGAGTTGATGGATGTAGAACTTTCCTGAAAATCAGTAATTCATAATTTATAAAGAAATTCACAAACTTTTACATGTCATATATTAAACTTTATTACTCATTAGTATAGAAATTACTTATATTTTATTGATTATTAGAATTAAAAACTTTTAAAATTTAATAATTGACAATTATTGATAAATTTATTACCTTTTTTTGCTTTTCACCGAGTTGTTCATTTCACTACACTTGTTTACGTCATTAGAAGAATCTTCACCAGATATGTCTACTGCTGAATTATTTGTGAGTATTTTGTCTGTAACCACGTCCACGTTCATAAAATCAGAAACTGTTGCTACAGGTTCATTTTCAAGCACATTTTCTTGCCTATGGTTACTTGTATCACTAGCCTTGTTTGGGTTACTTATCGGGGCCTGCTCGACAGTAACTTTGGATGGCAAAGCATTTGTCTGTGTTTCATGTGTATCATCAGTATACAGAAAATCTGTCATCAGACACGAATCATTTGTTGCCGATGACAGTATTTGGTCAACATTTGTGATCTTTGGAACGGCATCTGGATCTAAACGTTTTCTACAATTTTCACTGCCAGAGGCATGAATCGATTCCGGTTCAAAATGATCACTACATACATAGCTCCTTTTACAATTAGAAAGATTGGATAAATTTAAAGCATCTATCCATTTCTGCCTCAGAGATTCATTTTTGGGAAACCTGTATACATGAATACAATATTTTAAAATATGAAATAAATATGCAGATATGTTACAAATCTGTATATGTGAGGTTAAAAAAGCTCTACTAAAACAGCTAGTCCTTGAAAGTGCAAAGGTTTTGACAAAAACAATTACAAAAAATTATGATTTTTCAATGTATACATTTTTTACACAAAATATAGAGGTAATATGACAAATATATTGATTATTAACTGGAAAGCTCAATAAATATCCATGGAAGCAAATAATTTGCCATATATGAAACCTAGATTAATAAGTTCAATATAAATAAAACTAAATGGTAAAACACCATAACACAAATGTCTATATTTTTCATTCATTTCAGTTATACTTTAATTGAAGAGAGTATAAACAAGCATTTGGAGGTTAAGATAAATTTCTTGACAACTTACGTGTGAAAACTACGGTCGTATAAAGGACTTGGTTCCTTTTTGCACACAATGCACGTCCTCATTATGAATTTCAATTTTATTTAAGCATTGAAAATAAAAAAAAATATATATCGTTAGTTGGATTTTCACTTTGTTGCCATGACAGACACGTGTGATCGGCGTGAGAAATTGTTCTTCCGCACATGCGCGACTAGACAGAGACACATACGTGCACTACTGCATCGCTCTCTTTCTATCTGCGTTACGGCGTTTCGGCCCTCTTGCGTACTCTATTCTTATATCTCTATGCTTTTAACACCTCCGATTTCCACCAGCGTGGTTTTCTTTTCCGGTGTTTTTGTGAACACCCTAAACTCCGCGTTCGTGACGTCACTCTATGCTTTCCGCAACACACGTGCTTAGTACTATTGACGCGCCATCTGATCGTCTCTTTTCCGCAACTCTCTTTCGGCGCGATTTTCAAATATCGGTATCGCACGTCTCTGATTCGATCGCCCGCGAAATTCAAATGTGTGGTCGCGCGCAAAGTTCGGTGTAGCCGTACGCTACAAGTCTTTCGATAGGCAACGTGTTCGGAATTGCCGCCATGGTCACACACGTGTTCACTTGAGTCTCTTTTTTCTTTAAGCAAAAAAAAGATTACACTTCGAGTCACGACCGGTATATTTCTTGCACGAAATTTCGATACCTCGCGAAAATATCTTTTTAATTTTCTCAGGATTAAGTCACGATCCTGTGTTAACTGGGAGGGGGGGGGGGGTGGCACACGGTGGGTAGGGCAGCTGGTGAAAGAATCTTAGTAGTTGTATATCAGTATCAACAGATGTCGCAAGATGTCAAAATTAATTTGAATCTGTATCGTAGAACGATGTTTGCGTGTTGTTTTGACAATAAATAGAAGTTAATAAGATAATTATAATTACCATGAAATTGCACAATTTCTTTTAATGGCGTTTTTGACAACATTCCAAGCGTTAACAAAAAATTCCGAAATGTACGTTTTTTAGTACAGGTTTCAACGAATAAAAATTCATTTTTATAAATTACTGTACGACTTGTAGATGCTGTAATAATTAGCATAAAAAAAAGAAAATGCAAATTTCTCAGAAAATACAAACGTAATCGAATCTTTTCAAAACGTTTCGTAGCGTTTTCGAACGCTACCTTCTCCGAAAATTTCACATCCCTAGCTATAAAACTACCAAAGATAAAAAATAAAACGTTTTTTTTTTCATTTTTTCACGTTTTTTGGTTATTATCTCGTTAAAATAGCAATTTTTCGAAAATATTATATCACCCATTTTTGTAGAGAATTTCAAGAGTTACAACTTTTCTATTCACACTTTTCCCCATACAACGTCACGTTTTTCAGCTAGAACAGAAAAACTGAAAAAATTTCGTTTTTTTGCGATTTTTCGGTGATTCTAAAATGATCTTCACCAAACTTTTGGTTACTCCATTTTTTTAAGAATCTACACACCCAAAACGTACTTTATTGAAGGGTCCGGCCTGTTTACAATTTTTTCCAAAATAAATTATATTTCGGACTAATTTGCCTGGACTAAATTGGGAAATAAGCTTTTTTCAACACCCCCAACATGCCAGAAAAGTAATTACAAAATTGTCATCATTTTGTAACAAAACCCCTTTTTTCGGTTAGAATGACTGGCCTATAATGCAATTTTATCTACCATTTCCACCCGTTATTGTTTTGCTATTAATTTATTCATCTCAAAAACCTATTTGCACTGGACTATAACCTCGTGTAACATGTATTATTAAGTTTTTGTGTATCAGAATTATGGGCAACGTAGTTCAATCACAGCCAGAGCACTAGAAATAAATAAAATATTGTCGAAAAACTTTAAAAAGTGCGCTTTTTGTACCCAAAAATTTTGAATGCCAAATTTTGTACGCAAAACAAGAAATCTAATTTTTTTCATCAAAACACTAGTGGTAGTTTTAGAAGAGATAGTTCTCTAAAAAATTCACGACTCTGGAGGTTATTAGAATGTAAAACCATCCAGGGACTGAGATATATGTAAAATAAATGAATTTCTTTCAATTTTTGCATTCTCAATTCTATTACTTAACCCTATAACTCTTTTAGCACAGTATCCCTCGTTTACCTCAAAACACCAGAAGTCGACTCTAATTGACTCGCCCTTTCAACGATTGCAGCAGGAAATATACTTCAAGTAAGTATCCAAAAATAGTAAGTATACAAAAATCGATCATATTGTATCCGCCATATTGAATTTTTAAACTCTAAATTCAGATTCGTAATCAGCGACCCCAGAAACCCCATAGTTCCTAGTTTAACCCTTTGCGGCGCCCATTTTTCTTTATAGGGAAAACAGCTGAAAATTGTTACACGGGGGTTTTCGGGGTCGCTGATTACGAAGCTGAAGTCAGATTTTGTAAATTCAAAATGGCGGCTCGAAGATGGCCGACATAAATGTAAAAAATTTACTTGATTTTGATGAAAGTTGGTACTCGGGGGTTTTTGGGATCGCTGATTGCAAATATGAAGTCAGATTTTATAAATTCAAAATGGTGGATCCAAGATGGCCTACATAAATGTAAAAATTTACTTGATAGAGATAAAACTTGATACTCTATGTACTCGGAATTTTAAATATAAGTCAGAGATCAGATTCGTAATAAGAGACCCCAAAAACCCCCGAGTACACAGCTTCATTAATATCGGGTACATTCTCATATTTCGATCGGACATCTTGGATCCTCCATTTTGAATATTCAAAATCTGAGGCCAGATTCGTAATCGACGACCCCAGAAACCCCCGAGTAACGAGTTTCAAGTAAATCAGATGAATTTTTAAAAATTAATCCGCCATATTGTTTCCACCATTTTATATTTTTCAAAACCGACTTCAAATTCGTAATCAGCGACCCCAAAAACCCCCGAATACCAAATTTCGTTCTAATTTACCTTTTAGTTCGTTCAAAAACGATTTCTTTCTAAAAAATCGACGATTTTTTAAATTTATTTACTTATACTTGTTAATAATTTTGCGTAATTGCATTTATTATCCTTTTCGTTACGTGCTAAAAAGCCCTCTCTACCACTGTAAAAAGATTTTTTGAATATTGCTTCGAAATCATTGAAACTAGACAGATAAGATGTGAATTAAAAAGGTGGTAATCTGGTTTACCACTGCGACGCAAAAGGTTAATTTCGATCAGGTAATTTTTACGTTTTGGTCGGCCATATTGAATCCGCCATTTTGAATTTTTAAAATGTGAGTATATTTGAATATATTCGTAAACAGCAACCTCATAAACTGCCGAGTACCCAGTTTCATCTCGATCCAATTGAGCATTTTCCAGCGACTGCATTTTTCCTATAAAAATGACGATTTTTAGTTGTTTATAAATCATAATGTTAAATAAATAGTGACTTAAATTGAATGTTATGCACTTGTTCAACTCTCACTTACATTTAATTTAAAAAAAAACGGTATCAAATGCATTATTTTATCTTTAAAAACTCAAATTTTCAACTGGGATCCGGTGGCTAATATATTAGCCACCATGCCGGAAAGGGTTAAATAATATTACCAATCAATTGTACGGAAAGAATTAGTAAAGAATAATAAATTCAAAATATTTCGTCCGAATAAATCATATTCTTATTTACTTCATTTTATAAACAATCATTTTTTTCAATGTCTTTTGTCTGCAAAATTAAAAAGGAATGGTGTTTACTAAACTATAATGATTATGCCATTATTGCGAATTTTTTTTATAACTTATATCATTCGATTCCGCGTAGAAAATAATGTTCCAGTCTTTTTTGATAGGTTTAAGCCTTAAGGCTATAAATAATAATTTATTAAACTACGAAAGAATAGTTACGTAAATAACAAATAAATAGTAAATAGAAAAAAATATTTTTTTCGCTTAAAAAATAAAATAAGAAATGTTTATTGTAAATAATTATACTTTAAGCAATTCGAAATATTTTTATGTAACTCCGTACGATTTCCGCGTTTTATCGTGCACGATTTGTGTACACTAAGTAGAGCTTTATCCTGCACGATGAAAAGAGTACAATAAAGTGCCTCAAAACGTAATAGTACAATAAAGTGGCTTAAAACGTACTAGTACAATAAAGTGCCTTAAAACGTACTAATACAATAAAGTTCCTTAAAACGTACTAGTACAAGAGTGCCCGTATACATCCTCTATTCAAACTACAGAGTCCAATAAACGTACGCAAACGATACGTCTATATTACGTATACTTTGCTTATGCGTATACAATGGCCCTCCCCTTATTTTAACTTTTCGAGTCAAGGAAGATGGCGGCTTCTTTCCTTATTTTACCGCTACCCCTCATCCTCTCCACTGGCAGTATGAGAAAATAAAAACAGAGAGAGGAAATATAGTGGCGTCTTTCTTCACCTGTATGCGCAAGCGCAAATATCAGTCCGCACACTTTTGAACACTTTCAAATGGCGAATGGTGGGGGAACTCACGAGGGGAAGAAGTTAACATAAGGGACGAAAAAAAGTTAAAATAAAGAACGCAGTTAAAATAAGGGGAGGGCCACTGTACGACCATTCGTAGTCGAGCGTCGTATACGATGGTCGCATACGGATTCGAAGAACATTCCTACGTATATGCGGGACGTAGAGCGCATGCATTCTGACAGTATTTTTCAATCATCGGTGTAGTTGGTGTAGTGTAAATTTTTCTTCACACCGGGAGGAAAGCAGCAACTTTCCTCCCGCAAGCGGAAGGAAAGATGCCGCTTATCCTCCCGGCCATAAAGAAAAATCGTATACTTCCCTCGGGAAGTAAAAAAGAATGCCTCAGGCTGCGTGTAATTTTTACCCGAGGTGAAGCCGAGGGTGAGAAACAGGCAGTCTGAGGCATTCTTTATTTTACCTCCCTCGTTGAGTAATATACTATTTCTGCATCTAGTTTAGCTCTCTCTTTTCGGACACATTTGAAATCGAGACAGACGGAGATACATTTAGTGTGCACTACACCGATGATTGGAAAATGCTGTAAGAGACATGATGCTGACAACGAATCGCGGAAAGAGGCAGCCGAAATGCAAAAAAATGGAAAATAGTGGTGCCATCATCTAGTGGCAGTGCGCCTTCAGTCTCAAAATATCAAAAGTTAAAAACGAATAGCGAATGCTTATTTTCAATTCATTTCACATCATTTATAATTATCCATCGGGGGGCCGCGCCCCCCTCACCCCCACTTTTGGGGTAAACTTGGAAATCGTATCTTTGTTACATAAAGTATCGTATGCAACATGCAGGCAAGGTCTTAATACGCCTCGCGGGTTCGTATACGAGACGCAGTCGAGCTCCCGCACGGCGTATATAAAGACCATAAAGACCAACTTAGCCTCCATGTTACATAATGTACTATTATGTAACTCCGTACGATTTCCGCGTTTTATCGTGCACGATTTGCGAACACTAAGCAGCGCTTTATCGTACACGATGAAAAGAGTACAATAAAGTGCCTTAAAACGTACTAGTACAATAAAGTGCCCGTATACGTACTATATTCAAGCTACAGCGTCTAATAAACGTATGCTAACGATGCGTCTTTATTACGTATACGTAGCGTATGCGTATACGACCATTCGTAGGGCGTGCATGTTCTAACCTGTTCGAAAATGCCCGAATATATAGGGTGGACCTCGGCTGGCGGGTCATAGGCATCCCATGTTAAAGAAGTAACTAGATCATTAGTCGATTAATTCCGTGGTAATTAGGGTTTGTTACAGGATTTTAATTTCTCACAATGCATATCAAAACAGAATTAAGAATTGTAGCAAAGCCGACAAGTTCTAAATACCGCGTGATTAGTCGGCTGATCTAGTTACTTCTTTAAGATGGAATGCCTATGACCCGCAAGCCGAGGTCCACCCTGTATATAAAAAGTGACGTCTTAATATAACTTTACAGGATGTAGTACACATGGGTTTTGTTTCAATTTTAAAAAATTGAATTTCAAAGGGAAAATTCCAAATTAATCTGAAAATGCTTAGAAAATACCCTTTTCGTTATTCGCCGTCTGTCTGCATACGCCCGTACGGGTGAGAACAGATGCTCATTTTCATTTCACATCATTCCAAATTGTCCATCGGGAGGCTGCGGCCCCGAACCCCCTCCTCCCGCTCCTCAAGCCTTACCATCCCTCTCTGCAATCCTTCTCCAAAATGAATCTTTGTAAACTTGGAAATCGTATCTTCGTTACATAAAGTATCGTATGCAACGTGGAGGCTAGGTCTTCACTCGCCTTCGGCTCGTGCGTTCGCTCGTCTACGTCTCGTATACGAAACTTCCACTCGGCATATAAAGACCAACTTAGCCTCCATGTTACATAATGTACTATTATAATACTCCGTCCTATAAAGTCCACGTTATTGTACTAGGGCGAAATTTTCAAATGTGAATTCTCAAAGTCTTTGCACGTCGTATCATAAAATATCGGTCTTCGACGATTGTGAAGTTTGCCATGCGAGCGAAGCGAGTATGAGGAGATCGAAAATTTCGCCCTTGTTGCATAATATACTACATGGTGGCCGCTTTTTTCTCGGAAAAAAATTCCCTGACTTTTCCCAGATTTTTCCCTGACCAATATTTTAACGATATCTATTAAAAATAAACAATACGGATAAAAATGTTTTAAAAACAGCTACACATTTTCAATAAATTCTTTATTTTTTCAATCAACAATGAGTAGTATATTCTAAAACATATTATCTATAAAAATCCAGAAAAAAACTCATGTTCCTGCGGATTTTTTCGTGTTTAATTCAAAATAATAGTAGAAAATTTGTTGGGGGTTCTTTGTCAAAATTTGTTATAAAATGTCAAGTTCTGCGGTAATATGTTAGACAATAATTATAAATGTTGATAAATTTTAGAATTTAGGCGATTTTGGACAGTATATTCAAAGTATTGTCAAAATTCTTACGAATCTTGACAATAACAAAAAATTGCGATAAATTTTATATTTTTCAAATACTATTGGACAAATATCAACTACTTAAAATAGAAATGGTAAAATGATCATTTAAACAAATTAATATTCTCAAAATTTGGGAGTTTTGTGCTGTTTTCAACATTTTAAAAATTTTTCTACGATTTTTATCTTTTTTATGCAATTTCAAAGATTTTTGAAGATTTAAAAAAATGAATGAAAGTTTTCTATCATTTTCAAAAGGTTTTATTTATACAAATATTTGTTTAAATAGAGAATTAGTATGGCAAATATTTTTGAAATATTCTGTAAAGTATCTTTATAGAAAGACAAATATCTTTAAATATAAAATTGTTTGCATTTATTTTTGTTAAACTATTAAATTTTATTCAAATCTGTTAGAATATATTCAATACCGAAATGTGTTATTGTTAAACGTGTTTATTTTTGTTGCAATATACCAGAACATTTAAAACTGAGCAGTACCACAAATATATTTAATTTAAGATTTTTTTTTTCTCAAAATTGTTGGTTTTTGGTGAAATCTGTCGAAAATGTTCAAAACTGAAATATGCTATTGATAAAAAACGTCAATATTTGTTTAAATTTGTGAGAAAGCATTTAAAATCATTTAAAAGAATTTTATGCGAAACACGATAAATAAAGCATTTTTCTGAATATGAAATTGTGCGATTTTTTGTTAATAATGTTTTTCACTTTTTAAAGATTTGTCTGCAATTTACTTTTTCCCTGACCAATTTTGAAATTCCCTGACTTTTCCCTGATTCCTTGACCAATTTTGAAATTCCCTGACATTTCCCTGATTTCCCGGTTTTCCCTGACGGTGGCCTCCATGTACTATAATATTTAAAGAATTCTTTACCGTCAAGTAATACAAGTATTGCACGCACTCCTGCACAAAATACAACGATTAAATGCAGATGTTGCCATCATGATTATTGTTGGAAAACATACATTTTCGTAAATTTTGTCATGTTGGCAAATTAAATTTTATCATTTTTACCTCGGATACGTGATCAGCGATATACGATTTCCGAGCCGAAATAGTGAGTATCTTTATATTTGTCGTCATGAGGGAGTAGTTTTTAGGGGTTGAAACCTCCCCAGTGCACAAATGGAGCTCGGATTCGTGATCAGCGACCTCAAAAACCCCCGAGAAACGATTTCCGAGCCGAAATAATAAATTATTCTGTGAATTTTTGGTACTGCAATTCGTGGCGGTGTTTTTGAGGGTTAAAACTACCCTAATTAATTCATTTTTTGATCTACGGCCAAGGTTAGTGGTGGTGAATGTTCCTAAAGCTCTACAGAATACGGGACAACAAGAATTTTTAAAATCGGTGCTGTTTCACAACTTTTCAACATTTTCCGGCTTATTTATTGGACTACACTAGAACCCCTTTTATTTCAACCTGTCATGGTTTTCAGGATGACGTAGACCCCTCTTATTTGAAATTTCCCCTTACCCCCTTCCTCTACTTAATGCTTCAATAGTGGATGATAATATCTGATATCTTTTTAGTTTTGTTAGACATCGCATATATTTTAGAGTTGAATTATGTAAAATATATATATAATATATCTGAAAAATGTGTAGAGAATTTTAAATTTGGATAAAAATGTACACAACTCGTGCCTTTATGTGATAAATAAAGACTGCAACCTTTCGCATTTATTTATGGTCATTTTTATCTGCATTCGAGTGTAGAAATAAACATTTTAAATTTACATTATGCACTTTATTACATATAATTATGTATCAATAATTTTTATCAAATACACTTTGATTAAGACCGAAATGAATATAGGGGACAATATTTAACCCAAATTTGCAAATATGATTATGAAAGCTTCAGATCACTTCAAATTCAGTACTAAGCTGCTGATATTGGATTTGTTTCTTATTTTGCAAATTAAAGACTTTTCAATATTTGTGGAGGTCTTGAAATACACATCATTAAAAATTGACAACATCCTAACCTTCAAATGTGCACTTTTACGAAATTAGCAGCTTCTCGGATAATTTGTATGATGTAAATCATGAGTTTGATGCAAAATTTCAAATTAATTTGAAATTTCATTACATATCAGTCTACCGACTATACATGTTTGCAAATTTAGGTTAAACGGTATTCGCCATGTTAAGTTCTGCTGTGTGCGACCCCACCGGCGACAAAATTAACTACTGAGATGGGGGTATGTGACACTAATCGTAAGGGAAAACGGGCTTATTTTGCGAATAGCTTTACAAACAGACATTTTTCGGTTGATATTACTGTTTCATCTGTAATTTGGAAATATCAGTTTGCTGAAAAATAACATTTGGAAAAGCTATTCGCAAAATAAGCCCGTTTCCTCATATAAATAGTGTCACATATCCCCCTCTCAGTAGTTTATTTTTTCGCCGATGGAGTCGCGCGTAGCGGACTTAACAGGGCGAATTTACACTGTACAACTTGTGTAAACACTGTAAACTGTGGTGGGGAAGGCCTGAGGGGAAACGATTCAAATAAGAGGGGTTCTACTGTACTTGGCGCTTGCGCTAAAGCAAACGTAGCGCCGCCGTAAGATGGAGCGTACGGCGGCCATCACAAAACTTTTTCCCTGTACAGATAGATGGTAAGAAATATTTGAAAAATCACCCGTTCAAAATAATAAGCACAACTCTTACAACTACGCAGAACATAAAACACGAAACAAAAATTATGCACGTGCTTTCGTTTTAACCATTATATTATTTGTTCATATTTACAATAGCAATTAAAATTCATGTGATACACAATCAATATATAATACAATTTCGGACTGTTTCAAAATTTCCTCTTAGTGTGTTACCTACCCTCTAATTATAAACCAGAACGGAGTTGTCAAATAACATTTAACAGCACATATAATTACAAACCAGTCTTTTTCAGAATTTATACCTACCATTGATAACTGATATATGCACATATATGTATATATATCAGTTACATATGAGACATTGTATCTTTACACCATGCTATCAACAATAAACTCAACTTACATCGAGAATAAAAAACCCAAGAAATTTGTTTTTGGACATATCATTTTTTTTTTTCTATTTTTATTACGAAATGTAACGATTCCACCAAACATGTTTCTTTCCTCAAGGAGAACTCGTACCCACAGTCAATTTTATCGACATCATTTGTAGGCATAACAACCACTAAACTGTCCTTCGAATACAATCTCAAGTGGTACGTAATTCAATTATAATCGTGACCACTTTCCGAATCGACATCAACCGAAAATTTTGTTTCTCTCTTGTGAAAGATTCCTCGGTTATAGTTTTCAACGACTCCGAGTTTTCAACCTTCCAAGAATAAAACTGAGCAAATTAGTTTTTGCGGGCTTAATGATTTTTTTTTTTATTACGAAACGTAATGAACTATGTTTGTACTTGAGATTATGATACAGTATGTATATAAATAAAGTCAATATCTTACAAAGACCGCTTAAATTTTATGCGCACAGTCTTTCCGTAACTTTTGTACAAGTTTTCGCCTAATCAAATAATACACGTAGCGGAATCAAGGTCTAAAAATTCTCAACGACGGTCTTGGTTTTCTGTACAAAGTGCACGGTCTTCATTACTATTATTATTACTTTTTTTTTTTTGTTTGCATTCGATATAGGGAGGGAAGTGGACATATGTAGTTCATATATATATATGGTACAAAAGGAAACATCGGTAACTTCCATCTTTTCGTCTTCCTTCGGGTAAGTAAGAACAAGGACTATGGAGCGAAAATCCATATAGAGACAAGAGTTTTTTGAAAAATTAATTATGCTTCACCTCCTTCTTTATCTCTCGCATTCTATCTCAATCTCTCACTCTTTCGCGCGATTAAATACATTCGAAAATTAAAACTTTCACTAGGGTAACTGCGGAGGCTCGTTGGCGCCCGTCTATTCCCTCCCGAATTCATATGTTACACTATTTACATTTAGGTGAGACCTTGTTATCACTGGCGATCCTCTTTTTCTCTCTTTCTTTCTTTCTCTCATATTTTTATTAGTTTTTTTTTTTTTGTTCATTTTTTGGTATACTTTTCGTGCTTTCGCATATCTTAGAAGAATATAGTTTCAATTAGAAAACTAAGTCTTTGTCGTTAACTACGAATACCTCTTGTCGTAGAGGTGATTTTTTTTGCAACAAACGTTTTTTTCTCCGTAACGTGAGTTGGCCAAGTTTTTTTATTTTTTGAATTTTTTTTTTTTTTTTTTCTTAAAATCGTCACGCGGGATCATGAACACAATTGCTAGCATCTTAAAAAAAAAAATGTTATCGCAATACTACTTTCCTTCCTCCCGATCCGCGAACGTCGTTATACGAAGTGACAAAAAACGACAGAGCGAGTAGGCGTTCAGAATCCGAGTAAAATTAGCGACGCTAAAGACGTGCTTTGGACCTGGAAAAACCTACGGATACGCTTCGTTGCGCTCTGAAATGCTTTCGTAGACATAAAAAAAAAGTCGTGACTCCACGAGTCAGGTTCTCGTCTCCGGAGTTGAATTCTCGTCGTGTGCAACCACTCGGGTTGGCTAAATTAGATTCAATGTACGCTGAAACACATTGGGTCTTCATCACCGCACGCAATCGCTCGAACCATGCGGGTTGTGGGTGATGCATTGTTTCTTTCGTTTCATCGAGTTAACTCTGGAACCAGGACTCGAGTTGGCTCCGTTGTTATTGCTGCCGCCAAGCTGAATGCTCCGGTTCTTGCCGTAGTGGCTGCTCGTGAACTGACAGCTGGGAATTCCACGACTAAAGTTTAGTCGATTGTTCTGCTGGTGGTTTACTGAAACACGAACCATTCCACATTTATGCTTCGCTTACACGATATTCAAATATAAATGCTATCCATTGATTTTGACAATTTTAACAACAAAAAATTATACGCATTAAATTGGTGTTGAATTTTTATATGACTACTTTTATACTACTACTAATTTTTAACCTATTAAGTCCAAGAAGGATGAATATTTTTTGGACATTTCAGCTGTAAGTTGTGAAGGGTTATCAACGTTGAAAAACATTTTGGACTTCTAACGTAAAATTGATCGCACTTTCCGATTTTTACCGTAAAATTTTGAAAAAATAGGATCAAAATAAATTTATTACCAGTATATTATATACAATATATTACATAAGTAGGCTTCGCATCTTATGTCCTACAGGAGATTAACTAATCTGTACGTAGGCCTGGTGTATAAAAAAATAATAATATAAAAATACAAAATTTAAGTACTATACTTAAACAGTTTACATATTAGATAAATGAATTAACTCTATGATACAATATATGATAAGAAAAACCAAAACTAATTAAATGCAGTCCATGCGCCATTGTTCGGTGATTTGAGCCACTTCTGTAGTTTGCTCTTGATGTATTTCCTGCTTAAATACAACTGATTATTTAACAAAAAGTCGGATTTTTTCACGGTAATTTTTTTTCGATCAACAATTTCGCGCCGAAATTGGGTAAGGAGGTCACTATAATATGAAAATCTCTCGGCCTCGGACTCTAAATTTCAAAATGTACGAGCGCCAAAATAAAATTTCAAAATGGCGTTACCCAATATGGCGGCTTGACGCCGAAAATTTAATGACATTTTAATTTTGAGACATTTAACGAGCTAAATTGATAAATTCTTACTGAAAATGTGTTTATTGAAAGTTATTGTGTCCCTAATCACTAATCTGATGTCCAATTTGCGAAATTCAAAATGGCGGACGAAAATTTTCTAAACGTTTCGATTTTTATGAAAATCGGTATACCGGGGTTTGTACGATGGCTGATCACGAATCTAATGCCATATTTACGAAATTCAAAATGGCGGATGAAAATTTTCGAAACGTTTCGATTTTAATGAAAATCGGTATACTAGGGTTTGTAGGGTCGCTGATTACGAATCTGATGCCAAATTTACGAAATTCAAAATGGCGGACGAAAATGTCCAAATGTCCCCATTTTTATAAAAGTCTGCATTCGATGAAACTGATATTACAGAATTCTAATGGCAGTTTATCATGATGCTCGTGATGCTCGTATATTTGTAAAGTTACTAAATAATCACAATTTACGTTCGTTAGCCGTCAAAAGATTTGTCCGTTGCCCGACTCGCACCACTTGTCGTGTTTTTGTTTTTCCCACTTTTGTTCTTATTTGTTTTTATTAATTTTTTTTCAGTTTTATTTATTTTTTTTTGTTTTCTTCATTTTTATTTATAAATTTGAAATCGATAGTAAATCATGAAATATAACTCTTTCATATTTCTCCATGGAAATGGTCATAACAAGGCACACAAAAATGATTCTTTAGTAACTTTACAAATATACGAGCATCACGAGCATCATGAGAAACTGCCATTAGAATTCTGTAATATAAGTTTCATTGTCGACAACACAAAAAATCAATGAATGCAGACTTTTATAAAAATGGGGACATTTGAACATTTTCGTCTGCCACATTGAATCCGCCATTTTGAATTTCGTAAATTTGGCATCAGATTCATAATCAGCGACCCTACAAACCCTGATATACAGTTTTTCATAAAAATCGAAACGTTTCGAAAATTTTCGTCCGCCATATTGGATCCGCCATTTTGAATTTCGCAAATTGGACATCAGATTAGTGATTAGGGACACAAATAACTTTCAATAAACACATTTTCGGTAAGAATTTATCAATTTAGCTCGTTAAACATCGCAAAATCGAAAATGTCATTAAATTGGGTAACGCCATTTTGAAATTTTATTTTGGCCCTCGTACATTTTGAAGTTTAGAGTCCGAGGCCGAGAGATTTTCACATTATAGTGACCTCCTCACCCAATTTCGGCGCGAAATTGTTGATAAAAAAAAATTACCGTGAAAAAATCTGACTTTTTGTTAAATAACATAGCCCAATAAAAATTTGTTGCCCTACAAGTAAGAGTCGATTCTGATAGGATTTTTGTTCCAGAATCCAAATATGACCGCCAAAATATCCAATTGGCTCCAGTTTTTGAGATATTGAAGGTCAAACGGGTTAAAAATGTGATTTTCGGCATTTTTCAATATCTGTTCACAGATACCAAAAAATGATGTTGCTCCACTAGTAAAAGTCAATTTTCATATAATTTTTCTCACAGAATCGAAATATGTATTCGGAAATATTGAATTGGATTTATTTTTCGTCCAAATTCCAGGTGAAAATTGTAAAAAAACTTGCTTTAGGATATTCTTTACGTCTACACTATAGAACGCGACGCAAATAAAAAAAAAACACAAAATGGTGGATCCAACATGTCCGACAAACCTATTAAAATTCGAACCACTTCAAACTCGTTATCGTGTTAACTAGGTTTCTAGAAAAACAGAAAAGAATGTCTGAAAACACAATTTTTTACCCCTTCGACCTTCAATTTGGTAAAAAACAAAGTAAAGTTTCGAAAATGACAATGAGTTTGAAGTGATTCAAATTTCTAAAAGTTCGTCCGACATATTGGATCCGCCAATTTGCATTTCTTAATATCTTGCGTCGAGTTCTGTAGTATAAATGTGAAAATGTCCTAAAACACGATTTTTTACTTTTTCGAAGGTCCAAATCAATATTTTGGCGTACATATTTGGATTCTGTGGAAAAACTCCTATCAGAATTTACTCTTGTTATTGGAACAACAGAATCTTTTAGAGTTGTGAGTAAATGCTCAAAATGCCTGAAATCGGATTTTTTGACACATTTGACCTTCAATATCTCAAAAACTAGAGCCAATTGGATATTTTGACGGTCATATTTGGATTCTGGAGCAAAAATCCTACCAGAATCGACTCTTACTTATAGGGCAACGTGAAATTCTAACATTTTTGTTGGGCTGTGTAATCGATTGTATTTTTTCAAAATTTTACGGTCAGAATCGGAAAGTACGATCAATTTTACGTTAGAAATGATAAGTCCAAAATGTTTTTCAACGTTGATAACCCTTCACAAATTACAGCTGAAATGTTCAAAAAATATTCGTCCTTCTGGGACTTAATGGGTTAAATTACTTTGCTCTACATTGTAAAAAATTAATAATATATCCAAGTGTTGTATTGGAATTTATCAAATAAACTTAAATATTTTTTAACTGCAATGTACATGCTATTTACTGAAGATTGTAAATTACAAGTTGTATTTTCCAAAAGCATTTTGTTCTACCGAAAGTACAAGGTGAGCTTCGATCAAGTTTAAATAAAAGTATCGTGCAGATTTCTTCTGGGGTCTTTTTGGGATTTCCTAACAATTATTTTAAGCCGTCAATGAAAATGATCGTCAGGAGGAAACTCGAAATAACTCAATTTTTTGTATTTTTTAAAAAGATTTTAGTAAATATTTCCATAAAAATAGCATCTAGACCTAATTTACATCGCAGATTTCTTCTGGGGTCTTTTTGGGATTTCCTGACGATTATTTTAAGCCGTCAATGAAAATGATAGCCAGGGAAAACTCAAAATAACTCAATTTTTTGTATTTTTTTTAAAGGCTTTTGTAAATATTTGCATCAAAATAGCTACTGCATACAACTTTAAGTAACCGATTATCAGACGAATCATATTCAAAGTTTGCAGTAACCAGCGATTTTAGTTTACCATCAATCGTAAACATTGTCTCAGTCTTTCCGAAACAAAGCAAACAAATTTTAGAGATATTTTCATCATGACTGCGTGCTTTCGCCATTTTTACTAATCATAAAATAAAAATGACAATTATTGATTTATGGTATCAGTGGTAACTAACTTTCAATTTTTCTTCGATAGAAAAACTTGAATGACTATTTTTCTTATGATGTAATTTCAAATTGCTATATAACTTTGGAACCATATAAGATACATACACTTTTTTAGTTTTACAGATAATCTAAAAAGGTACAACTCGTCCTATGGTAATTTTTTCACATTATAAAAAAAGAAATTGACAAAAAAAAAACAACAAATCTACTTATTTTTAGTTATCTTTGAACATCCTTTGAATTAAAAAGTGTAAAAGTAGTTTACACATATCGGGATTGTCTTTCTGATTAAAAAATTAAGTTTTAATGCCAAAAAAGTAGATCTAAACACTATTCTGACGGAAATATTTACAAAAACCTTAAATTGATCATTTTCATTGACGGCTTAAATAAAATAATCGTTAGAAAATCCCAAAAAGACCCCAGAAGAAATCTGCGATGCAAATTAAGTCTAGATGCTATTTTTATGGAAATATTTACTAAAATCTTAAAAAAGAATACAAAAAATTGAGTTATTTTGAGTTTCTCCTGGTGATCATTTTCATTGACGGCTTAAAATAATTGTTAGGCAATCCCAAAAAGACCCCAGAAGAAATCTGCACGATACTTTTATTTAAACTTGATCGAAGCTCACCATGAAGCATTAATATTCCAAACACTTACTGTTCGATCCAGACTTAAAATATTTCTTTGGCGCGTAGTTGCCCTGTATTTGTTGGTTATAAAAATGCCTGTCTCTGTTCCTTTCTTCTCCTTTTTCCCCAGTATTCGGTGAAGTACCCCGACTGCCTTCTGAATCCTGTAAAAATAATTCCACATAAAAACACCTTACTTTTTTTTACCGCTATTATGTCTTCGATGTAGACTGCAAGTCTTTGAGGTGACAAAATTTAAAATAAAATATCGTACCGTGTCGCTTGCCGGAGCAGAAAGAGTAGAGGCATCAGAGCCTGTGGAACTAGAAAGTGTATCTATCTCTAGAGACACTGGGAATGTGTCTTTAATCCACTTGCGATAGTCGATCACTTCGTCTGTTACTCGGATGATTCTGCCCAATATACTGAAATTTGAACACCGCAGATATTAATGAATTGTTATTTCACTCTTTTTTAAAGTTCATAAATATAAAAATAGCACACCTGGCTTTATTTGCATCATTGACTAGAATATTTATTGGATTGACAGCTTGTTGTAGGACATAGTAAGCCCAGTCGAAAGCATCTTTAACATATAATGCTCCGTAACTGCTGCGCCCAATGTCGTTACCTAGAGTTAGGGGATCCTCGATACACAGCAGCGAAGGACGGTGACCTTCGTGCATGTCTTTCTGGACCTAGAATTAAAGAAACGACACTCCGTATTATATTTGAGAATTTTTATTTACAATTGTGGGAAATTGAGTTACTAGAAAAACTTTGGTAATAAATACTCGCCTCTTCTTTTGATATGTAACTACCGCCATCTTTGACGCGGATGCCAGTCTTGACATAATTAAATTTCCTTCCATAAAGTTCTAAAAATTCAATGAGCAGCACTCCATAATTAGTAGAGCGGCTGCAAATGTTTTTCCTTGGGTGCAGCTGTGAAATAATGTGGCGGTTATGTAAAAGTTCAAAGTTCCAGAATCAGAATTTAACCCTTTAACGTCCAGAATGCAAGTTTTTTATGTGCACCTTCCACCGCATACATAATTTACTATTTTCGAGGGTGCTGTTTCGAATGGTGACTTCAAAATTTGAAAAAATTGAGTATTTATTTTCGATTTTGGCAAAAATATGTGAAAAAAACAAATTTTTTGAGGTCATTTTTTTTCTAAATTTCATTTTCATGTCGATACCGCGAATTTTTTGACCGGAAAAGTTCATAAAAGTTGCATAAACTTGAAGGATATGCTGGTAGGCATTTTTTATTTCACCTTGAAATATCCAAAATGGCGGCTTATTCCAAGAAATTTTTTTAAAATTTTGGCAGTATGGAAATGTAGCATTTTAAACAAATTTTCAGCTGAATTGTCTATCTTATAAGATGTTTTTGGGAATGCTAATCACGAATCTGAAGTCAAAATTCCAAAATTCAAAATGGCAGCTCCAACATGGCCGACCAAAATGCGAAAAATGACCCAAACTTTATGAAACTGGGTTCTCGGGGTCGCTGATTACAAATCTGGAATCAGATTTTGAAAGTTCAAAATGACTGCTCCAAGATGACCGACATATTATATAAAATTTAAAAAAAATTTCTTGGAATAAGCCGCCATTTTGGATATTTCAAGGTGAAATAAAAAATGCCTACCAGCATATCCATTAAGTTTATGCACCTTTTATGCACTTTTCCGGTCAAAGAAATGGCGGTATCGACATGAAAAATGAAATTTAAAAAAAAAAATGACCTCAAAAAATGTGTTTTTTTCACATATTTTTGCCAAAATCAAAGGTAAATACTCAATTTTTTCAAATTTTGAAGTCACAATTCGAAAGTGCACCCACGAAAATAGTAAATTAGGTACATTACGAACAATCTGTGTATTATTTTCAGTTTATACTATGCGGTGGAAGTTGCACATGAAAAACTTGCATTCTGGACGTTAAAGGGTTAATAAAAAGAAACTTACTTGTAAAAAACTAATTGTCATGAGAATTAGACTATATGAAGAGATGCCACCAGTGAACACTTCATTGAGATCTCTCTGCAGTAGAAATTGCTTGAGTACCATAACAAGCTTTTCCATTGCTGGGAATTGGCGTTTGAAGTCTTTTATCAGTTCTGCAGATTTTACGCCGTTGCTCATGTTAAAACTAATGTCAACTTTGATTTCTGTCTCCTTATCCGTCAGCTTCACAATTGGTACGCTGGCTTTGTCTAATACTTTAACGGAAGATGGCTCGACAATATTTTGATCTATGAGCGCTCGCTCCAGTGTGTGCAATGGCAGGTTTGTCCACATTCCTATAACTACTAGGTCGATGTCACTGCAATTAAAAGTATTTTATTTTTAGTCTAAATTTCATCACGATTCATAATTCGATAAAGGAAGAAAAACTGAAATGTCTTGAATACTACTTTTTCAATTTTTAGTTTTCAGATTACAATGAAACTGAAACTAGTCGCAAATTCATAGCCGCAGATTCAAAATAGTAGTTAAAATTGATATTTATTTCATTGCAACTGTTGAATTATGGTTACTTATGAGTGAATTGACATCTCAGAGATGTTCCTTTTTCAAAAAATAAATTTTATTATTTAGAAACATTCCTTTTTTCGAATCTGCGGCTACGAATGTGCAGTTAAATTCAGTTTCATCAGATTACATAGAAAAACATACCTAGTTGGCAAGTAGAGACCTGTTCGGAAACTTCCAAAAATCTCAACTTTAGAATCTGGCCATAGATCCAAAATAACTTGTTCTATTCTTTTTACTACACGCACTCGTAAACTATGTTCCTCCAAAGTGGGGCACATGTAAGAAAAGAAATCTTCAATTTCTTCATGTAATCTGTAAAATAACAAAACATTACATTAAAAAATATGGGAAAATGGGAAAAATTACATTGTGAAATGTAAATATATGATCTTTCCCCGTTTCTCGGGTGATGCCATTGTAATCGCTTGCACAAGTGATACGCATGTGTTAACAAACAAATAAAAGTAAAAAAATCAACTTCTTGAGATTCGACAGACGTCTCAAATTTGATTTTTGGATACGAAGGTTTCTTTGCAAATTTTTTAATACGTTTCTGTCTCTTTATTTGCTTTGTATAATAAATAAACAGATTACAATCGGAGATAGCTGTTTACTGTAATTTCCCTTGCGGCTTTCACTGTATAGAATTGCAAATGATAATTTCATTTTAGATAAAGCCGAACTCTGCTCAAAATTTACCTTACATTTAGAGTGTAACCATTAATCCTTTAAATAATTACTTTCATATCATTTATTGTGCCTTATGTAGTAGATGCAAGAGCGTGTAGACCTAAACTAATATGTCTCCGTAAAGTTATTTTTAAACATTTTGATTTTTAACAATATTTAAAAATATTAAGATAACTATCACAGCAGTTGGATAGATATGAATAAATTAAAATGTATTAAGTAAGTAATTTTTCATACAAATTGTAAACATTCAACCTGCATCTAAATCTCTTTAATTTGACAAAAATCATTTGTAATCATCAAGTTTTATACTTTTACGCATTTTTTTAAATAGTGTTTTTCTGTAGGAATATTATCGTTTAGGATATTGCAAATTTACTTCATTACTGTAATAATGTACTTAATACATTATAATAATCAGTTTGAATTCACGCTATTTGCAATTTACACCATATTTCGCAATTTCAGTGCCCTATGAAGGATACTATTACCACGTTTAGTACTTTAGTTATTAACTAGTTATTTACTTTTAGTTTTTATGTTTATCTTTTAAACAAAAATTATTTTTATGTTTAGTTATTTATTTCATGTTTGTTTGTAAATTTACAATTGGTTAGGAATTTTACAAAGGCGAGAAGGAAACTTACAGTGGTACGGAAAATTTACAATGCAAGCTGTGTGAAATTACCACTTTTGAATAGGTTCCACTTTTACACATTAAAAGTGATCATTTTCATTACAATTTTTTACAGTGTAAATAATCATAATAATGATTTATTCGTGAAATCAAAACTATAGTAGTTTTGTGATTCACTATATTTTTCTTTCAAACATCATTTTGGGAAAACAACAAATAAACAGGTGAAAGCTTATCGCAACAAATTATAAATATTTTTATTTCATAACAAATAAAAAGAAACAATATTTTTTCACTTCATCCTTTTTTTCCCTATTTTAATTGTGCATTATATCATTAATATTATGCTGTTATCAACAGAAAATTATATTTTACTTTAACAAATTAGGTTTGGAATTTTATAAATGAATAAATATTTTAAATAATTTCAAATATGTTTATTTTCAAGTTTTTTCTATGAACATCGAAATATTCTACACTGTAAAAAATGGAAATTAAGTACAACGTTGGAGTTTTACGATATTTGGTAAATTTACCATGTACCTCGTGCACTGTAAAAACCATGAATGAATTTTACAAACTCGTAATTTTAATTTTATATAAATTTGGTAATATTCTTACGTATGAAATAGTGTTTTTACTATTTGAGGTTAGGATTTTTACAATATTTTTATAAATTAACCAGACGGCACTGTGGATTTACTACATCAAGCATAGGGAAAGTACAACGCATTGTAATTTGACAATGCTACACAAACAAGAAAATTTACAATGGTAAAAGTGAAATTTACCATGCTGAACGTGGTAAAATTCATTTCTATTTTTTACAGTATGGGGCTCGATTTTGACCCACATATAACATTGGGAAGATGCGTCACGTCGTAATTTTACCACTTTCAATGTACACTGTAAAAAATGTAAATGAAATTTACAATTTCGTTGTGATTTTCATGCCTAAAAATATGGTGATATTCCCACGTTAAAAGTTGTAAATTTCTTAAAGGAGGTTAGGAATTTCAGAACGATATGTAAATTCCCTACACTGAAGGTGGTAAATTTACACCGCGACACGTTTTTCCCACGCTATAAGTGGGTAAAATCGAGCCCATGCTGTACATGGTAAATTTATAATATGCAGGGAAAAACCATTGGTGTCATAAAATTAATTTTTACATTAAAATTCCACACATTTCAGTTTTATTTTGTTTTTAAATGTAAAACAGAGGAATATATTGTAAAATTCATTACAAGATGTATTTTAATATTTTAGAGGTTTTTAGGGCTATAATCTTTTGCCAAAAGTAAACGTTAAATCTTAAAATCTAAATTCATAAATTATTAAAATAACAAATTATTATTACAAGCCACTACAATTGGTTCAGGATTACATGCATAAATTTTACCACATAATGTAGAGTTCAAATCACCTTATATGATTGCGCTTTAGTACATAACCTAAAATGTTCCCTATATTTTGTTGTAAATTTACTATTTTCTTAGAGAATTTAAACTTCTCTACGAGGTAATATTACCATAACCTGTAAAATCCACTTTCAATTGTAAATTTACAATTACAAGTTGACATTTACAAAGGTAAAAAAGTACTATTCTCAGTACCTACGTAAATTTACAATAATATTACGTAAAAGTCCTACACTGTAAAAAATAGTAATGAATTTTACCACCTTAAGCGTAGGCAATTATATGACCAACGCTAAGCGTAGCGATTTTACACAGTTTTTATTGTAAATTTACCACCTTATGTAAAGTTCCTTTTCGTCTTTGTAAAATTTCTAAGTAAAGTTGTAAATTTACAACACCGTATTAAAATTCAAAAAATGCGGTAATATTGTCACGCAGAGTGTATTAAATTTACCCATGTACGTTGTAAATTTACAACAAAATATTAAAATTTGTAGGTTATCCAGCTCGAAGATCTTATACACTAGCCGTGCCGATCAATGAATTTCACACTTTAAACCTGTATTTTTCTTATCAGAATGTACATTTAACATGTAATCGGTAATATTACAATTTTTAAATGTAAATTTACAATTAACTTAGAATTTTTACAATGACTATGTGTATTTTTACAAAATCCTGTATTTTTCCTTCGAGTGGTAAAATTACCCCGCGTGGTAAGTCTACAGTTATGACCAACGTACAGTGTAGTACTTTTACAGCGCGTTGTAATTTTCCTGCTTTCAGCGTAGTACATTCACAACCGTGTCTGGTAAATTCACAAAAACGTTGTAAAATCCCAAACCTCAAGTGGTAAAAACCCTATGCTACATGTTAGAAATGTTGCCAAATTTGCACCCATGAAAATTACAATCAGTTGTAAAATTCATTACCATTTTTTACAATGTACTTGTAGCATGGGCAATATTGGGTCCCACTCTGCAAGTTGTAAATTTACATTTCCAATTTGTACAGTGTAGAGAAGTTTAAATTCTCCAAGAGAATAGTAAATTTACAACAAAATGTAGGAATGATTGTAGGTTATGTACTGAAGGGCAATAGCGGCTATGCCTTATGCGGGCAGGTGATTTGAACTTTACATTATGTGGTAAAATTTATGCACGTAATCCTGAACCAATTGTAGTAGCTGGTAATAATAACAAAGGACCAACAAAAAAATTTGTTTCGAGATAACTTGAATCAGGAATAATAGATCTTATAGATTTTTAGCCGCTGAAAACAAATCCGTTATTCGATTTGGCCCATCACGTCAGGATTTTAAGATATTTGATCCGAAAAATTCTCAAAAATATACTTTTTGGCAATTTGAGGTTAGGATATGAAAAATATCTCACGTACGGGTCAAATTGGACAACTAATTTAGTTTCATACACCAAAAACCTATAAGATCCAGTACCTCTGATCTTCCTTAAAAAATTGTTCTGCTCTCCTGTGTAATTAATTGCTAAAGGTACTTCTCAACATAAATAACACAAGACCGCAAAAACTTTTTTTCGACACAACTTGAATCAGAAGTGGAGGATCTTATAGATTCGTTGTCCAAGTTAACTCGTCGTGTCAGAGTTTTCACCTATCCTAACCGTAAATTACCAAAAAGTATATTTCTGAGTATATTTCGGATGAAATATCTTAAAATCCTGACGTGATGGGCTAAAAATCTATAAGATCCATTATTCCTGATTCAAGTTATCTCGAAACAAATTTTTTTTTGTGGTCCTGTGTAATTTGTTATTTTAATAATTTATGAATTTAGATTTTATGATTAGATGTTTTCTTTCAACAAAAGTTTTAGCGACTAAAGATTATAGCTCTAAAACTTGCGTTCGATCAAAGTTTTTCTATCAACAAAAGAATTTAGATTTAATGCTTTCTTTCGACAAAAGATTATAACCTCTAAAATAATAAAATACAGCTTATAATGAATTTTACAATATATTCCTCTGTTTTATATTTAAGAACAAAATGGAAAAAGTGCTGGTTTTTATGCGTTTAATGATCTTTATAAAGCATATAAGTAATTTGATGGTCTAAAAATAGTGCATAAACTTTCTTAATGATAGCATGAATCCATATCCAGAAAAAAAATTATTTTTACGCTCTTATATTTTTAATCATCATTTGAAAAGTTAAAAGTGCCGCGGGAGCGTTAGCCGCCCGGTTTGGGTGAGCAGCGCTCCCAAAAGTTTTTCCGTGTGGGAATCACCATAGTTTTAGGCATGAAAATCACAACAAAATTGTAAATTTTATTTACATTTTTTACAGTGTAGATTATCCCTTATTGGAGGATATCGACAGACTTTTTATAACATTAATGCTATTATATTATATCCCATATTAATTTAATTCCATGTATACAGGGAAAGAAATTTGAAATAAATGCCACTGCTCAGGGAAGTAACAGCTATCGCACGATTTCTCACGAATTTCCAATGACGGTTAACATTCGAAATCATTAAAAAGAACATTTTTATAAGTAGATACACTTTTATTACACCTTTTTGAATAGTTATTCATAATTTTCCGACTATTTAGTTATTAATAATTTCAATGATCTATAAATGTTGTTGAAACGGAAAAACTTGGTACTTTTTTCATTCTAAAGCTTCCGTATCGAAAACAGTGCAAGATACACTAAAAATGCACTTAAACTTTTTTGTAGAGCACAAAATTTCCTACAAAAAAGTCAGCAAGGGCCCTAGACTAAAGTTAATAGCTTAGCCACGAGCAACGATGGAATGTGCCTCATATTTTACAAAAATTCTAAAATATTCATAATTAACTTGTAAGACAAAATTCCAGCGTTATTCATGGATAATCTATTAACTTTAGACTAGGACTCTCGCTGACCTTTTTTTAGGAAATTTTGGGCTCTATAAAAAAGGTTGAGTATATTTTTAGTGTATCTTGAACTGTTGTCAATACGGAAGCTTTAGAATGAAAAAAGTACCAAGTTTTTCCGTTTCAACAACGTTTATAGATCATTACAAATAATTATTAATAACTAGATCGTCTAGAAATTATGAATAAATATTCTCAAAGGTGCACTCACATTGGATCTGTTTATAAAAATTTTCTTTTTAACGAATTCGAATTGTAACATCATACTACTTCCCAAAATGCTGTCGCATTGACTTAAAATTTCTTTGAGTGTACAATGCTTATAAACATATTATTGTCTAAGAACGACTTTGTATTTTTGCCTTTATCAGTTTAAGTTTACCTATTTTGGCAGTAAATTTTCTTTAAAGGCAATGAAAATCTGCATCTTTCTTGATTACGAAGATGACAGATGTTAATCACAGAGATATATCATTTTTTATTTTTCAATATATCTAACTGCAATATTAAGATACAAAATTGTCAGTTGCATTTGAAAAAATTAATTTATAGGCCAGTCAACTAATGATAATCTCTCACTTTGTCAATACAAAAATAGTCATAATTTGATTGCGTAACCTAACATAAATATCGTCATTATATCACCAAATTACAAAACAATATAAAATTCATACTTAAGACAATAATAACAAATATACATAACAGAAAAGGTAACATTTTCTAAATATATTTTATTGAATTATGGGCAAAAACCAGTTTGAAATGTTCAAAAATCTTGTTTTTTTTTTTTGGCTTAAAAGGTGTACTGTATGCACCAGGAATGTGCAATGAGTGGTAAGAAACTTAAAAATAATTTTTTCATTGAAGAAACTGTTGCCAAAATTTCAAACGCATTTTTCTCTAAACTACATTTTTAAATACGGTGTGCACAATTTCTCGAGTTCCAATCGATCAATCGACTTGAAACTGGAACCACATATTCTCTGTGAAAGTACCTATCGTGCAATGGGAGCTTTTTTCGATATTCATATTTTTACGATTGTTATAAAGAATAATAGCATCACATTTTGGGAGAAAAAAAAAAACAAAAAATTGTCAAGAATTTTTTTCTCTGCGAAAAAATTTTTTTTGACAAACGCCCCCATTACACGATAGCCAATACTACACTGTAATATATTACTCGTTTGTAAAATTACCACGTCCAACGTAGGCTCGAAAAATTACCTACGTTTGACGTAGTAAAAGTACAACAGTCTAGTATTTTTCCTATGCTCGACGTCGTAAATTTACAATGCGGCGGTAAACCTCTAACCTCACTTAGGTAAAATTTCAACACTCAACGTAATGTTATTACCAAATTTCCATGATTGAAAATTACCATTGCATTATAAATTTCATTTTCATTTTTTACAGTGTATGTAGATAATGACCATATTTTTTATTTTTTTTTCAGATCACACAAACTTTCGATTTCATACACACCATTTGGACATCTGTGAAGCAGCGCCATGGTGCAATTTTGAACATTTTTCAACAACGATTTTTTAAAAAATACTTCAATACCTAATAAACATGATGGTCCAAACAGATTTTATGTACAATGCATATTTCGGCAGAAAAAAATTCCTGAAAATTGACCTGCTTTTACCCTTGTCAAACTGGTCTTCTCCCTTACTTCATTTGAAAAAAAAAACAACGTTTTAACCTTCTTTTGTCAACATGGATCAGTGGGGAATGCTACCAAGATATTAAATGAAAAAAAAGATACCACGCATTATTTACAGAAATTATTATACAAGACATATGCAAGAAAGGGATGCTTTTCGTTAAGAGTTGTAAACGTGTGATACCTTCAATATTACAGTGACGTTTTTGGACCCTAATAAACTATCAGAGAATTGTATATTTATAAAGTTACAGTTTGCACTTTTTGTTCAGTATCAAAATTTGCCCTAGTTTTCAAAATAGTACATTAGATATCGAGGGTGCAATTATCTATATGTGTGAAGATTGTTGCCCACACAGACAGGACGACAATCACCCATTGGAGATCGATATTTCGTACTTGATGCACACGATATTTTTTTTGATTCAGTGATTATTGACGCCCGAAGACTGCGTCATAGGGTGCAAACTTAATAAATGCAACGAAACTGAAACTAGCCGCATATTCGTAGCCGCAGATTCAGAATAGTAGTAAAATCTGTTGTTTATTTAATTGCAACTATTAAGTTATTGTTACTTATGAGTGAATGGATATCTTAGAGTTGCTGTTTTTTAAAAAAATTCCTTTTTTTCATTGAAAATCGTTCTTTTTTTCAAATCTGTGGCTACGAAGGCCAGTTTCACTGTCATATAAAAAATCCAGAGTGATACAAAATACATTTAGCTACAAATTCATTTGATGTCATGAATGATGCAGAAATAGCTCGCGATTCATACACGCAAAGAAATTTTAAGTCAATGCGACAGCATTTTGGGAAGTAGTAGTTACCGCACAGATTCCGACAAATTTGAAATGACGATTACAATTTGAATTCGTTAAAAAGAAAATTTTGATAAACAGATCCAATTTGAGTGCACCTTTGAGAATATTTATTCATAATTTCTAGACGATATAGTTATTAATAATTATTTGTAATGATCTATAAACATTGAAACGGAAAAATTTGATACTTTTTTCATTCTAAAGCTTTCGTATCGAAAACAGTACAAGATACACTAAAAATGTACTCAACCTTTTGTATAGGGGACAAAATTTCCTAAAAAAAAAGTCAGCGAGAGCCCTAGTCTGAAGTTAATAGGTTATCCATGAATAACGCTGGAATTTTGTCTTACAATTTAATTATGAATATTTTAGAATTTTTGTAAAATATGAGGCATATTCCATCGTTGCTCGTGGCTAAGCTATTTACTTTAGTCTAGGGCCCTCGCTGACTTTTTTGTAGGAAATTTTGTGCTCTACAAAAAAGTTTTAGTGCATTTTTAGTGTATCTTGCACCGTTTTCGATACGAAAGCTTTAGAATGAAAAAAGTACCAATTTTTTCCGTTTCAACAACATTTATAGATCATTAAAATTATTAATAACTAAATAGTCGGAAAATTATGAATAACTATTCAAAAAGGTGTAATAAAAGTGTATCTGCTTATAAAAATGTTCTTTTTAACGATTTCGAATGTTAACCGCCATTCAAAATTCGTCAGAAATCGTGCGGTAGCTCTTATTTCCCTGAGCAGTGACATTTGCTTAAAATTTTTTTCCGTGTATATTGTGTAAGAGCAAGATCGTAAGATTATGTTAACACAATTGTAATTGTAACATTATGTACAATAACAGACTTGATGTTACAAAGTACAATTTATGTTTGCGGATAAATTAATAGCTATTTACATATATTTAAATATGAATAACTGATAGGAAAAACTAAATGAAAATGTAATTGTTTGAAACGACACTTGTAGGCAAGAAATGTGTAGACTCGGTGCCCGTTAAAGTATCGTCAATTTAGGTATTGTTATATCGAGAAAGTAAAATACCTTAGGGGAGTAGGAGGTAGAAAAAATTGAGAAAATAAGAGTGGGCGAGTGTTCTGTTGGTAAAGATTGCTGGATCAACCTGGAAAGGAGTGAAAAATTTGGTTTTCTTAGGTGCCCGAAGCGAGCCATGTGATGTACCTAACCTCACAAAATTTAGCATCGGGGTTTTTGGTAAAAACGAGACTCACCCGAGGACGCCCTTGGAGTAGCGCTTCTGAGGGATGCGCCAAGGGCACCCGCCGTACTCGCCGACGAGTGCCTCGTAGTTGTAATTCATGCCGTAGGTGCTCGCGCGATTATCGTTTTTCCTCCTCGAGGGATTGTAATAACTGTTGGTGGTGTTGTGCTGCTGCTGAATCGAACTGCCGCGAGCAGCCTGTTCCTCGCGGTTGTCGAGCGGCACGAAGTCTTGGGCCCTGTGCATAGTCGACGTCGTCGTAGCAGTCGTCGTCGTCGTCGTCGCCGCCGTGGCCGTTGTCGCGGTCGTCAGCGGCCCGTTACCGTCCTTGAGGGCGAGATGATCGAGGGCCTTTCCGGCCTCCCAGATGTGCAACCACAAATCCTTGGCGGGACCGAACTGCTCCGGTTGATACCAGCCAATCTTCGGATCCATTAAAGGCCGAGGCGCGTTGGTGACGACCCTCCGCCGACGCTCCACTCGGGGGAGCCGCCGGACGTCTCGTGCTGGCCGGCAGACCTAACCAGAATCAACGTCGTCGTCGTTGTCCTAAGGATGCCGAAGAACTTAGTCTGGGGGACGGGAATCGAGCGATTGCCGCTTTTTACTTTCTTCACGAGATGTCCGCGCGAGGGTGTGCTGGCTATACCTTGGCTTGCGCTCTGCTGCGCTACTTAGTTCTTTCGGGTTCGGCGGGGAAAACCGCGAGTGTTCGCGACTTTCGCGAACCACCGAGATCGCGGAGGTTAGAAACTGGCGGCGCTTTTTACGGGGGCTACGGGGGCTTAAGGCAGACGGCGCCAGAGTTCCGCGGGAGCGCGCCTTTTCGAACGACGCCGTCGCCCTCGGTCTTCTCACAACTTTTCAAAAGCTTCGCAAACTTGACAAAATCCACCAAGAGTCCTTAGCTATTTTATACTTTCCATAAACAAACTGGACAAACTTAAGAAAAGAACTTTTATAGGTTAACGTTGTTTATACCGTGCGACCGGGAGCTGAAACTGATTCAAAATGGCGGCTATACATCGTAATACTCAAAATGGAACTCGTAGAACGTTCCAGGCAAACTTTACTAAAAAGGATCTGTACTCTGTCGAGTAATTACAGCACAAGAGTCGGGAAATAATTACAATACAGAATATAACAATGGTAGTCCGAGAAAATATCACGGACATTTCATCACACGTCAAATTATCACATCCCAGCAATCGGAAATGCATTGAAATGTATTGAAAATTTTGAATGCGCTATTTGATCTTAAAAGTATTGAAAAGGATTGAAATGTATTAAAAATTTTAATGCATGGCAATATATTTAAATCCAAAAATAATCCCAGTTCATACATTTAATGAAAAAAAATTTGCATCGACCGAGAATCGAACCGTGGTCTCCCGCACAACAACTTCGAACTGTAATCACTCAACCACCTCCTTGCTGTAAAAGATGATAAACTAACAAATAGTTGAAACGTGGAGCATTTATGAATTGTCTACATAAAAATAATCTGCTAAATTTATTACCATATTTTACATTTTTTTAATGATTTGCTTATCGACTTTTGAAAAGAAGGAATGCATGTAGACAGTAGATCTTTTTGTTGGTAGAATAAATATTGTAATTTTTTTTCTAAATTACGCAATATCTTGAAAACGGTACGAGATTCGTGAAATTAGACGAAATTGACATAAATCAGAGGCACCTTGGTGCGATGATTCGAAGCCACTGTATACATGATTCGAGAATTTTCGAAATTTTCGATTTCTAAAATTATGAAATTTTTTAATTGTGTATGTCAGCTGAATCATCATGGCAAAATTTCATCAGATTTCACCTATCTCATACCGTTTACGAGATATTACGTAAATTTGAAAATAAGTGTCAGTTAGGTGTCCAATAAGTGTACAAATACATTTCATTTAAGTGTACAACACTTTTTGGACTCTTGTGTATTGAACGCTTAAATAAATTGTACCATTTGCGACAGAGCACTGCTAAATTTCATTGGAAATTGATTTAAAATAAACATTTCACATTCCAAATTTTGAATGAAAAGTCATTTGTGGCTTTTATTTTTGAAAATAACTTTTTTGTAATTGAAATGAATAATTGCGAAATATAATTTCAATATTTTTTCACTTCAAAGCGGAAGTTATTTTTTTTTATAGATTCATTTGTATTAAAATGAAGAATGATTAAGAATTTGTATTCAAATGAATTCACCACACTTTAATTTTTGTATCGATTTATTTTAAACTGATTTGGATTAAAGCAGCCATTATTTTGCTCAGTCATGTATTGAAATGGATTCATTAATTCCGGTAATTAACTGTTATTATTTATGGATTCGTATTAAAAAATTATCATTTCAATCTTCATTTGTATTCAGATGGATTCACGACTTTTGCCTTTTTCGAGTATCTTTAGTATTTTTTAGTGTCTTTATATTAAAATAATAGTGAAGTATTTTTGGATTCGAATGTATTCTAAAGTTTCAAATAGTGTATTCAAAAGCGAAAAATTAATCCAAGTCAATACATTTCAATACAATTTCGATTGCTGGGATTGATAAAAGATCACATCGGCAAAATATCACACATTTAAATATTTTCTTGATTAAAAAAATCATATTTGTATTACTTCTCATATTTAAATGACCTTAATTTATATTTTCATTGCCAGTATTGCAAAATATCATATATTTATGTATTATGATGTCTAAAAGATCATATTCCTGCCGAAAAAATACTATAGAAAACGATTCAGAAAACATATAGAGCACCATACAAATTATAAGTATTAAGAAAAAAAGTAGCTAAATACCTGAATATTAACATTAAAGAAATGTTGAGGGCTTTCAATTTTATTAAAAACTTCCGTCAAAACTTAAAAAAGTAAGAAATATTGCGAATCCCGTGTATAAAGACCTCGTCCTAAATTTAACTTTGTATGGTGCAAAAACCATTAATTATTAAATTAATCTTGTAAATTTACTGCTTCCAAAGTAGTAAAAATTACAACTTTCAGAGTAGTAAAATGACTGAATAGGTAATTATTACGACCCACTCTGAAAATAGCAATTTTACAATTTTGTGGTAATATTACTATTGCAATGGCATAATACCTAGACAAATAGGAATTTTACATTTTTCAGAATTGTGATTTTACACTTTCACTAGTAAAACTGTGGTTTAATTTTACAACTCTCTAGTAATTTTACACCGGCATTTTTTACAGTGTATAGTATTTTTTCGACAGGGATTGAAAATATGGTTTCATAGTGTTAAAATAATATTTTGAAAATCTATAATATTTTGTTTACGATTTCCACATATGTTTATAGATTTATTTTCCGCGAACAAAATTTCCCTGTGCAGCCACACTTAGGTTAGGTTAGGGTATTTTTAGGGCACGCATATACTTTTACTATACGAATAAACATAGTGATATTATTGTTTATAGTTATTAGTCCGTGTGATATTTTGTCGTGTTCTATTTTATCGTGTGATTAGTTGTCATGTGAAATAAATACGTAGAGCCATAAAAATAAGTAAAACTTTATTACAATATGGCCGTTACACTTCTAAAATGTATGTCCTATAACGGACAGTTTTAAGTCCAACGTTTTGACTTTTTTTCCAAGTCCTCATCAGGAGCGTCTATTTATAAATTAAACAAAAATACAAAAATTAACTAAGTAAATAAAAATATAAAATAAACACAATTAACTTAAGAAGACAAAATAAGATTAACGTACTGTGTTGAGCGCTGCATAAACACAGACTGAATTATTGTATAAACTAAAGTATGTATACATATATAGGGGAAGTAGGAGCAAAGTGGGATGGTTTTGGAAAAACTTGTATACAAAAAATATGGGGCATAAGAATGGTTAGGTGTGGTTTAGAAACCCTTATTTAGGTCCTCAACCAACTTATTATGAAACGCATTTAAAAAAAGTATCTGTTTAATATTCCAAATTTCAATTTTACGAAAAATTTTTAGAAATCTGAAAATCCAAGGGCAAAGTGGGACGGGTTGTTAAAATTATTTCTGGAAAGGTTTGACAGAGAGAGAGAGAGAGAAAGGGAGAGATTGATTAAACATTTATTTATTAGTGTCCTGGCCACTACGAGCCGTGGACACAACTCAAAAGAAAGAGAGAGGGAAAGAGAGTTCTTACTTATCTCTGTGAACCTAAATCAAAACGGAAGACATAGAATTTTTTTAAACACGTCGTAAAAAATCATCCTCAACCCCAAATGAAACAAATAAAAAACGAAAATTGAGTGTAAGAGAAGACTATTAAGTCATCCAATTAAGATTTTAAATACGCTTAATTTATTGATACTTACTAATCGATTGAAAATATGTATGAATTTACAAATTGTCTTCGACTTCCTAGATCATGTTCGAACGGTTGGTAAATACTGAATGGAAACTGAAATGTTTCAAAATTTGTTTTTCGATAACTCTTTTGTAAATAAACAATGCGAACAAATACATAGGAAATGTTCTAATACAGCGAAACGCCAAAATCCCACTTTGCCCCTACTTCCCCTAAGTGTGGAGAATATACCATTCAATGCATGAGTGAAAACTATTAATGTTAATCTTTTATTTATAAATTATTGTAAAATCAACTTAGTTTTTCAGTGTCAGTGCGAAAGTTAATACTGTTTTATTTATTTAAATTATTTAATGTATTTTTGTTTAATTTATAAATAGACGCCCCTGATGAGGACTTGGAAAAAAAGTGGAAACGTTGGGCTTGAAACTATCTGTTATAGGACATCAATTTTAGTGTAACGGCCATATTGTAATAAAGTTTTACTTATTAATGTCACACTTCATTATTGACAAGAATTAATTTCAGAATATAAAAATTACTGAAATCGTAGAGTAATGACGAATTCTACGGATTTTCGCAAAATAGCGTTTCAAATTTTAATATTTTTTTCTTTTATTATTTTCAATATGTCGTCACGTACATTGGATTGCCCCAAAATTGGGGAAAAAATGTAATTATAATGGGGGAGTAAATTCCAATACATTCCGTTGCGTGATAAAATCGTTACTCTGCACGTAAAACATAAACGTTGCAGGATCTAAAGCCTTCTTTTTCGAAAACTTTAAAGGTATTGTTGTATTTCCGTGTATTGTTGGGTGACCTGTAGTTGTCGCTTTTTCGGAAATATCTAGCTCCTTCCTTGTACTACCTCCTAGTGCCTTAGTAAACAAAATATACACGAATATTTCGTGTTCCTTAAAATACCGGGTAATAAAGTATGGAACGGGAAAAAATAATTATGAGTGGAAGTAAATTTTTTTTTAAATGAATTTCGAATGTATACGTTATTATATTTTTTTAATAATTATTACTGTATACAGTAGGACCTCTCTTATTCGAACCTCTCTTATTCTAATTGCCTTTCTCATTCTAATTGTCCAGCCTCTCTTATTCTAATCGTTCCCCCACAAGTCTTCTCCCACTATCACACGAAAAGTCAACGAAACGTTTTCACTAAAAATCGAAAATAAAAAATGGCTGAATCGATTTTTCAATGTTCGGGCTCTGTAAGAGCAATTATAATGGGTGCACCTCAAACCCCCAACAAATCACAAAACAGACACTTAAAAATCCCGACATTCAAAAAGTAGATATTTAAAAAAAAACAGACATTCAAAAGACAGACATTTCAAAAAACAGATTTACAAAATAAGTCTGAACTTCGAAACGTCTGGTTTTTTAATGTTTCTTTTTGAAATGTCTGTTGTATGATTTGTCGGGTTTTTGAGGTGCACCCATTTTAACTACTATAGACCGTATCCTAAAAAATGCAAAGGAAATTAATTGAGAACTGATCGAGAATTCACAGAAATAAATAAAAATCACTTATTTCCAAAAATTCAGATCTCAATTAATATCTTTTGTATTTTTTAAAAAACTTTTTATAGTGCTTAGAATTTACCTTATAGAGCCTGAATTTTGAAAATATTATTCATTAATCTTGAATTTGTGTTTTAGTGAAATTGCCTACCTTATTGGCGGGCCACTTTAGAACCCCCTTAAACCCAGTTAATTAGACCCAAGAATATCATAGTTTGACGAAAAATATTTAATAACGTTTCCAAGAGTTTAATTTTTATTATTAGTAATATTGTTGAAAAGTGAAAGCATTATTCTTCTTGAGAAAAAAATTGAAATGTGCAAAAATAATTTGTTAACCCACTTTTGTTATTTTTTCAAATTTTTTCTTCTCCGCTATTAAGAATTTTGTAAAAATGAACAGATTTTAACGAACGGAGGCTTATTTTTTCGAGAAAAAGATTCTCTTCAACTTTCACTTCAACTGATCACGAAAATTACTCAAAATTCGTGTCTTAGTTCTTTTTTAAACTAAATAGAGATAATTTATCGTTGGCTTCGGAAATTTCAAAATACCTGCGGTAAAGTTGTAGAGAATCTTTTTCTCCGAAAAATAAGCCTCCATTCGTTAAAATCCGTTCATTTTTACAAAATTCTTAACACCGGAGAAAAAAAATTTGAAAAAATAACAAAAGTGGCTTAACAAATTATTTTTGGACATTTTTTTTTATCAAGAAGAATAATGTTTGCACTTTTTAGCAATATTATTAATAATGAAAATTAAACTCTTGCAAACGTTATATTAAATATTTTTCGTCAGTATATGATATTCTCAGGTCTAACTACCATAATGCTTTTGTAGTTTATCAAATATTAATTTTACGTAACTGATTTTTTCCTATTTTTGATGAATGACCCTTTTTCTTGAAGGAATTACGACTCATAGGAGCCATGATAATTAAAAATATAAGATAAGATTTATTCTTGCTTAATCAAACATAAAATACATGATTGTACAAGAAGGGTTTTGCTCGTTGCCTTTTCGATACATTATTATACTTATATACTATTTGTTTTCTCCTAGTAATTGTTGAATACAATGTGAATGAAGTTAATATTTTTTCTTGTCTGACTTTCTTTTAAATTTTTGAGTAATTCTAAAAATGAATATCCTTTGTTCTCTACATTTGTAATTTCGGGGATTAGTTTCACTCTATGTTTATCATTTAATTGACATTCGATCAACGCATGATAGAAAGTGTTTTCTTCTTCGCAAAATTCACAATATTTACTAGATAAAAATTGATATTTTTGATTGTTTGTTATTATTCGAGGAGCATACGCATTCAAAAAGATAAATTGCGCAATAATTGTCATTTGAGTTATAGGTATTTTTAAATTTAAAAAATGCTTTTGATAATTTATCTGACAAAACTGCAGAAAAATTGATAGTGATGTAGAATTATAAAAATCTTCCTGATCTTTGTACATCAGGTTATTTCTCAATTTACAAATTAATTTCTCTATTTCCAGCATCAATAATTCCAATGTTAACTTATTCCACAAATCTATCACATTTATCGGTTTAAAGAAATAGCCTCTAACTTGAACCATCCAGTTATATTTGCCTTTTGTGATGTCATATTTAGCTAAATTTTTCAATTTAAGGAAGCATATTTTTGGGTATCTATCATCTGCCATTTCAAATATTGTTTGTAAGTAATTTAACACTCGCTTAAAAATCACAATTTCCATTCTCTCCAATTCCAATTCCCTTTTAATGGCATATCCAGGCGTGTTCTGGGGGAGGCAGAAAAGTTTCCTATAGAAGATATTATGTATCTTTTCCAGATCACTCAGATACCTCAGACTCCATATTGGTGCAGCATACAAAACTGTGGCGGAAACGAGAGCATTAAAAAGCTTTTACATACATTTAGATCTATTGTTTTGATTTTATTAATCAGATTTATTGTCGGTTGTATTGCATTTTTACCTTTCGCCAGAATTTCGCTTGTAGCTTTACCATATGTGCCCGATTGGGCAAAAAGAAGTCCCAAAAATTATTTGTAATTAAAAATATATTATAATGCAATAACCTAATTGCTTACTAGCAAGAATAAAAGAGAGCAGAATAAAAAGAGAGGTCACAATGAACTCTAAATGTTATCTAAAAGAGGTCAGATGATCTACTTTCTGAGGTTTTTCTGTGCATGAGCTCATAAAGATGTCATAATTACATCGTGTTAGAAAAATCTCAGAAAGTCGGTCATCTGACCTCTTTTAGATAACATTTAGAGTTCATTATGAACTCTTTTTTTAATTCTACTGTCTGGGTAAATATAAATAAATTTCCGCAAAATTATGCAGAAGATCTAAAACAGAGCAAGATAATATTTTTTATTATCTATATGAAACACCGTGAAAGTATTACATATATATTTTTACAAATAGCCATTATACGCGATGTTCACCATAACTGACATATGGGCAAATCTGCGAAACCTTTAAATTTCGTGTCACTGTGTATTTTGAGCATTTTTATTTTATTGTTCTGCGTTTAAACTGGTCAACATTGTTAAGTATACTCCAAATATATTGACCAATATAAGTAATGCATCATTGATGAGATAAAAGTACGAAATTCATATCTTTGAAACTGAAAAATATGTCAAAAACGCCTAAAATAAAGTGCCCCTACAGTAATTTTTATTCACGTTTGGTCCTTTAGCGATTTCAGCGTTTCTTTAATCTGTCTGGATTTCTTACACGTACTAATAGACAAAAACAACAAAGAATTTGCACCCTTATAGAGGTATGTGCCCTTTTCAGAAAGGCTGAAAAGAGTGCCTTTAAAATGTGTCCCTCGTTTCTTCAGAAAAACAAAAACACAATCAACAAAACAAACAAGAGGTAACATCAAAACGCTAACATCCAATAATGTTTTTAACCCTTTGTATCACGATGGTCAATAACGTTTTCTTTGATTTTTCATTATTAAAATTCCAGTTAACGCATTCATCTCAATTTTTTACGATTTTCTGTAAGTTTAGTGATAAAATAACATATATAAATTGCTAAGAAGTCATTATTGTTTATTGTTTAGGTAGTATAAATAAAAAAACATGAAAAAAATCGGGTTTTTTCGAAGAAATTCATTATTGGCAATGTTTTTCGTGACAATTGCTTAAAATTTTTAACTCGAGGGTTTTCGGGGTCTCTGATTACCAGAAGATGCAAAAAGTTTGCACGTGTCATGTAATCACTTTTCCTTAGAACCACACAGCTGGTCTGTTTATAAGGATACTTACAAAAATAGAAAAACAAAAAACTCTAAAACAATAAAGAAAAAGTCTAAACCTACCAGTAATAAAAAAAAACTCCTATAATTGTTAAGACTCGACCAGCCCGGAAATGTACTAAAATGTAATTACGTAATCAATTTCTATCTAAAAACATGATATTTGTTGTATTTTATTCGACGTATATAATTCTCAAACCAACATATATCTAAATTTTGTATCATTTCAGTACTTTTGAATTATAAATTTTACATTCAAATTGATATTCGCATGTAGCAATTTCTCAAATGAAAGCACTTTCTTGATGTGCAGTTCAGTTAGTGCTCAGATTTTCGAAATTCAATATGACGGCTTCAAAATGGCAGCTCCAAAATGGCGAACGTCCCCTCTAAATTTTAAAAGTTAAGATCACTAACATAAAAATTCTCAGATGATAATTTTCACTCTTCAGCGTTGCGTCATTTGTTACCTCTTAATCTATATGACAACATATAAAAAATCATATTTCAAGAACGAAAAGAGCTTCTGAAAATTTTTTGTTTATATGCGTGAAATCTATTATTTTAAGATGCTATATGAAATTTAAGAAAAAAACGTGAGCTCAATTAAAAAATTTAAATTGAAAAATGTTTTTAGTTAATTTTTTGGCAAAATACACAATTTTTTAAATTTTCTTATTTTTTACTCAAAATACTTTTATATGTAAAAAATACACATGGTATGATTTAAATACGGTATTAAGAAAACTGCATATCGCAATTTTATGATGTCAATTAGTGTGAATTAAAAAAGTCATATTTTTTATTATTTTTATTAAAAAAAGTAACGATTATTTATTGTTTCGAAAGTTACCAGTTCCAAAAACATCAACTTATATCCACCAGGGTGGTTAAAAAGCTGAACGAATATTTTGGCAAATATATTTAAAATATTCGCAATGACAAAAAATATAGCGGCAAATTACAATAAATGTAAAAAATTTGGAGAATAATTATGGTTCTTTTTATTTTAATTTAATCCATTAAAGACCAAACGGACACTTTTCCATGAGAGTTGTTTATCATATATTTCCGAGATTGAAAAAATTCTAGTCCACAAAAGTGTCTTAGAATTAGCCAAAGAATATCCTCAAATTTTGTTAAAATGTTTTCATGCCATTTTTTGATTGTTGGAAAATTCAAAAAATCGAAATTTTGACAAGAGGATAACTATTTACTATTATTTAAAATATAAACTATAACTATTTCTAAGACAATTTTCTTTAAAGTCTATAGTTTTAAAGGAAGAAAATGATTAAATTTTTCTATATTTAATTCATGTTGAAAACGAAATCTAAAGAAAAGATGCAGATTTTTAATATAAAAAATTATATTTTTTTATAATTTAAAAAACACATTCATTTTACTTACATTGATATAACGCGTACAATAGTGATTTTATTTTTGGCTTTATTTTTGAAATCTAAACGACGCCCCTACAAACTGTGTATTTTGATGAAAAATGAACCCATGATTTGTTTTAGAATTAAAAACAAATCTTTCAAGGTCGCTCAAGGTCATTTAAACAAAAAAATTTTTTTCACAGATAGGTATTTCATTTTTTGTTATTATTTGACTCGGAACGCAACGAATTACGTTATTTGTTGTAAAGCGAAGAATTCTGATCCATTCCAAATTTTTTTTGAATTATTAGAGGTCGCTCAAGGTCAATTTTCGAATAAAAGTCTATTTTTTAATTCATAGTAACTTCAATTTTTCATTAATTTTTATAATAAAGTTAAGAATTGTGCTATTTTTCAAATTTTTAAAGAATTTTTTAGAGATAGCTGAAAGTGAATTAATATTATTATTTCTCTGAAAGTCAGTTAAATTTCGTATATACGCGAACATGACTAATCTTACTGTAACAAATAAGTCTATTTGCAAGTGCAACTTTTATTTAATTTGATGGATTACAGTAAACCTACAGGGAAAGAAATACATTTCATTTCTTAACCGAAACAGTTTAGTTGATGCCAATTTGGTTCGAACAACTAAACGATTGAACAATGAAAATATAGATTTTTCATTGATGGGGCATAAGCCGTATTTAATTTGTTAAAAATCGACCCACGACACATCGTTTCATTAACTAAACGATTGGTTAGCAGAACCAAACCAACCCAGTAAACGAAAAAAGATTAAAAGGTACTGAAAGGTGATTAATGGAGATTAAAATTTGATTGTTTTTATCTCATTTTGTTCAAAAAAGGTGTTGGAATGATTTTTAATCCCAATAAAACCCCAATTATAGCATAAAAGAATGTATTACTGAATCCCCTCGAAATCTATCAATTATCACTTAAACATTAATTCCACTGTTGGGAATTCAAACTCATTTTAATGAATTCCCTTGAATAAACATGGCCCTAAATTAATTTTGAATTCCAGCTCCAGAATTGCAAAAGATATATTACGGATCCTCTTGAATACCAACGATTCCAAACATTAAAACTTATCATTTAAAATTATATTAACGTAGATATATTTTGTTACTCTTAGTAAATATAACACCATGAATTTTTTCATAATATTGTCTTAGATCTAACATACGATCTCTGTAGATTAAGATAAATCTGAGAAGTCTTCACTTTAAGGAACAAAATTCTTAACTTTACTGCTGAAAATATAACTCATAAGTTCGGAGCGAAATTATGAAAAACTAAAGTCACTATAATTGAAAAGTTGAGTTTTCCTCGAAAATTGTCCTTGAGAGACCTCTAATAATTTAAAAAAGCAAGGAGGATTAGAATTCTTTTCCTTATTGTACAAAAAAAAACTATAAATTGAAAAATAGATTTTTATTCGAAAATTTACTTTGAGCGACCTCTAACAATTTTTAAAAAATTTGGAATGGATCAGCATTCTTCGCTTTATAATAAAAAACAATTCGTCACGTTCGGAGTCAAATAATAAAAAAATAAAATAGCTACTATGAAAAAACCAATTTTTTTCTAAAAAATGACCTTGAGCGACCTTTAAATATTTTGTTCAAATTCTGAAAAAAATCATGGGTTCATTTGTCATAAAAATAAACAATTTATAGGGGCGTCGTTTTCATTTCAAAAATAAAGCCAAAAATAAAATCACACTAGCGTACAAACATAAATATGCACACAATGTAAAACAGAAAATAATTAAAACAAAAATAAACTAGAAATTACTGATTTTTATGTTCCACAATATTATTCAATGTAACTATATTGGCAAATCCACAGAACTTTCTGTGATTGAGTGATATACGGAAATAAATATGTTCACTATTAAAATATATTTAATGTATGCTGATATTTCGGTTTAAATACATTTAAATAATATATCTGGACGATATCGAGTCAATTAATAAACTCAGATACTTGTTACAGACGTTTCCGAATTGAAAACCGAAAATTTTAACTTGTGATTCTTACAAATTATTTAAAACTGTGCTATGCTAGATATTTTATTTTCTCAAAGTACAAAATGTAGTCAAGTAAATACACAAAGTAATAGTCACAGTCTGATCAATGTGCTTGCTTGTGATAAAAAACTACAGGGATTTTAAACTGCGTGATAACTTACTATAAGAAATATAAAATTAATTTAGATTATCTATTATAATTTTCATGCCATATTATTAATCATTTTAAGGGGTCTGTCTAGTAGCTCGCGCCGAAAAAAACGCGATTTTCGTGACTATTTCTTGGGATACTGGATAAAGGTAATGATATAAAAGTTATTAGGCTTAGTAAATGCACTCTTGAAATACATAAAAAAATGTTGTTCTTTTATTTTATACATGTATTATGACGAAAAACGTCAACCAAACGCAACACCTCGAAAAGTAGATAGGTCCGCCTTGTTGATAAAATCTCGGAGCTGTTTTGTCTGAAACAAAAAAATCAAAGTGCTTTAGGTTTGGTATGACAATGGCAATGTCCCCTGTGAATTTTGTTCAATTATTTAAAAAAATAAAAAAATGGTGAAGAAAAAACAAAAAATTTTCAAAAAACCGGTTTTTTCGCCGACTTTTGAAAAAATAATATAGTTAAATTCAAAATTTTTGAAAAAAATTTATAGGGGACATAGCGATAAGTTTAAAGAATATGTGGTTCAAATTTCATAAGGATCGGTCGAGTAGTTTCGAAAATATCATCAACAAGGCGAGTAAAAGCGTTGTTTCGAGAAAAACGCGTTTAAAGTTTTTTTTACATGAAATTCTTTAAAAAAAATTACTTACACCTAGTCAGCGATGCCTGGACCGTACAAAATTCCTTATCGCGCAATATTTCTTAATATATTTACTTTCGAAAAAAGTAAAAAACAAAAAACCGATTTTTCAAAAGTGAGTTACTAGACAGACCCCTTAACTCAGAGTCGAATTTGTTACTAACATAAAAACGAACAAATTACCCTGTCACTGATCTATGTGCCCCTTTTAAAAATGATTCTATACAGGTTTAATCATTATCACTTTAAACGTGATTATTTTCAAAATTGCCTTTTTTACTGCGGCACACTTAAAATAAACAATATTATGAATTATTTCTTTCTGTGATCGCTCTCAAATTTCATACTTTATCAAAAAATTATGACGGCAACTTTAGGTTTTGCAAATTGGTGAGCACCACTCGTCCCAGATGGCTTTACTTCAACTGATCTTCGGTATACAATTTGCAGAGGGTTTTAAATACATTTCAGAAATTGTATTCTGAATTTTTATAGGTTGATGATTACAAATCTGAATTTAGAAATTTGAAATTCAATATGGCGGATCCAATATGTCGTACAAAACTATCAAAACATAATCCAAAGTGGGCGAAAATCGAAGAGCAGAGGTTTTTGCGGTCGCCGATTATGAATCTGAAGGTAAAAATTTGAAATTAAAAATGGTGAATCTAATATGCCGGATAAACTTTCCAAATACTACTTAAATTTGACAGAATTTCTTTTTTTTATTATTATAAGAAATTATAAGAAAAAATAATGTTAATCGGGTTCCTATGTATATTATACACAGTTACAATAAAAATAAAATAGTTTTAATTTATCAACATATTATTATTATTATCATTATTCCAACTATGGATATTTTCAATCGATTTTTAAAAATTTTTAATCTTGACAACTGATTCGCAATCGACGACTTCAAAAATCCCTGAGAACCTAGTTTCATTTAAATCAAGCAATGTTTCGTATTTTAGTTCGCCATATTGGACCGTCATTTTGAATTTAAAAAATCTGACGATAGACTCGTAGTTTGTGGCTTATAAACTCCACAGGAACCGAGTTTTATTTATATTAAACAATTTTTCGTACTGTAATCCGCCATATTGCGTCCACCATTTTGAATTTCGAAAATCTGACAACATAACCGTAATCAGCGATCGTTAACATCTTCCACCAAAAAAAAAACAATTATTCAATGTATTTCAATGTCATCAATTATACAATTTCATTAAAATCGAGTAATTTTTCACATTTTATCCGCCATTTTGTATTTTGCATTCACGCCGTGTCATAAAAATTGTGCACGCTCATGATTTACACTTCCGAGCGATAGCCTGAATATATGGTTAAAAGGAAAAAATTGTGCCACAAAATAAATTCCAAAAATTAAAAATTCCGTGGATTTGCCCATATTTTTCTAATTTTCTTAGAAAAATTCATAAATTTGTTATGATGGTAAATATGGAAACTATTGAATTCATATGGAGAAAATCAAGATAAATGAATCGTTTTAACGAAAAACAGTATATTAAAATATTCAAATTTTGATGAAAAATACTATTTTTTCCTCTGGCAAAAAATGTATGAACAATTTTTATTTTATTTCCATTGAATTCCCCTCCAAAAATTACTAAATTAATTATTTTTTTTTTGAATTTTTGCCCCCCCTTTAACCAAATAGGTCAACACTTCTGACAGTTAGAGTACTAGGTAAATATTTATAACTATTTTTCAAAGATTAAGTCCTAATGCAAGAACTGCTTTTAATGTAAACATTAATGGTCAAAATTTTGAATGAACATTGACCCTCTTCATTCTCAGTATTTATGATTCACACATATGAAAATTTGATTTGAATGCGACTAATAACTTGAACATAAAATATAGTAAACATGAAAATTACAAGTAAACACAATAGTGTACAATCACTCAGAATCATTTGCTTGTTGAAATTATATTTACTTTACAACAATTGTTATTGCGGGCTAAATAAACAAAGTTTAAAGGCCATAAACGGTAAACATTATTGAGAAAATAACCGAGAATTAATTTTTGTGCATTATGATTTTAAGGTTAAAACGGAAAAGGAATTGAATGGGAAATGTTAGAAATGTCTGATTTTCACTTACTTTATTACTTAAAAAATAATCGTCGGTTTTAATAAAAAAGAAAACGTATATACATTTGGTAGAAACTGTTTGTTCCGCGCAATATTCTAATCAACATTTTTATCATCTAATTGACAGGTACATAATCACAACTTTTCTAACGCATGTTCCAAAAGTTTGTTCATTGAAGATAATAATGTTCTTGGGTCATCGATGAGTCCAGCTCCAACCATTGCACTTGTAAATAACTGCAAGAATTACATTGTCATGCGTTAATAAATATTCATTATGCAACATAAGTAATTGATTAATAAAGTAAATGGCTGATTCTCCTGAAAAGTACACGTTTTCGCAAATTTTTTAACAAACAAATTTTTTATGGAAATAATTTTTTTGATACACGTGTCCGTAAAGTAGACACTTTACGGACTCCTTTTAGTCCGTAAAGTGTGATTTTACGGACTGATTTTCGCACTTTACGGACTAAAAACAGTCGGTTAAGTGTCTACTTTTGCGAACAGTGTATCCTCGTTTGGATATTGTGCGATCCTCGGATGCACAATCTCCACTCGATCCGTAAAATTGAACTTTACGGCCTAGGACCGAAAAGTACTATTGTGTGAAATATGTTGTGGGTACGTTCTGAAGTGAGAATCGAATGTTGCGCAAAATTCATGATTGTTATATGTTATAGCCAATTTTAATTATTGATTATACATTAAATTAAGAATATTATATTGCATGCTAAATATTAGTCAATATACATATAAAAATCACAATTTATGTTAGTCGACGATTATAAATTGTTAAATATGTTAAATTAAAGATGGCGGATCCATTATGATGGAATTCTAAAATTAAAGTGTTTAAAATTTACAATTAATAATTATTTATTTAGAACAGTACAAAAAACAATATTTACAAATACTACTTAATATAGTATTAAATTCTTACAATACAATATTATTATTTTCTGGTTTTCCTTTTCGGTTGTTTCCTAGAAGTTTACGAGTTTTTCTGACCTGACGAAAGTTTTCTATTGCAATTGCATGAAATTTTTCATTACTAACTGCCAACCGCGCAAAGAAAACAATTATTTTTCGTATTACTGCGCGTAAAATGCGAATTTACAACCCTAAATGAGTAAAATAATCGACAATTGCCGTAAGAATTATGTAGAGTGTTTCTGTTACATAACCACTGTTGAATTCATATTGCGACTATTTGTAACTAAAACAATACACGAAATAAAGATTAACTTTAAAAAAGGCGACAAACATTTAAATATAAGTATTTCTTGATATGTGTATAAACACTGTTTTCAGTTTGCGAAGTAAAAACAGTGCGCTAAGTGAGCACCAAGCGCACAGTGTTAAAAAATGTGTATTATGAGATCAATCTTCTCTTAAAAATATAATAACTACTCTAAGCTAAATATCCAGCCTTCTAAAAACTTTACAATATTAATATTCTAATTTTTATCTAAGTTTTAATATAGAATTAGTAAAGTAATTTATAAAGATACATCAGTGGATGTATTCCTTCCAAGTTCATGTACGTAAGACAAAAATATTGCTAAATATCTTGTACAACAAGATAGATTGTAATAAATAAATGGGGATAAAAAAAAATGAGATCAATGTAAGGTTTACAATTATTTTATTTGTTTTTACAATTTTTGGTCGCCATATTGGATCCGCCATTTTTAAATTAAAAAATCTAACATCACAATGGGATCAATCGACCCTAAAACCCCCCTGAAATAAGTTTCAAGCGAATATGATCAACTTTTACAATTTTTGGTCGCCATATTGGATCGGCCATTTCGAAATTTAAAAATCTGACATCACAATTGTAACAATCGACCCTAAAATCCCCCTGTAATAAGTTTCAAGCAACTATGATCAACTTTTACAATTTTTGGTCGCCATATTGGATCGGCCATTTTGAAATTTAAAAATCTAACAAAGTGGCCCTCCCCTTATTTTAACTTTTCGAGTCAAGGAAGATGGCGGCTTCTTCCCTTATTTTACGGCTTCCCCTCATCGTCACCACAGAGAGAGGAGATATAGTGGTGTCTTTCTTCACCTGTATGCGCAAGCGCAAACAGCAGTTCGCACTCTTTTGAACGCTTTCAAATGGCGAATGGTGGGGGAACTCACGAGGGGAAGAAGTTAACATAAGGGACGAAAGAAAGTTAAAATAAAGGTCGCCGTTAAAATAAGGGGAGGGCCACTGCATCGCAATTGGATCAATCGACCCTAAAATTCCCCTGTAATAAGATTCAAGCGAATATGATCAACTTTTGCAGTTTAAATAAATATTTTATAAAAAGGCTTTGGAGATCACAAATCGACATATTATTGAATGTTATTAAATAACAGAATGATGTAAATAAATATCTTTATAATATCTTTTTAGGACCAATGAATACTTAAGTTTTATGGCAGTAGCATTTATTTAAAATACGTTGATTCACTTTTATTCCCAAAAATGAGAGGCTTCACCCAGAATTTTTACTCTCAAAGAAACACAATCGTTAAACAGTGATATAAGATATACACTCCCCGGCAATCACTTTTGCCATGCCAAAGCCGACATTTATTAAACTTCAAAGTTTAATATCTTTGCGAAAAATTATCGTAGCTTAAAAAATCGAACGGCATTTCAAAGGTTATTGCAATAGCTTTCATTTGAGCAAAGAAAAAAATCGAAAAGACACAAAATTCAGATTTTTATCAATAAAAAACCAACAAGAAAAAATACGATGTTTTAAACTAACGGGGTTTTAAAGGTATGGTTTTTACCTTTAAAATGATCGCTCGCCCATTTTTGTGCGACCTTTCTGATCGGAGTTATGACTATTTTTATAAAAAAACATGATTATTTTTATTTTCATATTATCTCAAAAACTAAGAGACATAGAAAAAAAATGTTACATACAAAAAATACTCGTTTTTAGGTAGAAAATACCAAACTATAGTCAAAATTTTAAAAATCAAAAAATTTGTTTTATCTTTTTTTTTTAGGTAGAAATTTTTTTTAATTTCTCATTTTATAATACAGTTATAGTTAACATAGTTCTTTATTCAAAGTTATACATACGAACAAATTGCAGCGTTACTTTTAAAAATGTACATATTATAGTGACACAACATATACGTGCAATAATTGCACTGCATGTATATACACCTAGAGACAAAATATCTGTCATCTTTTGTCTCTATTTTCACATGTTAACCTGTATCTTTATCATTAAAATATTAATGTGTACATTTGTAAAAGTAACGTTACGTTTTGTTCTTATACATAACTTTGAATAAACAACTATATTACATATAATGAGAAATAAAAAAAATTTCTACCTACAAAAAATGAAGAAAAAAATTGTTTTGATTTTTAAAATTTGGACTTTATTTTGGTATTTTCTACCTAAAAACTATTAGTGAGTATTTTTTGTAGGTAACATTTTTTTCTCTCTCTCTCTTAGTTTTTAAGATAATAAGAAAATAAAAAAAATCATGTTTTTTAATAAAAATAGTCATAACTCCGGTCAGAAAGGTCGCACAAAAATGGGCGCGCGATCATTTTAAAGGTAAAAACCATACCTTTAAAACCCCGTTAGTTTCATTACCCTACTATTTTATTCATTTCAAATTGGCAAACAATTAACTAAAGATAAAAAATATCGTATTTTTTCTTGTTGGTTTTTTATCGATAAAAATCTGAATTTTGCGTCTTTTCGGTTTTTTTCTTTGCTCAGATAATTTTTCGCAAAGATATTAAACTCTGAAGTTTAATAAATGTCGGCTTTGGCATGGCAAAAGTGATTGCCGGGGAGTGTATAAACAACATTTATACGTAATTTACCTTATACATTATAAAGAGCATAGTTGAAAGTAATTTTTAAAGCATCGCAACAAATTATTTATATTTTTATGTTACTTTACTGGAAAGAAATACATTAAACAGCCATTTTTGTTCAAATTTGACAAGTTTCCAACGCTCGTTTTAAAATAAAAAACAAATTTTAAATTTAGTCTATATGCATGAAAAGTTAGTCAATATATTTTAGTTTAAGAATCAATTTATAGGAAATTGCAACAACATAATATTTATGATAGTATTTCATTTCGAAACATCAAATAACAAATTTCAGTGTACTTTTCAGGAGAATCATCGAAATAAGAAAACAAAAAAAATAAGTAACGCAAAATGTACGTATAAAAATATATTACTTCCGTACTGAAAAGGACTCGGAACGGAGTCACAATGATGAATTCTTTTTTATAACACTTTTTTTTTATGTGACTATTTTAAATTATAATGTAAATTAGACATATATAAATAAATATATAACGCATATGGGCATTTCCAGAAAAAGTGTCATTTTATTGTCACTATGTGTTTTTTATTAACTATGTTCGTATATCAGTCTTAAAAATACATAAAAGTGTTATTGGGGATCCTGTGAAGTATGTCCATAAGATTTTAAGTCCATAAATAAAAGAATCATGAACCTTCGACCTTACTCTTGGCTTTTATGTGTAACCAGTTATGAATTCAATGTTTATAATCATTGCAGTACATGCGGGCAGTTAACTAATTGATCAAGTTGTTTCTTATTAAAAAAATCCTAAAAAATGAGAATTTAATACACTTAATCGTGTGCTTTGTCCTAATCAGCCATACGCTACTCAGAAACTCATGTAACCATTTTTATGTGTTTAAATGTCACGACCGTAATCATCGGTTATAAAAAGTGCGCACAATAATTTGGAGCAAATATAGACAATCTTTTCAATACTTATGTGTATCAGGAAAGTACCCTATAAGTTTGAAGGGTGTGCTATAACAATTTCTTGCGTTACATCGATTTATTTAATGCAAATTACACATTTACTGAAAAAATGTCATGACCGTAATGCATTATATCTTCGCCATTTTTTGACGCACACTCATAAAATTTACAGGACTTAACAAGGTTGTTGGGCTGATGAATTTTGCATTATAATAAATGAAATATTCCATTGCGCACAAAATGTTCAGTCTATTTAAGGCGAAAATGTCATGACCGTAATTTTATCGAAAATGTCACGACCGTAATCAGCGTCTATAGAAACCACGCGCATCAACATTTTGACATGTTATATCATCCTTCCAGTGTATTTTGATGTTCGAAAATTGGGTTTTCAATCCCATTGATGTGCACTCAAAACATAACAAGTTTTTAGTAATTTTACTCTGAACTTATTGACTTATACTGATTTTATGATCCGAATACTCAATAATAAATCCAGTTTAATAAGTGTTATTAACAGTCAATGTAAGCATAACTTTTATGATAATATGACTGAATTTGAATATGACTGGCGCGAATTGCTACGGAAGCAATAGGAGAGAGGAAAGAAGGGTTCACGCGATTTGTTAAATCGTATCATAATGTTATATATTAAAAGCGTTGTATTGTTGAGTTTTCAAAATAAACAAAATTATGAAGTAGTCTTTATAGTTTCCAAGTGAATAGTGTGAAATAAATTTCACCATCAACGATGGAAGAACCAGAAAGTGATAAAGCATGTTCAAAAGTATTATTATTAAAAAAACAAAAACAGGCTGCTAAGCGTCAGGCAGAGGTTCAAAAGAAAGCTGCAAGAAATGTACAAAGGAATTTGATTCCGCGCAAAAAATCGTCCAAGGAACCATTGATTGATTGAAAAATTGTTATAATTATCATTTAGATTTAATAAATTTGTATTCTCTTTGAAATAAAATACTGATATATTTAAAATAAAATGTTTAATTTAATAAAATTTTAATATATAAAAATTACTTGTAAAAAGTGTGCGCAAGGTGTAAACAAACGTTCAATATGAAAAAACTTTATCTTTTTAAACTTATAATGTGTACAAATGTTTTCAAGCATACGCATACACATTTATTTTCCAATTATTTCTTCAAGAAAAATGACAGATTTATTGGAAATGCCCATATATTCCCTCAGAATATTATCTTTTTTTATGTTGCTGCTTTCTGGTTTTATTGAACATGATTAGTGAATCATTTATTAATTTTTTATAAAATTCTACTTTTAATAGCGATTAGTAAGATAATTACTACATACGTGTTATTCCAATAAAGATTATAATAAACACTTGTATAACTCACCTGATGTACTAATAATTCTGCAAGTTTAGGATCCGTAGAAGTTAATTTGGTAAGTTTCTTAATGATCGGATGATTTGCATTAACATCGAAACGTGGCTGAATAAGTTTCAAACGCATTTCATCGTCAAACTGGGTTCCCTGGGTCCGAAGAAAATGTCTGGACGATGACATGTCAGGAACGGTGATTACGCAAGGATGCGATTCCAAACGAGTTGTGGTTTTTACTTCGGCAGCTTTACCTTCCAATGTCTTTTTCATAAAAGAAATCAAATTGTCCACTTCTTCTTGGTTTATTATTTCTGTAAACATTAATGTAAGATAGTTTTAATAAGAATAAATGAATATCTAAACATTCTACATACTTGACTCTTCAGTTTTGTCCTTTTCTGTATCTTGTCGCATATCCCTTTCTACAGATATCAAATTATGGGATTTAAAGTCCCTTAAGTGCATTAAAATTAGTTCGTCGTAAGGTTCATAACAAAACAGTACTTCGATGTTGCGTTTTTTAAAAGATTCATAATACGGAGACTGTTCGGCTAGTGTTCGACTGAAACAAAATTAAAATATTAGTAATATATTACTAGTTAACCCATTAACGTCAAGTAGGACACTTTTTTCGCTTCAATTTCAATAAAGAATTTCATATGAAAATCCAAGTTGAAATAAATTGAAAGGTACATGTCTTACTATTTTCGAGGTCGCTCTTTTCAGTGCTGTTGTCAAAATTTAGCTATTTTAATTAGAAAATTAAATATGTCGATTTAAATGTCAAAATAACGCGAAAAATCGAGTGTTCTTTTTTATGAAACATTTTTTTCTCATCGAAAGAATATTTGTCGTCAGAAAATTTCTTCATTAAACGTGGACCCAATAGTTACAGTATCAAGATAAATTTTTTAAATATTTAAAAACTAAGATGGTGATCGCAAAATGGCGACGCCAATGACAAATTTCTAATTAAAACTTAACAATTGTTTTTTTTGAAAACTATAGACTTCAGAAACAAATTTTCTAAGAATAAATATGTTTTAGAATGAGTCAAAAAATTCTCTCAAATTTTGTCAGAATATATTGTTAACATTTTTTATTTTTCAAAAATTCGAAAAATCAAAATTTTTTAAAAAGTCGTCCAAAAAATCTGAAAAAAAATTTGAGAGTATTCTTTGACCAATTCTGAGATTTTTGTTCTAAGGAAATTTTTCTAAAGTCTACAGTTTTCAAGAAAAAAAATTATTAAACTTTTCTAGATTTCAAGACTACTTTAGAAAAATTTCCTTAAAACAAAAATGTCTTCGAATTGGTCAAAGAATACTCTCAAATCTTTTCAGATTTTTTTTTAAATTTCGATTTTTCGAATTTTTGAAAAATAAAAAATTGCAACAATACATTCTGGAAAAATTTGAGAGGATTTTTTGACTCATTCTGAAACGTATTTATTCTTAGAAAATTTATTCAGAATGTATTGTTGCAATTTTTTATTTTTCGAAAATTCAAAAAATCGAAATTTTTAAAAAAGTCGTCCAAAAAATCTGAAAAAAATTTGAGAGTATTCTTTGACCAATTCGAAAACATTTTTGTTTTAAGGAAATTTTTGTAAAGTAGTCTTGAATCTAGAAAAGTTTAATAATTTTTTTTCTTGAAAACTGTAGACTATAGAAAAATTTCCTTAGAACAAAAAGGTCTTCGAATTGGTCAAAGAATACTCTCAAATTTTTTCAGATTTTTTAAATTTCGATTTTTCGAATTTTTGAAAAATAAAAAATTGCAACAATATATTCTGAAAAAATTTGAGAGGATTTTTTGACACATTCTAAAACGTATTTATTCTTAGAAATTTTGTTCTGAAGTCTATAGCTTTCAAGAAAAACAATTGTTAAGTTTTAATTAGAAATTTGTCATTGGAGTCGCCATTTTGTGATCACCATGTTAGTTTTTAAATATTTAAAAAATGTATCTTGATACTGTAACTATTGGGTCCACGTTTAATGAAGAAATTTTCTGACGACAAATATTCTTTTGATGAGAAAAAAATGTTTTATAAAAAAAAACACTCGATTTTTCGCGTAATTTTGACATTTAAATCGCCATATTTAATTTTCTAATTAAAATAGCTCAATTTTGACAACAGCACTGAAAAGAGCGTCCTCGAAAATAGTAAGACATGTACCTTTCAATTTATTTCAACTTGGATTTTCGTATGAAATTTTTTGAAATTAAAGTGAAAAAAGACGATAATGGGTTAAAACCGAGATTTTCTAAGAACAAAAAATCATACTTTGGTGCTGCTAAATAGAAAATTTCTTTTTGATCAGTTGAGAATCTTTCGCAGTATTCTGCAAAACTCGTGAATTCTCCAGATTTGGTTCTAGACGACTCGAACCTGAGTAGTTTACCAATGTCTTGCTGTAAATAAAATAAATTTAATAATTTAGAATATTATTAACTTAATTACAAACGTTACCTTCACAGATTCGTCAGTTCCCATCACCATTCCTTCTTTCAGGAATAAACCATAATCTTTATAAAATTCGATGTAATCATCTTTTTGTTTTAGCGATCGATCTATTAGGAACCTTAAAATTCTTGTAGTAAGTACACTCTGCAATTTTCTAAAAAAATAAACTTGGATTAATTATTATAACGTTTCAATAGTACGAAGAATACTTACGCTATTAATGCACTGTTCTGCAATAACTCTCTACTCAAATTCAATGGAATGTCTTCGGAATCTACAACTCCCTTAACAAATCGTAACCACTTTGGTATAATATTGTCTGCGTTGCTTTTAATTAAAACTTTTCTGCTGTACAAGGAAATACCGATAGAAACATCTCGACTCAGTTCGAAGAGAGGTGGTTTTTTGTCAGGGAAATATAAAAGTGCTCGGATACTCAGCGGAACGTCTGTTGTATAATGTAAAGTAAATCTTGGTTTATCATAAGCGTTACCGATAAATTTATAGAAATCTTCGTGTTGTTGAGGTGTTACGTCTTTTGGATCAAGCATCCACAGAGGCTAAAATTTAAAAGTTTTTTTAATGATGCTGAAGCTCTAGCTGCAGATTCGCAGCAGCGAATTCAAGAAAACTGTGAAATTAAATAATTTCTTATTAAAAATTACTTGCATTTAAACATTTGTATACAAATAATCTGTTTTTGGCAATTTTAATGACTGAAAACCATAGTTTTTTCGAATCCGCTGTTGCGAATCTGCTGCTAACTTTAGCGTCATGATTTTTTAGTTTCATGTATAATAAAAATTAATTTATTTAAAAAATGTATAACCTCAATGACATTTGCTCGTTTTCCATTTACGTAAATAGCACTTCCAACAAAGTTACTATACTTTTTGATAATATCTGTAAACATAAAGACAATTTATAAAATGCTACTTTCAACGGAATTAATATTAAAAGTTACTTTGAATTGTGTCGTTATCACTGAATTCCCTGCAATCAGGTTTTAGATGCATTATTATCTTTGTACCAGGTTGGACTCCGTCAGCATTTGAGATTTCGTATGTGCCAGTCCTGTAAAATAAATAGTTTAAACATTTCAATTAAAAATTAGATTTAAACTGAAAATCAAGAAAATTTACCCGTCCGACACCCAGTGAAGACCTTCAGCATCTTTTTTATAGGATTTTGTGAAGACCTCAACTTTATCCGCAACCATGAAAGCGCTGTAAAATCCAACACCGAATTGACCGATAATGTTTGAAGTTTCGTCCGCCCCATTCTTTTCCTTTAGTTTTTCCATAAATGCCTTGGAACCGGAACGAGCAATTGTTCCAAGATTGGAAATTAATTCTTCTTTTGTCATTCCAATTCCAGTATCTTGGATTGTTAAAAGTCGATTTTGTTTGTCGGTTGCAATGTGTACTTCTAAGCTTCTATCGCCACCTTCGTCTATACTTAAATTTTCATTGATCCGCAAATATCTCAACTTTTCTAACGCATCACTAGCATTCGAAATCAATTCGCGTACAAATACCTATCACATATTTGAAACTTTTTAATGCAATATTACATTTGTTTGAGTATTTTATTTTATTTTATTTATTTTGGATCAACTTTGAAGCGCCTTTATATAAAAATAATAACAAATACAATAGGACCTCTCTTATTCTAATTAGTAGTAATTATTCAGAATTTTATTTCTATTTTGTTTGTATATATCCCAACAACTGTAAAAGAATAGAACAAACAAATTTTCAATCTGGAATCTGTCCATTTTTTAGTTGAAATTATTTTATTTTAATTCTATATAATTCGTTTTAATTCCATTATTTTAGAATAGAAGGACTTCCATTTAATTCAAATCAATCGAAAATGAAATTGACTCATTTAACCCGTTTCGTCCCAAAACGACAAAATTTGTCGCCGGTTTTCGTCCTTCTTAAGTTTAGAGATAACTCTGAGAAATTGTTATGAAATGGAGATTTCCGATAGTTTTTGGGTATGCTCCTTTCGAATCTGAAGTCTGTTTTTCGGTATCACTTCTCAGTTTTTCATTATGGCCACTTAAATGAATGAAAACGTGGAAAAAAGAAAAAACTTTTTCAGTAAACGGCAATTTTTATTGCGAAGGAGTTTCAGAATCATGTCAGGCTTCAAAATCCTGTGGCATAATCAGTTTTACTAAAAGTTTGTCAATATTAAGATTTGAATTACAAAATGGCGTCCTCGCAATGGCACTATTAATTTCGGATTTTTTTTTATTATTTGCTTTTTATTAAAATATTTTTGGTATTTTGTCGTGTATTATGACGAATATGTTCTTCTGGATTATTTTTGAGGTTAGTGAATACAAATCCGTTATTCAATTTGAGAAATTCAAAATGGCATATCCAATATGGCTAAACGAAATTTAAAAAAAAATTATCTGGTATTTGGTATATAGAAGGTTTCGAAGTCACATTGGATCTTACGAATGTTGACAATAACAAAAAATTGCGATAAATTTTATATTTTTCAAATACTATTGGACAAATATCAACTACTTAAAATAGAAATGGTAAAATAATCATTTAAACAAATTAATATTCTCAAAATTTGGGAGTTTTGTGCTGTTTTCAACATTTTAAAAATTTTTCTACGATTTTTAGCCTTTTTATGCAATTTCAAAGATTTTTGATGATTTAAAAAAATGTATGAAAGTTTTCTATCATTTTCAAAAGGTTTTATTTATACAAATATTTGTTTAAATAGAGAATTAGTATGGCAAATATTTTTGAAATATACTTTAAAGTATCTTTATAGAAAGACAAATATCTTTAAATATAAAATTGTTTGCATTTATTTTTGTTAAATTATTAAATTTTATTCAAATCTGTTAGAATATATTCAATACCGAAATGTGTTATTGTTAAACGTGTTTATTTTTGTTGCAATGTACCAGAACGTTTAAAACTGAGCAGTACCACAAATATATTTAATTTAAGATTATTTTTTTTCTCAAAATTGTTGGTTTTTGGTAAAATCTGTCGAAAATGTTCAAAACTGAAAAATGTTATTGATAAAAAACGTCAATATTTGTTTAAATTTGTGAGAAAGCATTTAAAATCATTTAAAAGAATTTTATGCGAAACACGATAAATAAAGCATTTTTCTGAATATGAAATTGTGCGATTTTTTGTTAAATAATGTTTTTCACTTTTTCAAGATTTGTCTGCAATTTAATTTTTCCCTGACCAATTTTGAAATTCCCTGACATTTTCCTGATTTCCCGGTTTTCCCTGACGGTGGCCACCATGAAATAGTATTAAATCAGTTGCGATATTAGCTATCTGTAAGGGAATTAAAATGTGAACAATTTCGACACTTTATGGGCGTAGAATAAAGTATGATTGAAATAACAGCAATTGAATGGTTCGGAATCGAATTAGAATGTCAAAGGACAGAAACGATATTCAAAAGGATTAAAAACATAAAAAATTGGTCGATATTTTAACACATTTCAATTCTAATGAATTTTCCCCTTCTTGCCGAGTAGGCGCAGATTATGGAGTACCGTTTTCTCTCTGAACAAAGTCGTTACTGCGAGGCTAGGGATCTGTCCATTTACGATTTTGAACATAAGAACCATGTTGTGATAGTTATGCAAAGATTTAATAGTACGAAGATCATGAATCGTAGCTAAATTTTTGTAATTGTGGTCAAAAAAATCCACAGGCGCACCAGACTTATGTGCCACATAGCAGATAAATCTATGCCGAACTGAATCCAGATCAGAGATATTCTTTGCTATGTAAGGGTTCCAAATAGTAGCATAGTAAGTTAAGTGCGGCAAAACTAGGATCCGATAAATATATGTAATAGTCGAAATGTTGTTAAAGTTTTTCGTTGTTCTAATAATAAAGCCGAGCATCAGTATTAAATAGAATGAATAATAAAATTTACCTCTTTATCCGAATACAATGATTTGGCAACAATATCCAATAACATCTTGGTTTCCGATTGAAATTCATGCTTATTGCTTTGTCCTATCGATGATCAAAAAAAATGTTTATAAGTAATGTGAAAAATGAATAATAAAAATAAAAAGAATTATAAAAAATGAAACCTGTAGCTTTCTCAGTATCTGTAATGATACTGTGGTAGTCTGCATTTTCAGAACTTTCCGGCTCTGCCTGAGTTGTTAAGAATCTTGAATGATTGCATATGATTGCTGAAATAAATCATATATTCATCATGTAATAATGAAGTTTATTTAAAATCTACATATTGATATCGCGAAATTCATTCCTGCTATTAAAAAAAATATAGTTTGAAACGGAGTTACATAACCTCCAAATTCTGTAATACTGAACCGTAGCCGGTTTTTTATAAATTACAATGACAGTATTATTGAAGATGTTTAAAAACATACTTGCGTTTTGTCTGTATCTTATATTTAGAGCGTGTCTCGAATGAGTTATTCGAAAAACTGGACGTGAAATTGATTTTGCTAATCTGAGAGCGGTTTGCAACCTCATGGCAGCGGCCATTTTTTCAAAACTAATCTGCTTCTGTTATATCTTCGGAATTTTAAACCGCGGCATGATTAGAGATATGTATTTAATTCCCACCAATCGAATTTCGATAAAGTTGTATAGAATTGGATTCAATTGTTAAATTCTGAATCCATACTTTGGTCAACGGTGAATCCATTTTAATACGTAAATACAATTCTATTCGTTCATACGAATAAAAAGGTTACTTTCTGTATTCATATTAATCCAAAAAAAATTTCTTTTTAAAAAATAAACCTTAAATACGTCCGTATTCAACATTATGGACTCAAAACTATCCAAGTGTATTAATTTCAATCCAAAAAAAGTTGTATTTCAAAAACGAAACTTTCAATACATCCGTATTCAACATTACGGATTCAAAACTATCCACATGTATTCATTTCAATCCAAAAAAAGTTGTACTTCAAAAACAAAACTTTGAATACATCCGTATTCAACATTACGGATTCAAAACTATCCAAATGTATTCATTTCAATCCAAAAAAGTTGTATTTCAAAAACGAAACTTTCAATACATCCGTATTCAACATTATGGATTAAAAAAGAACTATCCAAGGGTATTCATTTTAATCCAAAAAAAGTTGTACTTCAAAAACAAAACTTTGAATACATCCGTATTCAACATTACGGATTCAAAACTATCCAAATGTATTCATTTCAAACCAAAAAAAGTTATATTTCAAAAACAAAACTTTCAATACATCTGTATTCAACATTACGGATTCAAAACTATCCAAATGTATTCATTTCAAACCAAAAAAAGTTATATTTCAAAAACAAAACTTTCAATACATCTGTATTCAACATTATGGATTCAAAACTATCCAAGCGTATTCATTTCAATCCAAAAAAGTTGTATTTCAAAAACGAAACTTTGAATATATCCTTATTCAACATTATGGATTCAAAACTATCCAAATGTATTCATTTCAAACCAAGAAAAGTTGTATTTCAAAAACGAAACTTTGAATATATCCTTATTCAACATTACGGATTCAAAACTATCCAAGTGTATTCATTTCAATCCAAAAAAAGTTATATTTCAAAAACAAAACTTTCAATACATCTGTATTCAACATTATGGATTCAAAACTATCCAAATGTATTCATTTCAAACCAAGAAAAGTTGTATTTCAAAAACGAAACTTTGAATATATCCTTATTCAACATTACGGATTCAAAACTATCCAAGTGTATCCATTTTAATCCAAAAAAAGTTTCCTATTTAAAAACGAAGCATTTAATGCATCCGTATTCAACATTACGGATTCAAAAGTAGCCAAGTGTATTCATTTCAATCCAAAAAAAGTTGTATTTCAAAAACACTACTTTCAATACATCTGTATTCAACATTACGGATTCAAAACTATCCAAGTGTATCCATTTCAATCCAAAAAAAGTTTCCTATTTAAAAACGAAGCATTTAATGCATCCGTATTCAACATTACGGATTCAAAAGTAGCCAAGTGTATCCATTTCAATCCAAAAAAAGTTTCCTACTTAAAAACGAAACATTGACTGGATCCGTATTCCACAGTACGGATTCAAAACTATCCACATGTATTCATTTCAATTCAAAAAAAGTTGTATTTCAAAAACAAAACTTTGAATGCCTCCGTACTCGACATTACGAATTCAAAACTATCCAAGTGTATCCATTTCAATCCAAAAAAAGTTGTGCTGGGAGGCTCCGCTCCCCAGACCCCCTTTTTATACTAGCCTAACCTCCAACCAACAGATGTCAGCAATAATTGAACCTACGTGAAGTACGTATTCCGATATTGATAGCGACATTAATTCAACATTAATTCGACACTCATTCGATTTGACCTTCAATGGACCTAGAAGATTAAGGTCGATTTCACAGCAAAAGTCATCATTGAATGCCCAGGGTCATTTCTTAAACGTTTCGTCTAAATCATTTTTCTGTAGAAACGCCTACTCTACAACAATTTTTTGAACATCCTATTACCTGTATATTGCACAAACTCATTATGGGCATTTTCATCTGTGATTTGGGGCTTACCGTTGAGATTACGAAAACAGTGCATACAACCTTTTTTGTAGAGAATTACATGCCCAACATTTTTTGTTTCACACATTTTTTTGTTAGACCCGTAGTTTTCAAGATAAATACAAAAAACTAAAAAAAAACGCGTTTTTTAGCGTTTTTTTTCAAGAAAGCGGCTTTAATATGTCTGCGTGCCAAATTTTACCATCATATTCGGATTCAGGAGGCAAAAATACGTCGGAAAAACCTAGTTACGATTTTTTTCCGAGGGAGGACGTCTTTCCGAAGATTTACCAATATTTTCAAGCAAATATTATGTCCGACTTTGTATTTGGAAAATCAACAGAGAAACATGCAATATTAAATGCGGTTTATTAGAATAGATTTTCTCTTAAGAAATGTTTCAGTTATGTTGTGAAAAATCAGTGTTGGCAAAAACAAAATTTTCCTGATAGTGTACCTTTACTTAGAGTACTAACATTTTTAGTTCTGATTTCCAGTAGATTATGTACTTTATAAACTGACAACATGTTTCTTAACATATATGTTCACTAAATAGACTTCGTTTTACCCTAGAAAATGTTCGCAATTGTAGTGAAACGTTGGAAAATTAAAATAAGAATAGTGCGACCCACAGATCAGTTTGTAACCATTTACTATTCAGTTTCAAATTTTAAATACTTATTTCTCAGACAGCAAAATATAAAAGAGTTCAGAATGATTTCGAAATGTGCTTTAATATAAGTGATATGTCGTACCCTTGGAGAGTGTTCTGAACAAGATGTCATTATAAGATCTTTATGAACTCATGTTTAGATAAACCTTGGAAAGAGGAGCAACTAAATTCTTTTGGAGCACATTTCGAAATCGTTCTGAACTCTTTTTTATTTTGCTGTCTGGGAAGTATTGTAATTTAGTTGTATTTTCTCATTTTAAAAGAAATGCCCGCAATAGATTGCTCAAAAGAATAAGAAATACATATCAAAATTTGTCATTTAAAGTTTATATTAATTTCGGGTTAATAGTGCAATATGTCGCTTTTATGTTCCTGAAAATATTAGTAAATCATTATTTTTAATAAATTTCAATAAATTGATGAATTCAAATTTAAATACTGTAGAATTGTTTGTATCAACAATACATTGTTTAACCAATTTTGCCTAAATGTCTTCGATTTTCAAAGAATTTTCTTTGGCCTATTTTCATGCTATTTGTTAAAAAAGAAATTAGGGAAGATATTATACGACTTAACATGATTTGTACCACCTGAAAATAATTTAAACGTATACATATACCGGTATTATCCATGTCCTTTTTCACATGAAAAAATGTTTTTGAGTCCTAAACTTTAAAATACGTAGGGTCGCCAATAACAAATTTAATTATCAATTTAACTCTCTAACAAATGGCTTTTGAAGTGAACTTTGAAACTATAGAAATGTGCCAAGGATAAAAATTCTTAGAATTTATTCAGAAATACACTCGAATTTGTCTGGATTTTCTTTATGTGTGAACACACTTGGGATTTATTGAGACTGGTTTAATATTTAAATAAATAAAATAAATTAACATTTTTGTTTATATTAAAAGTATTGATTTCAGAAAATAAAATATTGTTTTAATTTTTTTCATAAAAATTAATGAAAATTTCCATAATAAAAAAGACGAATGCATGCACTATAAAAAATGTTGATGTAAATTTACCACGAAAACCGTAGGACACAAAAATACCACTGATAATCGCAGGAAATTTACCAAGAGCTGGTAAAATATAATCTATCGGTGTAAAATTACCTTGGAGCAATGTAATATTTTAATACAAGATTAGAGGAATTTTACATCAGTCAGGTTATTTTTACACTGACTGCACTGTGATGTCGCACTAAACTATTGGGAGTTTACATAATTGCTGTAATATTACAATTTTTAATTTTTCCATTTTAATGTAAATTTACCACGATTATTAGTGGTATTTTTGTGTCCAATGATTTTCGTGGGAAAATTACACTTTTATTGTAATATTACTATGTTTATGGTAAAAATCCTCGAGAAATCATTGAGAAATTACAACAAATCTGTAATTTCACCACAAACATCGTTGGAAATGATTACATTAATGCAATGTAATTTTACTTGACACTTTTTTCAGTGTGTAAGCCAGAAAACATTATATTTTCTAAATATATATTTACATGTTGCCTCCAATATACAAAATTGAAATGCATCACATTAGTGGAATTCATAATCGTGCCTATCGGCAAGAAGAAGTACTATTCTCTTCTAAGACAATTCCTCAGTGTTTGATCAAGAATGAAACGAAACGTAAAGCAAATTAATTTATTCATCTACGCGAATTGTATACATCAGTTACGGAAATTTTGAAAAATTGCAATTCTACACATGGAAAAAAATGTTCCGCTCAGACTGTATCGAACGCAGTAAACAAAAAACAATTGACAACAAATTGTACTTCATTAAGCGTGTCGATTCTGAATTCGTTTTTTTTTTATTTGCAACGAATTTCAACGAATTTCAACGAATAAATATTTTCTATTTAATTTTTTTTGTTACATTCAAATTTATTGAAATTATACATAGTGTAGCAAATATAACCATTGGTCGAATGAATTTAATACAACTTACCTACCACTGTTCTATTTTTAACTTTTATTCAAATTGATTCGAGGAAATCACCCTTCTTCCGTTTCAATTAAAATAATTGAATTTAACTTTTTTCTAATAACTATTATCAATTGAAATTCATTAAAATGTATCTACTAATTAAATTCCACTCAGAGGCCATGAACTGATGAAAATTACATTAGCGGATTGTAAGTCATAAAATATGTATTTAAACAGATAACAGAATATACAGAAACGACTACTCGTGTGTGACATTGAAAGACAATTTATATAACTCGAAAATATTGTAGTTCGATATTTCAATTAAAACAATCGTTTTACTTTTCGCGCCCAGTTTTCATGTTCAGTAAACGAAGATGAATTGAAATGGATTGAAGTGGATAAATATTAATTAAAACGAATTAAAACGACCGGAATGAATCTACTATGAATTCATTAGAATTTGTATTTTTAATAGTTTCAATTTGTTTGATAGAATACTCAATTCGTTTTCGTTTGCTGGGTGGTTTTTAATGTTTTTCATGATATTAACATATATAAATTAACCAAAGAGAATTTATACTTACATCAAGACGTACTAACACGTTTATCTATATATATTAACTATAAAAATTAAATCCGTTTATGCCCATTCACATCGAAATCAATTGAGTAATCGGAATTCGATTACAATTGATTGAAATTTCCATTCCCATTTGTACTTTGAAGCTATGAAAAATCTTGAAATTTAATGAAAATATAATGGCAGCAAATTTTAGGGAGGTAAAATAAAAGTAATTAATGTTGTTCATTAAAATGTATATATGTACGTAGTAAATGAAAAATTATTAAGAAGAATTAAACATTTTTAATCCCTCTTAATCTTTCAGTATCCAAGTTCTTGAGCCCTATTTTAAAATACTCGAATTGAAAATTGTGATATTCTAAAATTCTTTATCCATTTTCAAGAATAAATATAGGAATACAAAATGTTCTCTTTTATCGTGGGTTTAATTGATTTAAAAATGTAAAACGAAATCTAAGTTTTGTTCTTTTATAATTTTTATATTTTACATTGCATGACGTAATTATCTCTTTGCGTTTAAACTGTTATTAATTGCTATTAACTTTTCAATGGAAAATGTGTTTTCTGCTGATAAGGAATTGAAAGAGAACATTGATTATTTTTTTTTAATTATTTACTTATTCATTGAGGTGTTGATTATTGGAGATCTTTATTTATTTATTTATTTTTATTTTCTACGGCCTAAAGGCCTTTTAAAAATTTAGAATAAAAAATAAAATAAGTAGCGCAAATTGCAACACGTATTGAAAATAATAATTTTAAATATACAACCCGAATTACGAAAGTCAACAACTCGTAACAATATTAATTAAAACCTAATTCTACGACATAAAATTTTCCACGCGATAACCTGACTAGATAAACTATAACGGAGCGTTGTGTCGATTAAAATTTCGAAGGCAGTGTATCTTTAAAAATCTAGGTAAAGATACCTCAGTATAGTTAGATGGAAGTTGCGGAAGAGCATTCCACGATCTCTTTAGACGCGTTACAACAGAATAAAATTCAAAGCCACGTTTGCACTGGTCCTCCACCAATGTTCGAGAGTTCCTAATTGAATATGGCACATTGCGGTGTACAAACAAGGCAGATAGATCACTGCAAATAACCTTACCATTAATGATCTTAAAGACATAAGAGACGTCATTAAGATGATGCATCGACTGGATTGTATACTGGTTAAATTGCTTAGATCGATCTGAATAGTTATGCTCCAAATAGGACATTGGACATTGGGCTTTAAAAGATAAAAATCGGATAAATTTATGCTGAATGGATTCAAGCAAAATAAAGTCTTTCTTATTAAATGGCGACCAAATCGGAGAGCAATATATAAAATGAGAAACAACCAATGCATTATATAAATTAATTAAAGTAGAGATATTTGTAAAGTCAGTTGTAGAACGTCTCAAAAAGCCCAATGCCGAATAAGCCCTAGATACCACACCTCTAATATGCTCACTAAATCTTAGATCTGAATTAAACAGAACTCCCAAATCCGAGACAGAGCTGACCAATTGCAAAGATTCATTTAGCAGCATATAATCAAATCTAAAGCTATTCGGATTTCGAGAGAAAGTAACAACCTTACATTTAGCTACATTTAATGACAAAAGATTCGCATCCGACCAGTCTAAAACCAGATCTTCAGCAATACGTAAAATAAATGTAAGAATATTCAATTCAAATCCCTTTATGTTTAAAAAACACGTAGTCCGATGAGCTGTATAACAAATATATGCAACATTAATTTAATGACGGAGCTATTTATTAAAGTACAGCCGACAATAATCTCGTTTTAAGCATTTTCCACGATTTGAGAGGTTTTCAAAATCAAAAAACTTTTTTTTCTTTATTGAAAAGAATATCAAAATTATATTTTCTATTACTTTTTATGGAATAAAGTGTATTAAAAAATACCAATATTATATTAATATTGAAACATATTAAATCGAGAACATTTCAATACCGTTTCATAGATTAAATGATGCGTACGGTTTATTCCATTAATAAAAGGATAAAAAAGAATTTAGATTATTAAAATATTATTTTTCCATAGTCAGGGATTCAAGAGGTCAAGAAACCGATAAAAATTTTATTTTTTTATATCATTTTTAATCATTTTTACTTTACTCGGTTGCGTTCATTTTCGTTTGAAGTCAAAGTGTCATTTTTCAAATTAATTCAGTTCGTTAAACATTATTTTCTGTGATTCGTTTAAATACTTTACATTCCGCTAATCGAAAATTAATTCAATGTTGATATTGTTCGAGTAATTCATGTCTACATTCCATGGCGAAAAATTCTCCAATCTTTCTGTATTCCGAATTATTTTGCGTCTATGTAGACGAATTGAACATTTCTTTCCAGAATATATACTTAACAAATTGTCCCATCAATTTATTTCAATACTTCTTTAAGTATTTAAGTCAAGAATGTTTAATTCTTGTTAATTCCTACAAATTAGAAGTAATTGACGATTTATTTTACCTGGATCAAAAAATGAAAGTCAAGTATTCGATAGAATTCAAAATCTTAATATTTATCCCAACCAATTTTCGTTTACTTGGCGCATAATTCTGTTTAATTCGATACTTCAAACTGTTTCACAAGATGAAAATCCGTTAACCCTTTGAAGCATACATTTTTCCGTACGCGGAAAATGGCTGAAAATCGTTACTCGGGAGTTTTCGGGGTCGCTGATTACGAATCTGAACTCAGATTTTCAAAATTCAATATGGCGAATCTAAAATGGCGGACCGAAATCTACTTGATCGACTGATGAAACTGGAATTATTGTCTCCATTTTTTTTTGTATTTTTTTAATATTTTTTTTTTATTTTTCGGCAATATTATTTATTTTCGGTAAATAATTTAGAACTAAACGACGAATACAGGTGAGTTTTACAGCCGCGAACTATGACATTTTAACATTCGGGTATGCCATATTGAATTCGCCATTTTGAATATTGAAAATTTGCGTTCAGATTCGTAATCAGCGACCCCGAAAACCCCCGAGTACCCAGTTTCATATCAATCAAGTAACTTTCCACATTTCGGTCCGCCATTTTGGATCCGCCATATTGAATTTTGAAAATCTGAGTTCAGATTCGTAATCAGCGACCGCGAAAACCCCCGAGTACCCAGTTTCATATCAATCAAGTAACTTTCCACATTTCGGTCCGCCATTTTGGATCCGCCATATTGAATTTTGAAAATCTGAGTTCAGGTTCGTAATCAGCGACCGCGAAAACCCCCGAGTACCCAGTTTCGTCATGTTTTAGTGACGCTTTCGTCTCAGCATACATTTTTTGTGAAAAAATTCATAAAATTTACAATTTGTTAATTATTTAAACAATTATAACATAATAATTAATGATAAATATTGATTTATTTATGTTTCCTAAGGTATGAAATAAAAGATTGCAAGGAAATTGATTAATAATTACCTGAAATATGTTAAAAATGCATTACAAAAAGGTGTCGATCTGGATGCTTGTAAGGGTTAAAAAAAAAAATTATCCCACAATTAAAAATAATTTTCAATTAGAAAGTGAAACTTTCGAAATTACAAGTTTCCGAATTATTTTCAATTCATTATTTATAATTGCGCATGTTATTTTGTATGTATTCTTGAATATACAATTTCATAATAACTTATTATTACTTTTTATAATTACAATTTTATACAAAATGATAGAAATTAATGTTTACGTAAATAGCTGACGAGAAAACGCTAAATATGTGTGGGAAAAGACATGAAGGTGCAAGAACGATTCAAATCGCCGCAAGATGGCGATGGTAGTCTCTTTACCGACCTGACCATATTGTTCGTCAATATACGCATTACAAATTTTGAATTCGGAATGCATATATTTGGCTCATATAATCGTAAATTCCTAAAATTTCTATGAATTTACGTATTCTATTCCTTTCCTATGCTGATGTAATTTGTAGGCAGCATAGTTACCGACGCGGTATTTCTGAAAGGGTCGTAGAGTGGCGCTGACGTCGCCTGCGTGTGGCGCGACCGAGATGGAGCATACCGTCGCCCCTCTACTAAGCGAGGTTAATTATGCCCCGCCGTTTGAACGATATATGCCTCCGTACCCACGCGCAGTCCGTTTAATGGCCCCGCGCGCCTTCACGAGGGCCGTTAACGATCTTTACTGCCGTTTAAATCGCGGTCTCTCTCGCGCCCCCGAAAACCTGCCAAGCATCGCGTAATCATGTCCAAGTATGCCGTCAGTACAACCGCGGGAAACGCGCGTAAACTGTGACGTGTGACGTATAGTGTCAAAAAGTGAGGTTATGTAATTGTTTGGTGGGACTTTTCTCAAGTCCGAATTCGATGTGCGCACAGACGTGCGTGCGAAAACGTCAACACGTTCTTTCAATCGCAATTTTTTAAAACAGGTGTGTGTGTGTGTGTGAATGTGTATACATTTTGAACTCCGAAACTCGGAACCTTCGGATCATTCGCGAGGAAATCCTCGAAAGTGTCGGGATCAACAACCGAGTTTCCGGGAGAATCGAAATATCAATTTGACAATCTGATATTTATTTGGAATATTATATTTCGGAGTCGGCGAGTCCAGCAAGAGTTTGGATCGTTGTTGTATTTTCATTCCATGTATGATTTCGTCACGCGCTGTCCTCAACTACCTGTTGTGACATTCGTCTTTCTCTGTCTCGCGCCTTAGTTCGATAGAGAAGAAGAGATAATGGAGCGTGTGTCGCGACGCCAACCGTCGTCCCTGGAACTTGCCAATTCCACCGCGAAAGTTCCTTTCGCAATCCGTCAAACTTTTCCACATAATCAACAATTGACAACTCCAAAATATCAGTCGAAATTTACAAAAATTTCGAGTGTCTGACAGGTAGTTGAAAAACGGAGTATTTCCTGTTTTTACTGTTATTGTTTTGTTTTTTATCGTTATTTCAATTAAGAAATCTCATGATACTAATTTACATGACATTTGATGACGTTTTTAGTTGACATTCAACCGATGACAAGAAATGTCAGTTTGCATTACGTTTAAGCCCATAAATTGGGAAATTTAATAAGCAATTGTAAAAAGTATTTTGTTTGTATGTATTATAAAGTAAAATTATTTATTAATTTTGTTTAAATTAAAGCTAAGACTAAGTAGATTTCTAACTGTCAATGTAAACGATTATTCTCGAGTCTCGGAACGAATAATTGAAACTATTAATTCTTTCGTGTTGTGTTCTCAACATTTCTAGAAAACGACAGAGTAATATCCTGATATTAGCAAATATGTTGCACTTAATTAAAAAAATATTAACTGTATTTGAATACTTCGTAGATATTTAACCTTCTACCTTCCTCGTCACTTGACATTTGGTTTCTGTAATTTAATAAAAGTTTTGTTAAATTATTCTTTTATTTGTGAAACATAAAATATATTTTTGTTTTTGTACAGTAGGACCTCTCTTATTCTAATTAGTAAAGTTTTTCAAGATGGCGCCGACCTCTCTTATTCTAATTTTCCCCTTATCCCCACTTACTTTGCTTGCGAGCTTGTGATTAGTGGACAATATTTTTCGTTGACTTTTCATGTGATAGTGGGAGAAGACTTGTGGGGGAATGATTAGAATAAGAGAGGTCCTACTGTATTACTATATTTTAAATGTATTATTGTGAAGCATGAAATATATGTCGCATATTTTTAATACGCAATTAAAAATGTTCGACTTTAAAAATGATATTGAAGCGAATAGAAATTCCATTCAATATAGATATTACTTCGAAACTTAATATTCGTTTAAAAAACTATTCTAATATTGTTCTTTATAATATAAAAATGAGATATAAAATAAGTACAAACGTCACTCATACAAAAATGTTCAAATAATTCTTAGCGTTAACCAAGAGTCAAGTAAATTCACATAATAAATATTGACACAACGTACCATTTGTCAAATGATTCGGTGAAGGATTCTAAGTGTATTATGTATGTTCGTTCATCTTGTTTACCGGAAGGTGTAGTGCAATAATGTTAAAAATTTAATTCATATCAATTTATTTTCTTTTTTATATATATAGACTTTTTAAAAATCTTATTAATTAATAATGATGTATTAAATATATAATTAAACGAATATTTGAAGTGTTTTGTTTTGTTTTTATTTTTATTATATTCAAGACAAATATCTTGTATAATGTCAGGGATAATAATTAATAATATTTCAAATGAAATAGGCACACGACACTTGACTAATTAGATCATCTTCATTAACTCGATAATAAAAAAAAAATATGTCTGCAATTGGTAAAATATATATATAAATATCTATCAAGTGAATTATAATTAATGGTTCTTAAGCATTATTTTCTTATTATCAGCATGACCAAAATTTCCTATCCTCTGATAAAATACAATTTGAAGATAAATATAATTAAATTATACTACAGTAGAACCTCTCTTATTTCAATTGCCCCTCTTATTTCAATTGTTTCCCCTCAGGCCTTCCCCCACCACAGTTTACAGTGTTTACACCATAAAAGTTGTACAGTGTAAATACCATTTAACCTACATTTGCAAACATTAGTCGGTAGACTAATATGTAATGAAATTTCAAATTTTGCATCAAACTCATGATTTACATCATACAAATTATTCGAGAAGCTGCTAATTTCGTAAAATAAAAGTGCACATTTGAAGGTTAGGATGTTGTCAATTTTTAATGATGTGTTCCAAGACCTCCACAAAAATTGAAAAGTCTTTCATTTGCAAAATAACAAACAAATCCAATATCAGCAGCTTAGTACTAAATTTGAAGTGATTTGAAGATTTCATTAATCATATTTGCAAATTTGGGTTAAATATTGTCATTTCGGTCTTAATCACAGTGTATTTGTTTTTGAAACAAAAAATTATTGATACATAATTATATGTAATAAAGTGCATAATGTAAATTTAAAATGTTTATTTATACACTCGTATGCAGACATAAATGACCATAAATAAATACGAAAGGTTGCAGTCTTTATTTATCACATAAAGGCACAAGTTGTGTACATTTTTATCCAAATTTAAAATTCTCTACACATTTTTCAGATAAATTATATATATATATATTTTACACAATTCAACTGTAAAATATATACGATGTGTAACAAAAATAAAAAGATATCAGATATTATCATCCACTATTAAAGCGTTAAATAGAGTAATGGAGTAAGGGGAAATTTCAAATAAGAGGGGTCGACACCATCTTGAAAACCATGACCAGTTGAAATAAGAGGGATTCTACTGTAATTACATAAATGACTCAAGTAAATTTCAAACCATAATTTACTTATCAATTAATACTACTTAACCTTTAGATTGCCGGGATTTAGAAGAGCATATCACCCTCAGAAAACTGGTATTTAAGTTACCTCATATCAATGATTGATCATACACAAAGTGTAGATCATGAGGTGGGTCGATATATTGATTCTCCGGCAGGGAACAGAACTGCTAATGTTTTTAAAAAATGTATTTTTAATAGTAGAAAACGCTTCTTTCTTTATGAGAATATTATATAAGTTAAATTTGTAGATTTAATTAAATTTGAAGGATTGATAGTCAAATTTTAAGGGTTGTTTTAAAGATATTTCGCCCCTTTAGACATAGGATTCAAATTTTATTTATTTTATAGTGCAGATACACTTTTCCGGAGTATTTTTCCACGTTGAATCCAAATCTAATGACGAAAATACAATAAATTCAAAAACAACCCCTGAAATAATTAAAAATAAAAAACCACCCCATCAAATATGGTATTCAAGTTTTATTTATTTTGTAGTGTAAGTACACTAAATATGTATTCACTTGTAATTATAGTCTGAAGGAAACAAAATAAAACCACTTGCACAATGTAGAAAATACAGATTTAATGGATTTGGGGTAGGTAAAAAGGGGTGTGGAGGGGTAAATTTATCTTAAATGACTTTAATAAGTGAAAATAATAATAAATTAATATATATTTTAGTCTAAAAATAAACATTAAACAAGTTTTTATGATGCGTCAAAATATTGATTTTCCGGCAGTCTAAAGGTTAAATTGAATATTGTCAATATTTGTTCATAATTTGGTAGATGAAATATTAACAAATTTCAAAGTTCCCATCACATGATGCATCAAAAATGTTGGAAAAATAATTTATTGCTATTCAGGAAACATAAAAAATCATTATTTGTAGATAAAAATATAGTGAAATTCTGGTAATTAAAATAATACCAAAATTGTTTTAAAAATTTTAAAATTGTTTGTAAACTTATACGTAATTCTTGTTACATATATTTTAAAAAAAATACATTAAACCGTTTTTTGATTAACATAAAAAATTTTCCTTGGCATAACAATTATTGATACTGACGTATTTTATGTTGTTTCTTAAACCTTGTAAGGGCATAGTGCAATTTACGAACGTGTTTACATGTATCGTCTACCGTGCAATTAATTGTCTTCAATCTTCCACGGTTGAAGTTTCATTATCCTCCAGAAGATCCGGTTTTTAATTTTTCGTTTCCAAGTTTATATTTCATTTTTCTCGTTGCTTTCCTTGGATCTTCCGTACTCCATTAATTTCATTTATTTAATCGTTAATCAATTTATTTTCCCATTTACGCGGCTAATGAAACATTATTTTATAATCAACTGGTTAAAGATTTAGTTGATTATAGGTTTATTTTAAATGACTATTTCGTTATAAAACAGAATAACGTGATATTTGTGGTTACGTATACGATAGATTTTGAATATAATCTGAATACAGCAATCCCTCCCAATATTAGCCTAGCCCCTCTTGTCTAGTCCGCGCATAATAAGAATACGCGTATGCGTCGACTGAATGCGCATACGTGCAATTGCCGATAGTGGGGGAAAAGTATATATGGGAGGCTAATATTGAGAGGGCCTTAACAATTAATATTGTGAGGGGCTGCATATAAGCGTTCAGTATATTTTTATCAGATAAATTTATTTGAAATTATTTCGTGTACAGTAGCCTCCGTCCTAAGTTATACGTATATCCAAAGTTATACATTTGGTTTAACCAAAGTTATACCACTCTCTTCCTCTCCTTCCCCACCACGTTGTTTAGCTGAGTCACACTCGCTTTACGACACTCACACAGAAGCACTCATTGGACGGGCATAAAAAAATATGAAAGTGGGGATATTGAAAGGTTATAACTTTGGAGAATCTTCCGCAATTTTGAAAGAACCGACCGTATAACTTAGGACGGGTCCTACTGTATATGATTAAGGCGTTAGATGTTTATATCTATATATAACATGTTTAGCCATTTTCTATATTCTCAAATTTCAGCATTTCGCGAAAACAAATGAAAGAGGAGTATTCGTACCTTGAGATGTTTTCGATTGTCGTTTATGGCAACAAAAATTTACGTACGATTAGGTTAGCTTAGGTTAGTAATAAATTTAATCACATTATATGGTTTAATATGAAAAATAATAAAATTAACAGTTTCTACAATAAATTGTTATATCCTAATGAAAGTTTTCAATTAACAACTTTTTTCTCTCTATGAACGGAGTTAATAGAATCATTTTACCGTAGTAAAACACGATGTTACAAAACATAGTTTAATTAACTTTTTCGGTAGTAATACCAGAATGTTGTTTCGTTTACTATTTCCCGATCGTTGAATATGACATAAAGTACATTATCTCAAATCTACCCCAAACATAACCTTAATAATCACTTTAAATATAGTAATACAGATGTAATAAAATTAATTAAATGAAAATAATCTCTTAATGAAAATTCCCATAGCAAAAATCGTTGCTTATTCCTTCTTTGGTATTTTCCCTCATTTTGTATTTTTTATGTATTAGGTTTTAAGACAAATAGACAAATATAGTAAAATGTCTATAATCTATTTATTAATTTATTTATTTGTTGATAATATTACTATTCTTCGAATGGGTAATTAAGTACAGTCTAAGAATAATAATGCCCCTATAAAATATATATTTAAAAAATACAGATTAACTATACTTCGTAGTAATTTTCGGCTAAACTTAAAGAAGTAGGTTAGATTTGACCAAGAAAATTATAATCTAAGAATAATACATAAAATACACATTTCATATATTTTGATCAGTACAGTAGTACTTCCCTTATTCTAATTTTTTCTCTTCTCCTATTCTAATATTTCCCCTCACGCATTCTCCCCACTGACGTGTGTTAATGTGTGGATTTTCTAAATAAAAATAACGACGCATGCGCAACAAAGGGAAAAGAGACAATAGTGAGACAGCAAATCTTAGTAGTGAGGGAGAGGAAAAAATTAGAATAAGGGAAGAAGTCCGCCATCTTGCCTGACTGGACAAATTAGAATAAGGGAAGGACTACTGTATAATGAAACAATAAAACGAGTGACCCCTAGGATATATTGAACTGCGTATAATTGAGAGGTCTTATTGATTTACCCTGTTTCTAGCTGAATATCTCGAAAACAATTAATTTTTTTAATTTGTGCCTGTAACAAATTTTTCGGCATGTTAAAACATTTTTAAAATTGCATTAGTTTTCAATCGAATATTTTTTCTTAGTAAAATAAGAATCACAACGCAAATCGAAAAGGCCCGTTATTTAAATGTGGGGGTCGTAGGTTTTATCGATTTATAATCGTCATCTCGGAAATTGTTCACTTTTTATCTCTGAGCATTTTTAATTCCGATTAGTTTTGGGGTTATTTATCGTGAAAATCGTAGGACGCAAAAATACCTCTGATGATCACAGAAAATGTAGCTAAGCTTACAATTATTATAGTTTTTAATTTTACTTTACACATTCTCAGTGTATACTAAGGTACACTCATCCACTCTACACCTCTAACTTATTCAAAAACTATTAATGCATGTACATAAAACACGTACTAATTTATTAGTAAAATTCGGCTTTATAAAAATTATATTACGAAAAAAAAAACATAAATTTACCGATCAATTTAGTTTGACCTTTGAAAATTCGCAATTATTACTAACTGAACTAATGACGTCTTTTTTTCTTTTAGTAATTTTAGTTTTGAATTTTATTAGTAAAAAACCTCGTGTTTATTTATGTTTAAAGCTAAAATCATTTATGTAACGGTTTAAAAATAACCAAACAGCACAGAAATTAATTAAATCAAACAAAACTGAAGTGTTAACCATTTGTTGAACTCTGAACTCTGTCGAAGTCAAATTCAAAAGAGTAAAACGCCTCCGAATTGAGCAGACATAATTTGCAAAATTTGGGCCAAAATTGTTAGCATCGTCTAACAGGTTCTTAGCAGGTATTTCGGGTGCGATTGACCCACTGTATATTGCCGGTTTCGGCGGTGTGCGTAGGATCCTCGTAGCATGAAATCGACGGTCAACACGAGCTCTCTTTTTGACTTTCGTAGGTAAGATCGGTCGGGCTTCTGTTTTTTTTTTCTTTTATTATTTTTGTAAGAAACGACTCGTTCTTATTCCCCTTCTCTTGGAGCGTGGAGTCCCGTGGCAAGAGATCGCGTTGCGGCGGCAAGAGCAAGTCGCTTATCGAGAAACAAGAGGAGAGAAGTTAGTCGCGCGCCGTGATCGTCGCGCGTCACTTTCGGTCGCGCGCCGTCTCGCGTCAGTTTCATTCTCTTCGATTTAAATATCGATTTTTTGAGTCTCGATTCTCTCTGAAACGCGAGAGTGTTGCCCATGGAAAGTCCCGCGAGGATATGGATGGCGTCGAATCTTCGAAGGAATTCCGAGGTCGGAATTTGCCAGACAACATTTTGAATTTCTATAATTTTCTAGGTTAGGAACGACTACCCGGCTAAGAAGAGATCCGAGAGCTTGCTAACGACAACAGGTTCTAGAATATCGTCGAGTAAACAACATAAGAAACTACTCGAAGAGAAACCAAAGTACCTGACCAAGTGTTTTTGTTTACTGAGGACGGTGTCACGTGACGGGTAATAGCCGCAACGAACGCGCGCGAGGTTCAGACGTCGGATTCCATTAGTTGATCGCCTTATCGACTTTTCGTCTCTTATCACCGACGAAGCTTCAAGTGTTCTCAACTGTCGATCCAAAACATTTCGCCGGTCCGGATTCGATTATCTCATCGGTCGGTAATGACAATGCTTTTCTATTACGTGCCTTAATATCGAGCACTATACAGGGCTCGTCAGCAACGAATGCAGAATAATTGTACAGTTTTTGCAAAGACTCAGGAGGAACATAAGCCAGAACTTTGTACAAGATAACTAATAAGCTGGAAACCTAGGAAGCAATATAACGAACAATATTAACTTAGCGTATGAGATGTAAGCATAATATTTATGCGAAGCGTCGATAAGCAGGATTCTTAAATTTACACGCAGTGTCTTAGAAACCGGAAATATTGAATAAACTGAACGTAGCAATGCAGCGCTCGGCGGAGAAATAAATGCAGCTTGTCGTTACCGTATCAACCCGCTTAATACTGAAAAGACCCGAGGATACTCGAAAGAAGCCAACGTAAACAAAAGAGAAATGTAATTAGGTGTCAACGGAGTGGACTCTTTATATCAAGATCTCGGACATTAATCCAGGAATGCGGCAAGTGTTGGGGTGGTCGTGACGAAAAGCAATAAGGGGTGAAGTGATAAGGATGATCCTTGCTGAAAGTAACGCGGAATCGCCAAGTATCCGAGACTCGGCGATCGAGAAGCTTACCAAGTTCACCGGTAGCGGGGGTCATCTCTGAGCTGGCTTACTCTGCGTTGGATTTAGGGGGCTGTATGGAGGCCGGGGGGCTTCTGCCTCGTCAGCCCCCACAAGGCCCCCCTGGATCTGTCTCCGTGTGCACCGGCGCGATCCAGGGAGCGAACAGCAACAGCGGTGCCAACGTCTTGCACAACGTACCGAACGTCGGTAACGTCGTCGGTGGATTGGGAATCAACAGCCTCGGCAGTAATACGAATCATTCGCCGGTGCATGATCTCAACAATCCGAACTGTGGCCAGCTGAATCAAGTGAACCAGCAGCTGCAGCTACAGCAACAAATGGGTCAGGCACCCGGCATGGGCGATGGGATTCCTCCCAAAAGGCAGGCCGTCGTTGATCGGCTTCGGAGGAGAATCGAGAGTTATCGGAGACGGCAGACCGACTGCATACCCAAGTTCGAACAAACTTTTAGTGGCTTGTGCGACCAGAACATTCAGGACACTCTAGTGTTGAAGCAGAGGTTTCTCGAGAATAAGGCCAGGAAGCAAGCCAAGAAGACGGAAAAGAAGCAGTCCGATCCTGTGGGCCTCTCCAGCATTCATGTGGTAAGTTATGACCTTCACAATATTTCAATAGACTCACCTATTTTTGTTATGCACACCAACATGCAGAGATTCTCTCACAAGTTTCATGAATACATTGACGATCGCATTGAAGAAATTCGACAACGGAGAATCCGTCTACACAATTTTCTTATTTAATGATTGTTTTGAAAGTCTTAATTGTTGGCAGTTGCTAAGTAAAACATGAACCGATGAAAATGATTTAGGAAGATTCTTCTTTTGAGGGAAATCTCTTACATTAGGTAAATGTCGCTCGGTTGTCAGTGAAGTCGGATCTGGCCAATCGGTTGCAAGTTCTTCGCACGTATCGGCATCGATACTTGTAGGCTATACGCACCGACCGATGCATGTTCCTGTAAGTTTCACGTGTTCAAAAATCATAAGACAGGCCTGCAAATAATGGGGTCATGACAGTTTTTGCAAAGTGAAGGCTCATTTCTGAAGTAATTTTTGTGGTACAGGACGCAACATTTGTATGGGTCTTTCCGTTAGTTGGATACGATATATATCCCCATTCTTTCTTACATTTTAATATAATGACTTCAATTTGCAATTGCCAATCCCGAAACATCCCCGAGTACAAATTTGTACCAGGCCAGGTTTCTTAATTTCAAATTGGCGTAACTTGGCAAAGAAAGAGTGAACTCGACGACTATCAAATTAAAGAGAAAGAGTAGTGCAGTGGCCCTCCCCTTATTTTAACTTTTCGAGTCAAGGAAGATGGCGGCTTCTTCCCTTATTTTACCGATTCTCCTCATCCTCACCGCTGGCAGTATGAGAGAATATAAACAGAGAGAAGACATATAGTGGCGTCCTTCTTCACTCTTTAGAACACTTTCAAATGGCAAATGGTGGGGGAACTCACGAGGGGAAGAAGTTAACATAAGGGACGAAAGAAAGTTAAAATAAAGGACGCAGTTAAAATAAAGGGAGGGCCACTGTACTATGTGATCCAACTAAAGAGGAAAAATTTCATAAAAATTTGGTGTCTTCTGTGCACAACCTCAAAAGTAGCCAAAACCCTTTCTGATTACATAATTTCAAGTATCCAAATGTCCTGACGTTATAGAACAATTCTGTCTGGATTCAATAGATTCCGGATTTGGATTGTATGCAAAAGAATTACTTCAATTATGTACTTTCACTTTCAAACAATGAAACCAGCTTGGTCTGCAAAATTCATAACTCAATGTTTGAATAATTTTAGTATATTATTCTTATTATTTTTTTCGTATACACTTAGATGCTAACCATTACTATCTATATATTAAAAATAAAGGCAGTTATCAGATAGTTCTCATTACTATCTTAGATATTAACGGTACTAGTAGGCCATATAATAAAATGTTAATATTATATATTTAAAAATTAGTTTTATCGGAGACATTATTGCGCCATCATAGATACGAAATCGTAAGCGGCACGTGCTTAAAATATTTGTTTCGTTAATACTCTTGAATTTCAATTGCCAGCTCCCCTGGACGAAAATGTAAAGTGAAAGGGTACATCTCGTATGACCCAAGTGAAAGACGTCATTCAGCGGAGGCAAACTCCCGCTAACTATACTCTCGAACTTGGTTCAGCGCCGTAAACGAACTTAAGAAGCAACTGCGACAAGCAAAATGTAAAAATTCATCGACTCGGGTAAACAAACAAAAAATGAACAGTATCGGAAATGTGTTTGTTCGGTGTATCTCGGCGAGGCTCGGTTGTATTCGTGCAACAGGAGACTCTCTCGCGGTGAGAGGAGATGCGTCTCTTTATTAAGTTTACGATTGGCCTTATCTTTTGGAAACCATGGCACGGAAATAGAGAGCGAAATATGGAGAGAAAGAGATGAAGACATCCCCTTTTTGATATTCAACACGCGTCGAACGCGGTCCGCTCATAATCGTCGTGCCTTCATTTTCGTTTCCTTGAAGTCGTCATTTTGTCATATTTGAATGCTTATTTTACTGGATGTTTTTATTTAACCATGATTGAACGATAAACACGTACTTTATTAAAACTCTTCTGAAATTTACATTAAAAAGAAAAGGAGTACATACGTAGCGAAATGTTGGTTACGCAATGTTTATTCGTATGCTCAATAGTTAGGCTTGCCGCTCCTAGGTGCCATCTAGACGTTCTTTGCCTTTCAACTCCGCTTCTCGTTTTGGAAATTCTTTAAATCTTGCAACATGTACATATTCAGGCCTAATATTTTATATAGTTTAGAAATATTAAATAGTGGGTAAAAACAAAATTTTATAGCGTACATCGGATCAACGCAAAGAAACGTCATCCAATAGGGTTAACATTGTTGAAATCGAGGACGAGAAGATCGGAGTGCTTATGAAACAATTTGATGTCATTCAAGGACTGACCCATTTGTATAACCGGAAGAGGACGCGTCCTCGTGTCGTGCTTCAGTTAAATTACGCTATTGATACGTTTGTTAGGGTTCCTGTCTTCAGAATTCGTCCAGTGAACGACCGTTCCAAATCCCAAAAACCTCTGCAGAAGGGTGAAGAACTGTGCACAAACGATTGATCCTTTTTGAATTTATTACAAGCATTTGAATGACTCGGTCGGAGTATATTTCGTTCGAAAAGGCGTTCATTTTATATTACACTGGGAGATCTAAAAGACACCTGAATGTCTTCTGAACGAATAATATACATTCTTGCCAGTCTGTTCCAGTCCGTTTTTGTAAAATTGTCTTCCTGACTGACGTCTGTATCAAATGTTTAGCATATGAAAGCTGGATCGTTTAGTCGCGTGAGGCCTTTCGTCAGTTATTTTGTTTTAGCAATTGGCGGTAATAATTTGTTGTCGACAAGCAGATTGAATTTGTGCAATGGATGGATGACTGGTCTGGGTACGTAAGAGTGTTATGAGATTCATATAAGCGAGGTTCTCACGCGTTTCGTGGGATTAGGATATAGTAAGATGTAGGCGAAGAGACGAAATACGAATTTTTTCGGTGACGAAAAAAGACTTTCATCCTATCGTTTCTACGTCTTGTCGGGCTACTCGCGCTTCTTCCGAGAAGTAAAGCGAAGCAAACGGTGTTTTGTTCAGGGCCGTGTTCGGCTCAATACGGTGCACGTGATCCTGTCCGCCAGGATTAAACGCTTCTCCGAGCCCTAAAGGCACCACTGCTTCTGCCTCCTTTCTTTTCTTTCTCCTTCGACGAGTCCGAATCACCTTCTCGTCTTTCTTACAACGCCCAGTCGATATTTTTCCGAAAACTCTTTGCCGAGAGTGACTTTTTTACCAACTTGCATTATTGGCCATTGTTTTCCTTAAATTTTCAGTTCATTGGAAAATAATTGAGACAAGTACTAAACTTGGATAGCCTTTCTTCTTGGTGCGATCACGATTACGCAGTAACTGAAAAGAGAATTATTCATACTCGAGGATGACGACATCAACGCGTATGCTTCGCTCATTCATAATCAAGAGTAGCAGCGCTCGTGTTCTCTATCTTGAACAATGAAAAACTACGCATGAACTCAGAGAGGCATCGCCAATGGCGACGGGGAAAGCTGTGGGAATTGCAATTTCCGGTGAGAACCAGATTCCAACTTCATCTTCGTCTATCTTTCTATCTGATATTTTACCGCTCGCTTCATCTCCTACGCCATTTTTTCTCACAGGAGCCCGTTATACGTCTACCTGCGTCTGAACGAAGCATATACGGCCCTGCTGGTTGACCGATTCTTGCCAAAACTACATTTCGAAACGACCTTGTGCTTCCCTTTATGCCACGCTTCATGCACATATGATACTTCCAAATCCTGCAATTAGGTGTGGGAGAAATTTGGTTTTTACGAAACTCCACTGTTAGAAATATTCAGAAATTTCGGATACCGAAGTAGCAAAATTTTACTAAATCCTGTAACAGAAAGAAACATTGCGTTATGTTATCAGAAAATTACGAAACTGTAACAGAAATTTCAGAAGGATCAGTGAAACACGGTGACATTACTTTGGTTTGTAGTCGCTAGGCGCGGCAGCGCACCCATTGCAGAAGTGGAATTTTCATTCGGTCATAAAGGATTCCTCGGTCAACCATCAGTTTATAACGAGTGTCATCCGAATATTGTTGAATTGTATAATGTTGATTCTTATTAGTAGGAAGGCAATAAATAGATATACAGTCCGACCTCCCTAATTGATAACATGCCGGAACCGGAGGAGAAGTTGAAACTCCATAATTTATAACTTCCCACCTGTCTCCATATTCAATGCACTTCCCCTCACTTTACGAACATATCAAATAATGTAGGTTATGTACACATAATGTATACATGTGTGGGTGAACCAATCAACGCCATCAGCCAATAAGGTTTTTCTTCCCTGAAAAGGTTAGACGGTCAGATGGGGGAACCAGAGTTGCAATTACGGAGTTTTTGACGTTAACAATTATGGAGGTTTTTTCGTTTTGATCAGTTACGGAGGTTATCAATTAGGGAGGTCGGACTGTATCGTATTTTTTCTACCCTGATGCACATTTACAAAACAGTGTTGTTTCGATTAAATTTTCTATTTTTAATAACAGGGTAGTCTTCCCCAAACGAAGTACAATAAATCATAGAAAACACACAAAAAATATGATAAAGCAAACAAATTTTACTCCCCTTATACTATTCTGTTACTGTAATTGAAAATTCTGAAACTGTAACAAAACTTTCTGAAACATGTAACCGAAGCTTTTTACGGTTACCGTTTCCGAAATTTCTGTTCATGTTTCGTAAAAATCTGAAACGGTAACCGTAAAAAGCTTCAGTTACATGTTTCAGAAAATTGCTACAGAATTTTCTTACAGTGTGCATATAAGTACAAAATATTTCGCGCTTGAGAAAGAACTCGAAATGGTCCTAACCAACAGGTGTAATCGATTCTAGCACGCTTGTCTGGACAACTTGACCGTCTTCGACAATGAGTTAGGAGCATAAAAATGATAAGGTAGTTAGGAGCTAATAATAGATGGTTGGCGTTGCCTAGGTAACGGAACTAAATCCCGGATAAACTTGAAAACGGCTGCCGTAAACGCGCGTGGACGCCAACGTGATTCGCCTACGCGAAAAGCTGTGACGTAGGTCCGGAACTGAATTCCCATCTCGACAAAACTGGCGCAATGCTGGATGCACACTTACCTTGGGCAGAATGTCGCCTTTTCGTCAAATTCAATTTATCCTCGAGTGAATCCTGGCAATTTATTTAAACATCTGAGCCAGCTTTGATTCTGGCGCGTTCTTTTTGCAATAGCTTCGCAGGACGAAAAAAAAAGAATTTCTCGAAATTGAATCTGAACCGTAGAATACGATTGGATACGGACAAATGGAAGCCCGACAAATTAATTTCAAAGACTGGCAGGTACACGTACAACGTTGTAAAGGGCGAACAAAATCTATCAAAATTGAAGCAGTCCCTCCTTTATTTCGAAAAGATAATTAATTTTCGGGGTTCAATACTTGAATACTAGCAATTGACGCAGTTAATATTAGTGTGGTAAATAATTTTTTTTATGATGTGTATAAGTATGTAGATAATGCTTTGTAATACAATAACAAAGAATGCATTTTTTTTGTTCAAGCTTTCCGTAAGTGAAAATGTATCTTAAATAGTTTTTTTAACATTCCGGGCGTAGAACTCGATTTTGCGCCCTGCATTGAAATCTTCGAGGCCCATTACCCAAAAAAAAATAATAGAAATGATAATAAAAATAAAAAATCTAAAAATTATATTGTCATCCCCTATTTACATACATCGTAGATTCCAACATATTTTTAACAAATTCGTAATATAATAAACAAACAGTTTAATTCCATTGGACATTTATTTAATACAAAAATTGACAAAATAGATAAACAAAAAACATCAAATGTAATTTATGAATTACAATGTGCTGAATGCCCAGGCATGTATATTGGACAAACGAAACAATATATCGATACAAGAATCAAACAGCCTAAAAATGGGTGGAAAAAAGAAAAAGGACAAACAGCACTTAGCAAACATATGCTGGATACTTGACATAATTTTAAATTTAACGAATTTAAAATACTTGATAATGAACTACATTGGTACAAGAGAAATATAAAAGAAATGATATACATAAAACAAATTGCATTAATTTCAGATCTGACGTAAGAAACTTAGATTTAGTGTATGATAATTTAATAACAAAATAATGTTTTAAACCAGGTTTAATATTACTAATTTCAGTTATTTGAAAATTTTATATATAAATCGGTTTATTTATATATTTATATACATATAGACGCATGAATACTAAAGTATTGTTTATGTGTTTGTTGGGTGTTAAATAAATATGAATAATGTATGATAGGTAGTCGAGATATAGACGAAAAGGCCTAATCGGTACGGTTAATTTTAAATTTTGCATTAATAGATTGTTTTATTGGTTTTATGTAAGTGAAAATGTATATTTAATTGTAAATTTGTTTATATTTCAATAGAAGCCCCTGAAGAGGACCCGTCACTGGGTTGAAACATTAAGGGCGTGAAAGGAATTTTTATGCAATAAATTCTTTTGCCAAAAATAGAAATCACATCGGAACCGTAATGGCCATTTTACCATTCCACTATCCTACACAGAATACTTATTTAAGACCGCTCTTATTTTTCATTTATAAACAAACTAATGATATATAAATAAAAACAGTATAATTACGAAATTTGTATATGGCGTAACAGAAATACTCAATTCTATAATGAAAAAAAAATATGGATGATTTCAAAATTAACCCTAAACAGACCCACTACGATACTAAAAAACAGCAACGTAATTTACCAAATACCATGTTTACACTTTACCAAAATACATATTAGCGAAACAAGCCGACTTCTAGAGAAAAGATTAAAAGAAGACTAAAAAACGTGTACACGGGTCTAGCATGCACAAAATACCGGCCATAATTTTGACTACGACACCACTAAAATGCTAGCCACCGAAAAAAATACATAAAACAAATTAAAAGAAATAGAAAATTACTTCATAAAATTCAATAATATAGTCAATTTTAAATTACCTATACAAAACGCTTAAACCAAAATAATGCGATGTTATATTTAGTTATAATCATAAAAAATGCGTAAGAATAACATTGTTTGCGGGGAATGAATTACTTTACAATAATTCTTGTTCGGATAAATAGAATCTGATCTGAGCGCCATCTAGCGTCCTAAAAACTAACCAATATTTATGTAATACACTTTTCTTATCACATTCATTTGTTGATTGTTTTATAAACCAAATAAGTCAACAGGGATCGCAAAATTGTGTTTAGAATATCTCACTAAAAAAATATTGTCCATATTCTGAAACGACCACGACAAACATATTTAAAACTTTAAATACTATCATATCCCTAGTAATTTTTAACTTGTTCTCAAAAAATAAGTAAGGACGTTTTCGTTTTCGAACGATCGTTAATTTTAAACGATAGCAGAACTGTAATTTTCACGAAAGGTCGCGTTTATTCGCTAAAAAGCAGAGAGGTGTCAGCGCACTGTTTTTCTTTTTTAGTCGTTCTTAGCTAAAATAACAAATTGTCGTGGATATTTCGTTTTTTAAGATGACCGAGGATGCTTTCAATCTTCGCGACTCGGTTGCTCATAAAATCGTAATGGGCGTGCGTCGATCTCAAGGCTATCCGGTGCTTGACTATATCACGCATCATTCACGTTTCATGGCAATAGTTCACCACGGAACTGCTCTTGCTCTTTCTTGTGTTTGTAGCTCGTCGATATTTTCATTATATATCCAGAAATATTCTGGCATATGGAACTTCCAAAATTGAAAATGCCGTAATAACACACTGGAAAAGTTCGTATTAGAAAGAGACATTTAAGTAAAGATAAAGACTGAAGTGACGCACCAACATTACTATTGATAGACGAATAACATATAAATAATAGGTGATAATTTTAAATGTCAGAATGATCAATTATTGAAAACATTAAGTAAATTTCTCTGCAGATTATAAATATACTTCCTACCTGACTATTCTCGATTCACTTACCTAGAGAATAATAATTGGTGTACATCACGTGGGAGAAAAAAAGTTGCAATCCCTTAAACGTCAGGACAGAAGAAAGAGTTTGTGTAAGAGCCGCAGAAGTGGAATAAGTGGGTAAAGAATGGCAGCGAAGGAAGAGTAAAAAAAGTGGCTGAAGCGAGTCTGGTTAGATCCCACCTACATACCTACCGGTCCGAACTATAAAACGTGACTGACGCGCCTCCCTGAAATAGGTTCGCTCACCTTCGACGACAAGACGACAGAAGAAAGTTAACAGGGCTGTGGGTATTGGGTTAAAGGTCGCTGGAAAATAGAGTATTTTAAGTAAATAAATGATATTTTTAACCCGATCTTTTTTGTTTTCAACAAATATTCCAATTTTCTTTACTCATACGTTCAAATTCATAATGTATGAAATATATTGGTCAGGGTCGCGCCAAACTATCAGTAAAGATGTAGATTTCATACGAAATCATGTCACAAACAATTCATTTTGCGTGATTCAAGAAGGAAGAATCGTAGGACAAAGAGGCAGGAATCGGCAATGTGGTGGGAGGCACTTTGTGCTCGACCCGCCGCTATGCGGTTTAGTTCCACGGCCTCAAGAAAGCTACCACGAATATTCAGACATTGTCAACCCAGGACATAACTCAGGTGGAGTCAACTGAATAGGAAAAAGAGGTTCCCGTTAGAGTGTAGTTCCAGAGGATTCGAGTTAGTTAGGTGTCGCTGCATTGATAAATGAATAGCACGACCTTGTTTATTAATATTTTGGCAGTTATCAATAGTGTTACATTGGATGGATATATCTTACCGTAAACCGGTTTATTTCAATGCATTGCTTGTTAATTTTGCGAATGATATGCATAAAATACGGCATTCTTCAAGCTGTCCAGGTATATTTCTCTGCTTTATGTTTGTATCTTCATTCTGTAAAATATTCTTCGCAACTCGAAGACGGAGACTTGAAACAATTTGAGTAATTCTCTCCCAACTTGAGGAGTTCTTCCTCCCCCTTGATAAATAATATGCTATTTTCTGCCATGAGAAATGATTGGACCAAATAGAAAACCACCAATTACCCATTCACGGACAAGTTATCACATGGCCGTGATTAACGATATCAGTTTCGTTACGCATGCATCTTTTAGTGCCATTGCATAAATAAATATTCCTATTAAATGTTAATACATCAAAAAATGTGTTTCATACTTGAATCTTTAAGTTTTATAGTACACAAAACAATTAAGTATACGTAAACTGAATATTTTCAAATGCAAAAATGTGTTCCAAGAATGCATGGGTATCGTAAATGTGTGTTGTTTTGGTCTGTATAAGTATCTATTCGATACTGATCTATCCTGCGGCAACTTAAAAATGTGAATAAACAAGGCCGCGCTTTCCATTTATCAACGCAGCGACATCTAGCTAAATCGCAACCTTTGGAACTACGGTAGAACCCCCTTTTTACGACATGGGTCGGTTCTGCGACTTCCCCTCAAGCTCCCGTTTATCGACATGCCAGCTAGAAAAGTGCGTTCCCCCACCGCAACCCATCGACAAGCATGCAAAAGTGACGTCACAGGTCACTTGACCAATGCGGTTTTTTCGCGGGCTATGCACGTATACATGCGCCATCTGGTGAGGGGAAGCGTTTAGACGTGGTGGGGATGACGGGAATCGCTGGTATGTCGTTAAAAGGGGTGTCACTAGTGTCGTAGAAAAGAGTATGTCGATAAACGGAGGTGGCGTTAAAAGGGGGTTCTACTGTACATTGTAACGGGAACTTTTTTTTCCTATTCCGTTAACTCCCCCTGACTTAAATCGAATCCCGTATTTGTTCAAGAATGTCGTGTTTGTTACGGGGAGAAACAAATTTTGCGACCTCTAAATAAACAAAATATTGAGGATTAAATCAATGTTTTCCAAATTCCCAGTTCTTGATATCATTTTCACAACGAGTTTAAAATGACCGCAGAGTAGCTTGAAGGGAGAGATTTTATCTTGTTTACCGAGGAATGATTGACTATAAAATAACGTATTTTGTAGGTAGGAAAATAGGGATTTCCATTACATTCGATTATTCCCAACGAGATTTATAGCTGACACTCTCCCGGGGGGAATGAAAGATCAAAAGAGGTAATTTAGGTTTTACAGGCATATCAGTTTTTGGAAGAATATGGCGTAATGAGGGAATATAATAGAACGCAATGTATCTTTATTGAAATCGAGGGGGAGAGGAGGGGCGCGTCGCCACCCCACCAGCCAAACGGTGAGGCCTGATTTCCATGAAATGCAGATTACCTTGTATTCAATTCGCTGGCGCATTCGCGTTTTCAAGGCTGTCGCGCCTGTAGAGTTTGCGCGCGCGCGCACGCACAGAGGCTGTTTAGCTTAGATTCGCAATGATATACACGTCGGCAGGCGATAACGTAACCCTTGAACCCTACGAAATAAATCATGCTCTCGCACTCCGGGAAAACTGCCAGGTCGGAAGCCGCCGTAATTGAATGACATAACTAGTCTGCGCTGCCATGACGCCGTGCAAGAAAAAAACTCAAGAATCGATCAAAATTAACCGGTTTCTGCACTCGAATCCGACTTTTGTAGACTTTCGGTTAAAAGAAAATTACAAACACTGCTTCCGAGTGTGGTGTCCTTGTCGCGATCTTGACAGGACATTCGCAGCGTGAACGATCTGTCATGCGATGATTGGCTGAAGAAAATCTTCACAAACCATCGTTTCGTCAAGAAAAATTGATCTGTAGTTTCATGCATTTTTTTTACCAGCTTTGTGTTTTGTATTATCTTGGACCAACAGCATGTAGGGGAAGTAGGGGCAAAGTGGGATTTTGGCGTTTCGCTGTATTAGAACGTTTTCTCTGTGTTTGTTTGCATTGTTTATTTACAAAAGAGTTATTGTAATACAAATTTTGAAACATATTTCAGTTTCCATTCAGTATTTACCAACCGTTCGAACATGACCTAGGAAGTCGAAGTCAATTTGTAAATTTAGACATATTTTCAATCGATTAGTAAGTATCAATAAATTAAGCGTAATTAAAATCTGAATTGTGGGATGTATTCCGTTTTGATTCAGGTTCACAGAGATAAGTAAGAACTCTCTTTCCCTCTCACTCTCTCTTTCTCCCTCTCCCTCTCTCTTTCTCCCTCTCCCTCTCTCTCTCTCTCTCTCTCTTGAGTTGTGTCCACGACTCGCAGTGGCCAGGACACTAATAAATAAATTTTTAATCAATCTCTCTCCCCCCTCTCTTTCTCTCTCTCTCTCCCTCCCCCCTCTCTTTCTCTCTCTCTGTCAAACCTTTCCAGAAGTAATTTTAACAGATTTCAGATTTCTCAAAATAGTAGTTTTCGATACAAGGGCGTATGCGTAAAGAACTTTACACGCACACACGTGTGCCGAAATATTGTTTACGTACGGCTTTTTCGTGCGTAAAGTATAATCGAGTGCGTAAAGTTTACTTTACGCACAAGTATACTTTATGCACCGAAAAGACGTACATAAAAAGTTTTTTCGTAAAATTGAAATTTGGAGTATTAAACAGATACTTTTTTTTAAATGCGTTTCATAATAAGTTAGTTGAGGACCTAAATAAGGGTTTCTAAATCACACCTAACCATTCTTATGCCCCATATTTTTTGTATACAAGTTTTTCCAAAACCATACCATTTTGCCCCTACTTCCCCTATATAGATTACACAGGACTAAAAAACCAAAAAAAATTCGTTTCGAGATAACTTGAATCAGGAATAGTGGTTCTTACAGATTTTTAGCCGCTGAAAACGAATCCGTTGTTCGATTTGGCCCATCACGTCAGGATTTTAATATATGTGATCCGAAAAATACTCAAAAATATACTTTTTGGCAATTTAAGGTTAGGATATGTAAAAAATTTGAAATGATGAGTTAACTTGAACAAAGAATTAATTTTCAGCGACCAAAAATGTATAAGATCCTCCACTTCTGATTCATGTTGTGCCAAAACGCGATCTTGTGTTATTTTTTACGTGAAATATAAAACAATTTTTTCGGGGAGATAACTTGAATCAAAGATACTGGATCTTATCGATTTTTAGTCTTTAGACATCTTGAAATCCTGACGTGATGGCCCAATTTGGGTAACAAATTCGTTGTCAGCGGCCCAAAATATATAGGATCCACTACTTCTGATTCAAGATATTTCGCAAAAAAAAAAATTTGTGGTCCCGTGAAATCCATAAGATCCAGTATCTCTGATTCAAGTTATCTCCTCTAAAAAATTGTTTTATATTTCACGAAAAAAATAACACAAGACCACGTATTTTTTGTTGACACAACTTGAATCAGAAGTGGAGGATGATATAGATTTTTGGTCGCTGAAAACGAATTCTTTGTCCAAGTTAACTCATCGTGTCAGAGTTTTTACATATCCTAACCTTCAATTGCCAAAAAGTATATTTTTGAGTATTTTTCGGATCACATATCTTAAAATCCTGACGTGATGGGCCAAATCAAACAACGGATTCGTTTCAGCGGCTAAAAATCTGTAAGATCCACTATTCCTGATTCAAGTTGCCTCGTAACAAATTTTGTTTGTGGTCCTGTGTTATTAACACTGAATGATATTTTTCCCCTTCGCAAATGTTCGACAGTTTTTGCACAATAGGAACGGTTTGTGACATGAGAAATTGGGCAAGAAGGAGTGAATACAGGTTCAGTGTGGAGGACATATATAAGTATGGAGTACCGGCACATGATAGTTGGCGTCATCCTTCCAATCAGTAATCCATTTCAAAACTTGCCTCAAAACAAGCGACAGAAGTTTAAATAGCACAGCATTTGCGGTTCATCGCCAAGATATTTCTGTTTGGAAATTCGTCTTTACCCGACATGGTGCTCGTGGGCCTTAAGTTATTCACCAATTTGATGGTATTTCATTACCATTGTAGTCCTTTTCTAAATATTCCTTCATCTGCATGTCTAGGACGTCAACCCGTGCATTTTTATTAATTTATCTAATAGGACGGGTCGGTTAATTAGAGCATAGTACCAAAATTCCGCATGCATGTTGCGTTAAGAGTCAGCAAACGAGGAAGAATCGTTTGCAGAGCCATCAGCCATGCGTCGCATCCTGAATAATTCCAGAGCTCATGGCTGCAGGCTATCCCTCGCTTTCACGACACTGCACGGTGACCACCGCGACGAATGTTGTGTTTTGTCACCTGTCCCCGTTGTCTGCCGGTTGTCACTGAGGTGTCAACCTCCACTCGCAGAATAATCCTCCGAGGTGCCCGAATCAACTTTTTCGCTCATATGCCTTTATTAAAATAACCGAACCTGCTGTTTCAATCAACTGGATGGTATCAAATTGCTCTTCTTCGTAAAAAAGGATGGAATTTTTATTATTTCACAAAACTAATTAATATTTTGGCCATCGCAAAAAATCCACAATAATTTTTGGAAAAATTAACTAATACCGATTACAATTTCTGATAATCCATGAGATTTATTAATGGGAAGGTATCCCCACAAAGTCTGCTCTATGAAAGACATTTATAAAATTTTTGAAAAAATTATATTTTTAATAATTTTTTACGTGGAACTTGAAATTAGCTTCAAAATTGGTTGATATATCGTTGCCGAAACTTAAGTAGAAGCTAAGATATTACCAAAAAATCGGATCAAACTATTCTTTTTTTGTTTTAAGGTTTTATATAGCTATATTGAGATGAAAAGTCACCAAAATAAAAACGTGTGGGGTTAAGTAGTTGAACATTTACAAAAATTATTGAATTTTTAGGAAAAAAAAATATTTACGAAGTTATTTTGGTGACTTTTCATCTCAATACAGCTATATAAAACCTTAAAATAAAAAAAATAATAGTTTGATCCGGTGTTTTGGTAATATCTTGGCATCTACTTAAATTTCGACAACGATATATCAGCCAATTTGGAAGCTATTTTTTTATCTTTTAAAAACGAATTTTTTAAAAAGTTTCTATAAGGTCAAATTACTTGAAAAAATTTTCGTAGCCACACTTTAATATTATTTACACACATGAATTTTTCTGTAAAGATTGCATAGTGTGGCTACGAAATAAAAAATAAAAACTGAAAATGCACTTTTATTCCTTTAGCGAGCGCAATTTTGGGATAGGGAGTTGAACATTTCTGAGAATTATTATTTTTCGACATAGAAAAGGAAAAAATTTAATTCATCTGTATTCCAACTGGGGCAGATTGGACCTTCTTAGACCCTTTAAGATGTAATCGTACAAAAATTTTTATAAAGTTAATTGTATGAAATGCAAATATTGTAGTTCGAAAAAACATTATCCACCATTTTGAATTTTGAAAATTTAATTTAAATTTAACATTAATGTAGAGATACGCATTTTGATGAACACTTATCGATGGAAAGCATTGAAAAATTCGAAATTACAAATGAGAAAAGGAAGTTAAAATGTAACTAAAATTGACTATAAATTTTGTGATAAGCAATGGGAACACGCATATACTACAGGATGTACCGACGACATTTTCGTTTATTCAATCGACTATCCGAAAATGTTTTTGAATAAACGGCGTTCAAGATAACAAATAAAATTGGTAATGTTTAGGACGTCTGGTAAAAATGGAAATTCTGGCGATAAAATGGAAGGCGCGATGCCGCTCATGACCCATCGAGGTAGAAAACGACACTCCTGGAGATGAAGATGAGAGAAAAGGAAGAGGGATTTTATTGCGCGCAAGCAAAGTATTGCCAAGGGCCCGAAAGTGCGTCACTGGATGGGAATGTTCCAGGACCGAAAAGTCTCCCCTTTCCCGCGCTCGGTTTGAAATACATTAACGCCCCAAAATAAAGGAACGCGAAGATGCGCGGCCGACGGATATTTATTATTTATTTTTTATTTTAATTGAATTAGGGGCCTGTTGCATTCGTGCGCGGGCTTTTTCATTGATTTTTTACGGCGAAGCCTAGAGAGACGTCGAAACCTTCCGCGAGCCGCACCTGAGATAGCTTCGGGGCCCACCCATCAAGCTGCCATCGTTCCTCGCGGCCTGCATATATACATATACATACGTGCAGTTTGGCTCTTTCAATGTGTAAAAATGCCCGGCGAAAAATATGTGTATACGCCGATCACCCACACAATGCGTACTCCTGATTTTCGGAGGCCAACCAAGAGCCGATCTTTCTCGGAAACCACTTTTCGGAGACGATGTCCCTCCTGATCGTTTCTGGTCACCATTTCTGATGCTGCGGCTGCTGCGCATCTTTATACACGCATATTTCGATGGAAGAGTTACGACAGAATTTCGTTCTAGTTTACCGTCTGCACGCTTTACCTGGTTCCTGACCTTCGGAAACCTTTCATTAAATTTTATAGACGTGTTTAGACGCGAGTCTCAGTCAAACTATTATTACAATATTTTGATCGTCGTTTCTTTTAATGTATATTAATCTCACGTCTCTTTTTCCTCTTCTCTTTTATTCCCTACCGTTTCGTCTCTTTTTTTTGTCGAGACTGTGTCACACTGTGTATATTCATTTCGAAGCAATAAAGTATTCCGATCAACATTTTATTTAACGATCGCTTTTGCATAGGGTGTTGCCAAAAAACCACGCAAACAGCTGCAACTTCGCTTTGTTCCTTTATTTAAGGTGATTCATATAAATCTGTACGCGCAGATGAGGTAAAACTTAACCTACATTTTTATGACTTCTCCGCAGACTTCTTCGTATCGGCTATACAAACAAAAATAATTGTAAAAATTTGTTACTGTTTTGGGCAAATCTTGTCTGATGTTCGGTATACCAGTGGTGCGATTTTGGACACACGCTATTTTAACCATTAGAATCAAAATTTTCTATCTGGAAATTTTGTACCCTATGGTTTTAAGGGTCGCTGATCACAAATCCGAAGTCAGAATTGCAAAATTTAAAACAACTGATCCAATATGGCGATTCAGACATAGAAATAATGTTTTTCCAAAAACCATTTGGACAAATCAAACTTCCGAAGCTTCGATATAAACGACAGTTGGTTTCCGTATGTTTTTGGGGTCGCTGAACAGGAATTTGATGTCAGAATTACAAAATTAAAAATGGCGGACATCAAGAAGCTAATTATTACACCGACAATCGGAACTTCACAAAAATCGATGAATCAGCCATTTTGAATTTTGCAGTTCCGACTTCAGATTCGTAATCAGCGTCCTCGAAGACTTACATACATCGTTTTTTGTGAAATTCCGATTGACAATGCAGGAGTTAGCTTCTTGATGTCCGACATTTTGAGTAAACCATTTTGAATTTTGAAATTCTGACATCAAATTCGTATTCAGCGACCCCAAAAACATACGGAAACCAACTGCCGTTTATATCGAATGTTCGAAAGATTGATTTGTCCAACTGATTCATTGAAAAACATTATTTCAATGTTTGAAGCGCCATATTGGATCAGCTGTTTTAAATTTTGCAATTCTGACTTCGGAGTCGTGATCAGCGACCTGTAAAACCACAGGGTATATAGTTTCCAGAAAGAAAAAGTTTGATTCTAATTCTTAAAATCGCGAGTGTCCAATATCGCACTACTGGTATGCCAAATCTGGGCCAAAATCAATCTGATCAAATTTTACCTTAACTGTAATAATGTACGCAGATGTTTTTGGACCATTTTTGGGCTTAAAATAAAAAAAAATGTTAACAGAAACATATACAGTTTGTACAACATGATGCTGTTTCAAAAGACTAATAGTTCATTTAAAAAATCACATTTAGTTGAAAATATGTATTTGGGCCCAATCTAGTCCATGAGTATGGTTGTCCCCCTGAATTCCTAAAAATTTTATAGGAAACATTTCATTCTAAACCACATAATTTTCAAAATATTTAGGGTGAACACTTAAAATGGGTCACCTTGCATTTTAATATTAAATGGACGTCTCTTTTTCCTCTTCTCTTTTGTATAATTCGTATTTCTCTGCCGTTACCCTTTTTACATAAGGTAATGCCCAAAAAACGGCGAAAAATGTGGTAAAAATTCATTTTGCCCAATCTGTTGAATGTAGTTTACCCAGTAAACACAAAATGAAAAGGCTACATATAGTTGCCTTATAGTTAGCTAATGTCCAACTTATAGGCAACTATAAGTGAAAAGCCAACGTTAAGTCGACTTTTAACTTATAGTTGCCTATAAGTTGGACATTAGCTAACTATAAGGCAACTATATGTGGTCTTTTCATTTTGTGTTTACTAATATAACATTGTCTACAAAAAAATTAGTTTTGTCTCTTGCAAAAAACTGCCCGTGGGATCTGTTTGTCCTCTCTACGGTTTTTTAAAGGAAAAATCACTCTTTCTGTACAGTAATTCGTTTTTACTCGAGGCTAGTTTCCTCTATAACTACCCAGTAAACACAAAGTGAAAAGGCCACATATAGTTGCCTTATAGTTAGCTAATGTCGACTTAACCTTGCCTTTTCACTTATAGTTGCCTATAAGTTGGACATTAGCTAACTATAAGGCAACTATATGTGGCCTTTTCATTTTGTGTTTACTGGGTAGTTATAGAGGAAACTAGCCTCAAGTAAAAACGAATTACTGTACAGAAAGAGTGATTTTTCCTTTAAAAAACCGTAGAGAGGACGAACAGATCCCACGGGCAGTTTTTTGCAAGAGACAAAACGAATTTTTTTGTAGACAATGTTATATTAAGTCCATAAAAAACGTCTAAATTCTCCTTATGCGTTGTGCATTATACAAGTCAGCTGCATTGTGCTATTCTCACATTTTACTTCATTGTCAGTAAATTTCTTGGTCCCTGAATTAATTTCTATTTTTTAGAGTAAATCATTTTTCATAATTAGAGATAAGCGTGACAATTATAAACTATAAAAGTGTAATATTTCAAGTTATGTTCTGAAATTTTTTAATATTAACAATACCAGCTTTAATTACGCTATATGGATTATGACAATAACACTTAAATTGAGCCATACTTGGAAGTCTAAGAAATAATTTTACTCGGTTTCGCCAGTAGTGTTGATCTTTTTCTTTTTAATACGTCCCCTTTCACTTTTAAGATTTTTGTGTTGCATTAAAAGACATTTTACACTGCTAAAACTGCTTCACTACGTACAAGAAGAAATTACGTAATTTATTAAAAAATGATGAAATGTCACTTTAAAATGTTGAGTGTCTTACAGTATAATGATTTCGCAGATAGGAATCGAATTTCTTATGCTTGAAAGAAACTTAAATGACGAAATATCTTTGCAAGTTATCAAAACTAATCGATGTTTAGTAGTCGACATATTTTGTACTTATTTGCCACCGCGCGTCGTCAGATCGTCGTGACATTCAATATTTGACATAACCAAACTTGTTTGGCCACTTTGACCGTTTGGGTTACGGGCCCAATGTCAATCGATGATGCCAGTCTTGCCAAATAAATTTTGACAGATGTATCCCACAGAAGTCTTTATAAAAATCCAATGAAGTTGCTTTCGTCAACAAAATGCTGGTTGCGGAGTTCATTTCGTATTTTTTTTTTTGGAATAATAGTGACAACGTCCAACTTGGTCATGATTTCCGCATATTTAAGTTCAGGTATTTTATTTTGATCGATTGACATTTTTTTAATTTCGATTTCGCAAACTCACGAACCCGATCGTAACCAGTTCGCCGGCTTTGGATCTAAGGAGCTTTCGAATTTCCAAAAGAGAAGGCAGCGATGAAATATTAATGAAGTCATTCCCGCCGAAGAAATGGAAAATGGGAGGTTGATTTTATGTAAAAGCAGGAAGGTCGTTGATTTTATATAGTCAGTCGGTAATGCTAATATTGTCTTTGCCTTTTTTTCGATTTGCGAAACTATACGAATAATAATTTAAATTATTTTAGGAAATATTTACAGAAACTTTATTTTATGAAATTTCTTTATGCATCTTTTCTGCGATTTCGTTGCTGCTCTGCTTGAAATTTCACGAAGAAAACGTCTCGTCTTACAGTTTTCTACTTTCAATGTTTACACGTGAGAGTAAAATTGTTTATAATTTTTTTTTTGTGTAACCCGTATGGAAGTTTGTTGCGTCTTAACAGATATCAACTTTTTACCATATATTTCATTAATTCTATAACAAAATAAAAGAAGACTATTACTGCGTTAAAATACTCGAGCATTCGTCTCGTACATTAAACATGAAATTGCCATACTAACCCTAACGCTCACTAACTGAACGATTAAAGCAATAGTGATAACTATTCCATGTGTATATAGTATAGCTCACAGTTCACTTTACGTTCATCGATCAATGATCGACGTGGTTTTTGCATATACGAGAAAGGGAGACAAAGATAGAACCGAAAACTTAGATAATAAGAGTGGAAGAATATAAGAAAGAACGGGAATGAAAATAGTTAGCGGGTTATTTCACACAAGTCCTACATTAAAAATAATGTATGAAACAAAACACAGACATATTCAAACATTAACGCAAGCTGTAAAATGTCTGAAAAATCCTGAACTTCCCAGCAGTTCATCCTGCTTAAGTCAACCTAGAGAACAAGAACAACACAAAACAATAAAAAACAAATTCCACTCGCGTTTATAGAAATGTATAACGATAGTTTACAAAAATATAATGTGAAATTACCTTCAATTTACTCTTCAAAGCAATTAGTATATGCTTCTTGGCAAATAAATCCGGAAATATTAAATGACGAAATACTAAATAGTCGAAAACAACCGAATCGAGACGAGATTCTAAAATCTAAAATAGAGTACATAATAAAAACCAAAATTTGAATTATTAAAACTAAATATAGCAAAGAAGAAACTGCTATAGATATTTTATCTAATCACGACAGAAAAATCCAAATAAATATTGTAATGTTGATAAGTAACAAAAACGATATTAACAGCGTGCATCGAAATAATCGATAGGATTGTAAGAGAAAAAATCCGTGAATCTACAATCATAATTAGGCATTCAATGATTTAAATTCCTTAGACCCAGGAGATCTAAGTTTAGAAATCAACTCCCTATACAGAAACTTATACTACAAGACTACAGGACAAATATCATCTGGATTCCAACAAATACAGTAAACGATTTAATAAATGATCTCCAAATAAATAATAATATAACCGAAAAGATACAAACGTCCGAAACAATAAAGTCTGCTAAGGAAATTATTAATATGATGATAAAACTTGGCATTAAAGAAAAAGCAAAAATGGAATAATACAAATAAAAAATCCGAATTCTAATATATGGGGTAAACTAAATAGACGAGAACAAACAGTTTTAACCGGCTAAGAATAGGGCATACAAAATTGACTCGTCTCCACTTAATAACAAACACAGAGCCACCTACTTGTGTATCCTGCAACAAACCCATGACAGTTCAGCATACAAGAAATAACCAAAAATGGTCCATGGGAGAATTGATTCACCGATGAAGATCAAATTATGAAAACCAATAAACTTTTAAAAAGGAACAATATTTTCAATCAAATATAATGTGTATAAAATAATAAGTACATAATAAATGCATAATATAACAAATATATGAATATTATATTGTAAGTTTATGAGTAATAAGTATATGATGTAATAACATACCTTTTATTATGTATAAAAAAAAAATAGAATAGAAGATATGGGATGATTGAATGACCTATGAATTTATTGAATGATGATCATTAAGATCTTGCGGTGAAGATGACAACAAGAAGCTACCTATGTACCATTTGCATGTTTATTTTGTAATGACTGTTTACATCGTCATATATAACAGACATCATCGTATAATCTATTCATATTTTATCTTTTAATACAAGTTTTCAACTTATCTAATCAATTATAAAGAATTTTACTGATTAAGTAATTACAAACGGTCTTTCTAAATTTTTGATGAAACGTTAATATGGAACTAATCGTTTCAAGATAATAAAGTCGGAAGACTACGTCCTTTTTATAATTAAAAGTCTTAATCATTAATTTTGACAAATAATCTAATATTCCGTTTAAATTCTCTTGGTCTGTTATTTATACCTATCAATTATTTTTCTTTTTGGAAATTTTCACAAGAATTTCAAATGCATTCATGACAGCATCCGAATCATAAGAAAATTTTCATTCATCCGCAACCTATATGCTTCCGGGGCCAAAAATTTTATATCTTTTTGTCATCGCAAAATTCACTGCTTCTGAATTGTCTTTAACCCATTTTTTAGTTGATTTCCCACCTTCATTCTCAACAGAAAATCAGATTAATATTGACTTGAAAGTGACCCTATGGTTTTGGAGTATGCTCTTTCGATTGGCGAAGTAAAAATTGCATTTAAATTGCATCAATCCCGAATATGGCCCATTTTAAATAAAAAATGAAGAAAATTCTGTGTAATTCGGTTTTTGTAAATTTTTGTTTATATTTTATTAAATTATATTTATTAATTATTTTTAATAAATTTACGGGATCGATGCCTATTCGCAAACGAAAGTGCACAAAGTCTGTGAATTTGAAATAGACATTTTTTTGTTACCCTCGAATCTACCTAACCTCTTCAAAACGTCAATACGTCGAAAAAATAAACCTTATTTCATCAGTTATGACCATTATTGATGTAATTCGTATTTCTAGTGGTATAATTGTCCATAAAATATAGGTAAAGTCGCCCGTCAAGAATTTAAGATAAATAAGAAGTTTTAAAATTCAAGATAGCGGATCCAATAGGGTATAAGGGAATTCAATCAAATGCTTCTAAATCGCGAGAAATTCTGTTACAGAGGTTTTTGAAGTCGCTCATGGCTAATTTGAGGCTATATTTTTTAAATTCAAGATGACGGATCCGCTATGGCGACCAAATTTCATGAAAGAACTCAAAGATCATGCTCGAGATACCAATTTCATCAATAACGTTCATATTCTGATCAAATAAGTTTTTTGTTTCGACATATTGACCTTTTGAAGAGGTTAGGTTGATTAAATATAATATTATTTTTTATTACATTGTAGATTTTTAAATTACTTACGTTTGATTAATTCGCAGAATAATTCGCAACTATTCAGTAATTTCTGAATCAGCACATTAAAAAACAATAATACCACTGCCACACGGTTCAATGCAAAGTAAACAGACTACCTGCAATCAAAATATTTATTTTCCTAAACTGTCAATATCATATTGTAAGCGGTATATTAACCGTTTTCATGCCAAAAGGCCACACGGAGAAAAATGACTCCGCTGGATTAGCTGATTCATATCAGTTAAATTTTCGGCTGGAATTGCCGAAAATATATGCAATTTTAGCTGTTTTGATTCCGCTAATGTAGCCTTAACCCTACTCAATTCGCGCTTAGCTCTAAATTTCCGCTACATTAGCAGATTTGTTCCGTTAAATTTGCGGACTTTTTCAGTAAATTTAGCTGAAATTATCGGCTATCCCTAACGGAATTCCAACAGCTGTCCCTATAGGATAAAATTGGTAGAATCTGCGGATTTTTTGGCTGATTTTGCTGATTATTTTTCTCCGTGCGCGATTATTTTGTGATTTTCAAGTGAACATTTATCTGCGTAATGATAAGCAAAAAAGTTTCAAAACCATATTTTCTGACGTACTTTTGTCCGTACTTTTCAAATCTGCTATTAGTTTTGTTCGGTGCCGTTTGATTTTTCCAAAATAGCGGCCAATTTACAACAAAAGACCGTGATTTTAAAAAATTTGTTATTTGTTTAACGTTCTGGCTAATAATGTTCTCATTGTCGGATCGGTACAAGCGTCTGGATCCTGTGGAATAATAATCACAACTAAAATTTAAGCGACCCAGGATGTCAAACTTGCGAAAATTGGAGGTTTTCGGGGTCGCTGAATACGAATTAGGTGTCAGATTCCCAAAATTCAAAATGGCGTATCCAATATGGCGGACGAAACGCCTGGCATAAAGAATTCCTAAAATTGTTTACTTGTTTATAGTTTCTTTAAATAATTATTGTTAAACGCTTGAATTTAAAAATAAAAGAAAAATGATAATTACTTTGACTTGTATCGAAGGTTAGTTTTATTTTATTCCGACACTAGTAGTTGGCAACAACTGTAACATAACAAGAAAATAACAAATGTTAAAACATCCGCCACTTTATTTGAACCGCCATTTTGAACTTTGAGAATCTGACATCAGATTCGCATTCAGCGACCTTAAAAACAATAACTGCTGTATAATTTGCAATTATTTTAATTATTTTAGCTGCGTTATTAAACAGTTAATGTGATAAATATATACAAACGTATCATACAGAGGGTAGTTTTTACCCCCTAAAAAGATTTAAGGGGTCTGTCTAGTAGCTCGCGCCGAAAAAAACGCGATTTTCGTGATTATTTCTTGGGATACTGGATAAAGGTAATGATATAAAAGTTATTAGGCTTAGTAAATGCACTCTTGAAATACATAAAAAAATGTTGTTCTTTTATTTTATACATGTATTATGACGAAAAACGTCAACCAAACGCAACACCTCGAAAAGTAGGTAGGTCCGCCTTGTTGATAAAATCTCGGAGCTGTGTTGTCTGAAACAAAAAAATCAAAGTGCTTTAGGTTTGGTATGACAATGGCAATGTCCCCTGTGAATTTTGTTCAATTATTTTAAAAAATAAAAAAATGGTGAAGAAAAAACAAAAATTTTTCAAAAAACCGGTTTTTTTTCGCCGATTTTTGAAAAAATAATATAGTTAAATTCAAAATTTTTGAAAAAAATTTATAGGGGACATAGCGATAGGTTTAAAGAATATGTGGTTCAAATTTCATAAGGATCGGTCGAGTAGTTTCGAAAATTTCATCAACAAGGCGAGTAAAAGCGTTGTTTCGAGAAAAACGCGTTTAAAGTTTTTTTTACATGAAATTCTTAAAAAAAAATTACTTACACCTAGTCAGCGATGCCTGGACCGTACAAAATTCCTTATCATACAATATTTCTTAATATACTTACTTTCGAAAAAAGTAAAAAACAAAAAGCCGATTTTTCAAAAGTGAGTTACTAGACAGACCCCTTAAGGACCCAACCAAAAAAATTACGTGTCCAATATTTTTCGATACTCTACACGTATGCAAAGTTTCATTCCAATCGGTGAGACACAGTTGGGTAGGGTTAGTTGTTAGTATAGGTAGAAATGAATGTTCGAAATGAAGCGTGAAGGAGGGCTAAAAAGACGGAGGAAGGAAAAGATGGTCGGTAAAATATCGACGAGTCGGTAAAGGACGAAAGCACGCGGGCGTATATAGACTCGCGTGCTCGCTCTCGCGCCGCGTGGTGCATTTTACACAGAGGCTAAGAGGGACACAACACTCTTTCGCTTTCCTGAGCCGTACGCGCACGCCCGTCCGTCTCTGTTCCTTTATATATACATATATATATATATATATATATATATATATATATATATATATAAGTCGTCCTGTACGGCAGCATGCATATACGCATGTGTTCGAAAATACGTGCGTTTCGATCCCAACGGTGCCCTCCTGCACGTGTACGCTTACACGTACCTACATATATATATATAAGCATGCGTTAGATGCGCTACGTACATAGGAACCGCGCGCTGTTGCCGCCTCCTCGCCGGCTCCAGCTGAGCAGCGCCAATCAGTGGCTCTCAAACTTAATCAGGCTCCTTACGTCAGCGATCTCATCGGAGTCCCTGTCTCTAAACCGTTTGTCTTACTCACAAAAATTACTTTGCACTTTTCTTTTTTTTTTGATATCGAATATTTGTAACGAATTATCCTGATATGTAAGTATTAGAGTGTTTCAAAAAATGAACATTTCCAAAAATCGACTCCGATACAGTGGTAATCGATAGGAAAAAAAAATATTTTCTCTCTTGGCAAAAATAGACATTTGTCGCTTTTTTAATTGATTGCATCGTGTAGAGCACACCCAAAAACACCAAGAAGTGACGTAAAGAAGGGTGGCGTAAAAAACAAACAGCGATTGAATTAAAATTTGAGAGCCCAAAGTCGCCGTTCAATTTTGTGTTATTCAGGCGTTAATTGGTTAAATAGTCCCTCTATATATAGGCCCTGTTTTGCCTAAATGATACTGTAGCCTACTCCAAAAAAATTCAGGGTTGTTCAGAAATTAGTTACCTTTTGTTCATTAGAGTCGGTTTGAATTTTTTCGTAGAGTACTTTCAGAGATAAAAAATAAAAACCAAAAAATAAATTTTTCGCCATGTTAATCAAATGCAAAACTTCGAGCGCTTTGAGCGACCTCTAAACGTCCTCTAATCGATGATTTTTGCCAAGAGAGAAAATATTTTAATTTTTGTTTCCGAGAGATTACCACTGTATCGGAGTCGATTTTTGGAAATGTTCATTTTTTTAAACACCATAGTAAGTATATTTATATTTCTTGACCGCTTTAATTCAATTAAATAATTAAATAAACAAATAATTTCTTCTCGGTAATACGGTCCTGTTACTAATTATTAAGATATAAACAAAGAAAAATATGACGTAACTGGGATTTCAGTTCACGCCTAGCGCAATAAATCATCGTGTACTTATATGTAAAAATTGTGAATCACATGCTATTGGATTTAATGTTCACAATATCCCTCTAGCGCTAATAACACCGGCCCACAAAAAAATAAAAGTGTACTGTACTTTAAACAGAACTAGTCTATGTATTCTGACGAGCTGAATCCGAAAGTGAAGTCCACTTAGCCCGCACACTCCTCAGTTTCGAGTAAATCACAAAAAATGGCGAATCGCGAAACATCACATTAAAATTTGCGAAAAAATTTAGAAACAATTTTTCTTACCTTTATGTAGTGAGTTTTTCATATTTTCATAACCCAAAATTGAATCTGCAGGCCATTTTGCTAGAAGCCTTTACACATTTTCAGTAAATCGCAAAAAATAACAAAACATTTGGAAAAAGCACATTACTGTATTTGGGAAAATTTGAAAAAATGATCCTGAGTATGATCATATACAGTAGGTCCCCTCTTATTTTAAGATTTCGAGTCAAGGAATATGGCGGCACCCCCTCTTATTTTAATGTTACTTCTCTTCCTCATCACCAGCAGCGTGAGAGAGAGGACATGAAAAAAAGTTGAAATAGAAGGGAGCGAATCCTTAAGATAAAGGTGGAACTTAAAATACGAAGGGTTAAAGTAAGAGGGGTACTACTGTATGTATTTTTTCGTACATTAATGCTCCAAATGTGAAACTAAAGCCCATTTAGCCAAACATCCCGAAATTTCGATTAAATCGCAACAAAATAGTGAAAAAAATTACAAAAATCACTTTAATGTGTGTGCAAAAAATTCAGAAAATTTTTGTGTGACCCGGATCAAATGTGTTTCTTGTATATTATAATGAGCTGATTCCGAATCCGAAATCTGTTAGGCTCTGCCTCGTACATATATTACAAAATTGCGATATAATAACTAAATATGCCGGAATTCATGTTCATGTGCTTACGAAATTTTGGAGCATTTTATTTTTTCTCGATTAGATTAACTGTTGTTCTGATGTATTTTTACTTTAAGAATTCCAAACTGAAATCTGTTGAGGTCCATTATTAAAAAATTTGACAAAATTGCAAATAACAAGAAATATTGATGTAATTCTTTTAACTATTTTTTTGCGATTTAATCGAAATGTATTAATTTAATTATAGTTGGTCCCTTCGAACCATGCAACACTTATTACACTCTAAATTTCTTAAAGGGAAAGTTGAGGCACTTTCTGATAAAAGTGACTTTTTCACTATTTTTAAAGTGGAAATTTCACTTTACTAAGAGTGGATGGAAATCTGCCACTCTAATAAAGCGAAATTTCCACTTTAGAACTAGTGAAAAACTCACCTTTAGCAGAGTGTGACTCAACTTTCACTTTAAGAAATTTAGAGTGTATCGATTAATACTTGGATAAATTCCCTTGTTATATTAAAATTATTTAATAAAAAATAACCCCCTAGTGGGTGATTGTAGACTTTTCCCTCACTCCCCTCCCCCGCGCAAATGACCACGTGGTTTACGAACGGTTCTTCGGAGCATTCGTTTCTCGTCATACTTGGTGGTTATCACCTATGCTAGTTTAGCAAAATGTTGCATTTTTTTAAAATGTTGATAGTAGATTGCTCCATTTCAATGTATTCATCAATTAAGGATTATGATGACTGGGTATCAATACGAGTCAAAAAAAAAAAGGAATTTTCTTTAGAAAAAAGGATAAAAAATGTCAAAGTCAGTCGTACAGAATTGTCCCCCTGAATCTAAAAAATCCATTGGTCAGAAATAGTCCAGTCAAGTCGTATATTGACCTTCCAAAAAATCACCGTGTTCATTTTTTTTTTCATTTTCCTGTAAGAGGTCGATAACTGAAAAGTTTAAGTTTACGGGATAGATGGAGTCACCATCGCGCCGGCATGTTGAAAAACGTCTTATCATTTTTTAAAAATATCTCGCTTTAAATGAGTCGTACGCTAAAAATACGTTGTATAAATTTTGTTCTGAATTAAATTCTCTACAACTTTTGTTTGAAACTTTTTTTCGTAAAATTAATATTTAAAAAAATTAGGAGCAAAAAAGTAAAAAATACGTGTTTCTGAAATTGTTTTTGTGAATTATCTCACTCCGGCCTCATTTTCTGGTAAAAACCGTTAGTTTCAAAGTTGTAGAGCACAAAATTGTGTATAATTTAAAAAAAAAATTTATTGAAATCGGACAATATTTAACTGAGAAAAACCAGGCTAAAGATGTCGGGAATAGTCTCTTATAACTTTAAAATAAAATTACCCGTACCATTTCCTTTCCTTTTTCTGTAAGAAATTATTAACTGATTAAAAATTATATAAAATGGCGGCGCGACGGTGGCTCCATCTATCCCGCAAACTTAAACTTAGATTCAGTTATCGACCTTCTACAGGAAAATGAAAACAAAAATGGACAGGGTGATTTTTTGCAAGGTTAGTGCCTTTTTCCGACCATTTTACTGGACTAAAATGAAAAGTTGTACATTTTGTAGCAAGTCCTATCTTTTTAATATACATATATTGTGGGAAATATATATTTCCGCTCTGTATTTAATTTTCGTACAGGTCTTCAAGACTCTAAAATCATTGCCAGAAATACGGATTTCCCACATTAGTATTAGGAAAATTCATATATAATTGAGGATAAGAGCAGAACGATGAAGCCGGCCAGCTAGAGGAAATTCTTCTGCAAATCGTCATTTTACTTCGAAATTGAATTTTTCCATGAATAGTCCCAATTTGCTCCGCTTCGAGAGCCTGCCCTGATATTTTTATTTTAACCCGGAACCATTCAGCCAAAAAGAAACTAAAATTACTACTTAAAAAACAGTTTATACTGTGAGAAGTGCAGTCCACTTCGCTGACTAAAAACATTATGCGAAATTAAATTTCGTGCATGGAGTTGAAAAAAAAATTATTTTAGTTTGTAAATGAAAAATGAAAATGAATTTATATAAACAAATTTTTTTCGGATTCGAGACCTCTCTCTAATTCAGCATCTCTCGTAATTTACTAGAATACCTGTCTTCTTTGAATTTTGGCAACGGATTTAGTGGGTAAAGAAAGATGAACGGGAGGGGTAGGAGAATCTTCGATACTCGGCTTGAAGTTTGATGACCGCTAGGGATTGACGGAATTTATTTCCTTTACTTTGTCAGGGCTATCCCAGCTACCGACGTTTCCGGTGTGGGTGCAGGACTAACTAAAAAATTTCATTTAGGAATTTATCGATTTTTACATTTTATTTGATTACGTCGGCTTCAATTTTATTACGGGCGTTTTTCAGCAATAAAAAAATAGCTTTGCACTAAAAAATAGTGTAATGGTAAACCTTAAAATAGTATACGCTTTTCGTTAGCTGAATCCTGTCGATGTATAGTACATTTTCTATTTTTATTATTGTTAATAATTAATAGTTAAATTTACACAAATATTTAGTGAAATCTTCTAATTACTATTTCAGAAACGTCGTTTTGATCTGCACTACTACGCAAAGTAGTAAAATTTCCTAAAAATTTTTTTCTGTAGACGTATAAAGTGAAGAAGTCATGTAATTTTTTTCTACGCCAAGCTAGCCACCTATTTTTGGAACAAAGTTTTTTATTTTTCCCACATATCAATGTTTATACATATAAATAAGGTATTTTAAGCCTAATATGGCATTTAAATACCGTTATAAAAAAATGTTATGGCATAATCCCATTTTCTAGATTTTTCAGTTGTCCGTTTATTTAATTAATTTATGCGCAAATGCAGAACTGTAAAAGAAGTAAACGTTACATAGATTTTGTTAATTTTTGAACGAGATTTGTCCTGGTAATATTTGTTTTAAAAAAATGAATTACACGTAGGTAAAATAATGTAAACAGATTTCGAAAATTTCTAAATTAATTGCATTTATTCAGTAGAAAGGTAAAGGTGAATGAATTGAAATGGAATCTGAAGTTCTACGTTGTAAATTTCGATTTAAAAAGGTTGGCAAAAGAAGAAGGCCCCTATTATAAGTCTTAACCCATAGAATACAAGGGCCAACTATGTGTCACATTCAACTGTGCATGTCTCCGTAAAAAAATATCGTGTCGATACGATTTTTTTTTGTTTTTAAGATAATGTCCTTTTACGTCAATTTGCCAGAATAGAGGTAATTTGACCCCACAGCAGAAAATAGAAAAAACTTTTTTGAAGCAATATCGCGCCTATAATTCTTTTTTAAGTCGAAATTTCACTAAGTAGAACTTCAGATCCCATTACAATTTATTCAACTCTACTTTTTTACTGAGTAAATGCAATTTTTTTGTATTTGAAAAAAAATCAGTTATGGTCTTAAAGAACACTAATAATGAAACGTGATAATCGTATATCAACTTTTTTAAATGTATTTCGTCATATTAGTATTTTTCAACAGAAATACAGAAAAACTAAAACAAGTAGCATTTTTTCAATTTCGCCGATTTTGTTCTTCATATTCCTAATCAGAACTCAAAAATACGTGCAACTAGTTTCCCTAAAAACTTTTCTTTATTATTGTTATGTACAATTAAAACTAACAGCTATTCATAATTTTATTGCCATAACTAAAAAAGGTTATAACTGTAAAAGAAATAAACGTTACATAGATTTTGTTGATTTTTTAACGAGATTTCTCCTGGTAATATTTGCTTTAAAAAAATAAATTACACGTAGGTAAAATAATGTTTCAAAATTTTCAAATCTTAGGCCACGGAAAACAGATTTCCAAAATAATTGCATTTATTCAGTAGAAAGGTAAAGGTGAATGAATTGAAATGGAATCTGAAGTTCTACGTTGTAAATTTCGATTTAAAAAGATTGGCAAAAGAAGAAGGCCCCTGTTATAAGTCTTAACCCATATTTTTTAATTAAAAAATATATCTTAGATGTTCAAAATTGTGGTCTAAATCTAATTATTAATTATCTGGTTACACGAATTGAAACTTTTTGAAAATCACTCGTGTAGAGAGGTGTGGCAAATAGTAGGAAAGTTAATACAAAACGTGATACAGTGCGCTAATGCAATTATGAGGTGAGATGTAGTAAGCAATTATTAAGTAATGACAAAACGAAAGTCAATTAAGATAACGTAATCGACGTTAATGAATATTCGAGATTTGAACCGGGCAAACAGTTTGACTTCCGGTCTCGGTCCCTCTCTCTATTCGGCTATACAGGCTTCGGTTGTCTTTGCAGTTGTCCCTGTTTAGCTCGATCTCGGTTGTTCCCCCCAACTTTGGCCGATATGTGTTTCGGTATGACGTTGGGCTTGTGGCATGCGCATCGGGATGCGTCACGTGGCTTCCCTCCCCCCTCTTGCCCCTGTAGAATGTAATCCTAATAAGCAAGACGACCGGCATGACGAGAGTGAAATCCAACAGAAGCCACTTCATCCCCCCCTTGAGCTTTCAATGGATTTTAAAATCTCTAGGGAGTTTTCAATCTTTTCAGTTGTTGCTTTACTCATATTATGCTTTTTCTACCACATTATTTCCTTGTTTGTACCTTCAAAATTCGCAATTTGTCACATTGATCGATTCGTGCATTTTCGAAATTCTGAAATTTTAATGTGGAGACAGCGGACTGAAAATGAATAAAATGTACACTACCGGCCAAAAATTCGTGAATGAATCCTAAACAAAATCATAAAACTCATTGGATGTCTTTTAAAGTACGCAAATAAAGCTTTCAATTGGTGCATTTAGTTTTACTTCAGATGTTAGAGTTTCGCAGTTGTCAAATTTTAAAAATGTTAAAATTTACAATTTTTTTCTTTGGACTTTTAACTCTAATAAAAAGTCTAATAAATTTTTCTGTATATTTCCAATTTTTGTCTAAATACTATAATCAAGAGCTTTGACATAGCTCTTGTAAATACGATTTTTTTTTTGGCAGAGTTACTATTTTTTTGAGTTATCAACTTTTTGCCTTTTTCCAAGAATTCTAACAAAATGAGGTAAACTGCCAATTTTCAAAAAATCATAACCCAGGAACAAAAAGTTGTATCGACTTTTCATACCAGCCATTTCAAAGCCCTTGAATTGTAGTATTTAGACATAAATTGACTGTATGCAGAAACATTTTTTAGACTTTTTGTCAGTGTTTAAAGTCGAAAGAAAAAAATTGAAAATTTTAACATTTTTAAAATTTGACAACTACGAATTTATAACGTCTCAAGTAAAACTAAATGCACCAATTGAAAGCTTTATTTGTGTACTTTGAAAGACATCCTATGAGTTTTATCATTATCGTTAACGATTCAGAGATAGAACACGTTATTTGATGATTTACAAAATTCAGAGTAAAATTTTGTAATACACAATTATTTTTAAAAAATCAATAAGTAACTATCAAAGAATATATTAATTTAAGAATCATCTTAATTCGGAGTTATTTTTCCGAAAATGTCAAACTTGTTTTTTAATTTCTCACTATTGTACCCCAGGGATACTTTCCAAGTTTTAGATGGTTCCAGTGTCATCAATTTTCAAGACGAAAAATCAAATGGTGTTTATTGTTTTGTTGTTCCCCGATTACTTGAAATGAAGTGAAAGTTTTCATTTTAGTTTTCTAGTTCCTTTCGATATATACTCAAAATTTAGCACCGTTATTTTATTGCACAGAATTAATCGTAAAAAATAGAATCCGTAAATAAGATTGCCATAAACATAATTGAGATATTTACAGTAGGCATTAAAAAAATACACCACAAACTATATAGCATTCCATCGGATTCGACTCTTGAACTCGCCATATTTTTTTCAAAATAAACAAAATTATTTTATAATCCTCTAACAAATGTCAATATTTTCAAGATCATTTCAGTTTATTTTCCCAGCATCTTTGCCAAAGTTATGAAATGTACAGGAAAATTTGATTTCAGAAGTGTAATCGCTGGAAAAATTGAAATAAGGATGTTACAATTCCACCATAAAGTATAACACAGGTCTGCACGAATTTTTTTTTGAAATATCGACGTATTTTTGTGTGCTGAACACGAATCTGAAGTCGAAAAATGCCTATCACGTCATGATTTAGAGAAAAGTGGGGGCAAAGACACCAAAAAACGCGTTTTTGGGTGTTTTTATCCCTAATTTTCTCTGAAACCTGACGTTCTACAGGCTTGAATTTGTGCTTAAATTAAAGCTTGGTTCTTCCCCTACAAAAATCATAAGATAGTTTTAAAAAAAATTTCATAGTTTTGAAAAAAAAAATGGTTTTAACCTTGCTATTTCTAATGATTTTGATGAAAATGCAAATAAAATCGAATAACCGCTGGTATTACTAATGGCGAACAAAAAAAAACATGAAGCGGTGATTTTAAGATCCTAAGTATATTTTTTTATTTTGCGGCCGCCATTTTGGATTCGCTATTTTAAATTTTGTCAAACTAACATTGGATTCGTCATCAGCGACTCAAAAAACCGCGAGTACTGATTTTCATGAGGTTAATTTAAATTTTTTATTTTTATCCGCCATCTTGGATCGGCCATTTTGAATTTTATAAAAGCGACACTGGATTCTTAAACACCAACCAATGTAGTTAAATAATTTGCATTTTCATCATAGTCACTAGGAATAGCAAGGTTAAAACCATTTTTTTTTTTTTCAAAACTATGAAATTTTTTTAAAAACTATCGTATATGATTTTTGTAGGGGAAGAATCAAGCTTTAATTTGAGCACAAATTCAGATCTGTTGCACGTCAGGCTTCTGAGAAAATTAGGGGTAAAGACACCCAAAAACACGTTTTTTGGTGTTTTTGTCCCCACTTTTCTCAAAATCATGACGTGATAGACATTTTTCGTCTTCAGATTCATGTTCAACGTACAAAAATACGTCGGAAATCACTCTGATATAAAAAAAAAGTGAATTTTGCAGACCTGTGTAATCAATATCTTCATTATGTTTGTGAAATAAAAAATATAAATGAACTATTCATCACATAGTTAAACAGCGAATGTTGTTACTCAATAAAGGTCAAATATAGTTGAATTTATAATGCAGAAAACGTTGAACATTGGATGTCAGTTTTAATTATAAAGAAAAAGTGGACATTTTTGCGGTTAAACATAGAACTGATCAATAAATCAAATTTAAATATTAAACATAAACTCTCGACAATTGTTACATATCAGGAAATGTTATGGATACATTTTGTTTACGATTGGCTTTACGACTATTTATGGTTTTTTAATTATGGCAATGGTTGAATTAATTTATATTTTTAAAGTTGCACATTCTAACTCATCTCGTCCTTTTAGAAAATTATATTATTTATAATATTACGTTGATTGTCCACCTTGCTGTATTTTGATGTGAACACTTTCAACATATAAACGTTACAATTTTTAATATTGTTAATTTTTAATCAGCTGTATTGTCTGTGCGCGCTTGATAAGATTATAACGCGTCTTTATTACCAACTTTACGATAAATATTGATTTCAGGTCATTTGACGTGGCATTGTTATATTTGCCTTCTCACGTTATTATAAATAAAACATTGAATACATTTAATATGTGTACAAATCCTACGTTTACATTAAAAACGTACAACATATCCATTTTTCAATTACAAACAGTAGTCATATCAATTTCAAATGCTCAAGCTTTATACCGAGTCTTTTTTATTTTTATTAATTTTAAGTAAAGGTTTATTGTAATTAATATACGTAAATAGTATACGTTCTTTCATTAGTATATGAATATTTTCCGTGTATGATGTTTAATCCACAAATAGAAAAGAAACGTAATAAAATAGTACATTGAGCAACTAGGGAGAAAAATAAGTGTTTGATCGTTCATATAAGTTTGCAGACACTTATTCTCGCTTGATGCTCATACTATTTTCGCAACGTTTGATAAAAACAATATTTATATTTGTGATGTACGTCATGATTTACATATGTTTATAAAAAACTGAAAAATTACAATTTTTTCATATAAATTTGAAATATATTGACAATAGAAATGCATTGACAATTTTGAACTTCTATTATTGTAAATTTTGAACTTCTATTATTGTAAATTTTGAACATCTAAGATATATTTTTTAATCAAATTCTTTTTTAAATTCATTAATAGTGAAGTACTGCAGAAATCTAAAAATTAAGAAATTCTCATTTCTATTTTAAGGAATATTAAATATCGATCATGATCTACGTAACATTTTTATCCTTTTTTACACTATAATGTTCACACAATGTTATTGGCATCTCTCTATATTTATATGGTATTATACATTTTGCGGTCACGAAGTGCTCGAGTCTAGTTTACAGCATAAATTTTTATGGTTATATCGTTTCAGATATGGTGTTTATACTCATTAAAATTTATACTTTTAAATTTTGAATTTATGTCTGTTTATTGTAGGAAATTGGATAAACAAGAAAATTGCGTTTCTCGACTTTTACAAATAAAAAGATTCTTGCATTTTTTTTAAAGACTGATATTAAACGAAAATAATATTAAATATTATTTAACTTGTATCATTATTCAAATAAATTAATTTACATCTAAATTAAGTATTTTTTTCCTTTACGAATCTCTTTTATTACATGAAATAAAAATCTATTAATTAATTATAATATATAAAGAATGCGAGAATTGAGAATGAAGAGAAATAATGACAGTTCAGATTTTGAATAAATAGCTTTTGTACTCAGACGCGTTATTCAATTTTTATTTTAATCTACATTAAAGTATACGGAATTAATAAAGTATTCTTGTTCTTGAATCGAAATAAAGTGCTGTTTGTAAACATCATTTATTTGCTTTCGTTGATTTCTTATCGATTTCCAAAAATTCAAAAGTCCTAAAAGTTCAAAATTTGATAATGTAATTAAAATTACTTGCATGGCGTAAATTTCTCAGTAAGCATGATATGATAGTATCTGACGTAAATAGTTATAAATGTGGCAAAATTGTGATATCATTTTCCCGTCACTTGTTCAATTCTGTTGCAATAAAATTCTGTTGCAATAAGTATTGAATATGTCTCGTAAAAAAACATTGTTGGGAAAGCTGAAAATTGCTATTCTTGTTAATAAAAATTGTTATTTATAAAAAAGGTTCGTGTTAGGACAGCCAAAATTATTCGTCACATCAGTAAAAAGGTTATAACTTATTTAATACGCCGGGCGAAGAACTCGATTTTGCGCCCTGAAGTGAAAACTTAAATACTGTCGAAGTATTCAACTAATTTTTGTTGATTTGTTGCGTATTTATTACGGTCGAATACCCAACTTACATGGTACGATTAGGCTGGAAAATTCAAAATTATATACCTTTTTTAAGTCAACTAAATTAGCTAGTCCCGTGGAAGTTTACAATGACCTAAGTAGAAGCCAGAAACAGGGTAAGTTGTCAGTATTCGGCATTTCTTATTTTGCATTTTGAGATTTATAATATAATGAATTTTGCAGAATTTTACTAATTATGAAGTGACACAGCTTCTCTCTCCCCATATCTTTGTTAGCTATTTTTAAAGGTTTTGTGTAGTTATTCTTCTGTAGTGTATACTAAATGAGAGTATATAGTAGTTTTGAAGTGCAACAAGTAAATTTACAAGGTTACTTTAATATCAGAACTTTATCGATTAATTAAATTTATCAGTATAAATATAAATGGTTAGAATAGACTTTAACTAATATTGATTTTTTTAATTTTAAGAATCGATCAATATTGCCAAATAAAATTTTAAAATGATATAAATTCATAACCTGACGTTATCGTTTTTGCACTCCTAAACTTAATAAACTCAATTAATTGTTTAACTTATGAAACGTTTTTATAAGGATCAAAGTATTTCCAATTCCATTTATTTGTTTCAACAGAGAAATGTATTAAATAAATTACAATATATGTTTACAAATTATTTTTAAAATATTAAATTTCTTGTTTAAATGATGAGAATCATAGTAGTTCAAAATATTCACGTAATAAAACAAGCCTTAAACCTTAAACAATCCTTGTAAGGGCTATTGTTCGTTTATAAATAAAAACAATGGAATCCTCAAGAAATATTATTTATTTCTAAAATAAATTAAAATTAAAACAAATAAACAAGAATAGAAAGTACTGGTGTTTGAGTTTACTGCTCTCTACAGTCAAAGAGAGTGAGGGGAGGGGGATACACAGACGATACTCCAATGAGCGGATTAAGTTTGTGCCTCAATAAGAGATTACGAAAAATTTGGGCGTTAAAAATATTTGGTAATATTTGTTGAAATAATATTTGAACGTTTTCACCATAAATATGTAGGGGAGAGTGGTGTAAGTTGGCACAGTCCAATTTTTAAGCGTTACAGTGTTGCCAGACTTACCGTTACTATACTATAAACTAACTTTAATACACGGCAACTTTTGATGGTATGTAGTCGTTGTTACTTGTTTCCTTCGAAGCAATACGACATACAAACAATATTCCATAGTTCGAAAGTGTCAATTTGTGTCGTCGAATGCACGTAAAAGAATATTTTGTATTCAAATTTTAATTAAGGACAGTGTGTGTTTTACTTTATTTTTAAAACCGTTTTTATTGGCATTTGTTATGTTACGAAAAAATATCGGGTAAATAATTTATTACATAAAATATGAAAAATATACATGTGGTGTAAGTTGGCACATGGAAGGTGGTGTAAGTTGGCATGTATTATTTATGTATATTATATATGATAAGACAACAATTTAATAAGACTAGCAGTAATACTGAAAAACCAAATCACGTGGTTTACAATTTTTCTAAGGCTTATTAATAATTTTCTCCTTAATTTTTCAACATGTGACAATTTACACCTTTTGAAAAAAAGTGACTTTTTTCACTTTTTGGTAAATCAACTGTAACTTTTGTTCTGAGACACGATAGACAAAAATGTCTAGATTAAAAAGTTGCCGGAATTTATGATCTTTCGAATGCCGCAAAATGAAAAAGACGGAGCCAACTTACACCACTCTCCCCTATAGATATTTATATACATATAGCAAAACAGTACATAATTCACGTATTGATGATAAAAACTTGTTCTGTTTTCCAATGTCATTAATAAGAATTGTTAGTATTTTTTTTAGGCGCCTTATTAATTTAATCGTGACATACATTTTTAAATGAAAATTACAAATGATTGTGTAATTAGAATCTGAAATCGTCCATCTTTGGAAGGAATTTCTCTACCGGAATATCGATTATGAGTAGTTGTTCGGCGAGTAGCGGCATGTTTTTGTAAATCGGAATGAAGGATATCGCGTTACAAATACAATAGATTAACAATGGCTTTTGACGAATGTCCCGGAACGTGCGTTTCGCAGATTAGGTTTTCCGTAATTGTGTGATCCCAATCAACATACAACAAGTAGAGGCAGACTCAAATAGCAATTACACACAAATATGACCACAGGGCAATGAATAGAGCGGACGGCAAGTGCCCCTGTTATAACCAGGTGCGGGTATTTATTGATTCAATGGGCCATTTTCTCTTCCCCTCGACCTGTCTCTCTCCCTCTAGATGGCTGCATCGCTCTTTCCCCGGTCGGTCTCTTTCTCGCTCGTTCATTTCTGCCTGATGCGGTAGGCCGGCGTAACCCTATGCCAGAGAACATGCACCGCGTCGAGGAGGTAAGGGGTTGTCTCTTCGGATGATACGCCGGCAAAAGGCGCCCTGGAAGGGGCCTGCAAGCCCCGAGGGGTAATTCGAAGGGGAAGTCGAGAAGATGGTTGTTGTTTCCGCTGGCATTAGGTACACAAAGAGTCTATATCAGACTTAAGTGGACTTGCACAACATGCATGAGAAAACTTGAGATATTGCACTTCTTCGGTTCATACTTTGGCGCTCGTTAAGGGGCTGCTTTAACCTACCATCTTGATGTCCTCCATACAAACATCGAAATTCATCAATGTTCCACCCAACAACATTTACGTTTCAGCCAAGCCCTCACGAATACCCAATCAACATCAATCATTTTTAACAATTTTAAATAATTTCATTCTAAAATAAGTTAAAGATACTCAAAAGTAATTATTTATTTAGACTGTACACTAACGGTAAAGATAATGTTTATGAGGTAGGGGAAGTAGGGGCAAACTGGAATTGTTTTGGAAAAACTTGTATACAAAAAATATGGGGCATAAGAATGGTTAGGTGTGATTTAGAAACCCGTATTTAGGTCCTCAACTAACTTATTGTGAAACGTATTTTAAAAAAGTATCTGTTTAATATTCCAAATTTCAATTTTACGAAAAAACTTTTTTTTTTGAGAAATCTGAAAATCCAGGAGGAAAATGGGGCGGGTTGTTAAAATTACTTCTGGAAAGGTTTGACAGAGAGAGAGAAAGATATAGAGAGAGAAAGAGAGGGGGGAGGAGAGAGAGAGAGAGCGAGAGAGAGAGAGAGAGGGAAAGAGAGTTCTTACTTATCTCTGTGAACCTAAATCAAAACGGAATAGATCCCACCAAAATAGAATTTTTTTAAACACGTCGTAAAAAATCATCCTCAACCCCAAATGAAACAAATAAAACACGAAAATTGAGTGTAAGAGAAGACTACTAAGTCATCCAATTCAGATTTTAATTACGCTTAATTTATTGATACTTACTAATCGTTTGAAAATATGTCTGAATCTATAAATTGACTTCGTCTCTTCCTAGGTCATGTTCGAACGGTTGGTAAATACCAAATGGAAACTGAAATATGTTTCAAAATTTGTATTACGATAACTCTTTTGTAAATAAACAATGCAAACAAATACATAGGAAATGTTCTAATACAAAGAAACATCCCCTACTTCCCCTACTTGTAAAAATCTCGTTGAATACGTTTTGGTTACTTAACGAAAATTTCACTAGATAATATTGTATGCGACATTTACACAACATGTGAATGAAACAAATTTCAAATATTTTGAATTCTGTAATCAACTTAAAACGTCAGAATTTCAAGAAATCATCGGCATAAAATATGTGACTCATTAATTTTACTTAGGTCTTCATTGTACGTTGGACGGTGCTTATCTGTTTGAAGAGATAAATCATGAGCAATCAGATTTCATTTAAACGTAAAAAACGCAGTTGTTTCCTAAACGAAATTTTATCAGTTTGAATAACAACATTTCGGATTTAAAAACATGGTTCTATCTCAGCGGATCCGGAATCGCAGTTATTTGAGTCGGCGATAGTTATCGTACATTTTGATAAGCGGTTTGGACCATCAAGGGCGTCATTGTCTTGTCACCTGGTCTCGAGAAGATGAGCCAAAAACGACATTGGGACCGTTTCAGACAAAGTCGGTATCTGGGGCCAAACAGGTATCGATGCAGCCTGATTTCAGATCCCCCACGAACTTCGTTCGTTGGAACAATACGTTTATCTGTAATTGAAAAAGATGGTGGAATTATTCAATCTTCTGATTTGATTCGTCCTATTTCGATACGATTTTTCTATGCAAAATAGCATGGGTTTTCGCAGAAAATGGTCATATGGATGTCTAAATTATTGTTGCGATATTTCTCTTAATAAAAAAAAGGTTCTATTTTACAAATTTTATTTTGAATACCTCTTAACCCTTATTGACCCAATTTGTCCGTTTTTGTCCGTCAACTTTAAGCTCGGACAACTTTGTTATTTATGCTTTAAAAAAATCGGAACCTTTGTAGTCGGGTATTTTAGAAGGTGCTCTTTCAGACTCCGGATCGAAAATTTGGAAAAAACCACCGCTTCCTATCCTAATTTTCAATTTAAAAAAAAAACACGATTTTTAAGGTATTTTTTTTGTTTAAATCGTATTTTCGATGCGAAAGAGGTCTTGGCGATAGCTGAAACCACATATATGACACTTGATGATGAAAAATGAATTTTTTATGTGCATAACTTTATTATTTCGACATTTTGAGCCGGAGTTTTTGTGGTTTCAGCTATTGCCAAGACTTCTTTCACACCGAAAATACGATTCACATAAAAAAATACCTTAATAAATCGTGTTTTATTTTAAATTGAAAATTAAGGTAGGAAGGGGTGGTTTTTTCAAAATTTTCGATCCGGATTCTGAAAGAGCACCCTCGAAAATACCCGCCTACAAAGGTTCCGATTTTTTTTAGCATAAATAACAAAGTTGTCCGAGCTTAAAGTTGACGGACAAAAACGGACAAATTGGGTCAATAAGGGTTAAACAGAGATCAAATTTCGAAAATCGGATAGTATTTCGAGTGCCAGGTCTATCTTTATTCCGTAAATTATTTGGGAAATGATTTAATTTACCTAGTTACCAGTTTATTCTTTCTATAATTTGGAATTTATTTGGTTGATTTCGATGTTTGGAGAAATATTTTTACCTCCTAAACAATCTTTCAGAGAACTTGTAGTGTATTCAGTCGTTGATTCGGCGATCACATTTTCTAGTCTCATTTGCTTGTTTTATACTACATAAATCTTTTGTCGGAACCTGGTACACCTGTTTCACTCGCAATTTTTCTTTCTGCAGACCTAAAGCTCTCAAGAAGATGACTCATTTTATATTGTACTAATCCTTTTGAAATGTCATAAAAATAACACTTCCAACAATTGCTTGCAACAAAAACTCATATCAAACTCAACAATTATAGGAAAGTTTAAAAAATCAATAGAAATATTTATTGAGATGTCATTTCTGTAGACAGTCTGAGGAACTTCAAATTTCTCCATTGATTTGTTGAGAAGTCTATTACAGAAATTAAAAAACTTGTATAGATCTATCGATTATATTAAGATAATGTTTTTGAGATTTTTTATAATTTCAGCTTTGGATATATTGTATAATACGTAAATCTTTATTAAGTTAATAATGAAAGAAATGTGTATGTCAACCATGAAAAAAAAATTTTTTTTTAACTTTTATTATAATTGTCAGTAGTGTATTTGTTATTGTTTCTACACTTAATAAATATATGTTGAAAACAATGCTATTAAATTGGAAACAAATATCGTGAAGTTTCAACGGATGTATAATTTTGGACTATTTTTTAATTTTACAACATTTTTCATAGGTTGAAAATGTACATCGTACAGTGCCCTTAAGAGGTAGGATGGTAATATACCACATCGAAATATCCGTGATTTTTTCCTAAACGTCAGTAACGTTTTTTTTTGCCACTGTAATTCGTAAATTCACGAAAGTTAGTCACTATGTGCTATATGTACCTACGACTCGATGTAACTATAATGTGGTTGGATAAACTACACAATTTTTTCGTGTTTTTATTTTAATCAAGATTTGAAAAGGTTCGTGTTTTTATTTCGAATTATTTAAGAAAAATAATTATTGAAACAATATTTGGCATTCAAGAAAATAAAACGTCTATTGGTAAACGAAAAGTTAGTAGGACGTGGCGCACTGACCGTAACGTAAGGTCAAAGAGTATAACCGTTCAAATTTAGTGACGACACGGACCTGTTAAAAAACGGTGATTTTTAATTTAATTTTAACTACTGCAGATTACATTATAATCGAAATATATCTTCATGGATTGAAAATTACATTAGAAATAGTTCTAGTTGACGAATTTGATATAAAACTGGCAGGACTACGTTAAACATTCCTGTTTATTATCAAAACAGGCAACCATAAATAAATGTCAAAACATAATGACATTTGGCAAAAAAGAAATTATGTCATAATGGCTAATATAAATTAATAATAAACTTTAATGAAAATATACAAACTGAGTTTAATTCATTAGTTTATATTTGAATTAAGCAAAATTAGGCAAGATAAATTACCTAAGTGAAATGGAAAAAATTAAGCTAAAAACACAATTAATTTTAAATGTAGGCTGGACAAATTCCAACAATCAATAAATAAAAATGTAGGGTTTATAACCTACAAATAATTGTTGAAGAGGGATCCATAGAGGTCCTAAACCTAAATTTTTGCAGGTTATAACTCCTGCATTTTTATTTATAGTTTTCTAAATATTCCATAAGTAAAACTTCTCAAAAGTAAGTTCGAAACTAGATACGAGATAAGTTGGAATGTAAAAACTGAAAACAGTTAAATATTTTATGAAATTAAACGAAATTAAATGAAACAAAATGACGAAATTTAGTAGACGAAGTTGAAGAGAAAATATCTCACATACCTTTTGACATTAATTTAACTAAATCTTTTAATTGAATAAAATATTCAAATATTGAAATATATATTCTGTCAGTTGTATACGAATTTTCCGAGAAGAATTCCGAATTCTTAGCAATTGTTACAATTGTTATTTTCTATTCCTGCTACTATAAAATATTAATATGTATTCGATTATGTACTATTATTAACTGATATTAAATATTATATTAATAATAATTCACATATTAGCATATAACAAATATAGTCACATAGTCATCAAAGATAAAATACAAAATGTAGTTTTATTGCGATGAGAAATTAAAAAAACAAATTTCAACCATAAAAATATCATAATTTATTGTTTTTTTTTATCCTTAAATAAATAATTTATCAAAATCAATTGGAGTTGAAATAAGATCGAACAATCTTCTTAATCGTGGTTTTTGTGAAAATACGAGCTCGGTACGTTTGAGTATGTTAGATTTATGAGGTTGTTGAACTACCGCTTGGAGCTACAAAAATACCACTTCCTTATTTCGTTACATTCCTGCTGGAATACAACGATTATCGAAACGGAACTACCATAGAACTGAAAAAAAGCACAAGCACAGCCACATGTGTGCTGAAGTTCATTCAGTGTAGATGCAGTTCCGTCCCTGGAAACTCGTATAGCTCAGCTCTTTGCGTTTCATCGATGACGTCATGCATTGCGCCTTTATTAATCATAGAGACAATTACGCGACATTGAACACTTACGTTTTCGCGTCTACGATCACATGTTGCGTATAATGCAATAAACAGCCTGATATAAATATAGAAAATAGTAAGGCTTGAATATTTTGGTTTTATCTGCTGACATTCTAGTACATTCGATACCGCTAAAAAAGACTTTAGAAGATCTCAAAAAGATCTTTCTTAAAAATGTCACTATTCCAGATGTATTTGAGAACTTTTGAAGATTTCAAACTAATAGTTTATCAAAATGTTTTTGCGATCTTTAACCCATTAACGCCCAACGGCCGCTTCTTCTTGCGTCAATTTTAGTCCAGTATTTCGTATCAAAATTGAAGTTAACAAAAATTGAGAGGTACATATCCTACTATTTTCGAGGTCGCTCTTCAAGATTCCGAGGTCGAAATTGAGTTTCGGCCAATAGAGATTCCAATATGGCGCCGAATTTGAAAAAAATGTCAAAAAATTTGGGAAATATTTATTCTTACCAATTTTTTTTGAGCCCTTAGAATATTATGATTCTATTGAAACTCTGAACAAAGGTGAATAAAATACTTCAATTTTAAGGAAAAATTTTGTTTTTATACACTTTATCATTCTAACGACCTCAAAATGGCTAGAAAGGCAATTTACACAGATATAACCAAATATAAAGAAGAAAATCTGACTTACTCGACAACATTACCTGATGTGGATCACAATTCTACCGAAAGATTAAATAAAGCTTACTGGTGGTTACAAGAGGACGCGATACATTTAGAAGAAATAAGAAGAAGATCCAGAAGAAAAATTTCAAAAAAACACCAATAACCAAAAGTGAATCAAGATTCGAAGTGCTGAGTACACGGAAAGGAAGAAACACGACTGAGTCCTGTCTACGCAGCACTGGTTACTGCGTGGCCGGTTCGCAAATACATTCTATTTCAACTCGCTATAACTCAGTCAATTTTGAGAATTTTGAAACGAATAAAAAATAAAATTGTTCATTATAGTTTCCCAGATCTAGTGCACAAAGAAAAAGTGATATATCTTAATAAATAAAAAAGTTATTAATTTTTTAATACAGAACTGCGAAATTTGTGTTTTTATACGTTCAGGCGCTTCGTTTATCGAGTGAATTTCAAGCATCCGAAAACTTTCAGCGAGAAAGTTGTTCATTAAGGTATGAACAAATTTTGTGGAAAGTTTCATCTCGATTCCATTAATAGTTTTAAAGTAATGAATGTTTAATGTTGGTCGTGGCCTTGCGTGCATCGCCGTGGCACACATGACGCGCTGGCCGTCGGCCGCTACCTATTTTAAACATTCATTAATTTTAAAACTATTAATGAAATTGAGATGAAACTTTCCAGAAATCTTGTTCATACCTTAATGAACAACTTTCTCGCTGAAAGTTTTCGGATGCTTGAAATTCGCTCGATAAACGAAGCGCCTGAATCTATAAAAACACAAATTTCGCAGTTCTTCATTAAAAAATTAATAACTTTTTTATTTATTAAGATATATAATGTTTTCTTTCTGCACTAATTATGGTGACAAATTTCCTCAAATGGGAAATTGACAATTTAGCGAACGCTTTCTCTTTTTTTATAATATTAAATTTATATTCTTTATCTGTTATTTTAGTATTAAGATCAGATTAAATTTATCTTTGTTACTATATAAATACATATATACTAACTTTAGGGTTTTTACACATGAATGTTTTTTACCTAATTAATATTAAATATTATTATGCTCACGCACTAACTAAAATGCTTAGTTTGCGAAATCCCGTAGTTATCACCATATGTATAAATGACGAGATCCATCGCTGATGGCTTATCATTAAATTAAACCAATATTGTATAAGGTCTTTATAATGTAAAAGTTATAACGAAGAGTTCTAAATAAAAGCTACTTTTTCAAACCAAACCAAAAAAAACGACCTCAAAATGGCCGCAACAATGAAAATTTCTGGACTTCCACTTTAAGAAATTTAGAGTGAATAAACGTTATTGTTCTTGGCAAGACTTTTTTCTTGTCTTGTACATTTCTCGTCTTGAATTACAAAACGGGAACACTAAAATTCAGCATCAGGAAGACGAGTTTTGTGTAGTTGATGAATTAGAGTATCGACGTGCCATGAAATGCGAAATTAGGGAGATTTAACCCTGTCGATTTTTCGTTGCACCTCTTTTCGATTTAACGAATCGGTCGCGGCCCATTCATTTGAGCCCGGAACGAGTCAGTATAGTTGCACATAGACATATATGCATATATACGTTTCCAGAGAGGCGATTTAAATAAATCCGCGCTAGATCAATTTCCTCGAAGCTCTCTTTGTCCCCTCTTTGCCGGTTCGCTATCTCGTTCCCTCTAAATGTGGAATCCCTGCGATAACAGACTGCATTCGTTCTCCGGCGGAATTGCGTCGAAATACTGAAACCCGATTCTTTATACCGACCCTTTTGTGACGTGCCCTCACAATATGGCCGCCCAATGGAATCGGGAATATTTTCTTCCTGGGCTTTTTGTTAATCTTACATAGCCTGGGTAGACAGCCACGTTCAATTATGATATTGAACGTGGTGTTCAAAAAATATAAAAATGGTGGGTGATTTTATAAAATATCATTCTGAGAGAATGTTTATCAGGAATTTTACTATTTATTAGGAAGGTGGCGACAGACCTGTGATTGCGTCAATCCGAACAGAGAAACGTATTCAAATAACACAGGACCACAAAAAAATGTTTTCGGTTTGACATTGAAACGCGACTAGGCTATTCTTATAGATTTTGGGCTCCTGAATTCGAATCCGTGGACAGAATTCGTCCTATACGTCACGGTTTTTTTATATTCTAGGATTTAAGTGTCAAAAAATGCTTTCCCGCGTAGAAATAAAAAAGATTTTAAAAGATCTCAAAAAGATCTTTCTTAAAAATGTCCGAATTTAAGACATTTTAAGTCATTTTTAAGACGTTTAAACCTCTAGTTCAGATCTTTTAAATATCTGTTTAAGATTTTTATTTCATAGCATGATTTTAAAGTAACATGATCTTTTAAAGATCTTGTTAAGATTTTTTCGAGACCTTTCCCAAATCATTTTCGGGTATGAAAAAAAAATTAAACATTTTATTGTGTATATTTTATTAGTATTTCGCATTACTTAGAATCAATTTTCTCAAGAAAATGATTCTCCAAAACTTGTCTAAAGGAATTTTGTTAATATTGATCATAACGTTAAATACCGCAATTTGTTTTAAAAAAACGAGGGGGAGGGGGGCAAAAATTAACGCTGGCTTTTTAAATTTATAGGAAAATGATGTAATTCCTTTCATCATCTTGAAATTTTATACTCATGAGGATTCAAAAGTGGCTGGATTTTTGTAAAAGAATGTCTTTTTATAATTATAACTAAAGTTCTTGAATTTCTAGAAGCATAGTTGCAATCTTTGAACCTGGACATAAAATTTCACGAACATTCAAGAACTGATGATTTCATATCAACTATGCATCGACATCGGTTACCTGATAATTTAATTTCTATAAGAATTCAAAATTGATGAATTGGTACATATATTGGATTCGAATCCCGGCGGGGGAAAAGCATTTTTTTAATTTATTTGCGAGTGTTGAAACTTGTAAATAATAGATTAAAATTAATGTAAGTAATGCGAAATACTAATAAAATATATATAATAAAATGTTTAATTTTTTTTAATACCTGAAAATGATTTTAAAAAGGTCTCGAAAAGATCTTAAAAAGATCTTTAAAAGATCATGTTATTGTAAAATCATGCTCTGAAATAAAAATCTTAAACAGATATTTAAAAGATCTGAAAAAGATTTAAATAAACTAGAGGTTTAAACGTCTTAAAAATGACTTAAAATGTCTTAAATTCGGACATTTTTAAGAAAGATCTTTTTGAGATCTTTTAAAATCTTTTTTATTTCTACGCGGGTTTTTATGCATGTTTGCTACATAACTGTATAAAACAACGATTTGACCACAGAATGAAGCCAGACTTGGTGATTCTTGTAAATTTTGGGCTCCTGAATTCGAATCAGTGGACAGAATTTGTCCTATACGTCAGGGTTTATTATATTCTAGGTTTATTAATGTTTACACGGAGAAAAATGACTCCGCTGGATTAGCTGATTCCAGCTGGTCGGCTGGAATTGCCGAAAATATCTGCAATTTTAGCTGTTTTGATTCCGCTAATGTAGCCTTAACCCTACTCAATTCGCGCTAAGCTCTAAATTTCCGCTACATTAGCAGATTTGTTCCGTTAAATTTGTGGACTTTTTCAGTAAATTTAGCTGAAATTATCGGCTATCCCTAACGGAATTCCAACAGCTGTCCCTATAGGATAAAATTGGTAGAATCTGCGGATTTTTCGGCTGATTTTGCTGATTATTTTTCTCCGTGTATGTTTTATGTTATACCATTACAGTTTTTATATTGCCATCTATTAATTTTACGGAATCATAAACAAATTTTAAATAAAAACCACGCTCGTAAGGAGAGTTTGGAGTCCAAATAACGCAATTTTTACAATTATAAACTAAAATCTACAATAATTCTGAAGTGAATTCCATGCGGGGATTTGAAATCAGGGCGCCAAAAATTAAGCAAGAATCACCTAGTCAGCTTCCAAATTTATTTGAAACATAAACGTGGTAAACTCTCTTAAATCGATCTTACTGTCCTACCAGAGCAAACAATAAAAAAAATTGATCACTTTGCAGCTAGTACCACCTGGCATAGAATGGTCCATAGTATGATTATTTAATTCCTTTATACAGTTGAAAATAGTAAGGTGATTGAAAGATACTGTAAAGATAAACGATAAAAAAATAATAATTACAAATGTCATGTCTATATTTTTCATGATTTCTCATTTTTTGTTTCAGGTGAGTTTCATGCAAATTAAGTTCAATTACCTGTTAGTGGTCATAAGTAAGTAATTTTATTATTGTGTTATGCAAGTGCTTATTCAATGATATACTTTGTAAATTTAAAATTGAAAATTTTTTGTAGTTTCTGTAAATAAATCTTTTCTTTAGCTGTGTTTGTATAGTTCTATTTTTGGGTTTACTGCACAATTGGTACTATTTTATCGGAAACATTGCAAATATCATCGAAATTAATTGTCAATGTTATAAGTAAATAATTGAAAAATTTTTTTTATAAAAAATTCAGAGAAATAATTTTGATAAATTTATACGCAACAGTTATAGAAATGACCGAAATATATTATTAAGTTCTGGTCTTTTGTTGACGCAAATTGCGCAAAAATTAGTTTACAGTTTCATATTATATTAAAGAAAAAATATATACTCATTTTTCACAAGTACTTTTAATAATCATAAAAGAAGGATAAGCTTATTAACTACACTAGGAAGGAATTCAAATTATGGTTTCGCTGTTAATCTCCGCCTAAAGAGGGATCTTCAAGACATAAAACATAGAGGAAAATCACATATCAGTAACACCATTTTGTTTGAATCACTTTAGGAAGTATTACATGTTATTAGCCCAGCATTTGCATTTTTTATGATTATTAACACCTTGCCTAGGTATAATTATATTTTAATTTCTTCTAATAATTAATGGGTTTTAATAAATGGGCATTTACAAGAAATATTATTATCTTAGACATCATTCTATCTTACAAAAATCTCAGTGGATCGCACAGAAAATATTTAATGTAATAATTGTTAGCAACTCGGGAGGGTTTAAAAATAAAAATATGGAATACGATCGAGCGAAAAGATAATTTCAAAATTCCGATCGTAGGATGATGAATTTCATACTCAAAAATACTTGCATACTCATTTATAGTAATACATCAACGTAAAACATTATTTATTAGTTTGAATTATCATCGCTGCAGTAAGGCGTCTCTAAATACTAGTATAATTGGATTGTTTTCAAATTCCGTGAATCTAATATCGAGTTATTTTTCAAAAATGTCAAAAATACTACAAAAAATCATAACAATTGCTAATTTTTTTGCTGGATCGTCACAGCAATTTTGAATTGTTTAAACGGGTTTTTGACACGAGAAGAAAAGTCGCTGGAAAGATGAATGTTGTTAACTTGGATTTAACTATATGCATATTATATCAAAGTATATTTAATATTATGTTCTATGTTCATTTTGGTATCCATGAATGGATCATTCCTATGGAGTCACCGTCCAAAATGGTGGAAGAAATCAAGTCCACAATCTTCAATATTGCATAAGAATATTTTGTATAATTTTTATGTAACATTTCATTGCATAATATGTGCAACAATAAAAAATTATAATAACTTATTTTCTGATGACCAGACGTCGTGAAGCATTTTTCTGTGTAATACTAATTCGGTTCGTCTATATTAAAAAAGTTTACTGTAATAATATGTATCCAACAAAAATGTGTCTTGATGGTGATAGAACATTCTTACTAAAAATAAATTGATTTTACGAATTACTAAAAAAAATAAACTTGCTGAGAGAATTGGTGCGCTGGTGCTGTTTATTTAATAGACCAGTGCACCAAAATTTGGAGACCAAATGCATTCACTAGGATTGTTGACCATATTCCGTACTAAACTAATTGCTGCAAAAATTTGATAAAATTTCAGCATTTACAGCTCCCAAATTCATTAAAGAATGATGTCAGACACGACAAAAAATTAGATAAACGTTTTCTATAACATTTTCGATGCATCTTATCCTGCACTGTTTTTTTTTTATATTTTTGAACCTTCACTCCGAGAACAGTCCTCTTGCTGCAAGTGGAATATACTTGCCGCAAATGGATAATCCACTTGATATATGAGTAATCTGATTTCTTATTGCCGCAAAAGGATAATCTTTTTGAAGAGAATCCGCTTGCTGCAAAACGATTTTATATTTGCATCAAGTAGCATATACACTTCAGAACTATGAGTTTCCAGCAAAGAGATTGTCATTTTGCTACTAATAGAAAAATTTATATTCGTGTGCAGTAATTATAGAATGTAGACTTAGAAGTTCTACACTTACAGCGTTTATAATGCACTCATTGTAAAAAATCATTGATAGATCTGCATGCAGCCTTCGGATATATATTTTCCAACGAAAAATTTGTTAACCTTCAAAAACTACCGCACGTGGTACTTAATTGTAAGTATTTATTTAAATAAATGTTCAGTTTCTCTTTTTTAGCAGGTTATGTACCTCTAATTGAATTTTAGGTTAACCTCCAATTCGACATAACTCCTTGCTCATTTTGTATAGTTGTTTATAACGTATACAATTAAATAGTATATAATATAACAAAATAATAAGAACTGACACTAATATCCACTAAATATCAAGACCTGTTTAGCTTACAATTGATTACAACAAACATTTATAAATATGAGGAATTCCGCGATACTTTCAATATTTGACTTATAAAAAAAATAAATCTTTTTTTTATTGGCACGTAGTTGTAGTGTTGTTTTTATTACTGTATATGGTGTAAATATCAATATTTATATCGCGCCACTCAATTTTTTAAGAACTTTTTTCAAAAGTGATGGTTTTTGTGAAGTTTCTCTCTCTCTCTCTCTCTCTCTCTCTCTCTCTCTCTCTCTCTCTCTCTCTCTCTCTCTCTCTCTCTCTCTCTCTCTCTCTCTCTCTCTCTCTCTCTCTCTCTCCCTCTCTCTCACTCTCTCTCACCATTCCGGAAATATACGTAGGAAAACCTCCCTAATATAATTATTAAAATGTACACAGTTTTCAAATTAATTACTTATTCTTTATTAACAACTAATCTAATTCGTAACAACATAAAGGACTACATAACAAATAATAACATTCTTCGTTTAATTAATTAATATAATAAAATGCTGATTCGTAATAATAGAAAGGAATGTTTTAATATAATATTTTTGTTCTGTCTTTATTTCAGGTCGGTACAAGTATAATCACTTGAAAATAGTGGCATACACTTGAAAATATAGCTAACAAAAAAAGAGCAATGTATTTTATGGTTTTTCAAATTGTAGTAATAGCGTGCCGTTCAAAAGTAAAAGATTTCGAAACGGGGAGCGCACAGAGTAACGATTTTTAAAGCCCTGCAATTTTTTTAAAACACATATGCATTGTATTTTTTCGAAAAATCGAAAGGTACATTTTTAAAAAAATGGTATGTAAAAATAATTCATTTTTATGAAAATTTAGTTTCTTCCATTTTTTATGTTATATTTTATTTCATAAGATAGGCACGCTCTCGTAAATTACACGTTTTAAAAGTGTAATATCAATAGTTGATACAAACAAATGTTTGCGGTCCTATCTAAAAACGTACATTTTTTTTCCATCCGGAAGACAAAAAATACAGGAAAGTTTCCACGCAAATCTTTAAAAATAACATAGTTTAATTTTGTTTTTCATGCGAAAATTATTATTCTCCATCAACAAAAAGCATTGTGTGATATTTTCTACATCCACTTTATACAAAAAAAAATTTTTTGTTCATCAATAATACTAAATTTATCATTTTTATGTACAGTTTCCTAAATATTAAAAGTTTCGCGGAATATATCACATAACGGTTATAAATACATCAGAGTGTACCTCGATAATGATCTATCCTTTAAATTTTGCCAAGGTATATTTTAGAATTCGTGTAATGTGCACATTAAAACTGTTCTGAACTCCAATAACAAATATTGAATGAATAGAGAATATCATTCAATTTTGTTTACATAAATGGAGTTCATGTTTTATATTAGATTTCAATACATATTATCTCACTACCGACACCGTAGTTTCGTTACATTGATTTCGTTATACACATGCATACTGTATTGTGCACTATACGTGTAGATCCACTTGAGCCAAGCGGATTTCTTCTCCCGTCAAATGGAATTCGCTTTTGCGGCAAAAGGATTGCTTATTTGACGTCAAAAAGAATATCTTTGGAGGAAGTGGAAATATTTTTACCTCAAGAAGACGATCCATTTACAGGAAAATAATTATTTCTAAGAGTGTTAATTATTCTAACAAGACTGATAAGAATATATGCAAATATTGATAAAATAGAGAATTGACAGAGCAGTGACAGGAATGAAAGGGAAGGGGTAAAAAAAAAGTAGTGGCAGGCGCGCAACAAAACGATGCTACAAATTGAACGGTCGTTTCTGAAAAAGATACAAACTCGCAGCTGGTCTGTGCTCGTACGTGCAAATCGTTGTCGGCCTAGAGAGCGGCGAGACGGCGGCGGCGTCGGTGGTGGGGGAAGGGGAGATGTAAATATTGAAAATAGTAAAAAAGGCTACGTTGAGAATCACTGCGAGGCAGCTGAGCGGACAAAGAGCGAACGGTTATATTGCAGCAGGACGACAGCGCGGCCTGGCCTCTGCCTTCATTCCCGATGCCTATGCAGCCAGCATGCCTAGTCAGGTGCGGATATCCCGGGTGCCACCCAGGGCTACCTTCCTGTTATGGAAATGTATCCATGAGTGGACCACGTTTTTAATTTAGTGTAAAAAGTTAATTAAATATAGGCATTTTTAAGTCTTCTATACACCGTTAGGTAGATATAGTCCCTAGGTATAAATTAAATGCATTTGGGTTACTTTCTCCAGTTAAATAAAGTTGATTGAACCTTTTTTACGAAGGACGTTTTTTGGTTAAACAAAATTTGTATCCATGTGTGGACCACTCGTTCAAATCCCCTTAGAATGGCTAGAAACAGTAAAAATACAACGAAATTCTAATTTTCATATAATAATTTATTTATTTTGAACACTTTTACTGTGTTTTACATAGAGAAAATGTGAATAAAGGTTAGGTCAACATAAAAAAGAAACTTTGTGAAAAAACCATCGAATCGAACATTCTAATATGTATTCCGGTTTAATATAACACTTAACGGCTATTTTAATGACTTATTTATATTCAAAAACAAAATGCTAAATTATACTCAGAAATTACGCTTCCGCACCATAACCTTTACACTGATAAAAACAAGTGGACATCTTACAAAAAGTGGTCCACTCATAGAAATGGAAGCCGAAATTAAAATGCATAACATTTTTTCGTAGCATTGAAATATTTTTGACCCCTTCAGATATGATGAATTTCAATGTTTAATTTACAAGAAACAAATAAAACTTACCTTAAAAAAGTAATAATTCTATGTTTTTTAATACTCAATTGAAATGAACAGCTGTACTGAACGTGAAAATGCATGTATTGACTGAGGGATCTTATTAAAAATGGTTTCGCGATAATACGCATCCGTTTCAACCAAAAATTTGATATTTCGTTTTTAGTTTGGGCCGCCCATGGATACATTCCTCTACTATTTATCCTTGTTTATACTAGTCAACATTTCTCCCTGACAATTAAAATTATCAAGAAAGGGAAATTTTACAATGAATGTCTTAATGGTGTAACCTGTCATTGTGCCCAAAATTTCGAAACAAAAATAATAAACTAAAAGACGCTAGGCCGAAATTCTCTAATGTCGAACGAAAAATGTGATGGCTTTCAAAATATACCTGCATCATTTCTTACAAAAATTCTATCGATAGAATTCATTTTCAATACTTGCTTAGCCCATTAACGCCCAAGGGCCACTTCTTCTTGCGTCAATTTCAGTCCAGTATTTCGTATCAAAATCGAAGTTAACAAAAATTAAGAGATAGATATCCTACTATTTTCGAGGTCGCTCTTCAAGATTCAGAGGTCAAAATTGAGTTTCGGCCATTAGGAATTCCAATATGGCGCCGAATTTAAAAAAAAAGTCAAAAAAATTGGAAAATATTTATTCTTGCCAATTTTTTTCGATCCCTTAGAATATTGGGATTCTATTGAAACTCTGAATAAAAGTGAATAAAATACTTCAATTTTAAGGAAAAATTTTACTTTTAGACACTTCATCATTCTAACGACCTCAAAATGGCCGCAACAATGAAAATTTCTTTCAAATTTTCTGGACGCCCTAACTCAAAACTACGAGCTTTATTTAAAAAATGATAAGAATGAAATACTTAGAATTTATCCAGAAATATCACAGAATTTTGTTAGATTTTTTTTTATGACATTTGGGGATTTTTAAAAAAATTTTTTTTTATTAAATTGTAATTTGTTAACGAAAAATTATGAAAAAAATTTACTGTATTCTTTAATGAATTCTTAGAATTTTTTGTTCTTTGCAATATTTTCCAAATGTTGACAGTTTTCGAGAAAAAAAATCCTAAGCCGTAATATTTAAAGTTCATTTTCTCAAGAACTATCAACTTTCGGAAAAAATACAAAGGAGAACAAACTCTTAGAATTCTTGATAGAATACACTACATTTTGTTCAGAATTTTTTGAAAATAAATTACAATTTAAACAAAAAAATTCATTACAAAAATCTAAAAAAATTCCGTGATATTTCTAGATGAATTCTGAGAACTTTTCATTCTTGCGAATGTATTAAGAAAGATCGTTGTTTTTGAGTTAGTACGTCCAGAAAATTTCAAAGAAATTTTCATTGCTGCGGCCATTTTGAGGTCGTTAGAATGATGTAGGGTATAAAATTAAAATTTTTCCTTAAAATTGAAGTATTTTATTCACCTTTATTCAGAGTTTCAATAGAATCCCAATATACTAAGAGGTCGAAAAAAATGGTTAAGAATAAATATTTCCCAACTTTTTTGACATTTTTTTCAAATTCGGCGCCATATTGGAATTCCTAATGGCCAAAAGTCAATTTTGACCTCGGACTCTTGAAGAGCGACCTCTAAAACAGTAGGATATGTATCTCTTAATTTTTGTCAACTTCCATTTTGATACAAAATACTCGATTGAAATAGAAGGAAGAGAAAGTGTTCTTTGGGCGCTAATGGGTTAATACGAAAAAAAAAAATTTTTTTTACGTTTTGGATGACAGATCGAAAAATGCTATATCAGGTTTTTTTTGAAGTCATTTTTAAACTTTTGTTTGTTGAATAAAATTAGAAAAATCATTAAAAAGGTTGCATGGCTAAAACTACCGGTTTTCTGTTATTAACTGTTTGACATGTAGAAAATGGTTGAAGCAACGACCTTTCGTCTCTCTGTGCGCTAAGAAAAGTTTGGACACAGGTGGCACATGTGTGCGTGGACGGGTGGGTGGTTCGAGAGGAAAGAACCGTCGTCGGGAAGAAAGACAAATCTTTGGGATTATGTATCGAAGGAAAAGGAGAGGCAGATCGACTAGAAAGTAACCGAGTAACCTGCGAATTACATAAGTCGACTCCTCGGCAATGCAGCGAATCGCTGGCGGATATAACGAGTAGCATGATCGCGCACAAACGCCGCGATATGCCTTTGCGAACTCGTCGATTTCTAAAGGTGACTGCCGCCAGAGAGAGAGAGGAGAAAATTCGGTCCTTGCCTTTTCTAAAAAATCTATGCAATTCCCCAGGAGGTACACTGCACATATTATTTAAGAAAGTTGGCTAGGAATATTTTCCGAATATTGGAATTATTTAATCTAGATGTCAATAATTTTTTAATTTTCAACTATCACTCAAACACATTTCAAGTCCCTCCTGTACTACACATTACTTGAAAATGAAAATTTTTCCAGGAAAAATATGCTCGGTAGACATTAAAATGGTTTAACGATGGGAAAAATAATTTCGCATAATTTTTATTTGTTTTTCCTTTTTTGTATATGGGCATTGTTCTAGAATTTTTAAACTTTATGTTGTCGCTCATTATGATACCTTAAAAATTTTAAATATAACTTTACAACACAAATTTTTGTTCGTTTTATATGTAATAAGTGTTTATTACTAATTACAGATATGTAGAAAACAATGAGAGTAAATAAAAGTAATGCATTTGCCTGTTTTTGGTGCGCGACACTCACTACATTTTTTCAGTTTTAACACTGAAACTTTTTGAACCTTTTTTTTATGGTCTGTAGTTTTTTGTGGAAGTATTTGGGAATGTAAACAAATGAAAAATCCTTAACTTAATGATGTGCCTCACTGAGGAATAAAATTATATACCTTCAAACTCGCGAGATAACTTTTTTTTATAGTTGACAATTTAGCAATCAACCTTAGATAATTTTTTTCACATTGGTTTTTAAGAAACCACACAACAGGGGTACATTACCTATATGATAAGAAGTAATTCGAGCCTTTGCCCGAATGTGTGCCACCTATACATAAAAAATGCGACCACGTCAAACTTTAAATTTCCAAGCAAAACTCACTTTGAAAAATCAAATTATTTAATGGCACATCTACAATTTAGCTTCTAAGTACTTTGGAATCATTGTGATCTTTTCTCCTAAGTTATTAAAGTATTTATAACTTTTGTGTTTTTTTAATACAACAAAAAACACACTTTTTGACAATAATAAAATGATTATTCTTTACAAATCGTTTTAATTTTTTGGTATCCTTAATGTTAAATCATGTATTTGGATTTAAATTTTAATGAAAACTGACTTTGGATTTGTAATCAGTGGCCTCAAAAACCCTAACATATCAAATTTTATAAAAATCAAAGAAATTTTGTAAAAATAGTCCGCCATATTTAATCCATTATTTTAAATTTGAATAACTATTAACTAGACGTTTAATTTTATATACTAGCTTCTAAAAATTAGGCCATAAGCAAAAGAACTGAATTTTTTATGTATATTAAACGTTACAAAACTAAAAACTAATTTTACGAGTAACGTAACATGTTACATTAAAAAAAGAAAAATACATTGTGTATAAATGAGTCACGCAAGGTTTTTTCTGTCATTTGATCAATTCTAAAGCCAATAAAATTAATTTCATGAATGTACCTAAAAAAAATGCAATTTTCTTCAACCTCAAAGTTTAAAAGTTCTAGAATAATGTCCATATATCAAAAGCAAAATTGAAAGGTATCATAAATCTACCTTTTCAGGTACACTAAAAAAAAGTTCTATTTTCAAGTAAATAAGTTATTTGAATGGCGGTAAGTAAATGTTTACTTGAATTAAGAAAATATTGTTTTATGTTTAGTAAATTTAATAAAATATGCTGTTTAATTCAAGTAAAAATTTACTTACTACTATTCAAATAAATATTTACTTGAATATAGTTTTTTTTTCTCTCAGTGTAGGATTTTAAATTTTAAATCAGCCACACACCAACAAAATTGCAACGATTTACAGTTTGTTAGATAAAGCAGTTCTATTATCTGATCATATGTTTCATACTAAAAATATAAATCTAGTAAAGACCATCCTAGTAAACAATAATTATCCATTAGATTTAATTACTAATTATATTAAAAAAAGGAAATTATTTTTAAATGAGAAACGAAACAACACAAATAATAACAATTTCAATAACAACAATCGAGAAGATAAATTGATGTATATTTCTTACAACTATATTAAGGACTATCATGAACGATTACAAAAAAGACTGAGAACGAAGAATGTTGCTTTAATATCTCGAACAACTAGTATAATGCAATCTATTGTGAAGAAAGAAAAGGATACGACTAAAAAAATGAACACTAATAACACAGTATATCAAATATTTTGTAAAGATTGTGATACATCTTACGTAGGACAGACTAAGAGACAATTAGGTACACGGATATCAGCACATAAGAGGAATTTAATATCATCAGCTCAAAATAATGTCATCTCGGAACATCTATTAATAATATTATCCATGAAATAACATATCTCGATTTCAAGAATGTGTTTAACAAGAAAGACTTTTGCACTTTTATATCCTAAAATTTAAAGATTTCAAAGATTTGTCCATATAGATGTTGTATGATGACAAAAAGTAATACGAAATTATTTAATTTGGAGGATATCAATTATTTACAATTTTACTTTTCATTGGACATAACATGAATTCAAAAAGAAACTAGCGTTGGCGTGGTGCCTCGCTCGCTTCGCTCGCTCAGAAACTTCTACCCAGTGGAGAGTCGGCTATTCCTTAAGACTAGTTTGTTTACTAACAGCTTTCAATTATATTATAAAATTATATTGATATTTGGGGGTCCAATCATATTTAGGTCCAAGTGGCTTCGATAGATATGTTACAACAATATAGTGTTTCTTATATTTATGAAAATTGAAAATGAGCATTTTCAAAACTTCGACCCCGACAACAGGCCAGCCGAAGTATTGATAAATAAACGTTGCAAAACACTTACTTCATGCACTTGTATTCTAATAGACTATTCGATGCATATTACATGTTTACTGTGTTTTACTAATTACTGTCTGTATTATTATGATATTATATATACAATATATATACATATAATTCGTCAAAGATATCTTGAAAGTGTCGAAAAGATCTATGACGGATATCTTATAGATATCTATAAGACATCTTTTAGATATATCGAAATAGTTATTTTCGTATCAAGGGCGTAAAAGGACTTATGCGCCCGTAGGTGGTCACCGCGCCCGAGGGGCTGGCAAAGACTACCCCTGGGGGGTAGGGGGTCGAAACGTCGAAATTTGATGAAAAACAATAGGGTAATTTTTTTGCCGCGATGACCAAATTCAATACTTTTTCAGATAATAGTCATAAACATTTTATACCAGTTTTTATGGCATTATCGTTGACTTTAGGAAGAAAATGCATACCACCTTTTTTGAAGAGTAGTTCATGCTCTATCTTTTTTGTTTGAAACATTTTTTAATAAAATTTGTATTTTTCAAAATAAATGCAAACAACTACAAAGAAACTTAATTGGGGCTAATTTTTTTTAGTAACGGACGGGTGGATCTGCCCCAAAATCTAATCAGATCTAAGTTATGCCAAGACGCGTATTTTAAAAAAAAATTTATATCAATACGGTTATCCGTTCGCGAGTTATCGCGAGACATAAAAACGGGACGTACGTACGGACGTACGGACGTACGGACGTACGTACGTACAAGATCACGGACACAAATTTTTTTTTTCGTTTTTTGGCTTCCTTAGGGTCTGAAACGTGGACATTTGATGAAAAACTATAGGGTAATTTTTTTGCCCGAGGTGACCAAATTCAATACTTCGTCCAGACTTAAGGTCTGGGTCGAAGTAATATTGACTAAGCAAATCTTTTAGCTCAGTACATTATGAAATTGTTTTACATGTTCGAAATATTAATCAATAATAAAGACCTGGTTGTGATTGGACTTTTATTTTTCTGTGACAATTAATATAAACGTTATCATAGCCAAAAATCATTGTTTGCGATAACAACCAACAATGAAAATCAACATGGAAAAAAGTTATAAGTAAAATTTTCCTAACTTGTCTCAGTAAAATTTGCCGAGTCTTATTGTGGAAGCATCATTTATCAAAATAACTCAGTAAATAATATTCAAGCTTTTAAGTACTACCTTTTGAAAGCATAAATGATCAAAATAATGAATTAAAAAATATGCAATAACATTCGCAAACAATTTTACCAGGGACATTATTAAATATAATAAGTACCTGAATTTACTTAAATTGAAAATTTAACGAAGCATTTAAATAAGGTAATTTGAACCTTTGATGGGATTAATTGTAAAAACTTTAGATAAATTGTAATTAACAAAGGTTACTCAACTTATTCGGCAAATTTTACTGAAGTTTTCGGCAGAATTTACTTATGATTTTTTTTCCGTGAAGATCGAAAATACGTTCACTTGGGCTGATTAGGGTTAAATGCACATTATTATTCAGAACGCAATTAAGAATTGCAATACTACTTTACCCAACAGCCCACAATGAAGGGTTGAGCAACACTGTCGCACTCCATTGTGAGGGTAATTTTCTACGACGATGTTTTACTAGAAATTAGACAAAACAAATGTGAAACTATACTATAGAACGTTGCTTAACAAGAATATTGTACATAAAAAATACTATCAATGCGAAATTGTATTAGATAAAAATATTCTTCAACAATGAGAAATACATGTAAAAATATATTAATGCAGTAAAATAGTAAAATGCATAATATTTTGTACAAAGCGTTTAAGACCCTATTATTATTCTGTTTTGCATAAAATTTCTGTATCACTGTAACGGTACTTACTAGAAGGTTTCTCAACCTTGCCAAACATGCCTGTTATACAATAGTATCATAAAACAGCATTGTATTGTGTATAAATATTGTAAGAAAAGAAGCTATACTAGAACAATATATCCTAATATTACATCAAGTTTCGCAAGAATGGCGGATGTCGTATTAATATTACAACACAAAGGTCAATTATCCTGGCAATTTTAGCATCAGAGATGATCAGTTTGGTACAGACGTTTCAATATTGATTTTTCGAAAATGTACAGTAAATTCTGTAGTATTTTTCGTAATCAAATTTCAAGCTATGGAATTACTGTATGAGATTTTACCTTACGATTTATCGTATTTTATATATTATTAATAATATTTAAAGGAAATGTTTAGTCAGCAATCGACGATTTTCACAACAAAATACTCATAGACACAAACTCCACCGAGGGGTAAAAGACAAAGATGTGTTTTCTTATTGGCAACTTAACTACTTCTATTTCGATTTTTTAACATAGTGAATGGTTGTTAAGGACGTGTATAGTCTTCCTGAAATCCTGTATCGATTTTAATAAGGTTGAAGGTATAAGGGTTAGTTTTTGCTAGGCTAAGACAGGTGTCTTCTCTGTTTGACCCCGTCTGGGATCCGGTAAATCCCACTCTCATGTATAAGGATCACTCGTTTTCCTTTCTGATTTGTATACCTCTAGTGCACGAACCACTTTGCGAGCGAGTTTATCTTTTTTTTCGACATCAATATCGAAAGATTTAGGAGAAAGGAGTTTTTAATACATAAGCATTTTTAACATGGTTTTAATTAGTTAATAAATTAAATATTCTTAGCGACTATTGTATTTAAAACTGAAATTAAATTTGCTTTTGTCAAGGACCAGTTATAAGTAAAAAATAAAAAATTGAAAATATATTAACAAAGTTAAATTGGGTTTAAACCGGGCTTATGACCTACCACGATGTTTATAAAATTTGCATTAGATGTTAAAATGCTACAGTTTGACGATCTCTAAATATTTCAAACACCTTGCGTGTAATCACTTGGATTCCCAAACGCTAGGCTTTGTTTTAAAACATTTATAATCTCAACTAGTAATAATATTAACAAAAAAAGAAAAAAGGAAAATGGTAAAAAATGAAAAATAAAAAATAATAATAAAAAATAAAAAAATTTTAAATTTACGACATTCATAATTATAAGATTAATAAATGTATATTGTACTACAATTTCGATTTAACAGTTATTTGGAATAAACTGGTATATGAATATGATTGGTTAGCATGCAATTATAATAAATCTAAAGAAAGATACAACGTTGTAGGAGGTCATAAGCCCGGTTTAAAACCAATTTAATTTTGTTAATTTCCAAAAAAAACCTATCGTAATAATTCAATTTGAAAATATATTTTTTTCGATTTATTATTTGAACATCTTCGGAAAAGCATAAAAGTATTAAAAAATTAAAAGAGTGAGAGGAGAATAATTTTAAAAGATGTTAAATTATGGAGGGCTAGATGTTATTTTTTTCATCCTGCGATTCATATTGGCATAAAAATACATAAAAGCAATAAAAACTATTAGAAGGAATGCCCAAAAAAGGTTGTCGTATAAAATATAAAAGTAACGAAAAAGTATTGCGAGAAAAAAACAGAGTGAAATAGTTAGTGTACTCTAGAAGATAGTAAAAGGATTTAAAAAATTATTGAAGTAAAACATTGTATCTCTGGCAAATTTGATTTTTCAAAATCTGGCATTAAGTGATATATCAATATTTTTTGTTTAATAAAGAAGTTTTTAATTTCTGTACTTTTGACATTTTTGTTACAATTTCAATCTTCGAATAATTAAAATCGTAATAATATTATTTATATTATTATGTATGATACAAGTACATTTTTTTTGTTCTGCATTGTAATTTGTAGGTGACATTTTTTACATAAGGGACGATTACGTTTTTTTTATGCACCATTTCTAGAAATCTGAATGTCCTTGAAGTCGTAATGGATATCTATTTTTTAATAAAGTAGATCTAACATTAACATTTCCTGCATCTGAAACAAACTGTACACAAATTAATCGCTGTTTAAATCAATGTAAATATGACACTTTTCAATTACTTACTTTCTAAAATTCATAAAAGAAAACTCCAAATTCTCACTGGAAAATGTCAGTGGAATTTCCGCGTTTTCATTTTAAGAATATTAGAAGGTGCGGTGGAATTTTATAACTAATATCTCTAACGTTTTGTAATTACAAAATAAACATATACGACTATAAAAAGTATTAAAGTGAAGCAAAAGAATCTTAGCGTAAAAAGTTATCATTTTCCTTTTTAAATTGGGAATAATGCGATTTTCACATCATCACGTTATTTCGAGAAAAATGCATTGTATGTCAGCATATGCAAATGTTATGCACTTTCGTTATTATAGTCCTATAAATATAGCCCTTTATCAAAAATAGTTAATACGCCTCTGAAACCTTCTGAGGATTGATCATTTCAATGTAAAATACGTATTTACAGCAAAAAAAGAACACGGAAAAAAATATTTGGGTGACATTAGCTCAAATACTTTGGTTGACAGGCGTTTGATTATACGAGCGCACTTATAAGTCTGTCACAATAATTTATAAATGTAATACAGAAAATTCATTTAGCTACCAAAGCTTAATGAGTTTATCTGCGGGTGTTTGGTTTTCGCTGCAAAAGATGACTGGCTGAAAGACAAGTGCATGTATGCTGTCAAATTATTCGCTGTATAAACGAGCGAGTTGCGGTTAAAATGGATTTCTTTGTGAAAAATAAGTTCAAAGAGTGGGGACTCATATTTTATTTTATTATTAATAAAGTTGATACGTGAATAAACGCACCTAATGAACGTTACAAGTCAAGTACTATATGTGTTTTTAACCTTTCTTTCAGTGTACTAATCACTATTTTTTAGTGCAGATTAATACGTGATCACACATAAATATAATTTCACGTCTATAAATATAAGAGAAATGAAAAATAGTCCATTATTTAGTCCAATTGATAGGCTGTGTTTGCTGAGATATATATCTTCAGGCAGCTAAAGTGTTGAGGTAAGATAGAAAAACTGCGGTAGCTCAACGAGTTTGACTGGTAGAGCCGAACTGCGTTTAACTGTGTTTAGGTTATGCTGTGACAGATGAATATTTTGTCGTAGGGGTTAAACATTATTTTCCGTGAACATGAATTTGAAGTTTCGCGTATTTAAGTAAACTTTTGAAAAATTTCATAGAGAAAAGTGGAACACTCATAAAAATGAAGCTAGTCAGAAAGTTTCAAGTGTGTTTAATAATATTTAGGAAGGGGTACTGAGGACTACTATGCCTGTTTTATAATATAAATTTCTGTACACGCTTATCATCAATCTCGGACGATGAGCACTTTAAATTCTTCTGTTTCACCGAAAAATGAGTAATCCTTCTATATAAGCGAAATTTTACTTTTCATGACGTGAAAGTAAAATCGATTGTTTGTAAATAATAATAACAAAAGATAAATGGAACGAAAAATAGTAAGACTTTTTAGAAATACTGAATGAAAAAATGGTTTGTTGATCGATTATTAAGTATTCACAAGTCGTAATATGAATTAAATCATTTGATTATAGAATATGCATACCGCATTTAGCGTTATAGTGTAAATAATACCAGTTGTATATAAATACTGACTCAGTCTTTTTAACTTGATAAAATTACTACATTTCAAATAAAATTGGATTATGATAAGATTAGTTAAATTATTGGATCATTTTATATATAAAATAAATGATGTGTACAGCTAACAATGGCCGGGGAACAAAGTTCCGAAAATCAACACACCGAAAGACCAAAATTTCGATATAGAATGGCTCCAGCATGATTTTTTTCACTTTGTTTTTGAAAATTTGGCCAAAAGAAAGCAAATTAAAATACCTTGGACTCACTCAATATTGAAATTGTAGCCTTTCGGGGTTTTGATTTTCGAAACTTTGTTCCCCGTCCCTAACAATAAATAAATAAAACAAGCCCCAATTAAGAATATCAAATTATTCAAAATAATTATATCGATTCGAACAGTGAATGAATGGTTAATAAATATTTACTTATGAAAGTTTGATTTAGATACAAAATCTCCTGAAACATGCATCGCATACCGGAATTTTGTACGTATATATGTTCCTTTTGAAAATAAAATAAAATGTATCGTGTAATATTTGGATACCGAATAACGTGAAGCGGTTCGTCTGAATGTCAAAACATAGTATTGCATGTAAAAATAGAATATAAGCACGATCCTAAGCTGAAGCTTACGCTTGAACTAGCAACTATGAATTCCAGTCTTAAGACCTTAAATACACATGTTGCCGATAAATTAAATTTATATTAATCATTCATTTCTGTTATCGGACGACAGATATTTGCATAATTGTTTTGAATAACTATCGTGATATATATATGTGGTTCATTAATTATGGTGTTGTTATTTAGATTACTGTTGTTTGATAAACAATTTTTTTATTGCATACAAATCTAATTAAATGATGTTTTATGACAATTTTTTTTAAGCTTTGCATTTTTTTTAATTATCACGATGGCAATCGAGATTTTTTAAAGAATTTTGTTATTTTTTTAGAAATCTGAATCTCTTAATTTCTTTCCTCCTCGTTTATTTATAAAAATTTTGTTCGACAAATCATTACCACCGTCGTTATAAATAAAAATAAATCTAACAAATGCAAATTACTCTGAACTCTGCAGACGAACTTTTTTAACATCAGAATCGAAATTAAGTCTTCTTAATCTAAATAATCTTTATCCCAGTTCATCACAAATCATTAATACAGATTGATGCATAAAATTTATTGTTTGCAAACCCTGATAAAAAATTTGTTGGGTAATTTATTTATACGAATTTGCATATTTTTTATCAATTACGTGGATGCAGAGTTAGACAAGTAGATGTTAAAAAGCTGCGAATGGACTATTTTTTCAACAAGCATCACATCATTTCCTTTGAAAATACAATCATTTTTTTATGTGTTTTAATTACATGCAAATATTATCAGTCAACATGTAAATCAATGGTTCCAGCCAGTTTAGAAGATCGAACCAACTCGAAAATGTTAATCATCATAATAGTGGTAACGATGGAAAGTATGTATGAATTTAAGACTTTTTAAAAGAATTTTTTAATTTTAACACAAGTTTTTTCAAAATCAAAATGGCGTATACTCAATCGACTGACGCGAATGAAATGACTTGAAACTTGGTACCCGGGGGTTTCTGGAGTCGTTGAGTCCAAATTTAAATGTAGTTTTCAAAAATTCTCAATGGCGGATCCAATATGGCGGACGAATTTCCTACAATCAATCGAAATCACTTGGAACTTGGCACCCGGGGATTTTTGGAGTCTCAGATCGCGAATTCCAAGTTAGTTTTCAAAAATTCAAAATGTCGGATCCAATATGGATCAAACCAGATTTTGCAAAAATACGCATTGCACATTTTGCACATCGAAAACGTTCTAATTTCACAGTTGTCTTGGCAGAGTTCCAAATATTGGATCCGCCAGTGTTACAATTAATAAAAACTTTAATTCACGAAAAAATACTTTAATTAATAGATAACGGTACAACAAAATATGAGCAGAGAAGAAAAATGATTCGTGAAAATAGTGGAAAAGAATAGTCCTGTGGTAGACGTGCTTTGACCAATCGTTGAGTAGACTAAATAAGTGTTTATCGGAGAATTTGAGCGAACATTGTTTTCTCTGGGTAAAAGTGGAGAAAGGATTGAGCTGCAAGTGGTGGCTTGGGCAGTAGGCCCCGGCGCAATATAACATGACGGGACGAAATTAAGTACCCCGCAAGCACGCAATAAATTCCTGGTGAAATGTGGACTTGTGGCGACGAGCCGCGAAATGGGCGGAAGCCCCGGGAGGGGGTGGAGGCGCCTGGGTTATCAGTCATCGACTCGATTACGTATCCCAGTTTACGACATTAAGTACCAAATATTCGCGGTACAAGCAAGCAGAAAATTTTGGAAAATCCTTTGCGTTCATATGGAACGAAATGGTCGATGAGTAATAAGGAGGAACAACGAGAGAGGGGGCAGAAAGAAGATCCGGAGTGACCAAGAGATCCCAGAACCTGGCTGGACCCTCTCTCTTTGACGACAGCTGACAACTGATGTGCGCGAAGCTGGCAGTACACGCCCCTCGATACTAATCGTACTACAAACATTTCTTACCGTCAGTATGGTAGCCCTGACAGGATTTTTCGAATCATCCTCGACGCTCGCTCGGCCGGATGCAAAGCGAACACATGGTCGCTGCTGCAGGAACGTCTTGGCTTTTTTAGATTCGCCCGTACGAGAAGTTTCGAAAAGTTCGATGCGACCATTTTTACTGGATATTCAATTGTCTGCTCGGCCAAAACAACATTATTATTAAAAAGATTATTACCCCGGAGTGATTTAAACACTCCTATACAAAAAATCCGAGGGGTCAACCACTGACCAAAAAATGTACAGGTATTCCCAAAAGTGGGAATATTCGTAGTTGTATTCCTAGTATTCCCAGTATTCCCGCTGTATTCCCAGTATTCTTATGACATACTCGTCATTTTCGTTGAATTCGCAGCATTTCACAGTATCATCATTAATTTTAACGTATTTTAAAACTGTAATATCCTCCTTGATTCATAATCTTACCACATTAATTAATTACTTATTAGATCCAGCAGTTCTACTACACAGTTCAACATGTCAACGTTCTTAATGAACAAATTTAACTTAAATAGTTATAGATTTCAATTAAATTATTTACATGGTAATTTACATTACTTTTAAACACAAAGATAATATTTAAAAAATTATTAATTTAAGAGGAATATTTAAACTTTTTATAGAATTTTTTAATTTCAATACGGTCTACACGTTTTACGGTGAAAGGATTGGACCCAAATATAAATCTATTAGCACTTGGAAACTTAATTTGTTTTAAGTTGACTTCATTTATGAAACGAAAGTAAATCAAACGCTAGGTATTTAGAAATATTTTAAAATAATTCCAGATAATCCCAAATATTCCCGAGTATTCCCAAATATTCCCAAGTATTCCCAAATATTTCCGAGTATTACCAAGTATTCCTACATATTCCCAAGTATTTCCAAATATTCCTGAGTATTCCCATCTATTCCCGAGTATTCCCGCTCAAATGTGCAGCTATTCCCACCGGTGGTTGACCCCTCGCAAAAATCCTCGTTTATCGACTCAGAACACCGTAAATTGGTCGTTCAATTTCTAAATTAGTACTCGGTTGAGTTTCTGTTAAGTTGGGTATAAATTCGATTATTATTCAATTTGTAATAACAGAACCAAACTTTTTAGTGAAAATATTTAAATTTTTTGGAGTATACATTAAATGTCTCTTTTCGGTTTCGCCATACCATTTACAAATAAAGATATTGTTCTTAAAATAATCGTTAAGGTCAATTTCCTTGGAAAATTTCACACAAAACTTTCAACAATAAACTTTTTTGATCCATCCTTAGATGCAGGGAAAAATTTTTATTAAATATTAGTTTCTAAAATAGTTAGTTTAATAGTAGTTAATTTCGTTATTTCTATCGAGTATTAAAAAAAGAGAATAATTCTGAAAATTCGTCGAACTGAAAAAATTCTCTATAAATTTGTATTTCAGGAATAAAATTGTTAGGCAAATCCGCAAAACCTTTGAATTTTGAGTCATAAAATCAAAAAAGTTTTATGTGTTAAGTACATTATTGGATTATTTATAGGTTGTCATGTCGATTAAGAGGTAACAAATGACGCAGTGTGCTTCATTTTTTAAGCAACGCTGAAGAGTGAAAATTATCATCTGATAATTTTTATGTTAGTGATCTTAACTCTTAAAATTTAGAGGGGACATTCGCCATTTTGGAGCTGCTATTTTGAAGCCGTCATATTGAATTTCGAAAATCTGAACACTAACTGAAATGCACATTAAGAAAGTGCTTTCATTTGAGAAATTGCTACATGCGATTATCAATTTGAATGTAAAATTTATAATTAAAAAGTACTGAAATGATACAATTTTTGCATTGGTATGCAAAATTCAGATATATGTTGGTTTGAGCATTATATACGTTGAATAAAATACAACAAATATCATGTTTTTAGATAGAAATTTATTACATAATTACATTTTAGTACATTTCCGGACTGGTCGAGTTTTAACAATTATAGGAGTTTTTTTTGTTACTGGTAGGTTTAGACTTTTTCTTTATTGTTATAGAGTTTTTTGTTTTTCTATTCTTGTAAGTATCCTTATCAACAAACCAACTGTGTGGTTTTAAGGAAAAGTGATTACATGACACGTGCAAACTTTTTGCATCTTCTGGTAATCAGAGACCCCGAAAACCCTCGAGTTAAAAATTTTAAGCAATTATCACGAAAAACATTGCCAATAATAAATTTCTTCGAAAAAACACGATTTTTTTCATGTTTTTTTATTTATACTATCTAAACAATAAACAATAATGACTTCTTAGCAATTTATATATGTTATTTTATCACCAAACTTACAGAAAATCGTAAAAAATTGACATGAATGCGTTAACTGGAATTTTAATAATGAAAAGTCAAAGAAAACGTTATTTACCATCGTGATACAAAGGGTTAAAAACATTATTGGATGTTAGAGTTTTGATGTTACCTGTATTTTGCGCTTTTCAAATAAGCACACATGTTGCAAATAATGTTCTTTTGCAATTGACCGCGTGCCATTGAAAAATGACCATTATTTTAACCCGTTACGCAAGTGCTTTTTAACTTCAAGCATATATTTCTTTCACTTCTCTTGTGAGCACATTCTTAAATGACATCTGGATTTCTGTGTACAAAATTATTACTTTTAACTCGTAACGATTAAAGATATGCTGCACGTGCAATCGGTGAAAAATAAACTAAAATGGTTTTTCTGAAAAAACGAGGGACACATTTTAAAGGCACTCTTTTCAACCCTTCTGAAAAGGGCACATACCTCTATAAGGGTGCAAATTCTATGTTGTTTTTGTCTATTAGTACGTGTAAAAAATCCAGACAGATTAAAGAAACGATGAAATCGCTAAAGGACCAAACGTGAATAAAAATTACTGTAGGGGCACTTTATTTGAGGCGTTTTTGACATATTTTTCAGTTTCAAAGATATGAATTTCGTACTTTTATCTCATCAATGATGCATTACATATATTGGTCGATATATTTGGAGTATACTTAACAATGTTGACCAGTTTAAACGCAGAAAAATAAAATAAAAATGCTCAAAATACACAGTGACACGAAATTTAAAGGTTTCGCAGATTTGCCCATATAGGCTAAACATCTACAAATGATAATCCAGGATGTTTACGAGAATTTAAAGATATGTTAAAAGAATTGACTGTTTTTACGTTGAACGCTCCATATTTATACGTATCAAATTAACGTTATGTGTTCATTAATATCTAGATATTTGTATTATTTTCTGCTTTACGCATTACCAATTTCAATTATACCTATTAGACTGGGATTTATATTTATCGATTAGTATTATAATTTGTCAAAATATACGTAATTAATTATTTATATAATTAAGTATATTATTTCTTTTTCACCATGTGCATTGCTAAACGTTGTTACATCTTGATGTAAATATTGACGATACAATAAGGTCCCCAATGCATGAGGACTCTTTTTCCTCGAATGACGAAGCAGTTAGCGCGGCATATTATATCTATGTTAGCAATCTGTGAAGGACTTGCATGTATATGTTTATTTTCAAAATAAGGAAATACGAGTTAGATACATATATCGCTTAGCCCGATTGCCAACGTCACGTTTTTACAGAAATAGAAACAGTCAAATAACAAGTGATTCTTGCTTATTTTATTTTAATGTTTGACCTACAGAATGAATGTTTGCTAAATAAAATTTAAAGGAGGAAAACATCTTTTATAAACATGCAATTATAAATTTGTTCTTATTATTGTAAGCGATAACAATCATGTTAGGGTGACACTCATTTGTTAATTTTTTACGAAGTAATGCGTAATCCAGTTTCAAAAATCATTTTGCAAAAATTCAAAAGGCAAAGTATCAGCAGCGTAATTTTTTCTAAAATTGTTTAAAAGTATCCAAAATTATAATTAATAAAAGTTTAATTTTCATTATTTTTTGTTGTATTAATTTATGCAGATTGACGACACTCTCGGAAAGCACAAAGTCAAAAGACAATAAAAAAAATTGTGTCTGTCCTTGGATAGAAAAATTATTCGTCCGAAAAAAAACAACAGATAGAATTTTTGTATATGCGAAATTAATTATTTTCCATGAACCAACGTTATCATGTATCATTTTCTTGTAATTATTGATACGTAAATTGATTAAAATTGGAAATAAAATTTAAGGAACTATCACCCTTTCAACAATAGTACTTTATCTATATGGGTGGGAACGTAATTAGCCCGAGGGGGTGAAAACTGCTGGTGGTCTAAAGTTGTGATGTGAATCGTAGAAATTGGTAAAGAAAAATAAATATGTTCTGTGTTTGAAATGATGTGCTAGAATTGAAAAAATTGACTCTACCTCACGAAAAAGAATAAATTCTTCCCAGAATATGAATATAATAGTTTTTACGTATACCTTTTTTTATATTAATTACATTTATCGTCAATTTAATTTCTTTAAAATGAATAGTAAAATAAAAAAAAAGAACTTAACGAAAAAGCTATTCACCAAAATCTCGTACACTGTCTCCGTTCTCTCCATAGGTTACTTTCATTTACGGAAAATGTTGAACACCGTCATAGAAGCGAGAAAAACATAGAAAAACAAGGTAATATGATATTCTGCGTTCACACCCGATGCGTTTGTGAGGAATTTCCGGTCTTCACACCCGCTGGATCGACATTTTTCGGAATTTTGCAAAAAATACCTGGTAAATGCATCGATCTTTACGCCTCATATATTGGAAATCTTTCTTTATGGACTTCCCAATGTTCGGTATATGAAAATGAATAATTTTTAAATAAAAGGTCTCTGTAATGATAGAAAAAAAATATGAAAAACATTTAAAACCAATCTTGAAATTCATCACTTTTGTTTTCCTCGGTTATGGTGTTTATTTTTCTTTCAAAGGTTCAATGCATTTATGAGAAAATGTTAAATTAATCAATATGAGGTCAACTGCACTGAAATAGTAAATTTAATTCCTTTTTAACTACTCGAAATGTTTCAATAGAGTTTGGTGGGAACGGATAGGTCCTCAACGGATTTTTATAAGTTGCAGTAAAGACCGTAAAGCAGTTAAATAAATTTAAAAAGTTGAGGAACAAAATTTTGAAATTAAATTTTTGAAAATTTTTGAAAATTGCTGGAGTTGAACTTCCCACTAAACTAAAAAGAACATTTTTAGTTGATTTTTAGCAGAACTATATTTTTAGTTGATTTAACTTCTTTAATATCATAGCTGTAATTTATAAAATTAATTTACTGTTTCGACTGGTGGCAGGGCCGAAATATACTCAAAAAATACCGATACTTCCCTTTTCACATCGATTTTTCAATTATCGAAAGTTTAAATCGACTACAACGTCATATTATACACAATATTAGGATTAAAAATAATTTTATCGAGATCGTCACCATTTTGAAGGGCCTGTACATAATTTTCTTACAGGCCATCATCATTTTTAGAGATACCTCCATTCGGACGTGCAATGGCGTAGGGAAAACCAACTTTGTGGGCATAAACCTCCGCCTGATAATCAATGAAACATTGATTATGTCCGTAACATTTACTAAAAATTTTTCTGACAATTTCTCTTTGAAATTACTGTATAGTATCGCATTTTTTTATTTTCAATCATTGCGAATAATATACAAATATTGACGCCAATTTAACGACTAATTATCAACTTAAATAAAATAGTAAAATTAACAACATCAACATAGTTATCCTAAATGAAAAAGTAGTTCTTTTTACTACTTTCCCAATGGTAGTTGAATTTGTCAGGTAGTTTTGTGTAGTATTGCATTTAAATTGGATATGCTACAGACGAAATCACTTTATTCAATTAATTTTTGCTCTAAATTATTGATGTTTCCTACTTATTTGTAATTGTTAAGCGTGTAGTTCTACACAGACAGAAAGGAAATAGTTAATGCAACCTTTTACGCGTAAATCAAAAAAGTTGTTGCATTAACTATTTCCAAGGTAAACAGTACAATAACATTGTTCCATTTACTATCTTCCGTTTGTTAAATTGTTCGTATATAACCTCAAATATCAACTCTAACCTTACATATAGTTAATTCTACTATTTACACAGGTTAAAATCGATTTTTACTATTTTTCATGGTTCCATTAACACTTTGTTTCTCTCTGTGTATATATTACATCGGAGTTAATAAAAATAATGAAACTATTGATATAGCTGAACGGTTGTGTTCAAAACAGTTAAATCATAAAATATAAGTCAGTTGCTACTTTATGATCTTGTTTTGATATTTTAATTCTCATTTATTTGGGGCTCAGAACTCATTCAATTTGAGTTAGTTCAAAACTACTAATTTGTAAGCGGCAAGTGGGTTACTTATTTAAATACAATAAAATCGGGAATGAAAAGTGAGAACTGCTATTTCATATTATTTTTTACCATTAAGTTAGTAGAATTAACACTTAACTTATGGTAATTTTACTAATACATTAGTGGCGGTCTACCAATTGTTGTGAAAAACTGTTTAATTCGTGGTAACCTATTTTTAATTTTATATTAGTCGTTTACTAATTCAGAATTTGAGAGCGGGCTTTCAAAGGAATCTTCAAAGGTGTTATTCGGATTCGGTTTAATATTTGTCATCGGAAAGTTATCACAATTAACCCTTACAGCGACACCCTATACAACAATAACACAAAGCGCCATGTGGGGTCGTGGGAGACCCCAATCCGAAGATAATATCGTCCTGCGTGGACAGTTTTCGTTATTTCGTCTCAACAAAATTACTGGATAATCTTCAAGTATCACTTTCCCGCGTAGATAAGTTATCTTGGTAAAAAAATTATTGGTGCTCGTTATAAAAAATGAAATACAAAAGTGACGTTTTTCACAAAAAAAATCGTAACTCAGCCAATTTTCAATATTTTGTCCTAAAAATTTATCTTGTGCCTCTTGAAGTAGCTCTTTAAGATAAAAAATGCTGTAAAAATGCAGCTTTAGAAGGGGAAAAAATGTAATATTTATGTGTGGGGTCTCCCAGTACCACCAGGGCGTTTTAAGGGTTAATGAAAAATAAATGAATATTCCAAAATTCGAAATAGTGGATCCAATATCCTACTATTGCAAATATCAAAATTCTAATAATAATATCTAAATATAATTCGAATAAATGAAAACATCAAGGTGCCATTCATTTCCTATACAGACTTATTGACAGTTGATATAATAATTCAATATTTTGATAAAGTAGTTTCCTTGGATAGACATGTTTATCAGATATTATCAAGGTATATATTTCGTATTTTGTGTTAATTTATATAAAATTTATTGAATTATGAACATTTTAAGGGTAATTGTACATGACTAATTCAATCAAAAAAATGTAAATTTCAAAAATTGTACCGAAGAATGCACCGTTGAAGTGTACTTACTTGAGCGAATTGTAGTTAGTACATCTTTGGATCAAGCACGCATATCCGACATAAAAAAAAACATTAACCGTCTTACGCCTTTAACTCGCGAGAGATAGCGAGACTGCACGCGGTGTAAAATTTAATCGGCTCTTACACACTCTACGGAGTAGAAACCTGCGGCTTCTAATCTTCGCCGCATCTACTGTAATCTCGCACGGAAGAATCGTGTTCTTTTTTATTTGCTGCATTCTTCAGATTAATTTGGGCGTATTTTTAGAGCGAAACTTGGAGTGATTACTCACTTTGAATTAGTAGGTACAGAAACAAAAATTATTGTATACCTCGTGTGAAAACATGTTGGAAAATAAGCTAATTATTAATAATTTTATTAATAAATAATCATTTCTTTATTTTCTACTCTAATAATAAATGTTGAAACAACCCTGTATGTAATCTATCTTAGTTTTGGGAATAGTTACAAAATATTTGATTTGTTCAACTACTGTCATCTTTACTATAAATGCATAAAATGCATACATTAATATTAAACTAAAATCACTAGATCATATATTTACTATTTACTTTTTACAAGAACAAATTTTTTTTTTATGAATAAATACATGCTGATATGAATAAATATATGTGTAATAGAAATTATAAATGTAATTTATCCACTGCAATCAGCAACATTATTAAATTATGTTACTTTAATGAATTGTAATTTATATAATTGACCGAACCTCAATATAAGAAAATTGAATGGTCTTAATGTACCAATTTTAAGATTGTGCGTCGTTCTTTTCAATAATCTATAACGTACATTTGACAATTCGATAGTAGAATTTGGAGTTTCCAGATCCTAGTCCAGTATGCGCATTCATAATCTTGAAATTTTCTGATCCATAATCCTAATTTTTACTAAGTTCTGTCTTATTTCAATGACTTAAGGTAGTCATTCTTTTTTAAACCGTGTTTCGCACTTCAAGAATTGTAGAGTAAGTATAGAACACTCATTATAACACGCAACAAATATAATATTTGGAGCAGCTACTATTTAGATAATAAAACTGTTTCTTTTATACTTATTTCTTTACTAATATCGTTTTCACGAATTAAGTATTTGACTTATCGTATGGTTAGATTGATCAATTATTTGGTAACTAAGGTTTCTTCTTAAACTTGACTAACAAATTTAGTTAACAACAAAAAATAATTTGTTTACACCTGCTTAGAGATTCCTTTGAGCGTGAATCGTTCTATAATTAAGAATCTCGTCATAATAATTTGGAGGCTGATTAGTACTTTGAATTTTGCTATTGCTGCATTGATATTTTTTTTTTAATTATATACCTGATATGGAGACGTGGTATTTTTTTACGTTACGTGATGCATTTTTGTGTTAAATCTTAAAAAAAAACAATATTTAGCAGATTTTAATCCTGAAACTTACTTTACATAGGAAAGTGGTTAATTCGTGACTGCTAAACTAATGTGATTTAAGAGGCTGTGTGAGTATGGACATCCCAGTTGCTGAAGCAAATTGCAGTGTTTGAGGAGTAAGGTTAATTTCGTCCCGACGACACATCTAGCAGTTGAATGTCAAATGATCAGTACTTAAACAGGGAATTTTTGCAATTCATAGCATTTTGGATTATCGAAGAATGATGTTGTCCCAACATAAGAGTTAATTCTGATAGGATATTTCCTGCAGAATCCAAATATATGTGCCAAAATATTGATGTGGTCCTAGTTTTTGACCAACTTGAAAGTTTTTGACATTCGGTTCAAACAGACAAACGGTTGAAAAACCATGTTTTTGGACATATTTCATATCTTTACTCTAGGCTGAGACTCGAACGGAATCAATGTGCCCAACGAACTTTTTGAAACTCGAATAACTTCAAAACTCGTTATCGTTCTTAACTATCATTCGGGACAAACGAAAAAAGGACGTAAAACTCGATTTCTTACTCCTTCGACCTTCAATATCTCAAAAACTATAGCGAATTGGCTATTTTGGCGATCATATTTGCATTCTGGTGCAAAAATACTACCAGAATCGACTCTTACTTATATGTATTATTAATATTGAAACTGAGGTACTTTTAGATGCATCATTCTCCGAGACTTTTATATACAAAAAATATCAAAGCATTTTTAATTTGAGATTGAGTTTGGTAATACTTAAAACCGAACATATCAAAAGTACAAAAGTCAGATGATAATATCCCTAGATTGAAAATGTTTTTGCAATTTTTTAAAATAAAAGTCTCGCAGTGTATAGGATTCTAATTTTAGTTTCAATCAATCGAAATCAAAAAGCGAATGCTCAGACTAAAACTTTTTTTTTTACAAAACTATGTATTGGGAATATGAACTTTTGCGACTTGCTATTCGAAATCTCCAACATTTGGTCTTCTGTTGAAACTCGTATTTTATGGTCATCCAGATAGGTTACTCATAAAAATCTCCAAGATTCATGATCCCAACATTATGTAAAAGATACAATGAAATTCAGGGGTTCATATTTTAGTTACATATCGTTGCTAATTGTTTACAATAAAACGGTTCTAAACAACCAACAAAAAATAATTATTACACGTAAATGGGCAGAGAAATAAAAATGTTTTTTATTGATTCGCCCATATGCAAAATGTAAATAAATTAGTTCTGAAAATTACATCGGAAATAATTCTGAGGTAAATTTATGAACATTTATATTTAGTGAAGAGTAGATAAAATAAAAATAAATAGGTAATTATATATCATTTTTTTTAAATATAAGTAAAGTTTTAATGTAAGTAAATGCATAAAAACAGTGTTGATTTGTCAAAAAATTCGAATCTTATTCAGTACATGTATTTATTTATTTGTTTATGTCTGTTTATTGACCTAATTTATTATTTTACTATATCCAGTTTTTGTATACAAACAAAATATCGCAAATCTATAGAAAAATGTTTATAAATCTAACTCTTACGCGAGTAATACTTCACCCAAATGTATGAATGTTTTTTTTTTAGATTTTTTAATAAATTGATGCATCACGAAGATCTGTAAGTCACTTTAATTGGATATTTATTTACTTATTTATTTGTTTATTTACATTTTACAACCCGATAAATTAAGGCAATAAAAGTGATAAAACAAATCACAGATTATCGTTAAATTGCCTGTAATTGTTAAAACAAAAATCTTTCGAAATTACTAAAAATATTTTTGTTATTTATATTTAATATCAATTTGAGCCATTTAAACTTTGAAATGAATTTGTACAATGGGAAATAATGAAACGAGTTAATATCTGTCGAAAACCCAATGGTAAAAAAGTGACGCGTTTCATGGGGGGGCAGCACGTGTAATTTTCGTAAGAATGTAGATGATTCGCAGGATTCACTCCAAGTTTAGCGTAAGGTTGGCGCACGGAAGAACCGGCGAGATTCTTTTCTATTTTAAGTCCCAGTTTTTGAAGGGCGATCTTCCATTTTTTTACGGGGTGAGCCGGGAGCAGGGCCCGGGAAGCCACCAAGAAACCGAAGGGGACACCTCGAGAGTGAAAGTAAAGCGTGTGCGTGTACATGTACGGACAGAACTAAACAGCTGGGCCGCTTCGAATCGGCAACGCCATAGGGACGTACCACCAATTTCGAAAACCCTTCCGTTCACATACAATTGCGGATTTATTCCATAATTTCCTGCAGCCAATGTTTAACAATTTTCTTTTAGTACCGATTAATTTAGTATACAAGGGTGATCCTTTTGTCTATGCCAACCGGCTAATTCCTGAGTTGATTCTAAGTAACTTTTTCCTGTACCAAAATTGGATCTGAGGCTCAGAATTTAGGTGAAGAGCCATTGAAATTTAGAAAAAAAATACTTTTTTTTGCAATAACTCGGCTTCTTTTCAAGTTATTGCAATGAATGAGGGCTTTTCAAGCTTTTTTTAAGCCCTACAAATCAATCCCGAGAACAATTGTCCTGCGATGAATATTTCTGAAGTTATGAGCTCGAAAATGGTAAAAAAGGCCAATTTTTGCGGTTTTTCACATCTAACTCATTTCGCAAAATAGCTAACGAAATGTCAAACTAGAAAAAGTTGTAGAGCTTGAAAAGACGAAGAATTTGTCTCCTCATATGTTCGTTTTTAATGAAAATGGAGTCCGCGGGAACACTTTTAATGTCGCAGAATTGACGAAAAACGCGTTTGGTACTGACGATGTGGGTTTTTCGTCAATTCTACGACAAAAAAACCCGGGAAAAAATGGGTTATATACAATTATATACATTTTTTCATACAATTAGATCCAATTATATATAATAATATATAATTATATATGTTTATATACGATTGTATATAATTATATACAATTTTTGATACAATTAGATACAATTATATATAATTATATATAATTATATATGGATTTTTGCCGTATATAATTATATACAAAGCAGTCAATTATATACAATTATATATGCTAATATATAATTATATATGTTTATCTAGGATTGTATATAATTATATACGGCCAAAATCCATATATAATTATATATAATCGTATATAAACATATATAGTTATATATTATTATATATAATTGAATCTAAATTTATATATAATTATATATAATTGTATATAATCCATTTTTTCCGGGAAGTGTTCCCGCGGAGTCAATTTTCATTAAAAAACGCAGATATGAGGATGCAAATTCATCGTCTTTTCAAGCTCTACAACTTTTTCTAGTTTGACAATTCGTTAGCTACTTTGCGAAATGAGTTAGATGCGAAAAACCGCAAAAATTGTCCTTTTTTACCATTTTCGAGGCCATAACTTCAGAAATATTCACCGCAGGACAAATGTTCTCAGGAACGAATTGTAGGGCTTAAAAAAAGCTTGAAAAGCCCTCATTCATTGCAATAACTTGAAAAGAAGCCGAGTTATTGCAAAAAAAGTAATTTTTTTTCTAAATTTCAATGGCTCTTCACCTAAATTCTGAGCCTCAGATCCAATTTTGGTACAGGAAAAAGTTACTTAGAATCAACTCAGGAATCCACTATTAGCAGGTTGGCATAGACAAAAGAATCACCAGTATATGAAATTTATGTTCGTAACGTCCAAGGGACAAATTGTATTAAGAACTGTAGGTGCGAGTAGAGGCTGAAGAGAATGATATCATATACCGGATGTTTAAAGTACACATTGAAGAAGATGAGAGTTATTTACGATTATAAATTTTAACGATGAGACATACTGGAAGATCACGACCCAGAACACATTGGTCTGCAAGTCATGATTTTTTTGGTGTCATGTTAACATACTATTAAATATACAAAGTTGAACATTTTTATTAAAAAGAAATAGTTAATAAAATCATTTTACAAATACAAATCACATAATTATACGAGTTAAATTAGCTGTTTCCGTAGAACGTCGCTCCAGCCCGATTGTCTGGCTAAAACAGCTAACCACTGTCAAGCAGATCGCGAAGTAAATGTGAGTGAAGACGTAAAATGTCAATTAAAATTCGAAATCCTCAACAGTTTTTTTTCTATAAATAGGTATACTTTTCTTATGTCATTAAGAATATTTGTGCTTAATTTCTGGAGTATGTGGTTATTTGTATTATTTTTATATGATTTTTGAAAGTCGTTAAAAGTGAAAAAATCATTACTTTTTTTTTTTTAAGGCTTCCGTATCGATTATCGTGTTAGATACGCCAAAAATGCACTGAACCTTTTACGTAGAGCACAAAATTTCCTACAAAAAAGTCAATGAGAGCCATAGTCTAAAGTTAATATGTACTTCTTTGTAGGACTTTTTTGTAGGAAATTTTGTGCTCAACAAAAAAGGGTGAGTGCATTTTTGTCGTATGTAATACGGTAATCGATACGGAAGCCTTTAAATGAAAAAAGTACTAGTTTTTTCACTCTTAAGGACTTTAAAAAATCATATAAAAATAATATAAATAACCACATCGTCTAGAAATTATGCAGAAATAATCTTAATGACATAAGAAAAGTATACCCATTTATAGAACAAAAATTTTTTTGAGGATTTCGAATTTTAATTGACGTTTTACGTCTTCACTCACAATTTACTTCGCGATCTGCTTGACAGTAGGTATTTTAGCCAGACAATTCTCTCCGTGTAAACAATACAATAATATTGTTTCGTTTACAATGTTCTAGTGCACAAGTAATCTCTCGTGTACATGCATCGCAATTTTACAATTAAAATGTCATTTCTAATATTTCTGAGTACAGGGAAAAAATTTCATGTGCGAATTACATCATGTTTTGTCCACAAACCACCAAGATTGAGTAATTCAAATGACATAACCTGTGGGATACACAAAACAGAATATGAATTTCACATTCCAAACATATGAAAATCACATTCTGCCTTGTTTATTTTATAGGTTTTGGCATGTGAATTACTCATTTTGGGCAGTTTGTGGACAAAACATGACGTATCATGTAATTCGCACGAGAAATGTTTTTCCGTGTAGGGAAATACATTTAATCAAATTGAGTGATGGAAAATAACCTCTTTGCACAGTAAACATAACTGTTGTACGGTATATTTTACAATAATGTCAATAGAAAAAGTAACAATGTCAAATGTTCCTTTTCGTATTTAATAATTCTAATAGTATGAACCATTTCTATCTTTTTTCGTGGTTCCTTATTTTCTTTCCGACTAGAGAATTCTTTTTTAATGTTAGATATATAATAAATAATATTTTGAAAGTCGACAAAATCAAGTTATTTTTTAATTATGTAGTACTTTTTTTGAAAGTGTTTGTAGAATAACCTAAAATTTCAGAAATGCAGATATGGCATCTGTGCTTAGGACGGCAGAATAGGAATCAGTGTTTCATGGTAACCGAGAATAATGTAACTACGTTTTTTATAAAACTTTAAGATGATCTTATTTTGGCTTACATTTTAAACACGGATTCGTGTGTTTGTGGAGTAACCATCACCAAATTAACAAATGAAACTTGGACTGTTGAGACTTACCATAATGTATCGGAGGATAATCTTTAAATTGATAATATTTTTAAATTATGCTTCAAATAAGTCTCATTTTCATAAAAACGCATTCCCTAACGAAGATGAATGCCGGTTTTAACAAAGCAAACGGGGTTTTGAAGTCGTAAAGTCGAAAATCGGTGGATACGGAATTCTGCAAAGGACAAACTGCAGGTCGGAACGACGCTGCAGGAATCATTAAACCTGTACCGTTGATTCTTTCCAGACTGAACTCAAGTTTTGGATGATCCAGGAGGATCGGTTGCACGAAAACGCCTAATCCTTGGGTGGAGGTGCTACCTACGTCAATATATCGTCTGGTTCTCGAAGTAACCGTGCCAATATATGGGACAGGAGCTGATTTTTTTGTTTCCCCTCGAGTTGACGCCCCCGCCCAAGCCTATCCGTTCCCTGGATCTCCCCCACCATGATCGAGGTAGACGCAACTTTCCATTCTCTGCCGGCCGGCGCAGAATATATACAGCGGCTCGTGCAGCCTGCAGGTATTATTCATCGCCTAATATTAGAACGGCACTCTGAATACTTGCCTGGAGATGCTATCCCTCTCTCTCTCCTTCTTGCGTCCACACCTAAGAGAATCCTTGTTTTGCAGTCCTTTGAAGCCAGCTTATCTCCAGATGAGATTTGGCCTTACGATTTTGTCGTCGAGGTTTCTCGTTTGTCGAGTTTTCGAGCGGCTCGATCTTTATCGGATGTACAACAGCGAGTTTTGTTTCTGTTTAGCACTCTACAAGAAAGATATGAACATTTTACAAGCCAACAGGACAGGCGAAGAAATATGAAATCGGTCAACCATCAAAATCAACTATTTTTCCCTGCACGAATGTGCTTTTTATTAAATTAATTCGATTTTATTATGGGCCATTCTTCGAAAAAGTGTATAATCGACGTATTTTTTTTCCACAAACTAAAAGATTATAAAAATTAAAATTTAAAGTTTAGATATATTCATTGGCTTGCTAATTACGTAAATACGCGTGAAATATGCAAGTAATTTAATTTTTTAATGGAAATTTTATATAAAAATGGCGAAATGTTCACTCTTAGCGAATGAGGTACTCATAAAGAGTAAGAATAAAAATAGTAACTTAATAATATTCATTTTATAAAACTGAAAACAGTTAAAATTATTATGGAAAATTATAATGTAAAAAAAAAAGTTTTGATTATTGCATATTACCGATGATGTGCGTTTAATACTGAAAGTAGTAGAAAATTGATGTTAAGTTCAATAAAAATCTGTTCTATCACTAATAAGAACGGAATTTCCGTAAAGCACTACAATTGTCCAGGAGGCTTACATGACAGGGGAGCTTATAATTTATTCACTTTAATTGTTGTGTTCTTACAACGCGCACTAACTATGAAATGTGAAATACCTAGATACGTTGCACGAGTAATAATTTTTAATATTTAATATCTGTAAAAAATAACAAAACTTATAAATTACTAGAACAACGTAGATAGCCCCAGAGTCTTGCATCGTTTAGATTTCATCATTGAAATACACTTAGATTTTGATAAATTTTAAGTATTTGAGGTTAGAAACTGATATTACAATGTAGTATTAGGACTCTGAGTATAAGGATTCACCTTCCCACGAATTGAAAGCTAGTCCCTGCTGTCGAAGAATTTCTGTTCCCGGTCGCAAAATATCCGCTTTGTGAGAACGCGTGGTCACGCAAATATGACGATTAGCAAAGGTTAAGTTCTTTTTCCGGTCTTTTTCAGTTCCATTGGCTCTGCGGTTTGCGCGCGGCATGTCCCGTTACGAGCGGCCGATCCTGGAAGTAGAGCGAAACCTTTTATACCCATCCACTTCGTTGTTGGCCTCTTCCTCTTGCGATAATTTTTGCATTTTTATCGTTTTCGACTGTCACCTCAAATATCCGAAGTAAGGCCAACTTATCTCAGTTGTGTGTTTTTTTTAATAAAATTACTATTTTGATCTTTTCCAGACAGCTTTTGAAGTTGAAATTTCAACTCTTTGGTAGCAATATATCCGACGGATGTCATGATTATGCCGATTTTTCATGTAAACTCATAGAAAAGGAACCGCGGAGTGGCGGTAGGGTCATCTGGGAGACCCCTACTCTTTCTTGTACTAGTTACCTCCCCTACTTTCGCTCTATCTTCTTCAGATGCGAATAGCGATGAGCTACGGGGGCTAACCAAAAGATACTAGCGCAACCATGCGGATTTGTTCATCCCCCTGTTTTGGTTTCAATAGATAGTAGTAGTAGTAGAAGATAATCGTGCATAGGACAGTGACCTAGTATAAATTGTCTCAGGAAGAATGCTCATGGAAACACGTGGACATGACCGAACTTGATTCGGTAATTCGCCTGTTTTGAGGTACTAAAAGGTGGCCGAGCATCTATGGCTAAACTGACCCAAACTAGTCCAAGCATTTGTTGCTCAATTGTTGTTCAAAAGTTGCTCTAATCCCGTATTTGTTGCTCCCATATTAAAAAAAAAGCAGGTTTGGCCAGCTTGTATAAAAGCTAGCCAAACATAGCTCAAAACATGAAAAAAACCTACCCTATAGAAAAAACAAGTACACAGTTAATTGTTGCTCATTTGTTGCTAAAAGATTACTCAAAGAATATAGGGTTTCGTCAAATGGATTCCCATATTTTCAAAAAAATAAGTAGGTTTAGGTAGGGGTCACTAATGAATGACTCGTTCAGAAGCTAGCAACTATCATCCAGCAATTGTTGCTCGATTCATACTATTTTTAGGGCCAGAAATAAACTTTTCTATCAAGATCCCGTCCGGTTTGGCTGGTTAAATAATTGTTCAACATCGGATAACTATTTATTTAATCAGCCAAACCGGACGGGATCATGATAGAAAAGTTTATTTATGTCCCTAAAAACAGTAGGGATCGAGCAATAATTGCTGGATAATAGTTGCCAGCTTGTAATGGAGCCATTAATCCACCCTGTATAGAGAGCTAATTTTACGAATTTTATATTATTGAAAATCCTATAACTTTTTATTTAACCAGCCAAACCGGACGGGACCTTGACAGAATTATTTATTTATATCCCTAAAAAGAGTAGGAATCGAACAACTATTGCTGGATAATAGTTGCCAGCTTCTATAGGAGCCGTTATTCCACCCTGCCTGGAGAGCCGATTTTACGATTTCTATATTATTCAAAATCGCATAACTTTTTATTTAACCAGCCAAACCGGACGGGACCTTGACAGAATTATTTATTTATGTCCCTAAAAATAGCAGGAATCGAGCAACGATTGCTGGATAATAGTTGCCACCTTCTGAACGAGTCATTCATTAGTCCCCCCTACCCAAACCCACTTATTTATCTTAAAATATGGGAATCCATTTTATGAAACCCTATATTCTTTGAGTAATCTTTTAGCAGCAAATGAGCAACAATTAGCTGTGTACTTGTTTTTTTCTATAGGATAGGTTTTTTTTCATGTTTTGAGCTATGTTTGGCTAGCTCTTATACAAGCTGGCCAAACCTTTTTTTTTTTAAATATGAGAGCAACAAATACGGCATTAGGGCAACTTTTGAGCAACAAATGTTTGCACTAGTTTGGGTCGGTTTGGCCATAGATGCTCGGTCAGCTTTTAATACCTCCTGTTTTTGGGTGGCCGTATATATATATATGTTAGGTTAGGTTTATGGTAGCGCCACCATTTACTTCTCTGTGCGAGGAAATGTAACATCCAAAATAGTCTACCTTACCGTTGGTTGGTAAAAATAAACCAATGGAATGTTTTGAAATATATGGCCGTATGAGTTCTCACGAACTCCATGAAGAGGGTAATTTAAAAATAATGATATTTGCTAGTTTTGAATATTAATTTGTGTTTATTTGACTATCAGTGGTTTGGTGTTTAGCGCAGTTTCAGTTTTCTGGTTTGTTGCTGGTGGAGTCATGCAACCGTTACGCGCAAGCGACCGCGATGCCCAGTACGAGGACGGGTCGGTGGTATTGGCTAACTATCTACTAGTATATATATATATATATGCGCATAACAAAGCGAGACGGAGAAGGAAAGCGACTGGAGGCGCACAATGTCAGAGCAGCATAGCTCATTGGCCCTACGGCCGCGGGAGGATTCCGACGCTGAGGAGTGCCGCAGGTTGTTGATCCTCTCTCGCTCCTCTTCCTATCTTCTTCATTTCTTCTTTTTTCATCTCGGATGCCTTCTTCTTTTCTAGCTGGTACTTACCGCTTCCCCTCCCATTCTTTTCTAACCAACGTTTGCCCTCCGCCTCTTTTACTTCTTCATCCGTTCGATTCTTCTCCCGCGCGATATCTCTTCATTTTCCCGATTAGCCGCCATTTTCCTGCTCGCGAAACAAGAGCGATGCTGCAGTAAAATATTTTTCACGGTTGCTTCAGTTTGTAATCGATAATGTAGAAATTGGAGAGAAATTTGATGTAGGGTCGGGTTGTGGAATTTTAGGTGACATTTTGACGATGGTATTTTCGGCAGGGGAACAAAGTTCCGAAAATCAACACACCCCGAAAGGCCAAAATTTTGAATAGCATGGCTCCAGCGTGATTTTCTTCACTTTGTCTTTGAAAATTTGGCAAAACGAAAGCAAATTAATATACCTTGGACTCACGCAAATCGAAATTTTAGCCTTTCGGAGTTTTTATTTTCGGAACTGTGTTCCCCGGCCGTATTTTCACTTTTACTGCGGATATTTCTGCATGAATTCTAATGGATTCGATTTACGTAGAAGTTATGGGATTATGGTTCCCGATGTCTGTGTACAATTGTTTGGAAAAATTGCCCCTACAAGGAATTCACAGCTATCCTCAAAGGGTCATAAGTCTGACAAAAATGTGGAAAAAACAGCTTCACGGCTTTATTTGTACAACTATTTAGCTACAAAATGTGCAAACCGCGAAATCTCAGCTGATTATTATAGGTGATTTACAATTTTTCCAGCGATTTGTCGTTATTACCGGCAATTGACCTCCAATCGAAAAATGTTTTATGGGAATGTTGTAGGTATAAAAAGATCTACAATTTTTGTACAGCATCATTTTTCACATAATCTTAAAGTTTCAAAAAAAAAATCGAAAAACCCGTGTTTATGTTTTTAATATTTTTCGCGCTCAAAAATGATTTTTTTTTTTTAAATTTTTAGGAGACTTACCTTTTTTTGTCCGGAATAAGCTGTAATTTTTTTGAGTATTTATATGCATTAGGTTCTTTTTTATTGATTAAAAACCGATAAAACACCTATATTTTCCAGTGAAAAATCTAATGTTACAACAGTAGAGAATGGAACTTTATTTAATGGGATTTGTTCGTTGAAATATCAACTTTCAGATGGTATATTACAATTTACATTTCTATACAAGAAAGTGTCAAAAACCTCGAAAAACTAAAAACTCGAGTTTCAACATCAATATTAATTTAATTTTCAACATTAATATTTAAAAGAAAGAAACAAGTGCAATTCTGTTATTGGAATATTTTAACAGTTAATAAATAAATGAAAATCTAGTTTTTTAGATTTTCGTGTTTTTTTTTTACACTTTTTTGTATAGAAATGTAAATTGATTCATATATCATCTGAAGGTAGATATTTCAACGAACAAATTCCATTAAATAAAGATCCATTATCTACAGTTTTAATGTTAGAATGTTCTCTGGAAAATATATGTTTTCTTTTATCGGTTCAATAAAAAAGAAATGAATAAATATTATTTAAAAAAATTACGGCTTATTCGGGACAAAAAAAGGTATGCTAAAAATTTCAAGAAAAAAAAATCATTTTTGAGCGCGAAAAATATTAAAAACAAAAAACACGGGTTTCTTTGATTTTTTTCTGAAACTTTGAGGTTATGTGAAAAATGATATGTACAAAAATCGCATATTTCAGAATGAAAGAGCCACTCTAAAAAGTGGCCAAATTTCGCCTGTTTTTTGGACCTAAATTGTATGTCAAAATGTATGTCAAATGAAAATTTATGATAATAGTTTACTGGTGTAAAAATTTTAGATTGAGCATATATCTTAATTTTGAGATATGGGGGGTTTAAATGCAAAAATTGCATTTTTTTTTAAATCTGACATTGTTTATCTCCGAAATTATACATTTTACGAAAAATTCACAAGAGATATTTTTTATTTAGAATTGTCGAAAGAATCTTAATAAATTTTTTCCAGATTACGAAAAAATAAAATTTTCAACATTTTCAAAACAATCAACATATTATTAACAATTTGGAAATTTTATTTTTTCGGTCCTGTAAAAATTTATTTAGATTCGTTCGATAATTCTAAATAAGAAATGTCTCGTGAAACGTGTATTTTGGGAGATTAAAAATGGTAAAATTTAAAAAAATAGAATTTTTGCAGTAAAATCCGCCCTTTGAACTCCCATTTGTACACCAGTAAGCTATTATCATAAACTTTCATTTGACATACATTTTGATCCCAAATTTCAGGTCCAAAAAACAGGCTAAATTTAGGGGGGCTCTTTTTTAATTTATTGGCAATATTCGTTAGATAAATCGCATTTAGAATAACTTTAAATATAAACGAACTCTGCGGTACACAGGACATAAAAAAGGACAGTACAAAAAAAAGGTTTTTAATTATTGACTCCTGAAGAGGGACTCGAGAGGTCCGAAACGTCGAGTCTCTTAAAGTTAATTTTAAATTTTTTATATATATATACTTTTTTTTAAAGAGTTTTAAGTTTTATTTTTTGTATATTTTCAATTTTAAATAAAGTCTTAATTTAAAAAAAAAGTGATAAATGTCTTTAAATTCATGAAGAAGGAAGAAAGAAGAAAAACATTTTTTTTTCAAGTGATAGGCAGAGCCCATAACATTTACATTTATTGAAGAAATCAAGCCTATCTTAAAACCCTAATTCTCTATAAATAGTATTTTCCCCAAATACATTTCTGTTTATTTTTTAAACCTCAAAGTCAATCGAGTGAAATAAACTCGCAAAATACATGGTCCTTCGAGCCGGATCCTACAAGAATCTCAAGAATAATCTACAGGAATAAAAGTATAAATTAATTAAATTTGGCCACGACGTCGACCTAAGATCTCAGGTCCTCGGAAGCATAATCACCGACAGTAATGGCGCTTAATTTTGTTTTTTTCCCCTGCGTCTCGCCCACGGGCCGTTTTCTACGAGGTGGTGGGTTTGGGCGTCTTGGGGATCCGCAAGTTGCGCGAATGCAAGCGGATGCAACATAAACGAAGCACTCGGAGCATCCCGCGAGCGCCGCCCGTGCTGACGGGCGCAATACGTTTCGAGCGGCAGCGCAATTATTCTAGCGCTCGTACACACACAGTTACTCAGGCCCTGCGCATGCGCGCGCAAGAAGGACAACCACGCTGCTTTATCGGTAATGCACCCAGCCGAGCGCTCGATAATTTTCGTCGTTATTACGCATTCGGTCGTGGTGGGGGTGAATTTATCGGAAAAATAAAAATTCTCTTCGCAATTCCGAATTAAGTATTTATACACGGAGCAGGAACGAACCTGCCTCTAGGAAAGGAATGCCGTCGATCCTTTCCTTCATCTTTCTAACATTCATGAAGTTTTAGCAAACTTTTTAGATAGTTTTATGCATTTTATTTACAGTGCTTTTCCAAATTCTGCATTGAATTTTATTTTTTGTACCCTCAAGCAATAATTTGCAAAAAAAAGTTTGCTTTACAATAAAAAATTTTGGTTAATAATGAGGAATTCCGCGATACTTTGAATAATTAAGATAATATGATGAATTTAAAAAGTCTATAATTAATAACATTTTTTGGGATGTAAAGCAACTCGTCAAATCTTTATTAGCCAGAAACATAAAGCTACTAATTGAATTAGTACTAATTTTTACTAACTAGTTTAAACTATAAATAAAAATTCTTTAATTCTTCTCCGTTACTTTCATAAGTGAAAACTTTCCTTTGTGTGTTTTTTAAAAACCGGAGTGTGGACAAGGATGATAATGAAAATTCCTTATTTACATTTCGACTGTTTTGATGCAGTCCTCATCAGAAAATATTTTTATTCCGTATAAAACAAAAATTAACAAAATAAAATAAAAGTATAATTACAAATTTAGTCAAAATTTACGCAATACAATCATACATAAACAATTCAATTTCCCTAACTGAAAATCTTTATGATTCGAAAGACTTTTCAAAGTTAATAAAATCCGAAAAAATAGTTATCAAAAAAAGTTTTTAACATCTTACCTAGAAATATGTTATAGTTCGTTAGAGGCTGGAATTTACGAACATCTTCTATAAAAGCACTATAAAAGTTTTAAAAAAAAAGTGTGAATAACATAAGTTATTCAGTAAGATGTTAATAAAAAAATTGAAACAATAAAATAAAAAGTAAAAAAATAATATAAATGAGGAATAAAAAAAATATAAAAGTACGTTAAATATTCGATGGTAAAGACACAACTAACTGAAAAGTCGTTAGAAAGCAATCAAGGGTACAGACTAACATACATATTATTCAATAATTTTAAATAAGATTCAAATGATTCGAGATAACTTGAATCAGGAATAGTGGATCTTATAGATTTTTAGCCGCTGAAAAAGAATCCGATTTGGCCCATCGCGTCAGGATTTTAAGATATGTGATCCGAAAAATACTCAAAAATATACTTTTTGGCAATTTGAGGTTAGGATATGTAAAATATATCACATTTTCAGCGTCTAAAAATCTATAAGTTCCAGTACCTCTGATTTATGTTATCTCCCCTAAAAAATTGTTTTACTGTCCTGTGTAATTAATCGCTGAAAGTACTCGAAAACATAAATGACACAAGACTGCAACATTTTTTTTTTACACAACTGGAATCAGAAGTGGAGGATCTTACTGATTTTTGGTCGCTGAAAACGAATTCTTTGTCCAAGTTAACTCATCCTGTCAAAGTTTTCACATATCCTAACCTTAAATTGCCAAAAAGTATATTTTTGAGTATTTTTCGGATTACATATATCTTAAAATCCTGATTTGATGGGCCAAATCAAATAACGGATTCGTTTTCAGCAGTTAAAACTCTAGAAGATCCACTATTCCTGATTCATGTTATCTCGAAACAAATTTTTTTTGTGGTCTTGTGTTATCAGCAGTATTAGTACGTTCCGACTGCATGAGATGTTTTTTACATGCTATTCATTTTGTTTGACATTATGAAGAAATTTAAAAGTAAAAACTAGAAAGTAATTGATTTTAGTAAGAAATAAATTTTAGTATTATATTAAAAAAAGAATGACTAATTTGACATTAGTATAGAACTACTTAGAGAGCAGGAAAAAAGACCGCTTAACCGGACAAGATGTCGCTATAAATCCAAGTAATTTAAACCATGTTATGACTTTCACACCCACTAATTTGCTTATTTAGCAGTGTTGTTATATTTACGTAGTTAATGAAAGGAAAAAATAATCCTTCAAATAAAAACACTTTTCTCATTGTCTTCTATTGTTTTTATTAAATATGAAAATTGTTCGTTATTTAATAACATTTATAATAAAGTTTAATCTAAAATTAATACTCGAGAGTTTTGAAGATTTCTAAATAAGAATTTAATATCTAGTTCTTCACAAGAATATCGTATCTAATCATCTTACTGGTCCAGCGGCAACAACTTTTTTCTATTCGTTCATCCGACAAAATTCATACTTTTACCTTCCTTATTAACATTCTTCAAGTGAGTTTCTTGTCCATTATATAATAAAATTAAAGATATTTTATTAATGCTGTTAAGATGCTTTTAAAGGTATATGTTTAACAAACCTGCATTGATATACGGAAGGAAAACACATTGATAAACGCCTAAAGCCTATGAATTCAATTTTAAACATGACATAAAGAAGCTGATTTCATACGTATATTATTCATTATACAATTTCCAGGAACTCACATAATCCTGACCTTGAATTAATTTCAATAATTTTTTACGTTTACAGAAGCTACAATGAAGTAGAATAAGGATAATAAAAAATGAATATCTTAGATAACAAGAAACCGTATGGAAATGATTGAAATAATCTCGACAAAGGTGTCAATATTTTTGTCATTATTCTAAATTTGAGCACGTCATTTTCGTTTGAGAATTTTAATAAGTAAAACTAACCATAATAATCAGTAAAATCAGTAATGATAAAATAAATAAAAGTAGATTGAAAAAAGTACATAAATATAAGTCTGGAGTCATTGTGCAACTAAAGTATAAAAACAATTTACAATTGTTTTTGACAATTAAGCGACCACGAAAATGACCACTTTGTACTTGGGAAAAGTAAAAATTGAGAACAAAATTTAAAAGTCGTAATAAATGTTTGATAGTCACTAAATCAATCAATATTTCCCCCTTTTTACCTGTTTTCAAAAGCCGAAACATTTTTTTTCAGAAAAATCCGTAAAATAGTTATTTTTTGTGAATATTTTATTTTAGGGGTGGTCACACAACCCCTTCATGATGAAAAATGAATTTTTTATGTGCATAACTTTATTATTTGGACAATTTTAGCCGGAGTTTTTGTGGTTTCAGCTATCGCTCTTTCGCACCGAAAATACGATTCAAACAAAAAAAAATACCTTAAAAAATCGTATTTGTTTTTTTAAATTGAAAATTAGGGTAGGTAGGGGTGGTTTTTTCAAAATTTTCGATCCGGATTCTGAAAGAGCACCCTCGAATATACCCGCCTACAAAGGTTCCGATTTTTTTAAAGCATAAATAACAAAGTTGTCTGAGCTTAAAGTTGACGGACAAAAACGAACAAATTGGGTCAATAAGGGTTAAGTTGAGTCTTTATGGATCTTGCACATTTTAGGCTAATCACGAAAACCAGAGCATGGTCGGGGCTGAAAAATTTGCTAGATAATCTTGATAGTATTTAAAAACAATCCCATATTGCAGAACAAATCAGAAAAAATGCGCGCAATTGTTGTAACAATCAACGAAATGGAAAACTCAAACACAATAAAATGTCTTAAATCATGAAAACCGCATTTCCACTAACCAAATAATTTCTGTATTATTTGATATCACCGACTTATAAAACGTTTTTTTAAATACATCTTGAATAATCGTATAAGTGGGTCATTCTTCGAAAAAGTGTAAAATCGACGTATTTTTTTTCCACAAAATAAAAGCTTATAAAAATAAAATTTAAAGTTTAGATATATTCATTGGCTTGCTAATTACGTAAATACGAAGTAATAATGCAGCAGCCATCGATACGCGTGAAATATGCAAGTAATTTAATTTTTTAATGCAAATTTTATATAAAAATGGCGAAAGGTTCACTCTTACCGAAATGAGTGACTCATAAAGAGTAAGACAAAAAATAGTAACTTAATAATATTTATTTTATAAAACTCAAAACAGTTAAAATTATTATGGAAAATTATAAATTGATATGTTTAGGTATTTTAGCGATGTAACAAAAGTTTTGATTATCGCATATTACCGATGATGCGCGTTTAATACTGAAAGTAGTAGAAAATTGATGTTAAGTTCAATAAAAATCTGTTCTATCACTAATAAGAACGGAATTTCCGTAAATCACTACAATTATCCAGGAGGCTTACATGACAGGGGAGCCTACATGTCAACGTATTAACCATGTTAACATAAGAACAAAATAAATTTCGGTCAAATGCACATAAGAATTTAATCTTTTCTTTATATTTTAAGATATTACTCGCTTTCTTAACATGCTAAATTAGCGTCGCAAATATGACAGGAGGCTTACAAGGAATAAACGTACTAGCCTTAGTTCTAACGATATTACTAAATTTGGGTTTAAATTAGTTTTGAAATCAGTAATATTATACACACAATTCATAGTCTAAAAGTAATCGATATTGTAGAACGATTATCTGTATCTACATTCAATTTTGTTTGTACTGAAAATGGCATGTATTCTGTACTTACATTTATTTTTTAAAACATGGGGACACATTTTACAAAGCCATAACAATTTTTAGGAACGTTATAGTGAAATGTTCACAGCTATTGTTTGTTATAAGTAAAACAGATCATAACCACTTTTAAACAAATTTAATCATTCACATGAAAGAGAATGACAGTAATCGAAAACGTGTTATTTATACCTGGGGACAGCAATTTTTGCTTACATTTCGGACCTTTAGCAGTATGTGAAAATTGTATCATGCGATTTGAACAAATTATCTCTTGTGCAATGTTTACATAAAAGTATAAGGCGCAAGAAAACAAAAGTTTAAATTCCATTATTTGGATAAAATATTAACTGGGGACATAAAATTACACTTTTCTGGAGAATGAACCACGTGGTAAACGTCATATTGTCCTAAAAAGATTTTGGAAAATGATAAGATTTGCAACATGGAGTTGTTGGGTACTTGAACGGTTAGATAGTGTGACATGCAGCCTCTGCGAACAAACCATTTGTCGCTCGGTCTTTTGCTCCGGTGTGCTCCAATTAAGTTTATTAATCCTTCCGCCTTCGCGGCATTGCCAGGACTGACTCGCATCAATCTCATTGCTCTCGGCAAAACGCTTCTACACTTTCAAACTTTGCATTTCATTTTATCGACCTTCTCCGCATTTGTGCATTGTCATTTCGCTCCTCCTTAAAAAGATATCACAAATCGACGCATCACTCAAAATGTAGTTTTTTTTTACATATTCTGCAATAGTCTGATAATACTTTCGTAAAACTTTTTTATAATAATTCATTACTTCAAGGGTGTTTAATTTTACATATTTTATTTGAGCAATTAACAGACACGAGCAAGGAGAAGAAAAAACAAATGTAAAATAATAAATAAAAATATAACACGCTTAAAGTGTTATATAAACGTGAATATATTAATCAGTACTTGACAAGATATTTTAGATAAGTGGCATAATTATAATCGAAAAGACAGATCCTAACTCGTCTATAAGTCGGTGGCTATTTTTCGTTCAGGAAACTTGGCGCTTTAATGAGCTTCATGTAATGTCGGCACATTAATTAAACTACCTTGTCATTATATCAGCAAGCAATTTAAATATATTAAGAAGACACTTATATAAACATTGGAAAAGAAAATAAAGAACCGTGGCGAATAGCTGCCTTCTTAAAGATTGTACTGAATGGGAAATAAGAGTGAGAAGAAATAAACGGAGATTTCGGTCAATAAATACGAACATAATTGCTGCAATATACTTTTAAATGAGTCAATTTAATTGTCGACCTTTAATTTGTACGGTAAACGATTTAAGGTTTATTCTTTCGCAGGTTATGTTATGGCTTTCCTGCCGTAACAATTTGCAATTTTCGAAAGGAATTGATAATGTCGACGAGGCTGTAACAGTATATTCTGGCTCTTGAAGGCTGCTTTTAAACATTCCAATAACTTTCCACAATTGAAATATATCATTTGTTTTAGTAGCCATCGGTAGTATCGCGAATATATTAACATAAAATTTTAGAAAAACTTGAACTTTTTATTTGATTATATTCAGTTCACATGAATTTATGAGACAATCAATTAGTAAAATACTATAAGTATAAATAATAAGATAAGTATAATCACTGCAAATAATTTTTTTTTAAAGTGTACGGATTGTCTTACTTCCTTATTAAACATGTCAAATTCTTTGTCTATCGGTCAACAATCCTAGATTCATTCATAAAAATGAGTTCACTAAGAAAATGTTGTTTCAATCTCTGAGTTTAATTCAGGAGTTGTTTAGTAGATCGGTGAGAATCATATATTAAAAAAGTCAATAATAATACAGTAATTCATTTGTTTATTCATTAAAATTATTCATAAAAACTAACAACTAATCAGTTTTTCGTAGAAAATCTTTTTCTTGAAAGAATAAGTCATGATTTGTTAAAATCTACCGATGTTTAAACATTTTTTTACAAGGTAAATTACCAAAATTTGAGTCATTAAAAAAGTTGTTTAACAAAATATTTTTGCACATTTCATTTTATTTTTAAAAACCATAATGTTTGTTTTTTTTTGCTTTGAATAATATAATTCATAATAAAAACCAAGTTCTTGGAAATATTATAAAATATGTATTTCCAATATTCCTCGGTAACAATCTGTATTGTTCCCAACTTGTTGTTTTGAATTAATGAAACAAATAGATACGGAACTAATATAATCTATCCATTTTCATATTACAGATAATGAACAAAATGGATACCTCAAATATACAGCCACTACCTCATGTTTATTGAACATTCAAAAAATTAATGCATGCTGAAACTTCCAATACATGTTTTAATTATTACAATGATACGGCAGATATTATAAATATTACAATTTTTTATATAAAATAATTGAAAATGCAGTTGCTAATTAGACTGACAATGTAATTTCATAATTTTGATTATAGTGCACTCTAGAACTAGAGCCATCTTACAGAACAGTCTAAAGTCCAGGAAAGCACTTGTCTCTGCAAGCCGGATGCAGAGAGTTGTTATTTTTAGTAAATTTCATTTGAACTACCTAGAGATCTTGAATGACAAGCGAGTTCCACTAATACTCATAGTTATTGACTATATTCCCACCTTGGTAGTAAGGGATGACGATTGCACGTGGGTGTCAAGGACACACCTTCACATGGTTAACATATGGGATAGTAAGCCGTCACAATTAGAAACGATCCTGCTAGTTTAAGCAATGCATTCATGAAATAATGCACTTTCCTACGTAAAATGAAAATATTCTTACTGTCGCATTTCATTTTATGACGCTGAAGCTAGCAGTAGATTCACAGCAACAGATTCGAGAAAACTATATGGTTTACAGCCATTAAAATGGCCAAAAACAGATTATTTGTATAAAATTTGTCTAAAAATGTTTAAATGCAAGTAATTTTTAATACGAAATTATCCATTTCCACAGTTTTCTTGAATCTGCTGCTGCGATCTGCAGCTAGCTTCAGCGTCATTTTCATTTTTTATCCAAACGACATCTCATAATAAAATCACATCAAATTATAACGGTCAACTAAACCAACTTCGTATTCAATGATGAAAAATTAGTCATCGAGAATAATCGATACATTCGCTGTTTACAAGTGATTTTAAACCTAATCGTGTTTTATATTTCTGCATAAACTGATTTTTATATAATTAGATCTTAAAATCATAGCGACAAATGAACGAGGTGAAGATAGACGCATCGTGTAACGAAATAAAGGCAAAAACAACGCAAAATTTATGATAGTTTCTAAAGATTCGCATTCGATAGCGTGACCGAGATTTGCATTATGTATGGGTATAATTTATTTTCGATTGTTTTTATAGATTTTATCTTTTACATTGATTTATATTATATTAATTCGTATTACTCTGTATCTGTAATCGTTTCTTGGATGTTGGATTATAACGAAGGAAATTAACTTTTTAGAATAAGATCGAGAAATAAATACATCGAAAGTTTAGTAATTTCGTTATTTTCTAGTCTATATAGAGGTCCATTACACGTTTATTTTACGTATTATACAGGATTTTTTGTTAGCATGGTGTCTAAACAAATAAATTAATACTGCAGTGTATTAATAGTAAGCAAACTCAATATTGATAACATTTGAGTATAAACAAATATTTGTTATGATTCTACTATCGACTAAAGATACAAATATTCTAAACAGCCTCTCCAAATTTTAGCCCACTTGTTTCAATAATGCTTAACCAAATTGTGTTTTTAATTCAAAATTCGTACTATAATTGTTAAAAAATGATGTTCTGACAGCGTAATTTTGAGTAGATGTTATGTTCCTAAGCCGAGTTTAAGAGTTTTTCAAACAATAATATATATATATATAACATAAAATAAAGATAAATAGATCAGAATAAATTTATTTGCAAAACAAATTTTATGTTGTTCTTAAAAATGTGTAGGACGACTTTCAGAATATTAGATAACGTACAAAGGTTTAAATTTCTAATATTTAAAAAGTGTATTAAACATAAATTTAAAACGTTCGTAAATAAATAAATTGAAAAATAAATTATATTATTGATGATGCACTTGATGTGGATCTTAAATGTTTCCCTTCTAAAACTGTACTTTTACAGCATTTTTTATCTTAAAGAGCTACATTTCAAGAGGCACAAGTTAAATTTTTAGGACAAAATATTGAAAATTGGCTGAGTTACGATTTTTTTTGTAAAAAACATCACTTTTGTATTTCATTTTTTTTATAACGAGCACCAATAATTTTGTTATCAAGATAATTTATTTACGGGGTAAAATGACACTTGGAGAGTATCCAGTAATTTTGTTGAAACGAAATAACGCAAACTGTCTGCGCAGGACGATATTATCTTCGGATTGGGGTCTCCCACGACCCCACATGGCGCTTAGTGTTATTTCTATATAGGTTGGCGCTTTAAGGGTTAAGTGACCAAGTTATTATGCAGTTTTACCAATTAGTGAGTTAAATTTTCACTGCGAATTTAGAATATGTGAATTATTTACGTAACAATGAATATTTTTATCAGTGTATGGCTTGAATATTTAGAATTTTATTTTCGATTCGGAACAATCGAACCTTTCACTTAGAATGTTTGTCTCCGGCCCTTTTCTTCTGGAATAAGAACTATACTTTACATTTCTGATGTTGATTTTCGTTAATGAAATAATGCGATGCAATTAATATTAAATACCCACACAAAGTAGAAAAAGCAACTTTCACCGGACCAGAAATTCTCTGTGACTTAATAAAACAAGAAGGATATAATATTGATAAAAAATCAGAACCGAGAGAGAAGAAATCGGCTCTAACTCTCGGGGAGTATCTGGGGTCCTGGAAGAGCCGCAGCTCGCGCGCGAGGAGGACAAAGTGGATTTACGCAGGCGGACTGTATTTATCGACTGGTTCTCAATGGCTCGTCCCGGTCATTAACATCGCTGGCAAGCCGGGACAGCAGACTCTGCAACAAGAACCTCTATATCTGTATACTCCTCCGCTGCAGCCAAGATGCAGTCCGATTCCACCGTTTCCTCCTCCCGAATTTCAATCATCGGAATAAGGTACCTCACCCACTGATAACAAAAGAAACATCCATTCTTTTCCTCGTTCTTCATCGACCTTCAGACACTCCAATCATTTTATTGCCTAAGTCTGAAGGCCCCTAGACTAACCAGGAATCTTGGATTTCAGGGGACTTCTCTCTTACTGGTTTTGCACGTTCCAACAAGTTGTTTCTGATTCTCCAACGATCTACATGGCAGATAAAATGTTCTTCTGGAGTTTCTATCATTTTATAGGGCAGTAAATGAAGGCGGTGCATAATTGAAAACAATAATGCGGAGGACGTTGAAGATAATAAGTAATTTGTGACGTTTTTTATTTACCTGGATGTTTTTGGTTATTTTGGACATGTGAAAAATGTAAATTTTAAAACGAACTCAGAAAACCGTTTTGAATTTACTTGGGGTTAGTGCCAATTAAATTTTTCTGGTCATGTCATTTATGTTTTTGGCACCACGTCAACAATAATCCAAAACAAACAAACCAAAAATATATGGGACGTTTCACGTCAATCGACCCAGAGCTCTACCCAAAATTCTAAGCAACTAAAATAAACAAATAATAGGTCAAAATACTCGTAAACTAATACTCTTTCACTTGCAAAGTGGCGAAATTCAAAATTCAAATTGGCGTCATTGGCTCCGTCATCTAAAAGACACGAAATTCCAAAATAAGCAAAAGTATTTATCAATTACTTTTAAAAAGTGGTGCAAAAATGATGAGTCATGACATATTTTATTGTTTTTGGAGCCGCTGATTACTAATCTGAAGTTAGATTTTGAAAATTCAAAATGGCGAATCCAATATGGCCGACGAATTTTTTAGAAATGCATTGAATTCGCTTCAAAGTTGTTACTCGGGTGTTTTCGAGGTTGCCGATTACAAATCTGAAATTAGATTTTCAAAATTCAAAATGGCGGATCCAATATAATTGGTTTGGTAGCCTTGAAAAAGGCTGATTGTTATAATTTGCTGAAGCACCTGCTGTTACTAAAATTCAATCTGCTCACTCTTTTATTGTAACACCAGAAGGACTGTTGAAAATATTCAGATATTCAAATGCACCTCAACCCATTGCAGCTATGCAATATTAAAATACAATTACATTTGATTGAGAAGTATTTTGTACATTTATACCAAACGGCCTTTTCTAAGGCCATCAGATGATTACAATTTGAAAATTATAACAATCAGCCTTTTTCAAGGCTACCAAACCGTTACAGTTCAAAAATTATAACGATCGGCCTTTTTACAGGCCACAAAACAATTATATTGGATCCGCCATTTTGAATTTTGAAAACTTCAGATTGGTAATCAGCGACTACAAAAACGATAAAATATGTCATGACTCATCATTTTGCACCACTTTTTAAAAGTAATTGATAAATAATTTTTGCTTATTTTGGAATTTAGTGTCTTTAGGTGACAGAGTAATGACACCATTTTGAATTTTGAATTTCGCCACTTTGCAAGTGAAAGGGTATTAGTTTACGAGTATTTTGACCTATTATTTGTTTATTTTAGTTGCTTAGAATGTTAGGTATAACTCTGGGCCGGTTGACGTGAAACGTCCCATATACATTTTTCAAATTATTGTTATGTCTGTAATAAATATTCATATTTCTGGACCTCAAAAATCCGTAACAATTCGGCGGTCAATATTGCACGAAACCATTCCATATGTTCGTAATTTTGAGTCAGAAATCTAAATTTTAAATCAGAGGCGAAGCCAGCCCACATCCGACTCCATAATTAAAAGGAAGAAAAAAACGCGAACGTAATAAAAAATGATGAATAAAAGATGGAGCGAGGTAACAAAAAGATTGTGAAAAATGAAAAAGTTTACGACAACTAAATAATGAAGGTCTTCCAATTACAAATTATATAAACGGTGAAAAATAAATAATGTTTCGGATGCCGACTCGCCTTCGTAAGAAGGCGGCAATCAATTGCGTCTCTTTATTTTCATTTGGCTGTTTCGCGTCTTCTTATTCCCTGTTCCACGGTTGCTCGTTCATTTTCCTCCTTGTCCATCTTCTTCCCCCTCTCTTCTTTTCTTTTTTTTTTTTGCGAGCGAAAGCGCACTTCGTCATAATCTTCGCGTTAACTTCATCTCACACTTCATTTCGTGTATCTTCCTCCGCGTATTTTCGCGGTCACGTATTTCTCGGGTGCTTCTTCTCCGCGTTCTTCCCCTCCTTGCCACTTTTTTTGTCCCCTTTTTTTTTGAATCGCAGGGGCAGACACCCTCGCCATTTCGACTCTTCTTTTCTTTATTTTCGTTTAGCTCGTCTTCTTTCTCCATCTTTCCTTTATTCACAGAGTTCCTTCTTTTCGTCCTTCGGGGAATTCGACCTTGAACTCGATCACGATTCTCCGATCCTACGAACCCGATTAATTCGATTCTCGATCGATTTCTGAATCTTGATCCATGTTTAGTTTCAGTTTTTACTTCTTACATTCCTTTTTTATTGGGAATTTGACGAATGTCGTGGAAAAAATAAGTACGTCACAAAACCGTTAATTTTTGTTCACTTACGAAGAAAAGACGATTTATTTCTTGATATGTGGATTTTTGGAAACTCAAGATATTCCAAAGATGTCACGATTTTCTCTCGGTGGATGTGAGAACATTTTTAAATATGGGGCATTCCACGCCAAAACGGCTAATTTTTTTCACAAAATTTTAATTTTAATTTTATCATCTGTTTATTGTTAGTAGATGTAAAAGAAGTATTCTTCACTATATACAATATTTTTATTTCAACTGTAGTGAAAGTTGTTAGTATAAGAAAAAAATTAATTTTCTGTACTCGCGACGCTCAATTTATTTAAACGCAAAAATGCAGCGACAAACAATTTATGTAACATATGTTTTTTGCAGTTTTTTTATTCCTTTTCTTGCAAAAATATCCATTTTTAGGTATGATTACAGGATGAGGTTAAAAATCGTTTAAAAATTTTTAATGTACATTTTCAAAGGAACGACCAGTTTTAAAATTGTGAAAAAAATCCTAAAAAATGTTCAATGTATTACCCTTATGGCAGTATAGTTAAAATTGTGGTTATAGATTAGTTTACAATTAAAAAATCGGTATATAAAATTGTGAATGAATGGAAAGTAGAAAACCGATCTATAACAAAAATTTCAACTACACTGCCATAAACGTAATATATTGAACATTTTTTAGGAATTTTTTCAGAATTTTAAAACTGGTCGTTCCTTTTAAAAGGAGTCGCCTTTCGAGTTCTCATTGCAGATCGGAATGTTTTAAATTTCTGTATTTTCTATTGGAGAGACATCTTTGTTTTATATTGTAGTCTAAACAATTTCAAATTTGACGATATGTCTATATATCTTCGTCTATTTGAAAATTGTAATATCTTGACATCAGTTTCGTCATTGTCATCATCAATTACAATAATAGTCAATAACCCATACGACAACAAAATAAAAATGAGTTCAGAATGATTTCGAAATGTGCTCTGAAGTCAGATGTCCCACTTTCTGAGCAGACTAATGTCATTATGAGATCTTTTTCAACTCATGGTCAGAAAACTCATAAAGTGGGACATCTGACTTCTTTTAGAGCACAGTTCAAAATCATTCTAAACTCTTTTTAATTTTACTGTCGGGGAATGTATAGGAAAATTCATTGTTTTTATGTTTGCACTTTTAAGTACAAACATTACGTACTAACAAGTATTTGTACTAATATTGCTTGAAGAATTCTTTAAGAATTTTTAGATGCTTGAATGCTTATTAGGTATTTCTTTCTAAACTTTGTTGTAATTTTTTATGAATGTTATGAAATCTATTTCCAAAAACGAATTCTTATCTAACACTTAATTTAATAGCTATAGCAAACATTTAGATGGTTATATTTATAAGCATGCACACGAAATTTTTAAACCAGTTTGAGAAATATTCTGTTTAAATATTTCAAACTTTCTTTTTGCTTATTCGAATGGTTTATTAAAATTATTAATAATTTATACATCCGGCACGATTCTTGCGAAAGTTTAATTACAACGTTTCTAGTAGTAAGATTTATTGTACTTCACTAAATACAATAATTAAAGACAATCTAAATAAGTATTTTTCCAACATATTTTGAATATTCGATTTATGATTTTAAAATTATGTATGTCTACAAGTATTTTATTTTTTATCAAGTTAGGCCACAAAATGTTTAGTGTAATTACCATTTTAAAAATTTCAATACCTAAATGTATAAATTTTTTCTGTTTCAGGTAAGCACTACTGATTTGACTTATCGAGTAAACGTAGGAAACTTGCAAACTCGCAAACAGGTATTTTTTTATAAAGTTTTAAAATATATATATTAATTTGAAATGAATCAGAAAGCTGAATTATTAATAACAATGGAGATAGCGCCTTATAACGAGTAAGTTGGAAATATTTCAACTGTTTTTTTGCAAATATTACATATGTTTTCAAATATAATTTTCTAAATGTTTTAAAAAATATTTACATCAAATTTGGTGAAAACAGCAAACGTAAAAACAGTAAACAAATAAGAAATAAAACTAGTTCTAAAATAAATCAGTGAATTTTTATCGCTTCCGAAAAATAAGCTCATCTCATATTTTTTTAATGCAATGGAGATTGTAAATTGCCCGAGATCGGATGCATCATTCTTTAATGTTATCCTTTCCTAATCTGTTACGTCGGGAAACGTGGACATTGTATCCCAATAACCAGTTTATAGTTTGTGTAGATCAAATCGACATTTCGACGTGAAAAGAATTTTAATCAGACATACGACTCAAAAGACATATCAAGACTCAATCGAACAATTTCTGATCAATATACGGTTTACTAATACTCTTTTGTGATATGATTAAAGCGAAACCGTGCAAATATATTAATTTAATTAAATCTGCTCGTGCAGACAAGTTTTTGTTGTCAGACAAATTTTGCAACACAAAAACATCGTGACTTGCTCGTTTAAGACGTACACAACATATTTAAAATTTTATATATATTTTATTTTATTTTTATAGGATTAAGCAATTTTTCGAATTAGAATTTTTCATAAATTTAAATGATTCGGTTTTCTTCACCTTTTTAACCATATTAAAAGAAAGCCGATTCGCCTGTTTTCATAAAAATAAATTTGTTACACAAAAGGTAGTATGTTCAGTGTTAGAACTAATTAATCGTGTTTTTTCTTTTTTGTACTTAAACTAGCAAGTGTAACGAATGTAATGCAAACAGATTTATTACTGGCCAATGTATGGTTTGTTTTAAATACACTCCAGAAGTAAATTTGCGCTGTAAAATTGTTTTTATCTGTTATTATAGTGATTGCTTATGACAACCTGCTGAACACTGTGTAATAAATATCGTCATTATGCTCCGAATAAAAAAAAAATAAATTCCAAACCTTAAGTGGGCCATAATGTATTGCAATCGTAACAGTTCCTAGTTTGTGCAGAATGAAGAAAAAGCATGATTAATCAGAACCGAATATTAAAAAAGAATCATTTTATTTTTTAAATTGTGAAAAGTGGATTACTATGTGAAATTAGTAACAAAATTTGCTAATTATTAGTCTTTGAATTAATTATTAGTATTTAATTAATTAAATGAGTTAATCAAATTATGTTACTCATTCAATTAATAGAAATTTATCAATATTTAGTCATTTTGTTATTAATTTCAAATAGTAACTCACGTTTCACTAATTCCAATTTAGAGAGAAAACAATTATTCCTTTAATACCACTTAAAAACTTTCTGAGATATAATGAATTAAAAAACTATTTCGATGTCAAATTTTAGAAAAATTCGAAAATTTCACCTATCAGAGTAAAATAAACAAACATGTATCAAGTATCTAAAAAAATTAAATATTACTTAAATTTTTGATAGAAAAATTTTACATGCAGTTGTCCATAAGTTTCTTGATATTTTCTCAACTTTGTGCTTGATAATAGAAAATTGTGTGCGGTTCCGTAACTAATAAGCAAAACGATAACCAGAAAATACTATAGATATATATTTTTTTTTTATATTTTGAGCAAGAGTCCTGTACCAAAAATGCTGCTAAAATGCAATTTGAGTGGGGAGTCATTCAACATTGGAAAAAGAATAATGTTCTTCATTGAATACACCATTTTCAGTTAGTTTTAAAAAAACTATTAAAAAGCTGTTAAAAAAGCCATTAAGAGAACTCAGACAAAATAAAAGAAATAATAAAAGAAATAATAAAATCGAAATTTTTATTGAAATAAAAAAACCAAAAAAACTGGACTACAACCTGCATAAAAATTTTCTACGTAAAATCTTATATTGCAATGAAAAATGTTGACGCCAAAAATTAAACATTCGGGTTTTGATGCCAGAAACTTAATTGGCGGTCGTTCAGTCAACAAAAATTATATTCTTTACATCCATAATAATTGCTGTTACTCTTTAAGTTTGAATTATTAAAAAATGTTAACTTTCATCAATGAAAATAAGTAATTATGTCTTTTTTATAAATTTTCTTATATTTATTAGCACTAAATTTTTAAAAAGTTACGGGCAGTAATTTTACAATGTAACTAAAAATTAAACTACCAAAAATATAAAAAAAAAATTAAATTAATGACATTAAAAGATACTAAAACGGCGAAATCTTACATAAAAAAAAACAATTAAGTATATTTTGTTCCGTACGGAAATCAAGCAGGGAAAAATCGGTAATTAGTTAAAATAATAGTGATTTTTACTAATAAAGAGTAAGGAAACTACTAATTCATTAGTCAAAAATTAACTAATTCATTTTAGCAATACAATACTAAAAAAGTCACTAATTTGCGACTAAGAGTCTTATTTCAGTACTCTTTATTAGTAAAAGTAATTAATAATTAAATTAATAATCTTTTTTTCATTTTTTTAATTTTAATGAAATAATGATGACGTTTCACTAATTAATTATTTGTTTTTAACTAATTCATACCTAGAGGCGGTTGTAGAATTATTGTTTTAAGTTTTATTACTTTTCTACTCTCTAAATTTAAAATGGTCATAAACTACTAACGAATTCATTAGTCAAGTTTTACTAATTTCACATTAGTCATTTTATTTTTAATACCTAAGTACTAAAATGAATTAGTTGAATTTGACTAACGAATGAATAGTTTTTTACTCTTTATTAATAAAAATTATTCTTCTTACCAACTCAATTAGTCGCCGACTTTTCACTCCTTCATTACTAGATTTAGATTAATTCAGATTGAGAGAAAACAAAGTATTTCGGTGTACCCACATAATATCGAAAAGTACATTGTAGTTTTCAGTGATTATTGTGAGTGATGAGCGAAAATGACGAGTTACTCCGGAGGCAAGCTTGGAACAACCTGTCAGCCGAAAGATTGATGTCGTCATGAATTTTCAGTCGTTTATCGCATATTCAGATAGGGTACCAATTACTACGAACGCTCCTAATACTACGAATTCGTCGAAAATAGTAAAATACATAGTTTTTAGACTAGATTATACGCTAGAAACTAATTATATTATAACATTAATATTTAAAAAACATGATTATTGTCAAGAAAATATAGAAAATCAGGTTTACATCCCTTTAAAATGAGTTGAAAATGGCTACCTATCGTCGGATTGCAAAATTTTGCTGTCAGTAAGTTTAGACTTCTGTTAAGAAGTTGTTTATTTTGATTTCATTGAAATAAAAATGTTTTATGTAAAGTTATTTTCAGCAAAAGTATGTACACCAGAACTTAATAATTTCGATGAATTTCATTTTTGTAATATTTTTATTATGTATTTTGAAATGTAGTAATGGATGCAGTATTTTACACGCGTGCATCTATTACTTCGGTATACTTTGTGGTTATACTGTCGGTCAGTCGGTACGGTAGGTAAAAAAGAAGAAATTTAACTAGAGAGAGAAAAAGAAAGACTGGAAAGACAGCAAAAAAAGAGATAATAGAAATCGAAGAAAACAACAGGAAAGCTAAAGAAGCTGTCATGAAAAGAAAGAGAAGGATGAAATTGAAGAAAAAATTAAAAATTTACAAACTCGATATGATACACTTTATAAATAATATATAAATAATTATTTATTACTTACACATCCACATTTGTGATTTACCATGTGATAATGATTTCGTTATATTTCATTAGCAAAAATGTAGTTAAATATAAATAAATGAAGTTGTAAGTAATTTCGGAGGTATAATTCATTCGTAGTACAGTAGTTCTTCCCTTATTCTAATTTGTCTAGTCAGGCATGATGGCGACCTTTTTCCCTTATTCTAATTTTCTCCTCTCCCCCACTACTTAGATTTGCTGTCTCACTTTTGTCTCTTTTTCTTTTGTTGTGCATGCGCCGTTCTTTGTATTTTGAAAATCCACATGCCAACAACGTCAGTGGGGAGTACGCGTCAGGGGAAATATTAGAATAGGAGAAGAGAAAAAATTAGAATAATGGAAGACATTAGAATAAAAGAAATTAGAATAAGGGAAGGACTACTGTATTATGCTTGCAGTAATAGCAAGTATAATAAGTGCAGTAAGTACATCGCATACATTTTTTCAATTGCTTCTTTTAAATAGTAATAAACATTAGTTAATGATAAAAATGTTAAGGTGCCGGGAATGTTCATATATTCATTTAAAAAAAATTTAACACAATATGTACCATATAAACTCTGGAAATGCGTGTTTACAAATGACAATTTTGAAAAATCGTAGTAATTGGTACATTTCCCTACATGATAATCGATCGAAGGAGTTGCCGCATACTCTGTGTACATTGGCACGCAGTACAATTGAAAATCGTCTGATTAACGTCAACTGGAAGCGTGGAATTTCGAAATGCGCCGGTTCCCCTCCCCCCTCTGCGGGTCAAGGGAGATGTACGGCGGAGAGGAACAATGATTATAATCCGCGCTAAAGCAGGCGCACATACGGGCGCACCGGCAACAACGTCCTCGTAGCAGTGGGCCACCTCGTCCCGCGCGCCTCCCCTCGCCGACAGATCGTCGGTGGTACATATCACAATCTGCCCCCGCCGCGAGTCGTCGCCCTCCCGGTGGCTGCCGGGCGTTGCTCCCACCACCACGCGTGCCTCGCGCGCGAGTCAACCTGTTTCGCTTCCCCGACGCTCGCCCCACCCCCGGGCGCGCAGTACCCCCGCTCTGCCCCCGCCGTGCGCCGACGACGTCCCGCGATCTTCCTGCCCCAGATCGGGTCGAGGCGGAGCGCGCATGCGTGCGTCGCGTGGTTGTCGGCGCGTCGTGTATTAATAATAAGGAGCGACTCTAACCGAGGAGAGGAACCAACGGGGCCTCCGACCCGTTCACCCTACGCTAGGTGGAGCCAGATAGCCGGTATCATACCGTGCCACCAGTGGTGCTCAGGGCACGGCGCGGGGTCACCCAACCACTCCAAGTCGGAGCGATCGGCACAGGGGGTGTCCAAATTCTGCACCAATACCATTGGAGCTTCCCTATTTTTTTTCAAGTTCTCCGCATTCTTGCTGGTTTTTAGACGTTTTGTCGTTGCACTTTCCTAACTAGTCGTAATTGGGATGCGTGAGGTCGACGACAATGATATTGTAATGACCGTTATTTCGATAGCAAGCTTTTTCAAATAATTGAAACAAATTTGTTTTCAAAAACATTTGGACTTTGGAGAACCTCCGACTGGGCGAAAAAACCAATTATCTTCTAGAAATGTAATCCTTTCAATTACAAATATGAATGTCATAAGACTTGAATTCGGTTAGCTTAGAATAGCGGAGAGGGGGAGTCGCCCCCTAAGACGCAGGTGCCCCCTGTTCATGGGATTGTAATTTACTACGCCATCAGTTTGAATTGCCTTGTAATGCGCGCACCTAAGGGTTGCCAGGGTTCCTCCTTTCAAACCCCCTTATTTCCTTTCGCTGACGGTTCAAAAACAGGATGTGCAATCCTTCTTACAAGGAGTTTGGTATACTAACATAGTCTAATTTTTTGGAAACAAAACAAAGTTAAACTACATTATATTAATCAATAATTACGCCTTATGCTGAATGAAAGATGAAAATAACAATTTTTAGCCCAGGTTTTTTTATGAAAAAAATTCCTCGAATTCATAACATGAAATTCGTAATTAATAAGGTATTAGAGAAAATATGAATGAAATATTCCATTCTAATGAAAAGATGTTAAATAAATGTTTGTTGCATTATATGAGTATGACATACAAAATTGTCATATAATAAGTAAAATATTTATTGTCAAATCGCTATTGTCAAATAACACAATGTTTAACCCTTTAAGGACCAAATGTACATTTTAACATAATGTTTAACAATGCTTTTTAGTAGTAAAGGGCAATAACAAAATTTTAGAATGAACGACATTTATTGCTCAAACCCTGCTCTTTTGAATGGCGTATTAAAAAATGCCGCAAATTTAAAAATAACGAAATTTCGGGTATTTATTTAATAAAAATCAGGATTTTTATAGGATTTTTGTTCAATTATCGTTATATTTTATCATTCAGCGCATTAGAATACCTCAGACAAAAATATTTGGACTAGAAGATAGAACTAGTGTAAAAAAATACATTTCAAAATAGCGGCTCAAAAATGACTGCTAAATAAGATTTTTTTTTTTCCAAAATCATAGTCTCGCGTGTACTCAGTCGACTGACCCTAATGAAACCACGTCATGCTTGATTCCCGAAGTTTTTTGGGGTTGTTGATTCCAAATTTGAAGTTAGTTTTCAAAAATTCAAAATGGTGAATCCAACACGGCAAACATATTTACTAAAATCAAATGAAATCACATTATTTTTAGTACTTGTTGGTTCCTCCGTTTGGAATTTTTGAAAACTAACATTAGATCTGGACTGAACGATCCAAAAAAAAACACCGGATACCAAGTTTGACGCGATTTCATTCGGGTCAATCAATTGAATACATGCGACTGTGATTTTGAAAAAAATCTCGACTTTAGTAGTCATTTTTGAGCCATCATGGTATTTAATTTTTGCCAATAGTTCTTCTAGCCCAAACGTTTTTGACGCAATATTTATAAATATCGGTGGTATTCTAATGTGGATAATGATAAGTGAGAAAAGGAACATAAAAATTCCTGATTTTTGCTAAATAAATGCTTGTAATTTTTGTATTTTTACATTTGCGGCGTTTTTCGATACACCATAGAGTAAAGAGCAGGGTTTGGTCATAAAAAACGTTAACTACAAAACCTAATTTTACTACTAAAAAGTATTGTCAAACATTTTAAATTTTGTACACACATTTGGTCCTTAAACGTTTAAAACGTTTAATTTATAAATATTGAATTTGTCAAATGTTGAGTTGAAATGTTGAATTTGATTTTGGAGAATAGATCTATAACCATGGTTGTTGGTGAACACCTAAATATTTAGTGAACTCAACTAAAATTCAACTATTACTCAATTGATTGTTTATTTTTTCGAAAATTTTGCTGTCCTTGACATCTTCATCGCTTTTAATTAGTGATCATATAATTTTGTCATATATACATATACAACCTTACCAGTTTACCGATGTCGAGAGTTGATGAATTTCTTTTGGTGTAATACTGGCTAATAAACTCACTTTTCTTTCGAGATTTTAAATATCTATCTACGGTAGCATATCTCATACGTTCTTTAGTTACACCGCATCTTCTGTACGCTTCTCCTATCTGGGTAACCCTACACCCAAAGTGGCATTAATTTGTTACAAGGAGTAGAGCTTAGGGATCTCAGATACTTATCTTATAAATCCGTACAACCCCAAGTCCTTTATACTATGGTTACCTACGAATTTCATCCAAATTCAAATTTTCATCTATAATCTTTCGTCAAGATGCCTTTGCAATTTAAAATTTTCCGGGCTTTCCGATTTGTCACCGTTATTCCCAGAAGTTCTCTGTACTCTGCACGAAGAGAAATGGGTATCAGTAGACAGACTAGATAATATTCGATTAAATCTTAAAATTCCTACCAAAAATTAATATATCTGGATTTGTTCAATCCTGGCAAGCACAAAATTTAAGGCTGTAAAATTGTCAATACAGCTGATAATATGTTGTAGAGGCTGTGCAGTAAAATGTGTCATTACGAAATACGGACAAACTTAAAGAAAGTTGACAAAGCGTAAATGTAATTAAGTTAACTTTGCTGCCGCTAGTCGCATTTGTGACGCATTTGCGTCCATTATAGAAGTTATTAAGATCCCCTTTCAATATACCAGTATTCAATAGTGGAAATTTAATAATATATTATTTTTCATCATTTACTGATAACCATCTAAACTCATTTATAATTATTGAATATATGTTCGACTACTTTTTCTACAATATTTTGATCACCAACTACTCACATCATCGTTTGTGTCATTCTGCGGACAACTCTCGGTGTCCTTGGCAAAGGGCCAAAGCTTCCGGAACTACGAATTTTCACTGCGTATTGGTCATTAAAATATAATTAAGTTGGTATTCAAAGTTTTGGGTAATGATGAATGACTGGCACGTTGCACAAGATATTTTACGCAAACTCATTCTTTCATTTAATTGATGACACTGATTAACCTCTCTTGAGGTAAAAATGATGAAAATGCGGTACCATAGAAGCAGTATTTTTAATGATGTCTATTGTTGCACCACTAGTGAAGAATTCTATAATTTTTAACTTAAAAATCGAAATAGTGGGAAAATTAAAAAATGTGTATCTGAGTTTAGATTTTGTATTAGTGACCCCTAAAACCCCCGAGTACTCAGTTTTATTGGCGTCAAGTAACTTTTACATTTTGGGCAGCTAACTTGACTCCGCTATTTTGAATTTGCAAAAGCTTAGTTCAGAAACTTGATCCAGTTTCACCAAATATGGTTCGTCATAAAAATGTCTACCAGAAAGTATTAAGTGCTTATAAACTTTTGTTCTTTAATAAATTAATGATTGATAATTAAAGAAGGATCGCGATCTAATTAAATATTTCCAGCAACTGGTTTTTTCTGCAAAAATGTTTAGGTGTGAATTTGTTTATAAAACATAATGTTAAATAAATATTGATAGAAATGCTATGTTAAACACTTCATCGACTTCGAATTAAATTAGATTTTTAAAATACAGTCAAAATCCATTATTTTGAATTTAAAAACTCAAATTTTCACCAGAATTCCAGAAAGGACTAGGGCTTAAATATTGGAACCTTAAATGCTTTGTGAATCCAAAAAGAACATAATTTCACGTTATTGAATTTTCATAAACATTAAAAAATGTTGGACTTAAAATCTGTATTAAATTTTTCTATACTAATTATATTTTTTAATCAAAGAGTTTAGAAAAATTCTAAAATATTAATTGTATTATGTAAATCACGGAATTCAATGAAATGAACAATTTACAGATACAAGTAATCCGGTTTTTTGCTTTTATATAATTTCTGAATGTAGTGACGAGGAGTTGTTTTAAGTTACCGAGCGTGTATAGATTTTTAAAGAGATATGTCACTCTGGATACACAGGCAATTTTCCGCTCGTTTCCGAAGGAATTAAGTAGCGATCGTTAAAGGAAGAAAAATGATTTTCAGCTTTAGAAATATATATGTGCGCCATGAATTTGCGGATATCTCCGTGGCAGAATAATATGTCGAAGATGGTCTTGGTGAAGAACGCCGTTGTCGGGGGTGAGACTCCGTTATGTTAACACACCATCGCCGGCATCATGAATACGCTTGCCTGTAACGTTTTGTATGAATAATAAGTCTCGATTATGCAATTCAAATAAAACCAAAGATGATAAATGGAAATTGTTTTCGAATTAACGCTGCAGTCTGCCTTCTTTGTTTTTTTTTTTTGAAAATGCACATTGGGATTCATTATTACTACTTTATATTTTTTTCTTATTTACTTTTCTTTTATTAAAAAAACATCAGTCATCAAATGAAACAAAAATAAAATTATTTTCTTAAATTCTAAATTAAAATATGCTCAATTGAAGAATTACAATTTCAATATCAATTTATCAATATTAAATGTGTACGTAGAAATATGTCACAGAAAATATTTATAATGACACTAGATATCTTGCTTCATTCAATAAATTACTATCGTGTAATCGAAGAAATTAAAATTTTATACCAAGTTAGACTCTTTTATTTCTTATGAAATACGATACAGTGGCCCTCCCCTTATTTTAACTTTTTTTGTCGTCCCTTATGTTAACTTCTTCTCCTCATGAGTTCCCCCACCATTCACCATTTGAAAGTGTTGAAAAGAGTGCGGACTGCTGTTTGCGCTTGCGCATTCAGGTGAAAAAGGACGCCAATATATCTCCTTTCTGTGTTTTTATTCTCTCAAACTGCCAGTGGTAGGAATGAAGGGAAGCGGTAAAATAAGGGAAGAAGCCGCCATCTTCCTTGACTCGAAAAGTTAAAATAATGGGAGGACCACTGTATATCATTAAATCCGTACGTAATTTTCTTTGAAATCGTGAAAAAAGTATGAACAAAAAATGTTGGTACTCGAAATTTGAAGGGGAAGATTACATATGGATTTAACGATATGTCGATTAGATTAAAAATAAGAAAATCTAACTATGTAAAAAAAAAACATTTTTTTCCGGCTACAGTTCTTAATTTAAGAAGAACAAATAAGATCCATGTTAACTTTTTGTACATTTGGTCTTCAAATGGTTAACAATACATAAAAAACATTAGCAAAATTACATTTCTGTCACATTGTGTTGAAATATTTTCCACTTTTAATAAGTAATTAAAACAAGGAAAATATTTGTTTAGTCAGTAGTTAAATTACATTTTTTTCTTATTCTTTCAAATTTGTACACAAAGAAAAATACTGCATTTTTCCAGAAATTGTTTAAGTGAAATTTTTACGTCAAATATGATGTTGCCGCCTTTTTAGTATGTTTTTAACATTTTCAATATAATTTTTTCAAAGAAATACAATATTTGCTATAAAATACTGTAAGAAGCAGTGAAATTTCCTTCAGGTCCGTCCGTTACATCATTTCACGGTTAATTGATTGACTGATGTCTAGTAAACGATCGTATGACCGATGTTCACAAGAAAAGTTTTGTTTTCCATTTTTTGCGTCGCGCCGCACAGCGCGGAAAACGTTGACAACATGGTATATTCGATTGCACGAACCTGGAAAACTCAGCAAGGCCAGGAAAAGCTTCATACATGTTGCAGTTATCGCATATATACATTCTTTTCATTACATTTTCAATGACTTGCCGACGTTATCGTCTAGTAGGCGCTAAAGGATAATAACTGCTTTGAAATAATTGTTCCATTTGAACGCAATTCTAATTATTAACAATTTTTTGGTTCCTGATTTATTGTAATTGTAGTACTGAAATTATTGTAATTTTAAGGCATTGTCTTGAACATTTTCAGTAAAAATGAACAAAAATTTAAAAAAATGCCTTTACTTTATAATAAAATGATGTATCGACTATATAATAACACGAATTGCTGAAATTTTATATAATTCGAATTATTAACTTTTTGAAAAATGATTAAAAATTATTATAGGTTAGTTTTACAAGCATAGTTTTAAAGCTGTTTAAAAATTAATGGAAAAATAAGATTACTCAAAGTAAACGAATAGTCCACTAAATTGTATTGTTTAATATTTTTTCATTTGGCCGGAAATTTTGAAAAAATGGAGATTCGCGTAAAAAGGTTAATTCAAAATGGTTCTTTCGAGCTGTTGGCGAGTGATTACGAAAGTTTAGTATCTATTGTATCCACGGTGTTCATTAGCATCTAAATGTTGAGCGGAAAACAGTAAATCGGCGCGGCCGCTATTTGAACGGAGAAGAATAAATTGATTGTTGCATAATGACATAATGTCTAGGTATGTGATTCCCGGATACCGTTTTACGTAACGGACAGTTTCTCCCGCCTGCTTTTACTTTATTGCGCTCAAGTCTCGGCGGTGTCGCTCGCGAAACTCCCTTTTCCTTCAGACAATATGGAGTTGCATCCATTCTCCTTGCATTTTACCACATGCGACAATTTTCACGTTCGTTTTTCAAAAATGACGTTGCTTGCAAAATAAACAAAAATTCCCAACTGAAAGTTCCAACTTAGCTTTGAGATTCATCACTACGGGAAGTAAAAAATAGTCCTGTTAATTATTATTATTATTATTAACAATAATACATTTATATATATTCGTAAATATTAATGGAAAAGTGAAAACATCTCTTGTTCTCTGCAAACGAAAAATGTCTGATTAGATGTTTGATTTGAGTAATACATTTAACTAATAAAATTAAATATTTATTCTAAAATATTAGTACCAATACACAATAGTTGACTGAAATATAATATAGGTTAGCACAACTAAAAAATCATTGACTGAACTTTAATGTGAGGACAACTATACTGCAGCTGATTAATCTATAATATAAGTTAATACCACTATATAATGGCTAAGTCGATTATAATACAGTTTAGTACCATTATACAATAGTTGACATAGCTATAATGTAGGTTAACACAACAATACATTAGTGGATTCAACTATAATAAAGGTTAGCACCACTATATAATAGTTGATTCGACTACATTGTCGGTCACTATCATATTATTAACACTATGCTAATAGTTGACTTCACTATAATGCAAGTCAGTATAACCATACGAACAGTTCACTGAACTTTAATATACATTTGCAGAACCACACAATAGTTGACTAATCTTTAATATATTATTGATTCAGCTTTTATAGAGTGGAGTTAACTTATATTATAAATTAGTCAACTATTGTGTAGTTCTGCAGAAAATGTATATTAAAGTTCAGTCAACTGATCGTATAGTTATACTGACTTGCATTATAGTGAAATCAACTATTGCATAGTGGTAATAATATGACAATAACCGACAATGTAGTCGAATCAACTATTATATAGTGGTGCTAACCTTTATTATAGCTGAACTATAATGAACCTATAGGTTAGCACTACTATTCAATAGTTGACTTAACTATACTGCAGCTCATTACAACTATACAGAAGTTTAATGTAGATTAGTACAACCATATAATCTATAATTTACGCTAATATCACTATACAATTCCCGACTCAAGTTCAATACAGGTTAGTACCATTGGCATTCTAAATCAATTCATCCAGGAAGAAAAAGTATTCACACAAGTATTTGAAATTTTCGTGAAGAATATCAAAATTTCGTATAAAGATTTGGTTCGACATGCATGGGAACTTATATTCCATACATGCGAGAAAGAAAAACAATTGAAATAGATCTGCAGGCATAATTTTGTGTTTAAAAACTACATTGAAGTTTGAATATGACTGGTATCATGTCAATTTTTGTCACTTGTTTCGAGACACATTTGGAAGGAATGAACTAATCCGCATAATGTCGTCCCAAGCACCTTTGTGCCCCCCCCCCTCCCTTGCTAATCTATTTATTTAATATCCCTCTTGTACTCTCTTATGTCTATTTCTTCAAACACAAACCGTTTGTATTGCGCGGTTTAAGAGGAAATGAGAACCGAAGAGGAAATCGCGAAATAGTTCTCATTGTAGTGGGAGGCACACAATGCTCGACGCGCCACCATACGGGTTAGTTTGTCAGCTTCAAGGAAGCGATTTTGAAGAAATGCCCAGTACTTACTCTGTGCTTATAACTAAAAGCAAGTAAGATCCACTACTCTTTTTTTAGATTTGGTTCAGAATAACATTCAGAAACTATGAAGACAATATTCCAAAGAACTTGAATAAATTAATATAACCTTGCGTTAATTCACAAGTAATTTATTTTTCGAGTCGGAAAACAATACTCTTTAAAGAAATCACTAATTCCAAATCAAATCATTGCTGCACACTTTAAAACTGAGGATTTCGAGGCTACAGGTTTTTTGCGAAGAAGCCTTGAGGCGGGGCACGAAATAAGAAAGGACTCGGAATGCCAGGCCGAGTCTGAGAGTATTAACGACGTGCGATTATTGTATATTTATAGCTCGTAATTCGCGTTCGAAAAGAGTTCGATACTCGGAGGGATTGGACATTCGCGCACGGCAAAGGCGAGGGGAGTCGCATTACTGGCTTGACAGATAAGGTTGGCACTCGCGCGATAACGGCGAGGCGCGCGAACTCTACATATGGAATGCCTTACATTAAGGATGCCTTATCTCTGGGCTTCAGTTTCAGGCGAGCTGATGAAATTACTCCCTGACTCACCCTGTATCAACCATCTCTCTCCCTCTCCCCCCTCTCTCTTTCTCTTTCCTAAAACGAGTGCCTAACTGACATTGGCGAATCGGATTAATGTTTCGTTTTACGAGCGATTCTATATATAAACTTGGCGCGAATCGATCGAGTTATAATGCTGCGGCGGTTACAAAACCCGCTTTTCCTACTTTGATTTTGTAGCTTCACGTATTGTCGTACTTGTCGGAGGAAAATTGCAATCGAACTCAAAAAATATATTTACTTTCGTCCGGGAATTTTAATTTTTAGATCAATAAACCTTAGTTGAATTCAATATTCTTAGAAGCTTGATGATGGTAATTGGCTTACGAAAAACATTAGATATTGATATATTACACTATATGAAAGGGACTTTTAGTGATATATCTATGAAACCAATATCTTATTACGGTGCATGGAATCACGGTAGTGGCACTGGTAAATTTTCATAGTCGCTGTCGTCAGGTCGACAAACTAAACCGCATAGCGGCGTGAGGAGCACGTGGTGCCTCCTACCATAGGGCCGATCTCCGCTCGTTTCTTCCATGGAATCTCCCCTCCGCAAAAATCGGGATAGGAAGGACGGGGATATTTAAGATGAGTGAAGGGGAAGGGGGTAGCGGGAGGTGGGAGGCACATCGCGCCTCGAGCGCCATGGTGTGGATTAATTCATCCTTCGCAATTTATCTCAATATTGGCGACTCAAGTTTCATATCTTATATCGCTCACATCGCCAATCGCGTGGATTAAACAGGCTATCAATTTAACTTTTACAACGTTTTATTATGTTCAAAGTTTGTATAATTGTAATACAAAGAAAAATCTGTGTAGGAGTAAATTTGGAGGCCCGGACAATATTTCAATATTTTGACTCAATAGCTGTTACGATTAACTAATTTAAACTCTTGTTAAAGTTAATAGATCAGTTATGGTCAGTTTTAATTACCGAATTTCATACGAACGATTAAAATAAACTTATGATTAGGATAATTATAATTTACAATAACATGGGCATATACATAGAGTTCAAAATAAGATGAATTTTGCATTTTGAAAAGTACAAATATTCACAATTTTATATAAAAATATAATAAGCCGAAGGGTAATACATTTTCTGACAAATTATGTAAATACTAGCAATAAAATCAGTTCAGAAAATTAGAACAAAAATCTTGAGATGTTCCCTTTAATAATTTTTTAATACAGTGTGCGTAAGGTGCGGCTTTCCGACATTTTTAAATGCAAAAAATATAATTCGACGCATGTACGAAAATGTTTTTTTGTACCAATGTGAATACGAACTTCGCTTTCAGCTCGACCAGCAACTCTCACATTCGTATCAGTCTTTTACGCAATTACATCGAAAACTAGTATTTAATAATTAATTAGATTCTGAATTATTCATTTTCTGATTCTGAATAACAGAATTTATTGGTAAAAGGTTTACAATATTTTAACATTAATTTAATAATGCTTTTAAATAGTAGAATTATTCCTTTAATTTCTAAATTAGTTCGTTATTGAAAATTGTTAGTAAACTAGAGGCATATTGAAACATGTAATATATATGTACTAACAAACACGGGACAGTTATTTTTTCATAATTTTCAATTTAATGAAAAAAAGTATGTTTGAAATACAAGGAAAGTAAACGCGTTAGACAATGTAGATTTTTACTTAAATATAGATTGTGTAGTATTGCGCAGGGTCGCCGCGTCCGTTCTGCGTCGACTATGAAATCTGTCTGTATTCAAAGATCCGTTAATCGCAGCGCAACGTAAATACATACTCGGCATCGGTGTAAGTTGAGCACCTCCGCGGGTGTGACCGTGAACGAAAAGGCAGCAAAGCAAGACGGTATTGTAGAGCAGTATCCGCGTCTCCCTCGCCTCCCCTCGCCTCTCTCGTTCTTTCTCCGATGAAAGTTTTCCCCTCGCGCTCCCGCTTCTCCCATCCCCACTCCCGACCCAGTTCCCATCCCCTCCCCGGCGCGGTTCTCCCCCTCCCTGACAGGCTCCCTCCCCCCGCAGCTCGTCACAGTCTTGGCTCCACGCCCGCGGTCTCTGTCGCTCGCGTTTGCGGCGCGCAGTCCCTTCCTTCCTTCCTTCCTTCCGTCCGTCCTGCGGCGAGATGTGAACGTACTCTCTCGCTCGGTTCCTCTTGCCCCCTCCCTGGAAAGGGGCGTCGAACCGAGGGGAAGATCTCACTCGGCTTGACGGAACGTCGTCGCTCTCGAACCCTGGAAGCTCGCCTCGGCCGTCGATCATCGCGGAACGGAACGCGGCGAAAGTCGTTGGTTGCAACGAGCTGCAGTTGGGTTGGATGCAAAGCAGCAACGAGAGGTCAGTCGGAAGATCGCCGCGATTCAATACGGATAGCTATCCGCCAAGGCAGATGCGTTCGCGCGAGGTGCACATTCCGCGCGCCTCGTCGCGTTTCACCCTATTGACACTCCCCGCCGCGCTCGAGTAACCCCTCATGCTCCCACCCCTCAGATCGAAGTGCTCGGATGGATGCGAGGCGAGGGAAGGGGGTCTTCGCGCTTTCATCCCCCGTTCGCTTCGCTCTCGCTCCTTTCGCTCCCGCGTTTTTCCTCGCTCTTTTTCGCGGCTCCTCCTTTTCCAGATTCATTTTTTTATTTCTCGGCGATTTCCTTTGCGCGCCCGCTTAAGTCGACCTTTGCTTTTCCTTTGCCACTGATTACGAGGGTGGTTTTCCGGGCGGTAAAGGGGATGGATCGGGTAAAACTGGAATGGTAAAACGTGACCGAATATTTTTTACCAGCGCAATGTGGATAATTGGCAGTCGGGGGTAGATAAGGATTTAAATTGAAGTGGCCACGGTTAATATAACCCTCGGCTTCTATTTTCTACTTTTCGATCGCTATTACGAATCTGCTTGTATAAAAAGCATAAAAAAGTATTTGGAATCCAATATTCCAGGATTGTCATTTTGCAGTTAAAAATCGAGATAATAGACTCTACTTCATTAGACTCAAATCTTTGTAAAGTTCTTAGTATTCATTTGAAATTGGATGTTATAAATATTATTACAAAAATTCGTCGTTTTAGTACTTAATACACTGAGAACTCGTCAGTAGTAAATGTTATTATAATTGTAATAAATATTAAGAGAAAGAGTTGAACGGAGAGCTGGATGGAGAAACATAGGCGCGCTGTTGAAAATTCTAGCGCTGCATTAACGTTCGTAGTTTTTAATAGGGTAAATTTTTCCAAATTCTGTTAGCGCAGAAAACTTGTTCAACACTTTCTCTACAATGCCCACAATTTCAGTTTTTTATTTTTGAAAACTTCGCTCGACTCCTCAAGCATTTGAAAATAAATATTCATAAAAAACGTTGCATCGTGTTTAAATATACCTGTATTAAAAAAGAAAAGGAGTTAAAATTTTTTAACTTTCTATTCCTTTTTGTATTACTATATTGTATGTGTAGTTAAAATTTCAAGTCGTGCCGTTTGATAGTTCCCGAGATATCGTGATATAAAATTCAAAAGTTGTGAATTAGCGACCGGTGAAAATGTTCACTTTTTAATTATTTACTCAAAAAGTTGAAGTCGAATTAAAAAATGTTACAGGTAAACATTGTTCTGTTTGAAATTCTCTATATGGTGGTATTTTTTTCAATTCGATTTTATTTGTCTAACTCCTGTCTGTAATTACTGGCTTCGATCGCTTAACCGGTTCTACTTCCTTGACACTGAATTAGGGTGCGATTTGTGGATACGACACATTTTTTAAAATGCAATACATTTCTGGAGACATCAAATTTTGTCTACTCGCGGCATTTTGCAAAATGGCATATAATTTTTAAGTATGTATATGAGAAATTTTTCATATTTGCGAGGATGCATTAGTATTCGGCATGCGTCTCTCGTGTTCTTTCGCATTCACGGCGTTTCGTCTACTTTGTTCCCGTATTACGCCGGTACTCATCCCGTCCTCCTCCTTATTTCCTCACCGTACGTCGCATTTTTCTCTTGGCAATCCTGAGCAAGATGTCGAGCAGGATCTTGCGCTCGCGAGTTTGTTCTAAGAATCCGCGTGCGAATACGATCACTCCCGATTCTCTTGCGCATCAATCTCTCTTGCTTATTCATATTCTCTGAATTTTGATTTTTATCATTCCAGTTTTCGGATCTCCCCCTTGATCTCTCGCTTCGGTGGTACACAAATCTTCTTTTTAAAATTATCTTTTCGCTTTCAACACCTTTTTACAGCAAACAGAGTCTGCTCTCTAAATTTCTTGGAGTGAGAATTCACTCTTTGGTTAGTGAAAGAGTGAATATTCAACTCTTTAAGAGTGAAATTTCAATGCAATGAGAGTGATAATTCACTCTTTCTCTCCGAGTCGCAGAGTTGACAACTTTGGAGGATAGAGTGAATTTCCACTCTTAAAGAGTTGGAAGAATTCTCACTCCAAGAAATTTAGAGAGTGGTTAAAAGTGAAGTTAGAAGCGTTTGGTTAAAACAGTTATGGTTATTTTAGACAGATTTTCTGGTTAACTTAACCATAAAATATTGATCAAAATAATGCGTGCTCCTTTTCAGGTAGTGTGTGTTGGTACACGGAAAGGAAGAAACACGACTGAGTCCTGTCTACGCAGCACTGGTTACTGCGTGGCCGGTTCGCAAATACTTTTTATTTCAAACTAGCTATAACTCAGTCAATTTTGAGAATTTTGAAACGAATAAAAAATGAAATTGTTCATTACAGTTTTCCAGATCTAGTGCAGAAAGAAAAAATTATATATCGTAATAAATAAAAAAGTTATTAATTTTTTAATGCAGAACTGTGTTTGTGTTTTTATACATTCAGGCGCTTCGTTTATCGAGCGAATTTCAAGCATCCGAAAATTTTCAGCGATAAAGTTGTTCATTAAGGTATGAACAAATTTTCTGGAAAGTTTCATCTCCATTGCATTAATAGTTTTAAAATTAATGAATGTTTAAAGTTGGCTGTGGCCTTGAGCGCATCGCCGTGGCACACATGACGCGCTGGCCGTCGACCGCTACCTATTTTAAACATTCATTAATTTTAAAACTATTAATGCAATGGATATGAAACTTTACAGAAAATTTGTTCATACCTTAATGAACAACTTTCTCACTGAAAGTTTTCGGATGCTTGAAATTCGCTCGATAAACGGAGCACCAGAATGTATAAAAACACAAATTTCGCAGTTCTGCATTAAAAAATTAATAACTTTTTGATTTATTAAGATATATCATTTTTTCTTTCTGCACTAGATCTGGGAGACTGTAATGAACAATTTCATTTTTTATTCGTTTCAAAATTCTGAAAATTGACTGAGTTATAGTGAGTTGAAATAAAAAGTATTTGCGAACCGGCCACGCAGTAACCAGTGCTGCGTAGACAGGACTCAGTCGTGTTTCTTCCTTTCCGTGTACATCATAAAGCTTACTTTTTCGCAAATTTTTGAACAAAATATATATTCGAACCGAAATTAATTCATTTTTACCAGAATAAATAGAAATTCAAGTCCAATAATTTCAGAGTATGTGCTATGTTTATTACTACTTTAGATACTAATTTCTTGTTTTATTGTTTCCATTCTGTGTTTGCAAGAAATTTAAATTCTTCTTCAGCTTACCAACATTTTTAAATTTCTGAATTGGTTAATGTCAAAAATTGTGAAGCTGATAAAAGATGTGTTTATTTACGTACAAATTCGTAGTGCACAGAAAATATGAGTTAATTTTCAACGATAATGTCTTTCTCCAGTATCTGAGTTCGCTTGAAGATAATGTGATTTCAAAATGTTGCTCCAAGTTCGGTTAGTTAATTTTGAAGTATAGTCGATGTTATTCCAAGTTACAATAGCAGGTTCTCTCTCCCTCTCATTCTGTGCCTATTCGACCTTTCGAAGTAATGTATGGAATTTAGAGCCGCAAGGGTATCCAAAGAGGCACTTCTTGTTACGCCAAGCAGAACCTAGCAGACTCCTTGGTGTCTCCAAATTTTCGAATTCACTGCCGACGCAAATATGAAATGCCAGCTCGAGGGATACGCGTATGTGGTGGTGCTCCACCCATTTAAACTCCATCCAATATCTTACAAGGCGCTTAGATCTTCCAAGTTCTAAGAGTGAATCCCCTGGTATGTTGACTGGCTTGATTTGATTGGTTGTTATAATTACCCTCGTTGCTACCAGGCCGAATTAAGTGCAGAAAGAACAGTTGATTTCGGTCGTGTATTCGGTGATCTTGGACGATCTTGCGGCGGTACTTATCTCATATTCTAATTTAATATCTTCGTTTTAACCCTCGTCAGACGGTACTTGACTGAAATCAGAAATTCTATTCGTGAATAAGTTCGAGCATCTAAAGCAACCGAATTCTTGAACAGTTATATAGTTTTGGTTCAGTTTCAGTTTATTTTTACTTTATTAGAGAACTTGCAAATGTTCATCATTTATTCGCAGGAATTTTGGCTCGCTAATAATGTTCGTAAAAAGTTAATAACTCAATTAGAAGTACTCGAGATATCGATATCTATGTCTGCATTCAAAATAGATTAAATGATTTGACAATTATTCTCTGCGAGTTACTTTTAGCCACGATATAGGTCATGGAGATTTTTAACACCTCCCGATGCTAATTAAAATCATATATTTAGACGTTTGTTTAATGAAATTAGCAATTGAAAATTAAATGTGAAATACTGGAAATAGATTTTTAATCAAATTTCTGATTTGTTAACTCAATATTTTCATTTTCTGCAACTATCCGTGGTGAACTTTAAATTTAGATCGTCATAAAAATAATTTAAGTCAGATATATTTCAAAGATTTTGTCTTTTCTATCACTAACATAAGAACAGCCTGTAGATATTTTTGTTAACCAAACATCTTAATCTAAGAAAAAACATTCTAACCTTACGTTATTAACACGATATGACAGCGTTTAATGGTTCAAACTGTGGGATCTTATTAAATTCGGGTTGTATCATCGTCAAAACGATTTTATCGCTCTATGTCGATTTATCCAGTTCCATAGCGACTGGAAGCAAACCGAGCAATTGAGGCGTGTTTAAAGCTGAGAAGTAATTCTGCTAGTAATCGGCTTACTGACTTGATCAGTCATTTTCTGATCGTTATCGTCTGGCAACATGAATAGTCGAACTTCAGAATGTATTATGAACGAGTTATAAAAATCAGTCTAAACGGACGACGCATAAAAACATGCGACTGTTTCTTGTTATGTACTGAATATAATTAGGTTATGTTTTCCTGCAAGATAAATGTTACCACGACAGATGTCGATTAAACGCTGGTTTTTTTCTTTCTTCGCTGTATCGGTCATTTTATAAAAAAGGAATGAATCAAAATAGGAAAAGGAAGCATAAAAACTGTCCTTTTTTTTTTGTCACAATGTTTTGGTATTTCCGACATTATAAATTAGTTATGGTATTACTATCTCATTATAAAAATTAAATATTGAAATTTGACTAATGAATTCGTAGTTTTTTAATTAGTGAAATGGTTTCTAATTTAATTAGTGATTGGCTTTTCACTGCGACTACTTCAAATTTATAAAGCAATTATCATTTTCATCGATGACAAATTGTTCTTCTTCGAAAACTTAAATATATTTGCCGACGTCAATGAAGGAAAAAATCTTTTGTATACAATTCTATCAATGCAGAAAATACTGATGGGTGTGATTCAATATTTCGACCCTGCTTCTATTTTCTCTTGTACAGAATAATGCATTCAACCGGGAACCGATGCGAATATACTCATTCATATATCGACATGTGTATGTGTATTCGTTTCACTGCTTTCGCGACTCCGAAACAGCTTTTCTGGGTTGATTTTGGTATCAATAAACGTTTTATGTGGGCTTACATTTTCAATATTGTTGATACATAACTTCCATTAAAAACAAATTAATTGGTAGTCGTCAAAAAAATCATTTGTTTTCGATAAAAAGGGGAAAATTTCGTAAAATGTGATAAATGCCACGTAATACAATATTTTCTTAAAAATATTGTATAAAAAGATGGAAAAATTCGAAGGGATTAGGAGAAATGAATTTTTAAACGTTGCTTTCCGTAGTGGTTCTTGTTCATACGGCATTATACCCAGTGGGACCATTTCGCCCTAATTATCGTTCATTTGATTTTGCCTTTCCATTTATCTTCACCCTCGGAGATGGAGCATTTTTTGTTCTGGCACTCCTGCATGACTATTTCTTTATAACCTCTTGATTACTCTGTTAAATCACTCTATGTTTTCTACATCTTCCGTTTCTTTAGCCACTGCTCCCGCGTGTAATCTTTTAGTCCGTATTAATCTCTTTTGCACTCACTTTCTCTTATCATTATTTCCCTACATGTCATCCCTGCTTTTAATCAACGCCGAGTGAGCGTTAACCCTTTCGCGGTTCGCTTTTTACTCGAAATGTCGCAGGACCGCTTTTTTCAAGTCCCACGCGAAAATTGTAATTCCGAAATGGCCAAGTCGCGGAATGTTGACAAAATTATTACAACCCTTCGCATAAATATGTGGACTATGACGTTAGAAGTTAACATGTTTTTTCTTAAAATACGAATTTTTAAACCGGTATTTACTTAGACTGAGAAAAGTGTCTTTTACCATAGAAAAATTTACCTTTATTTGCATTAAAAACTACTCTTTGTAATGTTTGTAGATTTAAAACATCAATGGAAATTTTGCATCACGAACGTTGGTCTTTAGGTAGCAAAATGTTCGGCGATAAGAAAACCGTTATTGTAATTATTATTATGGCTTAGAAGTACAGAGTAAACAAAGAATTAATTATGCGGAGGTAAGGAAAAAACAAATTTTTTCCCATAGTCATGTCTGACCAATGTCGTCAGTTTTTACTAACTACTTGTATTGTTTCACACGCTTCTTGTTTGGAAAGCATTTCATTCCTTTTAATTACATTTTCTTTCATTTTCGATTTATTCAAAATTACTTGTCTGACGTTGCTTTTTAATATATTCACATTATTAGTCTCTCGTGGACAAAGATGCTTTACAATGGTTTTCATAAATTACACGGTCCTGTGTTATTATCATATTTTTTTTCACGAATTCATGTATTTGAGTAAATAATTATGTATAAAATTTCAGTCACCATTAATATTTATTTGCGATTTCTGGATGGAATTGGTGAAAAAATGGAGATCGTGAAAAGTTGTTTTATTGATTATTAACAAATTTTGACATAATCTTACAATTACTTTTTTGTTTTATGTTTGACAACTTGTGGCTTTTAGCTTGAAAATTAAAAATTGACATGGCTGTATATTTTTTTAGTGCTTTGAGTAATAAATAAATGAATAAAATATAAAAAAAAATATTGTTATATTTATTGTAATGAACAATAAGTATTTCCTTCTAAATATTTTTCCTACGATGATTTTATGCTAAAGAAACAGTCAAAGCCCCGTTACTTCTGTATGACGCTGAAGCTAGCTACAGATTTCGCAGCAGCAGATTCGAAAAAACTATGGTTTCCAGCCATTAAAATTGCCAAAAACAGATTACTTGTATAAAATTTGTCTAAAAATGTTTAATTGCAAGCAATTTTTAATACGAAATTTTCCATTTCCACAGTTTTCTTGAATCCGTCGAATTGTCATAATTTAGAAGAATAATACTTAAAAAATTGCTTTAAAAACCATCATATTCAACCCTTCATTTTCGAATTTTCAAAATTTCATCATTTGACATTCCATTCTGATGCTTCGAATATTATTTTTCAAGTCAAGAACATACGAATTATCAATATAATGCTTTACATAATTGCCCTCGCTATTGACATCTTTAATTTCGAATTAATCGGGCTTATATTCAGCAATCAACGAAATTTGAACATCTATATCAATGTTCACCTTGTATTACCAGAATTATGAATATTCATAGTTTTATAATTCAATACTTAAAATTGCCATATCGGATCCCTAAATTTAATTTTTGTGATTTAATTGATAATTTTTGCAATTTTATACAATAATTTTGACAAATAAAAAAATTACGGCACCAAGCGATCAAACTATAAAGTACCTTAATAAATGTACGCAGAAGGATTAATACTTTATAGGCATAAAGAATACTATGATGGAAATCCATACTTACAACCCGGAGCGATACCAAGACGATATTTTCAACTCCGAGACCATCCCGAGACCGAAACCGAGACTACTTAAATATCGTCTCACGAGACGAGACCGAAACACTAATTTTACAGGACAACGTGTTGAATGTTTTCAGTACGGGTGTATTTTGGATCCGTGAAAACAGACAATATGATCAGACGCCGCAAAAGGCTGATATTAGTCAATTTCATTTGTTAATTTTAATATAAAATGTTTATATTTTGTTGTTATTAATGATTTTCTCATATGGTATCCAGGAAGCTGATGAATAATTAAGAAGATTGTTGCCTCGGCTGATATCTGGTGTTATTACCCTAAGCAAGCATTAAGGTTCGTTTCGTCGAGGAGTTTTGGACGTTATCGTTCTCGTTTACGGCGTATGTTTGCAATTTGAGGGCCGTAGATCACGCGAGTGCGCCTCCACCTAATTGCCCATATCTACTCTCGGTAATTGTCCCTTATTCGGGTATTCCCCAATTTCTGCGTCGGAGGTTCCCCCCTGAGGGTTTCTTTGTTCCGGGGAAAAGCGACGGGACGCGTGCATTAGCCGCGGTCTGCGCCTTCCAAGGATAACCGGGGGTTACTGCGCAGGTCCGCTCTAATGTAGGCCGTATAATTATTGCGTAATTAGCAAATTTTAGCGAGTAGAGCGCGCGCGGCGCCGTGCGATGGCGGAAATGTAGCTCGGATCGATAATCGTAAATTATTGGGATTGGTCAGCCGAGGCTGATGCATTGCTTACGGCCCTCTCACGGCACGATGCGCCACGACCCACGGTGCCAATATTAATACTCCATTCGCTCGATTTATCCCTCATCCCTCCCTTCAGCCCAATATTCCCCATTACCCGCTGCGCCGTTTGTCTCTATTACTCCCTCTCTATATCTCCCTCCGCCCTTTTATAATCTGTTTTTCATAAATATCCGATTTCTCATTTCCTACGCGAATGAACTGATTCGTTAATATTTGGTCGATTGTCGCGGGTGGCTGCGTGCGAGATTCGGGCGTTGATGGGCATTTCGGAACACTTCACCCCAGAATTCGATAGGCCCTTCGATGATCCCCGCAAAATTGATAATTTCCCAAAATTCAATATGTCAAGAACGGTGACCAGAAAGTAGACAATTTTAGAATATTACTCCAAATTTACAATTGCTTCAACGGTAGAACATCAAGGGATAAGGGTTAATCAATCACAATTCAGTTCCGCTATTTATCGGGATTATATATAGTATTAACCCATTAACTCCTGAATAACCCAAAATTGAACCGTTACTTTCAATGTAAAAAATTTCTGCGGTAAACTTCCGACACATGAAACGGAAGTTTTATGCAGTTACTGTTACTGAAAATTCTGAAACGTTTCATAATTTTCAGAGATGGATTGGTAATTTTCTAAAACGGATTTGTAACGTATTGCAAAGAACTGTGATGTTGACTCTCAGCTATATAGAAGCTATATATATATATACATATAGATGCAATGTTTAGGTTAGGTATGTCAGTTCAGTACATATGTATATTCATATTAACACGCGTTATATACTTTTACGCATAAAACCTTGTGCAGTGTATTGTGAATACATAACATTTTGAAAGTGGTTTTTTATTTCTAGTGTTTCGAAATTACAAAAACATTTTGAATGATCTGTAACATTTTATTAACGATACCCATGCTTTTTATTGATATAAATGGAGAGTAGTAAAAAAACATATATTGTAAAAAACTAATAATTTATTTATTAGTATCTACAATTAATGTACACGCAAAGTATCAAAATAACCGGGATTTATAACATGACGGGCTCTGAAAAGTGAGGTTATGAAGTAACATACCTAGATTTTTTACTTATCCATTCATCCACGGAACTATTCGAAATATTCGATTATATTACCACTCCTCAACCGGAGTTGTATGAGCCACTATAAAAGAAACAATCGGTTTTCATCGACTTGTGAAAAAATGAAGTTTTTGTGTCGCGTTTTGGTTTCTTCATACATATATATGAACATACCAGCACTGCACACGCGCTCCCTGTCGCACTCGCAGAAATTTAAGTTATAGTTTCGCAATTTTAAGTGGCATCAACTTATAATTCAGTTTTGTTTCAGAAATTTCGGTTACCGTTCGGAGATTTCAGTTATCTTTGGTAAATTTCAGATCTGGCTTCTTAAATTTCATATAAATGTAACTTAATTGTAATTTCTGTGTGATAATTCGGAAAATAGCGATACATTTGTAACAGAAAAATTTCGTAATTTTCCGAATATTTTTTACAGTGTTGGGCTCTCAAATTTTATTAAAATGACTTTTAATTTTTCTCTAGATGTATTTGGATGTACTCTTCATGATCTACATGTAGAGTCTCGTAGACAAATATGAACGAAACATCATATTGTACAGTTTTCCGGTAAATTTTGGTAAAAATCGTGATTCCTACATGATTTTTAGACTAAAAAAGACCGATTGTGTGCACGAAAGTGGTGTCTTTATGCAATAAACTGCTACCAAGGTGTTATTAATACTTGTACTGGGAAAATGTAAGGGCAGTTGGTTTTTAAATTTATTTATTTCACGAAAATTGTTGATCGTTACGTTGGATCCGCTATTTTTAATTTTCCAATTCTAATATCATACTCAAAATCTTAGATCCTAAAAACCTTCGAGTAGACATTTTCAAAGGAGAGTAGTGGAAATATAAAAAATCGATTACCGTCCGAAATCCCCTACCACTAAAACCCTCGAATTCAAAATCCCCTTCTTCATCCAAATCACGCTTCAAAACATCTACTTTTATTACAAGTTATCTCAGTCCATGGTGGAAGTATAAAGGTGTAGCTCTCTCGAGTAGCACAATTTCGGCCAATGAGCGTCCCACCAATAATCAACCAAAGTGGTGGAAGATTTCCACCTAACCTAACCTAACCTAACCTAACCTTATAATATATTTTAATTCTAAATACAAAATAAACAATATTCACTTTTAATACAGCTTCAATTGTAAATTCAGATTTTTTTGTGAGAAGGGATTTTGAAGTCGGGGATTATTGTACTGGGGATTTTGACGCGGTAATTTTGTCCCGGTGATTTTGTCGCCGGGGATTTCGAGTGGTCACCAAAAAAACTACCACATATTGGATTTTCCAATGATGACATTCGTATTTAGACTCCCGAGTGTCAAGATTCAGAAAAATTCAACAAATTTTTACATCATGCCTCCGTCTCATCGAATCCTCCATATTGAAATTTTGGTATTTCAGTTTAAAAATTTCACCAACCGCCCAAAGAATGAATCTTTCATTAACTCCAACTGAAAGTTATTAAAATATAAAACATTTTCAAATTTGTAATTCTAAAATTAAATTCGCAATAAGAATCTCGGAAAATTCGGTTATGAATATTTTCAACCGAAAGCGTTAAAAAATTTATATTGGATCTTCCAGAATAGGTAAATTACCAAAAATTTCAGGAAACAAGTTTGAAGACAAACTAACCCTATATTTTTAAATTACAAGTATTAATAACACGTTTATAAACTTAAATAAATATTAGTCAACTTAATTTTCTTCAAAATTCACTCCGAATCTCGGTACAGAAAAAATTGGTCGTGACTTGCATCTGTTGTCAATTGATTACTTTTTGAAATTTCATGGGCAATAACACAGCATTCGTAAACGCATACTACACGATTTCCTCTGCCGCCGACAGTCTGTTATCGAATGTAAATAGCTTCGAAAAAAAGAAAAGTCCGTTTCGCCATGGACAGAATTAAAAAACGTAATTCAACTGCGACTGAAAAAAAAACAGGATCATTTTCAGTGTTATCCCTTCTCGCGGGAGTTTTTCGCAATATTTCGGTCCGAACCGTTGCTGCATGCACCCCCGGGGATTGATTGCCATTTTTGAATCGTTCCTCCGGTTCTCTACCGAATACACACACTCTGGTTTTCGTGAAAAGGAGTGCACTGGTTCACCTTTGAGCTGGACGAATATTCGAAAATTCAATGCCCGGTTAATATTCGACGATCAGAAACTCTACTTTTCTCCTGGCGACTTTATTCGCGACAAATCTGAAATTTTTCATTCACGAGGAAAATGAGAAATGACCGATTGCGGAAAAAATGCGCAAATAAATGTACAACACACCAGACTACATCTATTCATAAAGTATTATACAGAAAGTTAAGATAGTTAGATAAGACACAGCATTCGTTTTTAGTTAATTTTACTATTTATAAATAGCGACCTCGACTAATTAAGTAACTCAGCCGACAATTAGAATAGTAAAACTAACTAAAATAAATCGTAATTGTGCTAGAACTTACGATTTAGATAGTAAATCGAAGTATCTGAGTAAAAATTACTGAAACGGTTTTTATTAAATTATACTAATAGACAAAATATTACTTTTGTTTGTTTTTAATATGCGATATCATTTTTTAAGTCTTTTTTTTATTACGTCGCATTTCTTTAAAAAGTGTGATTCGGAAATGAAACTGCGGTTAACAAATGGCAAATTTTTTCACACTTTTAATTTTTATTTTGAAGATCCGACTTATTAGAAAAATAAAAATACTTTGGAAAGTGGTAAGTAGTCTTTCAAAGTTAATAGCGGTGTCCGACAGACAGTGCAATACACTTACCGCAATTCCATACACATAGTGTCATACACATTCATCGTTTGTTGGTACAAACACTACTGACACGTTTTTAATTAATTTTAATATGATAAACATATATATTCTGTTCAAAAATGGTGATTTCCTACGAAAAAATCCCGTAAAAAAACCTATTTTTAATATAAATTTATCAAAAAACAATAAAAAATGAAATTTTTCACTTTTCTAAATGGTCGCATCGTGTAGAGCACAACCGAAAACGTCTAGAACAACTTATGCCAAATAGAAATTTCTGCGGTTTCATTAAAAGATTTTAGCTCAAAGTTACTGTATGATTTTTGGACATTCAGGCATTAAACAATTAAAATCACCATTTCAATTAGATTTGTATACCACTTATTTTGGACCAATACTCCGTACGTAACTAACAAAGTTTATAATGGCAGTATCGTGTGATAAAGGTCTCCGTCATTGAATGTTACATAATTTTTAGATTGTGACGTCCATTTTGATTTTTTAATTCCAGGTGTGTTTCCCATTATAGACTTGTTTTTATTGTTAGTGATACTTACACAGAGAGAAAAGAAATAGTTACCGGAACCTTTTGGTAACAGTAAAGCCAAAAAGTTGTTGCATTAACTATTTCTATGGTAAACGGTACAATAAAATTGTTGCATTTACTATTTTCCGATTGTTAAACTGTTCTTACATAACCTCAAATATTAACTCTAACCTTGCATATAGTTACTTCTACTACTTAAGAGGTTAGAATCGATTCTACTATTTTTTAGTGGTTCCATTAACAATTTTTTTCTCTCTGTGTACTGATAACATATCCCCTTAACTTACGGTCTTAATTCTTAATTTTCAAATTATGCCTCTTCCCCAGGTTCATTCTAGAGAAAAACTGAAAAATCATTTGCTCAACTATCAAAAAATGTCTGCAACACGCGTAGAAATCTATGGGTATTATCATGAGATTGACCAGGTCACCGATTTCCTGATTTTCATCAGTTGAAAGGAGAGGAGGGTGGACATGGTGCCGGGACAATTGCTACCGGATGGAAAGAAAATACATTTTCCTCGGTAAAGGGCAGCGGGGAAAATGGTGATGCCTCGGGACGGGGGCCGAATCAGGTGGTAGGGCAACGCGAAAATATGTTCGTCGATGTATATGGACTCGGGATTCGTTCGAACATCGCCGCGGATAATAATTATTTTCGTAATTTCCTGGCATTTTGCGAGAGTTAGAGAGAGATGGACCGGTGGATGGAGAGTAAGATGAGCGAGATATCTGTCAGCCCATCAGTCGCGAAATCGTATAAACCAACTGTCACGTTCACGCCCAAATTCAAAACAGAGGGGTGAGTTACACCCGAGCGACTCGGTCGGCCCTCGCGACTCGTCAAATGCCATTTAATCCCCCGTGAAATCCGGTTTAATTTTGGCCCGCTCACTTCAATCTCTACTTTCTCTCCCTTTCTCGCGTTACTTTATATTTTTTCCCTTTCTCTGGCTCCCTCTCCTTCGTCACTCGCGAAAAAAAGCGGCAGGATTCACTCTCGTTCCGATTTCCTCTTTGGCCGTCGCATTTTTGCAGCAGCCTCCATTTCGCGTAACCCAGCTTCGATCTCTCGTTCGAGATTAATCCGGAGTTTGTTTGCCCGGTTATTCTTTGTTTATTCGCGATTAGCGGCTGCGGCATTTCGAGTTGCATGCATTTTTCATATGCGCTGATTTTTTCGCTCAATTTTTTCCTCTTTTTTTTTTTTTTTTATTATTCCGACTTAAACAGCGTTCGATGCCAGGAAGCTCTTTGAATCGTAATTCGACTGCGAAATAAAGCAATTTGCCCTAGTTTCGGGCTCCCCTACTGTATATGACGCGAAATCGTTTTCATCCGGAGGGCCGAGGGTTGATCGTTTTTCGGACCGATTCCCTCTTCGTTCGTTTATTTGGCGAGATAGTCTCTTTACACGCTTGTAAAGTTTTTGGAATTTTTTCATTTCGCCCGGTGATTGATCATTTTAATTAAGGCTCGCCGTGTTTATATATTTCGTTTACGTTCGCTTTGGAAACTTGCAGCTTTTTTAAATTCTAACAGAATCAAGGGTAACTAATATGCTTCGAAAAGAAGCATTAAACCAGGAATTCCCAGCAACGAATTATTTCCCGCTGTTTTCTCTTTATAATTGTGTTCGAAATTTCATCTCGTTCGTTAACTGTCGATAAGTTATATCAAGCTTTCGCTTGCAGACAGAAAGAAAATCGTTAATTGCATCATTTTATAATACTAAAATACTTTGATACAAAAAAAGTTAAATTATCTATTCTCATAGTAAATGGACTGAAAAAAAAAGTAAATATTTACTTGAATAGTCGCAACAAAATATTTACTTATAATAGAAAAATAGTTTGTTAATTGAACTAAATATTAATTTGATTTTATCCATCAAGTAAATATTTATTTAAATTAAGAATATATTTCCTTATTTTAAGTAAATATTTTGTTGTGACTATTCAAGTAAATATTTACTTGGAAATTTTGTTTTCAGTGTGGAACATTAAAATTGTTACTATTTTCGGGTACTTAAATCTCTCGTTCATAACCGAAAATATACATATAATCTTTCATGTTGTTAAGTCTAATTACATGTGTTAAAATTTGTTCTACTATTAACTATTTTTTTGTCTCTGTGCAGGTCTGGTTCTGTCATTTTTTATGTTTTATTTATTATTATTTTATAAACAATGTGGATAATTGAATTTTTTATTCACGAATTTTTTCATAATCTGATGTTACGACGCTTTAATTTTAAGCCAACTTTGCGATATTTTGTTCGAGATTTTGGAGTCCGTAACTGACAAATTTCGAATACATTTTCTTATTCTCCAATGCGTTTCTAATCCGTTTCTAAATACTACTTTCCAAAATACTTCTTTTCGAACTTCCAATGTCTGACCCTACGTTTCGTATTGTTTTCATTTCCAGAATTATTGTTAGATACTTTTTATCACTGTTTTGTGGTATTTTTTTGGATTTTAAATTTTTAATGTTAAATTATATTTAATCAACTTTTGTACTTTTAATCTGCAGCTGAAAAATTAAGTTTTTATCATTCATTGATCAACTCTAATATGTCGTATTAGTGGAATGAGTTTAATATAGAAAATACTGAATGTGAAGAGTATTTTATTTAATCCATTGGTTTTAATAAACTTATTCAGGTTTATATTTATAAATGATACAATACAGATGTGCAACTTTTTTATTGAAAGGCTACCCTGTGCCAGAGGATAGAAATTAAATCAATTAGAGTTGTTCATTTCTCTGTAATTTAACATTAAATATTAATATGAAATGGTTAAAAATTTATATTTTGTTTTTATGAAAGCTTGTCGAAACTGAATTTTAATATTAAAATTTGGTGTGCCGAAATTTCATGTTATTTGCAGTTATATACATTTAAATGTATTAAAATTTTATCGACAATGTTTCATATTTTAAAAGTTTGTTCTGCATTTTTAATATTTTAACAAATTTTTGTTCAGAAATTATTCCATAGTTCAAATATTTAATTTTGAAACTCCAATCAAATAATATCTCTGATGTATAAAAAATGTGATATTCATAATTAAAATGTTAATTACAATTGTTAAGTATAATTATTTTTATGACCTTCTTTACATTTTATTTGTGATTTTTAATTGTCATAGATTCTTTTGATTAAATTAAATAATTAAATAAACATATAATTTCTTCTCGGTAATACGGTCCTCTTACTAATTGTTAAGATGTAAATAAAGAAAATGGCATCCTGTTGCGAAACGCATTAAGGCAATAGTTCCATTTATTAGCGCTAGAGGGACATTTTTAACATTAAATCCAATAGCATGTGATTCACAATTTTTACATATAAGTACACGATGATTTATTGCGCTAGGCGTGAACTGAAATCCCAGTTACGTCATATTTTTCTGTGTTTTCATCTTAACAATTAGTAAGAGGACCGTAATACCGAGAAGAAATTATTTGTTTATTCAATTATTTAATTGAATTAAAGCGGCCAAGAAATATAAATATACTTAATTCTTTTGATTAACATAATTTGGTTAAAAATCGTTTAACGAAGTTTTTCTCGCAAAAACCAGCAGGTACAATTGAACAACTGTAATTTAAAGACAGCTGCATCGACATAAAAGAATCGTGGGGTTAAAATAATTTACTTGCCACGATTCTTTCTTACAATGAATTTCTTTGATGAATGTTTTTCCAGATGTACATTACTTTACAACGGATTCGTAATATAAGGGAGATTTTCCCCATTGAAATTTTGAAAAGGTAACTTGGAATTCGAGCGTCGTTTTTCTTCTTTCCTCTCGTTTGTTTATGCTAAAAAGCTTGAATATCGGTAACACCCGTTAGGTGCGACGGCCCAGTATTCAAGACGAAAGGTCGACGCAGATACAAGACTCTTTCGATGTTGCGAATTCAACGTCGGAGATCTTCCCCCTTAAAAATGAGAATTTTCTCTGTGTTCTCCGCTTGCGCAATACTGGTCTCCGGATTTTAGGATCGCATTTACGAGAATCCTCCTCCATGGTTATCTTGTACGGGAAAGAGGTCTGAGGGAAGGAGAATTTCGGATTATATGTGGAAGAGAGGAATCGGTCCATGCAAAAAGGGCACTAAGTCCATTTTTGGGTAAATTGAGATAATGATAAATTTTTACTCTTTAGGCTCCGGTCTATCACTTGGCACTTATTTAAATTATTAATCTTCATTTCCAGATGTCCGATTTATGCAAAAAGGGCCCTAAGTCCAAGACTTAGATCCCTTTTTGCATAAATTGGAAGTGACATTTTTTATATCGCGTATTATTTACACTAAGAAAAAAATGTAGTAAAAGATAGTATTTAATACTAGGTACTTATTGCGGTAAAATATATGCCAAAAATACATGTCGTATATTTTACTATTATAAATTGTCAAGATATATTGTAGGATACGCGTTGTAGTTGTATACTATAAAGAAATATATAATCTAATACTATTACATAATAGTTGCAACTACACTGGCGAACAACTAATACAGTACCAGTTTTGTATACTGTCCATATTGGTAAATATAGTTATTTTAACATATTCGAAAATCATATTACCACAATGTTTAGTATTGAAATATTAAATATAAATAATTCCAACTCATTCGTATTAAGAGAGATTTGTTTACTGATTATTACACACATACTTACTGTATTTACAAATAACAATAATCTTTCGGAACTATTGCAATTTAACGTCGGTCTCTTACTGTTCGTGCGTATTTCATATTATATCTAGGATTTCTACAATTCCCTGATATAATGGCCTACTGTTACTGATGAAAAAGATAATGCATTTAGTTCTTAATACACCACAAAATGTAATTATACATTGTATTATACTTTTACAAATAAATTAGTTAGCTGCGTTATAAAATTACTACTTTTTTTTCATCTTACTCGTGATTCATGCAAAAACGGACCTAAGTCCACTGATATTTTTTATAATTATTAAAAATCCTCTTTAACTTTAAGCATAGAACGATATTTGTACCATTGTAAGTGCATAAAAGCAACATTTCTATTAAATAATATTTTTATTTTTCATTCTGCAAGAAAAGTAAATCAGGTTTTTGCAACAATTATCTATATGGACTTAGTGCCCTTTTTGCATGGACCGATTCAGAGATTTTGAAGGGTTTTCCTTGTATGGTTCAAAAAAAGTCCTGTCAATACAGTTAAACGTTATTTGCGAGTTCAATACTAAATGAGACTGACAGATGGCAAATATCTTCTCAATTAAAATGCACTCGATTGAAATAGTGTATTACTAGTACATTTGATACACGTGCGCTACATTAGTGATAACTGAACGAGTGGTAGTTTTAAGGCACGACCCGAAGACAAGGGATTTAATCCCATTCGAATCAGTTGTTACTAATCGATTATCATGTCGTAGACTATTTTTTCCAATACTTGCGGAATGGTATGGATTACCCCAGAGTTTTGAATTAAATGGATTTTTTTTACACACTTCCGGGCGGAAAACGAAAACTTTCCGCTTAGTATTTGAAAAATAGTAATATTGTCAAAATGAGATATTATGGAATGGCTTATTTAGGACTTTTGACATTTTAATTATTTTTTATTTAAATTAATATTGTTTTCTAGAATTTAATGTTTTTTAAACATTTCATAAATTCTTGGTCAATATTTATTTTTTTTCTATATTAGAATATTAGCAATGTGGGTATACGCTTACTAATTAAATTCTATTAAAAAGTCTCATTTTTATTCTAAAAAAACAATCATAAACTTACCAAGGATGGTAGACAAAATATATATTCCTCATCAGGGGAATAAGATGTAACGACATTGAAATAAAACTATATTGTTACCGTTGTAAGTTAAAAATGGTCCTTTTTATTTAATTTTTTTACAGAACTTGTTAGGTCAGGTTAGGTTAGGTAAAGATCATAAAATGGAACAAACCATAATGTGCAATTGCTGAAAAGCAAGTACTGGACGTAATTCACAGGTGTCAGGAAGACGAAAAAAGTTTAGGTACGATGCCGAAAAAAATAAGCCATGAGAAACTTAGTTCAAGTTACCAGAAAATAGAAAAGTGTTGTCCCAAAATCACAGTGGTTCATCTAACCAAGTTATAAAGCGAAATATTCTTGAATTTGAAATTTTTTCATTTACTTATTAGCATAGGCCACAGTTGTATATAATACACGTTTATTCGCTATTTTCTCATTTCTCACTCACACATACACACACAAAGAAAAATGAAAGAAAACCCATGTTTTTAATATTTTCATTATCATGATAATAAAATGCATTTTATGTAATTTTCTTGTTACAAGAAACAAAATTAAATTCGTGTTTAATACATTATTATAAAAGGTAAAAAATACGCGCAAACACACACACACACACACACACACACACACACATACTATGCAATTTATTAGTATAATCTGTACTTTCTGAATTATTTGAGCTTGAAGATGTCAATTTTTAGGCTAAAAAGGTTTTTCGATGATTTTTATGAGTATCTCAAAAACGACAAGTTTTAGCAAAAAATTATACAAAATCAAAATTGAAGGTAATGAAACAACGAAGAGATTTGTTTTTTATTTTTTGTTCTAGGTGCATTAGAACCAAAGTTATGGCTCATTGAATAACACTTTGCATTCTATGATATCGAAAATCGACCATTTCAACTTGAAATAGCGGGGAAACGAAAAGTTTTTTTCAAAAAACCTTATTCTACTTATTTTGAAGGACTTGAAAGGAGCTTTAAATTTAGCTGCGGTTGAAGTTGCAGAGTTTGGTCCAGAAGTCAAAAAATTGACAGAGTTATGGCGATTTTAAAATGATTTTCTTAGTTATTAGTAAAGAAAATCGGTAATAAAAAGAATGCCCTTTCGACCAAAATTGAAATTAAAAGCTATCCTTCTGCAATTTACTTTATTTGGATACAAACAACAGGTTCTAGAAGTTTTGCCGGTTTTAGATACCTCCAGGCCGAAAAATGCAGTATATACGTTTGAAAAATATATTTGAATTTCGTAAAAAAATTAGGTATTTTTAAAAAATCTCCAAAACTAACAAAGTTACGAAAGAAACACAACAATACGAAAAAGTAGGTCTTTTTTTGTTGAAAATATTCATTTTTTAATTACTTTTTTCAATGAAAAATTACCGAATTGTAGCTATTTGAAGGTAACAACTACACACGGAGACCCTCTTTCCTGATCCCTTTAAAAGTGTGTAAACAAAAATGGAAGATCTATAAAAAAATGGAAATGACAGGAGTCAAAGAGTGTAGAATGCTGAACAAAATGCCGGTTAGAGCGATTGTTTATTTCTAAAATTGAGAAAGTTATCTGGAAAAAACTCAACGCATTTTTCGGTTCAATTTATTTTGACTTATTTACAGCTGATTTCAATCGAATACATGCTCGAATCTAGAATTTTACAATTATTTTCAAATAGGGGCAGTTTTCACCCTTTAAAAATAAAAAGAAACTCTTGGCACATGGTCAACTTTGAAATCCGAATTTGTAGGAAACTTGGTGTAGCTTGAAAGAATTTCATAGTTGGTCCGCATTTTCTCTCCAGTGACTGGACTAATAATACATTTTGCATCATAACTTGCCTAGATGAACCGCTGTGATTTTGGGACAATACTTTTATATTTTCTGGTAACTTAAACTAAGTTTTTCATGGCTTCACTTTTTTCGGCATCGTATCCAAACTTTTTTCGTCTTCCTGACACCTGTGAATTATGTCAAGTACTTGCTTTTCTGCAATTGCACATTATTGTTTGTTCCATTTTGTGATCTTTACCTAACCTAACCTGACCTAACAAGTTCTGTAAAAAAATTAAATAAAAAGGACCATTTTTAACTTACAAAGGTAACAATATAGTTTTATTTCAATGTCGTTACATCTTATTCCCCTGATGAGGAATATATATTTTGTCTACCATCCTTGGTAAGTTTATGATTGTTTTTTTAGAATAAAAATGAGACTTTTTAATAGAATTTAATTAGTAAGCGTATACCCACATTGCTAATATTCTAATATAGAAAAAAAAAATATTGAACAAGAATTTATGAAATGTTTAAAAAACATTAAATTTTAGAAAACAATATTAATTTAAATAAAAAATAATTAAAATGTCAAAAGTCCTAAACAAGCCATTCCATAATATCTCATTTTGACAATATTACTATTTTTCAAATACTAAGTTCTGTAAAAAAATTAAATAAAAAGGACCATTTTTAACTTTACAAAGGTAGTTTCACTTTTTTCGGCATCGTACCCAAACTTTCTTCGTCTTCCTGATACCTGTGAATTGTAACATTATATGGTTTTTGTTTAATTTTCTAAATAAGGTAAGAGTGGGAAATGTAAGGCGAACAGTTGTAAATTGTGAGAAATGTCATTTATATTTTTGAAACGACTCGCGTTCATTTTATTTCGTAGAGATCGCAAGTAGATAGAGTCAGCGGAGATAGGAGTAATAAGTAACGTGAGCAAAGAGTAAGATAGGACCGCGCGTGATTAACTAACGCATTTTGACGAACGTAGGAACGAGGGGCGGCGGCGGCGGCGGCGGCGGTGCCATCCTTTTATTAATTATCGTATATTCGCCGGTTTTGCGTAAATTCCCATGAATTTACGCGCGCGCCATCTCCGTTAGTGCGAAAACATTGAAAATTATGTATGTCCGCTCGCACGGGCTCGTGCACTTGTCGCGTTTTACGGACATTGTCCCGTCCCTGTGTCGAAACCGGACTGACTCCATTCCTCGGCTCTGAACGCACTCCCTGTATACTGCTGTAGAAAGAGAAAGAGCCAACCGAGAGGGACGCGGAGAAAGCCTACGGGAGAGAGTGAGACGATTCTCCAAAGAAAGCACGAATAAAGAGAGGAAAGAGACCGACAGAATGAAAGAAAATAGAGAAAAACGACGAGAAACGACGAGATGCGGTAAAATTCTGCGGTTCCAACTAAACGACTTCAAACGTTTCTGCTGCGTGTGATTTTCATTTTTCGAGTACGCCCAAAAAATCGACATTTCTATTGTTAAAAGTCATTAGGACAATTTTGACAAAAGTTTCGTTTTTTTGAAAATCTATCAGCCCCGGATTGTGATGAACAATGAAAAAAATATTACATTGAACAAAAATAAAGGTCATTTTGTTACAATACACCGAGAGATTAAATACAGGAATCGGATCATTGTACTAGAGTAAAATCCGGAATTACCAAAAAAAATAGTTAAATTAACAGTAGGGTAAATGGTACAGTAGTCGGCCACTTTACCTGAGCTATTTAGGATTTAAAAAATTTTACAAACCCGTTATTTTCCTTTACGTTTCGGTTTAACTCGTATCAATAAGTATGTTTAAGCATAATTAATAGCAAAATATTGTTTTTTTAAAGGTTTCTGAAGAGTGGCCGACAACTGTCTGCTCCACTTGGCCGACTACTGTCGTTTTCGATACTTTTCAAAAACACAGTTTTCTAATACGTAAAAAATACTTTTTGGTGAATATTACTCCGGTTTTATTCAAAGACAACCCTCAAGACCAATATTCTTTCGTTCAAAAAAATAAACAATACTCATTGCACTTTTGAAATTAATTTTACCAAATACATTATTTCAGATGGCCGACTACTGTCAATTTTGATAATTTTTTAAAATGTTATTTTTTGATACCTAAAAATTATTTTTTCGTTATTATAAAGTATGCATACTAATATTGGACAACCCCTAAGACAAATTTTCCGATGTTAAATTTTTTCCTATTGTTTATTTGCGCTTTAAAGTCAAATTCACTGAAATCATAGCCTTAACTGGCCGACTACTGTACCATTTACCCTATATATGATGTGGAGTACATAACATCAAATCGGCTCTATTTCACGTGACAACTAATCACACGATAAAATAGAACACGACAATTGATCACGCGACAAAATATCACGTCGACAAACAACCATAAACAATAATATCACTATGTTTATTTGTATAGTGAAAGCATATGCGTGCCTTAAAAATACCCTAACCTAACCTACGTGTGGCTGCACAGAGAAAGAGTATCCACGGTTAAGATAGGCGAAATGCCCCTCTCTCTGGATTTTTAATTTCATACGTTAAAAAGGTACCCATGGTCTATATATCAAAATTCCTGCTGGCGCCCCTCCAGCGGCTAAAATACACGTTTTTTCGTAATTATTTTTGTTATAATGCACAAGTTAATGAAAAATTCTGAAAAAAAATCATGAAAGTAATGTTTTTGACATACTTTGAGCTCAATTTTTTTGAACCCTCTAAATTTTTCTTTTCGTTCTTAAAAAAATTTGTTTAAATTGAAAATCGATTTTTTTTACCTATTTTAAAAGTTGACAAAAAGACTTTTCTCACACTCTGTGCGCAAAATGCTATTTTGCTCCCTACATTGCGGGAGCAAAATAGCACATTCTCTCCCTAGGGAGCAAAATAAATATACCCGGGAGCAAAATAGGTTTCTCGCATTCTGTGGGCAAAATACTATTTTGCTCCCTATATCGCGGGAGCAAAATAGCACGCCCTCGTATGAGAAAATACTATGTGCAACAAGGGAGAATAGGTATTTGTAGACTCGTGCGAAATGCCGTCCTCGCTTCGCTCGGGCGTCAAACTCACACTCATCGGCAAACACCTATTTTGCTCCCTAGTTGCACAATCTACTATTATTACCCATTTTTTTTGTTATCTTCAAACCTACTTTTATGATTTTTTTTCAGAATTTTTCATTAACTTGTGCATTAGAAAAAAAATAATTATGAAAAAACGCGTATTTTAGCCGCTGGAGGGGCGCCAGCAGGAATTTGGATATATAGACTACGGGTACCTTATTTTGGCACCCCAAAGTACCTATGTAACGTATGAAATTGAAAATCCAGTGACAGGGGCATTTCGCCTATCTTAACCGTGGATACACTTTTGTTCCCGGCAAATAAATCTGTAAACACGTGTGGAAATCGTAAACAAAATATTATAGATTTTCAAAATACGATGAAACAATATTTTCAATATGATCTTTTAGACATCATAATACATAAATATATGATATTTTGCAATATTGTCAATGAAAATCTAAATTAAGGTCATTTAAATATGAGCAAGTAATACAATTATTATTGTTTTAATCAAGAAAATATTTAAATGTGTGATAGTTTGTCGATGTGATATTTTATCGATGTGATAATTTGACGTGTGATCATTTGTCCGTGAAATAAAGACGTGCTACCCCTCAAATCTACCGAAGTTGTGCAACAACTGAAGTTTCGACCATTATTTTGATGGTTCCATTATTCTTTTTTTCTCTGTCTGCATTTGTGACAACTACCACAAAAATAATTAAGTTTATTGTTTGTTTCTCGTTTCCTGGAGAAAGATTTCGTTCTATACGCACGGAATGCAACTACTAATATAAAAACAGTACTTTTCTATCCATGGCCGTAAAGTAAAATTTTACGGACGAGGATCGAAATAGTAGTTTTCGATATAAGGGTGTAAAGTTTGACTTTAGGCACCGCATTCGTAAAATTTTACGGACGAGGATCGAAATAGTAGTTTTCGATATAAGGGTGTAAAGTTTGACTTTAGGCACCGCATTCTAACATGCGATTATATAGGTACCAAGGCGTAAAGTCGAACTTTACACATACTGTAAAAAGAGTTATTTTGGTATCAAGGGCGTAAAATGGTGTTTTACGCCTCGACAATAGAACCTGAGAGTGAAAATTCTACGACTGAGAACATTGGTTTTTGATGCATTATTTTTGATATTTCGAAAAAAATGCATATAACCTTTTTTGTAGAGAATTTGATTCTCTATCTTTTTTGTTGGAAACTTTTTTCCGTCTGATTTGTATTTTCGGAAATAAATCCAAAAAATGCAACAAGACGCGTTTTTTGCATTTTGACCTTGAAGATGACCTTGTCGGCAATTTTCACTATGAAATTCGTAATCAGCGCATCAAATTACGTAACTATATACGTAGTTTCAAATAAATTGGAAATCTGTGGCTTTCGGAAGTACACCTTTTTTTTTGTGGTTTCTAATAAAAATAAAATTTGCGCCAATTTTCACTATTATTTTCGAAATCAGGGTATCAAAATACGTAAATATACTAGTTTCCTTGAAAATTGATAAGCTATCATTTTATTGTGTTCAAACGTACAAATTAAATAAATTTTGTCTATGGTATTGGTGCTTCGTGAATGAGAAAAAGTAAAAAGAGCCTTAGTCCGTTTATGATACAGAGCGGGAAATTGACAGTCATTGCGTGGCTAAATATAAAGTAGTCATTCCTCGAAGGGAGCGAGAAGGCATGATCCTATTACTTCTCGGATCTTGAGTGTAAGCGCAGTCGCGTAATGAATTATTTCGGTGGTGAATCTGGTCGCACTCGCGGATCGAAGAAAGATCTCCCCTTTGGGATTCTCGCCGGTCGCGTCATAAACTGCAACTGGAAAATGAGTTTTGCAAGTCATACTTAATATATTCTTGAATTTCCAGGTATTTGGTAGGTGCGCGCGCCCTCGGATCGAGAGCAGGATGATGCTGCTGGTTCCGAGGCGGAATATCGCGCGCAAATCCGACGCGTATTCGCGCGATCGATCGTACGTGCTCGTTTTCGCGAGTCCAGAGACAGAAGGGAACTACGTTCCGTACGGAAAGCCGTTGCGTAACGGTGTCATGTAATAACGACGACGAATCGACCTCCAGCCAGCCACCTTTTTCCTTCTCCCTTCCACCCTTCTTCTTTCGGCTCCCCCTTTCCTCCCGTGTCTTTCCCTTCGCTTTCCTCTCTTTTTTCTCGCCACTCTCCCGCTTACGCGTCGTGCTCCCTTTCCCTCAAATACGAACATGCGTCCTTTATCCATTGTTTGCCTTGCGTGGACTTTGCCGTTTATATTTGGTACGGTAATGCGCCTCCACGTGACCAGAGTAAATGTTTATTACGCATTGCTTAGGAAGATGCAAGGTTTCACTCGTCACTGTTTTCTAAATGCAAATAGGATCGATTTTCCGAGTCGAAATTTTGGGCCTCATTTCGATCTCTGTAGTACTGAAGACTACTTTGGTTCCACCGAGTCGAGTCGTTGACGTTCTCATTTTGTTCTCTCAACTTCTCTACTTAAGATCTACACTGAATTTTCCAACTCGTCAAATGACGTGTCATACCACCGAATCCTTTGAGATTTTCAAAAAATGCAAACGAAATCTTTTTAACCCTTTAAGGACGGGAGGGACATATTTTCAACAGCGATTTGAACGTCGATAATTTGTATTATTGCCTTCGGAAAAATATTATCTCCACGATTTCTAACATAAAATTCTATCCTCTTTGAGAATATTTTAATAAAATTTTGGGTAAACCTTCGGATTAGACACTTGTTCAAAATTGCAAAATGTACGATATGTTTCAGATGTATTTTTGCCTCCTGATCACGAATATGACAATAAAAATCGGCGCTCAGCAAACCCTTGGCCGCCATCTTGAAAAAACCGTCAAAAAACGAGTCCTTTCCATTCGTAACTTTCCATTGCGATTAGGAAAAAAATGTATACAACCTTTTTTGCAGAGAATTCAATTCTCTACCTTTTTTATTCGACATATTTTTTTCTCAGACTCGTATATTTCAAGATAAATGCAAAAAACCGCAAAAAATCGCGTTTTTTGGCGGTTTTTTCAAGATGGCGGACAAGGTTTTGCCGAGCGCCACTTTTTATTGTTATATTCGTGATCAGGAGGCAAAAATACATTAAAAATGTGTTGTACTTTTTGCAATTTCGAACAAGTGTCTAATCCGAAGGTTTACCAAATTTTCATAAAATAAATCGCCAAAAAGTTATACAAGTTTTTTTTGTTAAAAAAACCTGGTTTTTTACATTTTCTTTGTTATTAAAACATCACTTTCACCACGAAATGACGTTAAGAAACATGTCTATGGTGAAAATATCGCGTCCGTGGATCCTCAGGATTAAAATGTACTGTGCACCAATTTATAATTCAAGATGGCGTCTTCCAAAATGGCGCCTGGAAGCTCATAATTTCTTTTAAAACTTAACAAATTCTTTTCTTCAAAACTATGTTTTTTACAAAGAAAACGCTTATAACTTTTTTGCGGTTTATTTTAGCAAAATTTTATAAAAAGATTCTGAAAGAGGATACAATTTTTCGTTAGAAACCGTGGAGATAAAATGTTTCCAAATGCGTTTACTTACAAATTATCGACGTTCAAACCGGTGTTGAAAATATGTCCCTCCCATCCTTAAAGGGTTAAGTAGAGGAATAAAACTTTCAATTGGTGCATACAATTTTACATCAGACATTATTTTGTCTCAGTTGTTGTATTTTCAAAATGTCGAAGTTTGTAATTTTTTTCTTCCAACTTTTATCTTTCACCAGTTGATTAATAAATTTTTCTGGATATTGTAAATTTTGTTGTAAATACTACAAATCAAGACCTTGAAATTCATTTCTTATAAAAGTCGCTACGATTTTTGTTGCAAAGTTATGATTTTTTGAAAATTTCCAATTTTACCCGTTGGGTGAGAATTCTTTGAAAAAAGGCCAAAAGTTCGTGAAAATGCAGTTTATTCCTGTTTCGCGAATCAGAATGATGCAATTCCTTAAAAATGATGCAACATATTAAATGTTATAAAGAATACACTTTTTAAATGTGAACTGCGATTCAAAACTCCAAAATAGCCTCTTAGGACGACTAGATTTACCGCTCAATACGGTAAAACAATAAATTATTGCCGTCGAATTTCAGCCATTATAATTCGACCATATCATTAAATTTATTCAGGATTCTTGTTTATTCTTTATTTTATAATACAAATATGTGTTTTACATTGCATATTCATTAAAAACGATTTCTGATTTCATCAATTTTTTCAAGATGTAATAACAGATAAGATAATATAAAATATACCGTGAAAAAAAGTAGTTTCAGTAGTTAGGGTACTTCAGTAGTAAGATGTCAACCAAACATTTTATATACCGCCGTTACTACTGATGTGGTGGGCCTCCAGAAAACCTTCAACATTTAGGTCTCACTATATGTAAGTAGTTAAATTTGTCAAAATGACGGGTTTAGATCATATTTCGATGTATCACATATCACAAGAGAATTTTTGAATCGATTTATCATTTACGAAGTATTTTTCGGTACTGAAAAAGACGGCGCTGCATGAATTTTCCTACTATGTCACATGACCCAAAAAAAAATGCGGCTACATGTGACAAAATTTCAGGTTTTGGCTGATTTCGCATGTGTTGGTAGCAACGCAAAGATCATTTAGTTATAGTCTTTCCGGTGTTCTTTTTATATTTCTTTTTTTTTAATTGTTTTTATATTTTTTTAAATGTTTTAAAACATATTTCTGTAACTTTTTACACGTTTTCATCTACTGAATGAATTGTATTCCCTCCTTAACGTCCAGCAGTAGTCGATCAACGATGTTTAATCCAAACTTTTGTTACAAAATAAATAGAAAAATGTTAATTTTGAAGTCACATTTCTTCGCAATATGGCATGATACGAAATATATGCTATCGGATACCAAAATATTGGCATCGCCATTGCTTTCCCAGGTGAAAAAGTTTTATAAAACTTGTATCAAATTTGTATAAAGTTGCTGTATAAAAACTGTATAAAAAACTTATTATATTTCCTCCAAATTGTACAAATATGTATTGTTATTGCTGATTTATTTCCTAATTAATTCATAATTTCTTTTTATAGAAATATTTTCAGAAGACGGTATTTGCCAAAAGCGGTGTAGATTCTAATTTCATAACATTTTATAAAATGCTAATAAAAATATACCAACTTTATAAATACTTCATAAATATTTTATAGTACCATTTCTTTATATAAGTTTTATACATTTTTTATATAGCCACTTTATAAAAATGTTATACAATTTTTATAAAACTTATTCACCTGGGTTTAGCAGAAAACAAATATTGCAGAAAGGATACTTCGCTTTCCAAAAGCAAAATCAGAGTCTAGATACAATAGTATCCGATTAGAAAGGAATGATTGGATATTATATTTACCTAAATTTGTTTCATTTTATTTATCGGAAATTCTAAATCCATCATTTCTATGTACATTTACTTGAATCACAAAAGTATCACGGAAATACTGGCATACGTCTAGCGGCATTCTTTTATACGTTTTTTAATGGCTTGAAAACTTTACTCGCATGCAATCGTATCCACCATTATAACTGTCGCCACTTAGTTAAATTAACTATAAACAAACTGAACCGATTTCTAGTCGTTAATTTCAGCCGACTACAAGAATAGAATCTCGGAAGTAATAGAGTGAGACAATGTACTACAGATCATTAAATTGAAACCTTAAATCATTCGATATCATTAGATTTTCGGAACTTAATAATTCGTCGATTGTTAAAACATGTTGATCGATTTATTTTAAACTATAAACATACCTTCAGCTTGATTTTTGACTTGTTATGCGCCAGAAAAGTGGTGAAAAAAATATCGGCACTGAATCGCAATTACTCGTTTAACGATCGGCACTCTCGTCCGTTTTCCACCACGGGTTCGACTTTTCAATCATTAGATTTCACATGCATAGTTCTACCGTAGACGGCGATAAATCTTGGTTTTTCAACGTCTGCCTATATTTATGCTCTTTTCTCTAACCTATGACTCATTTCGAACACAAAACATATTTTACGCCCGAGACGCAACGCGGCGTAGGAAAATTTACGGTCCGTCTTCCTCGTTATTTGCATTATTTACAATGCAACGGAAGTCTCTCTCCAGAACGCGTCCTATTTTTGTCGAGTTTCGACAATGCTCACGAGTATCACAGATAGGCGCGTATTTAAACTATCGACATTTTTTATCGCGATATATCGAGATTGAACTCGGACATTCTATACCTTTTTTCAGACATATCTGATTTGTATTTTCATTTCTTTTTCTCATCTACTTTGATTGTTTGTACAGATTATGACGTGTCGTTTGATTGAAATATCATCGAGTAGTTAACTGCATGAATAAAAACATTTAAATGATATGCGGACAAGGTAGGAATCTACTTTCAATACTGTAAATTAAAAATTACTGCATCAATTTTTCAAAATTCAGGTTCTGTAAAGGTCATTCTAATTACTAAAGAAATCAGTCTAGAATTGCGCTAAAATTTTCGGAAATATGTAATATTTTGACTATAAAACTTCGTACAGTACAGTAGTCCTTCCCTTATTCTAATGTTCCCCTCTCCCCCACTACTTAGATTTGTAGTCTCACTTTTGTCTCTTTTTCTTTTGTTGCGCATGCGCCGTTATTTGTATTTAGAATAGGAGAAGAGAATAAATTAGAATAAGGGAAGGAGTACTGTAATTAGAATTACTTTTATAGATCAAAGCGTTGAAAGATCTAACTTACCGACAGACCAGATTTTAGAATCCCCTAAAATCTATTGAAAGAAACAATGACACAATGTCTGTTTTATTGACAGTCCGCACAGTAATTTTGAATGTCTTCTTTACCGATATACTATATTATAATTAATATAAAAAATAAGTTTCATATATTTGTCGTCGGAATAGTTTTTGTCGTTATTTAATTATTTTTAATGAAATAATATCTTAATAACCCGCACGATTAGAAATATTCAACAAATTCTGATACTTTTATGTTTCTGGATTAAATTATGCAACAGTATATAAGTAACTTGAAGTTAGTTTAGTTTGCCGCCGCCAGGAGCAATTGCGACGTTAGCCTTCTAAAAAGGAGTCCTGGATTCCTATTATAGAAATTGAATTGTGATTCCGTCATAAGGGAATCCAGTTAAGCTTCAGTAGGGTATAAAACATGTGAAATCTAATATTATTAAATTATTTTTCGGAATACAATGACAATATATGAATATTTATTATTTTATGCAAGCTTATGTACTGGTGCAAGTTTATTAAATACAATATGGTTTATATAATTTATTTTAGTAATTTATATAAATCAACCTGAAATACTCAGTATTTCACCCACATAATGACATAACAAAGTTAATAATGCAAAGTATCTTTAACGTAACTAAAATTTATTAAATTTTGTCTTAAAAAATGTCTTTTACATGTTTCACAAAATTTTAAAAGAAATGTTTAACATCTCGTGCAATTTGTCTGGCGGCAATGCATTAAATGTGCTTAGAAGTAATTTTCACTTTCAAAATATGAAATAAAAAGTTGTCGAAAAACGGGAGAGAAAAGTGTTAGCAATTTTGGTCGCATCTGCGTCGTAAATAAATAACGACATCAGCGGATGTCGCGTTTGCCACAAAGTATTCCGCACAGGTTGGCTGTGCACTCGCGTTACGACCTTAAGTTTATCTTGGCGGTGGAGACTTTATGTGGACCAAGAAAGCAGAGACGTATCTCTCCAGGAACGCGAGTAATGACGACGACGACGACGGTGTCGACGAAGGCGTCCTCTTCACCCGCGTAATTGTAACGTAATACCGATGTAGAAGTGAAAAACGATTTTTCGAAAAGTCTCGAGTGGCGAAAGTGCCGTGATATATTCCTGTTCGTTATCATTACCGTCGATCCGACTTGCGCCTTAGATTTCTGCTTTTATTAAATAAATCTTTAGTAGCGAGTTTATTGAAAAATACGTCAACATTTAATTAGGGTATGTAGAAAGGGAACAAATTTAACTTTAATAAAACATCCAAAAGTAAACTGGCATAGATTCAAAAATTAATTCACCGACAAATTCCAGAATATTTGATGTTGATTTAATAGAAAAAATTGTCGAGGAATGTGAAGCGCCATTAGGAATTATGATTCTGATTTTATTCTAGCCAAACATCGTTTTCTTGTTGATTTAATATAATTTGTATATTAAGAAGTTGATTAATTTTCTTCGAAGGACGGGAAATATACAATTGTTTTGACGTGAATAATCTTTCGATCACGTGTCAATATAAATTCGCGTCAAGGTGAGTTGGAAGGTCAAAGCTTTTTTATTTAATTTTTTGCATATATTTTCGAAAATACAAATTATATGAAAAAATCTTTGGAATAAAAAAGATAAACCATAAAATTCCCTACTAAAAATGTTAGATTCATGTTCTTGATAATTTCAACGGTAATGACGTAAAACCAGGATGAAACTTGAATTGCAGTTACGCACACGATTTATACATCGTTTCTCGCAAGTGAAGTTTATACGACAGTTTTGCCCCTCTTCCGCTTTACAGTTGCTTAACCTCCAAACAGCGGATAAAAATGATAACCAACCAACGTGAAATTTTGTTAATGGCACAGTTGTGTGGCACAGTACAGTTGAGTGGATTATTCTCAGTTGTTACTTGATAGATTGGCTACATGACTAAATAACTTTGCAAAAATAACTTTACAAAAATAACTCCAACAAAAATAACTTGAATAAAAATAACCTTGACAAAAATAACTTTAATAATAATACTTCAACACAACATTTGCGAATTATACATTTCTCAGCGCGTCTGTACATGCATTAACAAAAATTACAAAAAAGTATTTTTCGAAATATCTCTCCTAACTTAACCTAACCTAACCTAACAAATTACTAGCGAATATTAAATTAAAATCGATATTCATAATAATTGATGTAAAAAGTATGAACTTATCAAACTGTAAACATATATTCATTCATGTTCACTCATTTCCATGAATTGCTACAATAATTGATGATTAGTGGTTAAGAATGTAATGAACATTGTTCGGACTATTAACTATTATATACGCATTCAGAAATATTTGAAGTTATTTTTGTTAAAGTTATTTTTCCTAAATTTATTTTTGTCAAAGTTATTTTTGTTAAAGTTATTTTTTTTAAAGTTATTTTTCGGAGGTTATTATTGCAAAGTCATTTTTGCAAAGTTATTTAGTCGTGACACCGATAGATTTATTCTTTGTTGTTACAGCAACAATATGGATATTACGAGGAGAATGTTGATAACTTTTTTAGTATTTTCAGAGAATTTGGTGATTTCTCTGTCCTGTTTCAAACATTGTTTTGTGCGATTTGCATTTTCGAAATTAAATGCTAGAAACCGAGAAATACATGTTTCCTAAAATTCTGAACGTTCGGTGATTGGTTCTACAGGGAATAATTTCTACTTTTTGTACTCAGTTCAATCTATAGCATATATTGCTTTTTCATATTTCGGCCTCATGAATAAAAATAACGGTTATACTAAATGTTAAACCATGAAAAATATAAATCGCTCGTGATACGGCCTTGAAGGATCATTTACTGAAAGTTCGAACTTCAGGCACATAGAAAAACGTCTGTTTTAAAATTTTGACATTGAGAATGATTTCAATTTTGGGGGGTTAAATTTCCGAAAATAATATTATCCGAAGGTACTATTTTCCGAATTTAAATAATTCCGAATGCCAATCATCCGAAAGTGAATTTTCCGAAGGTTTAAAATTCCGAACGTCAATTATCCGTAAGGTACAAAGTTTCGAATGACAAAGTTCCGAATTAATGTAGGCGCCACGTATGGTGATGTGGCCTATTACATATCCCTAAATCAAGTTGATTCTTATGTATTTTGGGCCCCTGAATCCGATTTTTTTGGGTAGAATGAAAGTGGTGCAGTTGATTGTTATTAACAAATTTTGTTAACAATTTAAAAATTTTTCAGTCCGAAAGAATTTTGTTAGATTCTTTGGATCATTTTGAACAGGAAATGCCTCTTGCGAATTTCTCAAAAAATGCATATTTTCGGAGATAAAAATTGCCGAACTTAAAAAAAATTCCATTTTTGCCATATTCAACATGTTATTAATAAAAAATGGTTCCATGAAATTTAATAACAAATCAACTGCACCACTTTCAGGCATTCTACCCAAAAAAATCGGATTCAGGGCGCCTACATTAATTTGAAACTTCGTCATTCGGAACTTTGTACCTTACGAATAATTGACATTCCGAATGTTAATCCTTCGGAAAATTTTCTTTCGGATTTATTCACTTTCGGATGATTGGCATTCGGAAAATAGTACCTTCCGATAAATGTATTTTCGGAATTTTAACCCCCCCCCCCTAAATTTTGATGTACATGTTCCTACTCGTTGCAGCAAAAACTCCTAAAAAGATAAAATAATAATTAGGAGAGGATAAGGTCCTGTTCAAAATAGAGCTATCTCTGAAAAAATATTGGAAAGAAGAAAGGTTTCTTAGAAGGTATATGGGAAAATATGTAAAAATTACTAATTTTCTGATTATTGAGAAAATCAGAACATTGTCAGAGTTTAGCAGATGACCACGAATTAAATTTTTGAGAAATTTTCTCGAAATAGCCCATACCTTACAGTTTTTATGATAATTTAGTAAGAAACTTGAATTTATTGTAAATTATGTTGTAATGAAAAGAAATGTTCCTTTTAGGAGTTCTCACATCTCGTTAACAAATAGAAAAATAAGAAACAAAAAGACTTTGAATAAAATCCATCGCGACGAAGGCGACATAAGAGGAAGTTTCTTTATTTAATGCAATCTTGATCGTCTCTCTTGTCAATGTGAACGCGAGAAAACGGCACATCGTAAGAAAAGAAGCATCGGGAGGAAAAGAGCGGACAGAAATTTCACAATCCCGGCTATCGAGGAAGGCTGCTTGGCAGCAACAGCAGCAGCAGATAGTGGTGCAAGGGGGGGCGTGCATGGGAAATGGTACTTTTGTTGTTTTCCTGCGCGAGGTATTTGCTGCCGCCGCCCGCTGCGCCGCCATAGCGGTAGAGAGACTCGCACGAGTTGACCGTACTGTATATATGTGCACCTATATTGTTCGCAAGTTACTCAGGAGGTAACTAACCGAGGTTGTCTTCTAGAACCCGGCGCTCCTCCCACCTCCTCGCGTGCTCCAGCTCGCCGCCCCGACCTCGGACCCCCGCCTAACTGAGTGGGGGCCCAAGTTCTCTTGCTTATCTCGCTTTGCTGTTCCTCGTCTCGTTACACGCCGAAACGTCGAAGGAGTCTTCAGCGAGGAAAGAGAGGGCAGGCAACAGACGACTTGGCCATCGAAAAAAAGGAAATTGATTTTTTGAATACGAAAGAAAGATGGAGAGGACGACGAAGAAATACAGAGAGAAAGAGGCTGGAAGGGAAGGTGGAAGAATCCTTGTTAAATAGGAGGTGGGAGGTGGAAGAACAAAAATGGAGGAGGAAGAGAAGAAGATTTAAGACTGCACCACTGAAAGACCCATAAAAAGACAAATCCTCTTTTCACGTCTTGTATCATTTACTTCTCTCTCTCTCTCTCTCCTGTGCATTATTTCTCTCCGGCGCCTTCTGTGCCTCCATTCTTCGCGTTCAGCGCGACTTGTGTTTGTCGGTTTTGTTTACTCGCTTTTTGCAGAAAAGGACTGACCGATGCGTTTCTGTAGGGGATCTTTTTAGGGACATTCGGGTGTGATGGATATCGATTTCGAGTCATTGCGAGTCGTTTGTATCTTGATGCGACGAATGGGCCCGGCTCGCGATCCAAAGAAAGGTCTCGCTTCGTCTTTAGTCCCCAAAAACGGGTCCATCGTACGTTCTTTGAGTTTAATTGGGAACCGATTCGGTTCTTTTCCGTCTGTGACACCCAGATTTTGAGATACGGATTTTTTCTATACGCACTAATGGGGTGTTATTGCAATTTAGCTAACATTATTTTCAATATCGAAAATACGGGTGCATCTTAAAATCCCGAAAATTAAAAAAACAGACACTTCAAAAACAGACATTCAAAAACCAGATTTAAAAAAAAAAAACATTTCAAAAAACAGACAGGTAAAAAATTTATTTGACCTTCAAGTAGCCCACAAAATGAATCTCTTGGTCAAACATTTTTGACCTTGAAACGACCTAGTGATACCTCAAAGACGGCGTACCCGAAATAATTTTTTTATGTCTTAACCCTTTGGGTCACGCCTTTTTCCTTTTGTCCAATTGAGCTGGAAATTATTACTCAGGGGTTTTTGGGGTCGCTGATTACGAATCTGAGCTTAGTTTTCTAAAATTCAAAAAGGCGGATCCAATATGGCGGACAAAAATTTAAAATATAAATGTATTTGGACAAAATATGTTACTCGGGGTTGTTGGGGTCGCTGATTACGAATCTGAGCTTAGTTTTATGAAATTCAAAAAGGCGGATCCAATATGGCGGACAAAATTTAAAATATAAATGTATTTGGACAAAATCGAACTTCCACGTAGTGAGTCCTGGATGCTTCTATGAAGTAACGAATCCCAGCCGTTAACCTCTTTTCCAATGTGCAATCCGTATTTTTATATATTTAATAAATTTTTTCTACAGTAAATTTTGTCACTCGATTACTCGATCGCTCGAATTACATTTACAATTTGTGTCCGCCATATGGGATCCGCCATTTTGAATTTCTCAAAACTAACCATGGATTCATAATCAGCGACCCCGAAAACCCCCTGAGTAACAAATTTTGTTCAAACGTAGTTAAATTTAAAATTTGTGTCCGCCATATTGGATCGGCCATTTTGAATTTCACAAAACTAACCTCGGATTCGTAATCAGCGACCTTTATTTAAAAATTTGCAGAAAAAAATATTTGATAGTTTTTTTAGAACTGCATTTATTTGAAAAAAATGCGTTTTTTTAACTTTTTTTGTTAATAACAATTATATTATTAGCAATAACGGAGAAACATTTTTTTTTACTGATTATTAGGATCTAAATAAGTAACATAAAAAGATTTGATCAAAATAGGTCTTAAATTTTACGAGAAAAACAGAAAAATCTAAGTAAATCTAAATAAACGACGTATGTCCCACTGGGACGCAAAAGGTTAAACGCACCAATCGGAGGTGACGAAACGTCGGGTTCTTGAATGTTTGTTTTTCAATGAAATGTATTGAAATGAAATGTATTGTTTTTGAATGTCTGTATTTTGAAATGTCTGTTTTTTGAGTGTCTGTTTATAGACATATCTGGGTTTTTAATGTCTGTTTATTGATTTGTCGGGATTTTGAGATGCACCCGAAAATACCTGTTTAACCCATTGAAGACCAAATGGACGATTTGGCATTTTTTTGGTAGTAAGTTATCAATTTTCTGTTTCCTTTCGGGGATTATTTTATTTATTTTTTTTATTGCAACTTAATACTTGTATAGATGAAATTGAAAAATTGAAAAATTCATTCAAGTTTAAACGAAAAATGATAAGTTTCCGAAATTTAAAGACAGAATATTACGTTCGAATCAGTGTACGTAATCTACAGCGCTCTATACGAGCTTGGTAACTTTTTGTTTTGACGCACGCACCGTCACGGACATACAAGTGACGTTAAACGAGTATCCTAGCGTAAAAAACCTCTTGTTTCTGACTTTTTATGAAATATAAAACGCAATTTACGTAGAAGGTATACGAATTACGGCTTTAGATTTGTTTTATTTTTGGTGTTACACGTAGGTTAATGTCCATGTAATTCTATACACGTAGATACACGAAATATTTCTTCCAACACGTTTATTTTAAATAATTTTCTACAAGTTAATGAAATAAAGACAATTCAAAAATAAGATCCGAAATTGAACAAGAAAAAATAAAAATATTCTGAAAACAGTTGAAATTTTCGGTTGGATGGTCATTTTCTAAAACTAAAAAGTATTATTGGCTTGTTAGATTTTTTTTTTCATAGAAAATTGAGTTTTATATACGTAGCTAAACACTGTTTTATAAATTGCATGTAAATCTCCGCTAAAATTTAAAATTTGATAAGGTTTTAATTTTCGACCGATTTATAAAATAGTTTTGGTTTTTTTCGGTTACATAAATAATAGAAATTAAAAATAGTTGAGTTTAATAAAAATTTAAAAATTAGAGGAAGAGGAAAAAACAAACAAGGGTTAATAATTTGGAAGGTTTTTTGTAATATAAATAATAAATAAATATTTAGCAACGTTTCGACTCTGATATGAGTCCTCTTCGAGGATAGGTTCAAATTTTTATTAAACTCAACCAATAATTTCCATTAATTTCCATTATTTATGTGACCGGAAAAAACCAAAACTATTTAAGAATATAAAAATTTAACGCGCACTTAGGTTTAATATACTTAGAATATGATTTATTAGAGGTGCTTTAAGTAAATTTTTGTACATAAATAACTTTATTTCATTTTTTGTTTTTAGTTTGATCCAAGACCTAAGGTTTTTTTACATTAAAATTGTTTGAGAATTTCTGTTTGAAATCATGAAAAATTATTTTAGTGGCACACTAATGGGACAGATTTTTTTGGTTTTTACAGCACACGAAGAGTAAGAAACAGTTAGCGCAACTCGTTTTTTAATAAAGTTGTATAAAGTTGAATAAAGTCAAAGTTAAAACTAAACAATAGCCTAATGGTAGATGCAGGTGTACTTGAAAAACGCATTTGGTACTGACGATGTGGGTTTGTCACCAATTCTACAACATTAAGAGTGTTCCCACGGACTCAATTTTCACTAAACGAACATATGCGGGGGCAAAATCTTCGTCTTTTTAAGCTCTACAACTTTTTCTAGTTTGACATTTCGTTAGCTAGTTTGCGAAATGAGTTAGATGCGAAAAACCGCAAAAATTGTCCTTTTTTACCATTTTCGAGGCCATAACTTCAGAAATATTCACCGCAGGACAAATGTTCTCAGGAATGAATTGTAGGGCTTAAAAAAAGCTTGAAGATAAGCCCTTATTCATTGTGCCATAACTTGAAAAGAAGCCGAGTTATTGCAAAAAAAGTAATTTTTTTTCTAAAGTTTAATGGCTCTTCACTGAACTTCTGAGCCTCAGATCCAATTTTGGGGCTACATGACTAAATAACTTTGCAAAAATAACTTTACAAAAATAACTTCCGAAAAATAACTCCAACAACAAAAATGACTTGAATAAAAATAACTTTCACAAAAATGACTTTAGAAAACTAAGACTTAAGTTTAATAATAATAACTTCAAATATTTCTCTAATTCAACACAACATTTGCGAATTATACATATCTCAACGCGTCTGTACATGCTATAACAAAAATTACAAAAAAGTATTTTTCGAAATATCTCTCCTAACCTAACCTAACCTAACCTAACCTAACCTAACCTAACCTAACCTACCTAACCTAACATATCTCAACGCGTCTGTACATGCATTAACAAAAATTACAATAAAGTATTTTTCGAAATATCTCTCCTAACCTAACCTAACCTAACCTAACCTAACCTAACCTAACAAATTACTAACGAATATTGAATTATAATCGATATTCATAATGATTGATTTAGAAAGTATGAAATTATCAAACTGTAAACATATATTCATGTTCACACATTTCCACGAATTGCTTCAATAATTGATAAATAGTGGTTAAGAATGTAATGAATGATTCTATTATATACGCATTCAGAAATATTTGAAGTTATTTTTGGTGAAGTTATTTTTCCTGAATTTATTTTTGTCAATGTTATTTTTGTTAAAGTTTTTTTTTCAGAAATATTTGAAGTTATTTTTGGTGAAGTTATTTTTCCTGAATTTATTTTTGTCAATGTTATTTTTGTTAAAGTTTTTTTTTCAAGTTATTTTTCTGAGGTTATTATTGCAAAGTCATTTTTGCAAAGTTATTTTGGACACCAATTTTGGTACAGGAAAAAGTTACCTAGAATCAACTCAGAAATCGACTATTAGCCGGTTGGCATAGACAAAAGGATCACCCTGTATATATAAAATGTTGATATCTGAAGAGTAAGCGAGCGTGTCGAAAACAAAATGGAAAGGAGCCGGAGTAAGAGGACTGGCCGCAGCTCGATTATGCAAAGAGAGGTTTCGCGAGGATTTCGAGCGGTAATTTTCCAAACAAGTCGTCGAATCGCGATGTCGCGCTGTAAGTGGATTGGAGAAAGGATACGCGGAAACGAAAACTATAGCATATAGTAGCTTGGGCATGGTCGCAGTCCTCCTTCTCGCTCACTCCCCCTCTGCGGGGCGATCGTTTTTTTCTTTTCTCGTCGGAGAGAGAGAGAGAGAGGGAGCTTCTAGACACCGTCGGGTCGAGTCGAGTCACTCCGCGAGAGATCGCTAAGAGGAGGATTAGGGGGAGAGGACCGAAAGGAGGATGCGCGCCGGTTAGATAGATGCACCTCCGAGAGAGTGGCTGCACTCCCGAGCGCATATAATGCCTCCAACCTTTCCTCCGCATGCGAACGCATTGGCCTTGCATATCGATAACCTTGCTTCCCTTATTCTTTCCTCCTGCGCTTTCCATTTTTCCTTCCCCTCCTCTCTTGTCGACAGTTCCCCCATCCTCTCTGCATCTCGCGACTGGTTCCACGCGATTACGCCAAGTGCGTGCGATACGCGTTTTTTTGCCAACGGTATACCAGAGTCGAGTCATTCCTGACAATCCGGGGATTTATTCGTTTAAGACTGTTCCTTTGTCGGGCATTTTCAACTGCTGAGTTTCAAAATTATTAATTTTAGCAATCTTCCAAGAATACTTATTATTTTTTGCAAATTCCATGCTAATATTTAATTTTTTCCAATGTTTTTATTTCCTGAGTAAAAAAAATCTACTTGACGTTCATATCCTGGGGGTCCAAAGAAATTTCCAACATATTTTTGTTATTTTCACAATTTTAGTTTTTTTCATTTTAAATAATCTCATAATGGATAAATGAGGGTTGGGCCGAATAACGGTATAACTCGATTTAATCCATTTTTTGAGTTAATGTCATATTACGAATGTACAAATACACATGTTTAAATAGAGAAATCTATCTGATCTCTAGAAAATCGGTATAACTCGAATTAAATCAACAAAAAAAAAAAGAATCAATTCAAGTTATTACGTTTTTCTAACAAAATGTCACGCTAAAAACACACTAAATATAGTGTGCGAAATTGAATTTAGCGCCCGACGTTCATATAATATTTCATTAACCCCTTGACTGTCACAAGAATTTCACAAAAAATGCCTAAAATGCAAAAAGAAATTTGTTAGATTTTACTTTAACTTGGTGTATATGGGGTATTTTGTGATGCAGATTACGAATCTGAAGTCAGATTTTCATAATTCAAAATGGCGGACAAATTGTCCAAATTCCAACCATTTCACTTGATATTTGCTACTCTGGCGTTTTCAGGACCGCTGATTACGAATTTAAACTTGGATTTTGACAATTTTGAAACCAAAATGGTTCGATTTTTTTGAAAATTTCTCCGCCATATTGTAGCCGTCATTTTAACAGTTCAAAATATATCATCACATTTGTAATCAGCGACCTCGAAAACTCCCGAGTAACAAGTTTCCAGCAGAATGGTTAGACTTTTCAAAAAAATGTCCGCCACGTTGGATCCGCCATTTTGAATTTACAAAATCTGACCTCAGATTCGTAATCAACGACCCCGAAAACCCCCGAGTAACAAATTACAAACGGTAATTTGTATGCATAAATTGATTGAACACAATATCATACTTCATGACTAAGAGTTTGCAAAAATTGTGAAAAATACCAACTTTGTGGATTTATACATTTTTTTGACACAGCGATTATGAAAATGGACAACGCCATCATATTCAGAACATATTAGACTGCCTAGAAATGGATTTGGTTTCATTTTACTTAAATTTCAGAATTTGTTAGTCTACTTTATATCATGACAAAGATTTGCCTTTTCTGGCAGTGTGGGAAAAGTCCAAAATGACAAAGATCTTCGTCATTGGCAGTCAAGGGGTTAAAAGTGCGCAAAATAATTATAATATTAGAATTTTTGGAATAACACTGTTTTTACTGCGAAAAATTAAAAAATGTACAGAAAATTTCTCGTATATTGTTCTTACATGTAAGGTACAATTTTTTTCCTAGTAACATGCAGAAAATTCATATTTTCCGCATTCTATTCACAAAACAGTTGCCGTTAAAAACCGGATGGAGAACGGATTTCTCGCACAGTATTAGGAAAATTATAATTTCATTTTCCAACACATATCAAAATTCTGAAAAGTGGGAAACTCATTATTTTTTGTTTATTACTTTTTTAAAATTAAAATCAAATGACAAAATTTAAAAAAATTAAGAAATTTTAAGACAGCACTCTTCATTTGTCGAATTCGACATCGCCGATTAATTCTTTCTTATGTAAGCCGCGTAATTATTTGGTTACAAGAGCGCTAAACCGATTATGGATAAAACTGAAGCTAACGCGATGATTTACAAATTACACGCTTGCTCCAATGTACAATAAATCGTAAACCGTGTAGCGCATATAATTATATTCGATAGGTTAATAAACGGCATTGCGTTAGATAAGTGCGATAGGCGGAGTAAACAATTAATGACGAAAGGAAAAGCAAGCCGAGAAAAAATATACGGAAAATATTTTGAACGCCGATAAGGAAGCGTTCTGCAGACTTCCACGAGGAACGAGAAATCGTTCGCTTTCGATTATGTGTGTCTCAGCAATTTGATTTTACTCATTTAACCAATGATGCAAAGTTTCTGGAGATGATTAAGTACCTAGATGATTTAATTCGTGGTTTCGATTTCAGAAAATTAACTTCTAACCGGTAACATGTCTCTAATCTGACTCGGCACTTTTCGACGCTTAGAATTCAATGCAGTTATAATTTAGTTATTGTATTAATTAATGTAATTATATCCTGTTTTTAGATACGTATTTTACATATAATCCGCAATTTATCTAGCGTATGATACTGGCAGTTTTACTTTTTTTCAGTTTATTTTAAACGTTGTTCCAGCATATTTTCCATGTTTGGATTTAATAATTTGTAACTCCAAAAATGGTAAAACTTTATTTGGAGATTTACTTAACCATCACTTTAAAATTAAATTACATTTTCTAGAAATGCTATCGAAATTATTATTCAACAAAATTTTCATTATTCTGTTGTGGATAATTCTGTAAAAAACCTGACATTTCACAGATATCCTTTAATTAACTGAAAATTCGAAAAGAAAGATTTTTTTAGTGAATTTTGTATAGGAATATTCTAATAAAAATAATATTTACAGCAAATTGAATATTTAAAACCTGACGAAATAATGATTTGTAATGGGTTTTTGCAAATTTTAAGAGAAAAATGTTTAAGATCATTTTTATCGATAAACCAGTTTATCGTTGAATTTGGCGTCTAAATTTCTGATAAAAAAATTTCGGGGCTTTTTACAAGTTTATTTTTTATAATATCACTAATTTTTGCAGGCTCTCATCGTCGTAATATTGACTCTCGTCCCGTGCCGGTAACGCAAGCTTTTTTGTAACTCCACCTGATTAACAGAGTAAATAATCCCATAAAAAGAAAAAGAAACGACAGAAGAGTGCTAATTATTTCAGCGGCGTCGCTAACAAAGTAATTCTTCAAACGGCCTCACGGCAAACAACGTAAAAGCAGCTAATAACGAGCATAAATCATCCGATATTCATTTCAAGAACTGATTAATACGAAACACACTGGGGAGTGACCATTTCAAATTTCCTTAAATCACGCAAATTCAAAAATTCTTGTTTCGTTTACATAATATTTTTGAAAGTTTATGATACACATTTCCTTTGCCTGGTGAATATTGTTTGAAAAAAAAAACTTTTTATAACCTTGAGGAAATGCTTAATCATTTTTTTATGGATGCTTCAATTCGGTTCTTAGTAAATTTTTCATTATCATAGTATTTCAGGTAAATTTTTGATTTATCGACATTTACTTTTGTGAGAAATTATTTACTTTTTAACTTTATTTATTTGCATTCATTTCGAATCTTCATCTTTTATATTTTAATTTGGTAATAATATAGACGCGTTATTTCAACGATAAAATAAAAATTGATGTTAATTTTCATTCGGTCATTAATTTAATATTTCATCTCGGTGTTTCATCTCGGTGTTTAATATTTCATAACTGTGTTTCATTGCATAATTTGTCATTTTTAACATCAAATGAGGGATGTTGGGCTTATAAAAAAAAAACGCATATTTAAACTTTGCAATATGACTTTAACTTTTCTAACTACTATAATGACAGAAACTCGTCTAGTTGATTAAAGGTAGTACAAATTTTATTAGAACAATTGACATATATTTTGAAATATAATAAACAATGCAACATTATCCGTCTTTACCGATTTAAACAAAAATATGTCAATTTTTCTAACAAAACTAATATTTTGAATCGAGAAGACAAGCTTTTGTTATTATAGAAAATTAGTTAGAAAAATTAAAAGTATATTGCAATACTGACCGTTAATTATACACTGAGAAAAAGGATTGTTTGTTGTAAAGAAATATCATTCCATTGAAAAGTTTAAATCGTTTTTTAATGTAAAAATGGTATTGTAATATTAAAGACGATTCATTTAATATTAGCATTTTATTTCTTACGTAATTGACCATTTGTTAATAGTTAAGAAATATATACTTTGAACTCGGCAGCTGCGCAAATTCACAAATAAGAAATGGGACATGTGTCTTATACGATGTATTTGTTTATGAAACGCGCATATTTAAGACGACGTATAAATAATATCTTTAATTCATCAATAACAACCACCGAATTACAATGGCACTCAATCGTTCTTAAAAATCTAAACAAAACATCCGTGTTGTCATTTGAGGTTATGTTACGATGCGTTGCTACTCCCACTATTATATTCTGTAAGTATTAAGAAATCATTAATTTATAGCTACAAACAGTATACAAGCGGTTTCGTAATTATTAAGAAATGTTTGGTTGCATTTAATAAATATTTCTTAAGATAGAAAATGCGTTGTTTGCACTAAATAAATGTTAGCTTTATATGAAATGAATAATTATTTCATACTTAAAAAATTATTCGATTCGCCGTATTTAAATATACGATTTCTTAATTATTAAGAAGCCTTCTTTATAGTAAACAATCATTTCCCTCAGTGTATAAAAGCTGATATTTGTATACACTTTAAATGTCTTAAAGTGAAAGTTGAGCCACTTTTTGATAAAAGTGACTTTTTCATTATTTTTAAAGTGGAAATTTCACTTTACTAATAGTGGATGGAAATCTGCCACTCTAATAAAGTGAAATTTCCGCTTTAGAATAGTGAAAAAGTCACCTTTAGCGGAGAGTGGCTCAACTTTCACTTTAAAAAATTTAAGGTGTATGGGTCATTCTTCGAAAAAGTGTAAAATCGAAGTATTTTTTTTCCACAAAATAAAAGAGTATAAAAATAAAAATTTAAAGTTTAGATATATTCATTGGCTTGCTTATTATGTAAATACGAAGTAATAATGCAGCAGCCATCGATACGCGTGAAATATGCAAGTAATTTAATTTTTTAATGGAAATTTTATATAAAAATAGCGAAATGTTCACTCGTAGCGAATGAGTGACTCATAAAGAGTAAGAATAAAAATAGTAACTTAATATTATTTATTTTATAAAACTCAAAACAGTTAAAATTATTATGGAAAATTATGAATTGATATGTTTAGTTATTTTAGCGATGTAAAAAAGTTTTAATTATTGCATATTACCGATGATGCGCGTTTAATACTGAAAGTAGTTAAGAAAATTGATGTTAAGTTTAATAAAAATCTGTTCTATCACTAATAAGAACGGAATTTCCGTAAATCACTACAATTATCCAGGAGGCTTACATGACAGGGGAGCCTACATGTCAACGTATTAACCATGTTAACATAAGAACAAAATAAATTTCGGTCAAATGCACATAAGAGTTTAATCTTTTCTTTATATTTTAAGATATTACTCGCTTTCTTAACATGCTAAATTAGCGTCGCAAATATGACAGGAGGCTTACAAGGAATAAACGTACTGGCCTTAGTTCTAACAATATTACTAAATTTGGGTTTAAATTAGTTTTGAAATCAGTAATATTATACACACAATCCATAGTCTAAAAGTAATCGAAATTGTAAAATGATTGTCTGTATCTACATTGAATTTTTTTGTACTGGAAATGGCATGTATTCTGTCCTTACATTTATTTTTTAAAACATGGAGACACATTTTACAAAGCCATAACAATTTTCAGGAACGTTATAGTGAAATGTTCACAGTACTATTTGTTTATTATAAGTAAAACAGATCATAACCACTTTTAAACAAATTTAACCATTCACATGAAAGAAAGTGATAGTGTTATTTATACCTGGGGACAGCCAGGAGGCTTACATTTCGGACTTTTAGCAGTATGTGAAAATTTTATCATGCGATTTGATCAAATTATCTCTTGTGCAATGTTTACATAAACGTATAAGGCGCAAGAAAAAAATGTTTGGAGAATAAATTCCATTATTTGGATAAAATATTAACTGAGGACATAAAATTACACTTTTCTGGAGAATGACCCATATATGCTAGATGTAAAAGCAGCATAAAAAATCATTATTTCATTTTTAAACCATCATATTATTTCGAGTTTGCTATTAAGAATAATATTCGTTGAAACGAGTCGTGTACAGAGATATTTTGAAACGTCGTAAGTGAAAATGTAATTGCGCGATGGCGTTTCACAAGAAATAATCTTACGATTCGTTCGTCCCGAGTGGCCCAGGGTCGGTGCAACATGTTAGGAGCGACCGCATTATGAAAATGCAACCGTCAGCTCGAATACACTTCAGAATCTTAGCAAGGACACGCGTGAAAAATAGAGAGGGATTCCGCCATTCCCCCGAGTCCAACTCGCTCGGCGTGTAGTCAGCCGCTCCAAGTAGTAACAGTCGATCCATAGTCAGGCACGGGTCCTACAATGTCGATAGCGTTTGAACAAAATATTAGTTTACAACAATTTTCTGAGGAAAACGATAATTTCAATATTGCGGAAAATTGGAGGAATATTTAATGGAATTTCGTGATTGCAGGATGAAATGCAGGCGAGAAGTTTGGACGGCAGTCGTATCCCGAAATGTCTCGCCTACAAATCTTCCGGAAGTCGTAAATAAACGGTACCCACGGGAGGGGTCGATGGCGTTAAACAACGTTATTGGGCGCGTTTCCAATATAGCCGAACCGTGCGAACGATCATAATTAAGCCGGCCATTCTTTGCGGAAATGAACTCTCTACGCAACGGCGCAGTTTCCAGGGCACCCGTAAAACACGCGACGTTCAATTTTCGAAATTTCGTCGTTTGTTGCCTTTCCGCGATGGAGGACGAGTCCCTGAATTACAGGCTTCTTTTATACGTTTGCATATTTTTATGCTATTTACTTAAATTAACGAGTGTTGCAATTTAGTAAATGTTGAGGTTAAATTCCTTCAGCGGCAACTACGTGTTGATTCGTCGCTTCGTTCGACGTAGCTGCATGGCCAAAAGTAGTTGTGGAATCATTTATAATATGAGTTGTGTTCCAATCATGTGCAGAACATGAGATATTGATATATTGCGTCCGGGCGAATTTCCAAGGAAGTCGTGCATAAACGCAGGGACAGTTTCGATCGGTGTATTTCGGAGCCTCGACGTATTGCAGCGCGGCCATGGGTCGGAATGCGGAAGTGCTCAATTACACGCTCGAGCTGTGGATTGCCAGTGGATTAATTAGCGCTAGAATACGAAACCCTCGAAATCAGAGCGAGGTTCCGCTTGGCCTTTCTCTCTTCTCATTGATTAGCCCAGTCTTTCCCAAAAACCAACTTCCGATCGCCGCTATGACCTTTGAACTCTTAACATCTCCCTAGAAATAGACCGAGTCATGGATTCATATGAGTTTGTCAGGAAAAACTCTCATTTTCCCTTGAAATCAAAGTTGAAAATTAATGTTTGCGTAAATTTTTTCCCTAAGATGTTTGACATTGAATGATTGAATGGCTTTTGAACAACTCACACTGAGATAAAAAATAGTGAAATCTAATAAAAATGACTGGTGTAGTAAATGGGTGGGATAACTATTGTGCCCATAGTCAAATGATCATCTGTAGTAAGAGATTATACTATCAGAAATACAGTGAAAATTACTATCTAAATTTCTACTATTTTCTATAGTAAGATAAAGTACTTTTTTCGCTTAAACATAACCTGCCGTTGTACGAATGACGATAAGTAAGGATAATATATTTAATATTAATGTTTTAATTTAATTTAAAGAGCAATCAAAATGATATGCACTTTTAAACATATTATTTATAATTGTCTCTTCCGGCATCTCTAATGAAAAACATCACGGCTCATATTTTCTTTTATAATAATTTCCATATATTGCATATTATGAAATAATAATAATGCATTTTTAAGTTAAACAAAAATTTTAGTCGTTTGGACGTTAGTTTTTATAAAGTAAATTAAAATTAATATATAAAAAATAAATTACAAAAAAAATTAAAACTCTCTCGATGAGAAACATTGTTTATGTTTTAAATTGCGTAAAATACACTTCAGAAATTTTACTTTTAAAAATATGGATGTACTCGTCTAAACCCCATTTTGAGAGTATTGATGAAACGTATTCTATTTTTTTTATATTTGTTCCCTCTTTCTAGTAATTTTCTCTCACTTTTATTTACAATACCTTTAAATTATAAATTGCTAGAATGGACCTCAACTCGATGCTAATCTCTGCAGTTGCATGTTTATTGTTTTGAGTTTTGAAGCCGACTTCATTCGTTCGCTTGTTTCGATTTGGACGAAAAAAGGAAAAAATATTATATTTTTATTAATTAAAATGGTTTTGTAATCAATTTAAAATCTAAATTGATATACATACATAACTTATCATTTCACTAATATGTAGTAAATTCTACTATTTATTTAGTCCTAACTCTTGCTACATTCGAGTAGTACAAATAACTACCTCGTAGTACATTTTACTACATAAATGATAAAAATGACCAATTGAATATCGACTATTTCTACGACAGTAAATATGACTAAATTTTTCTCTCAGTGCAGAAACAAATTACGTGTTTTTGATAACTGATTTGGAAATCAATATGAAAACCATGGGTTTTTTTGTGTATTGCGTTTATTTTGAAAAATATAAATAAGATGATAAAATAAGTATAATTAACAAATTTCTCGACCGCATATTTTAAAATTTTCAGTAATTAGTAGCGGTTTAATTCTGTCACCATAATAAATAATAAGAATTTTTATTCACGTTTCATTCTTTATGCCAAAGTCAGAAATCATCAGTAAGGGAAAACAATGGCATATACCCTTATACGTGATTAAGAAAAGTTGTTAAAATTTATTAAAATTGATTAATTCAAGCCTTGGATTTAGGCTGTAAAAAATGTAGAATAAATGGATACAAATATCATATTGTCAATATTATTTTCAACGATTTAAAATCGTCAAAATAATATTGATCTAACGTCCATTATGTATAAGAAAAATAAACGATTTTACTAGTGTAAAGTGAACAAAAGTAAACAATGTTAACTTTACCATATACTGATTGTATAATTAAAAGATGTAAAAAATGTGAGTTCTTATGTTTTGATTTTAGACATCGATTTATGAAATCAACAATCATAATTTTTTAAGAACTCTTTACGAGTAAATAACTTAATCAGTTCAATTAGATGAATTTTTGTGTTATTTACCTCTGGAGACCTTTAAAATAAGTATAATTAGTAAATTTTTCGACTGCATATTTTAAAATTTTCAGTAATTAGTAGCGGTTTAATTCAGTCACCATAATAAATTTACTTTTGTTCAATTTACGCAAGTAAAATCGTTTATTTTTCTTATACATAATGGACGTTAGATCAATGTTATTTTGACGATTTTAAATCTTTCAAAATAATATTGACAATGCGATATTTGTATCCATTTATTCTACATTTTTTTTACTGCCTAAATCATAGACTTGAATTAATAAATTTTAATAAATTTTAACATCTTTTCTTAATGACGTATAAGAGTATATGCCATCGTTTTCCCTTACTGATGATTTCTAACTTTGGCATAAATAATGAAACGTGAATAAAAATTCTGATTTATTATGGTGACTGAATTAAACCGCTACTAATTATTGAAAATTTTAAAAAGATGATAAAATAGTTACAAAAATAAAGAGCGTTTAATATTGTATAAAAAGTTTTTAAATAGTAAATGTCAATTATAAATAAAAAGAATCAAAGTTGAATATGAAACCCCGGGAAAAAATTATATATGAAATATAATCAATTTTTTCCCGGGACACTACAATAAGATATCGTATTTTCAGCATATTTTTTTTGCATGAGAAATAGCCCCACCGCAGCCTCGGCTACTTTTTATCAAATTGAAAACTTATAAGTGCAATATTTCACTGGAAATATAGTCCGTTGATATATCGCCGCCATGGAATGAAACGTCACGATAATAGAATGAAACAGTGTTTTCCACTATCAATAATGAAACTGATATAAATAAAAAAATCAGCTGAGAAAAACTTTTCGAGAATTGAAAAATCGCAACTTAAAAAGAAGAATCGGTAGAATCGTTCGCTGAATTCCCGAGTAGCTGCGTGATGCACAGGACTGATGCACCAAAATTGAATTGCCCCGTAGCAGCGTCGTGTTATTTTGGTTTGGCGCATCCTCGACATTAGCATGACAAAGCCGAAATTGCACCATGGCACAGTCAGGAGACTTTGCTTAGAACCCAGCGCACCGGCCATTCTAATTGCCATCGGGGTTTATTTGTTCCGATTTTGGATTTTTACCTGACAACGATTCTTGGCTAGGCTTGATTTAAATTTCAACTCGCAATACGGTCCAGCTTTATAATTGCGGAAAGTTTAGTAGCAGGGTATGCTTACGTGCATCCCTAGAATTCATTAAATTCCATGCAAAGATCGTGATAAAGCTTATTTAAGATATAAATGTGCTTTCTGTGTTACAGTCATTAAGCCGCCTGTCAAATATTGACGGACTGTTCGTCCCTTGCAATACAGAATCTGTAATAGAGATTTTTTATTGTGGTTTACCGTTTGATTACATATTAAGGCTTCGATCTATAAAATTCGTGTACCGAAAATTGTGTGTGGAATTGTTTACTTGTTTTGTTATACGTGTCATGCGAAAATAGTAAATGTTTATAAAAAACAAAATTACTGATTTACTTCTGATAAACCTAACAATTTTGTCTATATCTCAGAATATCTTTTTTTTTTCATTAACCCATTAACGCCCAAAGGACACTTTTTCTTCCTTCTATTTCAATCGAGTATTGTATCAAAATGGAAGTTAACAAAAATTAAGAGATACATATCTTACTGCTTTTGAGGTCGCTCTTCAAGATTCCGAGGTCAAAATTGAGTTTCGGCCATTAGGAATAGAAAAAAATGTCAAAAAAATTGGGAAATATTTATTCTTACCAATTTTTTTCTAGCCCTTGGAATATTGGGATTCTATTGAAACTCTGAATAAAGGTGAATAAAATACTTCAATTTTAAGGAAAAATTTTACTTTTATACCCCTCATCATTCTAACGACCTCAAAATGGCCGCAACAATGAAAATTTCTTTGAAATTTTCTGGACGTTCTAACTCAAAAACAACGATCTTTTTTAATACACTAGTATGAATGAAAAGTTCTCAGCATTCATCTAGAAATAACACGGAATTTTTTTAGATTTTTGTAATGAATTTTTTTTTAAATTTTTTCAAAATTGTAATTTATTTTCGAATAATTTTGAAAAAAATTTAGTGTATTCTCTTATGAATTCTAAGAGTTTGTTCTCCTTTGTATTTTTTCCGAAAGTTGATAGTTTTTGAGAAAATTAATTTTAAATATTATAGCTTAGGATTTTTTTTTCTCGAAAACTGTCAACATTTGGAAAAAATGGCAAAGAACAAAAAATTCTTAGAACTCATTAGATAATACAGTAAAGTTTTTTCATAATTTTTCGCTAACAAATTACAATTTGGAAAAAAAAATTCAAAAAAATCCCCAAATGACATAAAAAAAATCTAAAAAAATTCCGTGATATTTCTCGGTAAATTCTAAGAACTTTTCATTCTTATCATTTTTTTAATAAAGCTCATAGTTTTGAGTTAGGGCGTCCAGAAAATTTTAAAGAAATTTTCTTTGTTGCGGCCATTTTTGGGTCGTTAGAATAACGTAGGGCATAAAAGTAAATTTTTTTCCTAAAATTGAAGTATTTTGTTCACCTTTGTTCAGAGTTTCAATAGAATTCCAATACTCTAAGGGCTCGAAAAAAATTGGTAGGAATAAATATTTCCCAATTTTCTGGACATTATTTCCAAATTCGGCGCCATATTGAAATTTCCGATGGATGAAACTCAATTTTGACCTCTGTATAGTTTATTACGATCTGTACATCATAAATTTGAATTAGTAACAAATTACTAACGAAACGGGGAAAACTCGGTCATTAATTGAATTAGTAATATTTTTTAGTACCTAACACAATCACTGTATTCGATTGGTCGGTGATTTGAATAATACAATTTTAGAAACGATAGAAAATACTACTAATTCACTTTTCAAATTTAAAAACTTAATTTTAGTAAGAAAGTAATAAAAAAAACGTGGTAAAATACAATTACTTTTTCGATTTTATTAATATAAATCATTAGTATTAAGTTAGTCACCTGATTGTCACTCCTTCAGTAGTTTTTGATTAATTCAGATGAAAGGATTTAAACAACTGTATACCACGATGAAATCTTTGTCAATAGAATTTATTTCATTTTCTCCATTATAATCTATGTTAGTTATCGTTGAGATTTATTGGATAATGATACACGGGAAAGTAACAACTTTCTTGTTGTGAACTATACGCCAAGTCAAATTCAATGATTTCGGATCCATTTGCTGCAGAGATAACCTAACTTTTTAATAGTGCTGTTAAATCGTCCTACAGTAAATATAAAGTTTAACGTTTTTCGATAACGTGATTATCAAACATAAAACGTGCGTACAAACAGAATTATTACTGAACAATTTTTAGTATTTATTTGGGGAATTCTTCATGTACTATTCTGATTAGATGTCTCTAAAAATTGCTTGTACTTATAGAACTTGTTAGTAGAATAACAATTACAAAAAAATTCTACGTTTTTCTTAAAAGTATATGCAATTCATCATAATAAAAAATATTTAAAAGTATATATTTATAAAAATACTAACTTATGAAACATAAAAGAATGTTATAAAGTTTGAAATTTACAAAAAGAAGCAAAAAATTTACCAAATACGAAATTTTATTTTTTTCAACCCTATAATTAGTTGAATATCAGAACCTTTTTTGAGAAATATAATTTTGGATTAGCATACAAAACTGAAACAACATTGTTACTAAGTGAAATGAAACTTTAAAAAAACATAAAATATGTGCAACACGCCCTTTTCCTAAAATATTTTCTAACTAAAATAATATTCTCTTTTGTTACAGGTGAGCTTTGCACTTTTCTTTAAATATTCAAAGGAGTACCGCGGGTAAATGTGAGTACTGGAAAACTTTATGCATCATTCACATTGTTGACATGAGTCTCGTAATTGAATGAATATCCATGCACAAACCTAGGCATATTTTTTAAAACAATGAATAATTTCTACAAATTTTTCTGTAATTTTAAAAAAAAAAGTTAATTGATTTTTTCGGAAGGTTGAAAAAAAACCTGAAATGTTTTTAATATACTTGACTACAGAGTAGCTCTAGAATAAATTTATTTAGAAAATATGCGTATTATCATGTCATGCGCAGAAATTGTTGTAAATTTCGTACTGTCCGTGCGCTTTATTTAATAAAGTTTTGATTATTTTTTATATATTTCTGGTTATTATGGGTAGCTTGTGCAGTAAGCTGGACTGATACACGCATTCTATTACGACAGGACTTTCTGAAAAAATTGGTCGCATGAAAACATTTTTAATCTAAATAAATTATATTTACCGAAGATGGCAGCATTGATAAGTTATATCATTCGTTTATTGTCCAATTTTCTTATTCGTTATTATGATTAACGAATATGAAATTATGAATGCTAATAATTTAATTTTTTCTATGATGTTTCTATTCTGAATTCAGAAACTTCGCAAAATTCAGAATAATTTTTATTTGTTGAACAATTGTTTTTCTGCTGTGACTGTATAATTACGGTAATTTTTTACGATTTTTTAAAAAAAGTTTGCAGTTTAAAAAAAAATCAAAAAAAGAGGGCTCAACGCCAGAAACAAGAAGAGAGAAAAAGTCGACATTGTTTTAAAGGAACCAAATGAAGTCTTATACATGGAGAAAGGGTCTTGCTAGGATAAGAAGGTCCAATCTGCCCCAGTAGGGATTCAGATGAATGAAATTTTATTCTTTTCTATGTCGAAAAATAATAATTGTCAGAAGTTTTCAACTCCCTATCCCCAAAATTGCGCTCGCTATAGGAAAAAAGTGAATTTTCAGTTTGTATTTTTTATTTCGTAGCCACACTATGCAATCTTTACAGAAAAGTTCATGCATGTAAATAATATTACAGTCTAGCTACGAAAATTTTTTCAAGAAATTTGACCTTATAGAAACTTTTTAAAAAATTCATAAAAAATTCAAAACATGTTTTCTCGGGTTTAAAAAAAAAACGGCCTCTTGAAAAAATTCAAGAAGATGTATTTTAGGCCAATCTATATGGTCAATTTTTTCAGATTTTTAAAAGTGGTGCGCCATAGTAAACAAAAATAAAAACGGTATTTTCTCATTTTTTCGCTCAATTTCTATCAAAACAAAACAACTTAGGGTGTTAAATTGTAGTTCTTTTTAAGCTCTACAACTTTCTCACATACAAAAATTTACTAGCTGTTGAAAGAAACGAGTTAGAGGTGAAAAACCTAAAAAATAAGCATTTTTTCTCTTTTTATCGGCTCTAACCTGAGAAATATTCATTTTTGGTCAAAGTATTTTAAACATAATTTGTAGGGTTTGAAATTAGCTTCAAAATTGGCTGATATATCATTGTCGAAACTTAAATAGAAGCCAAGATATTACCAAAAAACCGGAGAAAACTATTATGTTTTTTTATTTTAAGGTTTTATATAGCTGTATTGAGATGAAAACTCACCAAAATAACTTCGTAAATATTTTTTTTTCTAAAAATTCAATAATTTTTGTAAATGTTCAACTACTTAACCCCACTATTAAGCGTGTTATACAAAAAAAAATTACATGAAATGTATTATAATTTTACAGGTGTCTACTAATTTTATTTTATATTAAATGGATTGTAGATTTACAATACAAATTTTTAACAGTGATATAAGAACAAATTCGGCAGATTGTTTATTTGTCGGGAATAGTCGTGTACTCGTTTTACGTAAAAATTTGACGATTTTGTATACTGGATGCCATCATAAAATTTTCTAGAAATTTGTAAATCGTGCAAGGAAAAAATTCTTGACTACTTAGGAATTTGTTCTGCCGAGGTTTCTTTGACGAAAACCATATTTTTTTAGTATTTGATTAAAAAAAACAAATTATTAAATATAATTTGAAAAGATTAAAATTCATAGGAGTCAATTATATCTAAATGCTATCAATGTCATTTCAAAGAAACGTTGGGGTTCGTTTTCTAGAGGCACTGAAATGGCAACTTCATTATTCAAGAGGTCCCGGTCCGGCGCTGAAAAGGGATCGACAGCGATAAACAGCAATTAACATGTTGCATAATTCACTGACGCGGAAGTACTCCTTCGCAATATATAAATAACTCTCTCGATCGAGAATAATGGATAAGATTTTGAGGAAACAACAATTGTGTTTGAGATTTAATAGGAGGTGCGATTCGGGTTGAATGGTGGCGTCGTCGTTGGCGCGATCGATCGGCATGCTAGAAATGCAGCCGCTGGTTCCGTCTATAGACGACGCAGCTTCTAGGTCGCCGTCCTTCTCCTCCTGGATGCTGCATTATTCGCCTTTCCCTGCCGATACCATTTCATTACCGAACCGCACTTTTCTTTCCAAGTTTCCCTCACTCAACGCCATGATTTCCCCTGCAAATTACACATCTGTTACGAGCTTTTTAATTACCACTGTTTCTGGACGCGTCACAACTAAAAAATTACCACATGACGTTCGATTTCGCCAGCATATTATTTAGAAATTCCATTATTCACTTAATAAAAGAGGGGACAAAGTCTGCCTATGATAAAATTTAAAGAAAATTTTCAAACCGTTCATTAGTACTAAATTCGAAAATATTTATTGTCAACAATATTTGCGCATTATCTTTTGTCCGTAAATATAGTCCAAATTATGAGAAGGTTATGAGAATATTGTATAAAGTACTCCCCGGATTACAGACAATTTTTAGAAATTTATTAACAATTTGCTAGCATGATAATCTCAAATAACGTCCGGGTTTTATATTCACTTCACGCAATTATTGTAATATTTACCGTAAAAAATGTATCAATGACTGATATCAATATCGTTAAAAAATGTCCAAGGTGTATTTTATTTTTTAAATTTTCATCAGATTTTCAAAATGGAAACTTAAGAAAGTGTATTTTTAGTGTCGAAAATGGTAAAACCTCTATAGAATTCGATGAAATGTGTTACTAGACTGTGGAACTGTTTAATATAGAACTTTTAATTTTAAGACATTCAAAATGGTGGTTCAGGCTTACGGCTACACAACAAAATACCCCAGTGACAATTTTCAAGAGAATTTTCTAAATTTTTTAAAAATAAGGCACTATGCTGGACCTGTTACTTGTAATTTATTTAACCCTTAGAAGTACGATGATAACTCCATTTTTGCTACTTTCCATTACCATGGTAGTGGCAGAATCTATCAAACCAGTTATTAAGATATAATAATTGTTTACTGCTCATGATTTTTAAATCAACAAACATGAAAAAATCATGATTTTTTAAATGATTTCATTATTGATACTGTATTTTAAGATAATTATTTGAAAGAAGGGTGCAATTTGGTATTTCTGAATCCGAGGTCATATTTTCAAAATTCTAAATGGCGTGTACATCATGACAACATTATAAATTTAACCCGTAAAGGTGACACCTCGAAATAATCACATAAAGGTCACATCAGCAATATAGCTGTCATTTAGCTTCTACTTGACATAATGACTTGAAATTGGAACTGAAGTTAGTTTAAGGTCTGTTTTACGTAATGAAATGAGTATTGTAGGTCAATTTTTTCTTTTTAATACTAAAAAAAGCCACGACAAAAAAATTTTCGGAAATTTTACCTTTTTTGACATAAAAATTCATAAAAAATTAATTTTTTAATTTTTTTAATCCAACGGAAATCTACTCTCACAGTATAATTTTTTAAAGAAAAAAATAGTTTTGCCATAAACTTTTCAAAAAGTATATTTATTCCGGAGTTCGAAGTTTGATAAATTTCGTATAATTTATAAGGTAAATTAGAGCATGCAAATTGGAGTTTCTAGTGATTGTAAACGGTTTTTCGTGTGGAAAAAGTCATTTATTGTACATGTGATTATACGTCATACATTTCATTTAAAAATTGAGCACATTTTTAGTGAATTTTATAAAAAAATATCAGTCTTCCGCTGCGCAATCAGTGCAAATGTGGGAACAATGTTCGTTGCTCATTGGACGATAACAGGATTGGTAACAACGATAATATCAACAATTTGTACTTTACGTTTTTTGAAGCTCTAGTTATGAATTAAAAGTTAATTTTACACGACGGTTCAATCATGACATCTGAATGCAAAGAAAGTTGGATAATATCCATAAATATTAATGAGATCGTATCATTTGGGATATTAAGTATTTATTTAATAAACATAGTTTCTTATCAGTACTTTTGTAAGTGAAAATTACCGTTTGTTGTTCTTCTTATTATAGAGAAGTATGGACTAAAAGTAATAAAATAAAAATGTTGCAAACATTCACACGATGTTTCGTCGTGTAGTGTCGTCCTCTTCAGAATTCCATTCTGTTAACACAACAATACAAAGTAACAAACAAATGTAATAATTATAATATATTATACAAAAATAATTCATTTTTCAATACAAAAAACAACAATTTTGTAGTTAACATTATATTACTCCATTTACAGTATTACTACACAAACCAATAAGAGATATTCTAACGAAATGTAAAACATATGTTATTCGATATTCAATATATTCAATAATTATAATGCCTAGTTAATTTATTTTTAATTATATTACAGTTCCAAATACATCAATCCGAATCGCAGGATCTGGGCCACAAGAGATTTTATTTCATCATTTTTTAAATCTTTTTTTTTTACATTTGATCCTTACTAGGTCAAAATTTTGGACATTTTGAAAGCATATTTGCTCAACGTGGAAATATGCGGATCTGCGTTCGCCGGCGATTTGCAGAGACAATCACGCGCGAACGCAGTCGCTTAGACTACTTTAAGGCTGATAGTAGCGCAAGAGCCTAGTGTCGCTTTCGCAATAGTGAGAGGCGTATGCCACCGCCGCTTGTCTCCGATAGTTTCATCGCTCCATTTTTGAGCCAACTCAACCAGCCCGAGATCACTTCCAGACAAATACGTCATTACGTTAAAAAAACTAGCGTACCGTTTCAGATTTCACTCTTTAAAAGTGAAAATTCACTAATTTAAGAAAACAACATACTTTTCCTTCTATAAAGAGTGACGTTTCACTCCATGAAAGTGAAATACATAAATTTTGACGTAGTCTTTTGAAAATTAATCTATAAAAAGGGACGAATTCTCTAGAAATATTGCATGCATTAATAAATCAATGCAATGATCTTCCAAAATTCCAATGAATTCGCAAATCGACAAATTTCGATTTCTCGTGCTGGAACGCGCGTGTCGTAAGAACAAACAAATTCTTAACTCGCATACAAATAAAGATACGACGTCCGCGTCGACAGAAATTGCGCAAGTGAATGGAAATGAATCAAGGAAGCTGGAAGGCCGAATTTAGCATACATTTCGAAATTCTTGAAAAGTTAATCGGGAGATAAAGAATGCGTAATCGGTGTCAAATTAAACATTGGGAACGATTAACGTGAGGAAAGGGAAAGATCCAGCGAACTAGTTTTCATCCTGCCCAATCAAATTCTGGATCGCTTTCGCTGTGCTCCTGGAAAACTCTTCTTCCAAAATGTGCGACTTCCTCCTCTGAGACAACCCAGCAATCGAATTTGGATAGAGTTGTATAGAATTGGATTCAATTATTAAATTCTGAATCCATACTTTGGTCAACGGTGAATCCATTTTAATACGTAAATACAATTCTATTCGTTCATCATACAAATAAAAAGGTTACTTTCTGAATTCATATTAATAAAAAAAAAGTTTTCTTTTTAAACATTAAATCTTAAATACATCCGTATTCAATATTACGGACACAAAACTATCCAAGTGTATTCATTTCAATCCAAAAAAAGTTGTATTTCAAACAAGAAACTTTGAATACATCTATATTCAACATTACGGATTCAAAAGTAACCAAGTGTATCCATTTCAATCCAAAAAAAGTTTTCTATCAAAAACAAAACTTTGAATACATCTATATTCAACATTACGGATTCAAAACTACCTAACCGTATTCATTTCAATGCAAGAAAAGTTTTCTTTCAAAAAACGAAACTTTGTATACATCCGTATTCAATATTACGGACTCAAAACTATCCAAGTGTATTCATTTCAATCCAAAAAAAAGTTTCCTTCTTCAAAACGAAATATTGAATGCCTCCGTATTCAACATTACGGATTCAAAACTATCTAAGCGTATTCATTTCAATGCAAAAAAAGTTTTCTTTCAAAAAATAAAATTTGAATAAATCTGTATTCAATATTACGGATTCAAAACTATCTAATTGTGTTCGTAAAATTGAATACAGATGGATTCCTTTCTTCGGAATTCATTCCATTTGAATACATATTTATGGAATCAAAGTATGAATTCAAAATGAATTCAAATTTTCAATCCAATCCTATCCAATCTCGATTGCTGGAAATTTTGAATTAATTTTTGGACCTTGCACCATAAAAATACATTTTTTGGAAAAAAGTACTGTTGTTTTAGGTTATAAGAAAAGTCATGTTTTTAACTTTTACAACAAATGCCTGAATTTTACCATAAATATGTCGGAATTTTTATGAAAATTTAGAAAAAAATTTCAGAATTTTCTTCGTATATGAAACATTGCGTCGAGGTACATAAATGTGCACGTCAGTGTCTGACACAGGCAACGACCATCTTTTTTTAATTTTTGTTTACATCGCCTACATAAACATCATCAATATATCTCAAAAATTTATCAAAATAGACAATTATCGCCTGTGTTAAAAAAAACCTATCGTAATAATTTTATGACCTCTTATTTCTAAATATTTAATTTCCATAGCGTTAAAAAATATCACCGACGTAATAAAAATGATTGTCGATGTATTATATAATTGGAAATCTCATTGTATTATTTTCCATTTTTACTATTTTTATCTGCGTTAACTTTCGTCATGAATTAAATAAATGCAAAATTAGTTGGCTATTTACTGGCTTGATATGTGCTTTTGAACCTCGTATATAAGCGATTTTTCAATATTCTCGTAAAAGAAAAATCCGACACGCGCTTATGGAGAGACCAGCATGAACTTTCATTTCCTGCAACGCGCGTGGCAATCGAAACTTTCCGTACAAAAGTAAAGCTGCGCAGAGGATAAAATGACCGTCAACGTCGAAAATTCGAGAGTCTGCCTATAGATTTATAAATATATATCTAAAGGATGTTTGCGGGCGTGTCGAAATCGGCCCAGGATTCCAGGAGACTGTTGTAATTAGCCGGCGAAATATATATCGCTCGCGCGCGCGCGGGCCAGTAGAGTATCCGGCCTTGCGAAACTGGCGGCCATCGCACGAACTGCGCATTATGCAAATTTCCAACGGTCAGACACGGCAAACTCCACCATTTCCAGATTTCACAGGCTCCTTTTTTTCCGGCAAAGTGTGCGTGCATATATGGTAGTTATGTATATATGTGCATGTGTTTTCCTTTTTTGTTTCGAATGTAAACGAGAGCGGAATTCGGCCTTCTCTCCTCCGACAGAACGATTATCCGCGCGCTACGAGATTTAGGTGTCCGCCTTCGACTGCGCCTCAGCATAACGCGATATATGACTAGCTGCTTCTTATTTATCCAACTTCTTAAATCATCGTTTATTTACGAATCGGAATTTTTAAGTGATTCTTCCGATGGTCGATAACGATGCATCTCATATTCAATTCCAAGAACTATTCGATCCTTTACAATAGCCGTGGAGTTAAAATAATTTCATCCACAATTCTAAAAATATTTCAGAAAACATTCGAAAATTTGACCCTTTTTTGGGGTTTTTGTAACCCTTTTATTATTTTCGTGTAATTCCACTTGTTGCTTGTTTACATTAGATTTCTTTAATAACAATCATCCAACAAATCAGTAAGGTTGTCAAGGTGATTTTTTTATTTAGAGTACGAAATATCTTCCTACTCGATATTTTGCATTAGAAATATGAAACGTCACCGCTGCCTTAAAATTAAATATATTTTTAAATTTAATTTTGTCAAATACTTACAATACATTAAAATAAAATAATTAGCGGCTTAAATCTACCAAATCAAAACAAAAAAATTTTTTGTTTTTTTGTTTACATATTATATATTGTTATTTTAATTGCCTTTCTTTCTTTTGATTTATTATAATGCATGCTAACAAATTATATTCACATACCACTCGATTCCTAGTAACTGTCAAATCGAAATTGTATCAACTTTATAGTTATCGAATATAATTTTATCTTTCCTTTTTTCTATTAGCCTTTTTTCGTTATTAATTTCATTACTAGTTGAGATTATAAATATTTCGACAAGGCCTAAACGTTTGTGAATCCGATCGATTAAGACGGAAGGTGTTTGAAATGTTTATGAAATTTCCAAACTATGGCATTTTAACATCTATTGCAATTGGTAGATTTAAGCCGTTAATTATTTTATTTTAATTTTTAAATGCACCTACGTTAAATCTATATTATATTTACACGGAGAAAAAATTTCCTGTAAAATTACCGTGCTAATCACCTGATACCGGGTGCAACTTGATTTTTCGGAAATATTTATAACAACAGACAAGAAATATTGCTTTTATGGCAGGAATATTTGCAATAACGGCTTGATACTTTTATGTGCGAGTTAGTCGAAATGTTTAGTGAAGCACAGTAAAATTTACAGGACATTGAGTTTTAATGTTAGTGCAAGTCAAATAATCCCCAATATTTGAAGAATTTATAATATGTTGCTTCATTATTTTTACTATGCCACTTCTCGAAGTGCAAGCGAAAGTTTCCGAACATATTCCAATGCTACCGAGTCTAACTGTGGTGAAAACCAAAGAGCACCAATATAATCCGACGTACGGGTCTTAACTGGTCCGAACCTAGTAAACTGTTTTTGTTCTCGTTGCAGTAATTTCTTTTGAACAAGTTTGGCCAATTTATACAGGGTGATATGAATATGTGGATCAGTTATTAATAGTCCTTTGCCTATTGCTTTAAATTTTAATAAAATATAAAAATTACTTTTTCAAGTTGAAAGTAAAATAGAAATTTTTGTTTCGTGCATACAAATAATATACAACAAACGTTGATATATCTTGTCAGCTGAAAGTAAATGTCGATAAGGCTTTTACGACTTTAAGAACTATTGCTATTACTTGTAGGCTTGCAATTTATTTAATCTATACCCAATAAACGAGATCGTGTGCAAAATTTTCACGTATTTTCTGTTTACATTCGATTTGTTTCCATTTTGGAATGAACTGTGAGCCAAAAATTTTTACTAAGCTGTGACCCAGGAATTTCTACTGCATTGTGGCACAGGAATTTTTACTGTGCTCTTGACCCGAAATTTTACATGTTACGTTGGAAAAATTCAGCAAAGCAATGTAAATTTTACTTTGCCAACAACATGCACTGCGTTTATGAGACAGCACGGTAATTTTTCAGGACATTTCCGTACAAAAATTCTGGGAATTTTTTCTCCGTGTACAATACAATTTCCCACTCTGAAACGGATGGCTGTAAGATTACTTTTCAACTTTCTGGTAATATAAAGTGGAGAAAAGGACAGACTGTAAAAACATACATTTTACTATTCATATTGCAATCAATACTGATGGATGAAATTTATTAAAAATTTTGTAAAACCGAGGTGAAAAAATGAAATGAATGATCGACTTTGGAGCGAATCTACTGGTAAATAATTCAACTCCGACTGAGGCGATAAATAATGCATCGCTCGGTGCTCCGTTTAAAATTCCGAAATATCCGAATTGCCGGCATGCGAAATAAGTATCTCCGAGATTCCATTAACCGATACCAGACTACATTTCCGCGACCGATTCTGTCCTCGAATTCGACGATATATATGCGAACAAAGCGCGACGCCAGCGACGAATGGAGTCGGCTTAGAATTTCAGGTGGATTCTACAACAATACTGTTCGTTCCTTTACTCCAAGGAAAATCATTTCGGGAAGCAAGCCGAGATGGAGCTTACATAAGCAACGGCTGTAATGAGACCAAATGGAACGGGTGAAATCGGAAGGAGACATCAATTTTCTCATACACCCTCAGTCGAAAAAGATCTACTCGAATTCTCCTGTACTATTATTGGAACTTTCCATATCATCACTTGATGATTTTTCAAATAATTCACGGTGCTTCTCCATTTAATTTATAAGAGAACATTTATTTTTCATACGTATGTATTCAATAGGCTCAAATTCAATGGTAACATTAAATAGTCTAAGAAAAATCTTAAAACTTTTGTATGAACAATTTTTGCCCGCAAGCGAGATAATTCTCCACGTTGAACCATTGAAACTTCCACCTTGACGTGACCTTGAACAAGGTCATCATGATCGAACGTAAAATGTTGTGTTCTTTCTTAAGCATTGAACAAAATAACGGGGATATCGGTCATGAACCTTCAAGGTCATGTTCAGGGTCAAAATCAATGGTACCATTAAAAAGACCTAAATCTTTCGTATGAACCATTTTTCCCGAAAATGCTATCCCAGCGAGGTCTTTCGACATAACGGAGTTTTACATAACTCTGAGTGGTATTAGATTTTCAAATATTTAATTGGCTCCACGTCTTTATTTCACATGGACAAATAACCATAAACAAAAATATCACTGCGACGAAAAACCAGTCCAAACAAATTTGAACGTTACACACGGAAATTCATGTTAGTCTTTTGTCGTCGTCATTTCTCGTTAGGACATTTTGGTCCCCGTAGTTTGGTCCCGGATATTTTGGCTCCGCCGTTTTTGGCATCAGACTATTTGACCCTGGTTATTGTCGCGCATTATTTTATATAAAAATTCGTATAATAAAATGTGGGAGACAGAGAAATGGCAACGTCATGAAACTAACCTAACTTAACTACTCAGAATTCTGCCCACCCCTAATAATGTCTAAAAGCATATGCGTGTCCTAATATTAACCTAACCTAACCGGTCAGAACTGCGCTTACTTCTGATAATGTATAAATGAATATGGCTGTACGGGGAAATTTTTAATTGTGTGATATTTTGTAGATGTGATATTTTATCAATGTGATATTTTTATGCGAGACATTTTATCATTGTGACAATTTGACATGTGATCAAATGTCCGTGATATTTTCTCGTGTGATTATTTGTCCGTGAAATAAAAACGTGCTACCATTTAATCGTTTAAAATGTAAATTGCAAATATCTGGTAAATGTCGTCGATATTGGGCAAGAGAGTATTGTTTCTATATCTGACAATTGTCATTCAGTCTCGGTATTTTTTAATACAAAACTTAAGGATCTCGTCTTAAGAGTCTGTTTACTATCCAATAATTTTGGCTAACAAACCGTTATTTTTTTATTTTTACTCTGTGTTAAACTTTTTATTGGAAGAAATTTTATTTGCATTGGCTTCGTGACGAAAAGTATCTAAATCCTTTAAATATTGTTGTTGTAAGTTATTTTTGTCCAATCTTTATAAAAATATTTAATTCTGATAGTTTTCTAGACAAACTCTTCGGCTTCAAGTCTTATCTAGTTTTGTGCTGATTTAATTTCTTCTTTTAAATTTAAACCAAAAAATAAATTGTCGAATGGAGCCTAAAGCAAATGTTTCAATTTATTTGTGATAATTGTTTTTGAGAGATTCTATAATTTTTAAAAGATTATATTTTCTAGTCTATATTTTATTCGGAATTTTTACTTAGAATCATTGCAAACATTTTCTGTCGCAGTACTGGCAACAACCAACATTTTTATTAATTATCCGCTGGTTTAATTTCAGGAATACTTCCTACAATTTCCTCAGTAACAATCGGAGAGTTGATAAACAGTTTATGGATGCTTTCGTGGCGGAGTTTTATACTATTTTAGTACAAGTCTGTTTTTAATTACTCTTATTAATAATATAGATTTTTCAATATTAACCAATAAGTTTACGAATGTTTTATTTGAAATTTATAGACTTTCGAAAAAAAATGTTGTTGAACGAAATGTTCTTAGAATTGATCAAAGAATACGCTAAATTTTTTTTCAGATTTTTTCAACACTTTTTTAATTTTTCAAAATTTTGGGAAGTTGTTAAACAAAATCTGAAAAAATTTCAGCGTGTTCTTTGATCAATTCTAAGAACTTTTTGTTTAGCAACATTTTTTCCTAAAGTTTATCAATTTTAAATATAAAATTATTGCACTTCTCAACGATTATTCTGAGGTTGTGTTTTTGTTCTCGAGTAATTTGTTTATACAAAGAATATTAACCATTCTCCATTACAACAGATAGTGAACATTTTTTCTTATAAGGCGGCTAATTTTGAAACATTTAGTACTTCGAATAGTGCAGCGGCATCATAATTTACGTCATTAATAGTAATATGTAATAAACGTCAGTAAGATTCTATAACGACCCCGGGATGCTGAACTGGATTTTAAAGTTAGATTTTCCAAATCCAACATAAGGTCTCTAAAATGGCGGATGAATTTTTAAAAGTTTTACAAGATGCTCCTAAGGGGGTTATCAAGTCTCTTATTCGGAATTTATCATCAGATGTGTAATTGTGCGAAATTGTAATGGCTGCGAAAAATAGTAGAGAATCCAGAAACAAATGCAAGATGTAATGAAGTATCCGACCAACAAAGGCAAGATGTGATGAGATACAAAACGTGCTAATATCCGTAAATTCTAACACCGGATACGCATTTGGGAGGTCGAAATACATCAGAAAGCATAAAAATCACGATACATATGGGCTACATTTTTATTTTTAGTACGTTTTTAATTTTTTTTATTGAAATTAAGAGCTTTCAGGCGTCATATTGGAACCGCCATATTGGATTTTGCAAAGGCGCACTCGGCATTTGAAATTACACCTAAGCTTTAACCCGTTTCTGCCCAAAATGCCGTAAATTTCACTACATTTTAATCGTCACATTTCTTATAGAAACTAACGATGAATAATTCTGAATATTTAGATTCTATAGTTTTCAACCCTCCTCTTTTCGCTAGGAGCAGCCATTTTTTAAATATGGCGGCGAAAAGGCAAAAAAATAGATAAAATTTCGATTTTTGGATCGGTTTTTCATGTTTTTCAATAGGTTCGCGATGACCGATCATTCCAAAGACCTGGATCTGGTAGCATAATGAGTTTGACTAAAAGTTGACATGATCAGATATGCAAAATATGAGATGGCGGATCCAAGATGGCGGATTTTTCGCCGAATTTTGTGTTTTTATAGCATTTCCGACTATATAATATAAAACCCGCGAGTAACCATTTTCATTTCGGACATGCAACGTTTTGTATTTTCCTCCGCCATTTTGAATGATGAAAATCAAATGTCATATTCGTAATCTGCGACCCCGAAAACCACCGACTAGTCAGTTTCATATGGATCAAGAAATTTTGTTGCATTTCAGTCGGCCATCTTGGAACCGCCATTTGGAATTTCGAGTATCGGATAGAAGATACTGTTACAAATGATTGTGTAAATCAATAATAAGTGCGTACAACAATATTTATTAATAGCTAATAGTAATGTCGGAAATGCTATAAAAACACAAAATTCTGCGAAAAATCCGCCATCTTGGATCCGCCATCTTATATTTTGCATATCTGATCATGTCAACTTTTAGTCAAACTCATTATGCTACCAGATCCAGGTCTTTGGAATGATCGGTTATCGCGAACCTATTGAAAAACATGAAAAACCGATCCAAAAATCGAAATTTTATCTATTTTTTGCCTTTTCGCCGCCATATTTAAAAAATGGCTGCTCCTAGCGAAAAACGGACTTCGGATTCGGAAAGAGGAGGGTTGAAAACTATAGAATCTAAATATTCAGAATTATTCATCGTTAGTTTCTATAAGAAATGTGACGATTAAAATGTAGTGAAATTTACGGCATTTTGGGCGGAAACGGGTTAAAATGAGCCGTCATTCGTATTTTTTGGTTATTTCTAATTTTGGGCACAGAAGTGATCCGGTTGACGTGGAATGAGTCATAATATTTTTGATTATAATATTTTGGAAAATAATATTTTGTCCCATGATATTTAGAGGTTCACCCGAATTTTCAGAAACAGTAACTGCATAAAGCTTCCGTTACATGTGTCCGAAGTTTACGGCAGACATTTTGTACAGTAAGTTATTGGGTCGTCAAGGAAATCAATTTCATTACCAAGTCGTTCATTTTGCTGCCTTCAGTAAACAAAGGTTCCCAAAAAGGTCAATTAATAAATATACATCGTTTGAAATGTAATAATTTCGGAGTAGAATTGAAATGTCTGCAGTCGATTTAACAAAAGTAACGAGTTACATGGTTCGATATTAAAGTTTGGCGAAACACATGCTGGAATGAAATATGGATTTGGAAAGACTGTCGATCCGAGGGCGATTACCTCTCGAGCACGTTACACGACAATTGCGCAGCTCGCCCGGCATTTCCATTACAAACCCAATAGGCGCTATTTTTTTCCATTTCGTCAGTTTATCAATTCGCCTCGGCGAAATAGAATCATATCCATCCCATTGTAATTCGCCGTTTTCGCGACGCCCTAAAAATCAATATCGAAACGTCGGTTCGCGGAATTCGTTCGGAAAATGTCACGGGAACAATGAGCCGTGAGCAGGAATCTCGCGGCGTTCATCATTGCTAGTTGTTCGCATTGCCGCGATAATTTCGTTCGCGGTCGACGAAGCGTCGGGATTTCGTCAAATCAAAATACGGAGCCGGCCTATATCTGCAGGCTGCCCCCATCCAGAAATCCACCTATCTACCCCACATAGGTGTATATAACGCGCAGCGTTTCGATGCAGGACTCGGATTTAGATTGGCCAAAACGTAGGATCGTTGAGAGTTTTATTGTTCGACCGATCAATATGCCGTTGATTCGACGGGTGCCACTCTCGCCCTTCGATTTCGGACGCGATGATATTTTCATAGACGTCAAACCGGCCGGCCGCTCGCATTTCCCACACACCCACACCTCAAAATATAATATACATATATAGGTGCCTACAGACACAACTGGGATTGCGGTTGTTGCAGCGATCGACAGTTCGAGTCGATTTCGGAGGCTGCGGGGGGAACCGCGACTTCCGCATTCGCTGCAAGGAAAACTCTCGTCAAAGTGGGCGCCTTTTATTCCCTAAAAAAAAAAGAACTAGGGAGAGGGGGGATCTGCGCGGCTTTCATCCGACTCTCTGTTTCAACGCCTTTCTGGGATGCGCGTGCTCTTTGTCTTTTTTATCCGATTTGCTCGAGTTTCGCTTTTCGGGGAGGTGCACGTTGATGGACTATTATGTCAGAGAAGGTTTCGCCATTTCAATGCAACCGTATCGTCTGCAAACGTTGGTTTTCTCCCAGTCAATTGTTCATTTTCTCAATCTAAACAATGTCATAAATAAATGGTGTTGTTGTGTAGAACTCCCACATAATATTGCAGGGGGTCAATCTTGACCTCATTCTGAGCAAAAAAGTTTATTACCAAAATGGGATCTGAAGCTCAGAATTTGAGTGGCAAGCCATTGAAGTTTCAAAAAAAATATAGTTTTTTTTTTGCAATAACTCGGCTCGTTTTAAAGTTACATTAACGAATGATGGCTGAATTTAAAGGTTTATAACTTAGCTTTGAGAGCATATGACCTGCAATGAATATTTCGCCAGTTATCGACCTAAAAAGGGTAAAAAGGGCCTTTTTTTGCAGTTTTCCGCGTCTAACTCATTTCCGTAAAATGCTAGTGAAATATCATGCACGGAGAAAAATAATCAGCAAAATCAGCCGAAAAATCCGCAGATTCTACCAATTTTATCCTATAGGGACAGCTGTTGGAATTCCGTTAGGGATAGCCGATAATTTCAGCTAAATTTACTGAAAAAGTCCGTAAATATAACGGAACAAATCTGCTAATGTAGCGGCAATTTAGAGCTAAGCGCGAATTGAGTAGGGTTAAGGCTACATTAGCGGAATCAAAACAGCTAAAATTGCATATATTTTCGGCAATTCCAGCCGAAAATTTTAGCTGATATGAATCAGCTAATCCATAATAAAAAATAGGATACCTAACATGGGTGTAAAGTATATGAGTGTGTAAAAGTATACTTTACACCATTGTTAGGTAATGTACTATTACAATAGACATATATCGGAAATGATTAACATTAAATTACAAGAAGCTCCACTAAAGTTGAGGATAAACTAAGTTTACACCGCATATGAACGATTTATTAAAAAAATTAAACGGTTATGACCCTCCCCACTATTCGCTTAGTGCAAGGCGCCGGCCAGGCCGCCTGGTGGTGAATTTTGACAACTCGCATCTGCAATTTGTATGGAGAGTGATATGAGAAAGTGAAATATTTAGTTTTTCTTTAATTTTCTGCGGGTTTTCAAACGCATTAGTCCTTTGAGTATATTGTTTGAAATTTGGCCCAAATTTTGTACATTTTTGTTTGTAACAAAATATTATACTTTTTTAATTCGAATCATTTTGATTTGGACAAAACGAGGTTAAGGGGCTGAATCAATCACAAACTCAATAAACTTTAATCCAGTAAGTATAGAAATAGGAAAAAATTTGGCTGTAGGATATATAGTTCGTGTAGAAGAAGTATTTGGAATATGTACAGAACATAAATTAATTCGTTCCAGTGTAATTCGGCAAACTCTTCCTCCGTACAAAGTTACATTGGAAATAAGAAAAATACCATGTTTATGTATTAACTAAATTACTAATAATGGAAAATTACAATATAAACATAAATATAAATATATTTCAGCTGAATAATGAATTGTATTCTATACAATTTCGAACTCGGAGTAATCATTTTTTTTGCACAATATAATAAAATGAACCCTTTCAAATGGTTCTTTAAACTATAAAACTTACTTGCAACACTTAACACAGATCGAAATAAACTTTAAAATATCTCAAATTAACGAATAAATAAGAGCATTTTTTACATTGACTTTAATGGAAAAGCTCAGACGTTGCAGATGCGAGTTGTCAAAAATCTCCACGCTGAGCGCTGCCGTCGATTTCGATATCCCCTCCATCGCCATGCACGAAGCGAATAGAAAAACAGGAATCTTAGTTGCGCCGCAGTAACCTCTTGAAAATTCTTCGAAACGTCGAGGAAAAACCTTCATCAAATCAAATTGTAGGATAACGCCGACCTGTATGTTTATATTTTTTATTAAACAATGTCATGTTTATGTCATATTATATTCCTGGTGTACGAACATTTTCTATTGCCGAAAAAAAAATTTATTTTTTCCAACCGCGAAGAATTCCCCTACGTCCTGCGAAATTTCAAATCTTTTAGGCTTACTTCTTCTGCCTGCCAAAAGATAAGCTGTACCAAATATTTTGTAGGTATCCTTTTCAAGCTAGAATTTTAGTTTCTTTTATAAAATTGGTTAGCGAGTTCAACAAATTAAAAAATGGTAATTGATGAAACATCAGTAGATATAATGAATCGTTATTATATTATAATCAAAAAAGATCCTGATGATTATTTATGAAGTCATTGCAAATAGGATAAACTTATTTCAATTTTAATAGCATTTAACTGGTAATCGAAAGTTAGTAAAGTTAACTTTAGTACAAAACTAATTTCAGGGCTTTAACTCTATCCGTTCTGGTAAATTTCTCTCTTGACCGAATGTTATCATATCAGTAAGCACTCCAAGTAAGAATCAACCCATTAACGCCCAAATATGCCCAATTTGCATAGGAATTTCAGAAAAACAATTAACTGGTACCAGCACTACAACTGCTATCCTGGATGAAACATGAAATAAACTGATGCAAAATAAGTGTTAATTTCTACTAAATAAATTAATAGTAACAAAATATTAATTTTCAATCATTTTGACTCACAAGAATAATTCTAAAATAATTTCTAAAAATGTGCAATATTTTTAATAATATTTATCGTTTGTGTATGCTGTTACATCCTCTTTATTAAAACATCGAAAGAAATAAACCCTCCCGCTTGCACTCGCCGTATTTGTTAAATGTGATTTTTATGTTTTGTAATTTAACCTCTCCCGCATTTTAAACTCTACGTTTTAACAACGTTTACACTCGAATAATTATCCACTTTTTCACGGTGCTGATGTTTAATCACGATTAGCATGGCGACGAAACGCAGGGAAACAATTAATTATTTACCGCACGAGCCATCAGAATTAACGGAGAATGTGATTTATTTAAAATAATTTTTTTAACTGTATTTGTTATTTTATATAAATTTCTCGGTAGCTCGGGCAAACGTACACTCGTTGTTATTCATGCGAAATCGTTCATTGAATTCCGAGAGTTATTGCATTTTGAATGTTATTTATTTTTCATTTATTATTCAGAAACTTTGGCGACCTCGTATCATTTTTGGCCTTCAATTTTAACACATTATTCATCAATATTTGATTATTATTACGTCGACAGTTTTATATCAGTATTTGCGCGGAAAATAATTTTTTGAATAACGAACATTTTTAGATACAGGTATTAAAATTGTCCGGTTTAATTAACAAATATATCATCAAACATATTTAGGCGAAATTGCATTCAAATAAAAAGTCAATTATGAAATGAAATTGATTGGATTGTAATTTGATGGTGTTGACTGTGTATCAGTAACTAAATAGTCACACTTGCAGGGAATTAAATATAATTAATCTGCCAGTGAAAAGATTTGATAGGGGATACATGTAAAGGGCCCGAAGCGCGTATTTTCACCTCGGAGTATTTGTGAATTAGCGCCTTCGGCTTTTATCCATTGAGCATTGGAAGTGCGTAACAGTTTGCAGTAGGTTAGGGTCAGCGTTGCGGTATACAGGATGAAAAGGGCTGCACCCGTGCACCAGGATGTTAATTACTAATTAGCGATTAATATCCCCTAATTCCCGGGAAACCCCCGATCTTTCCAGTAAATATACCCAACTCCTCTGCTGGAGAAACAACAGTATTCCGTAATTAATTCTAACAATATTTTTAAAAAATTCAACATTATTTTGAAATATTCAGAAATAACTGAGTTCTGTATACATTTTTAGCTTCAAACATATTTAAAATTATAATATTACTTTTTAGTTTATCCCATTAACGCCCAAGAGGACACGATTTCTTTTCCATTTTCAAGCGTCATTCTCAAAAGGGAATCGATTTGATTCCAACTACATATCCTTGTGTATTTTTTCGTGATCTATCGATTTCCGAGGACAGAATTGTGATTAAGTGCTCGAGAAAAAAAAATATGGCCAACTTTATAGTGAAAAGTACAGACATTTTCAGAATATTTTTTTTAATATTTTTTTTAGTAGATCAAAAAGTGCTCTGACCCACTCCGGATTGTGGAGAAAGGTGGAGGCGATAATTGTAGTTAACGATAGAATTTATTTCAATGACCTGATTTCACCCTAACCTCTTCAAAATGGCGGACATTGTATAAAATCTCATAAAATATGAGTTTTTCTACAGTCATAATGAGAAAATCGGATTATCGTGAGGTCCTGTTGGTCCACAGTCATTTTTCTAATCCAAACAACACTGCACAATATGTTTTTATCTAATTTTAAAATTTTAAAGATGGCGGATTCAAAATGGCTGCCAAATTTCTCTAGAAACGTCACGTTTTTTATTACAAAAACTAAATAGGAGTGTACATTCATGTTTTGCTGTGTCGTATCATGTTTTAGTAACCATTTCAGTTTTTCCTAGTGTGAAAAATCTAAGATCCAAGATGGCGGATTCAAACTTTTTCATTATAAAAACTGAACTTACAGCACCTCTTCTCAGGACTACTAGTTTTGGTCAGTGCAACGTTCTACCATCTGGGTTAGGAGAAATCGGTATAATTTTAAATACGCTTTTCGTTGGTCGATAAAGTATGTTTTTAAAAATGGAAGAAGTGTTGCAAATATTTACAGACTGAGGTGCGATGGTAATTTAAAAAATTTTAAATGATATAAATAAAATGTTTACTATAAATTTATGTAACTAAAAATCATGTTTGCAAGTATAATTGCAATCTTACATATCATCTTAGATTAGATTTCCAATAAAATTACAAATGTATCACATGCACAACATTTAGAATCTCCATATGTAAGAGAAATAAACAGTCGTTCTACAACTTGCGAGTAAATAGTTCATGTGCCTGCAATGCGACATCTGTGAGAGACGCACTCAGTCAGGCGGGCCTGCCAATAGAGCAAGAAGGATATAACGTATACTTTAAAAGTTTATAGTATTTTCGTCAACATTTCTAATTGTAAGAAGAATGTAATAAATAAACTAACAATCGCTACATGATATAGCATAGAAAAGAGTTAAACGTATAGTTCTTTTATTCAATTGAAAAGTAATAAAATTTGTCTAACATTTTTTCAATTTTTATAAAATTAAAAAGTATTGTAGTCGAATTATCATTTTATGTTATTATCATTATTATAAATTATTATTATTTTACTGTTCTTAAAAAGTATTATATAACACGTTTATAATTTAATGGAACAAAATGTAATAAAACAATATACAATACGTTTAGTTGATATTTTAAAATACTTTGCACCATAAACATAATATTTTGTACGCGTAATATGCTTCGAATGAAAGTTTTCAATGTATAAAAGCAGAGTATTCATGCTTTCATCTTATAAAGAAATAATGCTGAAGTTTTGTAGGTTGCTTTCAGAAAAGTTGCTGCCGCGCTAGTAGCATCAAAAATAAACTCCGGTTTTGCGAAATTAGTGTCAGTTTTACTTTTTTGCAACTGAGTTTAGTAAAATTGTGTGTTCATAAGCGCTTTGAAATAACCTCTCTTAAGTTCGTTCATCATATAAGTAAAAGGAATGAAAAAAGAGCTCATAGCGGAGCATTTAATTCTAAAAATCGTAATTTTTAAAGTAACAATTTTAGGACAGTAATGTCGATCATTTTCCAAGTTTCCTTATTCTTCGTGCCGTTTTAGGTACGTTTAGATTTTCAGTATATTAGGTATGAAGGGACTGATGGAACTATAACCTTGACAATGACCTCGACCTTGGTTTTCAAGGTTATTTGGTGGTTAAAGTGATTGTTTTTAAGTTGGAATCACTACTTTTGTCACCATATACGGAAAGAGCCGAACATTTTCAGTCCAATATGGTTATTAATAATTCTGTAAAATGACCTTCAGAAGGTCAAATGCGGAAAGTAATATTTATACTCGAAACCATGTGGACATTTTATACAAGTAGTTAAATTCCGTCACAATGTAAGGGAAAAATATAAGAGTGTAATCCACGTTCACTAAAATACGATGGCAAGTGCAAATTAATTATTAAAAAATCCCTCAATATTATTGTTTAATTTATGATGTTTTTATTTTTTGTTACATCCATGACCCTCCTCTACTAAATGTTTGCAAACAATGCAGCAATTTACAATAAATATTATATAACACCGAAATACATTAATTTTATTGTTTTCACATTATCTGAAGATCCTAAAATTGCAGAAAAAAGGACTCCTTGTACAATCTTTTTATCGACAACTTTGTCAAAAGACGATTTGACGCGATGATGTCGGGCCACCGTTGAAATTTCCCCTTGGCCAATGAAATTACTCAAAACGTAAAAGCCTCCCGTCACTTCCGCATCACTCACGAATCCCGAACACTGCAGGCGACCGTTTACTTTCTAAAACGATCGAGTCCAGCTCGATGAGAGCGAAGGTGCATTTTTTAAATGCTTCCGTCTAATTGATTCGGTAGTAGTGCACCAGTTGATCCGTTATTATTGCAAAACCAAACAATATATTTTTGAGCATTCTTGCGGTACTATCGAATTTATACGAAATTTACCGGAAAGTGTCAAAATTCAAAGAAAATCAGGAGTTAAATATTCTAAAAAATCGGATGCGGAAGCTGAAACTAGGAAACGTAATCTATTTCGTAAAGGACCACTCACTAATTAAATTTAAAAGTGGCCCGGTCAAATAAAAAATAAACCATGGAAAAATACTCTTTGAGATGTCTTAATAAAAAGTCTGCAAGGTGCCAACTTTGAAAAAACAAGTTTAAGCTGTCGAAAGACCACTTGAACTTAATATATTTTAAAAAATCAAATAAGTTAATGTGATTGCAGTTATGTATTATTTATTATTACTATTGTTATTATGATTTTCGCTGCATGTATTTCCAACCTAAACAATAACTCGATATAATCAACAGAAGCATATACAATACAATATTATTTTTTTAGTTTTTGAGTTATATTCAAATTGATGTGTAGTGTAACTACACTGTAGTCTAGTTTGTGCAATTAAACTTGAGTTTTATTTGTGATACGCATACCGAAAAAAATAGATGGTTGGAGCTACTACTTAAGTAGTAAAATACGCATTAGACATTATAGGTGCTGTTACTACTTAAGTGACTGACTTTACTATCTAAATAGTAAGAATAACCACGTAAGTAGTAACGGCATTTATAACGGATGTCTGGTCTGTATTTTACTACTTATATAGCAGCTCCAACCATCCATTTCTTTCCGTGCATTTTCGTCGCCGTGGAATTTCCATTTTATGGTGATTTGTTATGATTTGAACAAACGCACATATGATTGTTACATTTAACACTCGCTCACAAACAAAATATGGCAAATCGATGTCTGTAACATCGTGCAAGCACTATGAGATCTAGACTACTTTCGTGGTTATTCTTAATATTTAGATAGGAAAGTCAGCCACTTAAGTAGTTACAGCAACTATTAAATGATGTCTAGTCCGTATATTAGTTACGTGGTAACTCCAGTCAACTATTTTTTTCGGTATGTGTATCATAAATAAAGTATCGTAGTTACACTACACTGTAGTCTAGTTTGTGCAATTAAACTTGAGTTATATAAAAAATAGATGATTGGAGCTACCACTTAAGGGGAGGGTACACCCAAAAACTCAGCTCTATGAAATATAACTTTTGAAAAAATTATTCCTTTAGTAATTTTTTTCGAAAAAAATGAGTTTTTTAAAATCCATCCATAATTATTTAGAAAATATATATATTTACGTTCACCATCATTTTTTTGAAATTTTTAATTAATGTAGAAAAATATAGAAGCATTTTTTCGAAAAAATAAAATTTTTTTCGCGCTAATATGGAGGTGTCGGAAAAATTATTTCTAGAGCAATTTTTATCGTGGAATTTAGTGGTACTAGAATAAAAAATGTAAACATTGTTTTTGACCATTAAAAAAATTGTTTCTTTTTTAAACAAAATTATTTTTTCGAAAAAAATGGAATTTTTTAAAATCCATTCGTAAGTATTTAGAAAATGTGTTTTTATGTTCACTCTAGTTTCTTTGAATTTTTAAATTAATTTAGAAAAATGTAGAAGCATTTTTTCAAAAACGCAACTTTTTTTTCGCCCTAAAATTTTCGGGACAAGCACAACTTTTCCACTTTTTATTTTTACACTACTGTATTCCTCGTCAAACATTACTACAGAAATAATGTCTTGAAATTTGTTAAAGTTGTATACAGTCTAGATATTATATACTTAAGTGGCTGACTTTATTATCTAAATAGTAAGAATAACCACGTAAGTAGTAACCTATAAAAGATGTCTCGTCTGTATTTTACAACTTAGAATTGAACAAACGCACATATGGTTGTTACTTTTAACACTCGCTCACAGAAAAAAAATATGGCGAATCGATGTTTTGTCTGTAACATCATGCAACCACGACGAAATATGAATAGACTACGTTCGTGGTTATTCTTAATATTTACATAGGAAAGTCAGCCACTTAGGTAGTAACATCAACTATAATTGATGTCTAGTCCGTATACAACTCCAACCATCTATTATATTCATATCACAAATAAAACTCAAGTTTGCGAATCTGCTGCTTTCTTCAGCGTCATAGATTCCTGGGTTACCGACTGAAACTCAGCTATCTCAATACCAACAAAACGTACATTTGACGTATGTGCTGCATTCAACGGTTTGTTCTGCGCGTTAGTCTCCCGCGCGACAGGGATTTACATTGGCGAATGAGATCGCTAGAACGAATTTTCCGACGTTCTAATTGGATAAACTTTAATAACTCGTCATTCAAAGCCAGTTCGTCGGCTCCAGATTCGGTAGAGGACTTTTTCATTTGAAATTTAACGAATAACTCGATGCTCGAAAACTTGATAAAATTATTGAAAACCTTTTTTCTTTGATGGAATTGGTTCGAGGGTCTCGTTCAATGGCGTGGACACGGTTCTCCTGAGCGAAGTTTAAATGAAAGATGCGTGTCATTTGGAAATTTTTTAATTTCATGTTTCTACATTGCTTTCTGATCATTGTAGTGAAAAACTTAAAAAAATTCCTCGAGTGGATGTTGTAAAAATTAAAATTAACTAATTAGAAACATCTGTTCAATTTTTGTAAACACAATAAACATATTTTACACCGATTCGCTACATGGTTTTCAGATATTTTCTAATTAGGATAAAACATTTTTAGGAAAGAAACGATATCAGTATTTGCACACAACGTGACCAAAACGTTTTCTTTACGGTACTAAATATAAAAACAAAAGCTAGTTATAATCATGAGAATCAAATTACTAAATTGTTACGCATTATATTATGATGCAGGAAACGAATATTTACCATGGATGTATATTTGTATTTTCGGCATTACACATATTTGATTACACAGAACCTACAATTATTAAAAAAAATGTATTTTTGGACCCTCCGGCCATAAAACTCGATTTCTCGACCTAGGGCGAAACCTTCGTCCGCGAATTATCGAGTCCTACGACATTCGGATAAAAAAATACATTATTGGTCACGGGCGAAATATTGATCTCCGACGAGTGTCATTGTTACCCTCACTTCGCTCGGGCGACAAACTTCACAAACCTCGAAGATTGATAATTGCGCCCTTGGCACATAATGTACTATTGTTATTTTAAAATGTCTATGAATATTTATTTTACTTTTTACTATTACATTCGTTAGAATTTAATAAAATAGGAAACGCAATTTTTCAGATAAAAAGATAAAAAAAATATTGGTCTAATTCTTACAAAATCCACTCGAGGAATTTTAAAAATTTTTTCATTAGAGTGATCAGAAAGCAATGCCGAAACATGAAATTAAACAATTTTGGAATGACACGCAATTTAAACGTCGCTCCGGAGCACCGTGTGGAGGGTACCTCGCTAAAATGACTAGTTTGAAAATTCCGGGGGCAGTTTGGAGATGCCTGAAAATTTGCGAGTGTCGTCCTGGATCGGCGTCAGGCGCGACGCAGCGGTGGATAAGGAATAATCAGCGTATAAGGCAGGTGCTCAGGAGCGTGCATAGAAAGGGTGCGTCGACCCCGCTTATCGACCGCTTCTTGTTTTTCCATGTTTTCTTTCTGCCCTCTCCCCAACTCCTCCAACTCCTCCTGCTCCTCCATTTTCCTCTCTCTCTCTCTCTCTCTCTCTCTCTCTCTCTCTCTCTCTCTCTCGCTAGGCATTTCCTCTCTTCCATACCGATTCCACGGTGGTTCTTCTTTTCGCCGCTTTTCATCATTACTTTCGACCCTAACGCGGAGGAGCACGCGCCGGTCCGCAGGAAGGGGAAGAGGGCTTTTCACCACGGGAGAGGAAGTTTAAACAACAAAAAATATTCAAGAGTAACCGCGGGCGAATTTTGCGAATAAAAGAGGTGAGTGGGCGAGGGTGGAGGACGAGGTAAGGGGTGGAAAAGGGGTAAAAGCCGAAATTCTCGATCCGGCACTCTGCTCGTCTAGTCAAGTCCTCTTTCTTTCCGTGCAAGCCCTCCCCGGAGAGAGAGAGAGAGTGCTTTTCTCTTTGCCTTCTCTCTAGGCTGGCTCTCGCTCGGCCCCCTTTGTGGAAGCATCCGACTTCTCTCTCCTCTCCTCGCGCCTTCCACGGCCGATCCACGACCCCGCAGCGTATTCGCATCGGAGTATTGATTTCGCACAAAAGCTTATGTAAACCCCACATTACATTCCGTACGCTCGAACCTTCCTTCTAACGAAGGTGTCGTCTCGTTAGGCCGAGATGGGGCCGAGCAATCCAACTGCGGACGCTACTTCGTTCCGTCGAATCATCCGTCGCTCTGGCCTCTTTTTTGTCGAGCTTTTCCGGGCCATCCTACCAACCCGATTGCTTCCGAAACTAGAATTCATCTCGCTCTCTTTATTCTACTCGGACCATTTCTTTTTAACGGATCTTTTTGCTGCCGAGAACACTTTATCTCGTTAACTGCACTACATTTGTTCTTAGTCATTTTTATTGTTTATGTATTCTTTTTCCGAAAAATCATAACAATAGTAAAAAAGTCTTTATTGGTTAATATAATATCCCAAACAGCAAAAAGACATCTTAAAGAGCTCTTTAAGAAGTCTTAAAAATGGTAAGATATCTTAGATACTTATCAGAAAAAGCTCTTAAAGTAATCTTTAAGAAGACTTATGCGTCGATTTTAAGAACTCCATAAAACCTCTCAAATGTGAGGTCTCAGAAAGAGGTTTATTATTTGAGAGTTTTGACATATAAAATAAGTAATATAAATGAAAATTTCTTCATTATAGATTCTATTTTTGTACCTTAGTTATTAATTTATAAACTTTTTACCTGAGTTCCTTTTTACCGTTTGTATATTTATATATTAGATGGTAATTACATTCAATAGAGTAGGGATCATAGAATAATAATACAAAATGATGATAGCTTGCTAAATACCTTAAAATCATTTATTTTGTCATTGTAGCTTATAATCTATCGGTCTGCATATGAAGTAAATATCGCGCGATCACATTTTTGGATTGAATCGCGACCTAGTGTCTCTGGAAGAAACACAGACCTCAACAACGAGAAACCCTTTACTAAAAGAGAGAAGATATCTCAAACATAAAACCTCTTTGAGATTACGTTTTTAAGAAGTCCTAAGTAAGACATCTTTAAGAGCTCATTTTATAGATTATCATAATTCAGTCCTCTTCAGGAGGTCTTTTTAGAGATATCTTTGGACAGAGCTCTGGACGACCTCTTTAAGAGGCATGTGCTCTATAGGATATATAATATTGAATTATAATGGTCGAAAACACATCATTAATGTTGATGTTTTGCAGCCTGACCTGGTATATTGCTAATTAAAACTCGAAATATATTTGTTTACTTCCGGGAAGTTCAGAAATATTCAGAAATACGAAATATCCATAGTTTTATATCCATATTTATAGATATCTTTTTATCAATATTTTAACAAGTTTAATTTTTATGCACTGGTTTATTGTTTTGGTTGCTTTCAAAACCATACGTTCGAATTTTTAGGTTACCCATTCAAGAATCTAACTACTTACTGGATGAGAGAAACTAATCCAGGTTTAGTCTAATCTATTTGTCATTTATTGTAATTGTTGGCAACTTCTCTGTCGAATATTGTTTGCTTTATTTAAATAAATAAATTATACAAATGAAAACAACTTTGTAAACAAATTCTCTGCAACTGCTTTTATTTAAATTAGACAGATAAGACAAGACCACAAAAAAAATTTGTTTCGAGACAACTTGAATCAGGAATAGTGGATCTTACAGATTTTTAGCCGCTGAAAACGAATCCGTTATTCGATTTGGCCCATCACGTCAGGATTTTAAGATATGTAATCCGAAAAATACTCAAAAATGTACTTTTTGGCATTTTAAGGTTAGGATATTTGAAAACTTTGACAGGATGAGTTAACTTGGACAAAGAATTCGTTTTCAGCGACCAAAAATCTATAAGATCCTCCTCTTCTGATTCAAGTTGTGCCAGAAAAAACGCGCTCTTGTGTTATTTTTTTCGTGAAGTAGAAGATAACTTCAATCAGCGATACTGAATCTTATAGATTTTTAGTCGCTGACAATAAATTAGGTATTCAATTTGATCTGTGAGGTAAAATATTTCAAAAAGGAGACTTTTGGCTATTTTTCGGAACAGATATCTTGAAATCCTGACGTGATGGGCCAATTTGGGTAACGAATTCGTTGTCAGCGTCCAAAAATCTATAGGATCCACTACTTCTGATTCAAGTTATTTCGCAAAAACAAATTTTGTGGTCCCCTGAAATCTATAAGATCCAGTATCTCTGATTCAAGTTATCTCCCCTAAAAAATTTTGTCATACTTCACGAAAAAAATAACACAAGACCACGTTTTTTTTGACAGAATTTGAATCAGAAGTGGAGGATCTTATGTATTTTGTTGTCGCTGAAAACGAATTCTCTGTCCAAGTTAACTCATCGTGTCAGAGTTTTCACAGATCCTAACCTTAAATTGCCAAAAGTAACATTTTTTATCTTAAAATCCTGACGTGATGGGCCAAATCGAATAACGGATTGGTTTTCAGCTGCAAAAAATCTGTAAGATCCACTATTCCTGATTTAAGTTGTCTCGAAATAAATTTTGCGGTCCTGTGTAATTTATGTTAAGAAGCAGAAATAAAAAAAAATAGTAGCATAATGATTTCGGAAGATCATATAAAAAGAGGTGTCTTGGTGACAAGGATTGATTTTGAAATCCAAAATATTGCGGAAAGAAATGCAGGCGAGACCGATCTGGCGGATGTAATTGCGTCGAGGAAGAGGCGGAATTAAAGCATGAATGGCGTCGATCTATTTATGTAAAAGATTCTCAGCGCTTGGTTAGTCATTTCAAGATTGGACACGGATCGATTTCTGATCTCATTGTGCCTCTCTCGGCGAGATATGTAGACTGCACTTCCGGGCCGTTAGGTGAAAGTCAGCGAAACGAAAGTTTTTTTCACTCCATCCTTTCCTTCCTTTCGTTCCTCCTTATTTGCTCTGCAAGTAATGCCTCTTACTTTAACTCCGGTCGCATCGTCCTCGTTATACAGGACAATGAAAACTTGATCGGTGCGGAATAAAAGTAATAAGTCGGTTCGAAAGTGTCAGGCAACGCGTTCAGTCCTATGGAGCACTTACGATCGTTGCGTCCCGATTTTCTATACCGCTCCTTAAAAAATCAACTATGAACTGCAAATAATCAGAGCAAGTTTTTATTTTATTAAATTTCAATTAATCAAGTATTTTACTGTGATCTTTACGTGCATGATTTTTTTCCATGCTGTCATTTTTGCGTCAACACTTCCAGAATTGCAAAAAATGTCAGTTTTCATAATTTCTTTCGAGATCTCGAAGTGATTCAATCATAAATGTTGTCTAATACAACGCAGATGATGCTTAAATATGTAGAAGAGTTCAAAAAATATAAATAGCGTGTAAATGTTATATTATACAAGCCGACAAATTTTAGAACCAAAAACCAGAACATATTTTCCGAAGTTATTTGATGCGCTGAATTCGAATCCGACCTCAGAATAGCCCTATACGTCAGGTTTTTCGAGATATTTTAACCTAAAAGTGCAAAAAATATTTTTTGGGTACATTTGAGGTGCTGTAACTTCAAGACAGATTTTTTTTCAAAATGATCGTCACGGTATCTCAAAGTACTGTTTTTGTCCTTCAAAATCCGTTTTTAAATTTATTAAATTCTTTATTGGTCACTGAGATATCGTCTGTTGAAGTTTCTGAGTTTGAATCGAGCAGAATCGGATAAAAATCTGCTTTTACGGCCTTGTATCGAAAAATACTATTTTATAATCGGCTTCGTAGCTCAGTTGGTATCGTACTAGATGCGAAATCGTAGGTCGTGAGTTCGATCACCGTCCAGTGAACAATTTTTCGAATTCGTTTCAAGCAGCAGCTCGCCGTTGGTAATACGAGCCACGTTGTTTGTTTACGTTTCGAATATGTTGTTTCTGGAAATCGACTCACGGCCGCTGTTATTCTTTAATGTAGGTTTCTGCAGTTTCCTACATTCTCGACAAATGTGAGGTACAGTGCGACCTTTTTTTTTCTACCTCTCACTTATGAAAGATCAGTTTCCCCTCTTACCCCCACTCTGCCATATTACGTGGTACATATGTATGAATATTTGCCGATGCGCATGCGCACGCCTTATGATAGTCTCTAGAGAGGGGATAAATATTCCACCCCTTCTCGTTTCAATAGCGTGAGGTAACGAATAAACCGCTGTCCCAACCGTTTCAATAGTGTGAGGTCGCACTGTATGGCGCCATCTTGGAAGTCTACCTGCAGCTCTGGCAAAAGTTTCTAATGACTTAAATTGTAAACAAATATTGTAAAAAGAGCGATTTCGCCCGTTAAATAATAAATAAATAAATAATAACATGAAAAAAACGGCCCAAATAGTGTATGACGTGTTTACACGTCACGGACCGTTTAGGAGAATGGATTAACGTATCTTCTAACGTATCGATTGATACTCGTTACTGGAGGTCGCTAATTACGAATCTACAACAAACCCCTCTGAATTCTTTTAGAATGCACTAGAATTCTTTAAAAAGAATTGAAAATATCATCCGCAGCAGCCCTCTCCGACTTCCTATGAAACACTTGTATTCTACAGTACCATTAGTGATTGTAGTTTCTAGTTCCAAACTTCTCTACTACAGCGCGCTGTGTACGTCCTGCTTCACGGGCAGGATATAGATCATACCGCAGCCGCAGATTTAAACACGTAATTGAATATTTATTTAACAAAACACTGTCGTTCTACGAAATATTTTGAATTAATTGTAAACGAATTGGTTTGCGATTAAAAAATCAATTTTCCATATTAAACACATGTATATAACGCGGTGGATAAACTAGTTTATACTGTTACACTTTATGTGGAAACCAAGATGATGCAGTTTGTGAGACAAGAAACGTCTAAAAAGATAACATTAAATGTGCTAAAAAAGAAAGCTGCAAACTGTGTGAAACATAAATTATTGCATTATATTCTATTATATGCCTTAGAATTATTCTTTCGGTAATTTGAAGTTAAATTTTGTTTTACAAATTTTATTGTTTCCTTGTTAATAAAATGTTATATTTTTAATAACTTAAAGGAATCAAAATTATATGACATGATTGATGTGTTTTTATTATATTTCATACTTGACTGTGTTATGTAACTAAATATTAATAATGCATTTTCAAATACATATTCACAAAATTATGTTTCTTCAGTCTTTACCCTTCCTCCCTAGTAAAAAATGTAATTAACCACAAAAATATGTACCTTCTAGTAATATGTTAGTAGGACGTTGTTTTGTAATGTCGGGTTTCGTTCACCTTTATATACTTTTGATAAAATAAAAAACACAGATGAAGTGTATCATTAATGGAAAATAAACCTCAATGGAAATGATAATATTAAAATAGTTTTCAACAGAAATATTATATCGATACAATGTTTCAGAACCCAACAAACGAAAAAGAATAAGATCGAATTTAGAAATTACATTTTCAATACGGTTTCTTGACATACTGAATTGAGAAACGTCACAAACAAATTCGAAGTTCATCGATCTAATACGTTCATGTGGATTTTCGAATATTTTAATTCGAAAAAATTTGTTTTAATGCGTTGGGTTTTATTATATATATATTTATTTTATTACAAAGAAAGAAGAAAAACTAATGTTTCGTCCATGTGAGGCATTGTTTACATTCATATATATTATTATTACTTAGTTTAATTATTTTCCGTTTGTTGGGAATTAACTATTTATATTATTTATTTATTTATATTAATGTACATATTCAATGTATATATTATATGAAAATAAATGTCTCATAAACACATTTTGACGTTACACGTCGAAAGCAAAAAAAATCTTATCGACTTTACAATGTATTTTTCTATTCCTTTTGTCGAATTCCATTTGACTAAATTTGAGCAGGTTGTGTGCAGCGCGCTCTACTAGTGAACTTCCGCGGTAGAACTATTAATCGCTAAGGCTCCCTCGTCCGATCAGGAAGTCAGAGAGGGCTGATCCGCAGTATTGGATCCGCCATCTCGAATTTTGGAAATCTAACTTTAGATTCGTAATCAGCGACCCCAAGGACCCTTAAACACAAAGTATCATAAAAATTAATTTATTGGCAGGTCTTACATATTTCTAGACCACTTTTTGAGATATTTTAGCTACACAGCCAGCAACGAAAAGTACTATTTTTCAATTGTCGTCAGACATATTGGATCCTCAATTTTATTCTAACTTCAGGTACCTCTAATTCTAGATATTTTGCATCTAAACGTCAGATTATATCGGGAACAAGTCCTTTTTAAATTATTTAAAAAAAATAGTCTTTGTGCGGCGTTTCAATACACAGTTAAGAAATAAATAATAAAAACATTTGTAGATTTAAGGAGTGACTGGATGTCGGGGTTATTTCTGGCGTTATTAAAGATCTCCGGTGATGAAACTGGCCTTTTGGTATTTTCACGCGGATTCCCCGACGACGACGACGACGAGGATGGGGATGGCGTCGTTGGTCGTCGACGGGAGCGGTGCCGAAGTAATAAGAGGCGGCTTATCCGACAGATTGCCTCTATTCGTCGTCGTTTCTTACTGGTTTGCTCGTCCCACATGGCTTGGGCTCCTTCTGCGCGAGGGCAGGCATGCTCGGTATAACGTTCTTATATGCCATGCTCCATCTTCGGGCTCTTTCACGCTCCGGTTTCTTTAGCTTGGCGTCGTCAGAGAAGAAATCCTTTCTCGTTTCGAGATTGTCGATGTCGAACAATACGACTTTATTATACGTTTGTCGAGTGACTGGTTTCTGCCGATTAAAAAAATTCCTAATGACGTAACGTCCCAGAAGAAAAGTCGATGAAGCCATGCGAGTTTCCATCTGATCTCAAGAAATACAACAGCCTTCATTTTCTTTTACAATTTTTTTCTTACCATTATTTTTTATATCATTTTTCGGATCCTCAAGACGATATTGACCTAGGGGTGAAACGTTGCATACGATATTTCAAATATTACGGATACCAGTGATCCATCAACATACATACTCTTGACTTTTTTACTTTTATCAGTAATTCATTAGTGATTTTATTGTTTTTGGCCACCTCAAGATTCCTTTGGCCATCTACAAAATTCCAGCGCTAGAACGAACTGAAAGCTATTATTATTGGTTCGAAATCCCCGACGACAAAATCACCGCGACAAAATCTCCGAATTCAAAATCCCCTTCTTCATCCAAATCACCCTTCAAAACATCTACTTTTATTACAAGTTATCTTAGTCCATGGTGGAAGTATAAAGGTGTAGCCCTCTCGAGTAACGCAATTTCGGCCAATAAGCGTCCCACCAAAGATCAATCGAAGTGGTGGAAGATTTCACTGTCCCATAGCATAGAAAAGCTATCCTACCTAACCTAACCTAACCTAGCCTAACCTACTTTAACCTACTCTAACCTAACCTAACCTAACCTAACCTAACCTTATAATATATCTTAATTCTAAATACAAAATAAACAACATCAACTTTTAATACAGCTTCAATTGTAAATTCAGAGTTTTCGTGTGGGGATTTTGTCGTCGGGGATTTCAAGCGGTCACCATTATTATTTAACAGATTTTAAAAATCTAAAATACCGGATCCAATATGACCAACCAAAGTTGACATATTTTACAATGACGATGGTGGATTAAAAAAAGATTTTCGAAGTCCCTTGAACTTTATCATACTTTCATTGATCGACTAGAATTCACTTGGATTCCAAGAATTTTCCAACGTTACGAAACCACTAACATACCAGTATGCAATTCTCCTAGTTTAGCACAACGACTGGCTCGATGTAGGCAGCCCATTTATAGAAATCAAAATACATAAATAAATTAACAAACATCTTTAATGCATCGTAAATCTGAACCAATATTATTTTTAGAACGAAAAATCGGAATAATATGGCGCGGGTTCTGACTGGATTTTCCATGTAGCAAAACAAAAAAATGCAGTTGTAACAGGTGATATTCTATTATGCGTATTAGCAAATTACTACCCATGTTGAAATCTTGATTGCGTTTACTTAAATTAAATAAGTAAAGATTTCAATTTTTTCTAATAGCACTTCATATACAATTCGTAAAATATTGATTAATATAAACTCAGTTGCGTTCTTCACGATTTCGGCATTTTTTGGGATGAACGTTACAAGCCAGATTGTGACCGGGAAAATCTGTCTGGAGTCCAGAGGGGCCGCAGTCAATTTTTTCCACGTGGGTAAAATTCTGTAAACATATTTTTTTTATTTTCGTCCGCTATACTACCTCTGCTGTTCGGAATTAAAAAATTTGGCAACCCAAGCTAAAGCATTGATAAATCAACGACTTCGAAAATTCCTATACACCAAATATTAAAAAAAAATCCATCGCTACTCTCTAAATTTGAAGACTTATTGCTGCGAATCAGCGTGTATGCATGGATTTGCCGTGATTTGCGCTGATTCAAATTTGTTCAAAATGTTAATTAATGACGTTACTTAATGAAAGATATTAAGTTACGTGATTATAACACAAAAACTCGAAACACTTAATTGAGAATATATTTGACTAAATTTAGTTGGGGCGGCACGATTTACAGTAAATCAGAATTATATAGTTCAAGTAAATAGCTCGTTAGTATGTAACAAATAACTTGGTACAGCTTTATTATGACGCTATTTTTACTTGTAATTATCTTAAATTTTCACAAAAATGGCGTTCTCCGACCCTTATATGTGTGCAATTAAATAATATTACGTAACGCCCATGTTTCACGAAGATTTACGCGAGAATTACGCGAAGATTGTGTCGCAGTTCTCGGATTACTCGCGAAGTAAACGCTTTAAGCATGTAATGATACGTGATTTACGTCAAGTCTGCTGGGGAGTTTATTAATAAATTACGTAAAACATGTTATTTTACGATAATTTCCTAAATGTGAAATTATTTCCTGAAAATTCTGAACGGGTATCAGTTTTCAGTATTTGGTTTATTTTTTAAGAAGGAAATGAACTTGCAAATAGATTATTATTTATTCCAAATCAGCATTTTTTGCATGTTTATGGAATGTAATATTTTATTTATAGTTTGAATCTTCAACAATGGTGCATGAATTATCAATCTTGTTTCGGATGTCATATGAATATGCATGTTAACTTCGGGATTGCTTTCAAATAATTAATGTGCAAGACGTTTCTGTAGTAGAGTTATTCTATTTTATTTTATTGTTTACTTACAGTACCAAATGTACTATACATTAATTTGTTTGTTGTTGGTTAGGTTAAACAAAATTATTGTTAAGATTAGGGAATAAAATTTTCGGTTCGATGCTAGATAGTTTATATGAAAGTCGAAAATAATAGTATTGTAAATTTAGGAGTAAAACATGGCAAATTTAATTCATACATCAATGAATTCGGAGTCCACAGGTATTTATATTTATCAAGATTAACGTGTCGATTTTACTAGGCATCTATTAAAATGACAATATAAACTTACGATATTTTAGCGAAATACAATATAACGATTTACCTGAAGATCTAAACGGTCAATGAACGAATGTTTAGAACAGACTTACTGTTATATGGCTTTAAAAAATATTATATTTATTGTTTACAACCGCATAAGGTAGAAAATTATTATTTATCAATGTTCCAAATGTACAAGACCTCTCAGTTACTCATATCGTTAGTAAATTATCAATGGATTATTAGAAAACCGTTCAATGAACGTTCGGAACTTGAAGCACATATATAAAGCGTAATTTGGACAATTTTAGTGTATTGTACTTCTTCATTGTTATCAGAGTGAAAAAATGGTATATTTTCCACACTATTTCATGCGGTTGTTCCACGGTAGATATTTCAGAAAGATGATAACAGTGGGTAAAATATACAGTTCGTCATTAGTGACATGACTCAGAATGTGTGTGAAAGTGTGAAAAATAGTCCTTATTCAATTCTTACGGTTAATGATTGTACGACAATTAATTAGTTTTTCTGCCACACTTCAAAAAATGTAGCAATATTGACTAAATATGTGATTGCCTGTTGGTGACAGAATTTTCACTAATTTCAAGTAAGTTTTAGTTAGTGACTAAATATTTAGTCGGTCTCATGATTCAAATGGAATAATCGATGTGTAATAGAATTGATTAAATATTCAGGTGCTAACTGGCTACCACATTTTACTTTTTTTGCACTGCATTACTCCATTGTATGATGAAAAAATCTATCATAAAAAAGTGTAGTTATCGAACAGTTAGATCTGAACTGGGACTGTATTAACTGAGAATATAAGACATCCACCGAGACTTGTCCTTACTTCTGACAGAATCATTAAAACTATTTTAGACAAAATGAAAGCAGTACCGAAAGAAGCTGTATTAGACTTTGATGCATTGGATACTAGACATGTCCTGACACACCTAAAAATAATAGTATACATTCGTATTTACAAGTCACATTATTTTCTAAAATTCGCTAGAGCTAAAGCAATAAATGTTGCTACAAAACGTTATTTGATACATATTAATCTTAATATTTGGAAATCTAGTTAGATGTGCTCATGATCGAGATTAACCCATTAATGCCCAACGACCCCTTCTTCTTGCGTCAATTTCAGTCCAGTATTTCGTATCAAAATCGAAGTTAACAAAAATTGAGAGGTACATATCCTACTATTTTCGAGGTCGATCTTCAAGATTCCGAGGTCATAATTGAATTTATGGCGCCGAATTTGAAAAAAGTAAAAAAAAAATTGGGAAATATTTGTGCTTACCAAATTTTTTCGAGCCCATAGAATATTGGGATTCTATTGAAACTCTGAATAGAGGTGAATAAAATACTTCAATTTTAAGGAAAAATTTTACTTTTATACCCTACATCATTCTAACGACCTCAAAATGGCCGCAACAATGAAAATTTCATTAAAATTTTCTGGACGCCCTAACTCAAAACTACGAGCTTTATTTAAAAAATAATAACAATGAAAAGTTCTTAGAATTTACCCAGAAATATCATGGAATTTTTTTAAATTTCTTTATGACATTTGGGGATTTTTTTACAATTTTTTTTCAAATTGTAATTCGTTAACGACAAATTATGAAAAAAAATTACTGTATTCTCTAATAAATTCTAAGAATTTGTTGTTCTTTAAAATTTTTTTCAAATGTTGACAGTTTTCGAGAAGAAAAATCCTTAGCTTTAATATTTAAAATTCATTTTCTCAAAAACTATCAACTTTCGGAAAAAATACAGAGGAGAACAAACTCTCAGAAGTCATGAGAGAATACACTAAATTTTTTTCAGAATTTTTCGAAAATAAATTACAATTTTGAAAAATTTTAAAAAAAAATTCATTACAAAAATCTAAAAAAATTCCGTGATATTTCTAAATGAATTCTGAGAACTTTTCATTCTTACCATTGTATTAAAAAAGATCGTTGTTTTTGAGTTGGAACGTCAAGAAAATTTCAAAGAAATTTTCATTGTTGCGATGAAGTGTATAAAAGGAAAATTTTTCCTTAAAATTGAAGTATTTTATTCACCTTTATTCAGAGTTTCAATAGAATCCCAATATTCTAATAGCTCGAAAAAAATTGGTAAGAATAAATATTTCCCAATTTTTTTGACATTTTTTTCAAATTCGGCGCCATATTGGAATTCCTAATGGCCGAAACTCAACTTTGACCTCGGAATCTTAAAGAGCGACCTCGAAAACAGTAGGATATGTATCTCTTAATTTTTGTCAACTTCCATTTTGATACAAAATACTCGATTGAAATAGAAGGAAGAAAAAGTGTCCTTTGGACGTTAATGGGTTAAGTAAGATCTAATACTTGATCCCAAAATCAACTGAATACACCTTAATTTTAGTCTTAATTATTTTTTAATATGTACATTGTTGTCCCAGTTATACAGAATAACTACGGAAGTTACTGAAATTTCACTTTAACAATTTTATAGGGTTTATGAGGATCCCCTCTTCCAAAATACTTGTGTAAAATAAAATGTAAAAAGTGGGTTATGTCAACACTCGATCTGAAAATACGATAAGAGAAGTGAAACTTGAAATGCTGCACGCAATTCGGAATTGTAGCAAAGATCTTATCCTTCGAGTGACTGGGAGTGAGAGAGGCCCGTCTCTGCTTCCCTCGTTATACATATGTGTATGGATCGTATATCTATACTACGTTGCAGCGTAGTGCGTATATCACTGCAATATGCAGCTATGCATAATAACGGCCTGCACCTCCACCGCTCCTGCAGTCACCGACTTGTCACGTGATCCACGACGGAGCATTTCTGCTCGTGAATCCGCCTGTTATTTCTATGCGAGGGCGTGTGCATGCGTAAAGTCCCAACACAAGTATACATAAACGCGTATAGTGTTAAGCATGTCTTAGAATGTGCGTAAGAGGCTAACCTAACCAAAGTATCAGTAGACGTATATTTACTTCGTATAAGAAATTACATATCGAAATATTGTACAGACCGGACTAAGACGGTGTATTCAAAACAATAGTAGCAGAAAAATCATTGTATTTGCTGTATTTGCTGTATTGGTTGCTGTATTGAAATATTTTTATGACAACATTGAAGTAAAATTGTACCAGTGCTTTTAAACTTATTATTTAACCCTTTCACTGTGGACTACGTGTATACATGTAGTTATAAAAGATTTAAAGAACAGAGAATAAATGAACAGCTATATACCGGTGTTATGTTTTATTGGGTGTTTTGAATCACTGGATCCGAGTTTGTGGTCAAATTTCGAAAGTTCTAACCTTCAAATCCAATATGGCCACTCAAAATCGGACAATTTTTAAGCATTTTTCATTATACACGTAATTATAAAAGAATGAATAAATAGAGAATAAAGAAACAGATATACTCAAGAGTTATGTTTTATTGGGTATGTTGAATCTCTGAATTCGAATTTCAGGAGAAATTTTTAAAACTTTAAACAGAAAATTCAATTTGGCCGCTCAAAATCGGTCTAACTTGAAGCATTTTTCGTAACACATTATTCTTGATGGCATGTGCTTTTGAAAAAAATTGGATAAAACCCCCAAAAATTAAAAAAAAATAAAAAAAATAATAACAAAATGAAAAAATATATAAAAAAAGAAGTGGAAATCCTACCGCATACCTCCACGTGGTACATTCTGGGGTCGTAAATAAGAAATATTTACTAGCTAAATGCGGGGCTAGAATTTGGAATTTATTTTTCGTAATCATAATAATTATACAATTACGTAGAATGCACTATAATTATAACCCAATAAATTGAAAATATTGTAATAATACAAATGGTTTTAGAATTACAGCAGAACCCCGTCAATCTCACCATAAATTGGTCCATGCAATGACAAATATAATTCTTTTAAACCGTTTGAAGACTTCCTTCATATTCGTTAAATTTTTGAAAACTGACTCCAAATTCGTAATCAGCGTCGTCGAAAACACAAATATCCATATTTACACAAATTTCAAATTGGCCGGAAACATCGTCTCACATTTTGAGCCCACTTTCGACTTTTCGGTCTCCACAGTGAAAGGGTTAATGGTTAGAAGATTAGATGAATATAATATTAAGATGTTCGTTAACTATTTCGATTGGAATCAAACGATTTAACTGTTTTGAGTATTCATACAATGTGCGGCACAATTGTACTTTCTTTGGGCACTAATGTAATTATTTTGATTAATATAGAATTAAGAACTATTAAATCGTTCATAAAAACTGCTATTTCATTAGTAAAATGTAACTAATTTATTATAGTAACAAGGTATTCAAAAGTACAATGACAAATTTGAAATTAGTTGAACTTGACTAATTAATATTGTAAATTTAGTAAATATCAGTTTTAATGCACTTACTCACATCTTTCCATAATCAGTAGTTTTTGACTAATTCAGATTCAAAAAGTAACGCGACATAACAAATGTTCCTTTGAATTTATATTTCGCTAAACATATATTAAATATATTTTTTTGAGTTACTTTTAACGAAGATTTTTTAGTCACAGAGATTAATAAAAAATATAAACAAATAAAATCTCAGTTAAAAAATCGACTATTTAATATTCAAATTCTTTGGAATTATATCTGTATTTAAATGTACTATTCTATAAATTAATTGGTTGTCTTTAGTTTAATTTTATGTAAAAAACCTAACCTAACCTAACCTAACCTAATTTTATGTAAAAAACAGTTCGTCTTACAATAAAAATTCTACATTTTTCTGGTTACTTTTATGAGCGTATGAATGGTCATTTCGATGTTATCAAGTTATATTTCCCATTCTGAAAGCAACATTACTTATCTCTATTGCAGCGGACACATTCGGAATATAATTTTCATTTCTACTTTGAATTATATTTTTTAATATTATGTTTGTTTCGTTCCACGAACAGATAAATTATCAAAAATCCATTAAATTCGCAATGTTTTGTTAGTGAAGACAATAAGCTGATAGATCCACAAAAACAAATATTAGCATTTGCATCCAAAGTCTTGTTCCTAATGTGTCATCTTCAATATGAAAATTAGCAATGAAAAAATTGTAGTTACAGGAAAGTGTCATACTATATTTCTTCCAAATTATTTGCGGGAAATCCACATTTTAACCTTTATTATTTTAGTGAAAAATTAAAAAAAAAATAATAATTAGAGATGGGTTTCTCACATATTATTAAGAAAAATATTATTCTTAACACGTGTGGGAATTCACATTTTTCACGTGTTCAACGAAATTGGAACAAAAGAGAGAACAAAATTGGTGAATTTTTTTCGATTTTTAAAAAAGAAACTTTATATAACCCCCATTCCATACAAAAATTAAACAATCAGACTTAGAATATTTAAAAACTTTCGGCAAAAATATCTAAAAAGCATATCAAGGTATCGCATTAATTTCTTTAGCTGTTACAGAAACACCATTAATTAAACGGAAAAGTAGTCAACCGCTTGATTACGGGTTTGCTGCAGAATGTTTACGCGTGTCATTAGAATCCTGTACACATGTCTATTCGATTGGGATGCTACTGGACACGTAAAATTACTTGATTCGCGTTAACAGCCTGGCGCTCGTTTTTAAAACGAATTTTATAAAAGTAATGGTGCAAGTACTAATGGAAGTAACTGGTTCTCGACGACAAATTGTGACACGAAACGCGTATTTGACCCATCGGCTGCTAAGTGTCGTTGACGAGGAGACACTAATTAGTTATATTGAATTCACTTTTACAAGGTTAATTAATTAATCTGCCGCGAAATTGCAAACGACGTAATTGACGAGAACGTAAATTTCGATGCGTGATTTGCTTCGAAATACATTTTTTATTTCATTTTATTAGGTAACGACGATATTAAATGGTTAGGGAAAGTCAAGCAGTACATTAATTGAATTTAATATAAACTACTAAAGATATATGTACTTGGTAAGGACTACAAACTATTGAAGTGACTTATGACTGGTAACCAAATTTAAATATTTATTCTTAATAGAAGTAAGTACATATAAAAGCATTCTAATTAACCCTTTCAGGCACACATTTTTTTGATGAACCATTTTTCATGAAACTGAGAACTCGGGGATTTTTGGGACCGCTGATTACGAATCTGAACTCAGATTTGGAATATTCAAAATGGCGGATTCAAGATGGCCGTCAAAAATGTGATAAGTTACCTGATCTTGGTGAAACTGGATACTCGAGTTTTTTTTGGGTCGCTGATTACGAATGTAACTTAGATTTTGAAAATTCAAAATGTCGGATCCAAGATGACCAAAAACTCCCTAGTACCCAGTTTTATCTCAATCAGGAAACTTTTTACGTTTTTAAAATCTGAATTCACAGTTTCATCTCGATCAGGTAGTTTTTTCATTTTTAGCCGGCGATATTGTATCCGACATTTTGAATTTTCAAAATCTGATTTCGGATTCGTAATCAGCGACCCCAAAAACTCTCTAGAACCCACTTTCACCTCGATCAGGTAATTTTTTCATTTTTGGTCCGACATATTGAATCCGACATTTTGAATTTTCAAAATCTGAGTTCAAATTTCTAGTCAGCGACCTCGAAAACCACCCATTACCCAGTTTCATCTCGATCCAATTGAACGTTTGCCAGCAACTGCATTTCTTCTATAAAAATGATGATTTTTAGTTGTTTATTTGTTTATTAATCATAATGTTTAATAAATATTGACTTAAATGCAATATTAAGCACTTATTCAACTCCCACTTACATTAGATTTCAAAAAAATCTGGCGCAAACGAATTATTTTGTCTTTAAAAACTCTAATTTTCAACTGGGTTCAGGTGGCTAATATATTAGCCACCGTGCCGGAAAGGGTTAAATGATAGAGTACTTTATTAGTAGTTGTCAATAGTTAAATAGGTGTTAGTAATTGATTTAGATGTATAAAATAATTGTAATATTATTATAAGCAATTACAAGTACATTTTAATAAGGTTGTAACTAATATCCCTGTCCACAACTTAAGATTATATATTTTTGAATTTGTTAATAAAAAGTGTCAAATTTTACCCTAAAAATAATGAACAATTACGGTTAAAAAAACATTACGTTTATTCCATTCCTATTTTGACATCGCCAATTGCGAATTCGGTTAAAAGAGCGACGGGAAATGATTCCAATCGGAAAATTGGTCGAATGTGTCGGCATGCGAAGCCATCGAAAAGATCCGAGGAGACTTTAATTAACGTAAATTTTCAAAGGTATGGTGAGGAAGACGAGTCTTGCGCACTTTGTCCTGCTTTACTGCGCAGAGTAGAGCGCAATGATAATTAAACGAACGCGCGACGTAGACATGAAGTTAATTTACTCGAGTGGTGGCATCTCGAGGTTATAGAAGCGAGTCGACAGGTTCAACTACACCACCCTGACTACCCCGGGAAGAGTCACCCCACGGTTTGCCACCAAAATCCACTTCACTTCTCATCCCGCCTTGATCCTTCCTCTTCCACCTCCTCCTGTATCCCGACGTCTTTTTATTCTTTTTTCACTTACCCCTTGTATTGCTTCATTTGTCATTTCCGCCTCTTCCCTTTCTATTTTTAAAATCTAAGGTCCAAAGGCGCATTTGTTAAATTTTGACATTGGCTTCACATTAAAAATATGCAATAAATAGTTTGAAATTTTGTAAACAATACAAGTAATGAAAGATATATCATTAAATAAACAAATGATTGAATTAAAACTGATTTGTCCTTTTTTCTGTTTCAGGTAAGCACTATTACAGTCGAAATAAACGCGTGGATGCTGCAAGGTTTTTATAACATTCGTTCAATTTTTATTTGTTTTTCGATGTACTAAATTTGACGGTTATATTAACCAAAATGCTTCATATACTTTTTAAAAATGCAAACATGATCGAAGTGTTTATACCAACCAGCCGCTAATACTCGTTTTCGTATTAACCCATATTGACCCAATTTGTCCGTTTGTTTGTCAACTTTAAGCTCGGACAACTTTGTTATTTATGCTTTAAAAAAATGGGAACCTTTGTAGGCGGGTATTTTCGAGGGTGCTCTGTCAGAATCCAGATCGAAAATTTAAAAAAAAAACACGATTTTTTAAGGTATGTTTTTTGTTTGAATCGTATTTTCGGTGCGAGAGAAGTCTTGCCGATAGCTGAAACCACAAAAACTCCGGCTCAAAAAGTCGAAATAAGAAAGTTATGCACAGAAAAAATTCATTTTTCATCATGAAGGGGTTGTGTGACCAACCCTAAAATAAAATATTTACAAAAAATCACTAATTTACGGATTTTTCTGAAAAAAAGTTGTTTCAGTTTTTGAAAACGGTTAAAAATGGGGAGAATAAGGGGGGGGGGGGAGGTAATAAAAATGGTAAGCCAATGTCAGCAGTATGTATACAAATTACAAAGGACCACAAACAAATTGATTCGGTATGACATTGAAACGCGAATAGTAGATACTTATAGATTTTGGGCTCCTGAATTCGAATCCGTGGACAGAGTTTGTCCTATACGTCAGGGTTTTTTTATATTCTAGATTTTAAGTGTAAAAAAATGCTTATTTATGCATATTTGGTAAATAACTGTATAAAACAACGATGCGACCACAGAAAGAAGCCAGATATGGTGATTGTTGTTTATTTTTTGACGCTGAATTCAAATCCTGGCACAGAGTTCATTCATCAACATTAGAAGTATTCTATTTTTTAGGTTATAATTGTAAAAAATTACTTTTTTATTCGTATTTGTTAAATCAGTAAATAAAATAACGATCCGATCACATAATGAAGCTGACTAGGTGATTCTTGTTTAATTTTTGGCGCACTGATTTCAAATCCCCGCATGGAATTCCTTCATCACATCAGAATTATTGTAGATTTTAGTTTATAATTGTAAAAAATGCGTTATTTGGGCTTTAAACTCTCCTCATGAGCGTAGTTTTAATTTAAAATTTGTTTATGATTCCGTAAAATTAATAGATGTCAATATAATAGTATTTTTCGATACTAGTGCGTAAAATACGATTTTACGCACCGTTTTTAACATGCGATTAGATATTGCGGTGCGTAAAATCAAATTTTACGCATAGTATATCGAAAAAACTATAATGGTATAACATGAATTTACATAAACATTAATAAACCTAGAATATAATAAACCCTGACGCGTAGGACAAATTCTGTCCAAGGATTCGAATTCAGGAGCCCAAAATCTATAAGAATCGCCTTGTCACGTTTCAATGTCAAACCGAACAAAATTTGTAATGGTCCTGTGTTACTAAGAATAAACAGATTTATAATATCGAAAATGTAAAGAAGACGATTTAACATATTGCAAGAATGAAAGAAAAAGGACATTGAATATAAATGCACCAAAGTAAACAAAAATATAAATCATTCAAGAGATAACAGATTTTCGAGTTTTTTACAATTTTTGAATGGCATAAAACGAAATTTTCATGTCCGAACGGTCAAATCATATTCAGGTCGATTCAAACCAGAGAATGTATATAAAGTGGTTGTAACCAATGGAGTAGCAGAATGTAAACAAGGGAAAAAGCGAACAATGCATGGTAAGAGAAATCGGGAAAGGAGTTTAGAGAAGATTTGAGCAGTTTTTGGTTTTATGCGTGTCATGCATGTGGCGTGGAAGCCACAGGACGTATCGAACCCTGAGGCGTGGGTGGAAGACAGAGCAACATACTAAAGACGAGTCGGGGGGTTGTGGGCGAGGAAACGGTGTGGGTGCCCGGTTGTGAGTTTGACGGGAGGCCACAGCAGGCAGGCGCCCTTTCCCTCGGAGTGCCCTCATGACACGGGCTTCGTCCTGACCAACCGACTGTTTACTGTTTGGTCTCCTGGGATATCGATCCCAGTGGCGTAAGAACGGCACCGGTAGCTCCCGCGATGAGAACCAGCCTGCGAGGGAGACGAAGATCCCGGAATGAAGTACTCTACGAAATGGAGAACACCCCGTGGAAATGGAGGAGGGCCGGGGTGACGCAAAGGAAGGCACCACCGGCGGAGGCAGGAAAACTTTCCCGGAAGAACGGGAATTTTACAAGAAAAACTGCAGAAAGTGTGTTAAACTCAACATGGATGAAGGATGATGATGGGAAAGACAGAGTATTCTAAAACTTGTATCACATTAAAAAAAACAAACAATTGATTGATACCATGTGAAAACACGATTTTTATACTCATTTTTTCTACAATTTACTTTTTTTATTAACCCGTTTCGTCCGAAATGCCGTAAATTTTGACTTCTTTTCATCCGGTGCTTACTTAGGGAAAAAATCACTCAATCGTTTCGATATAACCATACCTATTGTATTTTTTCTCGAACTTTCTAAATCCGGTTTCAGATTGACCATATCTGCCGCCATTTTTTTACTATGGCGGTTAAAACATAAAAAAATCGTGAATTTTGAAAAAATTTGTTCAAATAATCGTATTTTTAACAGAAAACCGTGTTTGAATCAAGCTGAATCTCTGTATCTGGTGGAGTAAATAGTTATACTACAAGATAGGATGGTTATTAATTCACCATCCAAAATGGCGGACCTCAGTGAACATTTTGTTGAAAAATGTCTGGACGCTCTAACTGAAAAATTATTAGCTTGTTTCAAAAAATGCTAAGAATAAAAAATTCTTAGATTTCGCCGAGAAATATAGTGGATTTTTTTTCAGATTTTTTAAATGAATTTTTGAAAAATTTTTTTCAAAATTGTATTTTTTTTTTTCGAAAAATTCTGAACAAAATTTAGTGCCTTCTCTGATGAATTCTATGGATTTTTTCCCAAAAGTTGATAGCTTTCGAAAAAGAAAAATCTTAAACTATAATATTCGAAATTCATTTCCTCGAAAACTATCAACTTTTGTAAAGAATTGCAAAGAACAAAAAACTCTTAGAATTTATCAGAGAATGCACTAAATTTTGTTCAGAATTTTTCGTAAATAAATTACAATTTTGAAAAAAGATTTAAAAAAAAAATTTGAAAAACTTCATTTAAAAAATCTGAAATAATTCCACTATATTTCTCAATGAATTCTAAGAACTTTTCATTCTCAACATTTTTTTTAAAAAGCTCATAGTTTTTGAGTTAGATCGTCCAGAAATTTTTCAACCAAATTTTGACTGAAAACCGCCATTTTGAAAGGAGAATTAATAACCATCCTATCTTTCAGTGTAACTAATTACTCCACCAGATACAGAGACTTAGCTTGTTCCGAACACGGTTTCCTGTTCAAAAATACGATTATTTGAAGAAATTTTGTTAAAATTCACAATTTTTTTATGTTTAAACCGTCATAGTAAAAAAATAGCGGCAGATATGGTCAATCTGAAACCGGATTTAGAAAGTTCGAGAAAAAATACAATAGGTATGGTTATATCAAAACGATTGAGTGATTTTTTCCCTAAGAAAGCACCTGATGAAAAGAAGTCAAAATTTACGGCATTTCAGGATGAAACGGGTTAATCCACATAATTTTCAAAAATTTCCGACAATCTGCGATGCATGAGATGTATCAGAGTTCACAAATTATTAAGTTTGCCTTTTTAAAGACAAATATTACATATTAACAACTTATTTTTATTGAGATTTTTTGAATGCTTGTACAATTAGTAATTGATTACGAGAATGTCTAAGAAAAACCATAAAATAATGAATTTCAGCATATAACTGTGTTGCAAATGAGTCTACATCCAAAGTCAAGTAGAACGTAGAATACAGAGATGTTGTTGACAGTCGTTCCAAAAAGTTTTACATATTGTGCGGCCCTTCATAAGTGAGATATCCATGTTTTTGAATTTTAGGTTCGCGAATGTCGCTGATATATAACAGGACTAGATGATACGTCCTAATATTATAAGAGAATGCGACTTTAGAAGTTAAAGACCGATTTTCTACAGGTTTCACAAGACTTCCGATATACAAGGTGATCCGAAAGTATGGAAAAGCCTAAATATCTCGGAGGAATAGCATTTTCGGGGAAAAAGTTTCAGACAAAAGTTGAAGAATTTTTTCTCTGGCTATTTAACGGTACCATTGAATTTGACCTTGAAGGTTATTTCAAGGTCAAGTTTATTTTTACAAATGGCAATAAAAATTAACGAATATAACAAATTTCGGAATATATGTTTTTTATTGCCCAAAGCCCGCTCTTTCGAATGGTGTATCGAAAAAACCCGCAAATTTAAAAATAAAAAAACCACAAGCATTTATTTAACAAAAACCATGATTTTTTTAGGTTTTTTTTTCATATTTCGTTATTTTTTTATCATTTTCCGCATTAGAATATCTCAGATGGGTATAAATATCGTGAAAAACAAGTTTGGGCTATAAGATAGGACTAATAAAAAAAGTTTATTTTGAAAATGGCGGCTCAAAAATGGCAGACGAATTTGCTAAAATCAGTCGAAACCACTTCGAACTTGGTACTCGAGGGTTTTTGGGGTCCATGAGTCCAAATTCGAAGTTAGTTTTCGGAAATTCAAAATGGCGGCTCCAATATGGTGGATAAATTTCCTAAAATCAATCGAAATCATTTCGAACTTGCTACTCGCGGGTTTCTGGGATGACTGATCCCGAATTCGAAGTTAGTTTTCAAAAATTCAAAATAGCAACTCCATATCGGATTCAATCTTGGAACTCTTGGAAGTTTTGTTTTGCGTCGCTGGTTACAAATTACAGGTTGTTTGATATTTCAAATTAAATGTTATTTCAATGCATCATTACGTTTTAATGCTAAAAGGTACTGTCAAACTACAGGTTAAATTTATGTAGAATCGGTCCTTAAAGGGTTAACTAAATAATCGATTATTTGAGATGGTTAAGAGATAATTTGAGGTTTGCGATTCGCATTAAGCGCATAACTCTGGGAGAAAGGACAAGAATTCGGTGGGAATAATACTAATTTACGTCAAGCTGTAGGACGTATTACATGACGTCTCGAGTATTATTAAATTTCCAACTAAAACGCGCGTACGTCCTAATGAATAAAAGTGAACATGTATTATACGTATTCTACGCGTACCTTCGGAATATATGCGGAGTGTGCCGCGTTTCCGACGTTGAGGAGTTTGCGCGTGGGAGGGTCGCAAGGATGGGCCTCGCGGGGGTTGGGGGTGGAAGCCAAAGGGGCGAAGGGACGCGTACGACCTCGCGCCAAAGGGATTTCCAGCTGAGAACGGACCCCGGCGAAGGCTCTCCGACGCACAAAAGGCCACTCAGCCGATGAAGCCAGTAGCAGCGTCGCCTCATTTCGAAATTGTTCCTGTTATTGGACGGGATCATGCGACTCTTATTGAAATTTGTCAGCTTTCCCATAATCGGTTTTACTTAACGGGGGCGTTTTCATTCCGTTTCGCGTACACTACTTGATGGACGTTAAGCCGTGTTTATGCTCAAAACGAGGGGAATTAACTTTGTGGAATGTCCTATTTATTTACCATTATTATATTAACCAGCAGTTCATTATAAACCTGTATTATACCTATTTAGTAAATGTTTGACGTCAATAACGAAATAATCTCATACGATCAGGATCGAATTATTTCATTTACTCATTTATCTAATTACTTCCTAATACGCCAAATTTATTTAATTCAACTTTTTTGCGGACATGCACAATGGAATAATAATAATAAAACATTCGTAAAAACCACAAGTATTCCATACTTTAACCTTTAGACTGCCGGGATTTAGAAGAGCATGGCGCCCTCAGAAAATTGGTATTTAAGGTACCTCATATCAATAATTGATCATCCACAAAGTGTAGATCATGAGGTGCGTCAATATATTGATTCTCCGGCTGGGAACGGAACTGCTAATGTTAAAAAATTCAAATTTTAAAAAAAAGTATTTTTAATAGTAGAAAACGCTGCTTTCTTAAATAACAGTATATAAGTTAAATTTGTAGATTTAATTAAGTATTTAAAGCATTTTGAAGGGTTGATAGCCAAATTTTAAGGGTTGTTTTAAAGATATTTCATCCCTTTAGACATAGAATTCAAATTTTATTTATTTTATAGTGCAGATACACTTTTCCGGAGTATTTTTCGACGTTGAATCCAAATATAATGATTATAGTAGAAAATACAGATTTAATGGGTTTGGGGTAGGTAAAAAGGGGTGTGGAGGGGTAAATTTATCTTAAATGACTTTAATAAGTGAAAATAATAATAAATTAATATATATTTTAGTCTAAAAATAAATATTAAACGAGTTTTTATGATGCGTCAAAATATTGATTTTCCGGCAGTCTAAAGGTTAAAGGAGTGTCTGAAAAAATTAAAAACAATGAAAGACCAAAATATTAGAATCATTTTTAAACCACACAATGCTAATACCGGAGGTATAAAACCATATAAAGATAAATTAGACAACTTACATCATACTAACGTAGTTTATATGATCAAATGCACAGGATGTAGTGCAGTATATATAGGAGAAATAGGATGACTATTGAGAGATAGGATAAATGAACATAAAAGAAATATTTTTGCAGACAATTCAAAATTAACAGGTTCATTATACCGACTTAATACAAATCATATTTTCGATTTTCAAAATACTTTCATTTTAGCTACTAAAAAGAACACTAAAAAAAGGAAACATTTGGAAAACTACTTTATTAAAAAACATAATAACACCGTAAATATTAGATTTGAAATTTCTCAATTACCAGAATTATATTTTTCATTATTAAAATGTTAAAATTTCAAAATTTATTTTATACCGTTTCTTAATTTCTTCAAATAAAGTTATTTCTAGATATACGTACTTCTTATCGACAATAATATTATTTTTCATTCATGATTATACACTATTTTAAAGTGAAAATTTTTCACTTTTATCAGAAAGTGGCTCAACTTTCACTTTAAGAAATTTAGAATACACTTATTTGTACAAATTAAATACAGAATAACCGATTTAAATTTAGTACGATTTCTAAATTCAACTAGTTAACACTACATTTACTTATGAATATAGTGATTTTTATTAATTTTTATTATTCTTCAGTTATTTTGTGAGTTCTAAAAACTAAACTAAAAATTAAACTAAAAACTAAAAATTTTTGTTTAATATTTTCTTTTACAGAATATATTTTACAACATGTCAAACAGTTACCAAAAATGGATTGTACTCAAAATTATTAAAAATTTTTATATATGGGCCTTCATTTCTTTTTGATTATAAGGTAATGATTCACAATTATATTTTTTATTTGATTTCCTCATTTTTCATCAATTGTATTTGTATTTCATTTTTATTTTATATATTTTTTAGTTTTTTATCCTTTTAATTATTTTTTATGTTATTTATGTTTTAATGCTTTATTTATGTATTTTTTTATTAATAAAGCTGACGAGGACCTAAAACATTGGTCGAAACGTATACTATTTGTTTTTTAATTTATTCAACGCCTCCGAAATACCAAGAAACGTTTTACAAAATACATACCTATATTAAATATTTTCGGATAAAGAAAATTTAAAATTATATCGATGCACAATGGAAGGTTATAAAAATTCGAAATGATCGAGATATTCCTACAGAATTTATTATTGTGTTCAAAACGCCTTCATTTACTAAATGGATTCTTTCAGGCTTTATGCGAGTTATAATACAACGCAAAACACGGGTTTCAATCGGCTCCTGATCCGTCGCTTAATCCGTCATATTGATTCAGAAGTGAGGGTCACTTGAAAATCATTTCCATTAGAGTAATCGAAAAGTTGTATGTTCGTAATTAAAAGTCACTTTGACCGCTCAGGGGATGGATTTCCACGTTCGGAATTGGGTGAAATACATTTTCCGCGTCACGCTATTCGTCCTCCTTTTGAATAAATTTAATGAATCCAGTTTTGTCCTCTACTTTTTTTCGGAATTAAAATTTTGCACCGTAATATCAATTTTATTTAATAACATTATGAAACCATAATTCAAGGGATTGTTTTCTTCCTTTTTTTTACAATCTTAACAAAACATTTTAAATAGGAAGAATCAAAATACACATATAGGGGTATCGTATATAAAAATTCCATAAAATGAAAAAAATGTTGTTCACCCATGACAAAAGAATACTCAATACTCCCTCGGACTTTGACATACTGGATTCCTAGTGCGTACTACGTCTTCAAGTGAAAATTTGTTTGATATTTAAAATTTGTTTTCATGCTTTTACAACATCCTATAGTTTCAAATTAAGAAGAAAGTAATTGGATCAGATACTTCTATATTATACAGTTAAAAGTATTTCCTTAAATCAAACATTTCTAAAATTTTAATTCGAAAAGTAGGTCAGGGACGCCCGCCAACGTCATATAAGATTAAGGCGAAGCGCTTAACATCGTGGTAAGTTACGGATGAAAACCTTTTGAAAGAATGCCTAGCAAATTGGAATATTTCGATTCCGGAAGCCTTGGAAAATTTCCCTTTTCGTTGATTGCAAACAACGATGGCGAACGTGCCGAGATCAACCCCTCATTGACCCTTTACTGTTGAACCGTACCTTAACTCGAAAACACGAATGAGTCTTCAGCATGAAAAAATATCCCAGAAACTGAAAAAGCGAAATAAAACCGCACAAGATCATTATTCGGCACACGTTTCATCCAAGGGAACGACGCTATACTCCCAGGAAAAATATCCAGTAATGTGTATCGCTTTGTAACGATGATATGATTTGAGAATAAGTTTCCATTGCTTTTGCTCAAACATAAAACACAATTGTTTGTTGATACGATAATCAGTATTTGTCATTTTTATATTATTGTAACCTGCCACTTATATGAGAAACATTATTTCCAGGATCTGTTTTATCCAAGACATTAAATTTGTCAGTAGTGAAAATGTAAAAAAAATGTCATCTGAAAATTGACGTCTCAGGCCACCACGTGGGAGCGATTGGAGTGATGGCACAGGTATGGGAATCGGGAGGGAGGTTTGTAACATGAGGGATATGAGGCAAGGGTAAGAGAAGAAGGATGAGCTTGAGGTTTCCCCATGAAGGGTGGATGTGTAAGCTGTACATCTTGGAAACTCAAGCTTTCAAGAGGGCGAATGAGAAGTAAGCAAGATGAAGACTCGAAGGAGGGTGACTCGGACCAAGTGCGAGAGTGTAATGCAGGTAGGAGGGGGTGAGAAAGAGTGAAAGCAAGGGAGAAAGAGGAGAATAAAAGGCATCGCAAGAAGATGGAAATCTCAGAGATAACAGAGATTCGCGAGTTGATAATAAAAGGGAAAAGGCTCCAGAAGGGGAATTGAATCGATATGAGAATATTTCGCTTTTTCTAATCGAGAAAAATGATTGTTAGGTACATATCGAGGAGAAAACAAGCTGAAAAACATTTTTAAGGTATATAATGAGACGCTCGGAGCGAATGTGAACAGGGAGTATTGTATTTGAGGGGATCCAAACGATGTACGGACTGAGAGTAATTTTTCTTAAGTTACTTCGACGGTTATGTGGTGAAATACAATTAGAAGTGATGCGGAAAATGATGATGTACTATATAAACCGACGTCTCATTGTTACATCGTTATGGATGAATTAACGTTCACGAATTATTTGATTTTGCTTTTTAATGCGTCTATTTTTATGTCTTTTTTGTAATTATTTATAGTTGGTAATCGTCAGAAAATTACTAGAAAAGAAGACCAATTGAGTGCCATTCGAGGCAAATTATGAGATTTAAACTCAGAGTGTGAAAACAGCAGAATCTATAGTATACTAAATTAACCCATTAACGCCTGAAATGCCATTTTTTATACTTCATTTTCAAGCAAGTATTTCGTATCAAAATCGAAGTTGAAAAGAATTGAAAGGTACATATCCTATTGTTTTCGAGGTCGCTCTTCAAGATTCCGAGGTCAAAATTGAGTTTCAGCCATCAGGAATTCCAATATGGCGCCGAATTTTAAAAAAAATTCCAAAAAATTGGGAATTATTTATTCCTATCAATTTTTTTTCGAGCTATTAGAATATTGGGATTCTATTGAAACTCTGAACAAAGGTGAACAAAATACTTCAATTTTAAGGAAAAATTTTACTTTTATACCCCACATCATTGTAACGACCTCAAAATGGCGTCAACAATGAAAAATTCTTTGAAAAATTTCTGAACGTTCTAACTCAAAAACTACGTGCCGTTATAAAAAAATACTAAGAATGAAAAGTTCTTAGAATTAATCGAGAAATAGAGTGGAATTTTTTCAGATTTTTGTGATGACATTTTGAGAAATTTTTTTTCAAAATTTTTTTTTATAGTTATAATTTATTTATGAAAAATTCTGAAAAAAATTTGGTGTATTCACTTATGAATTCTACGAGTTTTTTGTTCTTTGCAATTTTTTCCAAAAGTTAATAATTTTTGGGGGGAAAAATCCTAAACTATAATATTTGAAATTCATTTCCTCGAAAATTATCAACTTTGCAAAGAACAAATAACTCTTAGAATTCATCAGAGAATACACTACATTTTTTTCAGAATTTTTTGCAAATAAATTACAATTTTGAAAAAAATGATGAAAAAAAATTTCTCAAAATGTCATCAAAAAATTTTGAAAAAATTCCACTATATATCGTTTGATGAATTTTTCATTCCAGGTATTTTTTTTAAAAAGTTAGTTGTTTTTGAGTTAGAGCGTCCAGAAATTTCTGAAATAAATTTTCATTGTTGACGCCATTTTGAGGTCGTTAGAATGATATAGGGTATAAAAGTAAAATTTTTTCTTAAAATTCAACTAATTTTATGCACCATTATGCAAGGTTTCAATAAAATTCCAATATTCTAATAGCTCGAAAAAAATTGATAAGAATAAAAAATTTCCAATTTTTTGGAAATTTTTTTCATATTTGGCGCCATATTGGAATTTCTTATGGCTGAAACTCAATTTTGACCTCGGAATCTTGAAGAGCGTTCGGCCTCGCAACCGTCGCGTCGCAACCCTCGCATGCACGCCGTCATTTAATATATAATTTTTATACTAAAATTCAGTACTTATATACGGAGAATTTTACGTAGTGTATTGTGAATATATTACATTTTGAATAATAAAAGAAAGTTTTATTAAAATGTCTTATAAGTGTATCTGCTCTGGTATGTTACTCTAATTTAAGAAATGTTAACAACCTGTCAATTTAACAAAAAAATCAATTTGATTTCGTAATCCATTTAACGTTGTCCATTTTAAAATTACGCATACAACACAAGCCACTGATTTCATAACCTTAAGAGCTTAATAAACTTTCGTATACATGCACATTTCGCAAAAATTAGTTTGCGCATGTGCGGATGTTGCCCGTTTACCAACTATGATGTTATGGGATAACATACAAAAGCTAACATCTTTATATGGGTTTGGGTATCATCTTAGATTGTAACAAGTAGATAGTAGATGATAGTTAGTAACATCTTGATGATATCCGATAACATATTTATTTTTACCATCAATTTTTTACCATCCACCATTTCGTGTAGGCTTCCCTGAACGAAAATTGAATGGCGCATGTCGAATAGAGTAATGAGATCTACGATGCGAATGTCAAAAAGGGGATTGAGTCACAAATTGAGAAAAATAAATAACAAGGCTAAATAAAAGGCGAGGAACGAATAGAATGAATGAGGAAAAAAGCCAACAGGATTAAGAAAATTGAAGTGCCGAAATAAACTAGAACTGTGTTGGTATTCTTAGAATGAGGGGAACAGGATCCGAAATTGAAGAAGAGAGTGATGAAGTTGAGAACTACGTAAATGAAAAATCGGTGGGTACAGAAGAGTAATTGGGGAAATGACGAGATTGTATTATTTAATTCCCAATAAGTTTAAAAATATGTTATGACTAATTTTTTTTTATATATGATATCTAATACATTATGTTATGTTAGTCTGTATCCTTGAATGCTTTCGAACGACTTTTCAGTTAGTTGTGTCTTTACCATCGAATATTCAACGTAATTTTATATTTTTTTATTCCTCATTTCTATTACTTTTTTACTTTTTCAATTTTTTATTTTTTCAATTTTTTTATTAACATCTTACTGAATAACTTATGTTATTCACACTTCTTTTTAAACTTTTACAGTGTTTTTATAGAAGATGTTAGTTCATAAATTCCAGCCTCTAACGGACTATAACATGTTTCTAGGTAAGATTTTTAAAACTTTTTAAATTATTTTAACTATTTTTTAGGATTTCCTTTTTTTTAATAACTATTTTTTCGGAATTTATTAACTTTGAAAAGTCCTTCGAAACATAAAGATTTTCAGTTAGGGAAATTGAATTGTTCATGTATGATTGTATTGCGTAAATTTTGACTAAATTTTTAATTATACTTTTATTTTATTTTGTTAATTTTTGTTTTATACAGAATCAAAATATTTTCTGATGAGGACTGCATCAAAACCGTCGAAACGTAAATAAGGAATTTTCATTACCATCCTTGTCCATACTCCGGGTTTTAAAAACACAAAAAGGAAATTTTCACTTATGAAAGTAACGGAGAAGAGTTAAAGAATTTTTATTCTTTCATTATATCTAATACATTGTCGAATGGAATATAGAAAATGGTAGAAGAAGATAACAAAAAAGAATTCTGGAAATTTTGGATAAAACTGAAACTTAGTCAAACTAAATATGTACACAACAAATTACAGAAATTTAATAGAGAAGCGTGTACAAAAGGTCAAAGTTTATTTCCGGGATATAAATACGGCCGGCATAAACAAGGGTAGAACGGTCAAAACAGGATTGAAACGGGGCGCAATGCGTCGAAGTATAAAATTCAAAAATATCCAAGCCTATGTAAATATAATCACATAAAGGGATTTGTATACGCGGAAGGGAGTTCTGACATACAGAAAATTTCGACTATTTTATAAAAGAAAATCATGGAAACGGTGGTAAAGCAAACATCTGTATTGCGTGCCACGCGTGTTTGTATACAAGTTTATATGCGATTATGTAATAAATAAAAGGAAGTCTATAAATATTTTACAGATTCATAAGTCGATTTTTATTTATAATTTATTTTCAATTGCTCGAGAAGCACAGCAAGTCGTTCCGCAGTGCCGATCCCTTTCTAACAGAACGAGAAGTGGAACGCGTTTCTCTGATCTTCCTCTTTTTCGACGTCGTTTATGCAAGCATGCTAAAATATACAAGATTTAAGAAAATTTTGTTAATCAGACCGTATTACGAGCTCTTCATTATTTATAGAAAAACGCAAATTTAATCAAGACCATTTTTATTGGTTACGACTCAAGTCTATATTTTATAAATTGATGCGTAATAAAAATATACCAATACAAATTTTTATTCTCGACGATATTGCAGGATGTAACGATTAGAAATTATAAGAACAAAAATCCTATTATCTGTAAAAGGAATTCAATCCATCATTTGATATACGGAAATTACAAAGATGAAGTGAGAAATGATCTCAAAAAAGTACTCAAATTTTGTATACTTTATCTTTCATTTCACGGAGTTAAGTTGTCCTATATACAAATAATGAAAATCAGTCTTGGAAATTTTACAAGTGTTACACCGATGTTTACTCGTTGAGTGAAAGTCTACGTGCCGAGGAAATCGCAATTAATTTACTATTGTCTTACGCTGTTTTAACACTGGACGATTATCCGCCGTATTAAATCGCCGTTGAGAAAACTGGTTTGGTTACATATATGGGGACTGCGATGCTTTTGAGAACGGCAACTCTTCCAACATTTTCCAACTGACATTCTACTTGCTTTATACTTTTTGCGATTCCAGCATATGGAACTTTATAAGTAGGAACCACTATAACAGCAAGTTAAAATTGTTCAACTAATTTCTTAGAATGAACAAAACTTTTATCGGATAAAAATGAATAGTAATCGATTTAATGTTTAAGACTATCCCTGGTAAGTGCCGTGAAACAATTATTTAATGTTTCATTAATATTTATGTAATTTAGCCATATTATTGTTAGAATGAATTAAAAAACAGTGATTTAAAAGGCATTTTTTTCATTTCGATATATTAAAACTGCATGGATAGCATTAGAAAACACGATGACCAATTTATTGACTAGTTATTAACCAAATTCATGCCATTTCTTCATTTTAACGCAAAATCAATATGGTGTATGATATACAAATATTAGGTGAATTTTCGTTTAAGTAATTAATGCCGAAATGCACAGAAACTTTACTGCAACTTGAACGCTTATTTTCAATATAAAATAAATTTCGAAAAAAATAAAAACTATCAAATTCTACCATTTTCGAGGCCACTCTTTCAAATGGTACTAAGAAAATTATTACAAAATTGAAATTTATATATGATTTTGACATATATAGTTAAAAAACATGATTTTTTCAGGACGCATTTTTTACAAATATCGAGTTTTCGATACAATATTTTACTTCGAGTGAGCTAAAATATATTGTAAGGGTGCACTCGACTTAAAAGATATACTGGTGTATATTAGACATTTTTGATGTCAGATTCAAAATGGCCATTACATTTTTTTCATGAAATCTATGGACTTACGAGAAAATTTTATAAATACAATTATATTCTAGAATAAGATCAAGAATACCCTAGAATGTTTTCAGAATGTATTGTCACAATTTTGTATTTTTGAAAATTTCGAAATTTTGAAAAAAGTCGTTTAAAAAACCCCCCAAAAATTGAGATTATTCTTTCTAAGATTTTTTGCTTTAAGGAAACTTTCTCTAAACTCGGTAGTTTTGAAGAAAATTAATTGTTGGTCTTGAAATCCATAAAAGTTTAATAATTTTTTATTTTAAACTATAGACTTTAAAGCAAATGTCCATAGAACGAAAATATCAGAATTGGTTAACGAATACTCTCAAATTTTTTCAGATTTTTTAAATGACTTTTTTCACAATTTCGATTTTTCGAATTTTTAAAAATAAAAAATTGTGCCATACATTCTGAAAAAATTCGAAAAATTCTTCGACTTATTCTAGAATGTAATTGTTGTTATAATATTTTTTCTAAAGTCCATAGTTTTCAAGAAAAAAATTGTTAAATTTAGAAAAGGAATTTGTAAATACAGTGGACATTTTGAATCTGACATCAAAAATTTCAAATATACACAAGTGTATCTTTTAAGTACAAGTATCGAGTGAACCCTTGCAATATTTTAGCTCACTCAAAGTAAGATATTGTATCGAAAACTCCATATCTGTAAAAAATGCGTCCTGAAAAAATTATTTTTTTCTACTATATATGTCAAAATCATATATAAATTTCAATTTTGTAATGATTTTCTTACCACCATTCGAAAGAGCGGCCTCGAAAATAGTAGAATCTGATAGTTTTTATTTTTTTCGAAATTTATTTCATATTGAAAATATGCGTTGATGTTGCAGTCAAGTCAAGTTTCTGTGCATTTCGATGTTAATGGGTTAATTGTGTAATATGATTCGTATTTTAATTACATCCCATACAAATTTTATAATAAGGTTGACAAATCGTATTCACAATGAAATTAATAAATAAAAATTTAAATAATACCCACTACATTAATATTACTCCTAGAAGAGGAGATGTACATAATATTATATCTGGAAAGAGTTTGGACTTGACATAAAGTGTCACTGTTATTCGATATTCGTTCGAAGGAGACTTTGTATTTTATGTTTCGAATATGCCGTTAATTGTATGAATTATAATTGATAGAATATTAAACCATAATTATAACCAATTAACTTTGAAATTAACACAATAATAGGTTAGCTACATAGCCCCATGAGTGTGAACATACCAGCCCGCCATCTTTACACTTTTACATTTATTTCTTCCAAACATTAAGAAACTAGTGATTAATACTGTGCCTCTTTTATCTTGAATAATATATGAGAAAATGACCAAAATCTAAAGAGCGTAGACACGTATCCCGGTCTCTGCTCTAATTGTTTTTTAATAAAAAAAGAGAATTTTAATTAATGATACTGCTGTGCTAATAAGAATGTAACTTCTTTAATGTAATTATAGTTCCAAATGCGCACTGCTATTCATGTACCAATAAATTAAAAATATTTTTAAATAAGCGTGATATGGGTTTAAAATAGATGTGGATTTGAAAATATGTCTAGTTTTAGGTAAATTTGCATATTTTAAGTCTGGGATTGGCGTACTGAGACAAAACGCTTTAACTACCTCTTAATTTATAACATAAAATTGATTTTCATACTAATTTTTAAAAGAAATATAATATGCTTTATATTGATGGATTAGGTTATTAGTATGAATTTCAATCTGACTATTGAGTGACTATTGAGTTTATCTACATTAATCAATTATGGTGAGGAGAACTAAAATTTCGTTTAGCAAAATCTAATAATCCTTAAAATTGGTCTTTTTTTTAGTTCATGAAATTTGTTTACTGTTCCACACTTTCCGCTGTATTCTGCACAGATTAAACAGAAAATTGCAGTCAGATTTTGTAAAACAGTTGGTAACTCCGACCTCCCTAATATTTTCAAGTAAAATGAACTCTAAAGCACATTTATCAATGCTTTAGTAAATGTTTTTAAGATATTTTTATGATGATCACATGATAAGATCTTATATAAAAATATATATATATATAACATTTTTTTTGTTTTATTATAAACGAGGTAGTATGGGGTACTTAGTAGGTCGTAATTACTCAATCATCCCCTATTCTCGGCAAATATTGATGACAATGCGACTCTGTGGATATAAAATCTACTGAAATATTTGTATTCCAAAATTAAATAATTATAGTAATAATAAGAAAATCAGAAACGATGAAATTCTAAATTTGAAAATTCTGTTTTAAATTACGATGAAAATTACATTTTTTTCTAAAATGAACATGTTTACAACACAAAATGCTAATGTCAAATCATGTCGAATTCTTCTTTTACTTTATAATAAAAAATTTAGTTATCTTGAAGACAATTTTCAATCCAGCAATGCCATGATCTAATTTTACTACGTAAATTGCGTTGGGTGCTTTGGACATTTTTGAATTGTCATAATCGCCAAATTTGAATCAGTGAATAAGAATTTGTTACCAGCTCGTGCACTTAATGGTAGGTGTAGGCTGATTATAATTTAATGCATACGCCTTGATTTGCGATTAGTTCATTACGAGTTGCTTTGAACAACCTTTTCTCATTTACTGGACTGAAGAATTCCAAAGAATATTGTAAGCAAGACTTACGGTATAAGATCAAAGTATCATTGTTTACCGAAAGTTTTGTCTGATGTAGGATACTCGAATGCCAAGTGCAGCTATAAAAATATGCGCTACTACTATAATTTATGAAAATGATAAATGAAATTTATACATCTGATAAATTGACGATTATTGAATTTCAAAAATAAATCTACTTATTGGACTTAAACGAGCGTATCTACAAGTGTAAGTGGTTTTCACACGAGCCCTTGAACCTCCGAAACCGATGAATTCGATTAGAGTATACTGAGAGATAATTCGATTGTTTTATCTCGTGGGAAAGTTGAAAAAATCGCTGTTGAATTCGTAGATTGCACATAAGAAAATGCAGCAACCTCAGTAGTAACAGGGCACTACGAACCCTACACCGTGCGGTCTACTACTACTTAAATTATTGCATTTTCACCTGTAAATTCGCGATTTAAATGACAATTCTTCAAGTTTTCGGCTCTAATAAAACAATGGAATTTATTTTTAGGTCTTACTTCTCATCATACTCTAAAGTTTCGGAGATCCCATATCCCGGTCGGAAATAGCCTATACTCGAAGGTTATCCTGTGGAATGTTCGCATTGTATGTTTATGATGGAATTTTTGAAATTATTCATTAAATTTCTTCACAACATGTTTGTGTCTAATGTCAAAAACTCGCCTGCCCAATCAAAGGTTTTTGCAAATATGTCGAGAAAAAATCATCTTTTGCAGAGAGGCAGAGGTTGTTATCTTTAGCAAATTTTTTTTAGTAATAAAAAAAAAAGAGAGTAGAACTCGAGAGTGTCGATGCGTCGAGAATTGTTCTCGAGACATTTCGTTACACGCCTTCTCACGAATTTGAAACATTAATTTTGATATCTTGAAATATTCCAAGCAGAATTAAGGTCATGTGACATCTTCTTTTGGTTCCAAAAAATACACTAAAAAAATTTCATCTTTTGCGAAATATGATTTTATTCCGAAATATTGTAAATGCCTCACTGAGAAAAGTGACTTTTACCGGGTACTGGAATTCTAATATCCCGTAAAAGGCAGCCTTTTAGATATAGGGACAAAAATATTTCTTTTACAGGTTAAAAGACAAACATTTTTAAAACATCTTGTAGTCGGTATAATTTTTTTTACGTTGATGACGTCATAAATTCTGCCCCTTCCAACCTTAAAACGATTAACGAACATTAGAGGATCATCTCGTATGGTAACTAAAAGTGTTTACCAAAGCTTTAGTGTGCTCTCATTTTTTTTTATTTTTATTTTATTTTTACAAAGTCAAAAGTTTTGTGGATTTGCCCATATTTTCCTAACTATCGTTTTCTCGTATGGGTACCACATAAGGAAGTGTCGTTCGGGTGAATTAAGACGGGGCCCTATTCCAGTGCGATGGCAGGGTTGTACAAGGAAATTGTTGATGGTCCCGATTGGTCGCGAAGAAGTCGAACCAGGTAGAGGTGCAAGGGAGGAAAAGAAGCTCTCGCACTCTCGTTTACATGCCGCGGGGGTTGACATCGCTGGCATAAAGCGCCGGAAAATTCAGGTTGAAACCCGTGAAAGCGGGGAAAGAAGATCAATAAAGTGGGATGGCATGCCGCCGTTGCAGCTTCTCCGCCGGTCGGTGTGTGGACGTCCGTTGTAGTTGCGGGGGTGGATGTTGCCTGTCGAGAGTTTTCTCCCACTTCCCGACTCTCCGTCTCGTTTCCTCTGGCATTCCGTTGTAGAGTGCCTTTTTCCCCGGTCCTCGTTGCACCTTATGTGGGTACCCCTTGGCCGGAGAAGGGACCTCGGAGAAGGTGCGCCAGGAAGAAGCCGTAAGGAAGAGGGTTAGCCGATTAGATTAGATACTTACTTTATGCCCTACATATCACCGGCTCGTAATTCCCTTAGGGCAAGTCTCGTTATAAATAGAGAGTTTATGCCTTACTCCAATCTACGACGAGTCTAATTCAGTCGTAAAAATTGAATGAGAATCATTTTTCATGCTTCATATTCAAATTTCCGCAGTTTCCTTTGCTTTTAGCGAATTAGGAAGAATTTACATCCAGCCGACGAATGCACTCATCGCTTCGCGTAGGCCCAAGAACAGCAGCGGTAAAGTAATCAAACGCGAAACGTCTCTGGAACTAAGCAAAAACCTGGAAATCCTTTTCAGGAATATATTGACTGGACCGATAACGTCTTTCACCTCCACAATGGGGGAGGAGGCGCGAAAAGGAATATCGTTAACGGGCAGACAAGGCGAAAAAATAATCATAATACGCGTGAAAAGTGAAGGAAACCTCACGAACTATGGCAAAGAAGCCAGAAGTAAGGAAATGAAAGAAAATTAAAGGAAGAAGAAGCTCGAGGGACAAACGCGGAAAATATGAAGTAATAAAAAGTCCTAGCTTCCTCGCTTATTAACAGAAACTGACTTCGGGATTAAAAACCCCGGGAAGGATTAAGACAAACTTTTTACGAATGAAGCTACTGTGCTGCGTTTGTATCCTATAAAGGATATTTTCAACTTTAATTGAAAATTTTAAGAGTCCGTAAAATTGAGGAAAATCGATTATTTGAAAATGTGATACGTAATAATGATGTCATTATGTACGATAAAAAATTCTTCCCTTACATCTTTAACGTAAAAAGTTATAGATTGCAGAAAGAGACATTTATTTTTATATGAAAAATTCGGTTGAAAATAATCTTTCGCAAAATATCTGTTACAATAAGTGGACGTTAAGTGACTGAAACTTCACTAATTACGGATATCAGCAATTACAAGCCATATACCTGTTGCATTGTAATTGGTAAACTTTGAATCGATTCTCATTTGCGTCCCGCAAATAGGATTCAATTGCAGCTAAGAACGACTGATATTAAACTTTAAAAACTCCACTGTTATCCTTGATTATGTCATTGCTGATATAGTTCGATTAACACCCTGTAACCTCAATGAATAGAAATGTTTAATTGTTTGTAGAAAGACAACGACATTAACCCTTTCCGGCACACATTTTTCTGATAAACCATTTTTCATGAAACTGGGAACTCGGGTCTTTTTTTTTGGGTCGCTGATTAGAAATCTGAACTCAGATTTTGAAAATTAAAAATGGCGGATCGAAGATGGCCAAAAATCCCCTAGTACCCAGTTTGATCTCGATCAGGTAATTTTTTCATTTGTGGTCCGTCATATTGAAACTGCCATTGTGAATTTTCAAAATCTGAATTCAGATTCCTAATCAGCGACCTTAAAAACTCGTTAATACCAACTTCCATCTCGATCAGGTAATTTTTTCATTTTTGGCCGGTCATATTGAATCCGACATTTTGAATTTTTAAAATCTGAATTAAAATTCCTAATCAGCGACCTTAAAAACCCTCGAGTACCTTGTTGCATCTCGATCCAATTGAACATTTGCCAGCGACTGCTTTTTTTTCTATAAAAATGGCGATTTTCAGTTCTTTATTTGTTTATAAATCATAATATTACATAAATATTAACTTATATGCAATGTTAAGCACTTATTCAACTTACATTGGATTTAATCAAAATTGGGCGCAAATGCATTATTTTGTCTTTAAAAACTCAAATTTTCAACTGGACAAGACTAGGTGAAATTTGTATTAAAAAAATGAATGCAGGGTCCTGACCTTTTTTAAAGATGCATGATGTGGCAGTAGAAGGAAGCTGCGGTCTGTTTTCTTGGATGATCGTTGGCGTTTGCGGACCGCTAAGTGTAAACACAGTTGCTCACCTCGACCCTCCTTCCACTCCTCCTTTCTCTCCTTTCCTTTCCTTTGGTTTCGCGAATTCTCCTTATCTTCTCCTCATCCTCCTCCTTTTTCTAAACGACTCGCGTGGGACATCGCCGGTCAATGATTCATCGCGAATTACCAAGGGCGCCTCCGCTTCTTCCCTGGTAAAACAAGCGAGCCGATCGAGTTGGTACGATATCGATCACCACTTTCCGCGAGGCGATCGACATATATCATATAGATAACTACAAAAATCTTGGGACAAACTGCAATTTCGAAAAAATGTTGCATTACTAATTAACGGCCTACCAATCTATAAAAGTCTTCGATAAACCTTCGGATGAGCAGCCTATTGGAAATCGAAAAATCGACAAGGTAAATTTGATGTATTTTTGCCTCCCGAAAACAAATATGACAATAGAAATTGGCGCTCGGCCGTATTTTTGCCGTTACATTAAAAAAATAGCCAACAAAAATGCGTTTTTTTTTCATTTTTTTGCATTTATTTCGAAAAGTAAAAATTGAATGAAAAATGCTTTAGTCGCCAAAATACAGCCGAGCGCCAATTTCTATTGTCATATTAATTTTCGGGAGGCAAAAATACATCAAATGTACCTTATCGATTTTTCGATTTCCAATAAGCTGCTCATCCGAAGGTCTACTAAGCCTTCTTGCATAATATATGAAAAACGTATTTTTAAACATTTTTTTTACTTTTTTTTTTTCAAATATTAAATTATTTTATTATTTTTAAAATATTTAAATAAATCTTACCTTTTGTGGAAGTAATACTAGCATACGCCTTGTAATGAACAGATGTGCACCATAAAAAAAAATATTCTTAATTTGAGAGGAAAATTCATCTTCTTAAATCCTCTCTCTTTTTCCTCCCAAAATAAGACTATTCCGCTACAACGAAGAGGAATTCCTCTCTTTCTGAAAGGAAACATAGCGTAAGGAAGGCTTTCTAATTTTCCTATCAAATTGAGAGGAATCCTTTTATTTAACACCCAACATTTCAGTCATTTGCCGCAAGATGGTGCAGATTACGTTTCTTTTTTTGCACAACTAGTCCACCTCTTCTAACATAGTATATAAGCAAGTTTACATCGTCATTGCGTGCATGCGTATGTATGTCGAATTTGTATAGATATGTATACGTGTAAGTACATACAGGGTCATCGAAAAGTATCGGACCCCCCTAATATCTTCAGTTAGAATGCACTTAGGAGAAAATGTCCAATAGCAAAGTTGTATGGTTTCAAGCGGGGAGTAAGATGACGACCTTGACTTTGACCTTGACCATGTCCTTCAAGGTCATTTCAAGGTCAGTCTTATTTTTTTAAATAGAACCCCCTACATTTTATTGCATATTCTTATAGCTTATCTCGAGAGCTTTCCAAAACACTATAATAAAATATTTTTTTATTAAGTACTTTTTGAGTTATAAAGGTTTGAAGTTAACAATTTTTTGACACAAAATGTAGAATATCTTGTAAAATATTATTTAGTTTTCAGTAATCATAACCTTAATACTTTTGTGCGCCGAATAATGAGACCAATTAATTGGTTTAAAGAAAATACATTAATCGGATCCCCCTAATATTTTCAGTTGTTCACTTCAAATTGTTAACTTCAAACCTTTATAACTCAAAAAGTACTTAATAAAAAATTCTTTTATTATGGTGTTTTGGAAAGCTCTCGAGATAAGCTATAAGAATATGCAATAAAATGTAGGGGGTTCTATTTAAAAGAATAAGATGGACCTTGAAATGACCTTGAAGGACATGGTCAAGGTCAAAGTCAAGGTCATCATCTTACTCCCCGCTTGAAACCATACAACTTTGCTATCGGACATTTTCTCCTAAGTGCATTCTAACTGAAGATATTAGGGGGGTCCGATACTTTTCGATGACCCTGTATATGTATATTCTTTGCGATTCTACATTTAACCGTTGTATTTATAAATATGTGAGCGATTGTATATAAGAATACATGCGTAAACGATTAGGTATATAAAACGATCTATTAGAGAAGGGGTTTATATGTGTGTGCGTGTGTGTATGTGTGTATAATTAAAGTATATACATTGTATATTAATTTATATATGTAAATTATTCAAACATTATTTCTTTTATCAAACAAGGTTTTTTTATGCAATTTTTTAAAGAAATCCTCTCAGTAATAGTAGAAAGTTACTCTTGTATCATAAGTATATTTTTAAATTAAGAGGAATATTCTTCAGAAGATTAAAATCCTCTTACATTAAGACTATTTCCTTTTGACACCATATTGGAGTATAAAAATATCAAATAGAGAATACTTTTTTACAGTGTGAGATTTATGAACCCTAATGATTTAATTTTTTCTAATCTTATTTTATTCTGCAGAAATTTCTTTGGCTGATTAAGTTATTTTATGGAATATTTAATTTTTATAATCACATTATTGACGATAGTTTTCATAGTTGTAAATGGTTGTAATTTTTTATATTTTAAAAAAACATTTTTTCGATTTAAAAAAACAGTTAACTCGAGAGATTCAATGCGAGAAATTCAAAAATTGAGAGATTCAATGAGAGATTCAATCTCGAAATTCATCGAGAGATGACTTGAACCTGAGATTTTTATATTGCTGGTCGAATGTTCTACCAACTTATTCGCGCTTATAGGAGCTTATTTTTTGCTTGATATAAAATAAATTATCACTTTACGAAATTTGACGAGATGTACTTCGTTTTTCAATGATATTAAGATTATTCCCAAGAATAATCTTTGGAAGGTTTTATTAATAGAACATTTTGATAATACTTTATCCTTAAATAACACTAAATTGTTTACACAGAAATACATCAATAACTCGACCATCACCAAACAACAATTGTATTTACAAAGCTGGAAAAACATTCGACCCTGGATTCAATACCCGGCTCATACTTTGACAAAGTGTTTTGTCAAATATTACGTGTTTCTGCTATTTTTTCATGATTCAATTCAGGTAAAAATCACATCTTAGGAAGTTTGACGATGGTATTTTAAATTTGGGACAAACGAAAAGAGTTTATTTAAGCTAAAAATTAAAAATGATTGCTAAAATATGAGAATAGCAAAATATAGATTGTTGGTCAACATTAAAACATTGAAATTAGTATTAAAAAATAATGAAAAACGTATTAACAAAAATTTGCTTGGATTTATATAGAAGTTGAACGCACAGCAATTCGGTATTGGCCAATCACTCATGACACCGATTGTGACGTCCTACACGATGCTATAATTGGCCAACTTTCAAACCCGCGCACATCGAGTTCTAGGCAAGAAGTATAAAATCTTGTCAGATTTTATTCTTTCAATATCGTTGGGAATAATGGTAATGTTTTTGGGTTAGGTTTCGATCGAAAGTTGCATTTTCCGAATGGAATATTGTGATAAATTTGTCGATAATTTTCCAACGAAATGGCCGAGTGGAACGGCTAATAATACATAGCTGAGATAAGAGTGTGTTTTGCCACGATCGTCACGTACGATGTAGATAAGGAGGCGACAGATCGGTTCCGCCATTCTGGATTTACGAGCGGCCGGTGCGGCGGCAGGCACGCGAGACCGGCCATGACTCTTCGAAACCGATCTCGGAATAAATAAATGAGACAGCAGCGCGCGCCTTCGATTCTTATCGGTTGCTGCTTTTTATCGGCCGCGAAACTTCCTCGATTAGTGTTCGGGGAGAAATTCACGTGAGACGATCGTGATCGGTGACTCGCCAATGTCGGAGCTGCTGATCGGCCAAATGCCCCGTTCAGTAGTCACAGCCAGGAAGTGGCCAGACGCCCGGACCATCGGAAATTTTCGACGGAAAATATCCACCCAACCTATCATGCATTTGTCTGGGAATCTTACAGTCCAACAAATTTTTCATTTCTTACCGAAAACAACTGAAAATATTTGCAGATCAGATGAAATTTCCTGAAAAAGATTTATGCGACATACCTTGTTTACCTAACGAAAAGTTCTGTAATTTTTGATATACAGTAAACCCTCTCAATAGTTCCGCGCATCGCGGAAAGGGGCAATGTTTTTTCAAGAACGCGGGTTCCCTCACTTTTTTATCGTCCGACACGGGGCAAAGTGGGATTTTGGCGTTTCGCTGTATTCCAACATTTCCTATGTGTTTGTTTGCATTGTTTATTTACAAAAGAGTTATTATAATACAATTTTTGAAACATATTTCAGTTTCCATTTAGTATTTACCATCCGTTCGAACATGACCTAGGAAGTCGAAATCAATTTGTAAATTCAGACATATTTTCAATCCATTAGTAAGTATCAATAAATTAAGCATAATTAAAATCTGAATTGCATGACTTAATAGTCTTCTCTCACACTCTACTTTCGTTTTTTATTTGTTTCATTTGGAGTTGAGGATGATTTTTTACGTCTTGTTTAAAAAAAATTCTATTTCGGGAGAAAGTGGGATGTGTTCCGTTTTGATTTAGGTTCACAGAGATAAGTAACAATTCTCTTTCCCTATCTCTCTCTCTCTCTCTCTCTCTCTCTCTCTCTCTCTCTCTCTCTCTCTCTCTCTCTCTCTCTCTCTCTCTCTCTCTCTCTCTCTCTCTTTCTCTTGAGTTGTGTCCACGGCTCGTAGTAGCGAGGACACTAATAAATAAATTTTTAATCTGTCTCTCTCTCTCTCTCTCTCTCTCTCTCTCTCTCTCTCCCCTGTCTCTCTCCCTCCCCTCTCTTTCTCTCTCTCTGTCAAACCTTTCCAGAAGTAATTTTAACAACCCGTCCCACTTTGCCCCTGGATTTTCAGATTTCTCAAAAAAAAGTTTTTTCGTAAAATTGAAATTTGGAATATTAAACAGATACTTTTTTTTTTAATATTTCATAATAAGTTAGTTGAAGACCTAAATAAGGGTATCTAAACCACACCTAACCATTCTTATGCCTCAGATTTTTTGTATACGAGTTTTTCCAAAACCATCCCACTTTGCCCCTACTTCCCCTATTATCAGTATTATATTATTTTTTTGTCATTACATTCTTTATATTGCCCACGCACTTTAAATTCACTTATTACACTTGCAACATAAAATATTGTTCGACGCATGTGCAAAAGTGTTTTTTGCACCAACTTGGCCTGCAATCCTCCCATTCAGAGAAAACAGTTTCATGCACTCGTATCGAGAACTACTATTTTAACACTACATATGTAAAACTCAATTTTACGCACAAGGGCGAAATTTTCATATGCCAGTAAAATCGTGCTCTACAAACGTCGTGTGAAAAAAATATCCAGCGATAAACCAGCGAACTGTCGATCTCGGATGACTTTGTCCTTGTTGCATAATATAATATTATAGATGTACTGAGAAAAATGTATTTTACCGGTTACTATCCCTCGTCTTTTAAAATAGTGTATTATAGCCCTTAAAAGGAATATTGTAACTGGTAATATCCTCCATATTTTAGCATTTATTTTTGACAGGTTATACGAAACTGTATTAAATTCTTCTATTTTAAAAGAATGTTTCATTACGACTAAAAGAAGGTATTTTTAATATTTTCATTTATTAGATGAATTTCCGTAAACAAAATTGCTTTTAGTTAAAGAGAAAAGGGTAAAATAAACTGACATATAGGTTAGAGTAACTAAAATCTTCGTCTTTTAACCGGTAATAGAAATATGGCTATCCCTATACGTAAAATACTATCTTTTAAGGGGTATAAGAATTCTAATACTGCCTAAAAGACTCTTCTCTATGTGTGCGAAATATTAAAAACGACAGAATTTTTGTCATTGCCTCTCAACTAAATGGGTTTGGTGCATTTTTGTTGTCAAAATAAGGAGAAACATACGAAAAAATGTGAATATAAAATTATTGTACTTTTTATGACATAATTCTATCATGCTTACATTGCTAAAATTTGATTAATTTACGAAACCATAATATAAACTATAAATAAAATTTAAATGATTGGATAACATTTTTTGAAAAATATATAAATACATATTATTTCAGACGAAAGTTTTTTAATGTATCAATTTTATTTTCAGGTAAGAATTTTTGGATATTCATTACTTCTGGGCGATTGCAGTCAAGGTTTTTATTCCATCTTTGATTTTACAATTATATAATATAATACAAATTTAACTTTTAATTGTTTATAGAATATTTATGTAGGTACGCAATACTATTTTCGCGATTGCAGAAATTTATACGAAGTACTGTAAAGGAATTCAATAACTTTTGTGATATCTATAAACGTTTGCTGTTTGAAATTTATCAGTGTATCTAATACGCAAAAAAAACGAAAATTCCTGAGACAAAATATTTAGTTTATAATAGCAGTTTACAGGTAGAGGATTCCAAATAATCATTTATAACTTTTTAGTAAATAAGAAGAAATCGATTCTTAATATTACCAAAATCACGACGAAATAAATTATAAATGATCGTTCGTTTTCCAATATTGATTAAAAAGAAATGTTGGTTTAAAATTCGAATTCATTTTTTAATATATTAAGAATTTATGAGACTGATTTTATTTTGTTCTAATAGTTTGGTTTTCTGTTATATATAAAATATATTGTTTGTGCTTTTTTGTACATAAAAATACAGCTTGTATATTCTAATTAAAAAATGTAAATTCAATTAAATATTTATTAGAAATAGTTAAACAATTAAATAAGAAAAATTTTCCTAAAGAAAGCAGATATTTTCCTTTTATAAGAAATATTTATTAAAAATATTTTTTAAATGGAGTAAATCTTTTCTTAGCGCTGCTTAAGTAAATGTTTAATTTAATACCGAAAATTTCCGTTTAGTGTGGATAAATTTCTATTTGATATGCACTTTTATAATATCTTTGAGAATACGTTGTCATATTCTGACATTTTTTTTATTAATTATTTAATTAGTTACTCTCATATAAAGCCTCTTTTATAAATGAAATCATTTAAAATTAAATCTTCAAATAAAATAGCAATAATTCCTAATAATTTCATGCTATTATTTATTTGACAATTTTTTATGATGATGGGAAATAAAAAATGAAAGTTTATTTAGCCAATGGAATTTATGAAACCAAGCAAATGTTCAGTATTTTATTAAAATATTCGTTATATTACACTTATACGAAAGTAAATTTAAAAAATATTAGATATATGGAGTTGGAGTTAACTCTTGAATACATAAAATATACGCGTTGCTCGGCTATTTACAAATAAGAGGAATAATTTGCGCAGACCTCATTCTCAGCATTATGTCGAATAGCCGTATGACTGAAATCGAATGGCATTTCAACCTGACTAATTTAAGCCATGAATCATACTCAAGAAAGGAAACAGTCGCTTTAACGACAGTACTCGATAAAACCTGGAATTATTTGAGGAAGATAAAAGGATTCTAAAAAGCTTTTTAAAATTGCCAATAATTTTAAACCATAATTTTCAGGTGGAATTACCTGTCGTTGAAAAGAAAATTTTGTACTTTTCGTTTCCCGATGAACTGTCGGTAACTTTCGGTTCTGTTAATTTTATATGTTCAAAATTTTAATTATTAAATTTCTGAGCGAAATTCAGAAAAAGGTGGTATGTAATAAATTAAACACACTTTTTCAGTTGCCTCAAAGTAATATAGAAATCAATATTTTTAGATACGTCTTTTAAAAGATTTAAAAACAGACTCACATCAATTCTTCTGTTTCTCACCAAGACAAGAAAAATTCTTTTTGAAAAAATAAATTTTCGATATCATTTAAAAAAAAAAAACAAGCAACTTTTGAAATGTTCCGCGTTTGGGGTAAAAACTATCACCCCTCGAACGGAATAAATGAAAATAAAATGAGAAAAAAATATTTGTACATATTCGTACAAAAGGTTGGGATACATTTTGTATCGATCGTCCATTCTACGTTTCGCCGGATGTATTCGTCAATGTCAGACGCCTTTAAAGGTGATAAGCCGCTATAACCTTGACAAAAGGAGGAAAAAAGTGATTTCAAGAAGGACGAGTACCTAGGCTCAACTGATCAAATTAGAGACGTTGGGAGGATCAACAATTGGATGGTTACAATTAGTGATGAAGATGTCATCGTTGATGTTAGTTGGGCTCCCGCGAAAAGTCTGGTGCAGCTATGACGGGTTGAGAGCCTCTGGTGGCTGATTTGTCGTTGGCGTAAGAGCCAGCTACGAATCCCTACGCTCACTGTGAAACCACGATGACACACCGGCCGACTAAGCCTACGACTCGGCTTGAGTATGCTCCCAGAGTTGCTGCTCGAAAATTCTCGTCCTTCGACCCCACCTGGACATTGCAAAAATTCCTGCTGATTACTTTTCAAATTTAATTCCATGGTTTTGAAAAAATTTCATAATTTGTTATATAGTTCATCCCTTTTCTGTTTAATCGGTTCTGGAAAATATCAAATTTTAACAACCTGTATAAATATTTATTAGCTGCAGACTCCAGTTCAAGCGATTAGACAATTTTTGATACACAAGTGTAGGGGAGAGTGGTGTAAGTTGGCACGGTTTTTTTCATTTTGCTACAGAATTTTTTCAGTAATGAATTTTAAAACGTACTGCGGTATTCGAAAGATCATAAATTTCGTCAAGTTTTTAATCCAGAAACTTTTTTCTATCGTGTCTCAGAAAAAAGTTACAGTTGACTTATCAAAATGTGAAAAAAGTCATTTTTTTCAAAAGGTGGTGTAAATTGGCACATGTTGAAAAATTAAGGAGGAAATTATTAATAAGCCTTAGAAAAATTGTAAACCACGTGATTTGGTGCTACGGTATTACTGCTAGTCTTATTATATTATTGTCTTATTCTAATCTTATATAAATTTATATAAATTTTGTTATTTTAATTGCGCCACGTGAATGTTAATTTTTCGTGTAAAAAGGGTGTTATCGCCTGTAAACATGTAGTAAATAAAGAAATAAATAATATAATATATATATTCATATATAATATACATAAATAATACATGCCAACTTACACCACCTTCCATGTCCCAACTTGCACCACATGTATATTTTTTATATTTTATGTAATAAATTATTTACCCGATATTTTTTCGTAACATAACAAATACCAATAAAAACGGTTTTAAAAATAAAGTAAAACGCACACTTTCCTTAATTAAAATTCGAATGCAAAATATTCTTTTATGTGCATTCGACGACACAAATTGACACTTTTGAACTATCGAATATTGTTTGTATGTCGTATTGCTTCGAAGGAAGCAAGTAACAACGACTACGTACTATCAAAAGTTGCCGTGTATTAAAGTTAGTTGATAGTATAGCAACGGTAAGTCTGGCAACACTGTAACGCTTAAAAATTGGACTGTGCCAACTTACACCACTGCCAACTTACACCACTCTCCCCTAATAATTCCTAAATAATAAAACATGCATTATATTACGAGTAAAATACAGTAAAACCTACGATAGAGTTTGTCATCCTTTCAGATTACCTGCGCCAGGGTATTTTTTGCTGAAGATAGATTCCCTAAGTATATATAACATTTTGACCGGCATCAGAATGGACAAATTCATAGAAATTCCAAATCAGTTTTGGATGTGGATGTTTGCGAAAGAACGCTACCGAAGGCCGAACTGAAAAACTACATGAGGTCTGGATTGAGCAATAAATATAAATCACTTTCTACAATAATCAAATTAAAATTTACTCTATACACGAAATTAAAGTACAGTCATTGGAGTTAATTTTTAAGATGATACGATTGTGCAAGACCGAAAATTCGTGGGTTCGCAGTTTCCTGTGAAAGAAATCTTATATGGGTGATTTTCAAATAACTGTATTATTTTGCAAGCGATTATGGCGAAATATAAAACTGGTTATATACCATAACTTTTAGGACATTTCTGTTTTATTTCATCAAATGTATGTGTTCACAACGTAGTGCTACTACAACTTGAATTTTAAGGAAGTTACACTGAAAAATTAAAAATTATGCTTTTCAAGACGTTTTTCTCGATCGATTTTACTTTCTCCCTGTCCAAAATATTATAAATTTTTATTTTAAATTATTTGCAACTGATTTAAGTTTAAAATAGTACATTATTAAGTAATAAAATTATACCTTTTTAATCTCTTCTTTGCTTTGATTCTATTAGAATTCGGTAGTTTCGCTGCATCACTTTTTCGCATTTTATCATTTTTCTTGACGTTTCTTGTTGTTATTTTCCGAGTCCGAGCCATTTTTATTACAGATTTTCCACACCATTCATATCGCCCAAATCGTTAATGGAACTGACATTCACGGAAATGACATATCGAATTTAACGAATTATTAGAAAAAAACTGCAACAGTTTTTAACTTTTCCGAATACATTTCACAAAACCCATATGTATACTATTATTGTAAATTAAACATTTTTTAAAATATTATGTTGTATTAAATTGGTAGTATAAAACGGAACTGACTGAATATTTTTATAAATACGTTAGTTTTGGTAAAAAAGTTGTTTATTCATCTGAGTTTTCGTTTATTGCAATAAATAAAAGGTTAACTATCTACAAAGTTTAAACTTTACATTAGCATGGAAAAAATATTTTATAAAATGTAATAAGATACACAAAATTATCTCTGAATTAAAATTAACTTTTTCATTAAAAAATTGGCGACAATGTGTAGACAGTGTTTCTGAAATGTAGGCTCACAATTTTAGGACGATTTTTTTAAATTGTGGTACATGTCAAGTCGATTTAGTGCCTTCATGATTTATTTTTAATTTTTTGCACCGGATGAACTTATAAATGAGAAAATAAACTTAATTTTTCTTCGGCGACATGTCACGGAACTGATATTTAACACACGTTTTAGTTAATAAAAGGGTGTAATCTGTGTATGTGAGTAAACTAGTATATGTACCAACTACAACTGATAATGACAATATTATTTACTCAGAAATAAAGCTAGTACATTCTTTAATAATTTCTCGCAAGGAACATCAAATATCACAGTTATTTGAAAATCACCCATATCTTAAGAGGTCTAGTGAACTTAAAAGACAAATTAACAAATATATTAACGTATTTAAAATAATTAAATTATAAAACAGTCGACATAAATAAAAATTAAAATTGTGTTACAAAGGTAATAAAAACCAAAAAAATAAAGAAACAACGAATACCAGAAAGTATATCAAAATCTACAAATACGCAATCGATAAAATAAAAATACGAAAAAATAACATAATAAAAAGTAAAGTCAATGACTCACCAATTTCATTTTAATTACATAAATGTACGAACCAACATAAATGAAAAAAAATACATGTAAAATCTCGTTTCTTTTCTACATTGAAAATTGGGTAAACACATTAATCACATTTCGTGCGTCGTCGAGGGTCACCTTTTTCTTAATCAATTGTTGTTGTTGACGATTTTAATCGAGTTCACTGAATACTGTGCACTGCAGTTTTGTTATTTATGACAGCTGATTATAATAATAACTCGAATTTCTGACTTTTTTCATTGAAATATTAAACTTCTTCGAAGTATTTGAATATACGAAATGTTTAAATCTTGAATGATTGTCGAATTGTTCTGTTGATAGAATATCGCATATTTGTGAAGGTGAACGCCCCTATAAATGACTTGTGTCCTCTGAAATGCGCATAATAAGAGATCGAGTATTCAAATAAAGACGTTGTATGTTCATACGCGTTTATCTTGATCTTTTGTTTTATATTCGACATATTTTGTAACTTTTTCAAAATTTTATGCCAAGTCATGATATTTCTTGATATACCAGGTTACAATAGTCGTAGTCCATAATAACTATTTTAATCTCAGAAAACAGTGACGTCACGATACTGTATTATGAAAAACACGCTTGCTATCATTTTAATATCGAAATATTTATTGCCTGATTATAATTTACAGAACTAAAAATAACTGGTTTTATAACGTCATTAAATCACGATAATCATATATTAAAAGCTATTAAAATTTGGAAGTATTCACTTTATAACAATAAAAAATAATGAAATTTTTAAAATAATGCTAAAGTTATCAGTATTTGCATCAGTAAATTAAATGAGATATGTATGTACATTATGCCAACTGGCATTAGTCGGGAAATTTTACGTTAGTCACTCTGTAGTACATTCGTAATGATTCAACAATTTATCCCGTCGGATTGTTGACTTTTAATAATTGATAAGAGATTGTTTAAATGAAATTGAGTATCACATCTAGAAATTAGAATACATACTTCGTAAATTTGTTGTCGCTAAACAATTTTTTTCAAAAAGTATATTAATAAAAAACATTGTTAATTAAACTCAAACATTTACAAAAAATTACTACAAAAATTACAAAAGTACTAATAATGATAAAATGTATGGCTAAAGTAATTTTTTTATATCTATTATATAGTAATTTTTATATCTATTATATTAATATTTTGTTCGTTTGTTAATTTATATCAGTTTTTAGTTTAATCTATAGAACGATTATTGAAAAATGTTTGACCATGCATAGTATACGTATCTCATCAATTAAATTTTTTTCTAATATGAAAGATTTATAGCACATGCGTTTATTTTAATAAGCCCTTACAATTCCCAACTAGAAAAGTTGAAAAGTGCTGAAATAAAATTACATTCGATTTGGTAATAATCCATTATAGACAGTTGAGTCTAATTTCTGAATCTCCCTTAAATTTATGTATTCAAACTGAAATTTTGAAATAGTAAAATAAACTACTCAAGCAATTCGTGGCCCACCTGACCAGCCTTGACTACTTACATTACTGTACGTGAAAGAACTCTTCACCCAATAACATTTTCATTTTAATGTTTTCACACAGAATTCAATAAAATTTATAAAAAAATTCGAAGCATCAATAATGTGAATAAAAATTAATTATAAGTTACTGCAGCATTTTTATGATTTTTATTTCAATATTAGCCATTTATTATAATTATTTTTTACGGAGAATAAAACGTCTTAAGAATAATATGCAATATAGATATTTTTTATGATCTTTCTATTAAAAATATTAATTGGTAGTAACAAATATATTAAGTAGTTGTGAAAAATGTGATTTAATTTTTAAAGTAAATTTTTCACATTATGTGTACCGCAAAAACTTAGGATAATAGTCCATTCACGTAAAAAACTATTAGCATATGCGACATTCTGATATGAACAGTTATAACTACAATAATTCTTTTGAAACCGATCCGCAAAAAATATACATTATATCCCCCGAATTATACATAAATTTATATTTATATGAAAATAAAAGCGCATTATCATTCTTTTTTATGTATATGCAAAAATAATTTTTTAAATATTTTTTTGAAACTGTAATTTAACGAATGTTGACATATCTTTTCTCTAACTTTACCAAAAAAATGTTTCCAAATTTTTTGTCAAACTACTACAATTATTAAAAAATTATAAAAAGTAACAGTTTTTCTTTAAGTGAGTGGTCGGAATTACTACTTAAGTAGTAAAATGCGGACGGAAATCTTACACAGGTGGCATTATTACTTAAGTAGTCGGTTTACAGGGTCCGCATTTGACTACTTAAGTAGAAGCTCCATTTATCTATGTTTTTCTTTGCGCAGTAAATTTTACAATACATATTGTACATATTACGAAATACGTTTTTTTTCGTGTAAAATATTATTTTGTTATAAATCTAAAATAGATACACCAAACTCATAGAAATATGTTTAATATTGATTATAGCTTGTAAAATAAATGATATTGTTTCATATATTGAAGAAGTCTACGCGTAATTGATAAATCGCTAAATCAATTGAGCTGTCGATTTATCGATTTTGCAGTAGGCAATCAATATCTCGAGTTACACGATCGATTAGTCGATAAAGAAGCTGTTGATCGATCATTTGAAATACGGGTAGGTTAATTCGATACCCACTATTTATGTTTCAAGTTACTGACGAGTCGAAAATTACAGTTACAAAATCATCTTAAAAGTACAGTCCAATATGAAATCGGAAGGCTTAATCCTTTAAGAATAGTAAAAGTTTTTAAACTAACTTCAAGTTTCGACTCTTTTCTCCTTTTAATAAACGCATAGAAAAATCAAATTACTTTGATCAATTTCTTTATAAGCTTAATATAAATATCGTATATATATTTTATTATTATTACTTTAGTTTTTAAATGTAATTAAATTATAGAAAGGAAGTATTAACTCTTCCGTTTAATACTTTTTTCTTTTGTGTCTTTCGAACCAGTAAATATCTGAAAAAATTCTTGGAACTTAATTCTTTCAAAATCCAACTTGAAATTCCAATTATAATAATAATAAAAGCTACTTTTTGGGGATATGATATTCTTCCGAGCCCGTTTTCAAAAGTGTAACAAATTGCTTTTTGGACACTAATGTTGACACAAAAGTGTCCCATTTTTCCACGAAACTCTTAGAAAACATTTCTTTTAAGTAAAGATTTCACATTTTACAATTAAAAACATTTTGACAAAATGATCAAAATCGACAAAGAAATCTCCGACAAGCCCAATGGGGAATTTTTCGAAAATTCAATGAGATTAATTGAATGGTAAATAAGAGCATTTTGTCAATAGTATTGTCATTGTAATGTTATTAAATTATTTGTAATGGTATAAAATGTTTGAATGTTCAGAAGTCGTAATAATATATGTGTATGAAAAGGTCTCTTCTTTTAGAAAACAAAAAATACCTACGACAAAATTGCAGATTTAATAGGAAAATATAAAGGCAGTATTTTCATGCATCTTTGTTCAATTGTTAGAATCGTAGTGACGATGGAAAATTTTGTATGCTTACGTATAGATAAGTAAAGGTTAATATTTTGTTATAACCATCATTTTTATTCCGCGAAATATTAATAATATATTTAAAATTCCTGAAAACATTAACAGGGACACAAAATACGGAAAACTGTCCGGATTTAATGTCCATTCTATTTGAACATTGTTTTTTTTTGTATTAGAAGAATTACAAAATAGAAAACAAATTGTTTATTTATGTTGTAATGTATACAGTCTTTATAAATAAATAATCAGAAAGAAACAAACAATTTTCATCATTATATACAGTTTAAAAAAAAATGGAAGAAGTTAATATTATACACCGTGTAACGCAACTTATGACACCCCGTTTACCTAGAGGTGAATGTCTATAAACTGAACTCGAAGTTCCTCTCCCAAAATTTAATCTGAGGCTTAGAATTTGATTGGCAAGCCATTTTTTGAAGTTATGTTAACTAGTCAAAGTTCATATTAAAGTTATTTTTTACTTCTATAATTCACCTCTGAGGCTCTTTGACCTACATTGAATATTTCTCTTGTTACGGCCATAAAAAGGGTGACTAATGCCAATTTTTGCAATTTTTCTCGTCCAACTTTTTTCCCTAAAGAGCTAACGAAATATCACAATAAAGAAGGTCTAGGCCATAAAAAACGAACAATTTGATCCATAATCGGGACCCAGTAAACGCAAAGTTAAAAATACGAATTGAAATGAATTAAAATGAATTCAAGTGAATTAAAATGAATTAAAAAGTGGATTCAATTAATCATTTTCATGCGTTTTAATGAATTTTAATTCACTTGAATTAATTACAATTCGTATTTTTAACTTTTTATTCGTTTTCGTTTACTGGGAAGCGATTTGATAAAATTTAAACCCACAGGGAGTATTTTAAGATGGCAGAATTGAAAAAAATCTTGAATATGGACTTTCACTAATTAACATAACTTGAAAAAGAACCGAGTTATTGCAAAAATGGTGATTTTTTTTTCCAAATTTCGGCAATCAAATTTGAAGCCTTAGATCCAATTTTGGAAAAGGAACTTCCGGTTAATTTTTCATTTATCTCCTAGTAAACGGGGTGTCCTAGGTGGCGTTACACGGCGTATAATGTATAAATATTTAAAAACTGGACTTTCAAAAAATTGTCCATTAATTGGGGCAAGCATGAACATCCGTTAAGTTTTGTACCGGTTAATGACCGGGACATTGGCCGATCGCTAAAAGGGACTAGGAAAAATTGAATAAACAATAATAGAGACAGTTACATCCTTTTTTATTTCATGTTTTAAATATTAAAAAAACAGAAGTTTCGTCAGTCATCATTATTAATTCAGAAGTTTAACTTCGCTACTAAACAAATTTTGTTATATTCTGAGTGATTTATAGTTATATTTTTGTTAATTTTCTGCCAGAAAAAACTTACGTGGACATTAGTCGGGATATTTACCTTACGTTTTTATATTTATTAATATTTTATCATTAGGATGATAAATGATAATACATCGAGTCATTGCTGTTTATTTTTGGTGAGAAAATCACAACAAAAATTTTATATGGACGGTCCTACAAAGGATTAAAAGAGGCTAGAAAAACATCCACTTTTTTTTTGAAAACAAGATCTACAAAGGTTTTGTATGACAGATCAATAGTAATAATAATACTTAAAAAAGTAGTTTCGGAAATGATACTTTTCTGTTTCAAAATGTAACCTTGAAAATGACAAGAATTAAATGAAAATATTGTGAAAAATCACTTTTTAGTTGCCTTTTTTACAGTAAAAAATCGGAATCGAGAAATCCTGTGGAAGGTCCGCGCCCCTGGAAGATGACGTACGGCCCTGAAGTTATAGGTGGCGGTCGTACGGCGAGGCAGCATGCGGCCGTACGTTGCGCGGCGCGCGCGATGTTGGGTATGGGTGGGTGGGTGGATGGTTGGTCGTTCGGTTGGATTGAGCTCCTCTCGGAAAGACCGTGCGCTTTTAGGAAGGGCCAGGAAGAAACGAGCAAAGGCAGGCACGAACAGCCAGGCCATCAGCGCTCGTTCGGTCTTCCTCGGTCGTATCCGGGCAAGTCGGTACCAGACGAGCGGCGCCGATCTCTGTCGGATCGACTCGAACCAGTACCACCAGTGGCTGACGACTCGCCGTAGCGTCAGGTTCGATTTTTCTTCGGTGGCGGGGTTTCGCGCCCGAACGACCAACCGCACGGCCACGTGCGCCGACTGACAACCGATAACGGTAGTTGGAGCAGACTACGTATGTGTTTACGCACACCTACCAAACCGTGACGTGCTTCGATTACATTCCGAACTCCTCGGAAAAGGAGCTTTTTCGGATATTTTCGAGACTGGTGGGGAAAATTGAGGAAATAGTGCAGGGTTAATGACCGATTGGATTAATGTACGATATGAATCAAATCTTTTCTAAGATTGTCCTGCCGCGAATACCCAATCGTCGGAAGGATTATGTTTGGATGAGATACACTTAGTGAACCGCGATTATGATTTTAATCCTTTTTTTTTAAATCAGATTCTTTATTAAATCTTGGATGGTTTTAATATATGCAGTAATTTTATTCTTATATCGGCGTACTATTCGTAGGGTATTGAATTATAGTTTTTAAATAGCTATTGACGTCACTGTTTTTGGTAATGAATAAACAACGAATATTTATATTAGATATCCTTTTACATCAACATCTTATCCTACCGATTTATCAATAGTTGTTATAAGATGTATATGGATTAGACTAATCGGCTGGTGGTCTTCGGTGTATTAATATATTCTTAATCGATTTTTTTTCTCCCGACGATTTTTGTTTATTTACGAGTTCATTAAATTCACTGTATCGTTTTTTTGATTTAATGCATTATTGCCAAGAAATGATTCGTTCCTGCTAATCTTTAACTTATTTTTTATATCCTACATAAAAGTATTAATAATTATTACTTATATCGATTAACCAACCAAGAATCCACAAGTGGATTAAACGAAGGAGAAGTAATAGCTTTGCTCGGGTTTGCATTTTTACTCCTCGAATAAGATCGTTTCAATAATGCCTATTTATTGATTGATTAATCATGTGTATGGTGAAAAATTGTTTTACCAATTCTCCCATTGGCAAGGATAACGATTGATACGGATGCGCAATTGCTGTTCTTTTTTTAAACGATGACGTAGCAGAATGCAGCTCGTCGAGCGCGGAAGGAGGAAATGAAACTGAAATGTTTAAGTAAAAAGCATTGGCTGTTTTACGGAAATTAATACCGGAGAGGTAAATAATTGCAGCGGATGAACGCGAATTTCATTACCGTGATTGTTTCGCGGAATACAACTCGACTACGTGCATGCCTATATACATAAAAATTGCAGCGTCATCCATACTGCGACATTATTTTTTTATTGAAATAACGTCGATTGAAATACGATTAATCCTGGTCGATATAACGACGTTAATTTTCGTCGTTTAATCATTTTAGTAAAGTTTGCATTTCTGACGAGTTTTAAAAGAATATAACTAAAAAAATAATTTTACTAAAAACATCATGAAGCAAAACGCAGAAACAGTAGAAAATTAAAGTACATTTCATGAATTGTAAGAAGAATGCATTAAAAAAACGTGTGTAAAAGCGGGAATACAGGGAAACGGCGGGATTATGATCGCCGTCGAGGCCGTCATTGGCAACGGTTTGATCGAGTCGCGCGAGAATAAACCGTACGCATATATCGCTGTATTGCAAGAACAAGATCGAGAGAGTAAATGTGAGAAAAGGGAAAGAAAGAGAGAAAAGAGCGAGAGGGGAGTGCTCAACAGCACTGAGGGACGAGAGCCGAGAATAGAACGGAGCGAATGCGTCACTGATTTCTCCGAAATTAAATCGAATTGCATCAACAACAACAAAACCAAGCAAATACTTATTCACCGGCCTCCAAATTCATGCAAGGATAGATCACTGGAAGACTATGGAAAATATTCAATTTTTTGTGTAGTTGCAATAAAAAGTAACAGACGGAAAAAAGGAATTTTATTTTTTTAAGTCCACAGCACTGCAGGGTATTAGGGATGTGTCAGATGTTAGGAAACTTTTTTCGCCATTCGAGGAATAAACAAGAAATTTGTAAAATTGTAATAAAGTTTATTGTCAACGATTTTATGGCAATATGATTTACATTTCCTGGCCTATCAAATCTTTAAAATTTTTTTTTTAAATTAGGAATGATCCAAAAACTTCTTAAAATTTTTTCCAAAAAAATACAGTTCCTTTATTATTTATGCGAATTTCATGTAATTTTTGTGAAAATTTACAATATGAATGCAAATTTTCTTGTAGTTACGTGGCCTAATATTTTTTAAAACCAAAAAAAAAGAAAGATAAAATTGTAATGCTCATATTGGATTTGTCGTTGTTTAAAGTTCCGCGAATTCGAAAACTTTTGTTTTCCGGATCAGACTTTTGACACTTTTGAAAAAAAATGTTTTCCTATTTTTTATTTTTGTTCATTTTATTATTTTATTGTATTAATTCTTTTCTCTTTAAACTTATGTTTTTAAGGGAAGTCACAACACTCAAATTCAATTAAAAAATGTGAAAACAGTATTTCTTTAGTATTTTTGACAAGAAATGCAGTGGTGTAACAATAAAAAGTGTAAGAAAATTGTTCGACGATGAAAAAAAAGAAAATTTGTCTTTTTGAAATAATGCTACTATATTTTCCTACATTAAATTAAAAATTCCTATAAATCTAGAGTGAATAGAAAAACATATTTTCTAAATAATTACGCATGGATTATGAAAAAATCCGTTTTTGTCAAAAAGCTTCTTTACATTTGTTATCAGAGCACCACTGAATTCCACGTTGAAGATTATTCTAGAAATAATTTTTACGACCCCTAATTTTATCGCGAAAAAGAATTTGTTTTTTCGGAAAAATGCGTCTTAGTTTTTCTAAATTAATTTGAAAAAAATTTGAGTGATTGTAAAAACACATTTTCTAAACAATTGATTTTGAGTGTGGTGACTCCCCCTAAAGTTACATTGAAAAACTTTCTGGATGACGTTTACCAATATTCAATATTTTACATAAAATCAAAGAGATGGAATATTTTTATCGTGTGAAATAGAAAACAAATAAATAAATAACTTTTTATTACATACTTTCTATAAATAATGAAAATGACATGACCAATTGGTACCATAAAAAAACTGGACAACATGTCGTAATTTTCGTTGAAATCATCACCTTTCATGCAAAATTATGGTAGCTTATCGAATAATTGATAGAATGTCTAGTTTGAAATTAGACTAAAAATCTAAATCTAAAGTTAAAATAATATTTTGAAATAATGGCTACCCGATTTATTGCATTAAGGATTATTAATAAACGGATTTATAAGATTTACAATATCTTAGAAATTCAAAATTCTATCAAATAATCTGAACAAATTTGTTAGTATTAGTATGTGGTTGTTCAGTATTAATTGAAAACATTTTTTAAGAAAAAGGCTAATCCACAAACCAGTGAACCTGAAAAACAGTAGATGTATAAACTTTATTTAAACGAAGCAGTTTATAATATTAACGGCAAAAGAATGCACAGGTAAAACAGATAAATATAATTTAAATCCAGAATTTACGAACATAAAAAGAATTTTGCAGGATTTGCGGATGAACATGCTAGACACATATAATTAATTGAATTTTTGTTAATGAATAATATGTACTCCACTCCAAAATATTTAAGAAATAAATTGTAAAAAACTTAATTTATTCTTTCTTGTTTACTCTAAAAACGCAGCAGACTTTACCTCGAATGGCGGAAAATAGGTAAAAATAATGTGGAATAAGTGGAATAATTAGGCCATTAACTTTGTGACATTCAAGGGTGGAAATAAATAGAGGTTTAAGGGCGCGAGGCAACTGGTCAGAGCGCGACGGAGGAAACCCGAAAGAAGTATCGTTCGGCGCGGGAAAATAAAGAAGGAAACGGGGAAAATTAACATTTAAATCGAATCCGATAAAAACGGGAGGCTGTCGAAACGGGGTGGAATCCAAAATGGAAGAGGGAGAAAGAAGGAAGCGGAAAAGAGCCGAAGGGGACTTCCACTCGGTGCGGGAAAGCCGTGAGAACCTATGGAAAACTATGGAAATGAAATGGAATAGAACTGCAGGAAACTTAAGAATGCGTACGTGCGTAATTTAGGAGTTTAATCATGGAATAACTTGGAAAGTTTTTGAAAATTTACATTGATGATCAACATCAATTACATTGAATTTCATGGTTTTATTTGCACACGAAAGTGCATTTTTTGGGAATTTACCATTTTATAAGAATGTTTGACAGTAATAATTATCAATTTTTCCGGCGTACATTAATTAATATATTATAATTATTGTAATTTTGTGTCGCCCTTAGTAAATTAAATTTTCAAGAACATTTCGATGCATGCATTCTCAGGCATCACCTCACTCAACATCTGAATTATCGGATAGCACACCCCCAGAATTTCCTAAACATGATTAATGAATTTCGATCGCAGTGGCCCTACGAATTCATGAAACAGCGTTTTTCACTCCTGAAACACTTAGTATTCGTTTAGCGCGTCAACGTCTGCCCACGTGAAATTGAAGTGTGCGAGAGGAGAAAACAGTCGTTATCAAATTAAATGAATAATCGTGAACTCGTACGAAAAGAGCGGGAAAGTTAAATTGGAAATCCAGCACAGGCGCAGGCAGGCTAGGTGGGAGGCGGAAAAATCGAGAGCGGAAAAGCGGGAGAATCGAACTTGGGCGCGAAACCAACGGCCGACCCGAGCCACGACGACGGCTGGAGGGGGAGGGGGCGATGGAGCAGCGGAGGAGGAGGAGGGAGAGGAGAGAATTTCTGGGCACGCGCTCTCCACCTGCTATCGTGCACCGGCACGCGCCACTTTCCCCCGCCCCGTGGCGTTCGTTGCCCCTCGCTCTCATCCCCCACCAGCGTCCCCGGCCAACTCCAACGCCTCCTTCGCCGCATCGCTCTTTCCTCCTTGTGGCCCCTCGTGCACTTTGGATGCCTTCCAATATCCCTCATTCTCTCCTCCTCCTCCTTTCTCCTCTTCCTTCTCTCCATCCTACCTGCCTTCATCTCCTTCTCGTTCAGTAGTTCGCTTCATTCGGCTTCATCATTTTATACCTTCATCTCCCTCTTTCTCGCTGCTCATATACGCGTGCCACACGGTAACCGTTGGAGAACTAGAGTCAATCACTCCGACGAAACTCTGCGGTGGCTACACTAAAGACGAACGGAGAGAAACGGAGACGAGGAAACTACAGAGATAAAGAGTGGGATAGAACGACGCAGATTCCGTCTCCTTTTCACCTTGATCTTCGGCCATTCCACCTACTTTCCTGCTTCGCTTTCTCTTTCCTCTTCCTTCCTGCTTCGCGAGTATTATTTTCGGCTTTCGTACTTCCACTTCGTTCAAATATTCGCTTCATTCTCCGCCCTTCAAGCCAACTTCAATTTTGTTATCGCATTTTATTTTTGTAACTTTACATAATTTTACAATTTCTGTATAATTATTAAGCATTCATTAATAAATAGTTTTCGACTTAATCATTAAAGTTATTACAATGGAGAATATTACGACTTCAGTTAAAAATAGCGTCAGTTGATGGATTTCTTAAAAAATAGTAGAGAAAATAAAATCTGGAAAGAAATAAAAAGCAAAATGAAAGGAAAGGATTTATTTAGCAAGAATTTCGCGAACCAGTAAAAAGTCGCAATAAAATACAATGAATTCTCATAAAAATGAAGAAGAAAGCCAAAGCGTGTATCCCAATAAAAGGTTACGAGTGACGAAAATAGAGAATGAAAATGAATCACGAAACGGACAAAAGTAGAGAGAGGAAAAGATGCAATGGTCGGTGAATGTGAAGAAAAGGTGAAGGATGGGATGATATTAAGACTGCTCTTTTACCACGAAAATAAGAAAATACGAGAGAAGTAATAAAGGGTGTAAACAGGCGGAGAAAATAGAAAATGAGACATGGGCTCTGAATCAACCGAAACTCAGGTGGAAAATCAGTAGAAGAAATTCTCACATTCGTAATATTGCAGAATTACAAAAGGATTCATATGAATTTATTGAAATAAACAAAATATTTTATTAAAATCTTCTTTTTTATTAAAAAAACGGAGCATGCGCTTGGAGTGGATTGGGGATAATAAATAAAAGTTAACTTTTTCGAAAAAGAAGAAGATTGTAGGAATGCGACGTAAAAACCTGATATTAAACTACCATCGAAAAAGAAAACGATTCTGAAGTTTAAAAAGAATCGAAAAGAAGACTTCAACGAAATTAAAATCATTTAAGAAACGAAGTCTCGCCGCTCATGAAAAGATCGTTAGACAGGCGACCACCCAAGTTATTTTTTTAATTATCTATTTATTCTCATTAAACGAATAGTTTTTTTATGTGGCGTAACACCCATCTGTAAAAATGTCGGTTAATTAATCTTATATAGGTTTTATAATAAAAAATTATTTGTTTTTAAATGGTATTTAGTTGATGAGGAAAATGAACGTTTCGACAAAATTTTCGGAAGATAAAGCATGTTCGTTTACGTAAATTTAAAAATGAAACTCGCGAGACCTCTTGGAGCGAATCTTCCTTCCCGATCACTGCGCGTAGAAGTAAAAATACACAAACACTTTTCAGAATCAGTAGAAACGGAACGAATTGAACGCCCAATCCAACTAGAAATAACGATCTTCAAAATATTGTCATGTGACATTTATTTTTATAATTTAGATCAACCGCGTCGAAAATAGTCACAATGTGTAAAGGTTTCAAAACAAATTTAAAAACATACAAAAAATATGGAATTTGCGATAATTTCATCAAATTAATATGTAGCATTCTGCAGTTATTTATTAACGACTTGACAAAAATTCGATTCATAAGAAAGCGTGTGCTTTGTATTATTCTACTAGCTTGTAGGTTGTGGGTAACCATCACTTTTTTTTAGAGGCTAAGGTGATTTTGTATGAAAAATAAAAATTGTATCATAATATTAGATAATTTTATGTACTTTTGGATGAAAACTGTCATTTCCATTACATTCTCAATATGAATATTTCTATTTCGATTTAAGAGTCACTATTTTAGTTTTGGGAGATATTTAAATAAAATTTTGACTGCGAGATCGAAAATTTTAGAATCATTTAAAAAATTGGTATCTCTGGCATTTAATAGGTCCATCTCTACGTGTTTCAAACAAATATATATTTCTAGGTTCAATCATGTATTTGCGAATACAAAACACACCCGTTTAAATTGTATTAATAAAAAAATAGTAACAAAAATATAAAATAAAATAACTAAATAATTCTAAAAAATTGAAAAATGACGTTTGTATCGAAGTATGGAACAAAAAGTAATTTCATAGATAGGAGAAACAGTATTCTAATGTTTTAATTATTATTTTATGCAATATCAAACTGGTTGCATTCTTACCATCGTACGTTTGTATTAATTGAAAAGAATATTTGTTAATAAAAACATACAAATAATAATGTAATAATAATTTTAAAACGTTTATATTGACATTCCGTACACCCAATCGTTTACAACAAACAAAATGAAAAATATAAGTGACAATATTTATCTAAATGTTAAACGGAAATTTAAAAATAACCGTGTTCCTGGATTTTATAATGGCTGATTAGTTACGTCTGTTTTCACTGAATATATTGCCAGATCCTTTCACTAAGTTCGTGTTTCCTCATTTTTTCGAAAATGAAAAACATTCTCAAAATTCTCGTTGCCTGTACTGTGACAATTAGAATTATGCAGATAGTTGTGAATGCTACATATTAATTTAATGAAATGATCGCAAATTCCATATTTTTTTTATGTTTTTAAATCTGTTTTGAAACCTTTACACTGTGGCTATTTTCGACGCGGTTGAACTAAATTATAAAAATAAATCTTTTTCGTTTTGTTTGTTGTAAACGATTAAATGTACAGAATGTCAATATAAACGTAAAGTATAATCGAGTGCGTAAAGTTTACTTTACACACCGAAAAGTCGTACATAAATCTTTTTTTTTTATTTTTTAATCAGATTTCATCGGTTTTCACAAAAATCAAACATGAGAAGATTATTAGAAATTACTTTTCTCCGGCTTCCATATGGAATTAGGTTTTGATTTCTTCAAGACGGATAAAAAACGTTCTATTTACATTATTTTAGCGTCATTATTTACATTGACATGAACGTCGTTCCCCAATTGTTTGAAAACATCTCTTCAATTTCTCTTCTCTCATTTCTCCTTCGCATTCTCCTCCCTCGGTTTCGCTGTCACCCTCTCCCACTCGCGTTCTCTCTCTCTCTCTCTTGCAGTGTGTTTTCCGGTCTATCTGTATATCCGTATATCTCTGTCTCGTTCGCGTCTCTTCTCTCTGTCAGTCTGTCTGTCTGTCTCTGTCGTTCTCGTGGCCTAAGTCGGGTCGGCTCGTTCGCTATCCGAAACTCGAGTGGCGGTGGAGTGGGAGAAGGCGCGCGCGAGGGACACTCGTCAGAGTCGTCAGTTAGACTAGACTCGTCAGTTACTCGCTCGCGACGAGAGCCGGCAGTCGGAGTCGCTCCACGATCCCGGCACAGTCGGCATCTTTCTCCACAAGTCTGGCAAATCGCCGCTCGTTAGTGTCCGGCTTATCACGACTCGACGACGACCCCGAGGAGGACCGTGTCCTCCCTTTCGGAGATTTTCGTTAATTTTCGGCGACAGTAAGGAACCGCGACTGTTTACGACATTTCTTGAATGGGAACCCGGCATTCATTCAGCCTTCCCGTTTATACGATCCTCTTTTACGTTCGATCCTTAAACAGCGGGAGAGCGATGGATAATAATTGATCCAGAAAAAAACAGAGAGAGTAGGTTTGAGTGAAATGACATTTCGGTCGTTCGCAGTACAAATTGGTACGATTCTGTCCCGGAGAGGATGACTAAATATACATATAAATACGCGCGAGCCAAGTCGAAGCTCGACGAAAATAGTCGCGATTTCCAAAGACGAAATCATTATTACCGAGTGGAAAACGTATTCGCAAAAGTCGACGCTGAACAGACATGTTTTCGAAAAAGTGCTGCCGAATTAAGGATGCAAGTCAAAATTTCAATGCAAAATCTGGATTTGGGAGAAATGAGATTCAGATAGTAAAATGAAGAAGTCTGTTCGATTTATTTCATCAAATGGGATAAATTGTCGTCTGCAATCGTTTTTCAGTTATCAATTTCTCAAAAATGAAAACATCAGTTCTCAAACAGTTTTAAGTCAAAATTGAGAATTTCGGAAAGGAGTTAAACAAAACAACGTGATATCGAAAATATGACACAGATTCTAAAATACTAAAAAAATGATTATATTCCAAGGAATTTCAAGTGAAAACTTGAAAAGTGAAAATACTCGTTCACTTGTGGCGTTCGCTCCAATTTCCGCGACGAAAGTGTCGAGCAGTGATTTCGTAATTGGTAAAGTGAAAATTACTTACTTTCACCGTGAAATTCGAAAAGTACGTCTTTCAATTTTTTCGTTTTCTTCCGAATTTGGAATTCTTTTAATTCATCAATTCCCGATGTTAAAGTGACGGAAGGCAGTTCCTCTGGTTTCTCGAGAAGAAATGACGTGTCAATTGTTTTTTAAACGACGAACGTTTTACAACAACAAATGTTTCGTAATCGTTTAAAAATGGTAAATTCTTAGAATGTGTGACCCATCAGTTTTTGGAGATTTTGGTAAAAAAATTCAGATTTAATTGGTGAACATTTTTTTTTGTGGAAAAATGCAAAATATAGGAAGTGTACGTCAAAATTCGTTACTTTTAACGTCAGGAAAATAATGTGAATTTAATCGAATGTGAAAAACGAAATTTTCAAGCGATGATTTGGCAAAATACTGAGTGAAGAATTCAGGAAATGTTGATTCACGAAAGCAGAATCTGCAACTATTATGAAAATAAAGATGCCAACTTTCGACGCTTGAAAATTGAGCATAAGCAAAATCTGAGCGATCAGCTGTTCGCGAAGGAGTGCGTAGTGTTGTGACTCGGCATGTGATTTTCTCACGTTATACGTCGTTCACGGTGTCAGCGACTCGAGGCGAGACACGCTAAAAATATAACGCGCAGTTCGGTCCGTGACGCGAAAACAAAAGATCGCGATTAATTTCGACCAATGAAATCATCCAGCTCAAATTTGAACGATTGCTATTTTTAAGTCAGTTTTAAAGGAAACTTGTATTTGCAATTTAAAAGTGCGACTTTCGACAACATTTTTTGATTTGTGAGTCACGGTAATTCGTGAAAAATAGCAGTTCAGTGAAGTGGTCATAAATAATTGGCAATAAGGATAAAAAGTTTCACGAAATTCGAGTGATTTGTAAGTTGGAAAATATTGAAAACTTTATCCAACTAAAAATAAAATTTATAAAAGTGTTTTTAAAAAAATACGATCATATTTTGTGAAGTGTTTGTAAACTTTTCAAAATTCCAGCGGTTCTGTTAAAAGTCTGTCCTGTGACGTGTGTTTTTTTAAAATAAAAATATCCAGTTATTCGTTGCAATCGATGCATACGAGAAATATGAAGTAAAAGTAAAATATGATTGAGTGTTGATCGAATTGTTAGAAGCAGCGTTAAGTAGTGTTAAATATAAAACTGTTAAACGTTTCAAAAATTAAAAGTTTCGAACCTTAGATGCAAAAATGGTGCAAATTCAGGACTAGTAAAGTATGTGTCAGTGAAGTTGAGCAGTTTAATTTTACTCAGACAAGTGAAAAATATTTCTAATCGAAACAGAATTTATATTCAGCCGGAATAAATACAACCGATGGTAGCTTATAAAACCAAGATTAAGAGAAAAATATGAAATATATTAACATATTAAAAATAGATTTGCAAATAATTTGTAATTTTCAATCAAAATCAGTAAATGACAATTGCATAGAAAACTGATCGAAATGATTGAGAACTGATAAAATGAGTACATATCGAAAGTAACTGACATAAATTTCAGTAGTAACGGACGAAAAGTAGTAAATGACGATGGATTGACGAAACCAATTAGAAGGGAGAAAAGCTACTACTAAAATTTAATTTCAATTAGAAACAGTGAACAAATTACAGAAAATATAGTATATTAAGGATAAGAACAAGCAAATATGACAAAGTAAAAAAATTTATAAAGTTGAGGCAAATCAAAGAAAGTAGAAAAAGTAGAAAATTCTATGTACGCCTAGAAGCAAAAGAATGCTGAAAAGGAGAAATGCAAATTGATGAGGAATAAGTTGAAACGCAATAGAAATGAATTTGACATTAAATACAAAGACTTTTAGTAACGTCAAAAAAATAGAAGAAAATCTCGACAAATAAAACTGAAAAAAATAGAATTTTTCTTATTCGAAATATATTGATAAACGTTGATAAAAACATAAAAAAAGTAACCAGTAAAAAATTAAGAATTTAATGTACAGATTATCAGTGTTCATTGAGATTAGATGAAAACTTTCAATAAATGAAAAAAATAAAGGTTTAAAAATCACAAAATTGTATTAAAACTACAAAAAAATGATGAAATTCAAAAAACCAGAATGTGTTAAAAAGTCAAAATTGAAAATAAAAATTATCGGTAGAGAAAATGTTCCTGGTTGGTCGATGATTAACGTGTGATTCACGATATTTGAGATTGTTTAGTACACAAATAAAAATTGAATCGACGAAAATAATAACGCCACGTAACAATACGGTTTCGTCTCAACAAGCGGTAGCGTCGAGGACGAAAACTGACGGCAAACAAGTTAAAAATCGTTTGTTCCAGCTTGATATTTTTAGTCGCTATCGGAGATCCTGTTTTCTAAAAGCATTCGCGCATTTATAAATCGCGAATAATGAACGGGAAACTGACTAATTTCAACGTTTAATAATGCCGTCAATACGTAAACAAACGCAGAAGGGAATTTTTTAAACAAGTGTAAGGTAATTACGATTCAATCCAAGTACTTTCGATCGATATTGTTTGCCGACAAATGCCGGAATAATTGCATAGCGTCGATAATGATAACGACGATGAGAATTGCAAATGCACATTCGACATAATCTGGAAATCGGACGAATTTTATTTCACCCATTTTTTGTTGGTTGATATTAAAAATTGCAAATATATTCTGAAATAATAGTTCGACAATTAAATCTATTTAAATATTACGTTGCAGTTTAATCTGATATAAAATAAAAAAAGTTTAACTATTTATTGAGAATTGTTCATTCGAATCATACGACATTAAATTAATTTTTTAACTGTATAAATGAAAATAATGTGTGACAGCGACGACGAAGGCATTTAGGATTGTGGCGATTATATAGAATTGTGTAACGGATTTGCGTTAAAATTCAATCCACGCGAACGTTTCCAAGAAAACGAAAAAATTGGCAGTGCGAGCTTTGTTGGTGCGATAATTCCGAGTCTTATCAGTTTCACCAATACAACAATCACTCAGGTTTCACTCTCTTTTTCATTCTCCCCCTTTCTCTCTGTTTCTCTCTCTCTCTCTCTCTCTCTCTCTCTGACTATAGATTTCGTTCTCTCGCTCTCTCATACGATAGCGCGAATAAATTTATTACGATCACCGAGTCGAAATGTATCAGCAACGGACACGCGATAACAAAAAATTATTTTATTTTTGTCTTGGAAAAATGTCGGTTTTTACGAGTGACGTGCTCGTGAAATAATACAATGATATTTATTTCATTTTTGCCATAATTTGATGGCAAATTTGAAATAACTCGAATGATAAAATATAGAAATTTAAGGCAGTTTCTGTTTTTAGGAGAGATTTTTGAGTAATCCGACATAAGTTACGGACAAAATCGTATGGTTGTCTAGTGACTGGCAAAAAGCGACCATGACATTCAAATTTCGTTAAAGCGAAAATTTCGCGAGTGGACAGAAACTGTATTGTTCGCGAGTGGCTAAAATTGATAAAAGCACGATGAGGGGGTTGGCGGACCCCCCTCGTTCAGGGCCTCAGGCCCAAGTGCCGCCTGTGTGAGGAGGGAGCCTCATGTCTACCTCGCCAAGACACGCATCGGTAGTACTCCTGGAATGATGGTATGTTCCTGTCTCAAATATAATTATCATATCTTGAGGTTGTATTATAATTTTTCATACAGTCAATTACGAGTTGGTAAATGAAATTTCCAAGCAATTTTTATTAGATTTCAGGATCAAAAAAGGTTATAAAACTGTTATCCCTGATCAGAATTGATATTCGAAAGACGGTTGTATTCACCAGTTAACCCATTAACGCCCAAAGGACACTTTTTCTTCCTTCTATTTTAATCGAGTATTTTGTATCAAAATGGAAGTTGACAAAAATTAAGAGATATATATCCTACTGTTTTCGAGGTCGCTCTTCAAGATTCCGAGGTCAAAATTGACTTTCGGCCATTAGGAATTCCAATATGGCGCCGAATTTGAAAAAAATGCCAAAAAATTGGGAAATAGTTATTCTTACCAATTTTTTTCGAGCCCTTAGAATATTGGGATTCTATTGAAACTCTGAACAAAGGTGAATAAAATACTTCAATTTTAAGGAAAAATTTTACTTTTATACACTTCATCATTCTAACGACCTCAAAATGGCCGCAACAATGAAAATTTCTTTGAAATTTTCTTGACGTTCTAACTCAAAAACTACGATCTTTTTTAATACAATGGTAAGAATGAAAAGTTCTCAGAATTCATCTAGAAATATCACGGAATTTTTTTAGATTTTTGTAATGAATTTTTTTTTTTAATTTTTTCAAAATTGTAATTTATTTTCGAAAAATTCTGAAAAAAATTTATTGTATTCTCTCATGAATTCTATGAGTTTCTTCTCCTTTGTATTTTTTCCGAAAGTTGATAGTTTATGAGAAAATGAATTTTAAATATTATAGCTTAGGATTTTTTTTTCTCGAAAACTGTCAACAGTTGGAAAAAATTGCAAAGAACAAAAAATTCTTAGAATTCATTAGAGAATACAGTAAATTTTTTTTATAATTTTTCGTTAACGAATTACAATTTGGAAAAAAATTTTTAAAAAAATCCCCGAATGTCATAAAAAGATCTAAAAAAATTCCGTGATATTTCTGGGTAAATTCTATGAACTTTTCATTCATATAATTTTTTAAATAAAGCTCGTAGTTTTGAGTTAGAACGTTCAGAAAATTTCATAGAAATTTTCATTGTTGCGGCCATTTTGAGGTCGGTAGAATGATGAAGCGTATAAAAGTAAAAATTTTCCTTAAAATTGAAGTATTTTCTTCACCTTTATTCAGTGTTTCAATAGAATCCCAATATTCTAAGGGCTCGAAAAAAATTGGTAAGAATAAATATTTCCCAATTTTTTTGACATTTTTTTCAAATTCGGCGCCATATTGGAATTCCTAATGGTCGAAAGTCAATTTTGACCTCGGAAGCTTGAAGAGCGACCTCGAAAATGGTAGGATATGTACCTCTCAATTTTTGTTAACTTCGATTTTGATACGAAATACTGGACTGAAATTGACGCAAGAAGAAGTGGCCGTTGGCGTTAATGGGTTAAAAAATGTAAAAAAATCAGTCAAAATTACCGATTCTACAAGTATTTTAGCGTATTTTAACTTTTAATTTAAGAAATCGCAAATTCATTATTCTGCAGGGAATAATTGCAACCATTGGCCCGGAGCGTCGTATGTACGCCCCTGGTAACGCATGTAGGCGCATATCAGTGTGCACACGAGTATACGTTTATATATAATATGTGTATTATATATACATGTATATACAGTTGCAGGACAATAGATCGGTCGTCGACTAACGGGATTCTAGCGGGAGCTCGCTCGCTCGATTTCTGCAGGATAGCCGACAACGCACTCCCGATTGCGCCCGGGTTTGTCAGCTCGCGTTGTTCGTTTCAGAATCGCCGTTCCTAGGATGATGCTACGATTCCGTTGCACTAATGAACGGTTCGCGGACCGGCTAAGAATCGGCCAATCAGAAAGCAGCGCGCCTGCGCATCACCAGAATGCAACCGATCCAAGCACAGTTAAACAAGCCGCTCCTCGGGGGGACCTTTCCCAATCCGATTTCCTAGAGAATGCGACTTTTGAAACGAGTCGCTGTACCTTGTCATCGCTCCTTGTCATTCCGCGCCGTTATGCCATCCTGGTATTCAACGTTGTCATTCCTTTTTTGCTTCCAGAGCAGATCGAAACCCCGAAAATAAAAAACCCGAAAGGCCGAACTGAACTTTTTTTTTGAAATTTTAATCTTCTGGCCCTGGTAGAAAATCTGAACAGTTTTTATGGGCACAACCCAGAAACCAGCCAATTTTACTGCCCAAAACTTGCTTCCTAACTTCTAGTAAGAAATTGGTTGACAAATTGCCAGTTAATGCCCATTTTAAACCAGATTAGCATCAACCTATCTAGATTTTGCCCAGTTTAACTGCCTGAAAAATATGGTCTTCATTTACCATATTTATGGCTAGAAACTAGCAATGAAATGGGCATATATTAAAACGATCTTGCCTCAATAATAATCTACACAGTTTGGATTAAAAATATATACATAAACCAGTCAACTATCGAGCATAATCTCGTAGAACTTTTGGCCATAAAAAATGACTAGATTCTGGGCAAATGGGTGTTACATTACCAGAGGAAAACCAGCTAGAAATGTTGGCCAAAAACTGCGCAGAAACCAACAAGATTGGGCATAAACCAGCCAAAAAATGCTCCCTTTTTCTATCAGGGAGTTATTGATTTTTTACAACAATCTTCGGAAAGTCAAAATTACCAAAGTTAATAAATACTATCAATTTTGTTGATAAAGGTTGTGTATTATTTATCTATTGGTGGTAGTCTATCGAGAACGTTAGGTTAGGTTAAGCTGATTTTCAAGCATCATTCACAATAAGAATACATACTAATATTCTCTGCAAAATATCTCAGTCAATTATTTTCAAGTGTACTCTTTTGATTATTGCAGTCAGAATTGAAATTAAATTTGTTTCAAATCCAAAATGGCAACTAAAAAACATTTATTTTATATTACGCTGTAATGAAAATGATTCCTTATTTTAAGGAAAATTGCATAAAATCGTCCGAGATTTTAAGATAGTTTTTTGCACCTAAAATCGTCTTATATTTTGTCAATAAGTCGTTATTTATAAAATGTCCAAAATCATTTTTGTTACTTTCTTATTATGCAAAAAATGTATAACAAATTCTAGGTGTTTTTTATTTGACAATATCCAAATTCTAATTAAGCCAATCGAAAAAGTATACTAAAAAATTATAGACTAGGTCACATGGAAATCAATATTAATTTTTTCATGATGAGAATGAAGTTTAAAAATAAAACAATGTGCATCACAGGGGCTTAATCTGTTATGACATTCAGCTTCTATAGTAAACGCTTTTACATTCACGGCCACGAGACTGTATAAGTACCACGGTGCAAAAATTAATATTGTGGTCTACGAAAACCTAGTCACATTTAGGACAGAATGAAATCCAATTCTTGAAGATTTGAAATCTCACTTGAAAACGACGAAAATGGTAATTTTAATAATTGTATGGTATAATTTTCCGAATGGAAGCTATTCTCCAAAATGGCTTGTTAGGCATTTGATAACTACCACGATTTTGTAAGCGATAAAATGATGACAATGAACGATGAAAGTAAGACATGAAAATGTCATGATAACAATCGATGACAACTGATCATCATAAGGTCAAGATATCGATCAGCATAATATAGATTATGGAAACGATGGATACATATGAAGACTGGCCAAAATGACGATGATAACCACTTGATTTTAAGATAATTCGTATATTATGATCTTGATTTATATCCAGCAAATTTGGTTGATTAGAACTGGTGAAAACTGGTCAAATGTTCCGGACACATATCTGGGGGTCCATTATATATAACACGATAATCGTGATTCCTTATTATGGGGATATGAATCACATTTGGAATGAACGATGACGATCACTGAGGTTAAAAAATGTGTGTCGATGATTTTTTATAGCGCAGTATTTTATTCCCATGATTCTATAACAATACTAAGAAGATGAACGATGATTACATCAAGGTGATGAGAAATTGACAACAAAATATTAAGTCATCAGAACATCGAAAGTTTAAAAGATAAAAAATGAACTTTATAGAAAATAAATGATGAATTAGAATAATGAAATCAAATTACAGTTAACATTGAAGTTACCAGAAATAATGTTTTACTTCACGAAATGTTTTATGAAACAAACATAAGACTTTGCAAGAAAATTGGAAAAATTACCCAGAGGAAAGAATATAATTAAACAGAGTAACGGAAGTTATTTTTGAATAACGGAAAATAGAGAAGACGCTGACTATAATACGACTAAGCAGAAGAGGTTAGCAGAAAGAGAATGAAGTCGTAATAAAATGGAAGGAGTTGAAGTACAACGAAAGAGCATTAACTAACTACATGAATGAAAGGCAGAATAGAATGGCAAAAGCAGATGAGAGACGAAAATACGAGGCGTATAAAACTATATGGATCGTAAAAACTAGAGTGGTTTGAAATAGATTAAAGTTTCACTTATTTTTCGGAATATCGAATGAAAATCAAAGAATAAGTAAATGATTTAAACAAAATATTTTATGCTCATGATTTATGCAGAATATAAATAAAATTTTTTTAAAACCGACTTTAAAGTAAGTTTTATGTATGAAAATTATCTCAGCTTCAAACTAAAATGAATCAAGAAAGATATGATTTAGTATAAAAATTTCTTTCAATTGTTTCTGAAATATATTTACATTTATGATTTAAAACCAGAATACATATTTTGAAAATAGGTAAGAAACGAGAATTACTCATTGTAACTTTGGTTGAGGTAACATAATAGTTGCAATTTCGACTGTTGACGTTGGAAATTTAAAAAAATTGGTAAAATCGGGAATTATATTTAGGAAAATGCAATAATTTTAGTAGTAATATTCTGCACCTACTGCCAGCAAAACACGGTGCTGTCTGTTACTACTTAAGTCACTAAATTTTCCTAATAATCCTGAAATTCAGTGAAGATTTTTAGACTTTCCCAGTGATAGACCTTGTAATTTGTTTATTCGTCAGTTTTCATCGAATTTATCAGTTTTGGGAGTATTGAAATGATTAAAATCATCGAATCCAATGATAACAATGAACAAAAAAGTTACTATCTTTACTACTGACGATCATAAATTTTGACAAAATGAGCGATATCAGCAACATTGATTTGACCATCTTGGAAAAGAATAACACCAGAAAATCTCAGCACAAACAATCCACTCGGATAAATAATAAGAAAGAGCCGTATGGATGTTATTTCCCAACAGATTGTAAATCCATTCCTCACAGAAGATGGATAGAAGCATCCGAACGGGAGGTTCATTTCGAATGGCTGAAAGAAGATCGGCAGCGTGAGCGCATGCGATTTTGTTTGGCAACCGTTATCACGGGATGCGGATGCGCTAATCTGTTTCTGAATGGGCAAACTTCGCATCGCGTACAATAATTATTCTGCACGATACGGTACGGTGCACTACGGAGCGGCGCGTTTGTTACTCGAATACTTGCGTTACAGTTAACTGTGGAATACAGAGTAGTCCCCGACTCCCCCTAGTGGCAGAGAAGCTATGTATGTACAGATCGAGAAACTAAACATCCTATTGTTATAGTTAGGATCTGAGCAGTTTTTACCATTTTTATGTGGTTCTGACGCTAGTTTTGTTTATAAGCAATGGGGTGACCTTTCGATATTGTTCTAGACAAATACATCTTACTTTAATGGGAATCATTGTTTCGTATGTTTTCTAAGATGCTCTTTCCAATGGTGATGGTTACAATATTCCAAAATGACTTTTAATCACAAAAAAATTGAAAATTAACCAAACAAACGTGATTTTTTTAGTGATATTTTTGTTTAAAAATGAGATTTCGTCCTTTAACGTTTGTTTATATGTCCAAACTCAATCTAAAACGTGATGTCTAAACTTAAAATAAATACGCTTAGTAAAGGCCGAAAAATTTTTGTTGAAAAAAAATGGAGGCCGAAATAATAAATTTTTTTGTTTAAATTTAACAAATTTTTTCGTCAATTTTTTTCATAACGAAAATCTGTAGGCTATCAGTTCTAACCAACCCTATAAGTGGTCTAAATAGTTGTACTTTTTGAATACATTTTTTGTATTATTTCAAAATCATCTCAGAATTATTATAATGGTTACTTTGCGTTAAAAAACTAAGTACGATGAATCGCTTCATAAAATTAAGAAATTATCAACCGATTTGTAATCAGCGACCTCAAAGACAAACAATCATTTTCGTGTATAATTTTTTTAAGGTCATCATATGCTCTAAAATCAATGTGGATCTCATACTTACTTTTTTAACGCTTTGGCGGCCATTTTAATAATTCTGAGATGATTTTAAAATAATACAAAAAATGTACTTCTCACACTCTGTGCGCAAAATGCTATTTTGCTCCCTAAATTGCGGGAGCAAAATAGCACATTCTCTCCCTAGGGAGCAAAATAAATATACCCGGGAGCAAAATAGGTTTTTCGCATTCTGTGGGCAAAATACTATTTTGCTCCCTATATCGCGCGAGCAAAATAGCACGCCCTCGTATGAGAAAATAGTATGTGCAACAAGGGAGAATAGGTATTTGTAGACTCGTGCGAAATGCCGTCCTCGCTTCGCTCGGGCGTCAAAATCACACTCATCAGCAAACACCTATTTTGCTCCCTAGTTGCACAATCTACTATTTCGTGTTCTTTTTTTGCATTCAAGTCACCATATTTAAGTTTCTAAGCATTGTATGTCAATTCTGATGATGGATTCTGGAAGAGCACGACATTTTACGTAAGAATTCATGAATCGTGCCGAAAAAGTGTCCGCTCAAACGTTAATGGGTTAAGAGTAAATGGAAAATTAGATATAATATCGGTTATAATCCAAATTGTCTAAAAAAATCACCCGGGTTAGTAAATCAGTTTTTTTAAGTATAAAATGTAAAGATGTAAAAGAACACACGTTAATTTATCAAATATTGGAATAATATGAAGGAATGTAATTTACAAAAGTATGAAAAATGGTGTAAACAATAGAAAGTATGGAAATGAAGAAAACGTGGAGAGAAGGTTAAGCATATAACGATCGGAATTTAATGGAGAATCTTATTGAGCAAGTAATTTCATCGCGTAAAATGATTTCTCATTCTCATCGCACTCATTTCTTACCGTTCGTTAGTCCATTCTCGTTGCCCGTTCCTCTCCCGACCTTTTTCACCCCGCTTTAGATTCACGCTCTCGATCCCTCTCGCTCTGTCTCTCCGTGGTTATCGTATTATCGCGTTTACCCTTCCATCTGCCCCGCTCCCTCCCCGGATTGCGGCGCGTCGGTGGGGTAGCGACAGACAGGGCGCGGGCGTGAAGGGAGCGTGCACGTATGTACCTACCTATGCCAGCGATATGCCGGTGCGTGCGTGCGTATCGGCGGCGCCGAAAGGGGGTGTGGAGCGCCCCCGCGCAGGGGAGGGAAGGGGAAGGGCGCACGGTGGCGCGGAGTGTCATAACAGGGGAATGAGCCTCGGCCGAGTGCCGCCGAACAGGCGGCTCATGGCTGCGCGCCGCGGAATTATTAATACCTCTTGATTACACCCGAGCTGCGCCGACCACGCGCCGGAAATGGCCGGAAATGCACGAGCGCCCCCGCCACGAGACGGTTGGTTAAGTCGTGGGACGTCGGGATTAGCATGTAGGCGTACATGTGTATATATACGTATACGGAGGACCATTCGGGGTGCTGCCGATTGCCGCGAAGTTCACTCCTTCCTCTTCGCCGCTTTCGATGCGACTTTTGGGTGTTTCTTCCCATATTCAATCGTTTACAGAGTGATTTAAGGTTAATTAGGCATAGCATTTCTAAGTTAAGGACCATTATTTTACCTAGTACTAAAGTTGAGTACATTTTTCTATTTCTTTCTACTGATTGCAAAATTTCCATTGCTGGGAAAAATATTGAAACCTGGAATTGAATAGGTTATGTTATACGTCCAACTAAGATGTTACAAAGATGCGTTCCATGTGAAAGGGAAACGTCGAATCACTGATTTTGTTCATAAATGGTTATTATGTAGTTTTCATACAACTAAACATTTTTGCAAAACCATTTTGCAAAATATTAATTTTTGTCTTAGATATGCGCATTTGAAAATTTTAGTAACTTTTTTTCAAATATTTGTATCTCCGTTATTACTTTGTCCATATCGGTTACCTACTTCATTGTGAAAAATTGAAATTAAAAATTGTTTACTGATTAATTTTTACTATTTTTTTCTTAAAATTCCGTCTTTTCCATACAACTTTAAATTTGGATATTTTTCTCAAGTAGTATTCCAAACGCGATGTCTGAGTTGAAAATATCCAACCGGAAAATGACTAAATTTTGTTTAGGTAGCTAGACCCCAACTGTGCAAGTCAAAAACGATGTAACTATTAAAGTGTAAAAACATAACCTCAATACCAATATGTAAAATCTAATTATAAATAAATAATTAGTCTTATGTCATTCAAATATCAAATACATACTAAATTAAATTAATGGAAAGAAAAAATTAACCTAGTGAACAACGTAGTACAGAAATAATGGCAACGTCGCATTTTATCAGCAAAGCGCGATTTAAACACAGGTATGTACATACTCCGCTGTGGATCGAAACAGAGTTTGTTTTCGTATTTTATTTAATGTGGTCGTATACAGAAAACGAAAATGTTTGCATATCTATTACATATTTTATGAATACGCGTTTGTGTATTTTGTTTATATTACGTTATCTACAGTGGTTTTCATGCTAAACTCATCAATAAAAGTACGTATGTATATTCAAATACTCGCGCGCAAAAACAAAGAATAATCTCATAAATGCGACGTTGCCGTCTATTCGTATCGTATGACAAATCCCGAGAAATTTCTAAAGTTGGATTTTTGATCAAGTCGAACTTTTTTATTAAACGGTCAATGTTTACGACTTTCAAATATGTGATTCCTCATTACTTCAATTACTTCAGACTAGTTTTTCGTCAAGATCTTGACAGTAGGTTTTATGCTATAAGACAATTTGTATCGAATCGGCATTTTTTCGACAACTTTCATCATGGCTACCATACTGATCTATGTAAAAACATGCGATTTTTGATTGATTATATCTCGGGAACTAAACGGTCAAAATTGTTCAAATTTAACAGACATACGCATTGTTATTCAAATTAGTTTTGCTGAAAGTTTCAAAAACTTGAATAATAGGTGTTTAGGGTCTAGCTACCTTAAATAACGGCACTTTAACCATCATGGCTCGGGGTAGATTGTAAGACACGAAAATAGCTCAAGCTTTAATTATCAAACTACATCGAGAAAGAGAGGAAACTTGATTGGAATCAGAAATAAATCGGTTTTATTTTTTGACAATAGATTGAAAGAAGTTACGAACAGGTTTCTTGACCTGAGTATTTAACCAGGTAATTTTTCATGTATTTGTCCTATATTGGCATATTTTTTTTTAATATTCGATCCAGAGGTCAATTTATTTAATATATCCATTTTCATTTTGACTTGCATTTGTAAATATTTACTTTTGCCAGCTCCATCAATGTTTGGGAAATATTTGCTATGATTAAAGAAATGTAGTGCAGATTTTGGTCGTCGCATTTTTACGAAACCCGGCACAAAAAGGATTTTTGAAATCGCTGGAATTTAATTTGACACCAAAATTAAAAACTTACATTGAAAATATCAGATTAAGAATGAAGGATAAAAAATGGCAGTGTCATTCAATTATATCATTTTAAATTTATGATTTGATAATGGATTTGGATTCAATATTATTATTATATTAACTTGAAAAAAATTATATCCGTCATTTTCGATCTGCCATATTGACGTTTTTAATTTTAAAAACAAGTTGATGGGTGAATAACAAACTTTTATTAGAATTTAATAAATTTGTATTGTGTTGTTACAAATAGTTTAATTAATTAATTCATCCGTTTAAGATATTGCGTTTTTGTCACTTTAATTCCTATTTTTTATTTTCATCGATTTTACATCAAACGTAATTTGCTTTCTTATTTTATGACAATAAATTATCAACTTTCGAGTATTTGTAATTAATAATTAGATATTAAATCAAAAGTCAATACAGTAGAGTGCCGATATATTTACCCACTCAACTTCCCCTCCCGTCTCGTTATATTTGTCAAAAGAAGGGGAGCGCCGCTTCTCCCACTCCCCTCCGTCGTGTTATATATCTTGACGTCACAGCACGCCCTAACTGAGGCCCCAGCCCGCAAAGTGAGGGGAAATGAGAGCGGCGACAGGTAAATATAACGAGACAGAACCGGGAAAATATACTAGGACGTAAATATAGGAAGATACAATTATACCCAGACTCTACTGTACTATTTATTTCAGTTAATACTTCTGGCAGTTTTATATTGAATCAACATCTTTGAAGTTTCTTATGACTTCTAATTTTGATAATTTTCTTTTTTCTTGTAAACGCATCTACATAACATATGACGCTGAAACTAGCAGCGAATTCGAAAAAGCAGTGGTTCTCAACTTAAATATAAAAATACTCTTTAGAGGATAAAAACCGCGCGTGTCAACCCAAATTTTCTTGTGAAGCTTTCTCATACATTAAGAAACTATTTGCAATATTTAGAAAAAATTAACAAAATTTCCTACTATTGTTGATAAATTGTTTAAACTAATACAAGGCTAAAAAAGGCCCCCACAGGACTCAAACTGCGCGTTTCAACTCCAATTTTCATCTGATTCTTTGTCGTACATCACGAAACAATTTGCTATGTATAGAAAAAATTAACAAAATTTCCGTCTATTGTTTATAACGATTTTGTACCCTTCAGCGGATTTACTTTAAGACGTCCAATTGTGCTCGTTTCCAGCTGGAATTCGCTAGAGACCTTAGTAATAACGAGTATTTTTACATTTAAGTTGAGAACCACTGCTTTTTCGAATCCGCTGCTAGTTTCAGCGTCATGCATAACATTTGTAAAGTACATTCAAAATTTAATTTTTATCAAATCTTTATCAACATTTTAAATGACAAAAAATGTGTGACAAAAAATGTTTCATTACAAATTTCTTGTTTTTTCATCATTATTAGGTTATTAAATTTAAAATTACGTTTTAACGTTTGTAGAATATCTTTTATTTTATGAACAAAATTTTAATACTTTTTAAATTATATTATATTTTTTTAATTTTATCAAATTTTCAGAAGTAAACTATAGCTGACGCGCTTATTAAACAATGTCTTTTCTGTGTATTTAGAGTTGGTAACGCGCCGCCATAAAATCAGTATTTCCCAAAGGCGGCATCGAAATTTCAATTTTGTCGAAATTCCGTTGTAATCTGCCGTGTTTTCGTTGATTTTATTGTTGGTCGTTGGCACGACTCGCGAAAACTAGGTCGAACACGCTTTATCGCCGTATGTACGCGAGCATAGCGCGTCCCTTTTGCGCATTGCGTACTCCGTCGAGCTCAAAATGCGATTCGACGATTACTACTATTTCAATCGCCGTTTGTCGCCCTTTCACCCCGTCATTTATTGTCTAACCTTTTCATTAACGCACCTGCAAGATTAACGCGAAAAAAAGAATGTAGCATAGAACAATATTGCAGTATATACAAATAAATCGCGATATGGTATATTCGATAATGGATTGCTGCATTTCCGATCCAGTAATCATTGTTTGTTTATTTTGAGAGGCAGATCTTATTACTAGTGTCATTAGGAAGAGAAGTCAACGTTTGAGAAGACGTAAATTTAAAAGGTCATACGTGCAGTAGATAATTTTCATACAGCGAAACCTATATACCTACGGATGTTTCTTATGTCAGCTAGAAGAAAAAGATTTGGTTACCTATGTATTTTTGGGGCCGCGTCGAAAAAAGTAGTTGATAAAAATTACGAGAAAAAAGTTTCAAAAACTTGTTACTAAAAAAGCTCACAATACAACTTAACAACATGAAACTGAAGTTAGCAGCCATATTCCAGCAACCACAATGAAAAAACTCATGTCAGCGAATTTTGAAAAATTTTCAAAAACTAGAAATTAATTGGTATTCGAAGATTAATAGAAAAAATTGGTCAATTTTTTTAATATTAAATAACGAAAATGGATTTCGGGATCTGGCTGCTGAGATGTGGCTGCTAACTTCAGTGTTATCTTAACAACAATTAACTTTCAACAAAAATAATTTAAAAAAAAATCATACTAAATCTAACCTACCCCAAACTGACGCTCCATGCTAACATTAACCACACGTAGAATATCTCTGCATAAAAACAATAAACCAAACTGACAACGATTACAAATGTCATTACTCAATTCGTATAATATATATTATTTTTTCGGTGTAAAATAAAATTTTCAAATCTTTTTGTCTAAAGTTTTTTAGGTTACGATTTAGTGTAAAACGTTTACTTGTCGTGGTGTTTCTCGTAAAGGATTTTGCAACAAGTTTTTGAGAAGTATTTCCGCACTTTGGAAGTGAAAATTTGTCACTTGACCATATCTTGACTGTTATCTTGAAAAAAAAATTAAAAAACGTTCGACTGAGCAATATTATTACCATACATTCAGTGTGGATAAACTGAATTTTTGTAGATACTTAAATTTTTAACAAACCTTGTAATAAACAAAATTAAATCCATTATTATAGCGAGAGCGCGGATCAACAGAGAGAGCTGAGTTCTCCACCTAGCGGTGTCTGAACAAGTTCGAAATAAGATATTTTATGTGGAATATATTAATTTTTTATCATCACTCTTTTTTTTGTTTGATATATTTGTCTGTCGGATAAAATCGTTTAATAATAACGAATTTAATACTGTATATAATATTTTTTCTTCCGAATGCAATTTTTCATGATAATAACGTTCACAGAAATACAAATTTTTTCTCAAAAAGTAGGCTATTGGTAAACAATAAAAATCTAAACATAGTTTGATGTAATAATATTATGTTTACATTTAATTGTAAATAAATGCAACATTTGAAGTGTTTAATTCTTGACTGCTTGTATTTAACATATTGTGCGTATACTTGGTGTGACGGTCCATATATTAAATATAGAAAAATAATAAACAAGTAGAAAAAACCGTAACAGACGAATTGCGATGGCAATATGCGTCTGGCGCTTTGATTATAGATCTTCTTATGTGTTAAATTTGAGACTCACTAAGTTTTAGATTTTAGAATAATATAATAAGTATCCCTCTTTCGCTAATAATTTAAACTATTGTAAAAATGCGTTTCGCACCAGGATGCCGTAATGTGCTCATCAGCAGGGTTTACGGCATCCTTACCCTGAACGCAATATTGATTGTATAATTTGAAAACTCAAAAACGAGAATAAAATAGTTTGATGTATTCTATTTTTTCATGACAGTAGAGATAATTTTTTATTTTTATTTTTCTTACTTATTTTGTATTTAAACAACAAATAAACAAAAACGTATAAACGTGTTCGTTAGAGACCTAATTAGAGTCGGGCGATCCAATCGGATGTTTTTTACTCTAACATGGTGTCAAATATGAAGCAAGAAAAAAAAACGAAAAAAAAAAGTTTAATTTCATATTTTAAAAACATATCCATATTACAAAGTTATTTCGATATGAAAAACTGGTTGCATTGAAGGTACATTTCGCCTATAAACTGGTGTAATTTTTTATTTTTTTCGAGGGTTTTAAATTTTGTTTTGGAGGGAGACGCGGGAAGTCGGGTCTTAGCCTTTTACGATGTCGTTCATCGAAACGACCTACCTTCGACCTAGATATCCGAACGACTTCTCGAGTTGTAATTCGGAAATGCCAGCCGACCGACACGGAGGAAGCTATGTAGGAGCAAGCAGGTACGTGTCAGATGAGGTGATGTTTGTAAAATTCAAAAGACGATGGTGGGTATGTAGGCGGAAGCCAGGCGGTTATCTGGACGTGCAGAGGATGTGAAATAAAGTGAGGAAGAGGGGTACGTCCGGGCCACGGAGGCGGGAAAAGCTCTCAGAGAGCTTTTCCTCCACGGCACTCCTCCTAGAGAACCTGATGGCGGGACGATCGATAGAGAGAGGTGTGTCGTGCACGGTTCAGCCGCTACTCAAACTCCCCGTAGTCGGATATACCTAGAACGGCTAGTTCGCCTACCTGGGGACACCACGACCTACGACCAGCCAGTCCTCTTGCTCCAAATTATTCAAACTCCGCGACTCCCTATTGGCCGAAATCTGCTTTCCTTAATCTACTTCTTCGATTTCTTTCTGTCAGCCTCGTGACCGCGTGTCACATGCTTTTTGAATCACGTTCAAGCCAAAACCAATATTGAAAATGGTTATTGGTAGATATTGCTGCGAAGTGCATGGTCTCTCGGTTTCATCGAAAATTTCATCTCCAAAATTAATGACCAATCACGTGAAAGTGCATTTCCTGAATGTTTAAGTATTTTCTATTTCAGCCATTTTTCATGACACTACAAAAATGTCAACCTTACGTCATATTTTTATTATGAACACCAAAAAAATTTGCTTCGAGACAACTTGAATCAGCAATAATGGATCTTATAGATTTTTAGCCGCTGAAAATGAATCCTTTATTCGATTTCGACCATCACGTCAGGATTTTAAGATATGTGATCCGAAAAGTACTAAAAATATACTTTTTGGCAATTTAAGGTTAGGATGTGAAAACTTTGACAGGATGAGTTAACTTGGACAAAGAATTCGTTTTCAGCGACCAAAAATCTATAAGATCCTCCACTTCTGATTCAAATTCTGTCAAAAAAAACGTGGTCTTGTGTTATTTTTTTCATGAAGTATACAACAATTTTTTAGAGGAGATAACTTGAATCAAAGATACTGGATCTTGTAGATTTTTAGTGTTGAGACATCTTGAAATCCTGACGTGATGGACCAAATTGGGTAACAAATTCGTTGTCAGCGGACAAAATTCTATAGGATCCACGACTTCTGATTCAAGTTATTTCGCAAACAAAAATTTTGTGGTCCCGTGAAATCAATAAGATCCAGTATCTTTGATTCAAGTTATCTCCCCTAAAAAATTATATTTCATGAAAAAAATAACACAAGACCACGTTTTTTTTTACTCAACTTGAATCAGAAGTGGAGGATCTTATAGATTTTTGGTCGCTGAAAACGAATTCTTTCTCCAAGTTAACTCATCGTGTCAGAGTTTTCACATATCCTAACCTTAAACTGCCAAAAAGTATGTTTTTGTATCATATCTTAAAATCCTGACGTGATGGGCCAAATCAAACAACGGATTCGTTTCAGCGGCTAAAAATCTGTAAGATCCACTATTCCTGATTCAAGTTGCCTCGTAACAAATTTTGTTTGTGGTCCTGTGTTATTAACACTGAATGATATTTTTCCCCTTCGCAAATGTTCGACAGTTTTTGCACAATAGGAACGGTTTGTGACATGAGAAATTGGGCAAGAAGGAGTGAATACAGGTTCAGTGGAGGACATATATAAGTATGGAGTACCGGCACATGATAGTTGGCGTCATCCTTCCAATCAGTAATCCATTCCAAAACTTGCCTCAAAACAGGCGACAGAAGTTTAAATAGCACCACTATTCCTGATTCAAGTTGTCTCGAAACAAATTTTTTTTTGTCGTCCTGTGTTATTACCTTTTCAGTCAAGAATTTTACCAGTTATGGCTTTATTTTATATTTGATATAAGTTAAATAAATTAGATAATTTTGTCTAATAACTCCAAAGCTCAGGTGGTCCAGATTCGACCTTCATAAAATGTAGGTCCCATCGCGATTTAGTCCCGTATGGGTTCAGAAAAGTCGACGTAAAATAATGTTAAAAAATAAAGTTAGATAATTTCTCGGTTTAGCATACAGAAAAGTAAATACTAAATAAATAAACAAAAGGTTGTCGATTTCAACCACTTAATATGACATGTAAATATAGTAAAAACGGCTTATCAATGTTGTAAAATTCCTCCATTATACAAACATCTAAAATTGCAATAAATAATTAAACCACGTATAAGGCAGGGGATACCGGAATCGCCTTACTTACGAGTCCACCCCGGTATACTTGGGACGAAACTTTCATATTGTCGCCAGATGGAAATTAAATGCGTTAGTAAAATATGATTTTCAATTATATATATCCGTTTGAAAATTGAAAATTTAGTAGCGGCAACATTATAATATTTTAAAGCCGCTTTTCCTATATTTACATATCATATTAAGTAGTTGAAATCAACAACCCTTGGTTTATTTATTTATGCTAATCCGAGAAATTATCCAATTTTGTTAATTATTAAAAACAGTAGAAAAATCTTCGTTGCGTTTTGCAACAATTTACTTAATTTGATATAAGCTAAAATTACTTTACCGTAATTTAGGTACTTTTCGAGATTTAGCTCATTTAAATTGTGATTTTAAGAAAATAATACCCACATTTTTGTTCAGAAGGAGGTACGGTCTAGTTGTAAGAATAGAAACTAAAAAAATATATCACATTATAAAGCAAGTAATATTGATAATAGTGTACTAAAAACCTGTATTAGAAAATATTTGTTGAATTGATATACAACGGGGCATTGACGCTACATGATTTTTTGTTTTATTTAAATGTCTACCGAACAATTTTTTTAACAGCTTGAAAATCGTCAAGTCTTAAAACGTGCATAGGATACCTTACAGACTTCTAGCATGAATATCCACTGTTCAGTTCTGAAAATGACGTAATTAACATTCATAATATTATTACTAAGTTTTACAAATGAATCACGTTGTAGAACAAGTCCGATAAGTGTAGAGGTCATTTTTCATGTTCGTTTCTTCAACGCAGAATATACATTCTCATGCGAAGAGGAGCGATAACGTTTACCAGACCGAGTAATTTATTGTTACATAACAATCGTACGTATATGTTTAGCAATTTTCTCAATAAAACTATGTAGTAAATACAGAAAATAAATCAAACGAAAACCCTTATTCAGAAGTGAAAAGAAGACGAGTATTCATTTAATGAATTAAATCGGTTCCTCGTTAATCCGCACAGCAACATTATTTTTCAAGCTCTGCATTTTGCAAATTTTACGTCACTCCAATACAATTTGTGCATTATCGATAATTTCAGCGTTACGTCGCATACATATAATTAGGAAGCTTGTATACTATTACAAAATTATCTCATTGAAATTGCATACCTCTCCCTGCATTATTAAAATATGTTTACAACAGTTTTCTGGAAAAATAATCCAAGTAAAACAATAAATTGATAATGAATTAGTTATATAATTTTGTGTGAATTTATGTAGATTTTCCGTTTTGATTTTAAAAGGCATTCAACATTGCTCATTACCAACATATTTTCAATAGGAATATTATTATTGACATGGAGATAAATTTGACACTTTCATTTAAAACCAGTAAAATCAATCATTAGCCGTGAAAGAAATGTTTTTTTTTCTCCTAGCCTGGTTTCATAAATACATAAAAAAATCAGGATGAAATCAAAAGCTGATATACTTGTCAGTACCGCAGTCCGCATTGATTTACTTCGAAAGAAACAATTTTTATTTCCTACGAAAGGAAAACATTATATCATTTATTCTGCGAGGAAGTTATTGTTTACTGGTATATCCACGGTAAATCTCTAAAAAACCACATGGAAAATAAATATTTAGGACTTACGTTTCTGAGTTTGAAATACAATACGAAGAAAAATCCAACTTATGCCCATTGCGAAAATAATTTGTGTAATACTGTAGAGGACATAAAATAACATCAATTATAATTTGCATATATTAATTCGATGAATATTATACGAATAAGAGTTATATTTTAAAATTATCTGTAGTACTGATATTCCGTTTATTCTTTTTGTTCCAGGTGAGTGTCTGCCAGGATTTAAAAAAATCTTTGCTCTATGTAAGTGAAGCTATTATTTATATTAAAGTTTTTAATATGTACGTTCCGTGTAAAAAAAATATTTTTGGATTCAGCGTCGAATCGCCGTTTTATGACTCATTTATTGGGCGTGAAATTATTATTTTACGCCTTGTGCATTAGAACGCGAATTTTTCCAATTTTTTTAAATGGATATTTGACACCTGATTCGAAAAATATTTGCAGCACGATTGTAGATTTCAGTAGGAACATAAACTATACATTTACATGAGTATTATTACATTGTAATCGGGTGACAAAAAAGTGCTTAAAGAGTTCATGTCATAATAACTGTTAAAATGGATGCCATTTTAGTATCTCAAAATTTTCATCTCGTAACTTAAAATAATTTAAAGAGATTTTTGTTATAAAACGGTTTTATTAAAGAGTATTGGAAATACGTCAATTTACTAAATGAGAAACTGGAATTAAATTATTTGTCAACTGACAACTTCAATATTATTTTTGGATTGGAATAGTACCAATGTTCACTAAAAATAGAGATAACTTAAAAATGTTATTTTTCGGGAGCTTCAATCCTTGAACGGATTGTTGTTTGCAAAGTTTAGTGATGATGTGCAACGAGGTATGAAATGTCATTATTTCGATTCTCGGTACGCACTCGTTTATGGATATGAAGAATATTTTCTGGGACAATGCCTCGATAACAGAAGGCCGTTTATCGATCAAGTGCATATTGTGAGGAAGCCCTATAGCGATGTCGATGCGAGGAACTCGAGCAGACGTCCGCCACTGCAACTGCAATTACTGTCAAATGTTGCTGCGTACATAATCGACAAACTCATCGTTATCAAAGCCTCGAAAGTGGATGACTTCATAAAGACGTCTCCAGCGGTATTTTATTCCACAAGTGGCATGGATCGCGAATCATTCTTCTTTCCCTTTATCAAAATTTTAAAACTACACTAAAACACCTACAGAATGTTTCCCATATTATTTAAAGGGTCTAGCATGATAAGAAGGTCCAATCTGCCCCAGCAGGGATTCAGATGAATGAATTTATCCTTTTCTATGTCGAAACATAATAATTGTCAGAAATTTTCAACTCCCTATCCCCAAAATTACGCTCGCTATAGGAAAAAACGTAAATTTTCAGTTTTTATTTTTTATTTGTGTAGGTACGAAAATTTTTTCAAGTAATTTGACCTTATAGAAACTTTTTAAAAAATTCGGTTTTAAAAAATAAAAAAATAGCTTCAAAATTGGCTGATATATGGTTGTCGAAACTTAAGTAGAAGCCAAGATGATACCAAAAAACCGGATCAAACTTATTTTTTGTTATTTTAAGGTTTTATAAATATTTTTTTTCTAAAAATTCAATAATTTTTGTAAATGTTCAACTACTTAACCCCACCATTAAGCGTGTTATAGAAAAACACGTCAATTTTTATTTTGGTGACATTTCATCTTAATATAGCTATGTAAAACCTTAAAACAAAAAAAAATAATAGTTTGATCCGGTTTTTTGGTAATATCTTGGCTTCTACTTAAGTTTCGACAACGATATATCAGCCAATTTTGAAGCTAATTTCAAGACCTACAAATTATCTTGAAAACACTTTGACCAAAAATGAATATTTCTTAGGTTAGAGCCGATAAAAAGAGAAAAAATGCTTATTTTTGAGGTTTTTCACCTCTAACTCGTTTCTTTCAACAGCTAGTGAATTTTTGTGTGGGAGAAAGTTATACAGCTTCAAAAAAACTACAATTTAACACCCTAAGTTGTTTCGTTTTGATAGAAATTGAGCGAAAAAATGAGAAAAATACCGTTTTTATTTCGTTTACTATGGCGCACCACTTTTAAAAATCTGAAAAAAATTGACTATATAGATTGGTCTAAAATACATCTTATTGAATTTTTTCAAGAGGGCGTTTTTTTTTTAAACGCGACAAAACTTGTTTTGAATTTTTTATGAATTTTTTAAAAAGTTTCTGTAAGGTCAAATTACTTGAAAAAATTTTCGTAGCTACACTCTAATATTATTTACACGCATGCATTTTTCTGTAAAGATTGCATAGTGTGGCTACGAAATAAAAAATAAAAGAGAATTATTATTTTTCGACATAGAAAAGGATAAAATTTCATTCATCTGAATCCCTGCTGGGGCAGATTGGACCTTCTTATCCCGCTAGACCCTTTCGAAAAATATATTAATGAGCAATAGACTTTAACGCAGCGATTAACCATCTTTCGTCAATTTGAATGCAGTAGATGCCACTAAAAAATGTGAAAATATGATTTTTTTAAATGGTGGTTTCCCAAACAAATTAGTATAAAAGTATCATTAGGCAGGGGCGTTTTCATAACACGTTTATCCAAGTTTTACTACGAAATATATCGATCGGCCGAGAGAAAAATCGAAATACGGGAGACCGCCGCTCCGCGCCGCCCGCTGCGTTGTGGATTGCGCAAGCGATTTAGACGTCGTCGACGACATGTGGCAAGGTCTCGTATAGGCACGAGCGACTAACGGCTGCGGCCATGGGCCGATCGCTATTGTTATTAAAGCAGTGCATCGTCATTACGCAATCCTCGATCGCTCGGTTACGACTGCAACCGAGTCAATATCGAAAATACTCGCGTATCGAATCGCAACTCGAAATGTATTTCCGTCTTTCTCGACGCGAGTAATGCCACTTTTTCAGTTTATGACACGTTTTTTAGCGCGTGCACGTAATCGTCGCAAATGTGTATAACCGTTTTCTTCGACACAATGGTTTTTTGACCTTGGACGAGAGAATCGCGTATCGATTCGACGCAGATTATATCGTTCGGAAAATGTCCTCTGTAAGCGTATTAAATTTATGAAATCGTTGACACTCGCGAGATGAAAGAATATTGAAAAGCGAACTTTTTTCCACTACTCTCCGTGCAGTTTTCAGCTTTGACATGTGAATATACACTCTGCATGGATAAAGTCCCTAAAAAATATTTACAGATAATGAAAGCAAAAATAAGATGAAATTTCAAAATACAATTAAGTTTGAACAAGTTTGTTTGGCACGCACCAATTTTTCTCGGGTGGGAAATCCGAAATTCGCGGAACTCTGCGGCTTGCCTATGCGCAGAGTATCCCGAAGACGCAAATAAGTTGCAGTTAGTTAGCAGCACAAGTTAGATAAGCTAAGCGAGACGAAGCGGTGGCGGCAGTGCATTCCCTCCGGCGAGCTACGAAACTCATCTTGGATAGCTATATCGATGGCTGCATGCATCTTCTAATAGCGTACGTGATATGCATCATGAAAATGCCTTTTACCATCCTGCGATACTATTCTGTCGCTTTATAGTCTTTTGTTCATTTATTATTTTATAAATAATTAATTATTAACAGGGTTAAACATAAGCAGACATGAATTTAATATCAATTTTTTTATTAATTCTTGTAATATCTACAAATCGGAACTAATCCCCGCAATTGTCTGGAAAAGTAATAATTACGTGAACGGTCTTATCTAGGGCGTCGATGCGTAAACGGTACAATACAGCAAGTTGACGAAGTTAGTCGAGCAGGGACGCGTCCTTAAATAAAATTTAATTCTGCGATGGATTTTATAAAAAATAAAAAATTCGAGTCCAGTTATGAAGACAATCCTAAGGGAATTAGAAAAAGAGTAGAGCACGCGACTGCGGCGTCGGTGACCTCCATTGCCGAGGCGCGTGTCGGTCGTCGTCATCGTCGTCTTCTTGGCCATTTTCAATCGTCTCGCTGTCGAAAGAGTTAGACCGTTATGCAACGGAAGGTATGACGCGGTGTAGCGGCGATAACAAAGCATTTTCCATTTCTCGACTTTTTTTATTTGAATATTTCTGTTTTCAAACGAATCGTGTGGGGGCCAAAAATTAAGAACCGAAAAGAAGGCGTTGCTTTTTGAAAAAATCGAAAAGCGGAAATGCGACGCTTACGCGTCTAAGGAGGAGCGATGCGTTGCCGGTGCTGTTTGTTCAATAATCAATTGGACGGGAGTCGTGCCAACCAGCACTGGAATATTTCGCGCGCTAGGCTTCGGCCTCAAGCAATTTCGTATCTGCGCCTTGTTACACGATATCGATCGTCCTTACGGAAAATGGAAACTCGTCGACGCTGCCACAGACGATGGTCGCAGATACAATTATCGACGAGAGCGCCTCCACCTTGACGTCATTTCAATCATTACTCGATCGATCCTGCAGGAGGTAGACTCCTGGATTTTTCATTGGTTAATAAAAAATTACGATTTTTCGGTAAAAATCGTCAAGAAAGGCACATTTGCTCTAGCGAATTGTCGCTAACAAGGTCAAGGCGTACCGACGATAATATCGAAGTTTGCCGAGCAAAACGCGACGATTACCGCTCGGGAAAAGTCGAGAGAAAAACGACTCAATTGACTCTTCATGAAAGTTGTATCAATTACATCCGACTCGAGCCTCTATATTTCACAGCCTATACGGGATATTTGTCTTGCGGATAACTGTCGATCTTTTAATTTCTATATCAACTTTGATTGAAATATTAGACAGGAGCTAAAGGGTTTTTTTAACTTGTTTAACGGTTTGGAAGAAGTTTCAAGTATCAAAATTAACAAATTGCGATTCACTAAGATTGACAAAAATTAAATTCAAACAGTTAATAAAATCATTGAAAAATAATAAATTTGTTAAGAGATGACATTTTCATAAAAAAAAAACAAATATTTTGAAAAATTAGTAACAATTATAGTTGAAAATAATTGTTATTAATCGTTAACATTGTGATTTGTTTTCAACTGTCGTTAATATATTTTGTTAGTTTTCACTTATTTTATATTGTATTTAAAAAAAAATCAGTTATTTCTCCTAAATTACCTGATAAATTCCTGTCGTTTGTCAATTTATTTACTTTCTTATCTCAATTATCATCACTTTTCTATCCTTTTCATGTTTACGAAGAATTCATTGTAAACTTTAATAATAAATTGTGCTTATTTTCAATGATTTTGATTATTTTATTCTATACGTAGTTAAATTTCATCATTTGTCTTAAATTTCTAAATTATATTACATATTTTTACAAAATTAAAATTTTAGGAACGTTGCAATGAAATGTAGCATAAAAATATACATTTGTCTTGAAATTCAAATGTTTCCTGAAATATTTTGTTGGATTTTCATACAATTTAGTTAATTTGAATGAATAGTTTGAGACTCTACTTTGACGAAAGAATTTTAAAATTTAAAATTAAAGATTCAATATGACGGACGAAAATATCATAAAATCCATTAAAAGTATTATTTGAGTGTAAATTTCTTTCTCCATATTGTTTTCGCCATTTTGAATTTTTAAAAATTAGTATTGAATTAGTAATAAGGTATTCCAAAAACAACCGAGAAAAAATTTCAGATATTTTAGATCGATTTTCCAAAACGTCGTGCTACATTTTAAATTTTTAATAAAAAATCGACTTACCAAATAAACAGTCAATTGCTTATATTATTATAATTACCAAATGATTATTTATCTATTACACTATAATTTTGTGTAGAAAGTAAAATAAATTTGTAGATAATTGGCGTTGAGAAATGAAAAATACTTTAATTTTTTATAAAATTATGAACTTTTGAATGCAGAAATGGTTTCGATGAAAACCACTAGGAAAAATTGAATGTTTCCAATAAAAATTGAAAACCCGAAAGGGGTAAAATATTTTTTCCCATTGGGATTGAAACGGACATTTTACAAAATTTTCCATACGGGAATGCATTAGAAATTACTTTAAGGGACAATCTCTAAATCTGTTATTAATAAAAAAAACTACTAATTCGTTAGAAAAATTCTACAAAATTAATTGTATTTTTAATATTTTATTACTCAAATTAATTGCTAAATTTGACTAATAAATCGACAGTATTTATTAATGAATTCGTTTTTTAATGTTTATTAGTAAAAATTCAAATAATAACAAAGATTTCACTCTTTCATTGGTACTTTTTTACTAATTCCAATGTTGAGTGGACTGATTTACTGATTCAAAATAATGCATAACAATTAATAAAATGCAAAAAGATGCATTACAAAAATTATGGGATTGGATGGAAAGGTAACAATTGTTTGGATTCGGTGGGTCTTAACTACGGCACTCTTCTCTGCGTATCGAGTTAGGAGAGAGACGTCATGAAACTGTGGGTCGCAGACGAAGTCGAGTGCCCGACGCTGCAGACTTCCCAGCGAAAAGGTGTCTTCTACAGCTGTCGTCATAAACTCCACAGAGTTTCGCCAGAACAGTCGGCTTCATTGTTCCTCGCTACGTTCCTCTCGCTCCTTGTCATCTTAATGTCGACCATTTCTATAATTACACCACTTACTCGGCTAATCCACAAATCATACAATTTGGATAAATGTACATTCGAAAAAATCAAATTTTTCTTTCACGTCATTAAACTCTGTATTTTATGAATTTCGTGATGACAACAGTTTATTTTGTCGTCACGATATTTCAATTATCGAGGTGTAATTAGCCATTTATAGCAGATATTCAAAAATTAAAAATGGTTAATCTAAAATGGCGGACCAAGAATAAAAGACCGCTGGAAGTGGCCCTCTAATTTTAGTTTGGGTAAGAAAAGTTAATGGTACCTATTTCTTTTGATAGTCCATAATACAACTAATAAGACCTGCAAAGGATTTTTCAAAATTCATATTTGTATAAAAGTTATTAACTCATAGACTATCAAAATATTGGTATCATTAACTTTTCTTACCCAAACGAAAATTAGGCACAGAAAAATGTTCTTCCAATATTTACATGACGTAAAGAAATCTTATCTTAAAGTCAGGCAGATTTATTAAAAAGCTTTGTGGAAAATAAAAACATATTTTCTTCGCGATTATTCAAATAATTACTTGGATGTCGAATTTTTCATTGTCAGTATAAAAAAACGTATTTTTTTTTACAAACTATGTAACCATTAACTTATTTAAATTACATTACTATATGGTGCTTATTAACAAAATAATTGAAGAAATACTTAAAGAACTTATTTAAAAAAATGACTAAAAGTGTTGATAATAGTATTAAATCGTTCATCAATATTGACTAAATAAACGACTGCAGAAAAAATATTACAAATTCGACGAAGCACGGATGTCTACGAATAAGAATTAAAAAAGATTTCGTCCCTAGTATAAAAAACTATATCGATTCTCGGTTCATCAACAATCGGATCGTTGTTAAAAGAAAACAGCAGTGGAAAATATGCACGAAACACGTGGCCGGAAATCGAGTATCCGATATATAAATTATAATTCCAGCAAATGCGCAATCAGCGACGTCCGCACGTAAGATTCTGTTTTTTTAATGCATTTTCTCGGACTCGCTCGGTATCTCGGTTTGTCGCCTCGATCGTTCTCTCTTGGTTTGCTGCTACTGCACATGGGCCGTGATCACGTGATGCCGGTGTGTCGAGCACTCGCTCGATTTGTTATTATAATTATTGAGATTTGCATCTCTAGGGACGCGACTTTCGCACCACGTAGTGCTCAACAAAATGCTATCGATTCAGTAAGTCAGTAATTCGCTTAGAAAAATATTTCGTTTCAAACATTTGAATTTGTAGGAAAAATTTGAGAAATATTTATTGATTACAGATCAAGATTTATTTGTTTGAATCGTCAAGAAAAATTAATAAAATTTTTCGAATAGTAGAGACAATTAAATATGTAAACACGTCAATGATATTATTGTAAATTTTTATTATTTTTTTGATAATCATTTAAAAAATCAATGACAATCCGTATGTCATTGGAGTATTGACCCGAAGAGATAGGGACGATGCAAGGTGACGCACCAAAATCGCAACCGTGTGGAGGCATCATCGTCGCGTCGAGGCGGACTTAACAGCTTTTTAGATAAGCCACTGCGGTGTTTTCGGCATGTCGTGATATCCCCGAGCAACTCGAGAAATGTTTGTTTTCACTTCCAGGTTTAAAACTTCATAATTTCTCACTTTCTCATCATTTTTAACGTTGTCATTATGGAAATATTTTTTTTTTTACACACGTGTACGTAAAGTGTGATTTTACGGACTGATTTCCGCACTTTACGGTTTAAAAACAGTCGGTGAGTGTATCCAAAAATAGTGTTCGCTCCTCGGTCCGTAAAATTGAACTTTACGGCCTAGGACCGAAAAGTACTATTTTTTTTTTTATTAAATCGATAATTCTGAGATTTGCTGACAATGTATAGTAAACTAATGTCGGAAGATTAGAAAGAAAAGTAGTTTGTTGGTAAATTATCGCACCGGAGATTATAAAGTCCGCGACAGGCTATAAGACATACAACAGAAAGAGTATAGGGAAGCATAAAGAATTAACAGCTGGTAAAGAGGTAAACTTATGTAAAGAAAGTCTCTTCATTATAAGAAGGAACGATAAAAGCAGCTCGGGTTAAAGAGTGGCAATCATGTGAAATTGTCAACATATTACCTTTTTATTGCGGTAATGACAGATTTTTTAATATTTATTTTTCAAATCCGAAAAAATTGTTAATTTCGTAGATATTATTTTGTAAAGTTATAAAGATTTTAGAGTTTGAAACTGATTTTCAAAAATAGAAATTTATTTTAAAAGCTTGAAAAAATCAGTTATTCTTTTAGTTCGCATTCAATTGTCGGTGGGAAGTGATTCACGTTGAGATAAGCAGCTGCGTATAATCGGCTAATTCACAACAAATTTATCCGTTCTTATCAGTTATCCGCGTCACTAAGTTTTGAGGACTTTTGAAGCATCGGTATTCGCAAATGTTTATCGAGTGACGTTCGCGCGGCCTTTTCCTCTGGTTATCTCGTATAACACGACGTATTCATGTTTTTAATATTCCTAAAGTTTACCGATACAAAATACGGTGCATACGTTCCAGCAACTTTTTGAATTTGCTCCTGTTACTCGTCATCACACTTCGGAACTGGTATATTCGTCGTAATAATATCAGAGTATTTTTTTTTTATTAAGATGTCTTTTTTGACATTTAATTTTTTAATGCTATCCTGTAATATCATATTTCAGAAATATGTTTTCATTTAGCATTAATGAAGTAAAATAATTTATTCGTTTCTAACATTTCATTCCATTTTTGGTTCTTAACATTTCGTAAATTAAAATGTTTAAGAAGTTCTCCAGACTTCAGAAGGAATTAATTGTTATCACTAGTCTGATTATATGTGGAGTCACTGACAAAATGTGGAATCTCACTTATATCCATTAAATTCAGTAATTAATCAATTAATTTAAATAATTTTTTAAATATTGTCTTACTTATTTTTCACTGATTGAGTAGCAAATTTTTTAGCTCCATTTTAGCCTAATTTTTTGTCTCTACGAATTTATGCGGCGATTTAGATACTAGGTTTCGAGACAATTTGTTCGGATTTAAATTGTTAGGTTCAAAAATTTTGTTTTGTTTTCTTTGCGATTCTGTCGCAACGAAGAATGTTCATTAGTTCACACTTTTAATGGTACTTCTCATCTCTAGATTCATATGATCCAATGATATTTCGATTATATTATTTCGTTCCTGCTAAAGTTAGTATAAATGAAATTGGATTGGTTATTCTACTTTGATTTAATCAAATATTATTTATAATTCCATAACTGAAATTCACTATTTTTATTTTAGTTATCCAATTGAATTTAATTTTAACTGAATCTATTTTTAAATTTTTAATTTCAAAATAATAATCAATGAAATACTCAAAATAATAAATAATTTTTTATAAATAGGTTGACGAGATAAAATAGTAAAGTCGACAAACATATTGAGTTAAATTTTTTATAAAATATATTGACCTTTGGTACTTGAACATTTCCAAAATTGAACAATTCTGAAAGTATAAATTAATAAAACGATCGAATAATTATTTCAAAATGACCAGAAATTTAACGTAATTCAAATCCATCATATTACACTGATCGACCAAATTTTATATTTTGTTTGCCTTTGACAAGAAAAGAAAAGGATGGCGCTAGCAGAATTTTCCTCTCACGACGAATTTTCGGGAAAAGTGAGGTTAAATCGGAAAACATGCGACGTAATAGGAAAATTCTGCCGGCGTCATCATTTTTAACAAAAAGTACATCGCAAATTATACTTGTCAAAGGCAAAATAAGTGTCGAACAGTTCTAGGTTTCATTTCATGTAACTGAAAGTTAATTTCATTTTTGTGTAGTTCGTTTCTATATTCGTAATTTTGTAATTTATTTTGTAAATTTGATCGTTAAGCTCATCGTTTTTTCTATTTATAATGGCTGACGCATGTCAGGTTTAATAACTATATATATAAGAAAATAGTATTTTATTGCCTCGTTTTAATTTATAATGTTAGGACTCTCATAATACAGGCTCTGGAAAATTGATTAAATCATTTTTTTCATAGTATGCGTAAATACGTAATTTTGCGAATATGCAAAAGGCGCACGAATGTTACGCAGACTATAAAAAAAGTGTTTAGTACTCGGGTGTAAACATTCGACTTTACGCACGGGTTCTATCATCTAATCGCATGTTAAAATGCGGTGCGTAAAATCGAATTTTACACCCGAGTATCGAAAACTATTATTTTACTATTGGTCCTTCATGATGCAAACCAAAAAGAGTTTATATTCATTTAAAATTTGTTTCTTGCAACTCATAGAGGTCTGACACAACATTCTACAAATTTTTAATAAAATTTAATAAACAGTAAAAACGTTTATTAAAAATAAATACAAAATTGATAATAATAAATGATCGAATTACTTTGAAATGCGAGTTATTTTTATAATAAATATAACGGAATGCATTGTTCGTATTTTTATAAAATCGGGGAAAATAAATAATTGTTATATTGATAAATCATAATTCGTGGGATGATGACCTAACAATTGTACTTCTTTTTTTATTTTAAGATGGATCAAATATTCTCAAGCGCCACCTGTCAACATCCTGATTTTTATCGCTTTTTTAATATTAATTGTATGAAAATATGAAAAAGCGGAAAACGTGTTACAAAATTCTTAAAAAATTACACAACTGTAAGCATTTTCAAACGGCAGGACATATTTGACCCAGGTAGTGGGAGGAAAAGGCCTTAAAATAGCCCTCGGAACTAAGGGTTAATTTATTAACCCTTTCGCTGTGAAGACCGAAAACTCGAAAGTGGGCTCAAAATGTTACGATGTTTCCCGCCAATTTGAAATTTGTGTACATGTGTAGTTATGGATGTTTATGTTTTCGAAGACGCTGATTACGAATTTGGACCCAGTTTTCAAATATTCAAAATGGCGGATCCAATATGGACGATATATTTCTTTTTAATTCAAGCCGCCATACTGAATTTTGTGTTTAAAGTTTTAAAAATATGTCCTCAAATTCAGATTCAGCGATTCAACATACCCAATAAAACCTAACTTTGGTGTATATCTGTTTTTTATTCTTTATTTATTCATTCTTTTATAATAACGTGTATAATGAAAAATGCTTAAAAATTGTCGGATTTTGATGGGCTATATTGGTTTTTACGTTTACAATTTTAGGAATTTGACCAAAATCCTGCGATTCAAAATACCCAATAAAATATAACGCTGGTATATATCTGTTTGTTTATTCTCTGTTTATTCAGTCTTTTACAACTACGTGTATACACGTAGCCCACAGCGAAAGGGTTAAATAATTCGGAAATTTACAACGGTTGAGATAAAAAAAAAGTTAAGTCGTAATGACTGGTACGTAAATTAATCAACCAATCGATGATTTGTAAGTTAACCCGTTTCGTCCCAAAACGACAAAATTTGTCACCGGTTTTCATCCTCTGTAAATTGATGGATATCATTGAAATATTGTTATGAAAAGTAGGTTTCTTATAGTTTTTGTGTGTGCTCTTTTCGAATCTGGAGTCAGTTTTTCGACATCACTTTCCAATTTTTAAACATGACCACTTAAATGAAAGAAAACATGGAAAATAGCGAAAACAATTTCAGTAAACTGCAATTTTTATTGCGAAGTAGTTCCGGGATCATGTCAGGCTTTAGAACCCTGTGGCATAATGAGTTTTGCTAAACTTTGGTCAATATTAAGATTTAAATTACAAAATGGCGTCCTCACAACGGCGTTATTGGATGGGATTTTTCTTGTTACCTGCGTCTTATTAAAATATTTCCGGTATCTTGTCGTGTATTTTGATGAATATGATTTTCTAGCTTATTCTTGAGCTTGCTGAATACAAATCCGTTATTAAAGTTTGGAAATTGAAAATGGCGAATCCAATATGGATAACCGAAATTTAAACAAAAATTGTCTAGTATTTAGTATATAGATGTTTTCAAAGTCATATTAAATCGGCCATTTTTAATTCCCAAAATTTAATAACAGTTTTGTATTGAGCCACCTCAAAAACAATCTACACATTCCACAAAATACATATACAAAAAATATTTTAATAAAACGCAAATAAAAAAAAATCCGTATAAATCGCGCCATTTTATAATTTATATCGTAATATTGACAACTTTTAGTAAAATTCATTATGCCACAGGATTTTGAAAACTGACACGATCTCGGAACTCCTTCACAATAAAAATTGCAGTTTACTGAAAAAGTTTTTGCTTTTTTCCACCTTTTTTTTCGTTTAAGTAGCCATATTTAAAAAATGGGACGTGATATCGAAAAACGAACTTCAGATTCGAAAAGAGCGTACCCAATAACTATAGGAAACCTTTATTTCATAACAATGTCTCAAAGATATCCATAAACTTTCGGAGGACGAAAACCGGCGACAAATTTTGTCGTTTGTGGGACGAAACGGGTTAAAAACATTTATGTTACCAATTTACAAAGCGTCCTGCTTCTTAGAAATCGGTTGAGTTCCGCGTTTCAATTGGATCGAAAGGGGTTGCGTTCCATTCCACCTTCTTACGTTCTTCATTTTACTAATGGTAAAAGGTTAGGTATATTGTTGCGTATTTGCTGAATTTGAGCAAGTGGAAGGCAGCGCTAATCGTGAGAAAGGATCCTTGAGATTTCGGGGAATTGGTCGAAAATACTCGATGCATCAACCTTGGTCGAAAATCCTTCAGGTTTCTGGCGAAATCCGTTGGACTTCGACCTTCTTGAATCCGTGGTAACGTCGAAAACTTTCCAAGAAATTCGGAGACCTTCAGAAGAGGACGATGGAATTATCCCGTTCGTCGACTTTGGAGAATATCGCGGAGGTTCCAGGGGAGACGTCAGTCAATGGTTCCGCAAGTATCGATTCGAGAGGGAAACGAAAAATCGAGCGCGTATGCGAGTAGGCGGGAACAAAGCAGAAGGCTAGGTGTATGGATGGATGGATGGATGTATATCCACGGTTCCGAAATCGATCGTTACGCGCAGAGGTCGATCGTTTCGCAAGAGCCTCGACACCCCTGCTTCCTGCACACATCGGCTCTTCCACCTCCTCCGGCGCAGTGGCGGCGTTCCTCTTCGCTATTTAACGTCGACACTTTATTCCCGCTCCCTCCCTCCCTCCCTCCATCGGCGATTTACTTTTACGCCCTTCCACTCCCGCAGTGCCTCGCGCGAGGTTAATGAGATGCGTCTGATCCGCGATCATGCTAGATATCCGTAACTCGGTACTTGGTGCATTCCGTACCGCATCGATCGCCTGCAGCAGCACCAACGGTGCCCGTTGCGGCGGCGGCGAGCTCGCGATGCATCGCAATGCCCAACGGTTAATACCCTCATTGTTCCCGAAGCGTCTATATGCCGTACACACTCTGCGCAACGCCGAGTTAGATCACGCCAGTTTATATTCGCGCTCCCGTATTCTTAGCTGCCGACGGTATTTTCATCGGAAGCCTCCCTCCTCTACCCTCCCGTCGCTCTACCAGATCATTACGTTCGAAGGAATCATACATTTTCAAGTCTGCATTTCGTTACATCCAACCAACTCTCTAACACCTTCTGCGATCCTCATTTTCTAGCTTGTACTGCACCAGGGAACAAACTCAATGCGAAGACTAGATCACGCTTAACTCATTAACGCCCAAAGGACACTGTTTCTTCTATTTCAATCGAGTATTTTGTATCAAAATCGAAGTTAACAAAAATTTAGAGGTACATATCCTACCATTTTCGAGGTCGCTCTTCAAGATTCCGAGGTCAAAATTGACTTTCGGCCATTAGGAATTCTAATATGGCGCCGAATTTGAAAAAAAATGTCAAAAAAAATGGGAAATATTTATTCTTACCAATTTTTTTCGTGCCCTTAGATTATTGGGATTTTATTGAAACTCTGAATAAAGGTGAATAAAATAGTTCAATTTTAAGGAAAAATTGTACTTTTATACACTTCATCATTCTAACGACCCCAAAATGGCCGCAACAATGAAAATTTCTTTGAAATTTTCTGGACGTTCTAACTCAAAAACAACGATCTTTTTTAATACAATGGTAACAATGAAAAGTTCTCAGAATTCAACTAGAAATATCGCGGAATTTTTTCAGATTTTTGTAATGAATTTTTTTTTTTTTAATTGTAATTTATTTTCGAAATATTCTGAAAAAAATTTAGTGTATTCTTTCATGAATTTTAAGAGTTTGTTCTACTTTGTACTTTTTCCGAAAGTTGATAGTTTTTGAGAAAATGAATTTTAAATATTATAGCTTAGGATTTTTTTTTCTCGAAAACTGTCAACATTTGGAAAAAATTGCAAAGAACAAAAAATTCTTAGAACTCATTAGATAATACAGTAAAGTTTTTTCATAATTTTTCGTTAACAAATTACAATTTGGAAACAAAATTTAAACAAAAAATCTCCAAATGTCATAAAAAGAATCTAAAAAAATTCCGTGATATTTCTGGATAAATTCTAAGTATTTCATTCTTATCATTTTTTAAATAAAGCTCGTAGTTTTGAGTTAGGGCGTCCAGAAAATTTGAAAGAAATTTTCATTGTTGCGGCCATTTTGAGGTCGTTAGAATGATGAAGTGTATAAAAGTAAAATTTTTCCTTAAAATTGAAGTATTTTATTCACTTTTATTCAGAGTTTCAATAGAATCCCAATATTCTAAGGGCTCGAAAAAAATTGGTAAGAATAAATGTTTCCCAATTTTTTTGACATTTTTTCAAATTCGGCGCCATATTGGAATTCCTAATTAAAAGGAGCGTCACTCACCCAAAACGTTCTGGGAATGCAACCAGAAAATAATTGCGATCAAACTAATTGTATTCTCAATGTTACTACAAATTTTACAATAAATTGTTTGAAAAATTACTACGAAAATTGTATATTTCAGTATTTTTATAATAAATGTTGATAAATGTAGTAAAACTTGATACAACTACCATAAAGTCCTTAATACAATAACACATTGAACTAATTTTTCAACATAAAGAGTTTCCAGCTATTTCGTTGTATTCCTGCCTATAAATAAAAATGGTTTAAAAGATTCAAGAAAATGCACGTACAAAAAAGTGCAATGTTGCAAATAACAACGAAGAAAATTCGGCCAAAATTTGGTACACATTTTTTTATTGCATATTTATTAAGTATCCGGGTATAAAAAAACTAGTTTCTCGCTTAAATTTTGTTTGGAAACATTCAATACAAAAAAATTATTTGGAGCTCTATACTCACCCAAAATACAGGAGGAAATGCAGCCGAAATAAGTTTTGAAATTGTTTAAAAGTTTAACTCCACATAGAAAATCTCTTAATTTTAGGATTTCTAGAAATTATCTTTTATAATCTTTCGCAAAATTGTTTGATTTCGTATGACATTTTGGCGTTTTTAATGGCGGATGTTTTTACTGTGTTTGAACGAAAAGTTTTTCTTAATATCTTTTTAAGTTTCCAAAAAAATTAGCTCATCACATTCAATACATGAGAACAAAAAAACGTTACTTTACTTTTAATATCATAAAGGGATTACCTGCAGAAATATATTAATTTTGAAAATAACAAATTTATGAGGAGAAATCGTTAGTTTTCCTGTTCATGTTATAACAATTTTGTTATTTTGAATATATTAATTATTCTAAAAAATTGAAAGAAAATCAACAAAAAATAAGAATTTTTCATTATCTTCCATTCGTAGTAGGACTGTTTAGGTTATTTTAAATTTCCTGCAAAACAAATAAATTCTGGATATAGTCGAGACGTTAAAATCGTATATTAATTCGAAAGGAGAGTTCTGCACTAGACGACTCGACATTGGTTGCCTCGAGAAGTCTGCAAAGGTAACAGGATAGAGAAATTAAATGACGAACGTAGCGTTTAGTGGAATGCGGGAGAGTAATTGAGACAGGTATTAAAGAAAGGAGAATGAAGGAGATAAAACTAGATTTAGAATAAGACTGCGGATCAGAAAACGTTTAATGACGAAAGAGAAGGAACCCGCAGGAAGGGAATAACGGATAGTGCATACTAGGAATAAATAAGAAACTGGCAATGAGAAAAAGACGTACAAAAAGTATGCGAAATTGCCGAGTAGATATTCCAACAAACGGACAATAAATTCAATTAAAACGATACAGTATTGCTGGCACGTTAAACAGAATAGCGAACGAAAATTGAAATTGAAAATATCTAAATTAACGAATCGCTTTGAAAATACAATGTTTTAAAGAAACTATGCAACAAAATAAATAAAAAATGAGGAGTGAACTCGAAAACGATTGGAGCCCAGGAGAAAATAAAAGGAAAGAATAACTGAAGTGTGCAACGAAAATAATACAGACGAGTTCCACTGAATATTTGGAGTCGCTGTACATTCCACTAGTAAAATGCGAAACCTGGAATTTTTCCGATGTCGACCTAGAGGAAAAGCTTTGAAAAAAAAAACAATAAAAACGAAATCCCCGATCGAAAGTCGAATTCGAATTCGGCGGCGAAATGTCCGTCGGTGGAATTGCGCGTACGTGGGAGCGTAATTTTCCGGTTCCAATTTGAGCGAAAGCGCCGCGCGTTGAATAGCGCATGTAAATGCGAATTATTTAAATCGCGTAACGAAGATTGGAGGAACTTTCGAATCGGCTGGAACAATCGGTGCACACGCATGTAGGTCGCGCTAACAGCCTCGACGCTAGCGCCCCGAGCGCGGCTCTCGAAAACTCTAAACGACGGCTAGATGTCGAATTACGAACATTCAGACAAGTTTTTGTCATAATTTTTCCATACCTTACGCCTATTTTGGGGGAAAAGTAATTATAATTTCGCGTCTTGCTTCCGTATTCTGCTACTTCATCTGTGTAATTGTATTTTCAAGAATTATCCATTTTTTTAGTAACGGTCTTCATCAGGATGTTTTCCATTTTCAAAATGGTGTTCAATTATCATGAATTTGTAGGAAATATTAATATTGGTTTGATTCTAATTTTTTAATAATCGATATATAATATAATAATTGCGAACTATATAATATAAAACCCCCGAGTAACCATTTTCATTTAGGTCATGCAACCTTTTGTATTTTCGTCCGCCATTTTGGGTCCGCAATTTTGAATTATGAAAATCAAATGCCATATACGTAATCTGCGACCTCGAAAACCACCGAGTAGTCAGTTTCATCTGGATCAAGAAAGTTTTTGGCATTTCAGTCGGCCATCTTGGAACCGCCATTTTGAATTTTGAGTATGGGATAGAAGATACTATTACAAATGATTGCATAAATCAACAATAAGTGTACCACAATATTTATAAATAGCTAATAATCTCGAAAATGCTATAAAAACACAAAATTCTAAGAAAAATCCGCCATCTTGGATCCGCCATCTTATATTTTGCATATCTGATCATGTCAACTTTTAGTCAAACTCATTATGCCACCAGATCGAGGTCTTTGGAATGATCGGTCAGCGCGAACCTATTGAAAAACATGAAAAACCGCTCCAAAAATCGAAATTTTCTCTATTTTTTGCATTTTTGCCGCCATATTTAAAAAATGGCTGCTCTTAATGAAAAACGGACTTCGGATTCGGAAAGAGGAGGATTTAAAACTATAGAATCTAAATATTCAGAATTATTCATCGTTAGTTTCTATAAGAAAAGGTACGATTAAAATGTTGTGAAATATAAGGCATTTTGGGTGGAAACGGGTTAAATACTAAATATAAGAGTAATGAATTTAAAAAGTTCAGATATCAAATTATTGATTAATACATAATTACTTTATTACACAAAAAATTAGTTTCCCAAAAATAACACAAATAAAAGTATATTACTTACAAATTGTGTTTACTTATTAATAAATCGTTAGATGTAGTTGCAAATAGGGTTTAAGATTTTTTTGCGAAAAATTGTCTCGCTGTGTAACAATTTAATTCAAACCCATTAATTATATTGGAAAGTATACAAGCACGAAAGAAAACAATGTTATAATACCCAGTAAATGTAATATAATTAGTTAAAAACTGGCAAATATCATATTTATCGTAATGCCGAGTAGAATTCGCGACTACAAATGATTTTGAAAAGCAATGACATAAGATTTCTCGTTCCAGCAGCAGAAATTCTTGAAGAGGACGGCCGAGGAGTTGGAGCCAGCGGGTGGCGGCAGCACGGATGGGGCATTCGGCGAGCCACCCGTGAAGCTGCAATGCACGCAGTCCCAGCATCAGCAGGGCCCGGGTGGCGGAGGGCCCCACTACGGAGGCCACGGTCAACATCAACCGGGAAACGGCGCGAACAACGCCGGTACACCCAGCGGTGGCGGAGGTTCGTTGACATTTATTTGCGGCCCCTTCCATTCCTCCTCCTAAATTATCAACTCCGCCAAGAAATTACATGGATTTTGTTGCGTACCCGCCTTTTTGCCGGAGCCGCCTTTCCGAACCAACTTTTACGACACATATTTCATGCCATTTTTTCGCGTATTCCCGCGCTTTCCGGTTAATTGAGAGTGCAATAGGTAAAAATTTGTTTATGGCTGGTGCAGTCGACGCGTGCGAGGAACGAGTTGATGTTTTCATTCTTGCATTATTTACGTGTTAGTTACTACCTAGTACCTAGTCGTTAGTTACATTGTTAACTTCAGTCGTTATGTGGCATTTTTTTAATGACGTTTAAACGTGTTTCAAACTTTATCAATGGGTTTTAAATTTTTATGGACTGAAAAAATAAAAACCGAATAAGTTATTGAAAATTTTCTTTGTTGAAACTGACAACTCTCGAAATAATTAAACTAGGTATTATCTCATATTGAACCTAGGGAAGACGATGGAATTTTAAAAGCGCATTGTTCGATTAGCTCTGTAACCTTGACATTTTTTCCGCATCCATCTCCGATATGTCCTTAAAAGGTAAAGATTTGTTAATCAATCTGGTTTATCTGCTTTTCAGGAGGAGGCGGAGGTGGCGGTGGGAATGAGGGTCTAACCAAATTCTCCGTCGAGATAGTGCAGCAACTCGAATTTACGACGTCTGCTGCCAACTCCCAGGCCCAGCAGATTTCCACGAACGTGACGGTGAAGGCTTTGACCAACACCTCAGTTAAAAGCGACCACATCAACTCGTCGTCGTCACCTAAGTCAGGACCGGGTACCCCTGCATCGGGGAACCCGCGCAACCAAAGTACAGCCCCGGGCAGCAACCCAGGCAATCCGAGTGCCGGAGTCAATACCGTACCACCGGGAACTGGTAACGGCGGGCCCGGTACTGGTGGAATCGGCTGCGTGGACATAGGCAACCTCGTTGAATGCAAGCAGGAACCCGACAACGAATTCGTCGATCTGGAGCAATGTGCCGCCGCTTTAGAAAAGGATGCGGCGGCCAACGGTGCTGGTTTCCCCGGATTCTCCGACTTTATCGGCGACGATACCGGGGACGAAATTATCACCTCCGATGCCTTCAAGGACTTGATCTCGGAGATCTCCGATTTCCATCCGGAGTTCATGAAGGACTTCGATTTTGAGGATAAGAGCGTGGATGCAATGGCAAATAACGCGGCGGTCGGAGTGACAAACAACGGTCAGATCAAGCTGGAGGAAGACAAGGACGGGCTTCACCAGCACAACGGTAGCAACAACGGAACTACCAACGGCAACGGCACGGGAGTCGGATCGAATTCGAGTCCTGGAGGTTTGAGTTCTTCTCAGTATTCCCCGGCCAGGTTACCGTACTCCGGACTAGATTTCAAATCCGAGATGAGTCCGGCGGCGCAAACCTTGAAGCAGATGGCCGAGCAGCATCAACACAAAAGCCAGCAACTGGGCCTGGGTGGCTTCAATCCTCAGGCTGCAGCCGCGAGGGGCCCAACCGCCAGGTCCCCTTACGCCGAATTCACCCAATTCCCGGGTGCGTCGGATTACCTCGGCAGCCCAGGTAGTAATGGTCCCCCGGTTGCCCAAAATCAGGTGGCTCCAGGTGCCGGCAATTACCACAAGAACAATGGCGCCGCTACCGGCTTCCAAGGCCAACAGGGCCCGGAAATGTTCACCGCGCAAACGCAATTTTCGGCGAGTATTGCCGAAATGAAGAGGACTCAGGCTACCGGGGGTAAACCCAGCATGCTGGGTCCGACCGGAGGTTACAAGCAGCAGTATTCGCCATACGGCAGTCCGGGATCGATACCGAATCACGGAAGTCCAGGATATCCGATACCCCCAAGAGGCTCCCAAGGTACCGGACCCAACCAGCCCGGCTCCCAAGGCCCGTTCTCGAGTTCGACGCCGCCGAGGCCACCATCCGGTCCAGGCACATCCACGCTCCAGATAAACCAGGCGCAGCAGATGCACATCAGCAATCCTGGACATCAGATACAGGTGAGTGTCGCATGATTTTTTCAACAATCGGGTCAATAGCAACGTCGTTGATAATTCCGAAATATCTGAAATGAATTTTGTGAATAATTAATCTTATAAAACGATGGAATAAATTTGATGTATATCAATTTTCGGAAACGTTTCTGCCATGCTGATTCGACGAATCGGATAATAGAGGTCGAAGTAGTAGATAAGTATTTTTTGTGCGACTCAATGGAGCGCGGGCAGATATTTCCCGGTGTGTTTTTCGCACGTTGGGCTCGGGTCGTATTGACGCGGCGCGCGGTTCAATTGAGCAGAGGGTGACGTCGTCGGTCGGGACGCCGGCGTCGCCGTCGTCGGTGCGCGACTCGCGCGCGCGGCGTGCGACGCGACGGTGCTGGCGTCAGAATAGCGAGAGGGAAAATTTATAAAGAGTGGAAGGGCGAACTACTTGTTGCGCGTCGCGACGCCCCCGTCACGCTCCTCCACCCCCGCGTGCGAGTGGCCGTCGGTGGCGTCGGCCTCCCGCCGCTGCTCTGCACGAGCGGGAGCATTGCCGTTACGGGTGTACCAGCAGCAGCACTCTGCGCACCTCCCGCTGCTCGTCGTCGACACCGACGGCACTATCGGCACTGGCACCGTGACCATTTGGCTACGACGACGTCGACGCGAGTACCGAAATAGACGCGTCGTCGCGACGCAACAGATATCGACTATTCCTTTCGCGCTCCCGACGACTTGCAAACTGCATGCAAATCTACTTCTTCTGTCGGAAAGGGAAGGGGCGGGAGATGCGCGATTCAAGGTTATGAACGTTATCGGCTTTCATGCGGTTTGTTACAACTTGCTTCCCCCCAGTAACGGTTTATGGTGAACGAGTTTCGCGGATAGTTTGAAGTAGGTTCGACTACTGAAAGGGGAAGTAGACGGGTTAACGAGTAGCAATCATTGGATGCTTATCGTACAATCGGCAGGGTTCGTCAAATTTTTCGATGTCGCTTTTCGCCACCGATCAAGTAATCTGTACTGGTGCCAGTAGGGGAATGTATCCATTCTGATTTTTATCAAACTAAAAAAGAAATATCAAATTTTTGGTTGAAACAGATGCGTATTATCGCGAAACCATTTTTAATAAGATCCCTAAGTCAATACATGCATTTTCGCGTTCAGTACAGCTGCTTATAGCAATGTATTGTTGGAAAACGTTGTCAAAGTTTCGCGTTCATTTCAATTGAGTATTAAAAAACATTGAAATTCATCATATCTGAAGGGTTTACAAATATTTCAATGCTACGAAAAAAATTTCATGCATTTTAATTTCGGCTTCCATTTTCATTAGTGGACCACTTTTCGTAATATGTCCACTTGTTTTTAACAATGTAAAGGTTATGTTGCGGAAACGTAATTTCTGAGTGTAATTTAACATTTTGTTTCTGAATATAAATAAGTCATTAAAGTAGCCTTGTCTTTTTACTTGCAAGAATTGCCAATCCGATGATTGATTCGATGGTTTTTTCACAAAGTTTCTTTTTTATGTTGACCTAACCCTTATTTACATTTTCTCCATGTATTGCACACATTAAAAGTGTTCAAAATAAATTATTATGTGAAAATTAGAATTTCGTTGTATTTTTGCTGTTTCTAGCCATTCTACGGAGATTTGAACGAGTGGTCCACTCATGGATACAAATTTTTTTTTAACCAAAAAACGTCCCTTCGTAAAAAAAGTTTAATCAATTTTATTTAACTGCAAAAAGTAACCCAAATGCATTTAGTTTATACCTAGGGACTATATCTAGCTAACGGTGTGTACAAGACTTAAAAATTCCTTTATTTAATTAACTTTTTACACTAAATTAAAAACGTGGTATTTTACATTTATTCTCGACAAATTTTGCTTAAAACGATTTGGTACTGACAAAATTAACCAAGCCGAAGTTCAAAAAGTGAGAGCCCCCATATTGTAGTTATCCAGAGTTCTTATACTTTATCAAACTCTTTCATTTCAGAATTTGATGTAGAATGACGCATAATCCCAAGATGTCGTACATATCGTGATTGTTTTAGTAAATTGTGGTCTCATACGTTAGATCGTTACCGTCCATCAACCAAATGAAAACTTCGAACGCGCCCTCAAACCATCGAAGTACAAAGATTAGATATGCTTGTCTGCTTCCGTAGGCGTTGAGACCAGGATTAGGGAAAGTAGGGGCAAAGTGGGATTTTGGCGTTTCGCTGTATTAAAAAATTTCCTTTGTGTTTGTTTGCATTGTTTATTTACAAAATTGTTATCGTAATACAAATTTTGAAACATATTTGAGAAGTCGAAGTCAATTTGTAAATTCATACATATTTTCAGTCGATTAGTAAGTATCAATAAATTAAGCGTAATTAAAATCTGAATTGGATGACTTCATAGTCTTCTCTTATACTCTATTTTCGTTTTTTATTTGTTTTATTTGGGGTTTAGGATGATTTTTTACGACGTGTTTAAAAAAATTCTATTTTGGGGCAAAGTGGGATGTATTCCGTTTTGATTTAGGTTCACAGAGATAAGTAAGAAATCTCTCCCTCTCCCCTCTCTCTCTCTTGAGTTGTGTTCCCGGCTCGAGGGACCAGGACACTAACAAATAAATTTTAAATCTCTCTCTCTCTCTCTCTCTCTCTCTCTCTCCCTCTCTTTCCCTCTCTCTCTTTCTCTCCCTCTGTCAAACCTTTCCAGAAGTAATTTTAACAACCCATCCCACTTTGCCCCTGGATTTTCAGATTTCTCAAAAAAAAGTTTTTT